>OZ023225.1:13305795-14586852 GCA_964006125.1 Cryptus viduatorius | reverse complement strand
GAGGATTGGATCGATTGTAATATTTGTTTCGTCGTTTCCGGAGTCATTCCCTGTTGAAAATAAAGAATTTTTCGTTGGTTTCAGTTACAAGAGATGGATGGATGGGGATGGATGGATAGATGAGGGAGTGAATTGATGAAAATTACCTCGTAGGTCCCTTTCAATTGACCAACCAAGTCGCTTATTCTGGACATAACTTCGTAGTCGTGCATCAAATCATTCATTTCCACGCAGAGACTGTCCGCTCCCGCCTGACCACCCTCACCGCTTCTCTCAGATTTTAGACTGCCCCCTTTGTTCAATCCGGCGGTTAAAAGACGACTAAGGGTCGGCGATGTACTGGTGTCTTGTATCTGTATCGGACAATTAATCCTAATATCAGCATATCAATTCTATGCTATAATACGGAGAATTAAGCGTAACAATCTCTTACCTCGATGTCGGACACCGGATATGTCCATTTTAACGTCAGTCTCTCACTTCCGGTGAAATCCTCTACGGATCTCGGGGCAACCGATACGCATACTACGAGATCGTTTAGCAAAAGCAGTCTTCTTCTCTTTGATTTTGTTATCATTCCGCTTTGATTGAATTCCTGAATTTGGAACATTAAGTTATCAATACCTATAAGTTTTGTAGATTCATTTTTGGTTTATGTAAAATCGGACACTGGCGATCGACGATAGGAAAATTCTATTTTTAGTGCATTTGGCATCGGGAAGTTTGTCTAAATTGAGGACATCGCTGTAAGCTTCACAGCTCGAGATACCTACCAACTGTGTCACGTTATCCTCGCGTATGAGATAACGGGATGACGAGGAAAGTGGTCGATGAGCCAATTTGCCAGAAACGTGTCGAAGCATTTCTTTGAAAGCTTGAAATTGCTCCGCCTCGCGTTTCCTTTCGTTCAACATTTCCGCTAAACTCTCGAGTTGCGTCAATGCCAACTGCAGCGACATCCTGTCGTGATGGCCCTGCGGTGTGTGTTTTAAAAGATCCTGAAATTCAACGATAGAAGTGTAAAGATTGGAATTTCTTTCTTCTTTGTCTTACGGATCGGTGGGAGTAAAACGGTCTGAGTGGAAAATCTACTCACTTGTAAAAAGAGTATAAATTGTGGAAACCTCTGTACCGGTTTCACCATTAGACCGAAGAATGATAGTCTGTCGTGAGCACTGATTTGCTTCACCTACAAATCAAAGATAAGTTTCAACTTAATTGATCCAATGAGATATATTTCCCTACGATCGGCAAACATCAATCGATTTGCCTCTCACCTTGAAAAAGTCGGCGAGCGCTGTTTTTCTCTTTGATTCTTGTTTCGCGAGATCCATCGCTACCGAGAAATTATTGATAAAACCACTGTATATATCGAGAACTATAGCTTTACTAAAACTCGCGACAAACACGTCGCCAAGTTTTTCATCTTTGTCCCACGATCTCACGCACTCCGCCAGCGCTATTCTGAAGAGCGTGTGACACTGTAAAATTTCCGCCAATCGATGAAACAACGTCGCGATTTTCGTTTGACTGAGAATCGGCGGTGACGATTCTTCCAGAGGTTTTTTGTAAACCTGATGAACAAATTTGAAAAAAAAAGGCGAATGTAAGAAATTTGTTTCCCTTCGAAATTTAGTAAATTTCACGCATCGCTAATGTTTATCGATCTAAAGTTCTAAACTTACGTTTACGAGCCTTTGAAGAGTCGCGACGTAACTGTTTTCCGAATGAACGATCGCCGCTACAATGTGACGTCTTTTCAATTGCTGAGCCGTGAGACCCGGAGGTACCGGAGGAAGACTCGGTGGCGCTTGTCTTCTCTGCTGCATGCATTGAAATTGTACCATCGCACCATTTTCCTCTTCCACCTGTAACAACGCCGCGTCAATCAGTGCCCATTAATTTCTTCTTCGGCGGCCCGACACCGTTGTTCCGTTTTTCCAATTGTTTTCCCTCTTCTTTTTTTTTTTTACCTCGCTGAGTTGTGGCATCTGCGGTGCCTTTATCGGACTGGTCAGGGACACAGTATCGGACGAATCAACGTCATACTGATGGCTCGAACCCCTCCGTATGCTGAACCATCGCGAGAGCCTACCATGAGCTCCCGGCGAGTCGAGACTCTCGGAATTGCCGAGTCTCATGTTCTGAGATCTCCACTTATCGCAGAGAGTTCTGGCCTTGTGTAACGTGTTTCTCAACTGGCAGTTGCTCCTGTAACATATAATATATTGGTATTAGTGACGTGTTTACAATGCGTCTTACAAAACGCGCGTTCCACGAAGAACAGTTAAAAAAATGCGCGCGGGCGACTTTCAAGGACTTTGTTTCGAGTATCGATCTTAATCGTCGTAAATTTAATTAAAACAAAAAAAACGGACAATATAATATATATAAGGGAAAAAAAAAAATTTCAATCTTCGAGTTGCAATAATTCGCGGATACTAACTTGACGCTAACGTTGCTCTTCTCGCTCTCGTCGTCCGACGACAAATCGTGATCGGACGCCGAGCACCACGAATCCTCGCTGCGAGCCGACTGTGCCGAGGCGTTCGATCGCGTTGCCTCCAGAATCGGATGTTGCTGATGTTGCTTCGGATGCTGGCCTATCGTTGTCGTTTCCATTCTCGCAGCTTGCGGCGCTACGTCATCCCAAGATCGACATCTCGAACGCGGCTCATCTAAACGATACGAATTAACGCGATGGTAAAAATTGAACGCGAATGCTATTCATTTCGACTCCTCCCTCCGATCTTTCAAGGATTCTCTCTCCCGTTTGGCTCGCTGCCTAACCGTATCTTCAAAGTCGCGATCGTCATTTGGTCATTCGGAACAACGAAACACGCGAAGGACTATGAGAAAGTAAAAGAAAAAAGTGTGCGCGTGTGCAGCAGCCGCGTCAGCGGCGAGGAGAACGCGTGGGTGGACGACCAACAGGTTCCAAGTAGGTGGTTTCGGGTGTACAGAAAAAATTGAATCGCGGGGATCTCAACGGGACTACTTGTCAGCCAACACATCGGTGTGTCATAATAATATCGAGCTACAAATCACGATCCCATAAGTTTTGAATTATATTAAATTCTCGAGACGCCGTTCGACTCGTTGCCCGTGTCGAGAGTGTCGCCGTTAGACCAATACGAAGGCAAACACCGGACGCACAGTCATCCATCGAATGACGGATGTTTCTATTTTTAAGGCGAGTTTTGCTTCCGCTCGAATTCGATGACGTTGATGTCGAATCAACTTGTAGTTTGTTGGGCAATTTGCGAATATATATCGAAAAATATTGATTATATACGATTTTTTCCTCGATGTGCGTACTTTATTTTTCTTATGAATTATTTCACAGGTTCGGCAAAAATTTTCGAATGAACTTCCGGCAGCCCTCGCGGACTTTATGGATGGGATCAAGAACGGTCGGTTATTGAACGAAGCCTCTTCATCAGGGTGACGTTTTATAAAACGTGGGAAAGTTTGTACGCGTGCCTGCGGGTTGTGCGTCGCTGTTAACTCGAATAATTGAGGTTCATGGGGCGGGGGCTATCTTCTCGTTTGCGTCGGTGGAGATGTGTGCGCGCGCGCTTCCGTGACGCGGATGCAGCGGGGCAATACGCGCAACACGGACACCGGACCCGACACTATGATCCGCTGTGATGCTAATATTCCGATCGGCATTGCTACTGGTAGAAGAGGAACCGTACGACACACCGAGTGCTTATTATCGCGTCGAAACAAACCGACGCGAGAGAGAAAGAGCGCAGAGTCGATAAAGAAGAAGAAGAAAAAAAAACAGAACGGCATATCAAAGAGGAGAACGGAGAGAACAGAGGAGAAAGGGTCTCAGCCGTCTATTTCCGTTTCGACTGTGTATATCCAGTTATCGCCTCTGCGAACTCAGCTTCATCGAGCAAACGCCGCGGTAACGAAACTCTCGAGACAACGCAGACGACCCGGAGATTTATTTAATTCTTCTACCATTAACCTCGTCAGGGTCTCTCGGATTCTCCGCTTTTTTCGAGACTTTATTTTCTTCGAGGCGAGAAAAGAAATTTACCTAAGGCTACTCGAGGTTATACCAAAAAACCGACGGACGTCCCTCGTCAACTTACGCGGTGAATTTGCTTTGTATATTTTTCTCTTCACCAAGCGAACATCGCATTCTTTCCGACCTCTTTTCTCTATAACTAGTCGAGAATCATCATCCGACGCGAACGCGTTACGCAAATATTAATGTGCGCGTTGACTCGCTTGATTTTTTTTTCTACTTTTTTTTATTATTATTATTCTTTTTCGCGATGTTTCTAGCACTTTGTCACGATTACTAATGGTAATTAAACGATAGGGATACGCGATGTCGTATATGTAACCTCATTCATTATTACGCCATTTTGCTAATCGCTCGTTACTCCGGATAATAGTCCTCCTCGCGATCATTGTTCGATCTTTTAATGACAATTTTTTATTCGCTTTTTTTTCTCGCGGGCAAACGATGGCTGCGCCTCATTGGGTATAATATCGAAAGAATACGTATAGCGCGTAACAGATATACGCGCGATTTGCTAACGGTTACGATTGCACAATTTTCATCGGCGCTCGCCAAACTCGTGCGTTGTACGTAACACAAACACAGGAAGAAGAAATCTTCGTCGATGTTTTTATCGGAGGCCTGAGAATTTCTCACCGATGCATAAACACAATATCTGTTCATCGTAGTCGATGTTTTAAGAGTCCCTACTGGGGTAGTCGAAGAATAATGTTGGCGCGAAAAAAAAAGCTGTATATACGGACGCGAGTTCGTGCGTTGCTCGCACACGAATAGGACGGAGATTCACGTCGATCGAGATCCGTTGGATCGCGATCCGGCGAATCAAGGCCACTCGGCTAGTGCGCGTCGAGTAAATTATTCAGAGCTGTAGCCTAACTGCAACGGTGTACCGCAGCGAAGCTTTGATGTAATCGCACAGAGAGACGTGCATTGGCATAAACGCAGAGCTAAACTAGAGACGCATAAAGCACACCTCGGGGATGCTTCGTCGTAAAATTGAAGAGCAGACCTAAGCGTTGAAAGGGGATCTCGAGAGTCCACCGGGGGAGAGCGCGCTACTCGTTCATCGAATGCTAAATGACGAGGCGTTGAAGCGTTTCCGGTCCGACTGTACGTAACTCTACTGGTGTACGAAGATTATTAAGCGGTACGGAGACAGAAGGAATAATGCAGTATACGCACCGCGCGTATAAACCGCTTGTTCTCTCGTACTATTGTGCGTCACGCGTTAGACTTTACCTTCTCGCAATCGACCACTATATTTATTTTTTTTTCTCTCCCTTTGGAGTTGTAAACGATTATGGAGTTTTGGACTCGACGGAGATACTTGGAGGTGTCTATAATCGTAATGGACATTCGAATACACGAGTTTACGACTCGCCGGCAATGGCAAACATCGAGACTGATACCGCACCGCAAAGTCCGATGTGCATTCGTATCAACCCCCTCACTGTAAATTTGTAATCATTCTTACGATTTCTAGTGAAAATCACTTATCGTTGCTATGCATTCTCCGCCTTAAGTCGCGGAGTCGATATCGTACAGTTTGAAAATATCGTCTCGGAGCGCAGTGCATGCGGTATGCGGCAAAAGATGTCTCGAGAAAGAGCGGTCGAAGTTACATTGTTGCGAATGAAATATGCTAATTTCAATTATACGAATTATCCAAATACTTTCCATACGCGCGATTTACTTAGCGTTAAATTTGAATTTAACTGTTCCACATCGGAATTACAATTAAGAAGATGTGATTAACGAGAGACAAGCGGTACGTGCAAAAGTAAAAGGACACGTTAAACACGTGTGGCGGGACACGAGATCCACCTTCTCGAGGACGGAATACCAGTACGTTGAGACACCAAACGACGGAGCATAGATCATCTCGCATTACGCCCACGCAATTTTACCGCGAAAAAAAAAAAAAAAAAAAAAACAAACGAGATGCGAAGTCACGTTTACATTTGTATAACAATGGTACCTATATTTCGCGAGATACTCTTAACAACACTCTGTTCGCTGTTCGACGAAAGCAGAAACTCTTTCGTAGATTCGTCGAATTTATTGCAAAATTTTTATTCCGCGAGTTCGATATGTTTGCCGTACGAGATGCGTATACGAGAATCTTGTCGAGGCGCGGGAAGGATGAGAAAAAGAGGTACTCGGTCCGGCTATGCGGACAACGCGAACGACACTACTCTATTCTTCTCTATACCGCTAACTCTTTCTCGTGGTGAACGCACACCGCGAACACTCCGGACGGCCCACACGCCGGGGGAGCTGCAGCGCGCGCGATACGCCTCCGCTGCCTCTGTCTCTCACCGATATTCTCTCTCAAACTTCTCGACCGAGTTGTACATTATATACGCGCGTATGTGTACGCGAAGCGTACATAGAAACCGTGTATTACGAACACGTTAAAGCGTTCACGAAGCGAACGCACATACGCAGCGGTTTGCAACGCCACGAGAGCACAAGTACCCGTTGCGAACGCACCGAGCGGTGAACAGGGTCCACATAAATATATGCCCGCCGGACGTTTTTAGTGAGTATATATTGTGGACATGAGGCTTACAAACGCACGAGCATCGAGTGCGTGTATAGCATTCGAACTGCTGGTATGAGTCACACACTGTGGTGTACGACGTTCCGGAGAACTATCGGTGAACCGTATGAGTACGCAATTCGGTATGTGTATGAAACGTTCTCAACCGCGAGAAGAGAGCCCCTCGAACCCCTTTTCTTGAATTGCGTTCTCCAGCGAATGAGCCATAAAGGCGACAAGTTTTACCGGCGGCATTGTCTCGATGTTTCGGTCAATGAAAACCGGCAAAGCGATTTTTTTTTCATAATTTTTTTCTCGTATTTTTTCATAGATACAATAAAAGATTTCAGCGAATATATATGTTTTTTTTTAATTTCATATATTTTACGCGTATAGATCGATAGATAGATTTTCGGTGTTTGGATGTTCCGTTGAATCGTTTCTATAGGTTTTACGCGCCAATTTATCTCTCTTTCTCGTGGTAGTTATCTAAACTGCTTTTATTTATTGGGTCTCTACGCATCGGTGTTACGAGCATCCGGACTGTTATTACCACCACCAATGAGACTGCAGGCGGCATTCGCTCGAAGCTCCAATGGATCCGGAGGAGATTGCGAATATCCGTGCAGAGAATTGGAGAACATCGGCACGAGCGGTCGAGTGATAAATAAGAAATAAAGCAAAAAAAAAATCTTGAATAAAAATTCATCATTTATTACGTTATTCCGAATTACTTTGGTGGGTTTCACTTTGCGTATTGCGGTACACGAGGTCTTTCGCGAGGTCTCAACGTGTCGCTCTCTTTCTCTCTCTCTCTCTCCCTCTCTCTCTTTGCCTGTTTACTATATCTCTCGCCTCGATCGATCTTTAACATCTTCCGAAAAAAAAAAAAAAAAATTGTACGCAAACAACAATGAGAAACCGGTGAGTGCGAACAGGTGCAACGCAACGCGTATACGCATGCGCATTGCTCGTCGATGAAGGTGGACTGCGAACGAACACGCGTGGGAATCGCATCTCCGTTTCGAATAAATTCGCAATGTTTATCTTAACCGAGTTAGCATACCGCGACCCCCCGGTAGTTAACAGCTTCCGTCGACGAAATTTTCGAGCCAAGAAACGCGTTTTCTAACCTTTAAATAGATCGCGGAAAGGAGGTGAATTTGTTAAATGATCGAGACGCGTTTACGACGGGAGATAATGTCTCAATAATGATAATGTTGAGTTTCTTTGAATGAAAATGAAACGGATGAATCGACACGACCCGATGCATAATCATATAGCGAACAATGTTGTTATTGAGGGACGCGCCACATAGAGATGCATTCGAGGATATCGAACCGCGACGAGTGGTCCGAAGAATGGATATATTTCGTGGGCGTAAAACGCGATCGAAGTAGTGGCCAATCGTAATAGACAAGTTGTCGAGCAGCTCGGCAGCGCTACTAGATTATTGCTGGCGGGTCGCCATCGAAAACGACTCGGTTACGAGAGACGCGCGGCAAGGACTATCGAGTGGCGAACGTTACACACGAAGTATCGAATATTCTCGTTGTCACGGAATCGCTGACAATGTGACTTTTGATATCGAATAAATGACGGTAAAAGTTATACGACGAGATCCGGAAGAAGTCAACAGCGCGAGGATTGAATTGGTAGAACGGTACGTCGAGGATAGCGATTATAGTCGGTCGATGTCGTCGACCTGCGCTGCTCACTCAGCGTGTCTGAAATATGCATACGCTTATTTCCACCTACTGTTAGCAGCAGGACGTTTTCTACGAGCTTTGGTTCTGCGGTGCGGTGCACCGCGTACGACGGGGGGGACGAGAAACAGCTAAAACTCACGAATGAATTTACGAATCGGGTCGCCTCACCGCGTAACGATCGAATCGATTGGTTACAGAATTGGTAGAGTTTAGGATACAGCGACACAAAAGAGAACGCGAAACTCGTAACGAACGATAGCATTGAAAAAAAGAAAAAAAAAAACTTTAAATCGAAACGATCGCAGGATAGTCGCATTCCAGTTTTGCGGAACGGTTTGTAAAAAGAAATTACACCATTCGAGTGTATAATAAGCGTCATAATACGCGGTATCGGAGCCAAAAGAAAAGTAACAACTTTTCCGAGGCGAGTCTACTGGCGCCAGTCGAGAAAGGCAACGGAGATTTTTCTATCTCGAGGACAATTCGATTATAATTACTTCTCGTAGCAGCGACCGAACGCCAAATGGATAAATTCGCTCCGATATCCGGTCTTTAAATGGTCCGGAAGTGTAGCTAAATTTCGACGACATCATCGCATAGATCCGAATCTCTATGCGTTTAGCGTAACAATTCGCATTGCCGAGCATCGCGCGTTTTCCAATGAGAATCAATCGATGATTTCCTCAATCGGAATCGCGCGGCTCGTAGTCGCATCCGGAGGAGAAAGGGGGATAAAAAAAAAAGAACTCCATAAGCGATTATTGAGAGGGAGGCATCGCGAGAAAGTAAACGAGGAACTCGACGCGATGATGTTGCTGTTGTTGTGGATTTACTCGGAAAGGATGAGCGGGAGACGCCAGTGCGATTATTCATAGTAAACGCCACAAAGTCTTTCCTCCCTCCCGGCTTTTCCATAATATCTATGTGTCACTCATCCAATCTCATCGACAGTTTACTCATTGAATCATCTCGTCGAGCGGTAGTAATCAAAAATGTTTATTTCAAGAGGCAATTTCGTGTTTGTAAAGCTACAAGAAACTCTTAAAAGGTCTGGCAACGCTGCGATAGAGAGAATGCTCTGCGGGCATTCGAGATTCGACTGCATGCTGTTGCAGACGGGGAGCACGAAGAAGAAGAAAAAAAAAAAAAAAGAAAAAATCAGAGAACAGCCCGCGTGGACGTAGAGAGAAGGGGATGTCTCTCGCTCGCTGTTTCTAAAGACGAAAAAGAGATCGAGAGTGAGAAACTAACGAGTCATCGCCACGCGGCTAAAAGATACACACTTCCTTCCTTTTTATTTTAACTTCGCGCCGATCTCTCTTCCCGAAATGATGGCGGATCCCCGATTTACCTCTCCACGCGTGTGCGGGGGGTGAGCGATTTTCTTTGCTCTTTTGCTTCCTCAACGATCCAAACCCGCGTCATCGAGATAAAGCTACGCAACCGTAGGCTTTTCGTTTGTATTCTAAATGCGGAACGATTCGCGAATGGGAAACACAGTCGGAGAGAGAAAGAGAGAGACAGAGAGAGGGGAAGAGGGGAGGATCAGGTTCACGGAGATAAAATATCCCCCGAGAGCTCCGGTCACGAGATATCATCACGCAAAGTACTAAACTCCTCCCAACAAATTATCGATAATCAAAATTCATCGTGTAATTATTCGCTCATAACACAGTTTCAGCATCGCTCGATAATACGAACAATTTATTAAGTTAATGTACTTTTATTATATCGTCATTGCAGGTAAATCGGAAGAATCGGAAGAGGATATTACCCTCGTAAAACCGGAAGTGATTATATACGCATTGGAGAACAGGACGCTAACAAACGAAGAATTCGGATCTCCAGGTGTCGAAACTTACACTTTATGAGAACCACGCCGTTGTGCATCTCTTCCATGTTCATCGAGTCGCTTCCTCCACGATTGCTCGTGGTATTTCGACGTTCCCACAGGAACGTCTCTTAAAAACTACGCAAACCACAACGAGAAATGATTTCACTGTATTCTCAAGTTTTTAATTTCTCGGTCACTCGGTAACGCGCGCACACGCAATCGTGAAAATAAATAGGTACCACACGCACCATCCACCAATCAGAGGGAAACTATTGCTCTGTTTTCAACGAAGAATCCGATGATCGTCCACTGGACCGCTGCCACTACCACCACTGCTGGTACTCTCGCGAAACCGATTTAAAAAAAAAAAAAAAAAAAAAAAGAAGAAAATAATAACAAGACAACAAGGATAACACACGTGTTCTCTACCGGCTCTTCACCGCGCGTTCATTATTTTCGATTAATATCGTTGCGTCTGTCGAGCGCAAAGTACGCTTAACGCGTCGTCAACGGCGACAAAGAAGAGAACTGGCCGGCGCACGGGAACTGGCAGTACCGCCCGGACGACGTAGGGCATCATGGCGACCGGGTTTACTGTCTGTCTCTCTGCTCTTTTGTATACTTGTATATCTCCGCCACTGTCGGTTTGCTTGGCTCTCACACAGGCCAGCAAACGGCTTGGCGGTTCTGGCTGGTGGCCCGCGGTACCGTCACGCACTGCGGGAGGATCAAGCGTGGTGCTCCGTTGCTGCTGCCGAAGGGCGAGAAGCGTCAAGGCGCGGGGGAGGGACGTTAGAGAGTAAGAGACTCCGAAAGCAGGACTATCGGTATTATACCGAGTGTAAGAGAGTCGGATAGACCTTCGGGGCTTTGGCTCACTGGTTGGCGAGTGTCGAAGTAAGAATCGGAGAGAATGAGATACGAGAGGAGAGCGAGAGGGGAAACGCTCGACGTTTGGTTTACCGGAGGTCGGAGAGGGAAGAAATATACGAGCGGAGTTCACGGCGGTGTGTAACGCTCGGCGGACAAACACGGAGAGAGGAGGAAAAACGAATGTGCGCTATCGTCTCGTTGGACTCTCAACAGACGGCGCCAGTTAAAAGGTCTTTTCTTCGTTCGGTTCCTCTGTGTTGGGATTTGCCTCGTTTCCAACTCCGCTTGTTGCCGTTGCCGCTGCCGCTGCTGCTTTTGCTGCAACGGTGGCCTCGTTCCCGCTGACCTATGTTCTCGTACTCTGTAGACACTCCCGGCCTCCTCCGCCCGCACACTTCGCGTACCGATACAGCAAAACCTCGGCGCTCGGAAACCGGGCGCTCATTGTTGCGGAGAATCCGATTGTTCGCTTGAATTCGTTCTCTCGTCGACGATACGACGATTCACTCTTTATATACTCGCGGGGGATTCGTTCAATAGAAACGAATCGTCCGCGTGCGCTATAACACTGTTAATCGCTGTACCACGACGACACGAAGAGAAGCTACGAATTCAATTACTTTTCAGCGTATTTTTTTTTTGACAAATATTTTTTATTATATTCAATACCGGATGACCCTGCAAAGTTGCGATATACGCCGAGACGCTCGACTACTCTCGGCGCTCGCGGGCGATAATGGTTTTTTGCGAATGAAAAATAGTTGCTATTTCAACAGAGAGACAAAGTCCAGGGATGGACGGCGAGGCACGCGCGATCTTTACTTTTTAAGTAACATCCGTGTACCGAGCATCCAAGGTAAATCGCTCGAGACGTTGAACCCCGTGGCAAAGATCGAAAAAAGGATTTTCTTCTTAATCTTCTATTCGACTGGAAACTCATCGATTACCGTATGGCGAATGATATCGCACGACGGGACATTTATCGTTTGGTTTTATGCTAAACGGAATTTAGAAAACCCGTCGGCTTAGTCGCAACTATGTCGTGGGTAATCGTCGAGTTTGAAGAAAATTCTCGTGGATGAAAACGTGAAACAAGTCGACGACACCGTGGGAGAGCGCTATCGCGAAGATGTGACTACGGCTATACCTCGACGACGCTGTACAATGAACGAGAAAAATATTTAAAGCGTGCGGCACGAGTCCCGCTCTCGAAAGCACCGACATAGCGATTTCTTCACAGTGAATTCCGCGTCGTAGACTCGGAGTCGTGTATTATGCGCGCCTCGAGTTCTCTTACCTATATATCGCGTATACGCGTGCGAGACGAGGATCGTTCGGGAGTTTCAGCGGCGGTCACAAAACCGCGCATCATCCCTCGTCTTCTTCAAGTCCAACGAAAATTACGCTATGTCGGTACTGTTCGTTAGACACTTTTTTGTATTTTTCTTCCGTACGTTAACAAAAATTATCTTGCGAGTGTTTTTTATTTTATTTGTCTCATTTAATATTTGCAGAGATCCGCACGATTGCGAGGGACACGCGAGGGGTTTCGGAAGTTTCGAAACATCGGCAACACGTTAAAATTCGAGGCGGTTATCCACTCACCGTGGAACTGCTGATCCAGTATCGAATTACCGTCGCAACGAGGATAGGATAGCCGTGGGACAAAATTTGCCGACAATTTTGCGTATAGAAAAGCATCGATTTGGTGTAAAATCGACAACGATATCGTGGAATACGGAGGGTACGAGAGAAATAGCGTTCGAGAAGCGATCGAAACACTTTGCCAAGATGAATAAGAATCGTTGCACCTGCCGAGGAAGGATGCCAAGTGGAATGACGAACCGGTCCCCGCAGCATTATTTTCGGCATAGAGAATTCACTCCGCGAGCGCAGAATGCCGCGACAGATGGTTCGAAAGCGAGAAACAGGCCTCTCGGATCCTCGAGTCCGCGACAAAGAGAAACGGACTTCAAGAAGGAAGAAGAAGAGAAAGAAGAATGACAAAGTCCCCGGCGGGTCGATAATGCAGCGGAGCTTTACCGATGGAATTTTCATACCCGCAGCCGGGATACATCGAGACATCCGTAGAGAAGACAGAGATACTTTTAAAAGGCAAAACTCGCTCTCTCGACTCTTCGTGTACTTGAGAGATGGCGATAAAGTGTTCGTTTCGACTGTCGTCTGGCAAAATCGTACACTCGCAACAACGAGCATCCAATGAGTTTGCGTAGGATAGCGTTATCCTTCCCTCACTCATTGAATTCTGTGAGTCCGCGAGTCACGATCTCCGTCGACTACGACGTACCTACACACAGTTGCAAACTCCAACAACGACGACGACGACGACAACTTCTCTCACACTTTATCCGTAAATACGTAGCGGGTGTGCCGTATGTACACTATTTCCTATCCCCTCTCGGAGAATATACTCTATATCCCTCCCCACCGCCGATCGCGAATCTCGCGAACCCGCTACTCACCCCGCGAGCGTCGCTCTCATCCCCGTGAGGAGTAGCCAACCAGCCACTACCAGTGAGGACTCGAACGAGATCTACATTTTAGTACGCATTAGAGAATCTCCCGAGAGTATGATAAGTTTCCGTATCGTCAAAAGAACCAAAAGCTGCAATAATAGCGCGAAGCTGAGAAACACCGATTTTACAACTGCCGCCTCATGACGCAAGTTTATCATCAGGCAAAGTTCAGATGTGAGTGTCAAGCCATCTAATTGTAATCATCGACCTATAAACACCATATTACTCTATCATCGGCACGTATCATTAGCAAAATTCCGCGCTTCTCTTATTTCCTCGAATAATTCGTAAAAAAAAAAAAAGAAACACTATATATAGATATAAAATACGAAAAGTAATAATGGGAGTATCGCGAGAAGACGAGGCGACCGAAGAGCGTTCGATAACTCGGAAGAATCAACGAAACAGCCGGTATGGCAAAACCCATTGACAAGTGTTGTAGATTCGCCTTATCGCGTTTCGTATCGTAGCAGCACCGGTTCTCTCGTTCCTAATCACATACACACACACGCGCGCGATATACTTCGAAGACCTTCCCGTACAAACCTCTCCTTTGTACTATTATAAGCCGGTGACGGCGGAACTAAGCAGACGCGTGTTATCGCATAGTTTATGTTTTTTTCTTTTTCCTCATTTTTATAAATTTATTCTTTTCTTCGTTTTTTTTTTTCAGGGACCGAGAATCTCACCTGCCGCTTCATACAGCTGAGAAAGGAAAATGGAAAACTGTTCACCGGTCGAAAATATTCGGCACAGGCGGGTTGGGAGTGAGTATTACATCGCCGAAAGTCCGAATCTTCATTCGTGTCGATTATGTATAGTAGAGAACTACTAACTGGCAAAGTCGCGGTTGTTCACGGTATTACGCATGAGTCAGAGACACGAGAGTAGATATTCCACGATAGAGGGGATCTCCTTCGTTTCCCTCTCTCGTTTCTTCGTGTATTTCCACGTTTGGCGTACGCGGCGAAGATAGAAAAGTGTGCGTGTGCTTCTCGGATATCTCTCGAGATTACTTACTCCAGTGGTGGCAACCGGCATACCGACGTCTTTGGTATTAAACACCCGTCGCGCATCGACGATGAGAGAGGCACCGGTAGTCAGTTACATCGGAGGCGGGGCAGTCGAAATTAACGTCGTTCCGGTAACGATGCCACTCAGCTACGAACCCCCACGGCGACACCGTAACGAATTAGGAGAGAGAGGACGACACGTGCTCTCATCTGTTTGTACGAACGATAACGAGCGGCCGGATTGTCACGAGATTAACATAATGTCCCGTGAAATATTAAACAGCTAATTATAACGTGTGACGAAACTGTTTAACACGCGCGATTAGGCTATCGTAGAAAATTCGTGATTAACGAAACGGGTAAATAGAGTTTTTAGAAATCGTCTCGGAAGTCTCGAGGACTTGTAAACGCGTCCACGACATTCGCAAGATCCTTACGTAATAAGGGAGCCGCTCGAGACGGTAGTCGCGAGAGTCCCTCATGGATTTTCTCCTTCTCTTCGGCTGTCTCTGCACACCTCTGTGTACCTCTTCGTCCTCCCGAAACGCCAACGCCGCCTCGGCATTCCGATGCTCTCCATTGAACGGACCACCGGCGGCAGTAGCAGCGGCAATCGATAGGCTAGAAATTAGTTTGTCACGTTGGATGCTGCGTTTCGGCCCGCGAGTTGCGCTAATGGGACAAACGCGAGAGAGGAGAGTATTGACGCGAAACGATTGTACGATGCTATATGAAAAATCGTGAGGTTGGAGCGGGAAACAATTGAGTCTCGTGAAAGAGATTAACTAAATTACAAAAAAGGGAATAGCGTCTCGCGACTGTTGTACACTAATAGATTGAATTTTTAATTAAATACTATTATTGATATGCGTTTTCGTTTCAGGTATATTCTGCGACAAATGCGTCAAGAATTCCCGACAATCATGGCTGACGTTCATTACAGAGTATTGAAGAAGAAATGGTCGAATCTTCTTCAACAATACAAAGTGAGACATTCGACGCTCGACGATCGATCTTTCATTGTACACATGTATACGTAAAACCGCTTAACGTTTCTTCTCGCTATGCATCCCTCCCTTCTCTTCCACATACGTTTGACGGTTCAATATCTTCCGGAATATGATGAATTAATTTTTTTTTCTTTGTCAAGGAACTCAAGAATCCGGTACACGGTGATAAAAATAAGGCGGACGATGTTTCGTGGCCTTTTTACGTGGCGATCGACGAGGTACTCGGAAACGGTGGTCGACGCGAATCTCTCGACGAGGATATCGTTAATCCTCACGAATTTCTATGCGTGTCAGTTACACCCGAAGAACCCGCTTCGCCGTCCGAGGATGAGCCGCGATTTCCCTCCGACGAGGAGATCGAACGCAACGACAATCCGTCCATTTTAGCACTGCGAAGACTTCAGGCGCTCAACGAGGATTGCTCCATAGAAATCGAAAGGCTACCGCGAGGATCGAGGTATGGAAAGCGCCGTTATTCTTTTTACTTTTATACGCGTTTGATGTTTATATATTTTCTGTAAAAAAAATTGCAATTTTTCTCTTTACAGACCGAGCAGAAGAATCGAATCGAGAAAACGTTCGTCGAACGATAATACTCTTATCTCGAGACTTCCGCGTGCTACCGAGTTATCGATTAAAACTGTGAAAACCACACCGTCGATATGCGTCAAAGATTTGTCAAAATTAAGGGGACAAAGTGTTCAAACTGTAAATCGAAGAAATGCGAGAAACGGCAATTCCTCGTCATCGCCGACGAGACAAGAGTTAGAGATTGAAGTTGAGGAAGAATACGAAGAGAGAGGAAATAAAAGATTGCGAAGAACAAGACGTTCGGAACACGAGGAAAGCCCGGAGCAGCGGCAAGAGGAAGGAAACCGCTTGGAACGTCGTCTCGATGAATTCTTTGAATATACGAAACGTCGCGACGAGGAGAATCGTAACGTCATGTTGAGAATACTACAAGCAGTCGAGAAAATCGCCGATAAACTTCAGTGACTGACTACTTCTGTAAAGATAAACGATGAACTGCGATGAAACAATTTATCGCGTACATAGGATATTCTATCGCGCGGAATAAGATTGTCTCGTAGTCCGGAGTATCGGAGGACACTGAAGCTTATGAGTAACCGGAGTCTACACTCCTAACATTTCCAAGTACATTTTTTTGTACATATTGTGTAAGTTGCGCTGAGTACATGTAACGATTGTATGGGTTCGCGTGCGTGTGTGTGAGATACTGGTGGGGTCACGAGAAAACGTGAGTAGCGTATACTTTTTGTTTCGCGATACTCCCATCCCGGATCGTCGGACGTTACCTTTCTTCGTCGAGAAATATCGATGATCCACGATCCGCGGAGGAGGGGAACACCGCTCTACGGATCGATCACGATTCGAATATTAAAACGCTGTTGAAACGTTTGCCAATAAAGTACAGTGATAATAAGCCGGTACTTTGACCCGCGAGCTTATTTAAATCTCTTTCTCATCGTGAGACCGTTTTTAAACTCTTTCTTTCGATTCTCTTTACCAGCAGTTGGCTACAGAGTCGAACGAAAATTTAAAGAGATATGGCGCATCCAAGGATTTCCGACTGACCGAGTGAACAGATGGTACCTCTTCACATTTCGAGAGAAAGAAAAAAAATGATCCGAAGAGAGGTCCGAAAGCGAGATACAAGAGTATCAGAAGAGATCGAGAAAATTGCCCGGCGTTCGTGAATACTCTTCAAATGAGAAGGCAGTGCGTGCACGTGGCTCGCATCTGCTTCTCCTCGTGCAACGGACAAGTGAACTTCAGACTGACCCTCGCCAAGTACCAATAATTAAGCTCTACTCGGTAGAAGAGAAGAGACCTCGTTCTTTTCGTTAGCTTACGTCACTCGCGAGAACTATGCCGTATTCTCATTATTCGACGACGAAAAATAGATCGTTGGAACTTTACAAGTCGGAGTATTTGTTGAAAAATTCTTCCGCATTATGAATCTTTGAGGTATTCAACAAAATCGGCCCTCAATCTCTCATGTATCGCATTGCGCCTTACATTCCAATATTAGCTAATTTTTCGATTCATTAAATTTCACGCAAATGCGAAGGCAATTCAATGAAAAAAAATTTGTTTAGCCGAACTATGCGCTATCTTTTTGAAACAATCTTTAAAGTTTATTGACCAATGAATAGGCCACGTAGATAATAGCTGCGGGAGTCGTAATCGCAGCAGTATTCGAGTCCAAAGCTATACGAAGCAGCGAGCCGCTCGTTCCATGAATTTAACGTTGAGGTGAAAGGTTCTGCCCAATCGAGCGAAGCCGTTGTTCGGTATTATGCTTGCGTCACTTGGATACAATACACTTGAGAAAATATAGAGGTTCCCCTCCTGAGAGTCCAACTCTATCCATTAGACGCGTGGTGAGCTCGAGGCCTAAGCGCTTTTATAATTCTTTCGAAGCATAGCAACGGGTGCGTATACGCGAGAGACTCAGGGCGAATGACCGTCCTCATTGAATCGTAACTAGTTTCACGCACGATGACCCGACCGCGCTATACAGTATCTCAGAAATGGTTGTATTTTTTTTTTTTTTTTCTTCCGGTAGCGTCCATCGTACGCGTATATCTTCATTGCCATTACGCACGAGTAGAAACTATTTTTTTGATTCCAATGAAATTTTATCTAAAAACTTTGAAGAAAGTCGACAATATCTATATATTTTTACGAATATAAAAAGTTTAATTTTTTTTTTTAATTCGACTTGTAACGAATTTTGTTTTTCCATGTAAAAGTACTGCCGCTACTCCGTAAATTTCGTTCGGCGAGAATGCGGTAAATTTCGGGAATATACGAGCGACGAAAAGATAAAGAACGCTAAGCGCTCATTACTGAATTCTTTCACTTACCAGTACCAATTTTGGAGGTATTGCTACCGAAGGAGTGAAGCTTTTTCCATCCTTTCCATCCCTTCTTCCAGATCATCGCTGCCTTCGTTTTCCGCTGTCCATTCGCAACGCTCAATTTGGCCGGTGGTCCGATATTCCTTCCGAGTCCTCTTCGCAGAGATCCGAGTCCCGACCTGAAGGAACACACGAGAGAAGAGTTCTGCGTTATAAAAATTCAACACCGAATCGTCCACTTAGCCGTTCTTCTCGTCTACCTGAATCCCGAAGCGGCAGCCGCGTCTCTCGACTGGAGGTTCGGATAAAACCGAGAAGACCAGGTAAACGATTCTTCGAAAGGACCGTACGGCGAGAAGAATAAGGAACCGCTTGGGACAGTTACTTTTCAATAAAACTTATTTACACTCCTCTCGTTTTTTTTCTCACGAAGAAAAAGACGATAATATAAACTTCTATCCACTGACGATGCCGTGACGTTCTCTTACCGGGTGCTAAATATATTTTTTTCTTTTTCTCCACAGACGACCGATCGGGGATTCCAACTGTTTGATTTATTTTCGATTTATACGCGATCGATCATTAAGGATCTCGTGCTATGCAATGCCTTCTCGATGAGAGACTGAACGTTGAAATGGAAAGTGACGCGTTAGCGTGTTTTTTTAATTATTTATCAGAGAGCGCGATGCGGTGAGCGCTGAGAAGGAAGGATACTCGGCACGCTTCTTGGCGCTTAAGAGTCTATAATTAGGTAGCGGAGGGACTGCGAGCGATCGGCTTAGCCTCGGAGAAGCCTGAGGATTATGGACGAAGGAAGAAGAAGAAGAAACGTTAGTAGTTAAAGCGCAGAGACCTGTAACTTGCGCTGGAGCTCCCGCTGAATCCGCTGTCCAAGTCGCAGCCTACAGGAGACAAAAGTTCGTCGGTCGGACTCATCGACGTTAAGAGTTCCTCGTTGGAAGTTTCGCGTCCTTCGCCAAGACCGCTCCTGTTGGCGTTCTCGTTGCCGTCCGTCAGAGTCGGCATCAGCATCGCTTCTACGCTGAGATTCAACGCGCCGAGAACGCGCCGATGACAAAATTGTACTCGTCGAACCTCCTCGGCAACGAGGGATCTGTGACTTCCGTCGAGTGCGCGTCGACATTGTTTGCTGCAATGAGATAAAATAATAGTTTAAAGAGAGAAGAGCAACCGACTGATACGATGAAATAGTGAATTCGCAATAAGTCAATTGGACGAAAACGCGACGTCCGGTTTATGCATTATGTACAGTCGACCCGACTGAACGATAAATCAACCCGTGGAGCGCGTTGCCCTTGTCGTCAGTTGAAACAAACTGCAGAGAAAGTGACCGATGAGACGAAGAGAAATAAGAGTACAGAGATAAATGCGATTGTTCGCTCTCTTCGTCGGCGATGGCCACTTGCCGAGCATTAAACTGCTCGACGAATCAAACGTAACGAGATGCAATGAACGCGCGTGTGTCTCAGTTCCACGTACCGCAATTATCACTAACTTCGGAGTGTCTGCATTGTCGTTGATACACAATTGAAGAATATAATACCCGTATGTATTACCGAAAGATAATTCAGAAAAAAAGATACGAGAAGATGAGAAGAGAATAACACAGGTGCATCGGGGCGATCGTTCGATCGTGTCGAACGAATATCTCGACGTTGTACGATACTTTTGAGCGAAGCTCTGGGTGGCACTCGTCTCTTTCGTCTTCTCGTCTCTCATCCAGAAACGATCTCCCAATTACGATTATTACGGAATTACAAGGCGGATAATCAATGGCCCGGAGCAACAGGTGAGCGTTCGACTCGGCTGCTCCGTACCCACCGCTTTTCGATCGCCCGTTCGAAAGCACCCGCGGGACACGCGAGTAAAATCATACAGAGGTATAATATATATGCGGAGAGACAGAGATGAGAATAAACATCGCGAAGTTGCGGTAACTTATTACGATTCTTCTCGTCTCTATACTCTTATCGATGGATACTCCACAATTCGCTTTTCTTCTTTTCGTTTTTTTTATATCTTGCGTGACGTGGTATCGTTATCGGAAAGTAAAGAATCGTTATAATTACAAAAGGCTTTCGATCGATCGACAATATATAATTGGCTATTAAAAAGGAATTATTTATAAATTTATTTTCGAAATACCAAATTTTCGGATTCCGATATTTTGTCCGAAATACCGAAAACCGATTTTTTTTTCGTATTTCCGGATTTCGATTCAAATTGACGATTATACGATTTTCATTTCTCTTGATTTTCGAATAACAGAGTAAATTGATTGGCGCTCACCTTATTTCCGATATCTCCTCGTAGATGTTCTCCTCGGTGCCGTATCTCGTTAGATACGTGTGTCGCTTAGTTCCGATATCTTGACATTGACTCGGAGACCTTTGAAGAGAAGTCGACGGTCGATGCGGCGATGGAACGTTAACTTCGAGGGGATAAGGGGGATGCAGGCGACTGGGTCCCGGTTCGTAGTAAGCGTACGAATAATCCTGTATCGATCGCTGAATCGAGGATTGTTGTTGTTGCTGCTGCTGCTGATGCATAGAATGGCTTCCGTTCGTCATATCCATCGCCGGTTGAACAGCGTGAGGCGGTGGATAAGGCGGTGGAGGTGGAAATTCCAGGTTCGCTCGACGAGGCGCCGCTGTGGCAACCCCGGCGATGCCTGGACCACCGGCACCCAGTGACGAAGCCATTTCTCATCCTTCTACCTGCATCCTGTGCGATCGCCAAACTTCGAGCTCCCAGCGTGACAATCTCCGTACGATAGATTCTGAAACATTTTTTTTTAAGCCAAAGCTACGAATACTATTGCACGCGTATGTAACGAAGAAAAAAAAGAAAAAATATTAATTTTCATAACTCTATCAACGAAAACACAGGGCGCGTAGAGTTACTTCCGCTCGGATAACAACCACCGACTCCTCGAGACTAAACCCGCGCGGGGGAAGTTTCGATCTCGAAACTCGTGGAACAAACGTTTTCTTTGAGGAAAAACTAACGAATGTCGGGTCGAAATGCTTATTCTTGTTTTTTCGACTCGGATCCGCGTTAATAGCGGTCGTACGCTTTCGGTCTCAGGCTCTCCATTGTGAAGAAACGAAAGCGGCCACTCTGAAGCGTTTAGCGCGCCGGTGACCGAGCGCCGCGCAACACGGTCCATGAAATACAAATGCGTTATATACGAATGCGAAGAAAAATAAATGTGGAGCATATCGTGAATGAGAGATAAGAGACGGCATTCTCCATTATCCGTCGAGACAAGGATTTCTGTGTGAGTCTCGAGTTTCGCGAAATGCCTTTCAAGGACGCGGCGGCTCGACGTTTCTATATTTCGCGTCTCATTGTTCTCCCACAGCAGAGGCAGATAGTAGTTTCAGTTTCGAACAACAATATGGCCTCCGAGAAGATTCCACCGCTTCGTCGATTACTTCTTATCTATCTTTCTCTCGCTCTCTCGTGTACTCGTACTCGTCGTTTCTCTCCGTGCACTCGATTATTCCTGAGAACGATTGAGGGGGAGAGCACTCATAACTCGCGGGTGAATTACTCCTCCTCGGGATCTTCTCGACTTGAAACCATCGCGATCAATTCTAGTTAATTCGATAACATCGTCATTTTTTTTTTTTTTTTCGTAAACGTCTATCTAAGAAAACTACCGATGCCTCGAAATTGATCGAAATAAAAAAAAATATCGTGGTTGATAAATTTTTTTGATGATTCGCCGTTTTTCGAAGGGAAACCGGAAACATTACGAAACTTTAGTCGCAGTGGATAGAAAAAAAAAATTCTTCGGAAATTGCTAATATCGCGCTTTACGTTTGATAAGATTAATGTTTCATATGAAAATTACCGTGGAAAGAAAAAAAAATAATTTTCCGTGATAATCAATTGCAAATCGTTTTGTAGCGAAGCGCGCCGATGCCTTTAGTTATACTGTATTATTGTTCCGACACCGCGTGTCTCGTGTGTTCATTTCGAGATACTCGCGGCTATAAATATATAACGAGGTAATCGTTTTTCCATGTCTTCGGAGTTATTTGTCAGAAGGGTAACGGGCGCGTTGTTTCTCTCGTCTCCATGGATGAGAATCGTATTTATAGAAATACAAGAAGTTTCCCAAGAGGAATGTCGACGCATTTAGCGTATTATCTTCGAAGCGTAGATTTTTTTTTTAATAGTCAACGAATGTGCAACTGATACGAGAAGAAATTCTCATCATCCGCGTCCAACAGGGCGCAACGAGTTGACCAGCGAACTGTGTAAAATTATATATCCCGAGGTCGGTATATGCGGGTCTCGTTAACAAGAATTCAATGCATCCGGTGGATGTTGGAATATTTCTAATGAGCTTTGCTTCGGAGCTCAACTGAGAAATAAAGGTCACCGTCGGAAGAAGGCGAGAAGAGAAGAGGAACGACAACAATTATACGGCTCGTGACCTCATCGGCTCATTACCCGTTACGCAAAATTGACTTCACTCTGGAGGCTCCGTTTCGGGGAACGATTGAGAACGATAACAAAAATATTTGATTTTTCGTGGAGCTCGCGATCTCTCGCAACCTCCTCACGGTATAACTATAATACGAAAAACGAAACGCGCGTCGTTTCGTTTCACTATACCGCCCTTCGATAAAAACTCGACACGCCACTCTCTCGCGACCAGCTAAATAATTCTTCGTCGGCGCGCAGCACAACGCCGGGCAGCGCGCGGATCTCTCGGATTTATCAACGTCGCATTTCGTTCCCACAGATTTTCTGGTAGCTCCAGCGAGTACTTTGAGATAAATCATCGAGACTATTGAATAAAGTTAAGAGGTCGTCGCGTGTACGAAGCATCGGTACTTATGTATCGATTTATCGAACGCCCATCGCGTTCTTCGAATAAAATAATAAATGAATAAATTCCTGCATTCTTTTAATGTTCATTTAAGATTTGAGTGTTGATAAGCTAAAAAATTCTTTGAGAATTAAAAGAAAAAACAGCATTTCCGGTAAAACCGTTGCAGCTTCACCGCATAAGCTGCAAGAGAAGAGGGCGAGTCTCCGTTATTCTTGGAAATGTTCCAAGTTGCGACCAGTTGTGAATGCGCGTACATGTACGATGAGTAGCGAGCACTGTTGAGAAGGAAACTGTCGAGAGTAAGCGGAGGAGGTCGTATCTCTCGTAAGGGCCTTCCCTCCGGTCATAGTTTCAAACTACGAAAGAGAACGCGCTAAGAAAGAGTCTCTCTTTTCTAAAAATAGATAGAAACCGATTCCAACACGCGGCATATAAACTTGAAACCAATGCGAATACTTAGAAGTTAACAAGAGAAAGAGACTCGTGAGTTTTCATCGGTAGGGATGTCTGTCTTTCTCTCCCCTTTGGTTAAACGGCGACACCGGAATTACCGTCTCGGGGAACCCTTTTACGAGGCGAACACTCGAGAACGTATTACACGGGGTCCCCGAGAGAAGGGTGTGTCACGTCCTGTATCTCGCCTAATGACGCTTCGATCTTTTTTTTTTTTTTTCTCATACAGCTTAAAAAAAAATGTATCATATCGATACGAAACACGACGAGGTCGTGTTTAGCTTTGCTTCGATCGCGTTAAAAAGATAAATAACGTATATACTGGTATTACGAAGAGTACAAGAAAAAACGCATGAAACGGCTTTTAGCACATTTTTATCATCCGTTCCGAAGGCATCGAATAATCCACGAAGTTAAGGCCCGAAGCGTACGGACACACTGGTAACGAACGTTGAAGAGACCGAAGAGCAAAGAGAGGCAGCAGCAACACGAAAGTTATGGCCGTTGCCATAAAAAGGATCGGTGTACCGGTTTGGTGCTCGTGTGTGCGACCTCGCGGGGTTAAGCGGCGCGGTGCGAAGACCGTATATATATCTCGCATACCGGGTTAATCGGTTACATTGCTCTGTGCGCCCGCCCCCTCCCTCCCCCCTCCCCCTTCCGGCCGAACTCTCTTCCACCCGACAATGAGACGGGAAAAAAAATCGATGAAGAAATAGTTACAATACACGACTTACCGAGCAAAATCGATCGAAACTTCGTTCGATTATGCAGAGAATCTTCGCGGACTGTGTAACGCTCCTCGTGCGATGAGCTCCGAGTAAATGTAATCCAGTGGCTCGAGCAAAATAGTCTCGACGACGAAGAGAATGAAAAAAATACACACACACAAATATTATTCGTCATTCACTGTTGCCGCGAAACACCGTCACTGGGCACTCGGCATATAACTGAGACGATTAACGATAAACGAAGAACAAACACGCGCACAAAACGATATATACGAAACGGTCACGAATTCACGCACTAACACGCGCCGATTATGACACGCTTGATGCTGGAGTCGCTGGTTGTTATTGTGATTCCTCTTTGCCTCGTGACAGACGGTTTTGCGCGCTTGTCCATTGTTGAAAGTTTCCTCCCGCCCGCCGCGGAGAGACGGAGGGATAGAGAGAGAGAGAGAGAGGACGGGAGTCTCTTCTCGAGACCGGTCAACTATACTTGTGTGGACTCTGGGAGCAGCTCGGCTGAGATCCCGACGAGAGAGAGAAATAAAACGAAAAAAATAAAAAAACGAAGACGAAGAAGCGGCAAGGAGAAGAAGAAGACGAAGGAGTGGACGAGGGTAGGTGGAAGAAAGCAACGACTCGACAGAGTGAGAAGAAAGAAGCAACGAGCGAGCGAGCGACCGGGAATAAAGAGAAAAGCTTTAACTCAACCGCAACGGCGATGCATGAATTATACTCTCTGTTTTCGTGTAATTTTTTTCGATATTTCAATGTTCACTCTTCGCGCCGATCGTTCGATAAACTTATTATTCCACAAAGATACGAAAGGCAGCGCCAATAACAGGATGAAGAAATGATTTTTCGTGTTTCGTAGACAATAACGTGAAATCCCGTGCGGCGAATGTTCCATTCGATGTTTCGACTCACATGGGATCCATGGCAACGACAGACGAAAGGATATTCGCAACGCAATCGTATTGCGCCGAATCCGTAGATCCTTCGCGGTTCGTAACACACTCGGCCGGTAAACGCGTGACTCTTCGATGATCCTTATTCACGGTGAACAATATAAATCGCACAAAACAATATTCACACGCGGCACACGTTACAACGAGAACTGTATACACGCGAAATTACGAAAGTAATCTCTCTTTCTCTCTCTTCGCTTTTGTATCTCACGACGATATTCTAAAGAGAATAAGTATTTGTGTACTATAAGCGTTTTCTCCTATTACTCTCGTTGCTCGATTGGATTGCAGCAGCGTGCCGTCGAAGAATGCAGCGCGCACGCGGCGCGGTGACCCAGCGAGAAGGAGGAAGAAGAAAGAGAAAGAAGAAAAGAAGAAGGTGCACCGACGCGGTGGGGATAAACCAAAACTGCAGCAATAGCAACAGCCAGCGGAGCAGCCAACGTGTCCCCCGGCGGCACACGAGGAGTGTGCTGAGTTTCGTCGGAGAGCGTACCAGCGAGCGAAGCGGCGGCAGTCTCAAGGAAGGAGAATATCAAGAATCGAGAAGGAAGAACGGAGCTCACACCAGGGGGCAGTCACTCACGGTGAAGCTATCCGTACGCTCCACTGGATTCTGGTATAAACCTCTCGTGTGCCTCACGGTGTTCTACACGCTGCCGAGAGCCACCTAAGAGCTCCTCTCTCCGTTTCACTCGGTATCTTCTTACCGTTCGCGGACCGGCAACACAGCCGTCGGCTTCTCTACCTACCCTCGGGCGTTCGTTATCTTCCTCTCGCTTTCGCAACCGGCCGATTTTTCGCTTCTGGCTATTGTTTCCACGAGAGAGTACGCGGATCCTTCGTGGTTCGAAATCTATCAACACCGTGTAATGATGGACCACCGACGAGAAGAAGATGAGACGTACCCGCGCACACCTGTTCCCTCTTGAAACATCGAGAGGATCTTTTTTCGCACGATAGTCCGGGTGGTTTCTTCTCACGATTCGATCGGAGAACATATTTTTTTTTGTCATATAGAGTAAATAAAGTCCGAAGATATGGAAAATATAAGTCGAAGATTTTTATTTTTTTTTTTCTCAAAACATCGAAAAAAATTTACCGAGACGCATATTTGTAAGGAAATAAAGTACACAAATTCTTCATGGGGGAAACGAGAGTCTTTTTATTATTTTCTTTTGGGACGAAGGCGTATAATGGAGTGCGGAATAAAGCGAAGGAAACGGTCCCGCAACATTAAGACCCCCCGGATGTTCTCGGCGGTACCTGGAGGCTAAAACTTCGCAGAGGTAGAAAACGAGAGAGCAGAAGTTAGTATTAGTGGGTAGCACAACCGTCTAATTTTGAGAGACGCCGGAATTTAAGATTGTTTTGGGACGCCTGGACGCAATTAATTATCTCGGTGTTGCGTCTACGCGAGGCGTGGGCGAGAAAGCGCCTTTGAGCAAAAGCGGCCCGACAGCTGTCACGTTCCAGACCGTTCCTCTTCGTCGTCGTTCGGGGCCTTCGTGTTTTTTCCCCCAACTCTTCGTTTTTTCTTCCTTATCTTTTTGTTTTTATTTTATTTCGGTCTCCCGACGGTGTGGAGAGTTCTCGTCGGCACGCGTGGCAGCTGTACGATCCCAACAGCCGCGCGTCTCTGTCTCTTTCTTTTTCAAAAGTTGAAAGAAGAAGAAAATCATTCGACAAATATTTACCCCGACGAAGAGTCTCATTGTTTCGATTCTAATCGTCGACAGTACGATATATACTTTCGATCTATCGATCCCTTGATAAAATAAACGTGGGAAATAAAAGAAGTTTTGTTGAGTAAAGATAACGATGTCGTAATGGACTTTCCTCATCGCGATTCCCATCGCTCGCTCTTCGAATTGTACATCAAATTTGTTCTATTTTTGTATCAATCGAAAAACAAGAAAATTCTCGTGAGAATACGACCCGCAGTCGTCATTCCGAGAGGACGACTGCGGAAGATACACCTGAGGAGATTTCTTGGGACCTTACCGACCGATACGCGTCTCCGACTGAGAATGCAGCGGCTGAAGCGAATCGGCGCTAAACTCGAGAACTCGGGTTCTTCTGCATTCATCTTACGGTCCACGCCGTCGAGAGTGCAGAGCTCCTCCGCAAAGACGATCGCGGTAAAGAAATTCTCCACCAGAGCGCACGTCCGTTATCGGCTCCAAAACGATTAAAAGCGGTCGGAGTCTGGAAATTCTCCTATCGGAGCTGCGATAACGACTGATGAAAAAACGACTTTGTCCTCTTCCCTCACCACTTCAACGGAGATAAGAGAAACGGCGTCTCGAAGTTTAATAAAAAGTGCTGAATAATATTATTCCGTCGCGAGATTGTCAGTCGGTTTATCGCTCGTAGTCGCAATTCGTATCGGCAACTCGTCTTCTTCAACGCACAATAATCATTTGGCTCTGCATTGAGTCTCAGATCGCCCGAGAATCGCAGTTTTGCCGAACGAACGAATTAACGTACAATAATTGAAAGAATAATGGCTCAGCGAAGTATGAAAAGCTACGAACTGTATATACAACCACCGAGGGAACTTTTCGAACCTTTAAAGATCCCGAAGCGAACGCTCATGGGACCGGGACCCAGCGATTGTTCTCCGCGAGTACTCCGCGCCCTCGGCAATCAGGTTCTCGGACACCTGCATCCAGAAACTTGTCAGGTAAATTAATATCCTCGATTCGCGCAGCGTTTACGCGATAAGTTATTTGACTTCATTTTTTTAATTTTTTTTTTTACGATAATACTAAAGGAAATATATATTTATTATCGAAGCTAATGCAAGAGATCAAAGCGGGATTACAGTACGCATTTCAAACGCGGAACAGACTGACCCTCGCGATAAGCGCGTCGGGACACGGAGGACTCGAAGCGTGTCTCGGAAATTTGCTGGAACCCGGAGAAAAGGTTCTCATTGTAGTGGGCGGCATATGGGGCGAACGCGCAGCAGATATGGCAAAACGAATCGGAGCGAAAGTGAGAAAAATTGTTTTTCTCGATTTAATTTTTTAATATTGGCGCAACGAGAACAACGAACCTTACGAATTAATTTATCGCGGAGGTTGAAACATTGACGACGGAACTGGGAGTGCCTTTTACCCTCGAAGAACTCGAGTCGGCGATCAGGAAACATCGACCCGATGTTGTGTTCGTGGTGCACGCGGAATCGTCTACCGGCTTGAAACAACCGCTCGAGGGCGTCGGAGACATAGTTCACAAGTAATTACAAATGTTTAGCGACTCGAAGCTTCTTACTAATTATCGTGTACTTTTTGTTTTTTTTTTTTTTTTTTTTTTTTTTAGATACGGAGCATTGCTAATTGTCGACACAGTCGCTTCGCTCGGCGGCGAAATGTTTTTCGCCGATGCTTGGGGCGTTGATGCAGTTTATACCGGAAGTCAAAAGGTTCTCGGCGCACCGGCCGGAATAACTCCGATATCCTTCAGTCCCCGAGCTGAGTACGCGACGCAAAATTATATTATTTTTTTTCGCTCGAATAATAAAAATAAACATATATTTCTCTCGTTGTGCCGATGTGAAAGTTGGGAAAAAAAAATCGTCATCAAGCGTTTCATTACATTATTATTCTCGGTAGAGGAGAATCCGTCGTCGTAAAGTAGAATTCAATCGAACGTGAGAGCCGCGCTAACCGCGAGAGATAAGTACGTTTCGGAATATCAATGCGTTTCGTGAGACAGCGTCCCGTAGTTTGCCGACAAACGAACATAGTGACCTAAGAACGGATACTCTCGTCGTGACTCGGATCGAAGCATTGCGCGGTTTCGTGAATCACATACACTCACACGGGTTCGCTTCGCTTAGTCTACCGGCCTTATGAATCTTTCATTCGATCCTTCGACAAAGTTTCGCATTTCGTCTACGCGCTCGGATTACGGTTTTGCCATCGATTTTTCCCGTAAACCAGATGTCCGGGCAGTTCTCGCCGAGAGATTCATCCTTTCTGGAAGACCGTACGGTCTATAAATTTATTACTCGAAATAAAATTGCATCGATGAAATTGACGCGATACGACTATTTCGCGTTAGACGACCGCGTGTCTCGGAACGGATATAGCGATAGATAAACTGTTATACCGTCGTTCCCACGCGGCGCAACTGCCTGATAAAGCATTTCTTCGACACGCCGCGAACGAAGTCGAATCGAGAGAATCGTTAGAGTGGAACTAACGATCGCGTGAATTGCAATAGAGCGCCGCGCTACCGCCCGCTAATCCAATTATTACTTTCACCCGACGAGTTCTCTCCCTTTCGTGACTAAAGCTTCGCACACGATACGAATTTATTACCGATTTATTTCATTTTTAATGCATAAATCCTCAGAAAGAAGATATTGTCGAGGAAAACCAAAGTTCCCGTTTACTATTGGGACATTAAACTGCTCGCTGATTATTGGAAATGTTTCGGCGACACGACGTTGTATCATCACACGATAAGCTCGACGTTGGTTTACGGATTGCGAGAGGCATTGGCAATTCTCGCCGAAGAGGGTCTCGTGGCTTGTTGGACGAGACACGCAGATGCCAAGAAGAAACTTCATCGGGAATTGGAGAAAAGGGGATTGGAATTTTTCGTTAAAAATCCGGAACATCGATTGAGTACTGTTACCGCGATAAAAATGCCACTGGGGACAAGCGGACCGATAATCGTACGAAGAGCGATGGAAAAGTAATTGAATTCTTCTTTCAACATTTTTAAAAAAATTTTCATAAGAATTTATGAAATATTGACGAATTCGCAGATGCAACGTTGAAATTTCCGGAGGACTCGGACCAACGGCTGGTAAAATCCTTCGCGTCGGACTGATGGGGATCAACGCGAGTCCCGATCACGTGGATCTCGTATTAAAAGCCCTCGACGAGGGTATCAGATTTTCTCGGGGGCAAAAGTTGTGAAATTTCTCCGGTTACATTTCCCTATTGTTTTTTTTTTTTTTTTTTTTTTTTTTTTAATATAAGGTAAAAACTATTTTTATATCGAATCAATCGGTAACTTACGCGTCGCATGAAATCATTTAGCTGTTTATTCAATGAAAAATACTGAAATCGGCATACAACTTGCATCTAATTTAGAGTTCACCGCGCCTTGTCTCGAAATTTAATTTTTCGTTTTTTTTTTTTTTTTTTTTTTTTTTTTACAGAGATTTATTACAATGTATAATAGTTATCTAGCAAATATCCAACAAATAAGTCACAAGTTAAGACTTGCGAAATAATACAAATGAATTGCAATGCATAGTTATACGTTGTGTATGTGGTGTGTCAACTATTAACCAACAACTAATCAGTTAATGGCGATGATATTAAATCGATTAATATTATTATTCGAGGCTTTTTTTTTACGTGATAATAATTATAAATCGGTTTTGGCACAGTACAGAATAGCATCGGTTTCCGCCCAACTTCCCTTCCCGCGTAACGCGTCTCATCCTCTCCAAACATCACTATTACAAACTACAATCGCAAAAAAAAAAAAAAAAAAAAAATCAATATACAAAACTTACAGATTATAGTCGTTTTCAGTATCAAAAATTTTGACTCGCTACGATCGCGAGCGCGTTGTGTACTTGCGAAACTGTCAATTGCGATAGACGAGCCGAGAGACGGAGAGATCTGCAACGAGAGGTCTCGATGGCGATCGAGATGATTTCGCAGGCAGCAATTTCAACCAGCAAAATTGTAACCGCATGACTCGTCGATTTGTTCGTCACTTTTTTTTTCTCTTCCTCTCGGCTCGTCTTTCGTTTGAAATCATTTTTGTCGACAGATCGGAGTCGCGCGCTCGAGATTTTAGCTTTAAATAACAATTGAAAGACTCTCTCGGAAAAAAAAAGAGTCTCGTCGATCCGCAGTCATTTCCTATATATACTTATGTACAAAATTCATATAGGATTATTGTAACGACGAATAATAATTGCCCGTAGCCTTAGATACTACAAGTAAAGCTCGTGATATAACGAAAACGTTGACTGTTACAGGCACGTGGTGAGATAATTAAGGCACTTTAGGCTCTTCTCCGTCTTTCCATTACGAAAAAAAAAAAAAAAAAAGAAAAAAAATCTTCTTGTCATTGTAATCGTGCGTCTCATTAGCACGATAAATTACGACGATGATAATAGAGAAACAATAATATAATACATAAGCTACCTGTTAGCTCGTTCGCGCATCGCGCCCCGCTCTCCGATGCGTATAAACGTCGAATTTTTTTTTCAATATACCAATCAATAAAAAATAAGACCACTTGTAGATAGTAACTTATACTACGATCTACGGGTCTGTTGGCGCGTAAACAAGGTATGTGTACTGTAATAATGATAGTAACGTAAATAACGGAAGACAGAGAAGCGTTGACGAGTCGCAGAGCTCGTCGGCTATCTCTTCCTCTTCGGCTACGCTATCGGTAACGATAGAGCAATTAATATAATAGTAAATATTTATAGTATTATGTAATAATAATAATAATAATAATAATAATAATAATAATAATAATAATAATAATAATTAAGCAGGAGTAATTAGTAAACATTAGCAATCGCGTAACGATAACTGATGCCGCCATCGAGGTTCTTCAGTCTTCTTTGGTTGCTGGGTAACTTGGTGAGGTTGGTGGGTATTGTTTTGCGTTGCATTTTCCGTTCGTAATTAGGGAAAGGGGCGGAGATTTTGAGAGTGAGGATTCTCTCATATATATATATCTCGTTGAAAAAAAAAGAATAGCTTTGTTAGATTCTAATTTTCTTCGATTTTTTTTTCTTTCTTTTTTTTTTAAGTAAAGTCCTCTCGTTTCGTCGTCAATTCGTCATTGGATTGTCCCAAGTACCCAGAGATCGACGCTTGCAACCATCTCTCTTGCGATCGGGTCATTTCGCGTCGGGACGTCCAGTTTCCGTTCCGCTTCTACGGTGTATACACACAGATAGACACACAGAGACGATAAAATTGATTGATCAATTGATTAATGAAGGTAAAGTCCGACGGTGATGCGACGACGACGCAAAGCCGAGACGCAGCGGCCTTCCCGACACAGAGAGAATATTGTTGACGTCGATTGCGACGGCGCGCGTTGAGTGTCATGGAAATGGTAAATAGCACCAGCAGCGGCTCGAGGGCGATCTTTGCTTCCATTTTTTAATATCCTACCCCCAGCTTTTTGACCCCAGGAACGTCTCGATGCTAAAAATACGAGAGGAATCGATGTCCCGGTAGGAACCGCCGGTTCGGAAGCTATGTAGAGTAATCCTGTAGTCAATCTTCGGGTGACTCCGCGACGGACATAGCAGCGATTCCGCAACAATACGAAAACGCGTCTATGCCGAACGCAGAGAATTTTTACGCTTTTTTTTCTCTCCTTCAACTCAATTCTCGCGGTGTAACCGAATGCTTCGGCGCATGATGATTGCGATGATGCCTTCGAGCTCTGCGACACTGCGCTGTGCAACAATCGTCCGGCTCTGCCACGTGCTCTCCGCGCTTCAACTGATTCGCGATGGAATTGCAGAGCGAACGCGGACATCTCTTTCTATCGCACCTCACCTCACCGTTCTGCAAATAAATATCATAAATCAATATGAGTATTACATTTCCGGAGAATTAACTCAGTACAGTTGTTTGAAAATAATTCTTTTTTCGGCAATTAACAGACAGAGATTAGCATGAAATTTACGTTCATTTACATGACTCTTTATTTTCCTCGAAACTCAAGTACTTATCAAAAGGCGAAAAAACGCCTCGATCTCAATTACTTAAAAAAAAAATTCGCTTGATAATTTATCAGCAATTACACATCAGTTTACATGTTTTGGAAATACGTGCAGAATTAAAAAAAAAATAATTTTCTGATTTACGTTATTTGCACGAAAGTTCCGGAGGCAAAGCCCGCTGATGATACACCGGTCTCCTTAAAATTACAGGTTCCTACGAAGCTTACCTTACAACGACACTTGACACACTTCATCTCGCCGTGTGAATGTACTCTGGGATGCCATTCTTTACCATTTTCGTATGGACCACCCATTGGATATTTGCAGCCACCGGAAGAGAGAATATCTTCGGGTGTTCGTCTGGTCGATGTAGCCGCTTGATCGCGCGGTAGCATATCACCTCCCGTCGATGCTGTCGTAACCGGTATCGCTGGACACTGCCTGCAACAGGCCTTCTTATCCGGCCTCACGGCGGTTTTCTCGTCGCAATCCAATGCCGGGCACTGCACTCTCGGACACTTGACTTCCAAACTTACCGGCTGCAAAAATACCGACGGCTTATAAAAAAATTCTCATCCTCTTTTTTTTTCAAAACTCCGAAAACAAAATAACGATAAAAAAAAGGAATAAAAATTAAACTTACGTCGCAGGTGCAAACAGCGCACGTATCGAAACCGGAAGGTGGTAAATACGGATGCCAAGAAGCTCCGGCCAAATGAAATTGTCCGGCGAGACTGCAGCCTTTCATCGGTGCAGTCGCGTTGCTGTTTATCGTAGTGTTGCCAATACCGCTGCTGATATTCATTGCTGGACCTGTAATCATTCGCGCAAACATGTAATTTGATATTCGATAAGAAATCGAAACTGTTCATTAATTTTCCTACTTGTTATGATTATTATTCAACAAGAATTGGTTTACAGAAGTTTGATTATCGGCTCCGCTGCTTACGCGTTATCCGTATTAATTGCACGTTATCGTACGATTGTTTTAAAAATATATATTCGCTATCGTTGCTTTATAGGTTGGAGTGTTTATTTCGTCAAATCGTAACACAGTAAGTATCGGGAGAACGTTAATTTTTTTTCTTCAAAATTGTAAAGTAATTTTGTGGATTGATCTCGCGATATAGAAATTATAGCTTACCGGGGCATATGGAGCAACAATATCCGGCTGGTGGATCGATTTGTTTGCCATTTTGACAATTGAGCGCCGGACACGGCACCGGATCGCATTGCGCGAGTCCCCGATAGCAGTGGCACATGGTACACGGATCGGAACTCGCCGTCCACTGTGTTCCTTCCTCGTAGAATCTCGTCTCGTGGAAACAAGCGCCGGTCTCGATTTCCGAGGTCGGCGGATGAAGATTGTACGCAACCACCGAAGCAACATCGTTGTCCGCGTAGTGCGGAAGGCAGCTGAGCGGTGCACGAGCTTTGAACGGCGCTTTCAGCAATCTACCGGTCTGTTTATCCGTTACTTCGAGAAAACCAATTCCCGATTCGATTCTGAAGAGTTCTACCGGTGATAATCCCGTCACCGAACCCTCGAGAATATTTCCTGTGAATTCTTCCAACAATCTTCGAGCGACCGGAGCTCCTTGAACCAGTAGCGGCATAGTTTCGAGATACAAACGAAGAGTTCTCGGATCCACCGACGAGGAATGACCGCCAGTCGTTAATCCCGTCACCTCGAGTTCGTAGTGAAGAGCGCAGTCGAGATCAACGGCCGCCCATAGCAATCCCACCGGAGTTGGATGAACGGCTTCCTGAGTCAATCGTCTCAAAAGTACCGGAGCTGTGGTATCCTTCGCGTCGGCGACGGGTCTCTGTACCAATCTTCCGCGAAGCAACGATCCGAGATGCGATGCTGCGACGACCGATAGTTCTCCTTTGAACAGCGGTTCGAGAAGACGAGGTCCGGGTCTTTCGAGTGAACCATTCGCCAATCCACCGACGAGACTCGGAGTCAAATCTTCCAGTTCCGTACGTCTCTTTCCACCGTCGTCGACTAGCGTAACCAACGGACTTTCTTCTTCCAAACCGATTATGTGAACTCCGTATCGCAAAGCTCCGTAACGATCCAAAAACGCCCACGCGAGTCCCGAAGCGCTGGAAGCTGTTTCCGAGGATAGAAGCGCCTGATACATGTCGCACGTCGCTCGGGGACCGACACCGCCGATCAGTCGCAAAGCTTGTGGATCTTTTCGCGATGTGATGCTTAACGACAGTTTGCCTCTCGTCAGTAATCGCAAATCGGCTCCCGATAAAGCGCTTCTCACTTCGCCGAAGTTAAGTTCGTTTGATGGCTTTTTAATGACCACATCTTCTTGCAGTACAACGTAATCTTTTTCCGTGTGTTCGAGAATTACCGTTATCGCGACATCGGCAACGTCGTTCGGTAGAAAAACTCCGTTGAACACGAGAGATATGTGAACCGACGGAGCCGATGCCGAAGACGCCGAAACTATGGCCGTCGCACCGGCACCGGACATCAATGATCTGTCGACACCATTTCCAGCTTCGAGTAAAGCGGAAAATTGTTCGCTAGAAAGTCCTCTGTATCTCGACAATTGTCCGGTAAGTATCGCCGTCGCTTCCCATACGAGAGCAACGTGAAGACGTTCCTCGCGCAAAAGTTTCCGATAATCTCGTGGTACGCGTCGCCACACACCGCACAGTTTACCAGTTGCATTCTGATAAACTCCACCGATCGGATCGATCGTCTGCTCCTCAAGGATACTTCCGGTGTCGTCGACGAATTGAAGATTTCTCGGACGTGGCGTCGAGGCACCGAGATAAAACGAATAGTAGAGATTCTTTCGATTGAACGTGAAACGTCCCGTTGCCACGAAATTGTAAGCGTTGTTGTGGATCATCGACGGCGTTTGATCCTCGCGACGCAAGGATTGTGACGTTCTTCCGGTTATAAGAGTTCCGAAATCTGAGAAAAATAATTATTCCAAAATCCGTCGATTTTTTTTTTTTTTTTTTTTTTCAAGTGAAATGCACTTACGCCTGAGACTTCGCTCTTCTTCCTCGGAAGTCAACTGCGCCGGGATATCCTGTACAATGTCGGGACCTGAAACAGATAACAAGAATAATTTAAGGCAAAGCCACGAGAGCCGCGAGAAACTAAAAGAAGAATAAGAAGAAAATTGTATATCCTGAGGTCAAAAAGATCGGTCCGCAGCTCGGAGGAGCGCTCGAAGCAATTTAGCGAACGTAGGTGAGACGCTCCCCCGACACTCGGAGAAGCACCATCGGCAGTTTCGCCCGTAGCACAGGACTCATGGCCCATAAAGAACGGCTGTTGGGACTGGCGCCGCTGACTCCGACCGCTACTTTGAATGTTACTTTTACTGCGCTTCACGACGCGAGCCCCCGACGTTGCGATCGGTGCGCCTAGGCGCTGTTACCTATAGGCGAAACCGGTGTGCACCTCAGCCGCGTATCTTCGTCTTACAAAAGCACCGAGAGAATCTCCATGACTGTCTTTGGAATGCAACTGCGCGCGATATTACCCTCGTTGCTTCGAAAACTTCTCTTCGGCGGCCTTTTCTCTCACACTGAAAGGGGTCTTTCGAGAATATAGATATATATATATATACATCGAAATTCCTCCTATGCATCAAGCCAACGATATATTTCCGCGTGTTGTAAAACCGGCTGACCGCCTTCGGACGGAATATTCGAATGACCGTTAATCAGGATTAGGAACGATCTTATAGCCCGATGGCGAGACGACTGGTAAAACTTCTGTTTAATACGAAAAAATAATAATAATAATAAATAAATAAATAAATAAAAAGTTTTTCTAGTCTTTCGCGTAGAACACTACGCGGCATAATAACGCGGACTTCTAGATATATCCTTTGACTATCCGATCGATTGAATGAAATTTTTAGTGACGCTCACTGCTCGCGGTGTGCGCTTATAGATCCTCGGATGAGATTGCCAGTGGATAAGGTTTTAATGAAACGACGACGGCGGAACGAGTTTCGCGGAGGCAAAATAGCCGCGCGCGACACGTCGATTGCTCTTTGGGTGTCGGTTAAAAGGTCGGTAGTCCGAGTGTCTTGACCTTTCGCGGCACAGCCAGTCGAACAAACAGGCAAATCCTACGGGGCGACAACTATAACCAAGTGGTTGAATGAACGAAGAAAATTATTATCGACGCCAACGAGAAGTATAAAGTCTAACTGTGGAGTATTCGATATTCTTCTTCTCGACGTCGGGGTTAAACGAGTTTTGCCATTACTCGACATTTTTTATTATCTTCTCCAATTTTATTCGCGACGCGAGTGAACGTGACGCGCAAATCGGGATTCGCTCACAGTCCGCGCGCTTCGTCGCGTTTTTTCGTGGCATTAAAAAAAAAAAAAAAAAAAAATATTGGATCAAAAATATATTTGGTCCATGCGATGAGATGAACGAAGTTTCGCTCCGATTCGAAGAAAGTTTCGTCGAATGAGGCAAATCGTTTTCGATCAGTAAAAATCATCGTCAAGGAACTCTCTCGCGAGAGGGTCAACGAAGCTTTCAGACACAAAGGAAACTGTTACGCTGTAGCCACTCCCCCACTGTCGTCGCTTCGTCATATCCTCCGCGGAGAAGAATTTACGAGGATAAAGATGAAGGCGACGATGTTGACGTGAAATTGATACGACGCCGGCGATCGCATCCCACTAATTCGATACGACCCGTAGCAAACCTAAACGAGTTTCTAACGAGGGGTACAGACATCCCCGGAGATAGACGTCTCTTCTCGCTGTATGTGGCGACACGTTGACGATGTTGACGACGGGAGTTTTGCATCTCGTTTAATAACATAATAAGAGAGTCATCGAGATCGACGAAGTAACTTCTGTATCGCAAATTTTTTTTTTTTTCACTTTTTTTTTTCACCCGACTGCGCAATCAAAATTGTACCGGCAATGTCGGTGTTTACGCTTCGGCTACCATCGATGTCTCGAACGTTATTTCTCGTCAACGAAGACATAATTAAATAATAATTAAATAATAACGTTAAATGAAAATGTGAAACGACCGAAACTTCGTGTCTCACGAACTTTGTATCGCGCGGCAAATTATCGTGACAATGTTGCGCGTTTCGGTCCACCGTCACGCCGATGTCGCGAATTTTTTTATTATTATTATTATTATTCAACCAAACGTAATTAAATCATTATCCTGGCGACAGTCTGGCCTCTCAATTAAATACCGCCTGTTATTATTGAACGAAACAACATCGAAATAAAAAAAAAATGCGCGACAAAAAAAAATGGACATTGCGTCGCCAGAGATAATTTTAGTACGAAAAAAAATGAAAAAAAATGAAAGAGAGAAGAAACGGGAGGACAAGTTGGCTATTGGATGAGGATAACATGCTTTGGCTTTAAACTCCCGTGGAAGCCCCTCCCCGTTGCATCGTTCGCAATGGTGACCGGGGATCGTAACAAGCGCACACTCGTCCTCGTCTATTCTCATTCCAGTTCGCTGGTGCGCTCCCCTTGATCATTACGTATGCTAATATTTACATTTAGATTGCGCGGCTCTTAATCGAAGTGACGCCATGCGGTAATATAACCGGCGCCGTGGCGCTAAACCGTCGCGCCCACCCGCTCACACTCGTCTCTCTTCTCCCGACTGCTTTTCCATTCTCTTCAAACTCGGGACATCATTCATACGGCTATATATCCATACGCGAAGACGTTGACTAATTGTTATGGTAGTCGAACGATCGATTATCCAATGACAATCCGTGGGATACGTCTTAAGGGTGAGGCGTACAATTACAATCGAAAACATCGTCTTTTGTTTCTATTTATTATTTCGCGTTGGAAAATAGCCTTATAAAATTTTTTTTTTTAATTATAGACAACAAAATTCAATTTCATTTTGATACAAAATTTTTTTAAAAATTCAATTTTTTCGACACTACACTTTATAATTTTTTGCACATTTATTTCGCAGCGGGAAAAACATAAAATAGAATTTTTAGTCTGCGATTTATTTCGAGGATTTTACACTTCGATCGATCAGGGAGATTGTTTTTTTTTTTTTTTTTTTTCGATATCTCGTCACTTTTGTACGTACGATCGGAGGATATTCGACGAGAAAACTTAATTTCCAACGTCTCTTGGGTCGCAGTCGAGAGAAACTGTTCTGGCGTTCGATTCTTACGCGTTCCAAAGAGAAGAAAGAGCGTAAGCGAGAGAAGTGAAACAGGGGTAAGAAAGAAAAACACAGGGAGGGCAAAGCCAAGAAAGAGAGAAAGCGAGTAAGCAGCACCAGCAGCATAGATCGATTGATTTATTGGCGAGGTACCAACAAGACATGGCTCGCGGTTTGCCCGCAGGCCGTACGAGTCTCAGCCGCGTCTCTTCGCATCTCCGAGTTCTAAAGTCGGGAGAGATATCTCGAGCAAAGGGAGTTCGCCTCCGACGAGTACGTAACGCGTATTTTGCGGTTCGGGGCATCGAAGCTCGAAGAAAAGCGAGGGATTCGAGAGAAACTCGCGAAGCGAACGCCCCAAAGACGTCGATAAACTGGGAGAGGGAGTAGAGGCAAAAAAAAAATGAAAAAAAAAAAAAAAAAAAAAAGAAAAACATCGAGCAAAAGAGGCGGCAAAGAAAACGTTGCTTGTTAACTACGTTCTAAAGAATTATGCGCCGGTCTGTCGCGCGAGTTAAATGGAGCAGTAAAGTACCACGGTGAGGAAACTACAATAATTATGCTAATGAAATAAATAGCAGCTCCCATAATAATTACGACGATGAATAATGCATTCGCGGTGGGTCTCGTCTCGTCTCAACGGCGGCGACGGTCGCGTTCACAAGTACAGAGACTCGCGAATGTAACGCGATTGAGCTTAAACGCTAATCCCTCGAGCTTCGTACGCGTCCGCTCCGTGTATCTTCTTTCGTAAAGAAGAAGAAATTCATCGAGGATTCGCGAATAATCGCGGAAAGAAAAAAGGAAAGAAAAAAAAAGGGAGGAACGCTTGGGGGGGTTGAGTTGGATACGGAATCCACGCGAGTTGTAAAGCGACACGAATTTATCGGAACGTCGGGTAACTCGCGCTCTCCAATGGGCAGCGTATCTCCTTTTTGGCGACGAACTCGTCGCCGTCGATGTCGTTGTCGTCGTCGGTTGTTCCTTCCCAACAAAAACCCGTTTTCCTAGTTATCGTACCCACAGAGAGCGCAATCCGACTATAAAGAGAGCGAGAGAAAGATCGCGGAGGCGCCGCGCGCCCGATCTCAGGCGCGGGTTCGAGAACACACGCCAATAAGGTAAGGATGTGTCGGCAGTCTAAATTTAGAATGACCACCTCTAGAGTACGCGTTATCCAGCTTGCGAAAAGGCTGCTCCGCGCAATCGGACATCACCACCCATTCATAACTATAACTCGTAACTCAATCTTTTTTTTTTCCGACCCTCCCGCGCGCCGACTAATCAACCGCATCCTTTTTATTTATAAGTCTGACGGCGTATATGTAACTATCGCCTATTATAAACAATGTCTGCTTTACCGTTGCGCGCAACTCGCGGGTTAATGTTAAATTAAACGACAAGGTTAACAGACAGTTAATCCCGAAATAACAGACATATCGATCGCTAAGAGTAAAACGGGCGCATCCTATACTATAATTTCAACCTAATAGATCGAAGACTAGAAATCGATCTGCTGAACCCGAGTTTCAAGAAAACCTTTTTTTTTATTTTCCGTTTTGAATCTCATTGAAATACGCGTAATTTCTGTAATTTTTAATACATCGATATTTCGACTTAATAAACATTTTTCTTACATTCCGCTGTTTCGATTTCGGTATAATTATCGATTTTTTACAGAATTTCGTAATAATAAAAAACATCGCGTTTCCCATCCTCCGACATGAAAGAGGTGCGAAGATATGAATCTGAAGGACTTTCCGATTATTCGTTTCGATATTTCGCAAAAAAAAAAATTTCGTAATTTAATTATAGTCAATCGGAAACCATAAGACGTGGACACCGCGTATATTGGACTCTCGGAATGATATCGCAAATATCGCAGATGTTTTACACGATCGCGAAAAATTGTAAAAAAAAAAAAATTGTCTCGAAACGGCGCGGTCCATCGGCGGACTCGCGTGCGATGTTCGCGGGTTAAAAGAACGAATGACGAGAGATGAATTATATTCGATTCTTGGTAAAAGCCGAGACTCGCTTGCATCATCGACGAGAATTTAAATGCTCTCTATGCTTTGTCTGTGAGAATTTTGATGAAAACACACACAGCGGTCCCAATAATTCAAGGCTCGTGCTAGCGATTAGTCGGACCGATTGTAAATACGATTATCCGAAGATGATGATCATAGTCCGAGTAGAGATTAATTGGACGCACGCGCACACATATACGCGGAGGGACTCCGCCCGATAGAAGAAGACGAGCGCCCAAGGAGAAGAGACGTACGGCAATGGACTTCAGGAGCCTCTGATAGATGCGGAGGGCGACGTGATCGCTGATAAATGATTTATTTATGCAGGCCGCACTTGACTCTCGTTAATAAACGCCGTAGTACCGATTTATCGTTTCGCGCCTGAGCGAGTTTCGCAACTCGCGATCGACGACGGCATAGAATATACTATATTTTTTTTTTTTTTTAGGATTCACTAAATTGGACTCGGAGATTTAGTCGACGGAAAGTCATCGATAGAAATGATGTTATCGAAGAAAAATCGATCGAAACATCGAGAATTTCGATATTCTGGCGAATTACGAATATATTTGAAATTGAGTCTCCAGCGGTGGATTTTATAGTTTAATACGCTAAAAAAAAATTTTTGCTTCGGAAAACTTTGTTACCTATTATTTATGACAAAAAAATCGGTCTTTGCAATGTTTTGCTTTTTTTTTATACGGTTAAAAAAAAATGTCACATTTCCGCGGCTTTTCGACTGTTCAAAGATTGCGAAGCAATAATCGAATATAAATCCAAAACGAAAACGAGAATAAAAAAAAAAATACTTACTAAAATCGCCGGGACACGATTTGCAGCATCTTCCGGGCAGAAGCACAGGTTCGTCGCAGTTGAGTTTAGGACACTCGTTTTTGATGTTTCGGCACTGTACCCTCGCGACGATTCTTCGTTTCTTCTGAACCTGTAACGGGGAAAAAAAAACGGTTCGACGATAAGCACGTGACGAAAGAAAGAAAAAAAAAAAAAAAGAACGAAGTTGTTACGATCGAGGCGCGCGATAAGCGCGCAATATAAACGCGAGGTAGAGGAACGCGTGTCACAGGACCAAGCGAGTCGCGTGGGTTGTGCCCCGTCGTGGAAAATATATATATCGGCCGGCGGCGAGCGGTAAAAATAAGAGGCGGAGGCTCGTCACGCGATGACGGGACGCCTGGCAAAAGTACATCTCGTGACATGGACTAACGTCATCGACATATTTGTATGATGCGGACCCGCAATCGCATCGAATAGAATTCGTTGTTTGGCGATTGCAAAGAAGGGGCTCGTCTCATTCTCGGTTTCCTAATCATCGAAGAAGAAAAAAAAAATAAAAAAAAAATAGATCGCTATAAAAGTTCGCGCGAGATATCGATCTATCGCATTCCGTAATCTCGACACCGAGAGAATCAAATGACAAAATTGAAGCATCGAAGAGGAATCCTGTCGAAAAAAAACACGGAGATTCGAATGTATGCGTTTATATATATATATATAGTATATATATATATCTATATATACATAAAGAGAGAAGGAACGCGCGAGCGTGAGATGCGCATGATTCACTCAAAGTATATGTCGTTCTCACTCTTCTTCTCACCAACAAGCTTCGTCCGTACCTATCAATAGCTTCTCATACACGGTACGCGACTATCATTCCACTGGGATCTAATAATACGTTTGTGCGAGCGTACCGAACCGAGCGCGACACCGCGGATGAGACCTCTGCGTCGAGGAGAGGACTCTGCGAGTCTTTCCGCTACTGCATCACAACCCTCGGGCCATCGAGAAGCTCCGATCCGATCGAACTCTTCGATCTCAATGATTTCTCGTTCCCGTTGCCAATTCGTTTCGTAAATATTTCTCGAAGTTTTTTTTTTTTTTTTACTCGAGCGAAAAACGCCCGTGGGGACACGAGCAGCAGCACGCGACGGCCGGCAGATAAGCCGAAGACGAGAGAAGACATCTAATATATACTAACAAAGATAAATAGCCTCGAGAGAAAGAGAGAGAGAACAAGAACAAGAGATCAAAGGAGGGAATGATATAATAAAAAAATGAAAAAAAAAAAAAAAAATGAGCGAAAGTGCGCGGAACCGCATAATCTTATCGACATGCCATGGGTAATTAGATCCACGGTTCGGACACTCGATAGTCGAGGTAGTAGTAACTACCAGCGACAACGTCGGTGAACCGGCTATCTCGGCGCCGTCGAGACACGACGAACCCGAGGGAAAACAGAGAGAGAAAGAGAGTGGGTGTCGTGGGAATGGAACTGACACCGGAAGACTCCTCTTTGACTCCTTCGATACACATGCGAAGCATGAAGAAATACGAGTTTGTCACGCGTGGGATAGAAGACGAGAGCGCGCGCACCGCAGAGACGACGACGACGATGATGATGATGATGATCATCATCATCATCCGATGGTCCAAGTCGATTTCTTCACGGATTTATTCCGATGCCTTATTTGGCAAAGCGATCGCGAAGCCGGTACAGTCATTCAATGACGAGATACGCGAGAAAACGAACCGTACGAACGAACAGTGCGCAGTTTATGTATATCTGTTCTCTCGTCGGTTACAACCGACGCGGCAACGCAAAACAACGCCACTCCATATAGAATTTTTTCATTGTTCAAATACCACCTGCGCTGCTCGGCCACACCGCATGGCAAAACACGGATAGAGAGACGGAATGGAATTCGCGGAACGCTCGTGCGGTACAACACATGTATAACGCGAGAGGGGATTCCCCCCGCGTCCCGTTTCGCGCCGCTATTAACTGCGCGCGCGCGCGCGCTCCCGCGTTGTATGGAATGCAAATCGCGATCATATTACGCGATCGGTTAAGAATTTCTTAAGCCTTCGCGCGCAGTGTGAGGAACGAATATCGGCGTGTGAAACTCGAGAGACCGGAAAAATCGTTTTTGCGGAGATTGGAATTTCTCGGGACACGCGCTATCCCCAACCCTCTCCACTATAGTATATCTCGCGCATGAATATTGCATTTCCTTCTTTACGCCGGATCGTTCCTCTCTCCGGTGTGTATCTCGCTTTTCCGAGGTAAACCGCACCGCTATTATACTATTTGTTTGCTAGTCTCGCTAATGAACAGCTGCTACGCGAAGAGTTGCTTCAACGATTTGACACTCTCTGAAGATTATTAAGAGACGAGAGAAGAGACGCCAATTAAGAGATTACCAAGTAAATGGATATGGACAGTTAGAGAATCTAATGTATATGTATATATCCACCGTTCGCTAACTCTCACGTGTAATAACTCCTCGTTTTCTAACTCTCCTCGCGGCTTGTGCGGCCCGAGACTTATGTAGAGGGATTAGAAAGCACGTCGAGCCGACCGCGGGTCACTTTGCCCGGATCGAGATTTATCCGAGACTTTGAAGCTGCGCGACTATATCCACATCATCCTATCTTTCGTAGATTTTTTCTTGGGCTTCGACCGGAAACGAAAAAAAAAAAAAAAAAAAAAAAAAAAAAAAAATGGGGAAAAAACCCCTTTGATCCCCGTCGGATATGATCCTCGCAGCTTCTCCGTAGAATTACGTAGTTGGATTCCCTTTATGATTCATTCGAGTCGGTGGTTTATAGCTTTCGCATAGGTGGGAGTTTCCGATGGTACGCGCGAGAAGGCCTGCGCGCTCGTAAAAGTCCCGGTATATAGTCCCGCGGAGTAGGGATTATTATAGAGAGTCGATCGGTAAATTAAACGCGGAAACTCGAGCGTTGAATGGAGAGAATTATGGAGATGGAAGGAAAGCAACGAGGAGACGGGCCTCCGGTGTGGGTCGCGGGTCAAACGAGCGGTAACTCAACGTCATCGTATTCAATACAGCGAACTTAAATGATCCGTCCACCCACACGGAGAGACATCGGTATTAATTGAATCTCAATGACTAATGAGATAATCCGCAAGAAGAGGTCGTAAATATGTTGAAATACAATGATCGTATCGTACTCACCGGTATGCATTCGCATCTGATGCAATACATTATTCCGAACGGCGGTCCCAGATCGGCGTACCACGTCGAACCCAATTCGCGTATTTGCTTCCCAAATGTACATTCTGCAACAGAGAAAAAACGTAACTCGGTAACAATCGTGAGATACGTTTACCGACAAAAATACGATTTTTTCAAGAAATTATCAAATTTTAACCCTTTTATACAGATTTTTGTGATTGAAATATCGATGCGAATATCGATGTTTATCGATGTTTATCGATGTTTTCGTTGAAAAATCGCGACTTTTCGCGATGTATTGAAACGTTTCTTCGTTAATGAACGATTTTTTTCGTTACGCATTTCTAAGGATACCGCGGTATCCTTTAAGGAATTATTATTGCTGCGGCAAGGAAATAACGAGGAGGGAACAGAGTTCAAGCCGAGAAAGCGAAAACATAGAGGAAGGATTGGTACGCGACGCCTCGGTGCTGTGCGAACGACAACGACAACGACGACGACGACGACGAAGAAGACGACGTCGTCGTCGTCGTCGTCGTCGTGTGGTTGAGGCCAAACGAGGCGTCGCGACGCGGCGCGGGGTCGTTGCACCGCTGTCTCTAGCACTTGCAACGAACAACCCGCCAGAACGGAACCGCATCAGAAGCGAGCGCGAGCCTCGAGATCTCGTGACGAGTAGCTTAGCTAGCGGCTAGCTAAAGATTCTGTGACTCTCCTCTTCTCTCCGTCTTGTCGTTCTCGTATCTCGCTTCTCGCAATGTGTGTGTCCTATGGTTACTTATTTCAGCTCGTGGACTTTGCCTCGACGTTTATAAGCTCTAAACAGCTGTTGCCGCTGCACCGATTAAGTCGCAAACTTTAACGATTGAAGACAATATAATCGCAGTATCGAGAAGCACAACTATCGATGTGATTTCTTTCGATCAATTGAATTTCGATCGTTTGAGATTTAAGAGATATTTTATTTATTTCAAAAGTAAAATCGTTAAATCGTTATGCGAAAACATAGATAGCTGCCGCGATGTATGCTTTCGGCATTCGGTTAATTGCTCCAAGTTCACCGGATCGGTGAAAGCTGCACAGGCGCCGCTTGCTTTCCTGTACGACGAGTTAACGCGTAGATATAATGCGGCGCAAAAGCAACAACGCAACCGAACGATGTTCGCGAAGCCTACGGTCGCGCATTTAAGGTGTATGTATAGCAAGGAAACTCTACGTAGAGGGATACGGCCTCGTGTAGCGTGTCTTGCATAGGCTATCCCCGACGAGAAAGCTCGCGCACCAAAAATAAATACGTTTGGCTCTCTAAGCCGACGTGTGTACGAGGCAGCGCCGCGACGTCTCGGGCATCAACCGTCTTTGCATCCTCGTCCTCGGCGTCGGTGCCGGTGACCAGGTGCTTCTTCTTTTCGCTTTGGAGACACCGATACCAAGAAGAGAACCCGCGATTACGCAACAATCGCGAATATACGCGAATTCTATAATATTTCTAAATAAGTCGAGTCAAATCAATCGCCTAATTTCCCTTGCAAAAAAAAAAAAAAATTCGCGATCTTATTAACCTGCAAAATTTTTCCATCAAATATTTCTCGTTGATGGAATTCTTCAGATTTCGGTGAATAACAACATTGAAAACGATTTTTTTGAAAAAAAATTTTATTTAAAACAAATTAAATGTATAATATTTCATAAATAAATAATTATTTATTTATTATTATTAAATTTGCGAAAATTTATCGGAGACACGATTTACCGGATCGAGAGACGGGAAATTGATTTGAATGAAACAAATCTTTTCTGCGGATGGTAAATGGGTCTGAAATCATCGTGATTGCTATAGCATCTCTCAGCCAAAGAAGAAGAAGTGGCAAGCGCCACGGGTGAACGTGGAGACATCGAAGGTAGACACGTAGGCGTCTCGAATTCGCGTCTACCGTCGACGGTCGGATGATGCGAAGGAGGCGCGTGTTCTCGAGACCCCTACGTATAACCAACCTACGGAAGGAAGGTGCAGCTTTCTCATCGATGCCCCAGACGCATACACTCACCTACGTGTCTCATCTTCTTCTTCTTCTTCGTCTTCGTCTTCGTCTTCTTCTCCCTCTTCTTCTTCTCTTTCCTACATAGACGTTATTACCGCACCTTCATCCGCTCTTCGTCCTCTTTCTTCCAAGAGAATTGAACACGTTCACCTCGCGCACGGAGGTCAGCGCTCACTTCTTCCTGAGATCGATCTTTCAGAGGGTTAAAAAAAAAAAAAAAAAAAAAACGCGTAAAAATTCCCAATGACGAATTACATCCACGCATACGTTCGTACGAACCCTTCTGAGGCATAATTGGACTCCATCTAAATACAATCGAGCTGTTAAGAGAACTCGGTACGCGAGCTTTGTGAATACTAAAGCTCTTCTCCGCTCTCTTCATAATGGCGAGTTGCCTTGGATTTTTTTTTTTTTTCGCGAATCTTTGACGTTGAATGATCTTATGGAATTTGTCTACTTTTTTTTTTTTTTTTTTTTTTTCGGAGCGCAAGTAAAGACGCATGTTGAATCGTGCGCCGAGCCGCACAGAGACAATTTGTTTAATTCAACGAAATTTGCTCGTCTCGGAGAAAAATAGAGCGAACGGAGCGGAATTTATTTGAATTAAACATTCTTCAATTCTATCCGAGATCGATCACTGAGAGGGTTAAATAAAAATCTCAATGACGATTTACGTCCACGCATATGCGTTCGTACGAACCCTTGCGAGACGTAATTGAAGTTCATCTAAATACAATCGAACTGTTAAGAGAGCTCGGAGTTAGTCTCGCGCTGCGGGCGCTTTGTGAATGTTAAAAAGCTTCTCTCGACAACTCTCTTCGTAATGGATAAGTCGTCTCGATGGAAGATATTTTTTTCTTTTTCTCGTTTTTTTTTTTTTTTTTTTTTGCGCAAAAATTTCCGACTCCGAAATGATCTTACGGCGTTTGTCGACGAATGTGCGTATCTTTAGATTCCGTCTAACTTTAGTCGGTCGAAAGAAGTTCCTCTCGCACCGTTCGTTCACTCTTTTCTCTCGTTTATTCTTTCTTTTTCCCTCCATCCCGCGACTGCTATGACGCAATTTTCACGACGTCCGTGTAACCTTCGTTCATATAATCTTCGCGGACTCTTCTCGTTCGCGCTCTTCAAAGATACGCGCGCGAGCGCTCGTATGCCAAACCGCGGACAGCGGACAAGTCACTCGCCTCTCGGACACGATTCTCCGATTCCTTTTTATAGACGAAGGCGCGCGCACACACCGACATTGTACAACTAGACGTTGCGTAGGCAGACGATGCCGTCTCGTTCTCTCCACAATTTTCACCCACCACGACGCAGCATCCCGGCGGAAGAAGCGAACGCGGGAATAAAAAATTTCAAGATCCGATAACAAACGACGATGAAGCTATCAACGTGAAGTGGGAGCCGTCGACGACGATGTTTGAGATTGAATTATGGCGCATCAGATATATTCCCAACTGAGAACGAAAAAGGCGTATCCCGCATTGTTTCCCGTGTAAAACATCGCGCGATACGCCTTTCTGTTTCTCAGCGGTCGATATACGCAAAATAAAAACAAGCAAACTATAGTTTGCGCGTCTGTGCGTTGCAGACAGATTTTTCCAGACAGCAGTGGCGACCTTCCGTCTCGAGGCTGCGCCGCCCAAAAATATCATCCCTCCCCCCACTCCTCATCGGATCGGCCGATTCGGGAAACGGGATAAAGAAAAAGCGTAAAAAAAAAAAAAAAAAAAAAATTGCACAAAGCAAAAGTTGCACGCGGCAGTAGAGTAAAATATCGCAGCATCCCTTCCACAATAAAACGATAAGTAAAACCATACATCGCGGATGGCAAAGTTGTATTCTGAGACTCTTGCGATACCGCGACCATGCAACGAGAGAGATTCTGCATCTTCTTCTTGTTCTTCTTCTGGCGTTCTCTTCGGGACGGCGTGGCGGCAGTGAGAGACTTCGCGAACGATGCAATCGGTTTATATCTTCAACACGCGTTTTATCTATATATAGGATGTCCCTGAATGAGTAAAAATTAAGACTATGTAAAGAAAAAACGTGGATTAAGGGGGCTAAGGGGCCATTCACCAACAGCCGAAGACAAGTACTCCCCCTGTGGGGGTTTGTTGATGCTGTGTGTCGCGTCGCTGAGATCGGCCACTTCGCCCACAGCATCTTCGCGAATGCTTCACTCTTTGCTGGACCGAAGTTGTCCTCTTTATCTTCGTTATTCTTCTTCTTCTTTATCGTTGTCTTCGCTTCACTCTGCTTCGGCATGTTATTTCGTTCAATTCTGTACGCTGGCGCACCAGCATCTCCGCCAATGATGTACGCCGCAACGAACGTTGCTGCGCTGCTCCCTTGATCTTCGTACTTCATCCCACTTTGACTTGTCATTTCGTTCAATCCTCCGTACTATATCTCGATTAGAGTTCTTTCTATCGTTCCAAGCCGTTCGACCGATCGGAGAGCCGCGAGAGCGGCAAATACGCACTTATCCATATATAGTAAAGCCATCAGAGGGCAGAGAGTACCGGAGCTCGCGGACTGGAGCACTTCGGAGAGTGAGAGTAAAGGAGCGATCGGTAGAGACGAAGATCGCGAGACGAGAAAGACCATTATAGCGAACGCATACGCAGCAAAAGGGGCCAACAGTACTGCATACGGCTCTCTCGTACAAGATGGGGATTAATGGTTTGCACGACGCGGAACGATCGACGAGATCTTCGAGTCACCGCTCATTCTCCCCTCCCATTCGTTTTAACGATCGACCATCGATCCCACGCCTCTTCCGATAGTCTATCAATATTGTATTTGATAAGCATATTCTCGAGAATATAATTAATAAATGTGTATATATAGACGATGTTTAATAAAACAAATGTAAAATCTCTTTGACCGATCTTTTTGGTAAACAAGCGGAATGATTTGACACGATGATATAATTAGACGAAGGAATTTTCGCGTGACTCTCTCGTCGTCTATCGTCAGTTTAAGAAGTCGATGATGATGCCGCGGAGCGAATACGGCGCGTATGCGAATTCTCTCGTTCGCCTGTGTTCCCTAAGACGAGGAGAGGGTTAAAACTCAACAAACCGCAAACTCCGAGAGATAACGACGATATACTCTCATGCGAAGAAGCATCTTTACGAGATACGAAAGGAAGATAATCGTTTTGCGTCGGGTAAACTGGAATAAATATGACACGGAGTGCAAAAGACCGTCTCTCCGGAGTATACCGATCCCACGCATTTAACCGCGTTAACGCCCGCGTGTGTATATAACTCTATCGCAATGTGGTTTCGCGTCGTCTCGGTAAACAGAGAGAACGAGAGAGAGAGAGGGGGAAAGACAGTGGGTACGATAATATACTCGCGTAACTCGCGATATCCGGCGTTTATGCACCGCGCCGCAAGCTGCAGCGGAAAGATGAGAATGAAAAAATATATATCGCGAGCGCGAATTCCGATGAAAGAAAACTCGCGAGTATCGCACAGTATAAAAAAGACGAAAAATAAGAGGAGCAGATTTTAATGCACGTTTCGCTTTATATATTTTATTATCGGTATTTTATTTTGTATTTTTATATCGAGGTGTCGAGACAAAACGACAACGAATGTTGCGCGGATCGCCCAGACTCGCCGCTACTGATGGCCACGCGCCGGAGACGAGAAACCTACGAGAGACGAGGATCTCTTACCTACAGACGCGAGACGCCAAGTCGCGGCAGAGAGGAATATATACATCGAGAGGAGATACTAAGGTACGAGAAAGAAGGAGAGAGAGAGAGAGAGGAGAGAGAGAGAGGAGAGAGAGAGAGGAGAGAGAGAGAAAGAGAGAGGGAGAGAGAGAGGAGAGAGAGAGAAAGAGAGAGGGAGAGAGAGAGAGAGAGAGAAAATTAGTAGTAGGGGCAGTGCAGTGGCCCGTGCCGACCGAAATACGCACGGGACGCGCGATGGCGTTCCCCTGTGTGTACTTATGCATCCTCCGCCTCTCGTCAACCTCAACCGAGTTCTGCGCGAGAGAAACTTTTACAGTTGAAAAAAACGTCCGTTCTATGCACTTACCATTGCATGCTTAACGCCACCCTCGCGTTTTTATTTTTAACGTCACTTTCATAAAATTATTCGCGTATACAATTTATTTCGATACCGTTGCGGAGAACGAGCGGAAACCGGTATACAAGTGGATTAAAGAATAAGACGATGACGAGAGAATCGGCGATTAGTGGAAATGATCAATTGAGAACGTTTCTACGAAATAAAACATCACTCCGTTAATTACACTAATGCTTTTGCACTGATTAAGAACTCTCAATGCAATAATTCACGACAATGATACGTATCCCTCCGTCTTCGCCATTCTACTGAAAACCGTCGCGTAAATATATCGAATGAAAGAATTACTTGATACATGTGCGTTTATAAAAGACTGTGATACAATAATAAAACGGAATCTCGCTGGCGGAGATGGCAAGAATGCAATTCGAAAGATCGAGACGAGTTAACGAGTCGAGTGGTACCATAGTTCGTCGGATGAATGTGTACGATGTATGGTGTGTATATATATAAATCGGCACGAGTCATCGGTACCCGCGCGCGAGATTCTCCGTAATTTCTTGGCAAGCGGCGAGGAAAGGGACGATTATGACTCGAGAAACTCTGAAAACTGTGAACCCCCAAGGACTGCGTATGCGCATCTGGTCGCCTTTAATATACTCGGATTATTGCAGACTCCACGCAGTCTTCGTATCTTACATTTTCGCGTAATATTCACGCGACAACGACAATTTTCATCGCGGAATGATTCTATAAAGAGCCACAAACCGGAGGAAATGCTATTAGATTAAATTAGCGAATTTACGAAAACGTTTACTTAAAATTTTAATAAAATTTAATTTTTTTTTTCGTAATGTGCGAAAAGTGCGTATTAATCATTGGTATTCGTAATTTGCTACTGATTCGGCTTCGGATTATTGAGGATTAAATGACGAAATTCGTCGGACGCATTGTCGTAAAAATGCGGTTCAGCGTGTTGACTGTACCAATGAGCGATGATTTTTCCGGGAAAAAGTCGATCTCTCGCGTTCGAAACGAGAGAGTGGGGGTCGCACCTCCATAAAGGATCATTTGTGCTCGAAACGTCTATAGTTTTGCTTTGATCCTTTGGATCTTTGTGATCGCGCGTGAGTGCGTACCGCTCGATCGTCGTCGGTATATATCGTACGACAAACTGTGTTGTACCGTACCGTTTGTAGTACATAACGTAAGTCGAGAAACACACGATCGTGCATCGCTCGCGAGCGACTCTTGTCTCGTGGAAACGTCGAGCGCGCGGATGAATAATGCATCACTTTGGCGGCGACCGGCTTGCGCTCTCTCGCGCGAGCGCCCGCGTCCGTCAGATTTTATCGGTCTGACAATCGGCTTCCCAGAAGAGGAAAGGCTGCGAAAAATTCCAGCCAAGGATACGAATCAAGATCGTTCAACCGCTATTTCTCCTTGTCTCCTCTTTTCCGTCTCCTCGCGATTGTCTTTCTGCTCCCCTTATACATACTTCGCTTTCTCCCGATCGTTGAAATACGCGCCGACGAACAAACACGCGAATCGTTTCTCCATCTCTCGTATCCTCTTTAACAAAAATTCTTTCTCATTCGACGAATGAGACGACTGTGATCCCAACGAAACCGCACAGTTACGACAATCAAAGTCTTCGCACTTCCTAACTCGCGCGACAAATTCCTCGCGAGCCGCACGAAGACGCGACGTGGCAAACTCCTCCGTTTCTCGAGTATATACTATGTACTCCGGAGGCCCATAACGCGAGTAGCTATAGCTACTTGGAATTCCTCGCTCCGCGGATGGAAAAGTGCCACTCGAGATTCCTCGAAGGACAATTACCATGCCACCCCGAGAGAGCGAATACGCCGAGAAGATGAAACATCCGAAGCCTCTTTGCCAAGCGGAAAAAGCACTCGTGTATATTAATCTTTACGGAAAATCGATCGATTTTACCGGGAAAAAGAAAAAGCGCTCGTTTTTCCGGCTCGGAGTGCACGCGATATATTTCGAAAAAAAAAAAAAAAATTTCTACTCGAGTGAAAAAAGGGAATTTCGAGAGCGTTCTCGCGTTTAGCCAGAGATGGTAAAGGGGTCGGGGACGACGATCGATGAAAAGTCATCGAATGGACCTTGTTGCGAGTTTTGCGCTGCGAAAATAATTAAACCGACTCTTTTCGTATGGAACTGGAGCACTACGACAAACGATAATCGGGGTCGTGCGTGTGCGCACGTCGTCGAATGTATCGAAGAAACGAGGCGGCGGCAACGACAACGACGGCGGCAAAGATGCGAAAAATACGCGGTTCGCCGTCTCCCTTCTCTACTGTCCGACCTGTTGCAGCTATTTCTACTAGAATTTCGTATAATAGCCCGTAACACAATCTGTAAGCTTTTCTCGTGTCGCGCGAGAGACGCGCAAAGACTGCGAATAAGACGCTTAAGGAAATGACAACGTTCGGTATCTCTTGACGTTCCAGTCGTCGCCGTCGCCCATACAATTGGATCCGCAGCGTCTCAGCGAACAGAGATATTGTATACAGACGAGAGATCTATTTATCTCTGTGCGCCTCGTCGTCGACGGCGACAGACACCTATCGCTTGAGTTTCACGCGACCGGCGGTATCCTCCTTCGCGAAGTCTCTACGCACCTATTTTATTTCACTGACGATAATAATTTAATCCTCCGTAATAATCGAAAAATCGTATTTTATTACGATTTTGCGATCTTTAATTTTTTTTTTTTTTCGCTTACGCAGCGCTGAATTTTTATACCGAAAAAATCGGTTGTATATTCTTATTCTACGGTGAAAAATTCCGAAAAAAAAACTTCGATCTTTTAAGCACTCGGTATACATGTATATCGCGTAATAATTTTTCTCCACGTGCGTCCAGAGACACGCGTCTTCGCCGACGATAATTTGTGTAATTTACAAAAGTACATGTATGTTGCTGTTGTTTCATTCGTCGCGAAAGCACGCAGAAGCTAAGCTTCCGCCAGATTTTCGTGTGGCTTATCCGTTATAGAGTTCTGGTAATCAGCCAAGAATCTCAACGAGCCGTTCGTGGTCCACGCTGAAGACGAAGAGAACACGAAGAAATTATAGACGCATTGCTCGCATAGCGCTCATATGATCCTCAGGTATATCGTAACGCACACGAGAGCTCTTTAGACGCCGGTTAATAACACATATATCGTCGTAAAACGATTTATCTAACTACCGGCTTTTTCCGTCGCATACAATTCTCGCGTCCTTCGAAGTTCGCTTAGAATGCCGCGGTGCTAATAACTCGCGAGTATCGAGATCGATAACCCCCCGCCGCGTGTTGCTGCTTTTGCGTCCGGGTTCGCTCGGCTCTCTTACGCGATCATTCTGCCCCCTCAACCCCCCCCCCCCCCGTTCTTCAAATCGCGACATACCTCTTAGTATTACAAGACGAGAAATTCCGAGTCCCCGCGCGCGAGCGATAAAGACCGATCGACAGAACGCGCGTCGAAGAAAAGAGATGCGAAAAAAAAAAAAAACATCGAAGAAAAAAGTGTCAAAGAGGGTTCATCGGGTTTGCAAAGAGTAGAAGAGACGTTCTCGCATTCTTTCGAAGTCGATTACGCTCGATCCGTCGACCGGGCCGCCGCGCTCGAGATCTGCATACAATGTCGTCGTTCGTTCGCCGCCTCGCCTCGGGGTTCGTGTTCCCGAACACCCGGCATCTTCGATCCCTTCTGTTCTCTTCTCGCGCCTTTCGTTAAACGAATGCCACGCGTTTTACATCCTCCTTTTTCCACCGCACCCCTTTTTTTTTTTTCCTCCCCATATGTAACAATTTATCCATTTTTCCGCTGTTTTCCGCTGAATTTTCACCAAAGAAAATTCACAACCCTAATTTTCATTCTCGCGCCGTTCGAACTTTCGGATGAATTGATAAACGTTGACGATAAATCGTCGACGCATCGGAATACCTCGAGGGATCAACGATCTTTCGTGAATTCGCTAAAGCAGCTGTTATTCGATAAATGTATGCGTTTCGCGATATAATATATATATAGTTGACTCAACGACTATGCGAACGAATGACAGTCGTATTTTATACGATATAGTATACCTGTGTCGTATTTATAGTTAAAATATATACGCGAGAGTGGCACGTTAAATAAAACAAATATAGTATGCAAATGCATACGACGCATATTCCGGGCCCAACCCAATCCCGCTTCTCCATACGTAATGCGTGGCTTTTCAAACGAATTCAGGACGTTACGTGCCTCTCCGCCGCAGTCCGTTGTTCTCTCGATTGTCGCTGTGTGTGCCTTCTCTCTGGATGGTTTGTTGCGCTCTGCTGTTATATGCCCCCCTCCCCCTCCCCCTCCCCCCGCTCCTTCGCGCTCTTCGACTGATATACGAATGTTATGCATGTATATCGAGGGGACGCCGCCCGGGTATGTATTACAAGCGTATGCATTACGCAAACGAGAGAGGCGCGTCCCGAGACTTTTGTCAGGGCGGCGGCGGCGGCGGCGGCAGCGGCACGCTCGCGCGAGCATTATGTTCGTACGTGAAGTTTTGCCCCTCTACGGTGTTGGAACGCACGCGTATCGAAAGGGTCTAACAAACTCTCGATAAAATACGCGAGAGTTCGCATACGCGCGCGTACTGGAAATAGCGAATTATTTAGATAAAGATCTTTCGATTTCCTGGGCTAACGAAAGGCGAGCGGCGCGATCGGAGCGCAGGGCCAAGTGGAAAAGGTGCGGAATGGTCAGCCAAGCCGAGGATTTAACACGCACGTGTACAATTCCTCGTGTTCAACCGATATCCGGCCAAATAAAAACTTCGCGGCGGACTTACCGGCTATATGCGTGTATCGATACATCTATACATCGCGCGGATAGATACACACGCGGGAGGGGGTGTGCGTGCCGAGCGTGACTCGTCGATGCGAGACCGCTTACGTTTAAATTTATATCGGTGAATATCGCGGTTACTCGCTTGCCGAGAGTGGAAAATACATAAATAAATGTTTGCGACGATATGCCCCACGCGATCGAAAGCTATCGATGTTTTTCGTCGATACCCCCTACGCGTCTAAAAACGTTTGCCTCGTAATATTTTACGCGGTATGGATGGAAAATTGACAAGTTATGATCTTCGATCATCAGTTACGGAGGTGTATGTTTGTGTACTAAAAACGTTAAGGGTGCATTTACAGGGGTTACGAAACCGGAGCATCGCATCGAGAGCTTTCGATGTTCGTAATAAATCGGCAAAAAACCTTCGATATTGCGATTTTTTCGAAAATTATGTTTTTTTTTTTGTTTTTATTAAAATGCAATAAGTTTTTCAGCGTTTTGAGAATTCGATCCATTCAACGGTAGCGATCGATTATTTTTTATTTCGCTTCGATCATCAGCGATTTTTCCGAATGGAATGTCTCGCGATGTATTTTCAGTTACGGTGAAGTTCATCGGCGACAAACCATCGGATCCACTCTGCGTGACCGAGAGAACCGCGATATGTACGCGGGGTTACGAGAAGAAGAATCGTCTCGTCGGCATCGAGGCGTGCAAACAGATACTCAGTCAATTCTTATAGGTGCGCCAAGGATGGGAGCGCAAAGCATCGCCGGAACCCATCGCCTCTCGGTGCTTGTGACGATGAAGAAGGAGAGTCGGGAGTTGCCGCCGCGAGTCTTCTTGCGAAGTGCGAACCAGAGAGAGAGAGAGAGAGAAAAGCAGAGAGAAAAGCAGAGAGGAGCAGAAGAGAAGAGGAGAATCGTCGCGCGGAGGTGGTGAGTCGTTTTGTGTCTGCTGCTCGGCTAAATATACACGAACCGCTGCTACCAACCTCGTCGACGCTGCTCCTGACTATCTCTCTCCCTCTTTTTACGGGTACCTTTACCGAGAGAACGTTACGTTCCTTCCTGACTTTCCTTAAAATTCAACTCTCCTCTGTGGTTATACAAGTATCGAAGTCTAAACTCCTATACTTTCGGCGAGAAAACGAAAACATTTATGTTTCACAAGAGTGCAGCATATCCGCAGCTCACCAACGCGGCCGTCTTACCTACTTAACGTGACTGTAACACGCCGTGTCCGTGGCTCGCTGACTAAACTTGTTCCGGACACACAAGGGGATCTTTGTCTTTGTGGCTGCGGCTAATTAAGCGTCGATCTCTTACCGAGGATCTTTGACTCTACGTGTGGAGGCCTTTCCTGGTCTCCCGCTCTCATCTGAACTGAATTCAACCTACGAGATTGAATAAACTCCATTTACGCACAAGTCCTCTTGATGCCGAGGAAAAGCTCGCGGTATATCTCGCGAACTTTTATTCCAATGTTAACTCTGATGTTTCCGATGTCTTAAGAGCTTCGCGTCGTTGTCGACACTGACCTACCCGGTGGTTTCAAGGCGTCTCGGCAAAGGCCTCTATTCTCCATCAATTGAATCATACAAACGGCGATCTGCACCGACAACTATATTTTCATGCGATTACGATTTTTTTTTTTTTTTTTTTTTTTCGGTACAAGTGGTTGTTTCGTGCGGTACAGCGAAATCTGATGTAGTTGGGGGGTTTCCCCGGTTGTAGTATATATCTCAAAGGAAACGCGATCTCCGCGACCATTAAAGCGAACTTGGCAACGAGCGACGAAAACTACTAGCAAGGGAAGGGCGGTCCGTTGATGCGTCCGAGGAAAATCGCGAGTGGGAGAAATACACGAGAACGCGTTTGAGGCCACAGGTAGAGCAGAGCGCGGCTCGTGGCTCCGTGCGAAAACTATCGTCGTACACGCGAGAAGAGCCACGAGGATCGAGCGAAAGCATCGTAGATCCGAAAGCCAAAGAGCAGAAAGACCGCTCTTTCGTAAATTGGCTAATTTGTGTGCTTTGACTAGCCGCGTGTCTCAGTCGCGGTGAATCGTTGACGAAGAGAAATGCCCGCTACCGTCCATCGCGAAGAAAATCCCTGAGAGCGATTACGAGAGTTTGCGAAGCCAGAAACCCCCGATAAATCTCTAATCAAGAAGGTAGTCGGCTAAGCGACGTGAATGTTTGCAATGTTTATGCCAATTTGTCGATAAATTCACGACGCGGAGAGAAAACTCGCGAGTGACGAATCGCTTCGCCTCGCGATTGATTCATTATATACCTATAGATTTATTATCGTCATCGTGATTGCGAGCATTAAATGCAAACAAAAAAGTAACAGCGGTACGAAAGAGTTGGGGAAAAAAAGGTCAGTGGGTTGGGTCACTCATCGAGCGCGTCACGCGAGAAGAGTATATCGCGCGAGACTACGAAGCAGAAAAAATAAAAATCACGTTTATACCATATCCTCGCGGCAACCGTATGTTTCTTCGATTTTGCTTGCTAAGCCGCTATAATAAGCTAAAAGACGCTTTAGCGAGAACGACATGCAGGCTGGTCGAGAGCGTCGAGAAGATGAACGAGAAGAGAGGAATGGGATGAAAAAAAAAAAAAAAAAAAAAAAAAAACCAGTCGTACGAGCGATGGGACGAGCCGTGTAGCGCGGACACTTATCGCGAGGGAACAGGTGTTAGCGTCCGAAACAAGCGTACGAGGATCCGGGGCACTCGTCGAGGATACTTCCGGTACCGGAATGATCTTTTCTACCGAAAAAATCTCGAAAAACTTTCCTTTTTCAACGATTCGCTCGTAAATTGAACATAGAAAAAATCGCTAATAAAAAAAAAATAGATCGAGAATTCGCGGGTTTTCCGAACTGTTTAAAGTGCTCCGAAGCAATTTTCGTTCGAAGTAAACTTTGTTTCATTCAAGCAAATCGGTGTTACCAGTCTATTAGATCATTAGTGCGATAATCAGTTCCGATAAGTAGAAAATACATGTATATACTATAGATATACAGAAACACGCGAATCGTCAGTGATACCGAGAGATTTACCGTGATTTGTCCTCGAATAAGCGTGTGTACGTTATCTGTTATTAACGACGACTCACGGCAGCGTTTCTCTTGTGTATTACGAAGACGGTATAAATTTAGCTCATCCTACGAGGGATTTTCCCCGATATCTTGCGCGCGAATCGATATCAAAACTATTCCGATTATAGATCCGATAGATCGACGGGCCGAAAAATATCGACGAAATTATCGTTTCTCGTGATCGTTTCGCGGTAAGTATTTTCTCGCGTTTCTATATTTTCCCTTCTCCTACCCCTCTCCCCTTCCCGGTAACCCCACGTGTGTTTATTATCGGAATTTCACTCGGCGCATCGAAACGAGCTGCTCGGTGCGCCAAGCAACATCTTCAACAGCATTAAGAAAATATCAAGCGACGAAAGTTGTACGACTCTCTTCGTTCTCCGGTGTTTCCTCCCCCTCCTTGCTATACCAGTGCGCGTATAGCGTTTTTAATGTATATATATAAGACGCGACAAAAATTATTTTTGAATCGCGAAATATCGGATTAACCGCGTGCGCGTCCCGGTCTCTCGGACCCCGCGAGCCGCCGGCGGCGGGGGAGGAGAGACTCGCGCGACGGAAGCGACGACGGGGGTGGGAACGACGACGGACTCGAGATATCGTCGGACGACAATAATATAACGACCGTATCAATAAGGACGCCTATTAATAGTAAAGAGAGAGAGAGAGAGAGAGAGAGAGAGAGCGAGTGAGGAAGGAGAGAAAAAGAGAGAGCGAACTATATAGTAGAAAATTGCGAAATCGTTCTTCGTGGCACTGCCTCACAACCTTATCTCTCACGAATCTTTAGCGCAGCATCTGCAATTAATTAAAATCCTGACGCATGCCTATCTGTATCCCCCTCTCCGTGTAATTAATCGATTACCGAACAATTATGTCGGCCAAGAGATGAGTACAGAAGAGATAAAAGGCTCATCGACAAGGTCTCTCTACTCGTTGATTCTCACTTCTTGTGAAAGTTGCTGCTAAATTTTTTTTTTTTTTTTTTTTTCTCGATATTATACGAGTCATTCGAGATAAACTCTTCGCCACACTGGGAGAAGCGATTTGCGCGATTGAAACAATTTTTTTTTTTTTTTTTTTTTTTTTTTTTCAGACAATTAAACAGAATTTGCATGTCTCGCGGCCTATTAGACCACTTTATTAGGTCAGACGATAAGCAAATAGACCTTTGTTTCCTTTGAAAAAACATTTTCCATCGTTTACCCTTTAGCGCTCGAATCTATTCGATTGTTTAGCGTTTTTATCGCGCGTGTAATGCTACTCGCAAATATGCGGAGAGATAAGCAAATGGATTTACATTCGAATCGAAGATTTTTTTTTTTTTTTTTTCATCGATATATCGATTTTACTGGTTGAAACTAACGGATTCTTTCGTTTTCCTCGGCAAACCGATACAGACAGACAGATCCTTCGAGATTCGTTGAAGAACTCGTTGAGTGAAAAGTGTGGAAAGGTCAGTAGAAGTTTCATGCATGTGCACGCGGCTGTTTGCCTCGTTGAATCAATCGTGCAGACAAGTTGTGCGCGTTGCATAGAAGAGAGACCATCGGTCCTCTCACTCGCGCACTATCGGTGAGTGCGTTCGAGGCATCTGGGTCACGTCGAGGTGTATATAGGGGGTATATAGCGTATAGCTTAGTCTCCTCGTCGTATTCGTCGTCGTCAACGAGCGACCGAGAGGATTCCCCGCCTCTTCGTACGTTCCTTCGCTCCCGGTAACTGCGAGTCTCGCACCTCAAGTAGTTTTATACGTGTAAAATGCAACGACGGCGGGCGGAACAAAGCGTCGAAGAAAACGAAGTCTCCCCCTCCCTTCCCTTCAATTCTTTACGAAGAGCCCATACGCGATGTATTGCTGCTGCTGCGCTTCGAGTCGCTTTCGTCCCGCAAAATACTGTCCCTCGTCAGGAATTCGATCGCGCGATTCGTCCGGCCGACGGTGGTCTACGCGCTGCACTTGGATTCGCTCGAGTCGTTCGCCAAGTTCATCCTGTACTTGCGACTCTCTTTTACCTTTTCGTTCGTTCGTTAGTGTCTACGAAACATTTATGTTTCTTAACTTAATCGACGACGATGTATAACGCTTGCCGTCCATTCCACGTGAACTTTTTCACGTGCTCATCCGTTACGTAATATCCCGGCGAGACGCGCGCGAGAGCCGGCAGCACCAGCGGCAATATCGCGGCTCTCACGCCTTCTCGCCGTTTCCTCGTTCTCGCAACCAGACAGTTGGGGTTTTCGTTAAAATAACTCGTATATATCGCGCTTCGGGGGGTTCATTCGAAAATTAATAATATCGATTCTCTCGCAATCGGAAGATTGGAAAAAAAATTTCCGTAAATATTATTCTCGTGTAAAAGTTTTTTTTTTTCACGGCATCTTTACGGGTCGCGGCTGCGTCATCATCGAACAGAGATTTTTGGCACAGTTTGTAAAAAGCCCCTCGCTTCGTCGTGTTGACGCCCCGACCGAGGAAAATTGACCGGTTACTCAAACACGCGAGAGAGAGATTCATAACCTTCGATGTAAACGGGAAGGTCGTTATCGAGTTAATCGCCAAAAATTGACCCACTTTTGTGCTCATCAAAAAATCGTGTATAGAAAGGAATGAAAAAAAAAAAAAAATCGAGTTGTTAAACTTACCGGCGGCTCGATGTGGTCTTCTTGCCCAGTCGTCCTCGATTAAGGGTGCAACCCGTCGCGCTCTCGAGCTCAACGGGCACGAAATTATCGCCAGCAACACGGGCAGCACGGTACCAATGTGAAAATGCATTTTGAAACCTTTTTTTTCACGCGGACTTTTATCTTTTACTATTAAAATCGTATCTTGTTTATTTTCTTTCTGGCTTCGTCGGCAACCAAAACTCACTTCTTGATGCGTTAAATATAAATATATGTATAAATAAATAGGTACACGCGATTTATCGTATATGTATAGAAAGATGGTATCCGTCGGATATCTGGCACTGGTTTATTAACACGCCAGTCCCTCTGTATATCTTTCTTACTGTCTCGATCGCGATAAAAATTCTTGTTGTTTTTTTTTTTTCGATCTTTTTCACAATCTTTCTTCGTCACTCGGAAAAATCGTTTTTTTATAAAATTTTTTTATTTTTTATTTTACACTTCTCGTGTCTATCGCGCGTGTCGATCCCGGCCTCTAGTTACTTTTATATGTATACATATATACTAAATGTATATGTATATATAGATATACATATATACGCGCACTACGGCCACTGTGCGGTCTATTAACCGTTCACTCCACAAAACTCCGCGGACTCGAACTGCAAACTCGGGCGTCTCGACGCGAAACACACTCGGATACAAAACACACACACTTCCTCGGGAGAGGTTTGGCTTGGCCTGGCGAGCGAAGCACCGCGCGCGCCTCTCAGTCGACTGCGCTTATAACCGAGAGCGTCGTATAAAACGTCCTCCTCTCGTGCCGTAACGTGGGATACGTACGATAACAATTAACGGGCACGGCGGTCATACGACTGCGCCGGGAGTCGTGTCGTCCGTAGTCCGCGTGTTCATCCTCTTCGATAACTAATACCACCCGGCACCTCGTTTGCCGTTCTCTATCGGTCGCGACATCAGCAATTTTTCTTTTTTTTTTTTCTTATATATCGCGCGCGCGCTTTTTCTCTGTATCTCTCAAATTCCGATTTTTTCTCAACGCTTTTCTACGCAAAACGAAAAATTCGTACGATCGAAGTATCGATACGAAAAATTGAGTTCGCGTATTTTTTTTTTGTTTTCTCGTTTGTGTTTTTTTTTTTTTTCGTTTTCTAAACACGTTAGAATTTACGCGCGATTGGCCGCAAGGAAGCCGAGAGCCTGTGGATGACTAACTAACTGACTGACTGGTTGACTGACTGACTGACTGAGTGCGGCAGCGGTACTCTCGTGTTCGCCTTCCTCGCTTACTCTCGGGGAGCTCTCTCTAGCGCGCTAGTCCGACGACTGGTGGGAGGCTGCGCGCCCGCTCTGTGTGCACCGCACTTTGCTGCTATCCGATGTATCCGATCATCGGCACCGCGCGCGGTTTACACATCACTCCGACAACTCCTCCTCGGATCCGCGCTACTCGCCTTCGACGACGCGTGCGCCTTTTGACTTTTATACTTCTAATCTCTTCCTTCCTTTATTTACTACTTTTTTTTCTCTCTTATTTACCGTTTAATTTTTTCTTTTAATTCGGATTTTTCATTCCTCGATTGTATTACTTTTCGCTTCGCAACGATTGTCGGCAATCACGGAATTTCTTTTTTTATTCAAAAAGTTTTTTTCGTTTTTTTTTTTCGTCAAGTTATATATATATATATAGTCAGTTATGACGCGTATCCAGAGAGGGTACCGAGAAGAAAATAATTTATGCCCAACCGGTGTGTATGTCGTACGACTCTTGGGTGAGTGTCGTTGCTCGTGGAACGATGACAACTGTCGACTGGCCGGTTGACACGGTTGCTTTTATGGATGGGGATAGAGGGGTCCACCACGTTGCGATGCCGCTCCTCCGGGGACTGGTCCCGCACCGCGCGTACTGCGCCTCTTCCTTCTCGCGTCGGTTAGTGTGAAACCGCGCGTATGCCCGCGCGGCGAGTCTCGCACTTTCCTGACGCCTCTCTTTCTCTCTCGCGCTCGTTCGCTAGGACTCGTATGTTCTTCGATCTTTTTCCTACATCGTTTCGTCCTCTGCCTCTTCTTCGTATTCTCCTTCCGACTTGACTTTTCAAACGCCACGCGTAGTTGCAAATCAAGAGAGCCTTGCCGGGCTCTCTCTTCGCCACTTCGATATCCCCCCTCCCCCTCCTCCTCCCCTCCCCGCCTCCTTCTCCCCTGCGCACACTTTGCGACTCTACTTTCGTACCGTCAAGTGCCAGAAGTGCTTTTTGCTCTTCTCCGTGCACCCGCTCTGTTCTAATTAAATCGTAGTGCACTCTGCCATTTCTTTTTTTTTCATCGCGTCTTATTCGTTGATCCCCCTCGCGTTTTTTTTTCACAATGCTCGAATAGCTACGATAGTTCGTTTGGTTTTTAATTTTTTCGATTAATTGACACACAGGGACAGCGATACAACAATGTTATGGATCTTTATTTTTCAAATAACTGACAATTTTCTTTGCATTCTCCGCCGAACGTTGTTTCCGTAGAATGAATAATGATTTCTCGTTCTCTCTAAAAATAAAATGAAATCTTATCAACTAGCCGAGGGTGTACCTGCGCACGGAGATTACGAGGATTCGCGTTTCACTCGACGACTTGTTTTTTATTTTCGCACTCTACTATATCTCGTTTCGATGCGCTTTACAATAGCGTCTCTCTATCTGTATGCGCGTTTGCCCCGTTTTTTTCTTTTGTTTTTTGGTTTCTTCTCGTCCTCACGCGTTATTGTCAGACACACCGCGCAGGCCACAGAGAGAGGTTAGGGCACCAGTTGTTGCAGAGTAAAAAATGAATCCAGCGATTATACGAGACTTTTATGACACACCTTTACGAGCGAATTCTCGCCGTTCTTCGTGGGGGCACCGGGAACTCGAGGCGGCGCATTCGTGGGTCATCTCTCATTTTCGCAGCTTCGATGTCTCGGACGGGACTCGAGAGAAGGTATTTCGTCGACAGTCCCCGAGACACCGTCAGCCGAGATAGAGGAGCAATAAGAAACTTACGCCGAAAAGGAACCGATGAACGAGATAAAAATTCAAAGGTTTGTATATAACTATACTTGTTGTATACGTGTACAACACACGCCGAACTAATATAATGCAGTCAGAAGAAACGAGGGTTGCTGTGAAAGGACGGCGCGTTCCGACGACTATTCATAATCAAGAATGACAAATCTAATAGATTCTCGGGGAACCCGAATGTGAACGTTCGTGAGGCCAACTTTTTGAAGGGGGGCATCGTTCGTGTGGGTCAAAGGAAAGAGGTTCTATTGAAGCAAAAAACGCCAACCCTGCAGAATACGCGATAGACGTAACGTTGCGACGGAAGACGTCGGACTCGAGGCACTGCGGCTATAAGTAACTATTCAGCAATAGCTTTTTTTTTTTTTTTCGAGAATAAACATTACGACGCCGTTTCCTAAACATTTTTTTTACGATCTTTTAATTGGAAGGTGTAAAAAAAATATACGAATTGTAATCGTAAAGAAATAAAATTTAAAAATCGCGACTGCTGTTACTAAAGAAAATTATTTTTTCGTTCGGATGAAAATTCCCCTAAAAATTTCGATCTTTTTGACTACACTGAGAAAAGAGTTTATTTTTGTACCATTGGATTTGGCGACAAAAGTATTTAGTAATATTGCGCGAAATGAAGAATAACGTTTCGTAATAATAGAGAAATTTAATTTTTCTCAACTTTCGAAATTTATGAAATTTCGAAACAATAAGTTAAATACATTTTTTTTAAGCATATTGGCATATTTTCTCAACGTGCCTAAAAAATATAATTTTCGGTATCCCCACTGATACGCGTATCCCACAAAATCGACGCTAATAATTTTCGAATTTTTCGCGTATAAAAATCTTCAGAAATTTGAAGGTTCCAGAAAAATGTAATTCTTCTAACAGAGATTTTGGCCTATAGCCGTATCTCTTGAAAGATTACGATTTCTCATACAGCTTCACAATGGGGACGAAATCCAAGAGGCTACAGAATCGAAGTTATTTTGGCCATTCGTCACAGCGATTATTTCTCCGCGTTCGGACGAGTTTCGTGAATTCTGATGGAAGGATTTCTTCAGTTGCGGTGTCGGCGTCACCTAATAGATTAATTTTTGTTTTTATTCGACACATCAGAAATGCTCGTCGTCTCGGAGAAGAGTCCTCTTTCGGGGAACGTCTTCGAAGCGACGGCGAGAGTAGGTGTAACTAATCTCACGTTCGTTCCATCGTCCTCGACGCCGCGGCGAGGTCCGTTCGTTCTTTTGACTACTAACCGACATTCTTTTTCTTACCTGTAGAAGAGATGACGAGATCGCGAAGGGGATCCGCGAATAATCGAGGCGGCGCCAAGAGAAGACCCCCCGACATATATATTTCACGACACGCAAGAGTTTCGTGAAAGAGAGAGAGAGAATTTCCTTGGTATGGCCGCGAATGGCACATACGTTAACGAAGAGGACAAAACGTCGACGGATTCCAAGAATTCTTGAACGCGCGTGCCATCTCTTCTCTCTCTATCCAACCGTTTGGAGACCGAAGGAGTCATTAATTCGTCGGAGAACGTCCGTTGAACGGCGAGGCGAGGGGAACACGACGAGATTTTCGTTGTGAAAATTTTCGCTCTCGCGCCTCCCGGAATGAAGAAATAGACAAGATTCACGCCGGTGGAGAAGTTTGTACAAAGGAGAAGAGAACGACAAAACGAATGAGAGACGGAAGCGAAGGGTGAGACGCGAAGGAAACGCGGGCAATGGAACAAAATAGAAGAGAAAATCGAGACGACGACGACGGCGACGAATACGACGACCAAAACGGTTTCTCTGTTCTCCTGACTGTATCCCCGGTGGCAGGAGAAACGCGTTGGTTTCAGGAAAGTCCTACGTAAGTCTCACCATTAATCTTCGAGACAACGTCGATTCCACGAACGTTACTTTGATGGTAGACGAAACGAGAGTAAAATAGAATGAAAACACGAAGAAAATGAAGAAACGTCGGTGAAAACGAGAGAAATATATCCGTACATTTCAGTTGTTCCGAGTGACCAACCGAGAAGTTTAATCGATGAATATGGGAGCTGAAAAAAACAACAAAAAGATCTTAATATGAGATACAAATGTGTAATAACTTTGTAGAGATGAAAATGAATGGGAGAAGAAAAACGATCAGCGCGGAGGAAGAAATGTAAGAGAAGAGAGAATACTAAACAACGACGACCTTCGGACACCGAGCGGGTCGAGCTTCGGGAGGATTCTCTTCGCTTCGGCCACCAACCGAGGGACAGATAATCCGGTAATCGAGTGCGCGAACACGAATTTATTTAACGTTTCTCGGTTTCGCCTCCGCGTTGCCTTTCTCACCTTCAAACTGGCCGCTCGCTACTGCGGTTCTTCTCTCGAAAGAAGGTACCACGCTGCACGAGTCTGTCCCACACGACACCTCTTTCACAGCTGAGGCTTTATACACCGAAAAACCCCCCAACGATATAATTTACCGATTCCCGCAACCGAACGGTCCCATAGAAACTTGTAATTCATTTAACAAACTCCGAGCGCTCGTTCGCCACTTCGGATATACGTGACTACGCGTATTCGCTGAGATATGTCGCTTATAGCAACCAGAACTTCGACAATGGAACAAATTACACAAAGAATAGCAGGAAACACGGAGAGGAATTGAGAGAAAGAAGCAACGAAAGAATTTTGCACCCTCCGTTACAACAGGTCGATTATTTTACGACTCGTCGACGCTCTCTCGATAGATTTGTCCACCTGCTGATGTCTGCTCTTCGTTCGTAGAAAGGTGAACATTTTGCGACGTCGATAATTGAGCGTAAAACCATATAAACTATTGGAAACAGAGAAACGAAGAGAAGAAGAGTATCCGACGCCAATTGAGAGATTATTGAAATACGATGATAAACGAAAAAAAAAAAAAGAAAAGCAGCACATGCGTGCGTATAAAGGCGTCAATGCGACGATAAACGCCTGCGGATCTGGGACATCTATTTATGCTTTGCTCTGCTGCGAGCCGCGATCGACCGTGTCGGAGTTTCCAGAGAGCGATCCGGACCCCTACATGATTTCGAATTCTCTATTCGAAAGGCAAAAAAATCTTTACTCGAAGTCTAAAAAGGCGATGATTGCGGGAGGATTTGATATTGTATGGAAAAAATCATACATTAAGCAGCAATCCATCTATTGACCATTTTTACCCTATTTTCGATAATAATTTCGAAGAAGAGATCGCAGAAGAAAAAAGAAAACTAAAGAGATCGAAGCGACAAACGCGGCTCGTTGCTTATTACAAAGCAAACAGGAAGTCCCGACGTTCTCTCGAATGGTTTTGTTTGCTCGGAAGAATACATGATATATCTTCCGCTAGAAGCGCGAGAGCCGGAAGACGACATGCCTCTCGTAAAAACGCGGCCGATCGAGTACAGGTGTTCAAACTTCTCGACACTTCCAATTATAACATCTTTTACAATATCAACGAGAGATTCTTCGTTGCTGTTCGGTGGTCGCGTAACAAAAGTTACGACTCAATCGAGCGCCGTCGTTAATCCGGCTGTTGTTGGCTCAACACAATCGGTCGCTTCGCGAACAAACATCGCGCGAAACGTTGCAATTTTGTCGCGCGTTCCCGTGACACCCAGTCGAGAAAATCTGCGTGCAGAGATAGTAAATATCCCCGAGTGAAAACCAGAGCCAGAGAATTCGATTGGCGAAGCTCTCTCGTCCGCTCTTTGATATCTCTATGAACGACCGACCGTTAACCCCGGGCGTCGATCTCGTTTTACGAGAGCGGCGCTAAGCTCTTATCGCCCACGCGGCCCGACAGGACAAATAGTAAACCGAGTAGTAAAACGCTCTCGTCGCTTATGTTACGCAGACCCCGAGAGAGTCGAGAGACAACTTCTTCTCAACTCGCTAATTTAATTTATTCGTTTCTACTCGTAATTTTTTATTTTTATTTTTTATCTCAACAAGTCTGGTCGGTAGATTACAACTCGGGCGTCGATTTTTCATAGAAATAAATAAGAGACATAATAATTAATCATAGACATTTATTACGGAAGAAATAGTGATTTCGATCGAAAAAAACGATCGATCGATATCGAGACGAGAGTTTGACGATTGAACGGGAAGTCCTCGAATAATGAATAACGCGCGATGTATGGAGTAATCGAGAGATATCGATCGACAAAATGTTTGCATTTACTTGGTCACCGATCTTTTGGTTGCGATTCTCCGACGGGAAATCTGTGTCATGTCGCGTAAACACACTATAATAATACTATAAATACACATTCGCAGGGGGGAGGTGGTGCGGTTTCGTCCCGAGACGAAAAACGTGTATATGCGGGCGCCGGCGCCGCCAGCAGACCCGCTTACATTACCGTCTCGGAGAAGGCATTATCCATTCCGCACGTCCCAACAGCGTCGGGCATCGACGTCCGCCCTCTTCGCCATACGCGCACACATACACTTTCTCTCTATCGCCCGATCGGCCCGTTAACGGCTTATGCTTCTCGTGTATATATACGTTTATCCGAAAATATACAAAGACCAACTGGTATGACGGCGAAAAAAGGATGACGCGACAACGAGCCACTAAAACTCGAGTACGCAGAGCCGAAGATCGAAAAAAAAAAAAAAAAAAAATCTCCCGAGGGAGCGAAATACTATTTGCCGCAAGGAAGTCGTCGCAAAGTAAGATAGTAGTTGCGAAAGAGGGGGAGGAAGAAATGTGTACAATTCACCGTAGTCACGTCGTCGACGTCGTCGCCGCGTTCGCATCTCGACATGGAGAATTATTCAACCCACGCAAAGCCAGAAGAAGAGATGCAAAAGCGTTCACTCGCTCACCGATCTCTTCGAGGATCGCGTGGGATTCTGGAGGAGGTCCCCGATACACGCGCTTTTTCTCTCTATTTCATCTTCTTTCTTTCGTACACATTTGGCACTTTGGCCAAAGGAGTTCGTCGGGAACGAGAGGCGGAGGTGGATAAGAAGAGATGCTCCGCGCGTCCCGACGCCCGTGAACTTCGTCGGACCGGTATGCTAAACACCTTAAAGGACTCACCGACACCTCTCCTCGATTCTCTCTCTCTCTGTTCTCTCGTCGTTGTCGTCAGTTATATTCTCTCTCCTCAATTTCTTTCGGGAATAAACGGTACGTCCCACGAATATACACGCGGAACTTATCTATATACCGCGGGGACACCGAGAGAAAAGAAGAAGAAGGACGAGACGAGGAAGAAGAAAAGAAGAAGAAAAACGTGAGGTACTTTTGTTTGAACGAGTCGCGTTCGTGCAGCGAGGAGAGACTAAACTCCAAAGAGAAAACGTACGGAGAGAGAAGAGGAGAGAAGAAGGAAACGAGCAAAAGTATTCTCGCGAGGAGAGGCACACAGAACACACAGAAACGCCTACGCGAACGTAAAGCGAACGCGATTTTATTGCGGCGTAAGTCTCGACTGGGACGATGGGAATGTTGGCGCCGGTTGCATACTATATAACTATACTATAATATACACAACGTGTATTATGGGTATCGGCTGCTGTTGCCGCTGCTGCGTATGGTCTCGCGGTTCGGATAACCACCGGAGACCAACGTCGAAACACGATATAGGCCCATAGTTTGCCTTTTGTTTTCCTCGGAGTCCGAACACGCGGGCGCAACGCGAAAGCCTGAAAAATATTCGAATTCCTTTCGGGGCTCCTAACGATTATACACCGTTTCAAGATCGATCCGAGAGACTCTCGCTAACTGTCTCGACACCCCTCCCGATGAAAAAAAATACCCTCGACGAGATTGTATCGCGGAGTCCTGGGTTCGCCCCGCGGGACCAACGTCTGCGGGGAAATCGCGAAAGAAAGATCCCATCGTGAAATTCCGTCTGGGATTTAACGCTAATTTATTTATTTCTCTCTTCTTCGTTCGCGCAGCCCCTTCGGCTCAAAACCCACCGATCTACGCGACGGCCACAGCGGAGACCCGAACGACGCCAAATTTCTTTATAGCCGTTTGCATTTCGTTTTTCTTTTCTTTTCGTCTTTTATTTTTTATTATTTTCGATTTTTTTTTCTCCCTTTTGGAGATCCTACTCGGGGAAATTGATGGGGTAGACGCGTCGCACGGATAGCGATATCTTTAAGGGCCCTAACGACAAGTATCAGCGGAACCATTTTTTTTTTCTTTAACGAGTTCAATCAACATCCTCAATATTATATTCAACCGTTGTGAATGGTTGAATGGAGCGGAATTTACCGATCATCACGGAACTCTGACCACATCCGCTCCGTAGACTGCGGCGCATCCGGCTCAGAGGCAGAATCTTCTCTTTCCCCTCTGACAACGGCAAGTTAGCTTTATTATAATGTCTGATGGCAGCCCTATGGTTATACTGCGTCTAGGCGTCAATTGAAATCGAACCCTCACCGACTCCGTTGAGGATTATCACGCGAAGAGAAGAAGAACTCAACGAACAGTGCAGCCTATAGCCCGAGACCGACGCGTCGAGATACTGTGTTTGAATCTCTTTGAAATAAAATGAATGAAAATATATATACGCTCCGCTCCTTTGTCGTCTTTTCCAAGATTTTACGATTCTAACCTATGTTTTTCGTGTCACTATTATTGTTCTCGTCTACCGATTACACATCGCGATTCTATTCTATGATATTCTACAAGCGCGAAGTTTCGAGATTTCCGATCGAGTGAGAGAAACGATTCGTAATTTCCTACCAATACGTTCGCGTTGTTTTTTCATATTTTTTCACGGGGACGCACTCTCGTATCTATGGTATTTCAAAAGCCCATTGAACGGCAAACGATCCGCGATACTCGTTCTCTCATTCGTTGACTTTCATAGGTTTTTCAACGTAAATTTTAACGAAGACAAGATGGCTACCGAGTACAAACATCGAGAAACAATATTTTCGTTGTGTCCATCTGGAGAAATGACGAGCTCAGTTTATTCCGTCGTTTCGTTGCGTACACGAAATTTTGAGAAGAGATACGCACGATGAGAGACTCCGAAAACACATACGCGTACACGAGGACGAGACGAGAACGCTAATTTTCCGCGCCAGACGTTTACGTTACAGCGGGTTCGTTGGTGCGTCGGGGGTGTAGCGGACTAGAGGGAGAGATTAAGAGCTTTAAGTAGGGAGGAGAACGGACGAGAAGCACGAAAACGTGGCGTCCGCGTGAAAAACGCGAGCGAAATTTCGAGCAATCCTCGGAGAGTCTGGACTGGCAGCGCCGGTGAAATCCTCGGCGGTTAATAAATCTAAAAATACGGGGGAGGGGGGAGGCATATTCTTATTTATCCACAGCTATTTATCCTACCGGATGAGATGGTTTGGCAAAATTTGATGTTTTACCAGGGGGTATATAACCGCGGGGCCTGGGAAACGAACTCTTCCTGTTCCGTCTAGAAGTGGAGAAGTAGGGAGGAGAAACGAAATACCACACGAGCGTGAAACCACTCAAGTCGAAAATGTTGATTTTCCTCAGATGATTAACGATGCTTCTTTAACCCGTTTGGTATTTTCACTGCTATATCGATGTTTCTTGTCTCGAGGTGGACGAGCTCTGTGTCTCGGCGATGACGTACTCGAGGTCATCGCTGAGAAACGGTTGGGAATCGAGCAAAAGTACAGAAAACAATATCATTCCTAACCACTCTACTCGAAAACTACGAGTTTTTATTATCTTTCCGAAAGGTGTTAAAAAAATAACTGTCGAAATATATCGAAGAATCAGGACGATTTGTCAGTACGATTGAAACGGTTTATATACGCCGCCCGAAACTAAAAATAGAAGGAAACTATTCATCCATTTTATTTCGCGATATCAATGTCGTTCGAGTTTCGGAAAAAAATATATGCGTTTCTATTTTCCTGTGGGGTTTTGACGTTGGTATGGAATACCGCCACGCGCGTCGATCGCAAAAATAATATTATTATTGGCGGTTATCGGCGTTACATTACTTCTGAAAACGCCGATAAATCTCTCTGGTAGCGGATACATTGTCGAAAGATCCTTAAATCTTCGATGTTTACCTTGGAAATTCAAGTTGGTTACGTTCAGTCAACTATTTTAGCGAAGGACGTCGGATAAGTAACGCGCGTGTTCGACTCGTCACGGAAAAGTCCGGTGTGTTTCCTGGTAGCATTGAAAATCGCGCATACAGCCTCGAGCTATCGTTTCTCATAACCCTATCGCCATATCCGACATCTATTTACTCTTATCGCAGTATCCGCGCTGCTTTCTTGACCACTCTATTCGACTGCGCGCAGTGTCCTTCGCCGAGTGTATAGGGCTAAGAAAACGAGAGATACAAGTGTACCTCATCGGTGGGTCATAAATCCGCTTGCTGTTTCTCCTGAGAGCAATAAAGTTTAGCCGGAGCCGCACTTCGGTATTCCGAAACTCTCTGTTATTCATGGGGCGTACGCCCTGGGAATTCCCGGAGAATAACACCTGTTCGTCCGTTATCGACCCGTTTCTCTCCCCTGTTTTTGGCATATGGCTCATTCGTTCACCTCCCCCCCGCCCCCGGGTAATCTATTGTTGTTCTCTATTGAAATTTTGATTCAAAAGATTTGCCCCGCGGATTCTCAAATAAATCGAAACATTGTTCTCTTTCATTGGTCCCTAAATGAACAATTTGTTTGTGACACTTTTTCCGTTGCATAAACTTCGCTCGCGCATCGGTAAAATGAGCATTTATGACGAATTTTGTGTCGGTGAAGAAATCGAAGGATTTGGGAAAAACCTCCGATTTACGATGCTGAAAACGAAATAACGACGATCTCTCATCTTCGACGAGAATTCACTCGATTTCTCCTTCTCTCTCGATGAAAAGACGACGGATGAATTATAATCGTAAATGTTAATAGGTTAAACGCCTGGATATTGTTCTTATTAAAATCGATATAATTTCTAGTCATTTTAGCCGTACATAACGTGTCGGATAGCACACTGTAGCCGTTTAAACTAATAGTTCTAAATGATGTAATTGTTACATACGTTGCGGTCGTCGTTGGTGATTGAAAAGACATAACGAGATGAAATGTAATAATAGGGATAAAAACAATCGATAATCGTTAGGCGAGTTTACAAAAACAAAACAAACAAAAAAACTCATCGGCGTCGCGAGTAGTTGGTAAGTGTATTGGTAATCGCGAGATAATGGTGCGTTCGTGCAACAGATCGGGATTTATAAGTATAGTAAGTCATTTCGCTTTCTCAAGACGTATCGTAATTTCGTAACGCCGCGAACAAATATAATCAAATAACAAACGTAGACAAATCCCGTAAAGCACAATTACAGTATATTTCACAAATTGTTAAACATTCATACATAATAATACGAATTAACTTCGCATATGACGGAAAGGCGTGTTTTTTTTTATTATTATGATTTTTTTTTTCTTCGATCTCTTCACTTCAGCATTATGGAAAAATTCAATGGCGAGAGAGGAATATTATTTCAGTAAAAATCCACCACGGTCTCGGGTGACAGGGGGGAAGGGGGAAGAGGAAAGATCATTTTTAAATCTTTTTCTCTTATCGACCTCATTCTCTCGAGGATATTGAAACGACTTATCGATAGGGTTTTTTTTTTTTTTTTTTCTCTGTGAATGTGTCTGTGTCTGTTATTTTATACTTAAACTTGGCTCTGTTGCGTTCGCCTTAGTAGTATTATTAGTAGTACCTTGGCAATGCGTCTTCGACGAGCCACGACGCGATATAGCTTCTCCTTTGCATTGTCACCCGTCTTATTCTTTTTTTCTCGCGCTATCCCCGTTTCACCTATTTCGTTTTTTTATTTATTTTTTTTTATTATATATATCAAAAACAAGAATTCGCGTTCGGTGTAACAACTATCACGTTTACGCTGCTCACATTTTTTAAAATCTTTATTCGGAATGTCGACGTTTTTTTTTTTTTTCTTTTTATTTTTCTAAGCCTAACTCGCGCGCGCGTTTTTAATCGGCGATGAAATAAATAAAGATTCGTCTCGCGACGGACACGAGAGGTAAGGATTCCCGACGTACGGCGTTCGTGTTTTCCTGTTACTCTCGCGAGACCGATCAATCTTTACATAATTAAATAAAAAATAAAAAATAAACAATGACGAAGTGAGAAAAAAAAAAAAAACAAGTTGATGGGAGACCAACGATCGTAACGTGAAACGGCAGACCCGTCGTTGCACCGTCGTACTTCTTATTATACGAGATATAAATTGCTATTCATCTATCCCGTCCCCTAGTCTCAGGCCCTTTTCATTTCTTTTTTGCTTTCGAACGACGAGAGGAGATACAACAAGCGCGCAATAGATCGAAGATTTCGGAGGGTTCCTCTCTTTTCTTTTTTTTTTTTTTTTCGAGTTGTTGGAGAAAAAAACAAACGGCACGACGTTTTGTAATTTAATGGACAAAGCGAAATTTCTTCAATCTACGGATCACATTTGTGGTTTTTTTTTTTTCAACAGCGTATTTATATAATGTAAATGTACAATATGCAGCTACATTATGACAATCGGCATGTCCAACGCAATTACAAATCGTACGACACCGTCTCGGGGGTTGGGGGTTGGATTTGTGTGTATTGTTGTTGTTGTTTTCTTTGTTGAAGCGTCGGCACTCAAATACTTTTCGCTAAGTTGCTTCGGATTTTTTTTTTCCATAAATCCACTTTTTCTCTAATTACTCCCGCTGGCGCTCACATCTCCGTAACCGCGTTCTCGTCCGAGGTAACGTTTATATATTTAATTCGAATTGTTAATTAATCAATGATGTTATTTGTTTTTTTTTTCGGATTTAGGTACTTTAATACAATTTACTCTTCAAGTTTATCGTTTTTTTTTATCTGCACTCCATTCACGTGGTATTCTCTGTGTAAAAAGTGTAACTATAATGCTAATATAATAATTATAATAATAATAATAATAAGTTGCACGAGGCAATAGTCCTGTGTGACCGTCCGTCCGTGTGTTAGCGGCCACTCGCGCATTTTGCTATTTCTTGAATTGTTTCTTTTTTTTTATCTATTCTCAAAATAAAAATCGCTAATCGAAACCCTCCCCCGGCCCCGCGAAGCCAAACGCAAAACTTTTTAGCACGTAAATGAACATCTTTTTTGTTTCTTTTTTTGTTTGTTTCCCCTTTAGAGTTCAGCCTCCGCTAACAATAGACGACGGTGTCAAAGAACGCGGCAAGTGTGAATTTCTCGCCCGTTCGTTTGTAAATGATTGTTTTTTTTAAATTTATTTATTAATGAGCGGGGAGGGCAACTTGTCTTTCCGAGCCTCTCGTTTTGTGATTTCGGTTTTTGTTTTTTTTTTTCGCAGCTGTCGTGGTTTTCTTGTCGTTCAATTTTGCATCCTGTTGTTGTTTATCTTTATTCCTTTCATTTTTTTTTCTTTTTCTTTATCGAGATGTTAATATAGCAACTGAGTGTTGACGGGACGAGCGTCCGATTAGCGATTTGCATTTTTCAACTGATTTGAGAGCCAATCGAGACCCTCGTAGAGACCATCGCCGCTCGTGGCACACGTCGCTTGTATGTACCAGTTACGGTTGCGTAACGAGTGCAGGCCTAATTTATCGGTTATTTCCGCTGCATTCATAGCGTTTGGCAGATCCTGGAATAAAAAAAAATAACAAACCCCGAATTAGCGATGTACATACGAGAATCGTTTGCGAAGATTTCGAGATGCCTGAAATTATGAAAATCACCTGTTTGTTAGCGAAAATGAGTAGTACGGCGTCTCTTAACTCGTCTTCTGCCAGCATCCGCATTAGTTCTTCACGAGCCTCGCCTATACGTTCTCTGTCGTTACTGTCGACCACGAATATCAGTCCCTGAAGAGAAAAAAAAAAAAAAAAATTAATTTTTTTTTGAAATTTTAATAAATTTTTTTTTAATTTCCAAAAAATTTATTTTTTCGGAATAAAATATACTTTTTTGACGATTGGTACATACTTGGGTGTTTTGGAAGTAGTGTCGCCAGAGAGGTCTGATTTTGTCCTGACCACCGACATCCCACACCGTAAAACTAATATTCTTATACTCAACCGTCTCTACATTGAAGCCTGAAAAAGAAAAAACAAAAAATGTGGCCGTTAGTAGATTTTTGGTTTCGGACGAGTAGACGATGGATAAAAAAATGTTTTTCAGAGTTATTCTTACCTATAGTGGGAATCGTTGTGACGATTTCGCCTAATTTTAATTTGTACAGAATTGTGGTTTTACCAGCCGCATCGAGTCCCACCATCAGAATCCTCATCTCTTTTTTGCCAAAGAGGCCTTTGAATAACGTTGCGAACATATTCCCCATGATTAGCGTTGGTTATGGTAACCTGAAAAACACGAAAAATTATCGACTGCGTTACTTGAATTATCTATGAAGCGCCGCAGCTTTGAAGAGAGAATCACAATGGAAAACCAAAGGAAAAGAGTGAATCATTGAAAAAATCTGACAGAAGTACCCAAGCTTTGTGTGTACATGAAAAATTCAGTCTAATCACATAGCGATAATGACGCAAAAATCGATGACGTGTACAGTGAATAAAAAAAGAAAGTAGATGACTAATTGAACAAAAATATAAAAAATAACCCGAGGAAATAGCGCGATCTTTTTTTCTATAACTTTTCTTTTTTTTTCTATCTTCACGACTTCCACATAGACGAGTAAAGAGACACGCGCGCGTTCCATTATGCGTGCGAGAAAAAAAAATGTATAGCGGTTGTCAGAAACTTGATTAACCTGAGTGAGTTATCAACCCGCGTCTTCGCGAACCAGTAAAACGTGGCGCATTCACAGTCATTCTCGCGATTCTCTCGGTGAGACGAGATTGAAAGAAAAAAAAAAAGAAAAAAAAAAAGAAAAAGGATGATTCCTGGCACGTCCGAGTTGCCCACGCTGCCCCCGCTATCGATTCACAATTTTCTCATCGTGCCTTCGGGGCTAATATTCGTTGCCATTACCCTTTATAACGAATTCCCGATGCTTTGGCGTCAATCGACGACCCCTTGAATAACACTAATGCCCTCGATGGAATAACTTTAGCGTCGTTAAAAAACTGACGAGACGAAACGAGACTCGCGAAGACAGTGCGCGCGATACCGCGAAGCCACTGCGTACACCCGGTTGTCTGTCACCTCCGACCTACTCCCCAAAGAATCGTCGAATCTTTCTACTTCGAATTTTCAACAATAACCCTCCAACCGTTAGCGAGATACTTTGCTAACCGTTATATCGTACGATAATAATTACATGATGATTACTTACGTTTCAGTAAAAGATTATATTTCACGAGAAACGATAAAACATAAAACCAACACTCCCGAAAAGGTCCCGTATGTTAAAATGGCGGACGTGGAAAGGATTCATGCTTGATGCCACGTATAGGGCCCTCGGGCACACTCGATTGGTTGGATCGGTCACGTGACATGGTGATAATTCGCGAGGCGTTCGCCCCCGTGCGCACGCGCGAAAATCTAGTTTTCCCCCTATACGCCGTATAATTGGTGGATCTGGGGAAAAAGTTATTAATGCCAATTTGAATCGAAGAAAAATATAGACAAGTTATTTTTTTATTTGATTTACATTCAAACGAATTTTTTTCACATTGTATACATTCAAACGTATTCTTCCGCAACACATTTCACACTTTTACGGCAAATAAAAAAAAAACGTCGCACGACGTCTATCAAAATTATTGAATATCGCGAATAACGTTACAAAAACGGAACTGTATTTTAGTGAATATCACAAAAATGCAGCGAGGCATTTCTTACGGTAATGTTTATAATGGAAACGAATCTTAGCAAATAAAGTAGTACGTTTAATCAGGCACTGGACTGGCTTCTTTCTTACGATATTATTCTAAAGTTTGTACAAAAAGACTGACTTAGAATTGCGATTATTCTACATGATACAAAAGGCACTGTTGTCGACAGTAGATAGCATCGTTATCGTCTCAACGCCAGGGTTTGCGAACTGCACCGGCGCTCGTACTTCTTTTGATGCCTTGATCTGCGGACGTAATACATTTCGATAAAATTACGCATTTCATTTACTACATATATTTATAACATCCACGATATCGGAAAAAAAAAGAGAAATCGTCGCACTCACTAACGATACTCGGCGAACGTTTTTCTCTCAGGTTCGAAGCCCATGTCTGACATCTGCTCCTCGCCGTGATGGGTCTGCTACCCGCGGGTGTCTGAAAATCTCCCATTCTGCAATAAATTTACGACTCGCTATTATTTTAATCGATCTATCGAACAGTCTGTTGTTTCTAATCGCATGCTTTATTCTGCTTTATTTATAAAGGTATTTTCATGCAATGAACGATTAATTTATTCCGTATCATACTCCTTGAGTTTCTTTCTTGCGAGAGTTCGCTGCGTAGCGAAAGAATACGAGGATCGCGCAGAATTAGGCCGTTCTTGACGCGCTCTTTTGATCTGCCGATCTTGTGTTATTATTTCCATTCTTTTGGCCGCAGGTTGAGCAAATAGCTCGACAATATTCATCGAAGCCGCATCGCACTGTAAATAAGTGATAAACATAAAAATCATTAATTATTTCGTCTGCTTATTATTATTATTATGAATATTATATATTTCTATCATTGTATTATTATCATCATTATAAAGTGAGCAATAATATGACGTTCACGGAGCTCACTTGTAACTGGAGCCGCTGATGAAAGTTAAGTTCCGGCAGAGCGAGAGGCGCATCGACGTGCAACTTCAGCATGCAATGGAGAGCTTCTTTGTAGGTCGTCTTGAGTTCTATTACTCTCTCTGTTCGCATGAGTCTCCGTATCAAATATCCTTTCGCGTAGGCAGTTATGACGGTAGCTGCTTTTATCTGAAAAAATCGTTACATTTTATGTATTCTCTGTAAATAATATCTCATTGCCGAGATCAGTCGAATAGAAAAATTATTAATTATTATCTCACGTGCCGATCCTCGTAAAAATTATTATTCAACACCGGTACGCGTCGAGTTTTGCTCTCAAGTGGAAAAAGTTGTCGATTGACCCCCGATTGCCGACGATCTCCGTTCAGTACGGAAGTCGAGTAGAGGCCAATCGGAGGACTTGTCGTTTTGGCGTTCGCCAGCGTATGCGCCGATTGACTGTTCTTCATTCGATATGCGGACGATGTTCTCGATATCTCTCGGGGATAAATATCATCCAATGCGCACTTGGAACGAATATCGTTTATGGGACTGTGCGAGCCGTTCATTGCTACCGATTTCGGTGGCGAATCGATTGTTTTCCTCGAATTCCGCGTCATCGTTGGATCGCCGCTTTCGATAAATGGGCTTCGAGGAGTCATCGGAACTTTTTCCGCGAGTCGAGGCAAACATATTCCCGGAAAGCTTTGTTCGATTTGTGCGAATAACAAAAGTTGTTGCTTCTCGAACTCTTTCTGCATCATCTGCTGTTCTTCCCGTTGTCGTGTCATCAGCTCAATCATCTGACGCTCGTGAGTCGTCTGAATCTCTTTGAAAACATCGACCAACTTGTCCGATGTTACCGCGGACAACAGTTTTCTGGTTGAGCCTCGAATACTTTCGCTCTTCGTCGGTTCCGCGATATCGTTATCGAAACTCTTCGACAATCGACAACCGCTTCTCGGCTTTTCCGGTGTCCGTTTGCAACGATTGTCCGCGCCGCTGAGACATCCGAGAGATCCTCCCAATTTGTTTGCCAAATTTAGAATTGACACGCTTCTCGTAGATTTCAAATTGGACGGCCCGTTAACCTTCGGCGATTCTTTCGTCTTAATGTTAATTTTATTAACGAGAGGTTTCGAATTATTTAGATTATTTTCCCTGTATATCATCGACTGTATGCAGTCGACCGATCGCGCAACTTGACGCGATCCCGCAAAGTGTTTTTCGCTCGTTCGCGATTGAGACTGACGCGCGTTGCCGCGTTTATTACACGCGCACGATGCGCTGTTCCTTCTTATTCTATTCGGCGTTCCCCGGGACGAATGGGTCACGAAAAAATTCTCGTTTCTTCTCTGCAATTGCCATTCGCTTTTCGCCTGACCGATGTTCCATTCTTTGCGCTTCACCGCGTTGTTACACGCCGCTGTGGGCACGTAATTCTTTGGGGACATTATTTCTTCTTGCAAATGAGCCAATAACATCGGACTCGGACTTTCGAGAACGTAGGAACCCTGTCGCACCAATTTCGGAGTTGTAGCCCCAGATTCTGGACTCGTTAACGACCGCTTATCGTTTACGGATACATAAGTATCTCCAGTTTTTGCGCATAGAGTTGCGTCGCTTTGCACACGCGAATCCACAGTTATAGGAACTATGTTCAGCGTCTTGGGGACCTGTGGTTTTCGCGATTCTGGACTATTCTCCACCGTCGTTGTTGCACTTTGAGATTCGAAAGAACCATTCGCATACTTATTTATGTCAGTGCTGACGGTGACCATTTCGGAACTCGCAGTTCTATCCAACGTTGTGGCATCGTTTCTACAATTAGATTCATCGTCGGAGAAGGATTTCCAAGAGTGGCGACTACTGTCACCGGTGTTCTCTGGCAATACATTGTCGGAATTTTCCACAATTGTGAACTTTTCGGACGATAATTTGTTTTGCGGAATTTCTACTGCTGTCGCGACGTCTACAGCTTTCTCCAGACTTTCGCTCGTTGATTCACAGTTCGATTCCTCCGTTGTAGAAATATAGTCGCACGGTGGTAAGTCAATGTGTTTCTTGAAATTTGATTGGCTATTTTCCAAATTTTTCAATCTTTCCTCCACGGCAACCGCCAAACGCTTGTAATACATCATTTCCGTTCTGATGTCCTCCGTCATCTGAATTAATCGGTAAATCGGTCCGTTTTAGTTGAAAGTTCGTTCGATTATAAATAATGAATTGTATACTTACCAAAGGGGGAAGTATCGGTACACCGTGAATTTTTATGCAGCTGACGTACGGTTCTGCTCTTCGATAATCCATTATTATTTAGCGGCTTTTGCTGCTGATTCGCCAATTCGTTAAACGCATTTATCATTCATCTGTCGTTAATACAACTTGTAGAGAGTTGTTTTCTTTTTTATTATGAATTAACTTTACACAACAAGACCGAGTAACAATAAACAAATATTTCAAATCCCGAGGCAGGTTATGTGGCTTGTGAAAAAAAACATTGGAAGTGTCAAAACTCGCCGCATCCTACGTGATAGAAGGCGCTTCGTTGGGCGTGATGGTAGTGACAAGCAACTTGTTACAATCGTCTCACCTTTACCCATTTAAACGCAATCAGTCCAATTGTTAAAAATGCCTTTATCTAAGATTATCAGGAGCTTTTCGTAATAGAGTAAAAAACGTTTTATGATCGTATAAACCCCAACAGGATTTTTTCGCATGCCTATATGAAAAAAAAGTGCAAATCCACGTTGAGAGGAGGTGAAACACGTTACCGAGTGTGCCTCCTCTTTCTCGCTCCGCCATAAGCTTCGATCGCACTATCTCTCTCGAACTCCAGAGGGTTTCACCTCCTCTTAAATCCATATTAAGTCGCGAGCGTCGTCTGCTAGTACCCGAACAAAACGTTCGTGCATTGCAATATGATAACAAACAAGGATTATTGTCGCTAAATGATTCGCGGTGCTCTTTCACCATCGCCGCAAATGACATCATCGAGAACAACGTTCAAAGTCGACGAGAGTTTGAGGTTACAGTGAGAATTGCCGCTCCGAAGAAGACGCACAAAAAAATGGCAAACACTGGTCTTTTGGTACTCTCGAATCCAGCCAAAGTTCGTAAATTATTGCCAGTCATAAGAGAGCACGTGTTAAAAACTTTATACATTCAATACTTTCCCGAGAAGAATGGTCTTCTACCGGGAAATTATTCGTTGTCCGCATCGCGAACGAAAATCCCTTTTTACGCGCAAACGGTAGCGAATATTTACGCTATCGCGTCGACAATATCAACATCGCGTCTCGATGTCAGAGTGCTGCTGACGGGCATGAAAAATTCTTCGGTATCAGTGATAAACACCAAACGTCCGATCGAATTGGTCATTTTCGATCGAACGTACAGTACCAATGACGCCAATACTTTTATGCAAGATTGCCTTGCGAATACCTCGATGGGCTGCCGTTTTATGACTGTTAATAACGAAAAAATCGACGAGGCCAACAGTGCCGGAGACACCATTCCCGAGATTCCCAGCAGAGTCTACAAAAACGTTGTACTCGGTGGTACTTTTGATAGACTTCACAACGGCCACAAGATACTGGTGAGCGAAGCGATACTCAGATGTACGGAGAAACTTACCGTCGGCGTCACAGCTGAGAACATGTTGACCGGTAAACTACTATTAGTATGTAAAGCCTAAGAAATTTTGAAGCATAAAATACTTTCATCATACTAATTTTTTTTTTTTTTTTCATTACAGGGAAAGTTTTATGGGAGTTGATAGAGCCGTGCGACAAGAGAATACGAGAATTGAAAGATTTTCTTGAAGATGTGGATTCTTCGTTGACCTATAATATCGTACCAATCACTGATATGTATGGACCCACGAAAGACGATGCAACTTTGGAGATGATAGTCGTCAGTGAGGAAACTGCAAAAGGAGGCAAAAAGGTAAACGAACTTAGAGTACAGAATGGCCTCAATGAACTCGACGTCCACGTTGTTAAACTCGCGAAAGATACAAATCGCGAGGAACACGAAGAGGCGAAAATAAGTTCTTGCAATCAGAGGATAAGATTGTTGGGGACGAGATTGAAGGCGCCGCCGAAAAACGATGGAAAGCCACTGAAACCTTACATAATCGGTCTCACGGGTGGAATAGCGAGCGGCAAATCGTCGGTGGCTTTGAAACTCGAGTCGCTCGGCGCGGGACTCGTTAATTGCGACAAAATCGCTCACGATTTGTACGAACCGGGAAAACGTTGTTACGAACTTGTAGTCGAGAATTTCGGTAGAGGTGTGTTAAATTCCGAGGGTCGTATCGATAGAAAAGCTTTGGGAAGCATCGTCTTCAACGACAAGAAGCAACTCGATAAATTAAACAATGCCGTATGGCCGGCGATTCTTGATGCGGCAAAAGAAAAAATCGACGATTTACATCGCAAGGGTTTCGACGTTATAATAATGGAAGCCGCGGTATTGATTCAAGCGCATTGGCAATATGTTTGTCACGAAATCTGGACGTGTATAATACCGCACAAAGAGGCCGTGAAAAGGGTCATCGAGAGAAACGCAATGACCGAGGAAGAGGCCGAATCGCGAATTCGCGCGCAACCCAGTAACGTTGAACAGGTAGCCGAAGCTACGGTCGTTGTTTCGACTATGTGGAGTCACGAGGTAACGCTGGAACAGGTGCAGAGAGCTTGGAACGAGTTAAAAACATTTTTGGCCGAATCGAAAGAGAGATAATGAAAAAGCCAAATAGATTTTGCGACAATTTTATTAGCCATATTCCCGAAACGGGATACGGAGAAGAGTAATTCTTCTTGTTTAATGTACCGAGCAACCGGGGCGTTTGAACCGATACGGCCTAATCAGCGCTCCAAAACGGCTTTTTCAAACCCGAACTCGGGATCGGATGAAATTTCTTGCGGGTTATATTGTAAAAAAGAATAATACAGATAACGTTTTTAATTATTAACGGAGATACATTTATTTATCGTTATTATCTCATCGAGAATATACCAGTGTCGCTTATTATCGTATTCTCTTCCTGTTCCGATCTCTCCTGCTTTCTCGTCGTTAGTGTTGCGAGAAACGATTGAAAGTCCGATTTTAATTTAACACCTCCGTCCTCCACGTTGCAAATAACTTGAGATATTCTTGCGAATGTTGGCGCTGTTTAAAATTGGTTTTTCGCAAATTTGCATAAGAAATTTTCGACACAGATGTTTTTAAATATTTACTCGACTCACATATAGTATTCTTGAGAGCGTCGGTGCCCCGATTTTTTTCCGGTTCGTATTGAAATACCACGCAACTCTTTGGCTCGAGTTTCGCTTGTTCCACGAAGTAATCGTACAATTGTTCGAGTTCTCGTATGCGTTCCTCGGTCCTTTGGCTGCAAACGAAAATAACACCGAACGCATCTTTCCGCATCGCAGGCCAACAGTTTTCGTATCTGTTGGATAAACGAAATTACAAAGTTCAACATTTACTTTATATCGCGGAGAATCGATGTATAACGAATCAATTACTTTTTATCGCCGCTGCAATCCCACAGCTCGACGTCTACTTTTGTACTTTTATTTTTAACGCGAACGTTCGCAACTTCGAACTCGAGAATTCTTACACCTTTCGTCGGACGATATTCGTACGGTATTTCCGTAGCGTCCGCGATATAGTTCGCTATCGTAGTCTTCCCGACCTTTGAAGGAAAAAAAAAATGTTATCCAGTCTCATTGAATCGTAGAGATGAGTTTCACTTTTACCGGTCAATCTTACCGCCGCTGGACCAACGATTATGATTTTTAGAGGTTCCATAACGTCGTATTTCGTTGCGGCCGCAAAGTACGAGTGCCCGAAGGAATCGCTTTTTCGTTCGCGATAATGTCAATTCACCGTTACTATGGTAACAAAAACATCGACAACAAAAGACACCGATTCGTAGGATACCCGTAGCGGGAAATTTATTCGTTCGATTCAACTGTGTTACAAGATTTTTACAGGAACACTAAAAAATTCATTGTCTCTCATAACTAATAATCGTTCAAACGCATCGAACGCGCGTACTGTGAAAGTGTGAATAAGTATTCATACTTAAATAATTAATTGATTACCAGTCTCTCTATTTATAGAGGACTATTTCTTTTTTTACATTTCTAAGACGCCGTTTCGTACGACGCTTATCGTAATCGTGAAGATTAAATGTTTCTGTGCTTTTCGTAACGGCGTTACGTTCCGTTGTTATTATAAATGATAAAGAGAAGATAATGTTAATATTACTAAAACGCATGTCTACAATAGTATCGATGAATAAGTCGTAATAGAGACTGAAAATAGTTGATAGTTACAACACGATCGGTGATGCGCGTCAAAAGAATCGCGCAGTTATTATAACTTTACTGTTTTGTATGCCGATTTATCGGTATTATCACTGAGGCAACTCAGCATTATCCGGTTTCGGTTCGTCCGGATATACCAAGTTGAAGAGCGCCGTTAATGCTTCCTTCGCCGCTATCTTCTTCGCGTCCTTTTTATTTTTTGCTGTTAACGAAGAATTTTCGATATAAATATAACAGTTTGACGAATTAATGAGAATCGAATATCGAATATTGACTTACCAGTGCCGGTGTACGTTGTGCCGTTTATTTCAACGCCCAACGTGAATTGTATATTCGGTGGATTACCGACGCGACCGACTTCGTTGTACGTCGTTCCTGGTCTCATCTGATTTAGCAACATTACCGGATGTATGTCGAGAGCGTTTGTGGGGAGTACTTTGTCGGTAAGTGTTCTCGGCTCCGTTCTATTTTTCGGTAGCGGTGGGCCACCGGGTCGCGGTATCGGTACAACTGTTCCCTGATTTTGCCACTCGAGGAAAAGCTTGTAGAGCGCAAAGCTCGCGAGCGAACTCCACGGTATATCGTCATTTTCTTCGACGGTTTCCTCGCCGTTCTCCTCTCCGGTAGAAGTTTCGGTGACCGATTGATTTTCGCCGACTTCCATATTAGTGTTTTCGGAGTACGTCTCGACGCGTTCCTTCATCGCGGCCGCCGTCATTTTTTCGAGAAGCAAACATTTCAGCGCATTCTCAGCCGCATTTTGACGAGCCAATGGCTTCGAGAGACCTTGACCCACGTAAACTTTACCTTCCAACTGGAAAAAAAAGAATAAAAATCGTTATATTCGAATCCACGCGATTGATCGATTTTTTCTTGTTGACAAAAAACAGCTAATCTACGCGAACAAAGAGCGATCGATCGATACTTTGTCAAAAAAAACTTGCGAATCTGCTTACCTCGGCGTGAACGAGGAAAAGTGAATTTGGCATTATTGCCTGAGTCTCCGGGAAAGTAAAATTCACACCGGCTTTCATCTCGTTAAGCACCATTATCGCGTTCTTCGGCATCAGAGTTTTACGAAGTCGTCGATTCATACGCAATCGCTTAAGTACTTTGTTCGGTTTTTCTGTAGAAACAATAGAAAGAAAATCAAAGATTTAACAATTGTTTCTCAGAAAACTCATTATAAATTAAAAAAAATGTTTACAATAAATCAGCTAACTAATTCACATTGATATACCGTCTCGATGAGCTCAACGAAATCGCAGGGATATCGGAGCGATCGTCGAGCCGTAATATCTTCAAATTTGCGCAGTGTAATGTCATCATTAATAATAATTGATTAAAATAGAAAAAAATTGGGGAATCGGCGGAAATAAATTCACTCACTGGTTGCAAGTTTCTTCACTCGTCTCCATTCTTCTCTTCTGCCTTTCGGCGGAACCTGTCCATCTTCCGTATCCACCCACTGACCGGATTGATCGTCCGTATCCATCCAACGGCTTTGATCGTCTTCTACCCAACGACGCGGATCGTCGCTATCCATAGGTTCTTCCGACTGTTCAGCGGTATCGTTTGCAGTGGGATCAGCAGTTTTATTACCAGTCGATTCTTCCGCAGCTCCAACGCTTTTAGCCGGAGTTGCGTCGACTTTTGCGGGAGATACGGACGCAATAGCAGCGGGTTTAGCTACAGCGGCTGGTGGAGCAACCGGAGCTTTAGCCGCTGAGATTGTCGGAGCCGGAGGAGCCGCTGGCACAGCAGCGGGGGCAGCCGGAGCAACTGCTGCGGGAGCCGCAACATTGGCGGTCTGTGGTGCTGGCGTAGGATTTGCCGAAGCGTTAACCACGGGACTCGCAACCGCTGCGGGTTTATTAGTATTCGGCGGAGGGACCGGTGCCGGTGTGGGACTCTGTTGAACCGGCGGAGCCACCGGAGTTGCGCTGCTCTGTTTCAGAATCGGCTTCAATTTTTGCGGCTGTTGCGGTTGCTGTTGATTCTGATTCTGATGTTGTTGCTGTTGATTCTGATTCTGATGCTGTTGATTCTGATTCTGATGTTGCTGATTCTGATTCAGATGTTGCTGATTCTGATTCGGATGCTGCTGCTGGTTTCCTTGTCTCGCTTTCATAGCCTGTTGCTGAAGCGGCGTCGGGGGTCCCGATGGTTTAAACGGCGCCGACGGTTGTACAATTCCCGGCTTGTAGTTGGATTGCTGATAATTTCCACCTTGATGATTGTACTGAAAAACAGAGGGTGGGTTTTCGCCGCTACACAAGGAACCTCTACGGTTGTGACAATCCACCAGGGACCAGTTTTCGCCTATCGTACTTTGAACGTGTCGTGCCGCCCCCGATAGCCTGTACCAGAGCCAAAGCTCACCCCTTTTTATCGAACACTTCAATGGATTATAGAGATGCATTTTTCTCTAAACTATCTTTCGACACGGAACTTTTTTTTTTTTTTTTTTTTCATTTCGCCCGTTTTTATTCGTAATGACGATTAGAGAAATTATGCCTCTTTTACCATAAGGATAGATGAATTTCGTCGCGAATAACCAGGGATTTATCCCAGGGCACGGTTACGCTACGAGGGCAACCAGCGAGCTCGCCCCTGGCAAAATACACCTCCTCGGTATTGTTGTATAGCTACTAGCGCCTGCTTCTTCAGCAGGCTGGGGGAGTAACACCAAAATTCTCCGATTAGTACACGCAGTACAAACAATGCTTTTTTCTTGCTTTTTTTTTTTTTTTTTCGTTTTTTTTTTTTATTTTTTTTTTTTTTTACCTCTCACCTTGTCCCATAGACCTCGCAAATGTTTGCGAACATTAAACGAAAATCCTCAATATACTTTTCACACCAAAGGGAATTTTTTTTGCATTTTTAATTTTTTTTTTTTTTTTTCATATAGTTGCAGAGTGCCTTTTAACAGATGACTGGCGACGATTTATATATACACATATATATTTGATACAATTGCTGACTTTGACGTATCATTTAGAAAATAACTTACCTGGTGAGGACCCTGAAATGAATTTCCATTTCCGGGATTCATCTGTCCGCGTCCTGTAATCACGAAAGTTTTTTTTTTTATATTTAATTATTGTTTATTTTTCGCGGCATGGTTTTCATTGTTGTAGGGGATGCATTGAATGCGCGTGAAAAAAAAAGAGAGCGTCTAGCAGTGACGCCATTGTTGCGTGTTGGATATTGATTTTTGTTGCGACTGTAAGGTTTCACTGAACACGACTTGAATTAATTATTAAGATTAGATTGAGTTTTACGATGGTTTTGAGTGATTTTACTTCAGCTAACCATTTCCGAAACCCGGACCACCACCCGATGATCTGCTTCGTGTATACATTGATTCGCAAGTTGTCTTCTTCGCTACTGTGAAGAATTCGTTGCCGCAACTTTACGCGCGTCTGTCAATCGCTGGCGAATTTCGAACGTCGCTTTACGCGAACGAATGTCTTACGAAAACTTGTTGCAGCGTTAACCAAACTGCAAACAGACAAACGTATTTCTCAATACAATAACGATAATTAATCACTCTCGAACGTCCGAAAATTAATAATTACAATGGCACATACACGACTTATCGACGTCGAAAGCCGAATCGGTAATGGCGTCCAATAATTTGCGTCAAGTCGCATTCTCAATTCGTACGAAAGAAACTTTTGCTAAATCGCCATGTTGGATGCCGACCAATGAAATCGAAATATTTCGAAATTGTACCAATCACGAAATCGTATTGTTGTTCGACGAAAGAATGCGGCTCGTGAGTGGTTCAAGCTTCGCACCGTGATTATACGACTTGAGCCGACCAATCGGATGTTCCGATAAAGAATTTCACACAACCCCCCATTTACATAACATTGAGAGGTGTCTACCTGCTATTGTTGTGACGCTACGGACACCGGGTTTGTATACACGTGGGTTTTTCTACAAGCGTTTTCGATGAAGCGCGTTGCCTCGCTTAATATTCAGCAAAAAAAAAACGGCTCTCACATTCCGACGGTTAACAGTTCAGCATTCGTATCTCTCCGCCTCCATAATCGCGTGTGACCGATCCTTACCGTGCGACTTCGCTTTCATTTTGCAAATAACAACATCGTCCTTTCTTTCGGAAAAATTCTAATCTTGCGTATGAAAGATCGTCCAACTTTGATGATCGTTTTTGTTCGCGAAGAATGGCTTAGCCGTGCCTTGAATTTTCCCGAATTTGCAATTCTTTCGTTCGTTCGACAACGGGTCGTCTACGAGGACGTACCGGGTTTGAAATTTTTCGTATTGATAAACGCATCACCGGTAATTAACGATATTGCGGCAAAATGGACAGCGAAGATTCAGCGATGCCTCTCACGTTGCCGGACACGCAAAACGCGGACAATTTGACTTTGACACAGTCGCAGGAATTACCAACGAGACGCAATACACCTATCTTTTGGGGCGTCATGTGCCCCCTGAAGGCTCGGCTACCAAATATGAGTAAGTCGAAGAATTTTTTTTTTTTCGCTTTAATTTTATTTCTAATTTTCGTCTCTAACAGAACTCGAAAAAGATGCGTATAGTTTGGGACGCCTGGAGCGGTGCGACATTTGCCTCAATGACAAATTGGCCCCTCATCAGCTCAGTGTCATTAGTAAAATTCATTTGCGCATATCCAGAGAATACATCGAAGACGAGAGCGTTGTCTTTCTTGAAGACTTGAGTTTTAATGGCACTTACGTCAATGACAAACTGGTCGGCAAAGGTAACAAGATTATGCTTGAGAACAATGATATTATATCTCTGGCACAGGCGCAATTTATAGGTAAATAATTTTTTTTTTATTGTTCATTAATATTATTATTATTGTCATTATTTATTGATTGGATTTAATGCACATAGAAATATACATTATATTTCATACATATCATATATTTTCCACTTCAAATATATTTTTCAAGCTCCCTGAGTAGCTAAAACTAAGTACTTTTCTTTTTTCTTCAATACTTATTTAGTAATAATTAGAAGCCGAAAATTGGGGATCAAAATACAGTTGTTCCAAATTCAGAGACAGTCACCGTGCAGATCGCGATCTTTTTGTATTTTTTAAAATATAAAATCTTTGCTATAAAAAAATTGTTTGTATCGAAAGATTAAATGAAAGATTAAAAAAAATAAAAAGAGGAAAATTCCATTTTTTGCTTATAAATGTTAATATTTTTTAAATTTTGTATCAAACTATAGTTTCACGCAATCATTATCGTGTTTATTCGAGAGGAAAATAAAACAATCGTTCAATGATTGTGTCGACGATGATTATCACAGAAAAAAAAGAAAGAATTCTACTTTACCCATCGTGCGAATTGCGTAATCAGTGAGAATTGTTTTCGTTTTACAGTGTACATGTTCATGAGTAACATTGTTGGAAAGGGCGAAGATTTACCGACGGAATTGAAATCGAAGTACGTAGTTTCTCGTAAACTCGGAGCGGGTGCATGCGGTGAAGTTCGGCTCGTCTTCACGAAGGACACGAAATGCAAGAGATTCGCGATGAAGACAATTGAAAAAAAAAGATTTTCGAGCGCTTCGGCCCACAATACGTTGAACGATCCCGATCGCATTATGAACGAAGTTAGAATCCTAACAGCCCTGCAGCACGTAAGTATATCGAAGATAAATTACCATCATATTCTCAAATCCGCGTTAACAATTGACAAAATGTTCCTTCAGCCGTATATTATAAGAACCGAAGAAATCGTCGACACGGAAGATAAGCTTTACATTATTCTCGAATTAATGAAAGGCGGCGAACTTTTCGATCGCATACGAGAACATCCCAACGGACTATCCGAAGCATGTGCGAAAATGATTTTTTATCAGGTCGTTCTTGCCGTCGATTATCTTCATTCTCGAGGCATAACACATCGGGATCTCAAGGTGGGCGACGAGCGAAAAGACAAATTTTTTTTTCTCGAATTCACCGTTGCGGTTTAAGATTTCTCATTTCTGTTTTTTTTCATTCATTAGCCAGAGAACATTTTGCTGGCGAGCAAATCCGCGAATACGCTGGTAAAAGTCTCGGACTTTGGATTGTCGAAATTCGTCGACTCCGACACGATGATGCGAACGTTTTGCGGAACTCCGATGTACGTTGCACCGGAGGTGCTTGTCACGCGAGGACGCGGTACTTACACTAGTCAGGTCGATATTTGGAGTCTCGGAGTGATCCTTTACACGTGTCTCACCGGACATGTACCGTTCGCCGTTGCAAATAAAAAATTATCGCTACAAGAGCAAATAATGAAAGGAGTCTATAACTTTCCGGAATCTCTGTTCGGTCACGTATCGTCGCGGGCAACGGATTTGGTAAGCGAATTAAGTCCAATTTCCGTAAAATTCGAAACATCTTTTACCCCAAACGAATAATTACAATTGGTATATTCGATTTTGTTGCCATACAATTCGTTCGCAGATCAAGCGAATGTTGACGGTCGATCCGAAAAAACGTATAAAAATCAAAGAGGTATTGTTGCATCCGTGGCTACAAGATCGCGAAATGCGCTGCAAAGTCGCCGAGTTGACGATAATAAACGGCGATAGGAATGGCGAACAACCGATCGGAGAAAATATGAATAACAACAAGAAGCACGTCTTCGATCAGCCGGTGACCGTTGCAAAGCGCGCGCGACGCAACTGAATGACAATATTGAAATTAAAAGGAATGTCGCGGAAGAAAAAAAAAGTTAGGATACGAAGGACGGGTTTGTTAAACGATTAAGTTGTCATTCGATGACGAAGAGACACATCGATGTTAAATATTTTTCAACGCACACGCGTTTCTGTGCGCATCTATGTTTTGACGATACAGAAAATATTTCCGTTAACTCCTTCCGCTGACGATAACGTTGAAAGTTCGAGTGATTTACTTTCGCGCGGACGATAAACAATCACAACTGACTGACTTACCTGCAACTCGATTGTGATAATAGTTGTTGTAATTATATAAAGTTATGTCTCAAAAAGTTATATCTTTAAGATACTCGACGAAAAGTACAAAATTATATATTTAAAAAAAAAATGCATATATTCATAGAAACGATAACGCGCTGTACCGGTGATAAAGTAAGAAGCGCGCTTCTTCGAAGAGAGAACGTAATATAAGAAATATAAGATAAACTTGTTGTGTATTTCCGATTGAAAGAGAAACCGTTTTTCGGTTCAATAATAAATGATTCAACTTATTTCGATGGCAAGTATTTCTCGAGAGTCTACTGCCAGCGATGCGACGTTTATTTCTTCGTGACTTTCGTCTGTTATCGCGTAACCGAAGAGGGAAAATTTCAAGGACAGGTGGACGGAGGTTTCGGCACATTTCCACATGGATCCGACGGGGGATTTTCGAAATCGGGTTTCTCCTTTTTAGTGAGTCCGACTATCAGTCGTTTTACCTCCGCTACTGCGCGTCCCGGATTCAGACCCTTAATGAAATCATCGAAATAAGAAATTCGCTTTTAAATTTTGCAATCGTCGGATTGCGTGAAAATGTTGAAGTAAACGCGCATACAGAGAACAGACCTTGGGACAAGTTTTCGTGCAATTAAAGATCGTGTGGCAACGAAATACGGAATAATAATCACGGAGCTTTGAAAGTCGCTCTTTGTGTCCTTCGTCCCGCGAATCTATGATCCATCGGTATGCCTAAAAATGTCATTTTTCTCGATAAAACGATCGAAAAAACCCGGAACTCGTTTTTTTTTTCTTATTTTTCGACAGTATTTCACTCTAATAAACTAATAATTATTGTCATAAAGCCGAAAAAAAAAAGAAAAAAAAACATCGAAAAAAAAATGAAATAACAACAGAAAATAATCGGGTAAAATATTGTCAAAATTTGGTGAAAAGTAAGCAGTGAGCTATTTCCGTAAGTAAAAGATACGCAGAGAAGAATTTTTCGCGAATTCACAGATCGTAATCGCACCTGCAAAAGTACCGCCGGACCGAGATATTTGTCGCCGAGCCACCAATAAGGTGGACACGCGAAGGAACAACATCCGCACAGGATGCACTCGTAAAGACCGTCGAGTTTTTTTCGATCCCTTTCGCTTTGCAATAATTGACGTGTACCCGTGAGATTACCGTCGGAATTGCGTTTCAAATATGGATCGATCATTGTGTATTGATGCAAAAATTGAGTCATGTCGGGTACGAGATCTCGTATCACGTAGGCGTGTGGCAAAGGATAAATTATTAAAGGTTTTGCGGGCTGTGGATCGACTTTTCTGTAAAGCGTCGATATGTTGAAAAATGGAGAATAATTTGAATTTTGCTATCGACCGTTATTTCTTTACGTAATGCACGCGAGAGCGTTGACGCCGTTGATGTTCATCGCGCAACTTCCGCAGATGCCCTCGCGGCAGGATCTTCGGAAGGATAAACTCGGATCCTGTTCCGCTTTGATTTTTATGAGAACGTCGAGAACCATAGTGCCGCATTGACTCGGATCGAAAAGGTACTGTTGCATGCGCGGCTTTACGTTTGGCTGTTCCGGATTCCATCTGTACACGCGAACGGGTTTCAGACCGCTCGATTGCTTCGTAACCTAATTGCAATCGCTTTATTTATCTCTCACAAATCTTTGACGCAACAAATCCCGCGACCTTCTCATGAGTTTTACGAATATCGATAACAGTCCCGACTAACCGAATTCGCGGGGGTCGAGAAAGCTTCGCGACACTCATTTGCACTCGCAGCATCCGCGGCTACGGCTTTCTGATCGGCCGGCGATAATTCGCGAGTCGTCTTCGATACTTTATCAGAGAGGAATCTCAAAAGAGTTTTTTCGGCAGTTTGCCACGTTTTTCTATGAGTAAAAAAAAGGGTCCGTTTGATCCATGAAAATTCTGTCGATGTCCCGAAAATTCTTAACATCGCTCTTTCGAATTATTAGGTTTTTCGTGAGTACATCGTGTCGACTATGGGACTCGTGTCAAGAAAGACGTCAGAGAATCTATTCTTTTATTCGTTATTCGTACTGTCGTCAAACTGAGAGACGCAAACTGTCGCAACTTCACGACGCTTGTTTATTGCCTGTAAACTTTTCAATATCCACCGGTCGATCGCGTTGGAATCTTTCTCTTTTTTTTTATAACTCATACGTTCTTCTCGTCGAACTTTAAAATACCACTGAGAAATAAACAAGCTGATGTTATTATTGCGCCAATGGCAAATAAGTTTCGAGAGCGTTTGCGATAAGAGATCCGAAAGTGACGCTGATGACCCGAAGACCACGGGGATTGCGGGAAAAAATAATCGCTAAATGTTTTCACAATTTCTCGGTCTTTAGTTTGAAAAGATATCGCGCGGATTTGTAAGGAGTCCTTGCAGGACTATTGACTCTATTCGTCACTTATATAGGTTAATAAAGGATTTTCCAATCATATATTTGGAAAGTAAATACAACCGTTCGAAAAAGAGAGACGATCGCTAAAATGTTTGTTTCGTCGAAGAATCGATTCGCCGGGTCACCGTCGGGTTATAAAGGTCATCTCGTGCGGAATGATAAACTTTCGAAATAGATAAACCCCCGCGAAGAGTAAAACTCGTTCACGAGCACTGCGCAGTGTAAAATTACTACAACGGCGAACAAGTTGCTCTACCGAGAGTTCAGATCAAATTTATTACATATATGATATACGAAGGGCACACCTGTTGAGCGTCGAGAATCTTTCGACAATCACAACTTATCGTCGCGTTCGACCAATCAACGGGATTCTGTTACTCGGCGGCGAGAGAGATAGCGATAGGCGAAAGCGTCGTCGACACGTGCTCTCCGTGAAACAACGAAAATAATCCCGGCGTGCAGCAGATTCATACATTCCGTAAGTTTTACGATAAGTAAAGAGAAAAATTAAGTGCTATTTGGTTGAGCCAAATGGGGGAAATAGAACGTTGCATTTTTAACGACCGAATGAACGAGTTGAGGACTCGGAACTTCGCAAACCTTGAGGAAGAGGTTAAATATGAAATAATCGTATATATAGCATCGTGTAGATAATTATCGTCCTATAGATCGCGAAAGTTATTATGCATCGGTTATTTCGGGAAATAATTAATTTTTTTATTTTATTCTTGACTTACGATTGTCGTAAACAATTGATTACGAAATAAAAAAAATTGCAACGAATTAATTAATTTTAGAAATAATGGAGCAAACCGTGCTGGTGATAGGTGGTGGGGGTAGGGAACACGCTATATGCTGGAAACTCGCCCAATCGTCGAAGGTATTTTTTTATTTATCGATAAAAATATCGATCAATATTTACGAATGTTTATTAACAATAAATTATTACTGTAACAGGTAAAGCGGATTTACGTGTCTCCCGGCAATGTTGGAATATCTCAAGTGGACAAAGTTACTTTGGTGAAATTGAATATTAAAGACAACGAGGTAAAAAAAATGCTTAAAAATAAAAAATAAAAAAAAAACGATGCTTTTTCCGATAAATTAAATTCAATCGATTGTCCGTTTTCTTTTGTTGTCGAATTGTTAGGAAGTCGCAAAATGGAGCCAAAAGGAAGGAGTAAATCTCGTGGTTGTCGGTCCCGAAGATTATCTCGCGAACGGGATTGCCGATGAGCTGAAAAAAATCGGTATTCCGTGCTTCGGTCCCGGCAAAGCGGGAGCCAAAATCGAATCGGACAAAGATTGGGCGAAATCGTTTATGGATCGTCACGATATCCCAACGGCAAAATGGAAATCGTTCACAAATCCGGAAGATGCGAAAAAATTTGTTAAAGAGTACGTGAGACCTCCGTGCGGAATATCCGGATTTCCGGGGTTTTTCGTTGAAAGAAAAAAAAAAAAAATTGGCAATATGAAAATACTGTTGATATGCATATCTTTTAATTAAAAATTAGATCTCCTTTCCCGGCATTGGTGGTCAAAGCTGCCGGTTTAGCCGCAGGTAAGGGAGTCGTCGTTGCAAAAAACGTTGCCGAAGCTTGCGAGGCTATCGACGAGATTTTGGGTGACAAAAAATTTGGAAGCGCCGGTGAAACAGTTGTCGTCGAAGAATTACTCGAAGGCGAAGAAGTTTCGATGCTCGTGTTCACGGACGGTAAGAAAAATTCGAGAATCATTAAAAACGATAAATGTTCGACGAGAGGGATGATTATTCAAGAAAATTAACGATTTGCTCGTTTCAGGAAAATCCGTGGAGATAATGCCGCCGAGTCAGGATCACAAGAGAATTTTCGACGGAGATCTCGGGCTGAATACCGGCGGTATGGGTGCTTACGGTCCGTGTAATCTTCTCGGTGACGAAGAATACGAAATCGCGAAGAAGCAAATTATCGAACGCGCAATTCAGGGTTTGAAAAACGACAAAATTCCTTATTGCGGTGTTTTGTACGCTGGTCTGATGCTCACGAAAAATGGTCCTAAAACTTTGGAATTCAATTGCCGCTTCGGCGATCCCGAGACTCAAATAATATTGCCGCTGCTGGAGTCCGATCTCTTCGAAAGTATGTTGGCGTGTTGTCGAGGCGATTTATCGAATTTCCCACCCAAATGGTACGGCAACAGGTATGCGGCTGGTGTGATACTGGCGTCACGAGGATATCCCGAAACTTCGTCGAAGGGTCAAGTAATCCGCGGCGTCGCGGAAGTCGCATCGCGGAAAGATCACTTCGTTTTTCACAGCGGGACGAGTCTATCGGAAAAACAAGAATTACTGACTAACGGTATAAATTTCATCTTCGTCGGCACATTATTTTCTTTTTTATTTATTTTTTCAATTGGATTAATCGTTACTTACATTGTTTTTCAGGCGGAAGAGTATTGATCGCAACTTGTTTGGCGCCTTCGCTAGAATTGGCAGCAGCCAAAGCAACAGCCGCCGCTAGAAGTATATCCTTCGATGGCAAACAATTCAGAACGGACATCGCTCACAAGGGTATCGCGAGAGCAATATTGCAGTCGGGTAAACTGTCTTACAAGAGCAGCGGAGTCGACATAGATGCCGGTGATTCTTTAGTATCGCGGATAAAGCCGCTTGTATCGTCGACGAAGCGCTCAGGAGTTCTCGGATCTATCGGTGGATTCGGTGGTTTGTTTGACACGAAAGCAGCGGGTTATAAGGATCCACTTCTTGTTTCGGGTACCGATGGCGTTGGTACTAAACTCAAAGTAATATTTTTTACCTTTTTTCAAAAGTCATATCGAAACTTGAAGTCTCTGAATCTATTCCAAAGGTATCGTTTAACATTTCATTTTACAGATCGCAATGGAATGCGGAAAACACGACAGCGTTGGTATAGATCTCGTAGCAATGTGCGTAAACGACGTTCTCGCACACGGTGCTGAACCACTATTTTTCCTCGACTATTTCGCATGTGGACGTCTGGACGTCGATGTTGCGGCGCAAGTTATTTCCGGGGTTGTCGAAGGCTGCAAACGCGCGGGATGCTCTTTGGTAATATATTTTTCTAATTAAATACTTTGATAAGTCATTTTTTTAAATACTTCAATACTTAAATAAGTTTAGTCCGCTACTCGACTTTGCTAATCGATCGCTATTTTCGTATTTTTCGATGATTTTTCCAGGTCGGTGGCGAAACCGCGGAAATGCCGGATATGTATGCCGACGGAGAATACGATTTGGCCGGTTTCGCCGTTGGAGCGGTTGAACGCAACGATCTTTTGCCGCGATCCGAAGATATTAAGTCCGGCGATGTAGTTATCGGTCTTTCGTCGAGCGGCGTTCACAGCAATGGATTTAGTTTGGTTCGAAAAATCTTGAAACTCGCGGGAAAAAAACTGAGCGATACGGCACCATTTTCCGAAACGGGAAAAAGCATTGGTACGTTGACTATATTGTACTTTTACCGATTATCATTGCGTGTTTAAGATGCTTATTGATACCGATCGCAGGAGCCGAATTATTGGAACCGACGAGGATCTACACGAAGGGAGTAATACCGGCGTTGAGGTCCAATTTGGTAAAAGGTTTCGCCCACATAACCGGTGGTGGATTAACGGAAAATATACCACGAGTTTTGCCGGACGGTACAGGAGTGACGATCGACGCTAATACGTGGAATATTTTGCCAGTTTTTGGATGGCTGGCGACTGCTGGTAAGTCCTCCCAACGAGTACTCGGGACGAAAAACAAAAAAATTCTTATTAAAAAATGTTTCGTGTCGTACAGGGGGCGTAAATGAATCAGAAATGCTGAGAACATTCAACTGTGGCATTGGAGCGATTCTCATATGTTCGCCGGAACACGAGAGACAAGTTTTGGATTTATTGAAAGAGGAGAAACCTTTGGTCATTGGAAAGGTAAACGCCGTAAAGGAAAACGAACGCAGAGTTAACGTGAGAGGTTTTCCGCAAGCTTTGGAGCGACACATGCGAAAACACGTACCGTCGCTTGTCGAAAATTTGGCTAAACCTTTGAAAAAAGTCGGTGTTTTGATATCCGGAAGTGGAACGAATCTACAAGCTTTGATAGACTCGACGCGCGACCCGACTCAGCATATCGGAGCGGAAATTGTTCTCGTCATATCCAACAAACCCAACGTTGAGGGACTGAAACGAGCCGAAAGAGCCGGAATACCGACATTGGTGAGAGAAGATCGATTTTTTAAAATTGTTTCGAAAGAAATTATCCAATTAGGAAAAGTCAATAAAATTAATCATTTTCGAATTTAAGGTGATAAAACACACGGATTATCCGTCTCGTCGTGAATTCGACAGCGTGATGACTAAGGAACTCGAAGCCTCGGGAGTCGAAATTGTTTGTTTGGCCGGTTTTATGAGAATCTTGTCGGAAGAATTTGTTAAAAGATGGAAGGGAGCGTTGTTGAACGTTCATCCGGCGCTTCTGCCGTCGTTCAAGGGAGCCAACGCTCATAAAGACGCCCTGGAAGCGGGAGTCAGAATTACCGGATGTACAGTTCACTTCGTCGAGGTACGTGTTTCAACGTTTTCGATGTAATACACAAAAAAAAATTCATTACTAATTTTTTTTTAGGTTGAAATCGATTCTGGAGCGATTATCGAACAAGAAGCAGTTCCAGTACTACCCGACGATACCCTCGAGATACTCCAGGAAAGAGTTAAAGTTGCGGAACATCGGGCGTTCCCCAGAGCTCTCAAGCACTTGGCTACTGGACGCATACAGCTCAGAGATAATGGAACTCTTCAATGGAATCATTAAAAAATTCATTAAAAAAAAGAAATAATAATTTTAACGCGAAAACATTTGAATCTATCGATGTATATATCTTACAACCAGAATAATATTTTTTTCACCGAAATATAAATTGTTTTCTTTATTCATATCTTCCGATTGAAAGATAATTTATTCGAGATTATTTCGCGGTAAAAAAAATGTAACGTTGCAGGAATCTTCTTTATCGACAAGCGTTATCAAGGCAGTTTATTGACTAGAGCTCTAGAATTTAGATTACGTACTACGAACATGGAACCAATTCTTCGATTTCTCGTAGTCATAGCGCAAATAAAGGAGTGCAGAGAACATTTGTAATATTATCTTTTGGAGTTATTATTGGCAATTTTGTATTTAAATGACGAATAAAAATTTATATACAAAATTCGGTTGGATATTGTACCTTTTATGCAAAATTTATATTTTATGAATTATTGGAGATTTTTCGTGCGTGCAAACTGTATCATTGGCTTTAATAAAAGTACATGAAGATATCGACGAAATTATATTTTCAAGGAATACGGTAATAAATATATTGATCTTTGTTGTATTTGCTTTTCGAATGCGCGTAATGTGTATACAGAATTCGCGCCAAATTTTGAATCCAATGTAACTTCGATGGTCGTTTTTATTTCAGCGGTACATCGGAATTAAATTTTACGCACGATAGCAGACAAAACGCGCAGTGCGCAATTTTCTTTAAAATGTCTCAAGATTTCATTCGATCCGTGAATTATTTTAATGCGATAATGAATGTTTGGTTCTGATGCTATCGATCCAATCGATAATAATTATTTTTGCAACAGGTACTTAACTTCGGTACGGAGGATAGAATTATATAGCTCAATCGTTCCCCATCAGACGAGACGTAAGCTCTGTGCGTCAGTCGCGTCTTGGCGCGTTGCGCGTATTGCGTGTGCGGTCCCTTTGTTTCCGAACCATAATTCTCACAAAATTTTCTTCAACATTAAAATAACGTAAATCCGCGTCTCAATCGGTGATTCGTATACACGCGTATCACAAGATTTCGTCTCGCGACACACGGTCGATAGTGCACGAGTTATATTTATATCTCTGAAAGGGTTAAGTTTTTCGAGAATCTACAACGTTGATGCGTGCGCAAGGCGATGGGCCCTTAGTGTGCGCAGACGCTAAGCACGCGCGTACAAGACCGCTAAATGCTGCTGCCAAAGGCGAATTGCGGCGGTATAACGAATTACGTGTATCGAAGATGGCCGTCGATAGCGCGTTGCCGTTTGACGTCCGTGAAATATGATACGTTCCTCGTTGTCCTGACGGCGAGGTTAACTCTACGGCCCGGTGTTCCGGTGTCGAAAGTTGCCGCGAGATTGTGGTGCTCGGGAGGCGTAAATCTCGAGCCCCCGGTCCTAAAGTGGATAGCCTAACAATGGCCCTGGTCACGGTGCAGCGTTCGCCGAGTGTTTCAAGCTCCCCTCAGAGCTCGGTAAGTCATTTTTTTATTATCCCAAAAAATAAAACACCTTCGATTCGTTAAATTCGGAATCTCGTCGATAATCGTAAATAAGACAAAATTGTGAAGTGTCTCCGAAACTCTTTGAGGGTTCAATTGTTACGGTGAAAAATTGTCGAACGCGCGCCGACAAAGGAATGCATCCTCTTGGACCTCGTCGCATTATTAACGTTTGTGTCCCGACTCGTTTACGCTTGTCGTGCGTGTGCACGGTAGCGCGAGCGAAAAAGACTAGAGAACGCGCGCGCGCCTTCTCGATCGGTTTTCGAACAAAGGCGACACCGAGCATTCTTCCTTATTTGGATGGCTTACGGTACGAGTTAATGATTTTCGACAACGTTTGGATTGTTGACCGATTTAATGAGAAGAATTAATTACGAGTTTCGATTCGATGGGTATCTCGGGCCACCGGTTCCTGATGACCGGGCAACGACACTTTGACTTTTCGTTAGAGCGCGGGAGCGAAATTTTCTCGACATAAAAACGATCGAACCTCTCTAAATTCTCCCGATCATTGTTATTTTTTCATTTTAATAACTCTATAATCGAAAAAACAAAAAAAATCGACAAAATCCCATTATTAAGATACATATACTACGATTATATAGCGCACGATTTACTATTAGAAAATCACGTACACCACAGCGCTGTAGGCAAACAAAAAACAGCACAGTTTCCCCATTGATCAGAACGTGACGGCGAATTCGTGCTGCCCAACTGCTATAACAGGGGAAACGAAAGAAACGAGATTTCATTTATTATTTCGTCGGAGTTATCTCGTAAGTCGCGAGATCGGGACGATCGAGAGACTCACTCTCGGTAGGAAATTGTGTAAACTCGGCACCGAGGAAAGGAGGGGGGGGGAGGCAGCTACGCAATTATATATTGTATAATAAAACACCGGAGGGATAGTCGAAGCTATAAGTGACGAGGCAAAGGAGTTAGAGAACTGGCGAAAGTTTTGCAATGTGGCATTTTAAACATCGGTTGATTATCGCGTTCTAAGCTTTGGCCCGGAGGTACGACGACTCTTGCCAATTTCCACGCTGGACCCAAAAAGCCAATGTCGTCGATCGTGTCATCTCCACTCGCGGGAGTTACTCGATCCCGCGGCGCAATATCCGCGAAATTGTCGAAACTGAAGTTTTAATTTTTGGCACGTTTACAGAGATTTCTAACAATTTTCCGTATCTCGATGTTATTCTAATAAAAGTTTCGTACACGTAAATTTACTGTTTGTCGAAAAAAAAAAATTGCAGTTTTGTTTATTTTTCTCTCGAATGACGATACACGTGTTTGCGATGTTTTTTTTCGTGAAAAAAAATAAACACGTCAATAAATTTATTATTTTTTTTACGGTTGGCAAACTCTAGAATGGGCCTTCATTATTTTTGCTCTATGATAATTTCAACTTTTCTCGAGGTCTTTCGACGGTTTTTTAAAAAGATGCGTCTTTTCCCACGAATACAACTCGACCAACTTCACGTCTTTGGCTCGTTGCTTACCGAACGTGGCTGGCAAACGCAAAAGCGCGACGTAGAGTCAGCGAGATGGGGAGGGCGGCACGAGCTTCGTAAGCTCTTCTCGACGAGTCGACGCTCATCCGCGGAAGCGGTAGCGTTGCGTTGCGTTGATAGTCAGTGCGCTCGCGGAGCTCGAACGTGACGGTGTAAAACGGTGCAGAGCCTTTTTTTTCTTCGTATTATCCGTTTCTTCTACTAAAAGTTCGCCAAATCGGCGGAAATGCTGGTACCGACGTGTTTTTTTGTGTCAATCGCGAAATGATTATTTTTCGTAACAAAAGCGCGATGTTGTACGTTTTACCACCGCCGGTCGCGCCTTCCCCGCCGTCCCCGTGGTCCAGCATAATCAGATCCACGTGGAATGATTCTCGCGTAGTTCCCAGTGATAATAATAATCGTCAGCAGACGCCCGAGCAGACTGGCAAACGGATAACGCGCCCACGAAAAGCTCGTCGTTCTCACTCTCTGCAATTGCGCGCTGCGCGTCTGGTTTCCGCAGTAAGAATTATGGATATTCCTTTGTTCCGTTTGTTGACTATTTATTACTTTTCTTATCGTTATTAAAACGGAGAAAAATACAATAAATTAAAAAGAAAAACAACAATTTCTTAAATTATAGTAATTTTTAGATATTTATGTTTAACATTATTCCGATGGAAAAAGAAAAAAAATAATCGAAATAACATCACAATAATAGTTTTTCTTTCAAAATCATAAGCTTAAAAAGAAAATTATTTCAAAAGTATAAAAAAAAATACGCCAATTGTCGATTGACATTTTCCGAAATGAAATATCATTTTTTTCAATCGTCAAATATTGCGATTAAAAAATAAGTGAATATCGTCGAATTATCTCGGAACCCGAGGCGCCCGTCCGCGATAATAATTCGCGGTGCAAATGAGTTGTTGATTACACGTTAATCGTCTCATACGAATTCCATACAGCGAGTTTCCATCAACATATTTAAAGTGGAATCTTCGACTTTCCTTTCCAGGACTCTGGCGCAGGGGCACCGGCCGACGACGACGAAGCAGCGAGGACTTGTAAGAGGTAAGAAACTAACACACGAATACAAACAAAGTACACGACGTGCCGTATTCGCTGCCGCGGTAAATTGCTGTGGATTCACCGATCCGCAGAAATTGAATGGACGCGAGCGGTCGTAATACAAGAAATTCGCGGGGAGTCCTCTCCGCGACCAATCGACTACTCGCTTTATTGTTGTTGTTGTTGTTGTTGCACGTGGTTTATGCCCATCGGGTGAAAGCCTTCAATCGTACGACGACGACGATTCCTCCTCTCTCCGTCTCTCGAAAAACTCGGGGAAATTACTTTTTCTTCGGTCAATTACCGTCCACGCAGCTCTCGAGACAATCGATTTCTTTGTGTCGACTTCATCGGGACTCTGGCGGCGATGCCGCGATAGAATTCGTTTCAACTATTCCACGAGGCGAGAGTAGCGTTGGACTCTTTGGAAAATAAGTTGGAATCTACCTGCCGGTCCATTAATCCACCTGACGAATGATTCATTCACGTAGCGAGAGTTTTCAAAGGATAGTTATCGAATAGCTGGACATTGGCTATTGTATATCTGTATATATATAAAGTATATAGTATACAGTATATAGACAGCAACGGGATCGGTCACAAACCCGAGCAAACGACACTGTAAGTGAGCAAAAGCGAAAGTTCGCCCGGCCGCAGTCGCGCGCGGATAATTACACCGCTCCTTTACCGAGATCTTTATACCATCGCAACTTGTTACGCTTTTGTCACGCGTTCTCTTACGGAAATAATAGTCCGATGCTTGTTTATTGCTCGGATCTTTATATTTACTTAGCAATCATAGATTAAGAACTCCTGAGTACGCGGAATATTTAATTGGAATTCATTGTAAAGAGTTTTCTTTTCTTTTATTTACGAACAACGAGAACGTGGATGAAGATACGGGACGCCTTGATCCTGAATAATTTTACAAGAAGGCTACCAGCCAAGTCCGGTGGACAGAATCCAAGTCGGCCACTGTGACGAAGATTTATCCGCCGTTGGACGCGAGGAACAAAAGTAAAGTTGAGCAATTTCGCCTCACCGTGACGATAACGTTCACCTACTTTTCTGCGCTCCCGGTGTATCGCCTCATTCACTTGCGGCGCGAGTCTTCTTGGATTTCTTTCTCTCACCTGCCGATCGCGCGGAGTTGTATATCCACGTTGAAGATAGAGAATCGAACGCGTCGAATCCTCTTTTCGGTTTTTATCGCATTTACACAATTTTTATCTCGTTACATCGAGGAGTTTGCCGCTGCAACGGAATCCAAAAACGGCAAGTCGCGGCAGGAAAATTCTTCGCGTATTTCTCTCGCAATTTCTTGGAAACTTCGCGGTGCGTGTGGTGAGATTTTCTCGTATCCGGGATGTTCTTTTTATTCGAAAGAAGAGAACAAACGCAACGCAACGACGACGACGACGACGACGTTGCACTGTACGCTCGACGTTTCTCGCTATTTTCGTCGAGCGACGAGCATCTCGCCACGCAGATGCGTTCTTCGTCGTTGCAACGAGTACTCTCATCCGCGGTCTCCACCCCTTTATACCGAACGAGAGAAATGAATACACGCCACTGCACGCCCCGTGTGTATCTGATACGCAACGTTTAGCGAACACGGATAAGTTGCACAGAACACACGAAGCACACTGCGTGGAAAGGTCAGGTCGCTGAAATAGCCGCCCCCTTCGATATACTTGAGAGTTCGTACGGTCTGCCTGAGAGCTATCGCCGGTCTACAAATAGAGTTTCGGACTTCTCGAGAGAGAGAGATTCTCGACTACTTTGCCGATCTACCGACATATTCGTAATAATACGCCCCCATTGAAAATCATTTCTGTAATCAACTATTCACCCTTCGAGTACTGCGGGACTTTCTTTCGCGCCGCGAAGTCATCTTTTTTCGCTCTAAAACCATCAAACCGATCGCTTAAGTGTGTTATTCTGTATCTTTTACATTGTATTCACATTTTACTCGCAAAAAATACATTTACTTTTGAGTGTAAAAAGTGAATACAATGTAAAAGATGGGGAATGTGATTCTTCGGTAATACGCTGTTTTTTTTAATCTATATAACAGTTTAAAACAAATTTTTCTCTTCATTTAAAGAAATTTAACTTTAACGCGCATTTTTCTCCAATTTTTCGATATAGTTTTGTTAACAAAGCGGACAGTTCGAATATTAAGGAATTTCGAATTTTAGTCCTCGTTATTGGGTTTTCGCACATAAAGCTTAATCGAAACTCATTTTTTTGTTATCCGTGACATTATAAACCATTAGTGGTTTTCGAAACACTAATTTCCATATATAAAATTCATTTTCCGAATATTTCTGAAATTACGAATAAAATATTTTTCCAATGTAGAAAAACTGAAATTATTGTAACGGACATTTTTTTTTTCTTTTTGAACGAAAATTTCGCTAACTTGGAAAAAAAAAACAAAAAAAAAAGTTTTCCGAAAAGTTGTACCATCGAACAACGATCGGATCATTTCTATAGCAAGGATGCTGTTCGGGTCATCGGTGGTTCTCGATTGGCCGGTTATATGCCGTAGACTCGCGAACATGAAAACCGCACGTATACATACAGCGCTTCGTCTGTCGAAGGATTCACGTAGCGAAGCCATTTTGTATCGTAGTATTGGTGCGTACGCTTTGATATACACGGTATACCCAGCGGGCGCGCGAGTTTTCTCCCTCTCCTTGCACTGGTTCGACTGCGAACTAACGACTGCGAGGACGAGAACGCAAGCCGGTATAGCCTGTTCTTTACAGGCTGCTGCTTCACTGCTCCGAGGCTCTCGAGAGTTGCCTCCGAGCCGCAGTGACGACTTTAGTCGCGACGAAACGGCCGCAGGGTACGGACGTGACCGCGTGCTCGGCTGTCCCCTGTCCCCTTGCAGTCCAAACTTCCCCCGCCGTGCATCGTTTCGTAGTCGCAGTCGAATCGAAATTTTAATAAATTTACAATCGAAATTCATTAATCGAACGATCCAAAAAAAAAAAAAAACAAATAAAATCATCAAACTATTTTTCTAAAAAAAAAAAAAAATCAAAAAAGTAATTCGACTGATTCGTGATATCGCTGAGAGATATGGAGGATTCTGAAATCGATATTTTCAAGAATAAAAACTACGAGATTCCCGCGAACATCGGACGCCGTCGTGCGCCTCTGCATTCGAGTTGTGAATCTTTCGGAGGAAAGGATTAATTGTCGTGCACGATAAATCAGTAAAGTGCGTTAAAAGCGTTGCGCGAGTTATCCGAGAGTGTGACGATTGCGAGTTTCGTTTTATCGAAGCGCGAAAAAAACGTGAGGATAGTCGAGAAAATTATTATCGTGAAAACAGAAGAGTTTCGAGAGGGAAAGAGTGCGCGCGCGCACGCGTGTGGGTGGGTGCGCGTGTGTGTGGAGATTTTCGAAAGAAGTCGTTGGATAATCGTGTACAGTGCAGTCAATTCACACAGTCATGCGTTTACGAGAATGAACTCAGCTCCGTCGAGCACGTGGCCGTCGATGGTTTAACATCCGCCGTGTGAGCCATTGCAGCCGCTTCTCGATGGTCTTTCAAAATATCGAAATGAGGAGTCCGGGTTTCCTCTTCCTCGAGGACGCCAGACACGGATACATACAATACATCAGGTAGAACGTCGTCCATTTTTTTTTTTGCCCCTTTAAAGCAAAAGAAAGAGAAATTTTCATTACTCGACGAAGCGAACGAAAATAATCGAATAGATCGCGACAATGAAAAAAAAAATACAATTTTTTTTAATTAAAAAAATTCCGTGCCTTCAGTTACTGAAATAAATAGGAATCGAAAATTCTCTGAAAGCAAAGGTTCTAAAACTCCGAAAATCGGACGTTATAACTCTCGAAGAATCGCAAGTTAAACCAATGAAATGTGTACACGTCGTCGGTTAGCTTCAGAATTGAGACTTAAAATTTTTTCCGAACACGAAACTGTTAAACTGCTAATGATGGTATTATAAGAAAAGTTATATGTTTCCGTGGACACTAAAGTCGATAACTGATGAATCTTAACGAAAAAAAAAAAAAAAATGATACACCTGCCGAATTATATCATTCGATAATATGTCGATCGGCGGCATAACTGGTATTGTTGATAAACTAAACCACCCTGAAAATTGATAGGTCCGTTTATCATAAATTTGCGAATCTCATTAATTAATGCCGAGCGTTGTGTACAGTAGTAGATAATAGCCGAAGGGGCGGGGGTTACCGGTTCTGAAGCAGTTCCTCCGTAGCGCGCGCACCACTTTCACCACGACCTTCCTCTCGTCTCTCGGGAATAGCCCGTTTATGAAGAACCGGCCAAAGTCTCTCCTGCTCGCTCCCTTCGGAGCGTAGAATGAGAAATACGTATAAAAGCAGAAAAAGAAAAAAAAAATTCGAGAGGGAAGAAGATGGTGCTTTCGAGAAGAACGAACGAACGAAGGAAAGACTGGCAACGTTGCCGCCGCTCAGCTCTATTCGAGGCTATATCTTGAATCTCTTTTTTCTTTTTTTTTTCTTCCTTCTCTTACTCCCCTGTTTCTCGCTGTTGGCCGTTTTTTCTCTTATCCCTTCACCTTCTCCGGGTCTCCTCGTCCGGCAAAACTCCCCGAGTGTATAAAGTGCCCCGAGTGGAAGATTCTTTGCCGTTTTTCGCTATGAGAAGGCGCAACAGCATCGTCTCTCATACTCTCCGTTGTGCCTCTCTTCAGCGTCGGCTCTAAACGGCAGATCGAGATCGGCGGAAGGTCGTAGAGTCTCACCTCTTTCCCTTTGTTCGTCTCGTCCTATATCCCGCAGCCTCTGTACAGCTGTTGCTCTCGTGCATCGGGGCCTCTCCTCTTACCGGTTACCTTGAGACTCGTCGGTACAACAAAAAAGTAAAAAATAAAAAAAAAAAGGAAACTGTAATCGCATCTCGATTAAGGTGGTTCGCGCCTCGTCATAACAACAACAGTAATTTACCTTGTTGAATTATATCGAACTTCCAGCGTATCAAAATTACGAAAAAAAAAATCGATAATTACGTTTTACCGTTTTGTATAATAGCGCCGGTAAAGTAGGGCAATCATTAAAATTATTAATATACCGCTGGCATTGAACACTTAACCTACGAGATATTGGAAAAAAGGTTCTAAAGATAATCGAAAAAAAAAATTTTCGTCATTTTTTATCGTATTATTAATAAAAATATAAATATGAGATTTCCAAAATAATCTTCGATTCTGCAGTCTTTTTTCGGCGATGAAAAATGTTTGCAACGAGTTATATGCGGGAAATGTAGCGAATTGGAAATGCTGCTATTGCGAAACGAGTGAACCACCTTAATTTTCGATTCTGAGTAATGATCGTTTGACCTTAAACCGCGTCTACCTGAGTCTAGACGTCGAGGATAATTCGGAGCTTCGCTGAGTCAGAAGCCGAGTTGTAGTAATTTCTGTTCGAAGAGACAAGCAACTCGCCCACGTCTACTCCGGGTACAGTCTGTATCTCAGCATGAGGTCTTTAGCCCTCCCGCTTATCCGTAGGGTACGCTAAAAAAATGCACTCTTACAGATTACCTCGATAGCAGCGTATTGTACATTGCATCGCTTCGTGTACTATATACACGATGTACGCCTCTTTCGAATGGCGCTCCGTAGCTGTGCGCAACTTCGACGAGATTGAACACACATTGATATTCTATCAACAGTAGCGTGCACTCAGCAGCAACGAGAACAAGTGGCGGCGAGGCGAGAGTCGAGTGAGAGCACGTGCCAGGGACACGCGCAAGTGCCCTCTCTCTCTGCCCCCTCGTAGCATACAGTAATCCACCAGTTTTTGCAACGCCGACCATTTGCGATTTAGCCAATGTACAAATTCATAACGTCCACTAATTTTGCCCTTCGACATCGAAATCGAAATTTCATATTAGACGCGAGCGAATAAATGAATAATTACGCGATTGCCGAGGCAATCCGCGGCCTCTGGTATGCGGCTCCGAGATAACTTCGAACGAATTTCGTTGGAATATAAAATCAAATCGTTCACTCTCCGTCAATCGATATTACTGTGATGAAATTCTTCACCGTTGGCCTCGGATTTTTCGCTACTCGTAAACTATCGCCAGAGCGGCGCAATAAAGCGTCAGCTGACTATGCGAGTGTCGCATAGCCAGCTGCTGCCGCAAGGCAACTACAGCGATAACTTCGTTCTCGTATACTTACGAATAAAAAAAAAAAAAGACGCCAACGACAAAACGACGACCGAACGAGAGAACTTCGTCGACCCCCCCAAATATTTTTCTCTCGGCCCCGAAGAATGCAGCTGGTCGGATTCTCCGTGGGCCTATCGTCGATTCACGAACGAGAGAGAGCCGGTCTTTCAATTGCCTCGGGACACCCTTCCTTATGCTCGCACACCGAAACACACGCACATGTGATGATTTATTCGACAATCTGTACCTCAAAGATCTTCTCTTGTGCTTTGAAGGTTTATAGAATAAAAAAATTCTATGTAAAATACGGATATACCGAAATACATCGAACGATATATGTTTGATATTTTTTTCCGTAGAACACGAGATTCATCTAATTTGTTACGATAATTCATCGGAAAGCAAAAAATGGCGATTTTTTCGAAAGGCACTTTTCCGAAATTCGAAAATTCATCGTAATCGAGATTTTTCGGTTCAACGCGATTTCCTCGTGTCGGGCGAAATCTATCATTAGATTCGTAATTAGCACGAAAAAATATCTGAAAATCGAGAAGGACAAATATTTTGGAGCGATTTTAGTTTATGATGAAAAAAAGTTCTCAAAACCGCGAATTCGATCGTTAAAGGGGAGAAAACTGCGTTTGAAGTTTTGATTTTCTTCCCGATCTCGCAGCGGGCTGAAAAAATGTTTCCGTCATTCGCATTTTTATTATTTTTTTCCTTCTTTTCCTTTCATATTTTTTTGCGCTAATAGTCGCGTTACTCGGAAGGAACCTTTTTTTTCGACATTCTGATATTCCTGTGCATCTTTATTGTGAGTAATTCCTGCGGGACTGTAAAACGTCGGAGGGCAAAGACCCGCAGTGAAATACCATGCTGATCGTTGCTTGGAAACGTTCGAACACAACACAACCGGCGCCTATATAACTGTACTTCCGCAGTAGGATGAGGAAGCATCGCGAGTCCGGGAATTCGTTCGTCCTTTGCACGTTCGCCGACGCCAAACTCCTCCATCTCCCTGCTGCAGATTGCGATCTATTAGATCTCGGAATTACGAGGGTGAAATGAGTGCGTAAAGCGACGCGGGTGATTGAGGGTGAAAAAGGGTACCTTGTTATACGCAAAATCGATAAGCCTCGTCTGCTGCAGGCTACTCGAAGTTGTGGCCCTTTTCGCTGCCTACGCTACAACCGCGAATTCTTTACCGTCTCTTTGTCGTCTCCCCTTTGTCTTGAATGTACAATAACGTGCGTATCAGGAGATCTCGCATCGATCGAGAGCTCCTCCCTGATCGACAATCGCAACGTAATATCGTCGGCAAAAAATTCCAATGGCAAAAAAAATCAATGTTAAGAATTTTTTAAAATTTATACTGACGTTTAGCCTTACAAGAGGTTTACCCATGATACTCTTTTTCAGAAGTCATAGTATATATAAAAAAAAATTGTAAAGTCGCTTTTTATCGCAGTTTTTTTTTTATGAAATCTCTCGCCTCCCAATGGTTCAAAAAACCGTCTGTAAAACTTCGCGAAGCACGTTATCATGTGAACTTTTTGCAAAAAAAAAAAAGATACGCGTCTCGATTTCCTCGATATTACGTAGAAAAGATATAGTCGTTTGAAAGTATCGATAGTTGCAATTTTTTGCGGAATTGGTTCGTATAAAAAACGGGTCACTCGCAATTTCGAGGCAAAATTCGATGTATTTTTTCTCGTTGATAACGGAACTATCGCTGATTCAACTCGTAGATCAACAGTTGATACAAAAATCTATTCTTAAAGCGATAAAAAAAAGTCTTATATTTCGCGATTATAAGTTATCATTTCAAAACATTTTCCAAAAATTATCATTTAAATTACAAAAAAAAAAAAAAATTGTACAGTTTAAATGTCAATCAGGCAAATTGCTTCGATCAGCAAATATTGCGAAATCGATTGATGCTGACGTCGTTGATGTTAAATTTTTTTTTATCGCCGCATCATCCCGGCAATCGTCATAGAGTAGTTTGCGATAAATGACTCACAATTCGATACGCGTATCCATGACGTATACTCGAGAGTTATCCCAGCAATCTTTTGCTGCCTCAGCGAATAAAATTACGATATTTCCGCTAACGGTATCCGACGTTATGATTTTCGATAAAAATTCACCAATATTCCGCTTCATTTGATTCTTTCGATTGTTGTTTTAGTTTAAGCGAATGTTATTTCGCGGGAAAAGGAGCGGCTCTTGTTCTGCCGCCGAACGAGAGGGCCCGTCCGTCCCGTCGTGTATCAGCAGCGGGATGCGACATACAACAGCATCTGCAGTCCATGTTCTACCTGCTACGACCCGAGGAGACCCTCAAGATGGTGAGTTATACTTTCAAACCATTATTACCAACAATTGTGAAAGAAAGCAAAGCCTCCCGGGACTCCCCTACACGCCATAGGCTAACAGTACATAATTCAAAACTTCGAATGCTTCCCGCAGGTATAAAAACCCGACGTCCTTCAAACAATTAACTTAGTCCCCGAAATTCTCGGGGTACAACGAGCGGAACTTTGCTCATCGTTTCTCGTTCTCTCGTAACAGTTCCATTGTTTTCGAGAATAAAATTATTACTCACCGAGTAGCAAAACCTCAATATCACTGTTGCATGACTTTCGTCGCTAAATCATCGAAGAGTGAAAAATTGCTCGTTGGGAAATTTAATTAAAAAAAAAAAAAACAAAAATAAAAAAAAATACAAATGTCTCGTTGCGTTAGCGCGATCTTTCGGTAGTGTTGTAACGATACATGAATTCCGCTGATCGTTGTTTATCGTTACATTAAGATTACGCAACGGTAAACCCGCGTTCTCCTTCGGCTGGTTGCGTGGTCCGGAGATACAGATAAAAAAAAAACAACAAAAAAACCTCGTCGCTGCTATCCTGTTACCGCGCGTAAGCGGGGGAGTCTCTCGATGTTGACTGTGAAAATTCGACACCGCCGAGAGCAGCACGTGTGCGCGGCGTCGTACAAAGAAGAAAAAACTAAGAGAGAGAGAGAGAGAAAAAAAAAAGCGTCGTCGAGGTAACGCGGAATCAAAGTGTCAAGTTCAGCGGAAATTATATATAGAGCATCTGAGGCGTCTGGCATCAACGACTCAACCGAGTGGCATACATACCGCATCAATCCTGAGATTTCGTATAATGAAAATACAATCATAAGTTCTGCAGTCTAATTGGATTTCTAAAATCCAATTAGACCTCAGAACTTAGGATTGTATTTTCATACAATACCGTAATTGCATCTATGTAACAAGTACGTGAGAGTTTGCGTACGGAGCGTCAAAGCGTGAAACAGTTTCACGTTGAAGTCCACAATAAGCATCGCGCGCATTACGCCAACTCGCTTTCGTTTGCGATGGAAAGATGTTTCCCGATCTCTGTATGTATGCATTCCGCTACAATGTACCATACGTTTGCAAAAAAAAAAAATTAATATGGCAGTAAAAAATATCTTCGATTTATATAGCATATATATATCGTATCAGTGATATTCGCGGGAAAAACGATACATCTTCGTAATATGAAATATAATAGTTTCGATCGTATCTCGAATACGTTTTATCTTCTGCATACATTAAATTTCCTTGGCGGATGTTAGAAGTCTCTCGAGTCGCACCTGACGAGACGCAAAGTAACAAAGACGTAAAGGAATTACGTCACTTCGCCCGAAGCGGTATTGGATGCTTCGACACTTTCACAAGGATCGCGTAGAAGCATCACGAGCGCCAAGGAGAATAGAGTAACGAAGAGGGTCTCGTCGTCATCGTGGGATCTCCTTGCGTTACATAGAACACAATCGGCCAATTGGTAGCGAGAGTACCCGCGGTGAAGAATTGTTTCCATAGTATAACCCGAGAGAAAGGGACACTCGTCTATGTTGCACTTGCCGTATAGTGTACACAAAGAGTACAACTCAAATAAATTCAAAGATAGTCGGCTCACTTCTTATGTATTATCGTATATACGTCTCCGGTGCACTTTACATCGAGTTGCACTTATATACGAGAGAATAAGAGGCAAAGTTGGTTGGTATCCTCGTCGGTACCGATGTAACGTGGCCTCGTTTCGCGCTCCGGGACTCTTCGCCTCTTTGGCTCCTCTCGCCAGTTACAACGGCAGCATCGCGAAAAGGATCCTTTTCTCGAGATCGCGGCACAACGCCGTCCTGTTTCGCTTGTGTGAAGATATATCGGTGAGTTTCGTTCCACAACTCTTCGACATATATACAACGGGCCGATTTATTCACCGAGCTGTCGATGCATTTCGCGGTTTCTCGCTGCGGTTTCTCCCACCTTCGCTCTCTGTACTCGCAGTCTTTTCTGTATACACGCGAGAAAAAAATGCTGCGCGCTATATACGTTCCTCGCGCTATACGTTTCGCGCTCTGTAATATATACCGTATAGAAGCATCGAAGTTGCAGTATCGCATACGTAGGTACGTGGCGAGGCGTCAAGCCACCGCTGCTGCCTGCAGCAGACCTCGAGAAATGGGTCGATAATAACCGCCAAGCAACACCAACCATCGACGACTCGAACGAGAAGAACGACGCGCGATACTCGTCGTTCGTTATTTCCTTTCTCGTCAATTGCCTCTTCCAGACTTCGATATCGAAGCTTAACTCACACGAGATATCAAACTATATTACCGCTTTATCGCGATGATTTTATGTATCTGCTTTTTTTTTTATCATAATAACTTCCTGTATCAATGTATACAGGTTTTCCGTGGATCAATCTACCGGTTTTTCTTTCGATGTATCGCTTAGCCTCGCGATACACGGAGAAAGAAGGAAAGGCAACGTAACACGGTAGCGCTAATCGCGACTTCTCCCGTGTGCTCCCCTCGCTGATAGCGCGAGCAAATGAGGGAGCGGATAGTTGCACCGAAGAGAGAAGACGACGATAGTGTCTTCGAGAGCCGGACGTCGAGTTCAGTCAGGAGGAACGACCGTCTGGAGATGTTATCGTCGTCGTTTTACCATCCCAGCGGCAGCAGCAACAGCAGCCTAACCGCGAGTTATGCTTCGGGCTCATCAAACTCAGCAAACCGTCCGCGCGAATGTTACTCTCTCACGTACGATCGCGTTACCGTCGTTGAAGATCACAACGTGTCGCTTCGCTGCTCCTTCGGATAGACTAACCGTCGTTTTCTTCCACTTTGGAAGTAGTAAATTCGTTTTATCGAGATAACGAATAAGGATGACACGCGATCTTTCCCCTAAGATCCTCGAACTCCTCAAAGTCCTTCGATCTTACGATGTTTTCTCTTATCCGCTGTACTTGTCGTCTCATTGTTTCCCCGTGTGGGCGTTCGTCCCGACTTTACCCGCGTATATAGAGACTTCCGTGGCGAACCTCTTTCTAGCGGTTCGAGAAACGGCAGCGGTGGAGACAGACACGTTTCATGTATATTAAATGCGCGTGGGTTCTGACCCCGTTGATCCCAGAGGAAAATAGGTCCCTCATCCCCCGGTATCCTATTCGCCGCTAACCGTATACTCGCGATATAACGGGGACCAGTCGTACAATTCATTTATGCATCAAGTTCATCGTTAACTTTTATCGCGCACTCCAAATTCTCTTCTGCTCTTCTTTCGAATATTCGTCGCCTGTAACGACCTTATTTTAGGATCGTTTGCCTCAAGTTTACAAAACATTCTGTATGAGTCATCGCTTTTTTTTTCGGTGTTCTCGTTTCGTACTCCAAATTGGGCGCTGATATTGGCGATTTTTCGGACATGTGGCGCGTCGTTTTTTTTTTTAGAATTCCGCCAGAAGTCGACAAAGCCGATCATTCTGCTGATTTTTTTTCTTTTTTTTTCTATGCCGTAGCCACCAATTTTTTCATGTCTGGTGCATCGCCGCCCGTTCATCCGTGTGATGCGATGGGTGTTCTCGCTTCTCTCTTCATCTCAGTTGCCTTTAATTATACGTTGCGCGCTGTATGCAAGTTTCGCTTGTATACGCGTACTTCATATTTATCGGGAGAGGGGTGAGAGTCCAATGGGGAGAGAGAGAGAGAGGTCCCAACACTGTCGTTTGCTCGTAGTCGTCCGGGTGTATTATAGACGGTCAGCGGCCTGTCATTAATCGCGAGCGGGAAGTCATTCGAGCGAATGATTAACGGCCCGAGTCGAACGGATCGCGCGAGCTATCCGGGAAAAGTCTTACCGCGCGTCTGGGGCTCTTTCTCTCTTCGTCATTCTTTCGCTATTTAGCCGTTGCCGTCGGTCTCTAAGAGTACCTTATAGCTACGGCTCCCGGTATTTACTTATGAGTCTATTTTTGCGTACAACACTATCGACTATCGACTTTGCCCTCTCCGCTGTTGCTGTTGGTGCAGCGGAAACGACGAGAATTTCTTTCTCTCTTTATCGCGTGCATTAACAATAAAATTTAAAAGTAGTTACCGCGATCTATGAGCGGTGCGAGTGTACGATAGATCGATCGAATACATTATCATTACAAAACGTACCGTTAAATTTTTTTATACTATAAATATAACGCGAGTTATAAATTGCAATCAGAACGCCGAGAGTTCATTAATCGTTTCGTTACGGATTAACGTTGTAGCGTTACGGGATGAAGAGAGAGTTGCCCGGCCGCAAGAACGCGTTTGATAATATAGATTCGAAGAGATTGCCGTTTTGACCCGAGATAAACGAACCACACGGCGCGCGCTCTCTGTATATCGCGGCAGATTATTACATCGCGGTGATTGTGTTTATTCGGTTACCGAAACGCATTACGTCGGGAATACATTTAAGTGCGAAGCTTAATTGTATACGCGTAATTATTCATAGGAATAAAAACGTGTGCGCAATAGTTTATCCGTTAAGCCGACGATGGAGAATACTTTTTCAACGTTTCCACCGCCGCAACGTAACACCAAGTTTCACATTGTTTATCATTGTTGGATTTGAAAGGAAATTTACGAATCGAGAGTTCTCTCCCGCGACGACAAGAAGTTTACAATGTTGGAACTCGAATGAGAGAATCTTCTGTTGTCACCGGACGGCAAAAGTGCCACGAGAATGAAACTCTATGGGAAACGAATCTCAGGTTTCTTCGTATATCCCCGATGCGCGATTTACGTAACTCGCGCGTTACGCTAGAAAATTGCGTCCTTTCTGCACGTAAATACATACACACGTATACGATACATACGGGATTTTCCATCTGTATCGCGACGTTCGGAATACAGAAGGTAAAACTCGGTTGATGGTATAAACGAGTTAACCCGACGCTTTCCCAACCCGGAATAAGGAAGTCTCGATATACGCGATTCAAAAGTCTCTCTTTCTCTCTCTACGGTTAAATTAATAAGTCCCGCAGACTCTCTTTCGTCGTCTGCTTTTATGTACTTTTTTTTTCTTTATTATTTGTCTCGTTAGTCGACCGAGTGACAGTATATCCCATGCGATTTACCGAGTTGTTTCGTTCTTATCGCTTTCCGACGGTTACATGCGATAAGAAGTCTTTCCCGTTCCCATTCAGGAAATCCTGAGAGGAAATCCACAACGGAAACGACACTAACGTAATGCGGCTAACCGCGTACCATGGAATTTCTACAATTTCTATCTAACGAAATCGTAAAATATCGAAGGTTCTCTTTTTGCTTTTCCTCGTTCGTTATGCCAATTGGCTGTCGAACGGAGCCGAAGGCGATAGTTATTCAGGAATTTTTTTTACTGCGCTGTGAATCAAAACAAAAAATGTTTGTGATTATTCATTTTTTCTCGGTGTTTACGGCAAAATAACTATTAGATTCGTATACTTTGAATACAAAATTAAGATACAGTAACATTTTTTAAAATCTGTTGAAAAAAAAAATTCAATATTTTTTTTTTCGTGATTTTTCAATTTTTTTTTATCCTCCGCTTACATTTTGACGACAGGCTTCTGAAATTCCGTCGAATATCCTATCTGAAATATTTTTCCCGCAGAACACGATAGTCGATAAGCATTTTGGGTTTTTCCGACATTCCATCGGAAAGGAAAGATATCGCTGTTTGGAAATTCCGAAAGTCGATCGCAAACATCGATCTACACACGCGTTGTGTCCGATGTATTCTTTTTCCGTCGATCATGAATCTGATGCTTATTTTGCTACTAAAAACTAACATTCGATAAAGAAACTCACGACGAACGTACGAAAAGAAAATCCTCATTACTACCGCACAATGAATAAAAATGTTTAATAAAAACAATGCCTTTGATTTTTCTTTACCAACAGCAAGTAAATTTCTATGATTAATTGAATTTTCAGGCGGTGAAACTAGAATCGGTTCATCCTGGAAGAACGCGGTACCTCGTCGTAGTCTCTTGTACCGGTCGCCAAGACGCCGAGGAGAGTTGTCTTCTGGGTATCGATTGTCACGCACGCGCGACCGTTGGTTTGGTCCTTCGAGTTCTCGCGGAAACTGCCATTACCCTCGACGGTGACGGGTGAGTTTCTTACACCTTTATTTTTACTTATTTTATATCTATCTCCCCAGTACATTGATCTCCGTCTCGTCTATAATTACGCTACCATCGGTATCAAGTATCCTTCTCATTATTCTAATCAATACCATCGTAATAAACGGCGAAGAATTCACCTGTAACACTATAAATAAAGCTGTATAATGTTGCAATAATTTCAGTATAACGCGCACGAAGCCGGATACGAGCAATTTGCATGAGGCGCGATATACAGAAAAGCGAAAATAGTATAAAGAGCAGTAAAAAAAAAAAAAGTGCTCCCCGAGCGGCGGTTCAACAGCGGTTAACGACTCGTGTCCTGGCAGGAAAAAGAGACAGAAAGGTCGCCAGCGATGTTGCAGACCTGCAGAGACACTCATATGAATAGATCGACGCATATTAAAATGAGTAAAAAATTATTTTTTTCTCAGCGATTATTCGATAATTGCTTTCAAGAGAGTCGAATAGAGATGCGCGCAATCTTTCGCGAACGCGTCGCTAACTTATTATTATTGCTGACGTCCGACAAGCGGACATTATCGGGATCCTTTCACTGGGCTATCAATTCTGGACGTGTATATCGGGGGGATAGTTCTCTCATTTGTCTGATCTTCTCTGTCGCAAAGGGAAATCGGTACGAGAATAAAATCAACCTGACAGTCTCGAGTGTCCTTTAGTTGCCAGGATCAACGGTAGCTGCCGAGTCGTCGAGGATAAGAAAGAAAAAAACAAAAAAAAAAAAGACGCGTAGAAGAGAGAACCCGAGTGGCAATGCGTTCGCGAGAGATATATAAAAGAAAAATAAGAAGAAGACGACGAAGAAGAAGAGATGAGCAGCAAGTGGCGGCTACGGAGAGTTCGCGTTCCGCTCGATGTCAACGAACCCCGGTACTCGGTTGGCGGCCGGTCCTTCTTCTCCTCTTTCTTCCGTTCTTCGGATCCATAGAGAAAGAGAGAGAGCGAGAAAGAGAGAGCCGTCGAAGTTCTCCGTCGCCTCGGTAATTCCAGCAGATCCAGCGAGAGGCTTGTAGTTCGATGGCTGTTTGTCTCGTGTTCGGCAGCGTCAATATCGCGTCGGGCATGTAGAGGCGGTTCTGTTAAACTCGTGTTGTCGTCGCATATGTATATACTATGGGACAGTATATAGGATATATATTATACGAGGGCATCGACGAGAGGCTGAGAGGGGGTCTGATTAAGCGAGACACGCAAACGTGAATCGCGCGCGCGTTGAGTCTGATGAGCCGTTTCGATACGACATCAACAGCAGCACCACGAGCAGCAGCTGTGTATCGATGATTCTCGTCGTTAATTATTTCTTATTTTAATACCTCTTTCAATTCATTTTCACTTTGGATTTACGATTTTGATTACAGTCATCTCCCGGTATACTATATGTTTACATTTTTAATAATACGTTGACTAATGGCAAATCATTTTCTCGTTGACGAATTGTTCGGAGAACGACGATTAAATGTCTTTTTCTCTTCACCTTTGAACGCGTAAATTTTTTTATTTACTTTAAAAGTAGTCAGCTGCACTCATCATTGTTAGGAATGACGTAGAATAGTGCAGTCGTCATTTATCAAAGTTTTGTTTGATGGTATATTAGAAATGAAAAAAAAAAAGAAATAAAGAGAACTAATGGATAATTGATTCCTTTCGCGTCACAACGAACTGTGAATTCCAGCGTTAAAGCTTATGGTTCTGTCTGGTGATACTCGCGCCTATCACGGCGTAATATTCTCGAGGGAAACACGTGATGACCGTATCGCAGCAGCAGCAGCACATACGGTATCCGAGGGGGCATAATACAACGCTTTATGTAACTCTCGCGAGCGTTCGGTAATTAGCGTCGGCCGGCTGCATGGATGCAACGGATGCCGCTTCGTAACCCAACGCAACGGGTTGTTGCGTTAACCGTTTCGCGATACCGCCGCTCTTCAAACTTCCCCCGGAAGGAAAAATGTACGCGGGTTCGCGACAAATTTTATCTACTCGACAGACCTCGAAGCAATATAATTCAATAATATACCGAAAGAAAACGCATCGCCTCGAGGCTTTTGCAAAAAATCGTTGAATTTCTTCAACGAATACTCTCTTTAAATCTTCCGAGATATCGACCTACCGATTAGAATTCTAGTCATCGCTTTAAAGGCCACGACGATGCCACGGAGAGACTTCTCGAGTCTCGTATGCCTATGAGAAATGAACTTTAGATTTATCCGCGATGATAAATTAATCCGCGACGTCGTCTCTACGCGTCGTCTTCTTATTTTCCCTCATTCGGTTACCTTCTCTCTCTCTCTCTTCGCGTCTTCTTACAAATTACATTGCCCATAGAAATTATGGATTTGTTTTGATAGAAGTACCGATAGAGTCTCGTTGTATCGTTGCCTTTTAAAGTACAGTACAATATTCTATACAGACTTTACTCGATACGAAACTCGGTATTGCGTACACATGGATTCATTTATTATCTCCAACGAGTATCCGATATACCGTGGGAAAGAGAGAAGCAACTTCTTTTCAATTTCTAATTATGCAACTCTTTGACGAAAAAATAATTGACAACTACCGGTAAAACAGTGAATTGATTAGTTCAGGAAAAAAACAAAGTTATTGCTTTACTCGTTACGTTAATAGTTGTTACAGCGATGTATTTCTGGTCACCGATGCTAACTTCCGTTTTCGCTTTCTTCCGTTTCAGGGGCTTCAGCGTTAGCGTGTGCGGCCGTCAACACATCTTCAAGCCGGTCTCGGTGCAGGCGATGTGGTGAGTATACACACGAGTGGTGTTCCTCTCGGTGAAACAAGTTTCCTTTCTAACCAGACGGGCGTGCAGTCGCGCGCAATAGAGAAAGAGAGAGATTCCCCTCGCCGATCTTCGAGATATCGAGAACACAGTGGAATACTCGAGGGGCTCTTCGGATCGGAAGGCCGGGAAAGGAACAAAAATCCAAAGGATTCGATCCTTTAGCCGACTGAAGAAAAAAATAAAAATAAAGATCGAGAGTCGCATGTGGGCGCAGAGAGATTCGATTAATTGGCCATATTGCTCGCCATCGAGCGCCAGAAAACGAGGATGAACCTCCTTCGAGTGACAATGCACTTCCGCTTTTGATTCTTCTCGCACGAGGTGAAAATCGGCTAACGTACCCGTCGTCCCACGCTAACCGATCTTCGACCATTATATTTATGGGCGTATTGAATTCCCAATCGAAGTTCTCCGACGTCTCGTCTCTCGATGCTATACACCTCCGCCACCTTCGCATTCAGAATTCTCTCTGTGGTAATTACTATCTCTTACGTTGACTTCCGCTTCCTGAACCGCTCGGGACGGAGTATCGAGATGCTATCCTTTTCTTTTATTTTATTTTTTTTTCATTTAACGGGATTCGGCGTAAGGATAAGATTTGCCGTTACCGCGGAATCGAATTAATAGTCGTTGAAATGAAGTCGCGTCTTGGACGCAGCGTGGCTCCGCTGTTGAACGGCCAGCGTTGCCGAGGCTCGCCGACGCCGTACTATTTTTGGAGAATCGTCGTGCCGCAGGTTCCTCTCCTCTCGGCAAGCGCAGCCCTCGCGCGACTTCGTCTATATTCTAATATAACCACTACCGACGAGTAGACAACGAGCGGAGACCGCGTGTCCTCGTACCAAGGGTGGGGCTTCCATCGCACGGACCAACGCCCGCGCCATTTATGGACCGCGATAACGCGCGAGAAACTTATTCGCAAGGTAAACACACTGCATTATGTTTCGATCTTCGGGGAGTCGATTAATCTCGTTGATTATTCGCAATCTTCTCCGGAATCAAAGTTACGAACTCTCTCTGCAATTTCTCGAAGCCACAATTTTCTTTCTCTCGTCTCGTCGATCTGTGAAGAATTTTTAATTGCAATTCGTCGCGAGTTTCGCTGAGATAATAAACAATTATCCTACATTCTCATAGTCGGCAAATTCGATTTATTCGACGAATCTATTAAGAATCCAAGAGAGCGGGCGATGAATAAAAGATAAAAGAGAGCAAACAGTATTTCTCGACGCAACATCGCACAGTCCACATTTGGGTCCACGCCGTAGCACTCGAGATCTGGAGCGCCTTGGCGGATTCATGTTCGCCGCTTGGAAGTGAGAAACGACGTGGTGGAAGAGAAGAGGAAGAAGAAAAAAAAGAATGAAAGAAAAGAAAAAAAGAAAGAAAAAAAAGGAAGGCGCAACGATTTAGCCCGAACGGCCAGTGGGTCAGCGAGTCGCGAAGGCCTACCCGACGAGTTCTCCATTCACCGGGGCAAAGTTGCACACGATATCGCGGTTACAAACCTTCCGAGACGCTTTATGTACCAGTCGTTGACATGCGTTTTACCAACGTAGCCTACTTGACGAGACACACGTATCTACAAACGGATTTGTTTAATTCGAGTGAAATTTACGCATTTGCGGTTCTCTGTCGAACCATTCATATGGTTCGGTAGGTCGTGAGATCCACATATTTTACTCGATTCAAACAAATCGCTTCAACCAGTGAAAGTTTTGAATAGTAACTTTGAAAAATCATTATATTTCTTTATGTGTAGGAAAACCCATTCGTTGGATTAGCAAGTGGAGAATCGAGTTTTAGGAGATAGAAGAATAGAAAAAGGATTCGCGAGGGAGCGAAGCCATCTCTTGATGTACTGCTACCGCTAACTGGTTATCCGAGTCCTCGTCGTTGTCCGAGCGAACGTTATATACGGGTCACGCTTAGCACGTTCGTGCTTCGGGGCCACTCGCGGTCCCGGGAGTCGGTGGGATCGTCCGCGGAAGTGCCCCGGGCTAACGGCACAGTTTCTCGTGACGAGAACATAAATTTCGTATGCCTCAACAGAGAAAGACGGAGAGAGAGATACTTTCGTGCACACGAAAGTTTACGACTATTACTGTTACCAAGTCGGTTGCGTACAGTACATAGAAGATTTTTTTTCTTTTTCGACTGAACGCGTCATACAATATAACTGCATTAGTCGTCGAACCGTTAATTCGCGATTATTGTCTCCGGCCGTTCGAAAAATTTGTTGAGGAAAGATTTCTGACGTCCGTTTTACGTAGGTAATTTTCGAATCTCGCGATACTCGCGATGTCATCGTCAAAAATAGCGATTATATTCAGCCATCGAAGACGGGATACGACAGTTCAAAAGAAATTGTCGTTGCCTTAAAATTAATAAAATTGACACACCGACTCTAAGTATAGACGTAAAATTTCTATAAAATAGTACAATAATTTTTCAATAATCATTAAATCAATTTAATTCTATTTTTTTTAAAGATTAACTCAGAAAAAAAGGTTACGATTGCTAATGAACGGTTCGCCAATGGATATGTAGATGCGATTGAAAAATCGTTTTTTGTGTAAGGCGTTGATGCACCGAGCCGAGCATCGCGCATATTCGAGAACAGGTGTATCATCGAGTAGCCACCTTCATTCACATCCAGAAACGTTCGGTTTACTAGCCAACGCTATATATGGCTTCGGCGAGTTCGTCACAACTCCTCGTGGTCGTTGCTTCTCTCTCTCTATCGTTCGACTTCTTACCGTACCTCACAAGAGCGCCGTAGTTGTCCCACAACGGGAGAGCCTACGCGCGATTCTCTGTCTCACGCGTTCCGTAAATACTATTTCGAACCACTCGGCCCTCTCCTCTCTCTCCTCTCTCTCTCTGTCACCTCCGCAAATCTCTCTCGCGGAACAGTCAGCTTAAACGTCGTCGCCAAGTCGGTCCTCGTGTCCGATCGTCGCAAACTCGCGAATAAATAATAATTAATCTATATGTCGTTCAATATCGCGAATTAGAATTTTCCATTGTGCCGTTAAGAGTCGATGCGGATAACTCCGCAAAGTGTTGATTTTCGATAATCGATAAAGCGGTTGCGTAGAGTTATCGACGGAGTTGTAACCGGGAAAAATTATTATTTGGCTCAATCGCAAAGTAAAAGAGAGCAGCGAACGGTGATGATGAGCTTCCGACGAGGTCGACGAGACCTCGAAGATACAAGAATAAACCACAGAGCGCGACTGTAGGAAGAAGCGTCAAAAGTTCGTAACGTTAAATCGAGAACTCGATAATAGACGTCATGCTATCTTGCGAAGGGATTCACGCGTTTGGATTACCTGCCACTATAATTTGGTTGGCGAAGATTCTACGAGTGAAGAAATCTCTCAATTTACTCATCGGAATCGTTCGTGTTGCTCGGTAATGAATAACGACAAGAGATAAATATATATATATGTATCCATTGGTTGGCATTTATCGTTTCACGAAGTAAAAGAAACATCCGTGAGAATCGTTTCTTTGTTGCGGTGATATTCGAAGTGTGAATCGTAGTTTCGCTTGGGAACAATAGCAAAAATTGTTCAAACGCTCGAGAAGCCCGCGATTTCCGTGGTCAACGATTGTGGTCTCTTTGTAACTCATTATTTCTTTCTTTCCTTACGTTTTTTTCTCCTCTGTCTACCGCGATGCAAATGCCAAGATCACTCGGTGAATCACTGGAGGCACGCATGACGCCCTACCCTCGGGGGGTCAGGTGAAAGTAGCCGGCGTGATGCAGCTCCTGGTAGCGGCAACAACGTGTACGGTGAGTCGTGTGTGTCGCGCTCGACGAAAGACAAGAGAACAAGTATAGCGAAGATATATACCTATACGGGGTTCGCTTAGAGACGGCAAGGAGATAGTCTCGTGGCAGTAGGTCGTGGCATCACCTACAGAGGAAGAAGAAGAAGAAGAATAAGAAACAACTTCTTCGTCATCTTTGTTGCGTCTCTTGGCGCGATAATTTTTCTTTGTCCGATTTTACTCGGTGAATATCCATCGTATGTATGTAAGCGTTCGCGCGCGCGTATTGTAACAACGTCGCCACTCCTTCTGGCGGCTGTTGAAAAGAAGATCTCGCGAGTGAGATAGGTCCGCGTGTGGATGTGTTTCTCGGAGATTTTGTCTCTCGTGCGCTCGGCGATGCAGCGAGCAACAGCGGCAGAATCCTCGATACCAGATGCTACTTTGCTGCTGATGATTCGATGTATAACCAACCGAGTCGCCGCTCAATATCTTACTTGACTCCACAGTAAACATATTCTCGTGAAATCAATAAGCTTCTCGGCATAATCGATGACGAATGTCGAATGTTCACTACCGTAATCTTCCGCAGGAAAGAATTAACGCATCGGCGCTGTGTAAAGACGGTTTACAGAGAAATATAAGCGATGCGTAGTTTTAGCAACGAAGTGAGTAGGGATTTTCCTGACTGCGTTAAACACTCTTCGCATTCCTCGTTATTCCGAGGATTCAAGGACAACCGCTCACCGAGGAGCGCTCGTCGCGTTTCGAGAATTGTCGAACAACGAACTTTTTCTTCTTATTTCGAGAAAAGGCGACGAAATGCGTCGATCACCTTACAGAAGATTCCTCGAGGAATTCGACTCGATCTCTATGACGCACCCGTAACGCAACCCGTTATGCGAGATCCACACTTTATGATTTATAAGTGGTCAGTGATTCTCTCACTCACGCGCGCCTTATTCTCATCTGGATTCGTGATTATTCGACCTCGCATACCAGTTGATTCGCAAATTGGCGACGACAACTCCCATTTGCACAAGGGAATTGAAATTATTCAGTGTAACGCACTACTTTATCTGTGTATACGATGCAAAGGAGACGGTTTCACGACCTCGTATTGACCACTTTTTGAAGCAAACGCTCTCTCGATCCGATAAATTTTTCTGTGTCAGACTTGGAAACATACAGAACAAAATTCCAGCCGCGTTTTGCCCTCTTTCGCTTTCGTCGTCTTCGCGGCGACGGGATTCTCGAGACTTTGGAAAAAAATTGATTTTTTTTTACTTCCTACGCGAATGTCTATGTATCATATTTTGATACCCTCGGTAAGCTAAGGATCGGAATCAGCGAAAAAAAAAAAATACATCGAACATAGCATCAAAACGATGAAAGATTTTTTTTTTTTTTAGAGAAGAGGGACATGGCTGGTAGATTCGATTTAATAGTTTGCATAACGTTCGTATTCTATTTTTCCAGGTCCGCGCTACAAACGTTGCACAAGGTATCGAGCAAAGCGAGAGATCAGAACTATTTTCTCGGAGGATTGTCGCACGACTGGGTCAGTTACTATGAGCAGCGTATCGAGAGTGACCGCTCGTGCCTCAACGAGTGGCACGCCATGGACAATCTCGAGTCTCGAAGGCCACCGTCACCGGACAGCGTTCGCAACAAGTGAGTAGAGTATAAAACATTACGGCGACGTACGCTCTCAAAATTCTACATTCTTCCTCCCCGTCTCCCCGACGAGTGGAAAATCTTGGTGACCTTGTCGCGAGGCGACGATACCATTAAAGTAGACAAAAACGCAGTGGCGTTTATCACAGAATCCCTGGAATGATGCGTCTTCGTCGTCGGCTTTGGCCCGTAGCCAGAGACGTTGGTTTGTTGATTCAAAATCTCTGCACCTCGCGCAGTCATTGTCCTTCAATTATTTCCAGTTTCTGCGTGTAACTTTCATTCTCATATGAATAACAGCGCCTGTACGTCATCAACACGAATGCAATTTGAAAATCATCAGCACTAATATATTTATTATTTTCTTTATTCAGACCCCGAGAGCGCGAAGAAACGGAACGCGTTATCAGAGCGACTCTCAAAGAGATTATGATGTCTGTGGACCTCGACGAGGTCACGTCAAAATATATACGCGGCAGACTCGAGGAGGATCTCGACATGGATCTCGGTGAATTCAAACCGTTTATCGATCAAGAAATGCTCATTATTCTCGGACAGATGGACGCACCAACGGAGATTTTTGAACACGTGTATCTCGGTAGCGAATGGAATGCTAGTAATCTCGAGGAATTGCAAAAAAATGGGTAAGAAAAAGAAAAAGGAGTATACATTTTGTTTATCTATCGTTTATGTGTGTTTTCGATAGCAAAATCATGTTTCCGTTTTGTTCACAGGGTGAGGCATATACTGAACGTAACACGCGAGATCGATAACTTTTTTCCCGGTATGTTCAACTATTTGAACGTTCGCGTTTACGACGATGAGAAAACGGATCTTCTGAAACACTGGGACGACACGTTCAAGTATATAACAAAAGCTAAAAAAGAAGGTTCGAAAGTTTTGGTTCACTGCAAAATGGGTGTATCACGATCGGCCTCCGTTGTAATAGCTTACGCCATGAAGGCCTACAATTGGGATTTTTCGCAAGCGTGGAAACACGTTAAAGATAAACGCAACTGTATAAAGCCAAACACCAGTTTTCTTCTTCAATTGGAGACCTATCAGGGTATTCTCGACGCGATGAAGAACAAGGAGAAACTTCAACGTTCAAAGTCCGATACGAATCTTAAGTCACCGACAATCGTGAAAGTTGGTACGAAGGAGAGCGACGAGAACGGCGAGGAGGAGGAGGACAAAGCGGATAGTACGAATGGCAGTATACCCGAGATATCGGGCGTCGAGTTGAAGAAAACTGGTCAGAGGCCGAAAAGTTGGTCGCCAAACGTTGAAATGCTCGAAAACGTCTTGCCTGCTGGTAAGTTTCGACAGTTCTCGTCGCGTACTTCTTCATTGTTAAACGACTCGTATATTCAGTTCTAAGATCAATAACGCAACTTGCAATGAAGAAAATACTTTTCTTTCCAAATAACTTGGAACAATTGGTTCTAATTTATAAACAAATTATTGTAATAAGTTCAGAACCGACGGTCAATGATTTTTTCTACATATGCAAGTAGAAGCAAAATGAATGAATTTGATGCTACAATTCGTAATATATCTATTTCACAGTCCATTTAATTTTATCCAGCACCCTTGTCGCAGTCGCTGGAGAGTATCGACAGGACGGGCAGCACGGAGGTGACGAGAGAGGATCTGTTGCGTGGCGTGAATCCAAAGCAGCGAGAGGGCGTCGATCAGGAAGCGAGAAACGTATTAATGCCTTGCGGTAATGGACAATCTTACAGCGTATCGCAAAATCAGATAGTACACTTGCCGGGTCCCGACGCACCGAGCGTTAAGCATCGCGTCAATAAACTCGAGACTCAGGGACAACGACGACGGGGTCTCGTGTTGAATTTGACAAATCAATTCGAAGCGGCGGGTAGCAAACCCTCGTCTCCCGAGTCCGACACGGAAAACGCTTCGTCGACGAATTTGCCGGTGGCTAATGAACGTCTTCTCGAGAACGGTGTTGTTTCCTCGTCGAAAGAACGTTTGAGAATCGAAGAAAGTGATTTTCTAGTCTCGACTGCTTCGGCAGATGCTAAATTTACAAATACTACGAGTAACGATAGAAACGCGAGTGTCGATCAAGCGAATTCGACGAGTGAATGTCCCGCGAGTGAAACGACGACGACGACGACGACGACTACTACAACGCCATCGACAACAGCAGCCGCGTCGAGCTCTAGCGTTGCCGTTAATAGAACTCTTGGTAGGCGCGGTGGTAAACGCGACGGTGATCCGTTCAGCGCTCAACTGGACCGAGTATTCGATCGCGAGGAGAGGCGCGAACCATCGCGCGAATCACCGAGCAGACAAAGTTCGTGGAGCAGTTACGACAGCGCCGTTGTACTCGATAATAATTCGGTGCACAGTTCGTGGGCCACACTGCCCTCGAGAAACAGTTCCTGGGGATCCTACGATATGCGACCAACAGATCCGTTGGGTTCGAGCGGTTTGTTTCCCTACGATCGCGAGGAAATACCGTGGCATCCCGGTACGGTGAAACGGACAAAGCAGAAACTCGAGGAGAGCAACGGTACGGGTACCGTTAAACGCGTATGTACGCAAAATAACGATACCGAAGAGAAGCCAAATTCGAGAATCGCACCCGCGGTTTCCGATGAAACTTCCGCGGAAGTTTATAATCCGGTACTTCTACACTATACCCCATCGCCGACACCGAGACGAAGGGATTCGTCGCCGAACGGCGATGAGAGTGGAAACAACGGTAAGGCAACGGAAATTCGTTGTCTCGTGGGTTCGAGTCCACCGGGCGGTATCGATATATCACCTTTCACCGTTACGAGACAATTGGGAAGATTATCGACAAGCGCTCCGGCACCGTCGGCACTTTCGCCAGACGTCGATAATATAACATCTTCATTACTGAGAACATGTCGATCGGAAAGCGAAACATCGAGTCCGTGTGTCGTTAACACCACTCAGTGTCCATCGGTGAAACATCACAAAATGGTACTTGAAAATTTGAGTAACAAACCGAATTACAACAAACGATGTTTGTCCGTCGATGATTCACCGCCCGAGCAAAATTCCTCGTCCTCTTCGTCATCCTCATCGTCATCCTCGTCCGACGGACCGAGAAACGTTTCTGGTATCGTGAAGAATCTCAAAAAAGAATTCGAAGCTAAATCGACGAAATTTGAGAAGAGTCCGGATAACAGCGGCGAACAGACGGACGGCCAGTGGGGCAGTAAAAGAGATTCGAAGATAATAAGGAGTCTTCCGTCTTCGCCGGTGATATCTCACAGTGAGAGCAAAATTCGTTCGTCACCGTGCGTTCCAGTCGCGGCGAGAGATGTTTCCGGAGCGAAATCCAACTCTGATGAAGAACCCGCGACGGTGGGAACGCGACAAGAAAATTCCGAGGATCTTTCCGTCAGAGTTTTGGTCGGAAAGTACGAAGTTGCGATACCGGACAATCGGAGAACTTCGGAGATACAGATGCGTTCGCACAAAGATAGGGAGAAGGATTCGACGACGACGATGGAAGCTCATCCCCCGGCGCGATCGAAAATCGCGACGCAAGAGTTCGCGAGAAGGTCGGCGCCGATACTGATTAACCATCCCGGCGCACCGATTTTCGTGTCCGAAACAACACCGGAAGCACCGGGCAGGCCACCGGTACCCTCGCCGAGTGTCGTTGTAGCGAGCGTCGTCGCTAAGGCAGCAAGCAAAAAGCAACAGCAACACGGAAGAACCCATCCGCTTGCCAGGCTGCAGGTCAGGCCTCGGCACAGCAGTCCCGTTTACAATACAATGTAACAAACAAACAAAACAAAACAAAAAAAGGCGTCTAAAACGTCTCCGAGCGAACCGACGATAATACCACCGGATAACAAGGGAATTCACAATTAAAGAATTCCGTTTAATAAGTAGAGAAAAAAAAATTTATTGTGACGACGATTAAATGTGTGATCTCTTCAGCGCCATTGTAAAAGCGATTATAAAATATCTCTGATGCCAGAGAAAACTGCCTTCTTGCGTAAAAAAAAAACTCGCGCGTCGACGTTTCGTTGTTGGGTTATCGAACAATTTAGCGAGTCGTGTGTAAAGTTAGCTAAGGGGTTTTCATCTGTCCGAAAGTCCGGCGAATCGTACAGTAGAACGAGAGCTTTCGCTTCTTTTTATTTCGTTTTTTTTTTTATAAACGCCTGTCACGCCAACGAGATTTTGCAGCTCATCTTCTCGTTTGCTTTTGTCATTGTGTCGGCATCGAGGCGACGATCGGGTGAGAGAGGGTTAGGAATAACTTTCTTTTTTATTTTTTTTTCGCATCTAAATCGTAAAGTTCATCGAGCATAAGAGATGAGAGAATCGATCGACTGTGAATGTGAAAAATGAAAATACGAATGTAATAGCGTTCTTTTCCATCGGCATCTCGTCGTTGATTAGTGGGCTATGGAATCAAACGAGAGAGTTAACAAGAGCAAAGGTAGAAAAAAAAAAAAAAGAAAAAAAAAAAAAAAACAAACGTTTGTGAAATTGATCGTGTGGTGAGCGCTCAGTCAGGCTGTGAACGTAAAGTCTGAGCCTCGCGTGTGTTCTCTTGCTATTTCTACTATTCCTTAATTTTCTCTCAAAATTGCTCCCACTCTCGTACAACAAAGAAAAACACACACATACACTTCACACACTTCCTATCTCTCTATCTCTACGACATTAACTCGAAAAATTGTATACTTCGCAAATTACCAATAATCGTTTTCTCGAAAAATTCAAGTTGCGCGATTGTTTTTGCGTGTTCCGTGCTTCGCTGCAGGACCGATGAATGACCCGGAAGTGCTTAATGAATCCGATGGAATTAATGCCTTTGTACACTATTATTAGTAATTTATAGTGACTATAATGTGATTAGAGAGCGAAGGAGTGTGGAGTGTAAGAGAGAGTGAATTTTTTTTTTTATGAATCGTGTATAAGTAAATTTGTTGGTCGATCGTTAGATATTGTATGTATAAAAGTACGAATGTGATCGAGTGAAAAGGATCGGCGAAGAAGCGAGTTTTTGGAACTCCTTTTTGTTTTTCGAGGATAACGCGAAATTTAATCCTCGAAAAATGCGGGAGAAAGTAACGTCTACTCGATTTCACGAAGCTGTTCATTAAGCGAACTGTTGTTTATCCTAATATTTGTACTCCTATTAGGTACCTATTGTCGTAGATGTCGTATATACCCGACTGATTTTTTTTTGCGGCTCGATATTATTTGATTCGTTTCGCTGATTCATCGACGTTACGTGAATTATCGTGCCTCGGGTCTCATCTTTTCTTTTCTTCTTTTTTTTATTAAGCGTCGCCGCATAGTCAAGAGATACTCGGCGATATTGTATCTCCAAAAAAACATGACAAAAAAAATTGACGATTAACTATGTGTGGTTCATTGAAATTTCATACTTTTCACAAAACATATCATCGATCGAACTCGTATTTTTCATTTTACTTTTTTTTTTTTTGTAATTTGCACATTGCGTTGGCATCGCGTTTCATAATATATTTATAGAGAAAAAAAAAAAAAAAACAAACGCCCGGAAATTACCGGAGTGACTATCGAGGATAAAATCACAACGGACCAGAATTTTTATCGTAACGAAATCGGCGTCGTTGACCAATTTTTTATACACTGATGATAACCAGCCGAATGATAATGATTTTTTTCTCCCCTTAAGCGCAAATCGTCTTAACTTCTAAGCACACATCGACAATGACTACATAAACAATATATATATATTTTATTACCAATTTGGCTTCTCAACCAAATAGTGTGATCGTTGACCTTAAAAAAAATGCACGCGAACGTTTTATTGCTGTGTGGATTAGAAAAATGAAAGAAATGTGAGACGTACGACGATGAGATTCTAGTGACAAGAGAGAAAGAGAGAGAGAGGGCGCCGAATTTTGTGACTTCGTCAACTGCGAAAACCGTGATGCCGATTAATTGTGGTCGTAATAAATATTTAGTGATAAAAAGAAGAAAAACAAACGGAAGAAAAAAAAAACACTTAGTTGTTATATTCGTTACGCAAGACTGGAGGATTTTTCGCGATGTTTTTTTTTCTTTTTTTTTTGTTTAATTGTAAATGCGATAAGAAAATTGTGAAGACGCTTTTCCTCCGAGGACCGAGCTGCTTGTCGCTTGGCAGGAAAGCTCTCGTTGCGAAAAGGCTGCTGAGAGGATAGTGACGAGCGTAACCTGCTGCGGCGGTTTGTCTGGGTGTGTGATCAGACGCGAGAGCACCTACAGCCAGAGTCGTTTAATGTCGACTGATTAGTTTAAGTAGTGTCGAGTAAAAAAAAAAAAAATCTCTGGCATCGCCACTCGCATTCGATGTGCTCGTGTTTAACTTCTCACTTTTTCGTTAACGAATTTATCGTTTGCCCTTCTCTTGTGTGTATCTTTTTTTTTCGCTTTTTTCAAGTTTATCGCGTACCTTACGTTTCTCCGGATCTCCGTAACCCATCCAAATCGAGCGTTTGGAAGAAACGGGTCGAGGACACGAGGGCTACTTGTCGAACTTGAATAAAAAAAAAAAGAAATAAAGAAAACAAAAAAAAGAGAGAAAAGGAAACCAAAGGAAGGAAACGCCGAGAGACGAGCCGATGTTTGAAGGTAAAACCGTGCGTTGTTCTGTATAAATTTTGTACCATAGTTTGTATGAAATAAAAGTACATTGTTTATTGCTTGAGACGAATATTCGGAGGATATGTTTTCTCTGCGATTCCTATTGTCAAATATCCTCACGGAGCGCATCATGCAACGTCCACTTCAAATATTGTTTTTCCGCAGCAAAAAACTATTTTCGGCAATTGCGGAAGATCGGTGATTTTTGCTCGTTTGGCGCGCTTCACCGGCAACGGACCGATGTCCATACTGTATACACCGCCGGGAAGATTTCTCAACGATGCCAATGTCTATGAGAAACATTAATTATTTTTATTTTTACTTATGAAGGAATTAAGTTTAGACGCATTTTGTTTTTTATTTTTCTGCGTATTACAGAATGGGAGCGAAGATCAACGATACGGAAGAGGTTCGTATCACATCCGCCGCAAGCTACGAAGAGACTATTGATGTATTTGCCAGTGTAGAGTTGACTCGACCAAGAATCGGGTTCCAACGTCACGATGAGTTTTCCCGAACCGTAATCCCAAAGTTGAAGAGAATTTTTTTTACTCCAGGCGCACGTGAGAATCTGTACATTCAAATTCTTATTTTTTTCTCTTCATTATTTATCGTGAGATCGGTAGAGATTACCGACTCAAAAAAATATATTTTCACAATATTAATTTCATCCGAATCTATCGGAAGCATATTGAGAAACGAAAAGTAATTTGCCGATTTCAGATAAATTTGTTGAATTCGAGAAAAGTACTTTTTATCGAAAAAAAAAAAAAAAATAGAAAATAATTAGTCGATCTCTTATAAATTTGATTACTTCGACAAAAGAAACGAATATTTTTTTTATCGAAATCTCTGTCGTTTCTACTTCAATCGGCGATTGGTCTGCAGCGATCGCAACGTTCGGAAGCAAATAAAAAAATTTACGAATAAAAAAAAAGGAAGAGACGAATCTCATTCCGAAAAAAGAAAGATACCGATCTTTGATAAATTTGATAAATTCAACAAAAGTAATGAGTATCTTGTTCCATTTTTTTTTTTAAGAAACCTCTTTGCCGTTTCCACTTATATCGAGACCATCGCCGCAAATATGAACGCCGGTAATGTGTCTGAGGGCGTAGGGTTGTCGCGTGTCCCAGAACTGTATGGTATCGTCCCATCCGCCGCTAATGATCTCGTGCGCCGATTTAGGGTTGAAACAGGCGGCGAATACTCGTGATTTATGGCCGTTCATAACGTCCAGTGCATCACTTGAAATAAAAAAAAAAGACGACGAATGAAATCAAATGCGAGATGAACAAAAATTAAAAGGAAAAAAAATCTCAACGATTAATTTAATAATTAAATCGAAACCTCGCGTGAAATGCTCGTTCCATCGTTTTTGTTTCTTCGTCATAAAGATATAAATTCGTGTCATCGCCTACTGTGACGAATTTCGGTAATTGCGGATGATAGGTCAGTCCGAGTGTTTGCCGGTTCTCGCGTATAGTATATAAACATTGACCGCTCGGATAATGCCACGATTTCACGCAACCGGTAGCATCTGAGAGTTTAATTAAAACATTTAAGCGTCGGTAGCGAAAAAGCATCTCGCAGTTAAATTGCCATTTTTTTTCAATTTTTTTATAACCTTTATTCTGGAATCGGTATTAAAAAAAAAAGACTTCCTCCGTAGATATCGCGCACTTAAATTTTTTTTTTTATTTTTGTTCGATAATTACGAGCGAAGATATAATGATTTTCCCGTTGGAAATCACAGAAACAAAGGTTAAAAAAGTATTAGGTAAGCGATAAAAAAAAATCTCACAAGTAGCGAGAAGAGTCTGACTGATCGGATGAGTTTTGTGAAGACGTCTGTGTCTTATCGCAGTCGTTGGCCCGGGATTCTGAAGGATCTCGGGATCTTTTAAGCTCGAGGTGTATTCACCTGTACTGACTTTTACCATTCTGATGGAACCGTCCGAAAGGCCGGCCGCTATAAAATCGTGTGATTCTGTGTAACTTACGCACAGTATTTCGTGAGTACCTTTGCTGAAATTTGGCAAATGATCGTTCGGCAAACATCGATTTATTATGAAATTATCGTTACAGAAAAAAAGGTATTTGGGGAAATTTAGTTTCAAAAAATACTAACACCTGACTGACGATATTAATATCGCCGGTGATATGGAGACCTTTTTTAGCTTCCGCTACTTTCGTCTCTTCTTCGATACTCCCAGCCACCGCTGCGTGAACGAAGGACTTCGTTAATGAGTAACTTACTCTGTTAGCTTTCGAAGTTCCTGCCGCTGTTGATGCGATTGAGGATTCACGCGCTTGCGGCGATGTTTCCTTCACTTTATCGGGATTCGATAATCTGTTACTACTATCTGCCATCATTAGAGCTTTAATTAGACTTTCGCGGAGTAGTGAGCTGAAAATCCATAGCTTCCTTCACGCCATCGAAAAGACAAATGAAGCGTTGAGTAATAAACGTCGCAAACGTTAACTCGGAAAACACTACGAAACTACAGAAACACCGTTTCGACTCCGTAAAAAAGACCTTAAAAGTTCAAATTTTCGTGGTTTTTGAGTGAATAACACTAACTAATGATCAGTAGTTAAGCTCTGACTTTGTTTTGCGAATAATGTTTATCAGGCGTAACAGTACGACAATCTATAGAGCGGCTGCGCGTTCGACCGAAAATCTCGATACTGACGATTCGGAAGTTCACTTGCTAATCAACATTACGCAAAGAACAACATGTCTTCTCGTTTCTAAGAGAGACTCTCGCTGTCGACACACAATGCGCAACGTGTATTATTTTTCATCCCCTTTCATTATTCCGTACCCTTTGCTAACGCGTTATTTTATTCCGAAAGGTTTGCGAGACGTTGCGAGACAAGCGAAATTTAATAGTTATATCCTATGGGGGAATGGCGACAGATGTTGAAGGGAGAAACTCGCGCTAATTCGAATCCCATCGTGGCGTCAGAGGACACCCCCGACCATCCCCCTTCAAGCGCGCGTTATCCTTCGTCGTCTACTCGCGACATTTAATCGAAAAATAATGCCTCAATTAAGGATGAGTCCAGAGAGTCCTCAGTGTAGCTGCCTGTTTCTCTAGCAGTAGCCGAGAATTGTTTCTTAATTATTGGGTTTTATCGTTCGCGAGAATCTCGAGTACTCCGAACCAGTCTGCCGATCATCTTTATCCTCTACCCGTCGGAATTGCAAATCCTTCAATTAACGTTGCGATCTACCGACCCATTATAACCGCAACACCATCGCTAACTTTCGCTCGGTCTCTTGTTAATCAAACGCTGATTATCCACTATAACTAATGAAAATACTAACAACATTTCACGTGCCAAAAAAAAAAAAAAAGAAAAATGTAAAAACCTCCGGTTTCCGAATGCAAAGTGAATAAGCCACTCGAATCTCTTTGGCTATTTACATGTGCAACTCGACACTACTTTTTCCACCTTCTTCAACGCATTGCCTCGGATAACATACAACCGCTATTACGCGAAAAAAAATTGCGATACACAAAGTCAAAAAACTTTGAATAGTTGTTCGTCGAGTCGAGGGATATATATTTGAGTCTCTCATCGCGTTGAAAGGATTGTAGAGAAACGAAAGTTTTTCGCATTTTTCCGAAAAAAAAAAAAAAAAAGAGGCGAATGCATCACAACTACGAATTTATACCACCGAAGAAAATCGTTTGAAAAAAAATATATATACGCTATTTATTCAAAAACAAATCTAATATATAATCCTATTAGGTCGATATAAAAAAAAAAAATTTCATTAATCGAACGTTCCGCTTAACCAACAAAATCCTTTTCTTAGCGATGCTATTAAGTTTATTCTGCAGAAATGTACGAAAAGACTGCGCACAGAATTTCCCGAAGAATATAATAATTTTAAATTATTTCGACAAATTTTTAGTCTTTGTTAGCAATATTTTCGAAAAATATCAAATTTCGATACAGCATCGTTTTCAGTCGCTCGTTCCTCTGTATTTCATCCCTTTCGCCAGTGTTCCTACGAGAGTTTATCTCCTTAATCGACTCGGAGCTCAGTTAACGAGGATAAGAGACAACGAACGAGGTGTAGGGGATGGCGAAGGAAGGGGGGGGGGGGGGGTGGGGGTGAAGAAGAAGGGTTGGATTTTGAGTGGGTGAGAGGAAGCGAGTAGATAGGGCCGCCCGATGGTGGCATAGAGTACAGAACGTGGTCGCGAGGAAGACGTTTATCCTCTTTAGGGTTGTGCGGCAAGAAGGGGCGGTTAGGGAGGCGGGGGGTGTTACAGAGCTGGCAGCAGGGTGCTTCTCGCGGCTTCGAGCCTTCTGTACGAAACTCTAATCTCTCCAGGTAGCTAATATTAAGCGTGTTTGCACGAGCGTCTGCGGACTCGCGGAGAAAATCGAACGGGAGAGGCAACACACGCGAAACTCTCGGAAGGCTATAGTACTTCAAGAGTTCAAACCCCAGACACATCGGAGAGCTAATATGCAGTATGACGATCTTCTCATCACCAACGTTCATCTCATACTTGGCGCATTAGTGCGCCTGTTTAACGCGAATGTGCGCGGAAGCTATACGACTGTGAAAAGATTCTCCACGAATATAGGTACCGGAAACTCGTAAGAATTTCAAATTTTTTAAGAAAATTGTATGCTTATGCGAGGGTGACGAAATCTCTCACTCTCTCTCGATGTTATTTTTTTTTTTATATCGATCAATTAATTGCTTAAAAAATCGGAGGACCGTTTCAAAATTCAGTGAAAATGGTAAAAAAAAATCGAAATAATTGCGCGATTGTGAGTATCGATCGGTACGAAGACACATAATTTTCGTAAAAAAAACTTTTCGCGTTAAAGCGGCAAAAGTTGGATATATTTACATATATTAGTCTAGAAATTTAGACCCTTGTGAGGAGGAAGAGAAGACACCGGGGTCTCGGTCTCCGGTCGCTCACGGCTATTTGACTTACTTAACCCAATTGTCTGTCGAGTCTCTCCGTGAGGCTCTCGTCGTTTGCTCGGCGAGAACTCTGAGCCTCGAGACTTCGAGACTATAAGGATACCATCGCGCATCAATCCTCTTCCCACCTGCGTCTCCTCTCTATCGAGTTATGTCCTCTCTGTTCTCTTCGGGACTTTACCTCTCTGATATTTCAAACTTGGCACTCGCCTCTGACATTTCCGCGCGCTTTGCCGCCAAAAGCATCGATTATAACAATTTCAGTATCGCAGAGAGACGCATCGCGATTTCATCCTTTGCCGCAACCCTCTTTTTCCACCCGCGTTCGCGGTTTTCAAAAGATTATCAGTCCGAAATTAATTGCTTTAACGTTGATGCGTCACTGGGCATCGTCGAGATTGATAAGAGTAGAAGACAAGCGTCTCGAGAGATTCGAGGGAAATGGAATTTGTAGCGAAGACGCGGCAAAAAAACGATAGACTCGTTTGGTGTCTCGAAGCACCTTAACGAAATTCATCGTGCAAAGTGACACTTGTCTCACTGCGAAAGTAATCGAGTTGTTATATCGACGTTCTCGCAGATTCTTCCGGTCGCTTCGCCGAAGGGGGTTTATTCTCTTCAACCCTCCGACCCTCTCTCATTTACCGCCCCTCGATACGTCCAGCCTACTCTTCCTACTCCGCAGCTGCCAGGAACGTTCTTCGCCGATTTGCTGATTACTCTTGAAAAAAAGAAAAAAAAAAACGGCAAAAAAGAACGATGGAAGCCGTCTCCGGATAGAGACAAAACGAGGAAAACCGAGAAGCCGTGTGACGGGGCCGGAACGAGAGAGCGAGAAAACTCTTTCGTTGTCGTCGCCGTTGCCGAGATATATAACTATCTCGCGTTCTCGCGGTAGCTTGTCGTTGTTGCTGACGGTGCAGAGAGCCCTCTCTTCTCCCCCCTCGCCATCCGTGAGGCGAAGGCTTTCCGATCCGGGGAACCTTAAGACGAGTGGCGAACGGTGAAGAGGGTGTCTTGAGCTTTCGGGATAGTTTCACCGGCGAAGAAAAAAAAAAAGAGCGAAAGCTTCGCGATCGGTCTGCCAAGATTTTCCACCGACCGACCCTCCTTCGCTATTATTATTGTGGTTATTATTTTCCATCTTACTTCAGGTTTGTCTTTTCAGCTTTTCCTCCTCGTGGAGATTTTTCGCTCGTAGGATTTTCGCAGTTCTTTGTCACACGGTCTTTTCTCTTATTCCAATTTTTCTTTTTTCTTTTTTTTTTTTCGTTTTCATTAACGAAAACCGAGAGAGGGAACAAGAGCGGTTGATTGGCCATTGGAATAATTGCGGCTGATCCTCAACTTCATCCCACTTTTCTTCTCTACGAGATTGTGTTGCGTATGTGTATGTGTCTGCGAACGGACCTCGTTGTAATCTCATGGGGAAAATTGAAGAGGGTGTAGAGAGACGACGACAGAGTAGTAGTGGTGGGGCTCCAGCGTGTGATCGAAATTGGCCGATAGTATTTCGCAACGGACGCACAACGAGGCGGACGGCTCTCTACTATTTTCTCTCTCACCTTCTTTTGCTCGCAGTGGGGTTGATGGTGGTTTTCCCTTTTTACGGATACTTTAGTCGCTCGAGTGGAGAGAGAGAAAGAGACGAGAGAAAAAAAAAAAAAAGATTGCCGATGGCGGGAAGCTGGAGGGGGGCTGCGAAGCTCGTGAATTCGTGTCCATTAGCCTCGAGCGTTTTCTATCTCATTCGTCCACTCTATATATTTATAACCCCTCCTCACTCTTTTAACCCCCTCCCCCCTTCAACTATTTTCTCCTTTTTTCTCTTATTCCGGTACTACTTGCCTATCTCCATATCTTTTGGCCGGCGTGAGCTGCGTATGGCCACCGTCGCTGCTTACTATACAGCGGCATACTAGACAATCAGCCAGAGGTTGCGGCGCGTTGCGGTTAAAAGATTCGACCAATTAGTGTAGAGGAGAGTGGGAGAGGGCCGCTTGCCGATTGAGATGATAAGACACGCGACGGGGCGTCACAGAAAAGACTTTTGTATCCTCGTGTTGAAGCTTTTGTCATTTTTTTCTTTTCTCGTCTTTATCTTTATTCATCATTTTTTTTTTCATATCAAATTTTTAATAAATTTGTTTAAAAAAAAAAATTATGTTTTTTGACGATCGAAACGCGTTGAAACGTCCGAATTTCGTTTGGCACCGGTTTAGGTTTTTATCTTATTCCCACTTTTCGAAATGTTAATCCCCCCCCCGCGTTCTCCATGTTTTTTAAAATTGCCGACTTCGCACGAGCAGTCGCGGAGATAGAGAAAATGTGGGTGGATGAGTTTCTCTCTCTTTCTCCGGACTCGAAGGGGCAGAGAAATGGTCGCTCTCTCTGTCTCTCGTTGGATGGAAGTAGAGAGAAGAGAAGTACAGAGGGGTACCAATACCGCCACGCGTTATCCAGGTCGTGCGGGCCGATATTTCAAACGGCCAGACATTCGGAAAGAATTGACGGGGCAGAGAGGGAGGGATGGAGAGCAGTGCAAGCGGGTGAGAGGGTGGACGTGTTCGGGTGCACAGGCGGATGGTTGGCAAAACAACCCTTCCGTCCGAACGGCTGCTGCTGCTGCTGCCGCTACTACTGGCGTCGGTGGGCGTCGGCAGCCATCTTGTTGTTTGTGCAAAGCTCTCTATCGTTCTTTCGGCTCTCTCGGTTTTTATCTCTCTCCCTCGTTGTCTCGCGGCCTTCACGCTCGAGTTTGCTTTGCAGAGGATGCAGAAGGACGCGAAAATCCCCGGTGTTTCCTCTCCCCCTCTCCCGCGAAAGACTCGGCCATCCCAATTTGTTTTCTTTCAACGCCGTTTCCCTCTCCTAAACTTCAAATTCGTAACTTCGTCAATGAGAATGTCGATTTTTTTTTTTTTTTCGTTTCGGTTTATCGACGAGAAATTTCTCGTTACGATTCATTGGATATCGCATATCGTTGACCATTTTCTGATCAACTGTAACCGCGTCAGTCTCGTTATGGCTATAGGATGGAGAGGAATCGTAAATCCACGGGACGCGTCGATTTCAATCACCCGGTACGGTGAACGCCGATGGAAAGCTCGGGTCAATAGCCCCCCTGTGTGCCAGAGTCAGAGCAGCAGGCAGCACCGGCGACAGCGATCCACCGTATACCAGCAAACTTCACCGTCCCCGCTGGATCGCCGACGTCATTCTCATGTGCTCAGCCCGAATGTTTTTTTGTTTTTTTTTTTTTCGTTTTTTTTTTCGTTTGTTTTGTATGCGCGGTATCGTTGCCGCCATCCCCCCTTACAACCCTTTATCAATTCATTTCATCCACAAAAAGCAAAGGTAATTTTCACCGTCGCTATGATCGACTTTTCGCCGCAATTGAAATTGATACATGTTTTTTTTTTATTCCAGAATGAATTTTTTCCATCGATCCGGTTGACATGGATCCGTTATCTTTTCATCCCCTTCCGAAATCTCGTATCTCCAATACAGAGATTTAACACGCATAGAGTAGCTATACGATGAAACTCTGCCGAGTAAGCGCCGGAAACATTGAGGCCGACGATTTCTTGTGGAACCGGAAGTCGCGAGCTCGCGACCGGATGGATAGAGGACGCGAACTGTAGCAGAAAACATCGAGGTAAAACGAGTTGATGGGGGATGCTGAGAAGATCGGATTCAGGGAAGGAACGAGTAACCGTCGCACATAGTTATCGTTCGCGGGGATGAAGGGGTGGGGTATACATAAACGTTGTACATGAGTTCGAAGAGAGGAAACAGGAGAGGATAGAAAAGAGCTCTCTTGCTAGTCCGGGGCTATGCGAAACTCGAAGCCGATACGACGTCTACTACGAGGACGAAGCTTCGAAACTTTTCCACTTTAACAATTATGAGCCCGAATTGAATACAGCTTGGGTCGATTGCAAGTTCCCTCGATTTGCCATCCTTATCGCTATCGGCTGTCTCAATAAATAAAGCGCTACGATCTTCTTTAGCCGCTGCCGGTTCTCCCGAAGCTTTTCCTCGAAAGAAAGAGAGAGAAAGTCACGACTCCGAAAGGGATGAGACGAGAGTTTCGCGGCTCGAGAAATCCTACTCGCGTAACTGTACGAGGCGATCCGATGCTTTTCCTCCCTTATGTACGGCTTTTACAACAGTTCCCATTTCTATATACTCGAGAAAATTGTACTTCTACGTAAAAGAGCAATCCTGCGTCTCGTTTTGCCATTCTTGTAGCGTATCAGCGTCGGTATAAATGAGGATTATCGTGCATCGCTGAGGGTACAGCGAGAGGGAAAGAGACGATGGTATTAGTAGCTTGGCGTGTCGACAATCACCCGAGTAGCTAAGTGGATAATCTTCCCACTTCTCGACAGAGTATACAACCAACTCTGTAGTTTAATCGCATCCTAGCGCGGCCCGCGGGCAAAGTGTCGCTCTCTCACTCTCTCTCTCGGGTTCGATTGATTAATGGTGATTTTGTTTTATGAACTTTCCACGCAGAAATAGGTAGAGTACAGAGTTTGCGTTCCGGGAAAACGGTAAAGGAGAAAAGTTGACACGAGCGCAGAGCTCGCGAATAAAGCCTCTCGGAAGTGGATTATCGGTGAGCTTTTCGCCAATTATTTAGCGGATTATTTCGTGATCCTTTGTCGTGTGAGCTTTTGCCTCCGTTCCCTCCCTCATCCGCGTTTGCAGTTTAGGTATATTATAGGGGCGATGGGGGATGAAAAGGGGCTTTGCCGATGGTGTGAGAATGGGAAAAGGGAATGTAGGAAGGTACGGAGAACGTTGAGATAGATACGTTGTATCGGAGCGAAGTATGAGGCAGCGGAAGATGCTTCTTGCCGAAGTGCGCGAGTGAGAGAAAGTTTGACGACGATAAACTTTCGAATAAGTTAAATACAAGGAGAGGAGAAGGAGCCACAGAATGAAGACACATTACTCACTGAGCTGACTAGCTGCTCGGTTGGTGGACGCGTCGCCAGACGCCAGACGACGTCGTCGAGGAAAACGACGAGAACCACGCGGGACAGTGACGCGCGTCTGGAACGCGACGAAGCTTCCCTTCTTCCCTCTCCGTGCTCTCTGGTGCGTCTGTTGCTGCCGCTGCTGTTCCTCGGAAGAAATAAGAGGAAGAAGAAGAAGAAGAAGAAGAAGCAGCAGCGGTAGAGGATAGAGGAAAACTTGGAGGAGTGCAGCACCAGCAGGAGGCGAGAGAGGGGTTGCACCACGCCGGAAGCGAGTGAACCCTATCTTTCACTCCCTTTTACCATCCCTCCGTTCCTCACTCCGCGTGTTGAGAAACTTGATTCTTCCGAGTAGCAAGCAAGCAGTATCCATCGGATAACTTGGCAGCGCGTTCGTACGAGAAGTTCCTTCGAATTGTGCAACGCGGCAACAAGATCGAAGGGTGCGAAGGGCGCTCAGGGAAAATTCTTCTTTGGTTTAACTTGCGGATATCCTTACACTTCGCTGTAGATACCGTTTCGAATACCTACGTACGGAAATGCTGCATCCCTTGTTTCGTTGTTCTCAAACTGTAACTGCCGACAGAAAGATGAGTGAGAATTCACAGTCGCAATGCGAAATCCTCCAAGTTGACGTCGAGAAGATGAAGAAGATGGACGAAGAAGAAGAAGAAGTAGAAGAAGAACGGAATAACGCGGAGGAGGGCGAAAGAACGAAAGTAGGGTGTCGGAGGGTTCGCGGAACCGAATTAAAAGTTGCTTCCCGTGTCGAGTCTAGATGAGTTCGCGCTGCGCCGACGTTCGCCTCGTTGCCGGGAGCCTCGTGGGTTATGCTGCAAGGCGAGAGAGGCCTCTCTTTCTGTGTGAAGGGCCTGAGTTGGCAATAGTCGAGAGCATCCACTCGAGGCGACACTCGTGAGCGGCCTCATTGTCTGTCGAGAGCGCTGCGCTGTGTGCTGCTCCACGAAGCAGCGAGCCTATCCTCATCGCGAAAACCCACCGGTATCCCCGCATCCCCCCCGTTCTCGGCAACCCCGTTCGTCGTACGTCAACCCTACACCCGCTTCTGTATCGTTTTTTCTCTCTCTCTCTATACATATATCTATTTCTCTGCAGTAAAAACTCTCGTGGTGTTGAAGCGCGCGAAGCGCCCACAGAGAAACTTGTACAGTTCGAGGTATGCCCTCTCTGCCTACCCGCTTCTTCACATCTTCTTCGCGTACTCTCCTCGCGCCTCTTCTGTTCGAATTTTTTTTCGCCTTTCAACATCCGATGGCTTGTACCTTTCGCGCTAATCATTATTTTTGTGTTGCTCTTTTTTTATCGAACTCTTCGGGGTTTCGAGAGAATCGATGTATGTAAGGTTTCGAGGCCTTTGACTGTTATTATTTTTTAATTGAATTTTCTATCGATTAAATTCGGGAAGACAAGAAGCTGACGACGATCATTTACGTTACGATCTCTTTTTTTTTTATATTTAATTTGTGTGTTTTTACGATGAAACGGACGTTTTTGTCGGGGGGAACCCACTATTATTGTTATAATTTTCGATAGATGACGATATATTATTATTCATTTTTTTTTTTACCTTTTGGTTTATCGTTGAAGAAATTCAGTCGTTGACATGCCGAAGGATCAAGAGCCAAAACAGTCTGTGAGGAACTCTCGTCGCGGTACACGTTGTTCCTAATAAGCTTATGCAGCACTCTCGACGACGACGTCGACGACGCCGTTCCGGAGAGTTTCGAGGCCGACGCTGTCGGGGGTTCTCGATACCGGAGGCATCCCTCTGCATCCTCGACGTCACTGCATCGTCGCGCATGTATCAGAGTCTCATACATGAGAATCCTTTGTGTAACGCGTACACGTCGGCGTCGCGCCAACATCGGAGAATCTGACACACATGTACAACTTCTATCGCGTCGCGACACGACGCGAAACGTTGGTATTCGTTCTCTTTCGACTCATCCCCTTTCTTTCTGACGCTAAACTTTTCGTCGACTCGGCGATGCTTCTTTCACCGGATAGAAAGTATAACGTCCCGACCAACATTTGCCACACTGGTGCCAGAGCACGTAACGTACCGAACGTATAATTTCAAGCTTTTCATCGGCCTATGACCAGCGAAAAAAGCTTCGGTTTGTTCCGTTGTTTTCAATTTAATCGATCTGTGTTGTGAATTTATCTTTGACTTGTTTATTTTTATATCGGTTATTGGAAGTTTGGTAGGTTCGATGATAAACTTCGGCCACACATAACGAAAAATAAAAGGTTTTTCGACATTTGGAAATATTCTGATTAATTATGACGCAAAACTGCTGCTGAATTACTGTTAGGCGGAAAAAAATCATCGAAATATAGAGTTTAAAGTATTCGATGAGATTCTTAAATTTTCGATTCAACTTGAAACACTGGGCACGACTTTTATTCTGACGTACTCTCAATTGCAATGTTTGCACAAAGCAATGCCAACAATTTTACGAACCGCATTTATTAACGCCCTATTAGCTGCCCTCGATTTTTGAAACGGTAATGCAATGGAAACACGGGCGCTGTTATCGTTAATAATGTTTATATGCATGAGGCGCTGTCAGTCCCTGTCGACGCGCGTGCGAAGCGGCAATCGAAAAATTAGCTCCGCGTTTATCGGTGTAAAAAACGACGCGAAGACACATTATCGCTCGGAAAATGATTGTTGGACGCTCGTAAAGTCTCCGGAAAACTGTAGGGTTGTAGGCAACATCGGGAAATTCATAAATGTCTCGAAATGATCAGAAATATGTGGACCCCGCCGGACCGGGTGAATGGAGTCGCGTGATATTTTTAACCCTCAAATTCGTAGGTTTTGTACCGGTCGCGATATTCCTGTACTCCGATCGTTTTATTTCTACGACATATGCGATATGAGTAATGAAAGGGGGGGGAGGTTATACGGGAGTTTCGTGAAATTTTCTGGTAAACAAAATCACGGCACCGCGTCGCTAACGTACCCGAACTCTTTGTTAGGTGCGCGCGCATGCACCGGAGTAACGGACATTTTCAAATGAACAAATATTAACGGTTGAACACGACGACGCATCCAATTCCACGGTTCCAATTTTTCAAATGCTTTCGTTACATTCATTGCGGTTTACAAGTGTCAAATAATAAAATAACCGCGGTTTCTGATAATTGTCGAGTTTTTTTTTCGCGTAAAACGTATACAATCGCGTTTGATAGACGTGACGAAGTGATGGAGAATTTTAAAATGTCGATCGAAAATCGCATATCCAATAAAAAAATGTTTTTTTCCTGTCAGTCGAGGGAGAGTTGGTATCGTTTTTACAGAAATGAATCCTCAGTAATGAACTTTTTATCAATAAACCCATTTTCTGTTTTTTACAGTTACAATAAAAAGAAAAAAAGGAAAAACGAGTAGCGTGAAAAATTTCTTGAAAATGGCAGGTGGCTGCGACAACGAGTTTCAGAAATGGCGTCTTCGAGATATCAGATGTTTGGCATCTATGCTAAACCCAGTCAAACAATTAATTGTGACACAAAGGCCGATCATTACGCTGCGACCCTGAAAATTGCACAAATACCGCAAGAAGTCACATGACGAAAGACTTTACGGATCTCTGTAGTTCGTCAATCATGACGTTTAATGAAAAGTTTTAGATTCCGTAAGTAACTAATTGCAATTACCATCGATACATAAGTAAGTAATTAATTGCAATAACATCGATTTGGATTTCGTTTATTTACTTTTCGAAACTCGAGATGATATTTCAAATTTGTGTAAATTTCATTAATACGTCTCGTTATTAAAATGATTAAAAGTGAAAAAAAAAAAAATTACTATTATTTATCCGTTGATGATTTTTGCTGTAGAAAAACCATAAATGCCAATTGGCAAACTATACAAGCAAAAATTCACGATGTTTCCGGTGATCAGTTTTCATATAGCAATTATCGAAATTAAATTTTTTTTTTCATCCAATTTGATGTAACCGAACTTCGAGAACTCAATTATTTAAATATGCAATGCCAAAAAGCCGTTTGACTTTGAATATTCAAAAAATATCGAAAACCGTAATCGAGTAAAACAAGAGCATTGTTATAGGTCATCAAACGAATAAATAATCACAAAAAAAATCGAAATACATCGAGGATATTGTGTTACGAGCGATAACGAGCCTCCGGGATAACCCCATCACTTTTTATCTCATTCGACATAAAACGCGATCAATCTATCGTTTTAACTGTTCGTCGATGCAGATTTTACAATTAAATCGTCCATCCGTATGCCAAAAGAATATCATCGTCGATGCTTGATATCGAGAAAAAGGGATTTGTTTGATTGGCTTTTAATGTCAATGTTCAGAATGGATTTATTCTGTACAGTGCATATATACGAAATGAGAGAACGAGCGGTGTGTCTACGCGTCCGTCCAGAGGTTGCGGCGTGCCTGACGCTCTCCGTTCTATTTCCCCTTTTTTTTCCTCCCATTTCTCTATGTATACAACTTTGCCTCAACTATCCTATACGTCTCCATACCGGAATATACGACAAACGCTAAGCCTTCCGAGACAAATTGACAGTCGAGGAGACGTGTGCCTCCGCAGCAGTAGCAGCGATTTCGATTGCCCGAGGGGGATGGTTTGCCGAAGGATGGTTCACCGGTCCTATCTGCTAGAAGACAGAGAGTTATCCAGTAGGTCGTTTCGACATTCGAATGGGCGTAGGACTGGGGTATTCCCAGTAGTCGAAGTGTACAGAGGTATGCAGGGAGAGAGAAGAGAGGAGAGAAGCCGTTTTGGTAATGGGTCAGGTGCGAATAAAATTCGTGGCACGATGCAAGCGTTCGCAGACTCTCCTCGTCTCTCTTGTCCCGATCTCTTGTACGGAACTTTAGTCAGCTTTTGGCAGAGGCCTCGACGAGTCGCGGAATGGAAGGGGAGGGGAGGGGGGAGAGGGCTTTGGCGCGTGATCGGCCCGAGGCCTCCACCGAGACAATGGCAACTAAATTCTACGAGGGATGTAGCGTTGTAGTTTGAGAGGGCGAGAGTAGCGGAGAAGAAGAGAAGCCCAAGGGCTGCCTTTGCTTCTCCGCCGTCGCTGCTGCTTCTTCGCCTCTTTTCTTATTCTTCTTTCCGCTACTTCTTCTTCTTCTTCTTATACAGCGTACCAAGCGAGTATAGGTGGTACTCGAAGTGGAGCATCGCGCCAGTTGATGAGCGAAGACTCGGGTGAGAAAGAGAGACGGATCGGTGGGGGTGCGGAGGAGGGACGGCTGCCAAGGCGTCCCTCAAGAAGGGACTACCGCACCTTCTTCCCTTTGTGAAAATTCCGTTGCGCTGGCTAGACACTTCCTTTCATCCGTGACACAACCTGCCCAGCCGCTGGCTTCTCGCTGAGGAAAGGAACGAGACGCGGAGGGCGGCTTCAAGAAGATTTTCCCACCACGAGTGCAAGTCGAGAGAGAAAGAGATGAACGAAAACGCGCGATGTTAGGGGCTGCGGTATAAAGAAGATTTAAAAAAGAAAAAAAAAGTGAGCAACCCGTTGTGCCGATGCAAGTTTGACATTTTTTTTTTACCAAACCGGAAGCCACTTGAGCAAAATCTTTTTAACAGCCAACTTAAAAAAAAATGTATCACTCGTTTCGCTCTGAAATCAAAGTATCGATTCGTTGTTTTTATTCATAGGGCTATTCGTAGGGAAATCATAGCAAAGTTGTGCGTTACTTAAGTCGATTGATCGCTAAATATCACTTTTTTCATATTCTTGTTTTTGCGAAGATCGCCCGTTTAATTTTCTGAGAGTGGTTTCGGGAGATTTGTATTATACGAAATTTCGAGATGGTTAACGCGTTGATTAATATATGCGATCGTTGCTCGTACATCGGGATGAGATATCAACGTGGGATAGTCGAGTAGCATAGCGTTGTTAATAGCCGAACCGAGGATCGGAGGAGCCTCCGCAATGTATCGCGAGGGGTTGTAGAGCTATAATCGTAAATGCACAACGCGCGCGGATGAAACTTTCGGTCTCCGTATGTATTACGGAGAACGGCGAACCGCGGTGCTGTTGAGTAGCGAGAAAGGTGAGAGAGTATGCGTTCGTAACACAAAACAAATACCTACGTATCGGGCGTCTCTCACCCAGAAGGGTGGATCGTAAATCCGCTTGGCCCCTCGACACTGGCTGGCACCGCGGGAGATCCCACACTGCCGCAACCGCCGCGCGTCTCTCTATATCTGTCTATCTATGTGCGTTCATATCTGACGTTACAATCTCGAAGTAGAGGAATAAACCGATGCGTTAGTAAAAGATCGTTACGGTGCACGCGATGCAGGTAATACGACTTTGGCTATCGTTCTACAGAACGGAGTCGCGATCCCGAAGGGAAATGGCTTTGACTACGTTTCGTCTTTGTGTCCCGCGGTGGGCAAACTGAGAATCAGTGCCGATCGCGGCGAAACACGCGTCGTTAGTTTCTTAAACGTACGAAAATAATTATCACGAGAAATAGCAGAAACTTCCGGAAGAATTTTTTTTTGGTTTTCAAATATAAAAATATATTTTTTATTTATATTTCAAACGATATACTATTGAATTAATTTACAGAAGATGTAAAAAAAAATTCCATTGTTGATTTTTGCGATAATTTGTGAATTCATCATTATGGAGGTATTTTGCGTAAATTTTGTCTAAAGTTTCCACCCTCTCGCTATTTGCAACTCATGGATATTATGCCACGCGTCGGCACCGTTTTCCTCCTCCCCAACGCGGCTATACACGGTTCCTTCTTCTTTCGCCCTCTATTACGCATTTCCGACTCGCTGGACCGGAAACGACGAGATAAGACGCGAAGCTCTCTCTACTCTCGAGGCTACCGAGACTTGGCGTGTAAGTCGAAAAGAACGTCTCTCTCTTTTTCATCCCAAAAAATATTACCAACACGCGGTCCTCTCGATCTTTAGGTCCTCCGTGACTCGATCTTCGGGATGATACAGCATTTTTTTCCTAACAATTAATTATATGATCGCAAAATCGATTATAATTGAAGAGTACAAACGATTAATTAACAGCTTATTATCATTTTTTTTACAAATAACAACGGATCGAGTGAATTGATCATTTTCATCGGAGGAAAGAACGCCAAAGACGTAAACTATTTAGTTATTCGTAAGGATCGGCGAATACATTTTTTTTTTTATTTCAAAAATTCTCTATTCTCAACAATCATCGTGTATAACTTGCGATATTATTAGTTACCGTGTCACTGAACGATTTATTTCGCGAAATGTTTGGAAAGAACAAAAAAGCTGATGTAGGCAAACGCGTCACTTGCAAACCTCGTCTTCGCACTCTGAAATCTTTACCCGTGACATCCCCCGTGTGTTTTTTCTCTTTTCACTCTTTTCACGAACGAAACCCCCCTGAAGGGCTCCCGTTGTCGGCTCACAGTCATTCCGTACATCACACGGTCGCTATGTCCGCGCCTCACCGACTACTTTTCGCGACAGTCGAGTATGAATATCGTCAGCACTTTTTCACCCTTGTCAAGCATACATGCCGAGAGGGTGCGAGTGGCTCGGAGCTTATAACCCGCAATCCTTCCGGCAAAATTTTATTTTTTATTTTGTTTACATCACTTTTTTCTATACGCGTGCCGATTCGTAGATTTTTCGCAAAAGTGATCGATCGATCGTCGATATCGTACTTTCAACTATTTTTTTTCTTAACTTTCTTTTATAGATCTCAGGGTAATAATTAACTCGAGTTTCATAATTGAAATTTTATCCGAAGCGTTGGTTTGAAATTTAATCTTAATTTTGGACTCGCGTTCGAAATTTCATCGTTATTCGCTTACATACTTGATGCGAATTCGCGCTTATTACACTCGAGAGATTCGTTTTATCCCACGACGTTAAAGGGGGTGGAATGCCAAGGATACGTCGTTGCAAAAAACGATTTATAAGCCAGACGTTTCGTCGGCTCGAATGCGTTTCCCGGGTTCGTTCACTCATTCCGCACCAACTCCCACAGTCTCACCGACACTTCGCCATCTCCTTTTCACTTTTCTTATAGTCCTCTCCATCCTTCCCTTCCATCCTCTCTCTTCGCGCTTCCGCGTACGACCGCATTTTTTGTGGTTTCGTTTTTCTTTTTCTTTCTTTTTTTTTTTTTTCTTTTCCTCACCCTTATCCCGGTTCTCGCATCATTTCGAAGATGAATTCGTTCGCTCAGCGCTACTTTTACTTCGCGAAACGCCGTTGCCGAGAAAGCGAATCGACGAAACACCGCACACTCCCTCATCGAGTTGCGTAAAATATCAGATGGAGAAAATTTGTAACCTCGAGTACATTTGGCTCCAGTAAATTTCTCACAACATTTGTATTAACGCGAAGGGCAGAGGAGGAGGCGACGTAACATTTGTTCCGAACAAAGTTTCTCCAAAAAGTTTTACTATTCGTCGTCGACGGTAAACAAGAAAATGTTAATTTCCCGTAACCCTTCATCTCTATCTCCCTCCGACTCGTGATGGAGAGATCCAAACTAATTGCGAGAGTTGCCACTGGCAATTGGCAATTGGATAGCAATGCTCAGGTCGTGGATTCGTTTGCCAAGTGCATCGAGCTAAATGCCCTCCCGACTTTGTTCCTTGACCCTCTCTATCCGTTTTCCCTTACCGTCCTCATCTATGGAACCTTTTCGGACCGTTCGCAAAGCTCCGAACTCTCGCATCGCTGCTCCTTTCTCTTATCCAACACTATCGACCTCGCGCACCGTTTTATCTTTTCCACTCCCGTTAGCTACGGTACTCTCTCTCTGGTCTCTCGTCTCTCTTCTCGTTCAAACACCTGCGGCTGTTTGCTTAGGACTACACGTATACCGTCGAAACCCTACTTGCTAATTGACTGGTTTTCCAACTTATTAGTGCGTCTGAGCGTTTATTACAGAGAGAAAGAGGATTCTCTCACGCGAACAAATGAAAATGAGACAACAGTCAAAAGAATTAACCATCGAACATATCATATCTCATTTTCCATTAAATTCTTTCCATAGCTAATCTAAACGTGAAAACATCGATAAAATGGTAAAATTTCTTGTTTTACATTTACTTCACCTTAAAAAAATCGAAGCATCGTGAGAATCTAATTTTTTTTGTTAATCAACAGATTATTCGCTATACCAGTTCGTTCGAGTAAAAACGGCGCGGATTTCATTTGGCAAACGATCGGAAGGTCTCCGACGATCGTCAGCGGTCCGAAGGTTAAGCTCCGCCAATTCGGAGAGCGAGATGCAGCGCGTGTTTATACTCTATGGTATAGAAAATGCGAGAGGGACTGTTAATGGAGATTCGGTAGAGGACATGGGACCCGAGGTGAAAGGTCGATGCGAGGGTGCAATTAGTTAATTGAGTTGATCGATGGATTTCGTTCGCGAGCGACGCGTACCGAGACTCGAAGTCTGATTGAGAGGTTCGTCCACTTCACACGCCGAATCTGGTTCTGGTTTTCCATGGTTCACGGTCGTGAGAGGGAAACGAAGGGAGGGGATTCCGTCTGTGTCCGCTTTTCCTGTGTACCTATGCCTACGCGTTAGTTGACTTCGGAAACGTAGAGAAACGGCGGTGCAGTGATGTAAACCTGTATTCGGTCGGACATACATAGTCGCATACAGACGCAGTAATGCGAAGCGCACACATTGAACGGAGAACGACGACGTCGACGACGACGACGAACGGTTTAAATGCGAGTAACAAAGCTCTCGTGATTCCCATGTCCAGCTGCTGCGCTTCTCGCTTCCCGCTCTTCTCACCTAAATGCCAAAGGGGGGAAGGGGGTTGGTGATTAGCAAGTTTGACGTTTAAATTACCCAAATATACGGATTGACACTCCCCGCCAATCTCGTCACTTTATGCTTCTCTCCCCTTCGCGCGCGTTCTCCATTGTCGAATTATATTTCAATTTTATTTACCCTCCCGTGCGGCGGTGTCGAATTTTATTCAATATTTATCACCAACAAAGAGATTAAAACGCTCATATCAATTGATCGAATTTGTTTTATCTCGCAGTATCAGCATTGCGAATTGCACGTTACAGGATTACGATGCTCGGTAGATTGAGTAAAATTGTCAAGAGTCTCGCAAATTCTTGTAAAATCGATCGTGACAACCGACGAGTCCGACTGAGGGTTGGGGTGGGGGTGGTGGTCGTAGAGTTGTTGAGGATTTTTCACGTCAAGCGAGCGAAGAAAAATAGAGAGGAAGAAAAATATCGTGTGTGTCTGTGTGTTTGTGCGTTTGTGTGAGAGACACATGGGAATGAGGGACGCAATCTCTCGGGAAAATCCTGGTACGTGTTCGATTGCGATAGGGTGTAACGTCGTAGAGAACTTCACTGTTGCGAAGGTTCTCTCTACACCGGAGAACGATCTCTTCGTCGAGCAAACGGTTATATGCCCGGGGAAACCGGTGAGAGCGCAGAGAAGGGAGGAAAAGGGGGTCTCCGTGTGCAGTTGCGGAGAGTCGAGCGCGAGAGAGCTTCGAAATCTAATTTCCCGTTCCCGCGTGAACTCCTGCGGCTCTGACGGACTGGGAAGCTCCTGTCGGGATAAGTTGGCGTAACCAACACAACGTCGGCGTGTAGTACCCCTGTACACCCCACTCAGAGCTCTCGTGCAGCAGACACATAGACGGCGTGACGTAAGGGACACAGTGTGCGGTGTGTAACGATGCCGCAGACACGTCTGATAGGTACGCAGAGAGATGGGAGACAGAACGGTCTCTCACTTTGCGTACATCGGTTACACACACGTGAACTATTCGTGGAAACGTGATCTCCGGCGAACATGCGAGTTTGCGCATTGCCGTTATGCAAATGCTATCCCGGTTTGATTAGGCGTGATCTTCGAGTACGTTGGCTAAACATGCCGTAGAATAGGACAGCGTAGGGTCAGATATCACCAAAGCCTTGCGGTTTAGGGACATTCGCAGAAAATACTAAACACTGTAAAACTTCCTTCTTCGTCCTGACAACGATTTATAGCAGCGCGTCTTACTTGCAACGCGAAAGGAGGCGAGTGCTGCCTTTTTCCAAACTGCCGTCGGAAGTCCGCTTTTCGTACAAGTATCGCATAATATTTTTTGTAACAAGTGCAGCAGTAAAAGCACTAAAAATGGACGCGAGAAGTAGGAGAGAAGTAAAATCGGGCCGATTCGCGCATGCGCCGTGTCATTACGGTACGACTTGCTATAAAGCGCTACTTACGCCACTCTCGGCAGATACGACAAGTAGCGCTTCTCATGCACGTGTTCTGAAAATACATTTTTTACCGTTTTCCCTAAAATGGCAGCATTCCGTGCATACGACATGGATGCAAACTTGTTTGCAATAACCTATGATCGGTGCGCATGCGCAGTTCTGTTTTATTATTCCTGCAAATGTCTAAAATAAGCGAATGCCTTACGATCGTCAAAAAATGTGATGAAAAAATACTGATGCTATTAATTGGACAAAAATTCACGGAATAGCAAAAAAAAAAAACAAAAAAATTAAACAATTCTGTTATTTATTGCTATAAAATAAAAAATTAATCATTTTCAGAAAAAACAGACATCGCCTGCGATTTTGTCGTAGTATTCGGTTCTTCGCCGTCTGAGGAGTCAGTCCAGCGACGTGCCACGTTCGCTAGTGAATTGGTGCAAAGATAAGTAGATAAGGAGCTCGTTGGAGTCCGAGTCTCTCGATTGCCCATGGGAAAATTCGCGTGAGCGAGAGAGTGAGGCGGGCATTGGCGTTGTACTACCGCTCCCATGAGACGATCATCAGGAAGCTCTATCGTCGTATAGTAGAGTCGGCAAGCGTGATTGCTCTTCTTCCTCCTTCATCCCTTACCCTCCACTCATCTCTACATGCAGCCACTCCCCTCTCTCCGCCCCTCCCCCACCCCCTCTCACCCCCAACTCATCGTCGACCGTAATCGTGTTTTGGCGTGAAACATATTCGTGTCAGTTAAACTCCGCGCAAAGAGTTCATATTCCCTCATCTGGCAGAGACAGATAGACAGAAGTGAATAAAACGAATCGTCTGAAAGCAAAGACGTCATGACGTATCACGATGATTCTCCCAAAGCTTTCCAAAGCTTAAAGCAATACTTTCGACCCCACCGACGCGAATCATCGTAACTTTCGCTCGAAGTCCGTTCTAAACGTAAATTCATTCGAACGTCGGTCACGCGGCTCGCGTGCGCTGTCCAATCAGTCAGTAACGCTTTTAAACTTCCGTTCGCCTTGTGTCTCTCTCGCGTCCAGGTACGAGAATCCGAGTCGGCGAAAAAAAAAAAAGAGAAAAAAAAAATAATCCAATTCGTTCGATTTTACTGAATAATTCTATTAAAACATTTGTCCAATTCATTAACAATGTTACTTCATTGCAGTCACAGGAACTGCAGCGAAGTAAATACATATATACATATATAGAGATAGAATGGAAAGTATGCCCGCGCAACCTCGTGTTGCAGCTCGCAAGTAGTGCAGCTACTCGTGCGGGTGGTCGCATCGTGTGGCCGGTAGTCACGGCGTGTCGGCGTATCGTCCGTGGAATATAGCAGGCGAACAGGGCAGAGAGAGTTTCGTTAGGAGGCGGGCACTCGGCGTTCTCCTGTGCCATCGTGGGGGCTTCCTCCGGTATCCCACCTCTCCCCACCCAGTTCGGCGCAACTACCATCGGAACTCCCTCTTTCTCGCTGGCTAACTATACTCTACATCCCGGTGGCTTCTCTTCGTCTCGCTCTCGGGGTACTTGTCGCATCTTGCCACCACCGCCTTCCCCTCTCCCACCCGTGGCGTTTCTCCCGCTCTCTCTCTTCCATACTCTATTCCACTCGACTGCGATCTCTCCATCGCTGTTCAACCCGTTTCTCCCGAGCAAAGACTTACTCCGCGTTTCTCTCTCCTTCCTCATCGTCTTCCGATAGTTACGTCTCGCAAATGCTTTTTTTTTTTCGCCATCTCGTTCTATCGCTCAGCGGTTTGCGTTTCTCGTCACGCTGTTGTATATACCGCGTTCCTCTCGCTCGTCGTTCCTCCTAGCGCTGCTGGTGCTCTTGTGCCTCTCGGTGCCTCGATCGTGTAGCGGCCGCCACGTTGAGCCCCCGCGTACTATATACGCGCAAGCGCACCGCGGAGTTTATCTCGTGTGTGCATATATACATATATATCTCGAATATATATATGTATAAAGAGATTTTACACACAACGCTGCGGCGCTCTCGCTTCTGTGGTACACGAGAAGCACTTATCTCTGTCGGACGTCCCGTAAATCCCTGTAACTCTTTCTCGGTCGGTTCTCGAATGGTATACGTATATATGCCACCGTAGTCTCTTCTCTCTCCCCCGCAACGCTGAGAGGAGTCGACGGGACCGCGTGAGAGAGCCCCGAGAGTCTCTCACTCGCGCTATCCTCCCCACTCTCGCGCCGCTCGAACGTGCCCCGGCGTAGGCTCCTCGACCCTCCCCTCCCCGTCTTTCCTCTGCATTCCCGTTTCCTATCCCCGCGTACCTCCTTCGCCGTCCATAGTCGTTATATATCGTACCCTCCGCCCTCCCTCTCTCCCCCCGCCCCCTCCCTCTTACCCCCCGCACGCCGCCCCGCGCCGAGAGCGCAGTGTCGCGTCGAACCTCTAGCAGAGCGCGTCGCACGTCCGAGTACTGGCCGCCGCCCGTCATCAGTCGCCGTACTACCGCGCAGCCACGTAACCTCTTACCTTCTTAGTTTTTAGTAGTCAGTAGTAGGGTTACCCGACCGGCCGACGTTGTTAATTCCATTTTAAAAAAAATAATCGACGTAGTCGAAAAAAAAATAAACACGTACCGCACCAACAATTTTTTCGATATATAAAACACCGATCCGCCCTACGGAACGACAGCAGAAAAAAAAAAGATAACTTCGATAAGCGGACGAAAAAATAAATAAAAAGGGAAAGGGCACGTCGGTGGAACGTTGTCGATCAACGAACGTCCGTTGAAACGTTAAATCGTCGAACGTCACAACCTCTCGCATTGTCATCGGTGATTGTCCGTCGTCAACCCCCTAAACACGACAGGATCGTTTGGACGCCCACGCGCTCACACACACCCCTATCGTCTATTCTATCTTCTACTTCTTCTGTCATCGGCAACCGCTTTCGTCCCTTAGCGAATCTGCTGGTTATATATTAAAAAAAAAAAAAAAAAATAATAAAAAAAAAATCAACAATAACAATAACAACAACATCAAGAATCGGAGAAGCATATAATAATAATAATAATCAGGAAGTTTCGGTATCGTGAGACGCACGGTGTTAATATTTCGACGTCGTTTCGCCACTGTCTCGTGTGTGTGTGCGTGCGTGCGTGCGTGTGTGTCTATATCTATGTGTGTAACCGAGAAGGGTGAGAAAAAAGAAAAAATTGTTACGTAGCGGACAGAGTGTTCGATTGTCAACGACAATTTGGCAATAAAAAAGAAAAAAAATTAAAATAAATTAAAAAAAAAAAACGAGTGTCCACGCGAGCGTTTGCACGTTTGAGGGTGTTGAAGTGCTGTGTGGTGACATAAACAAGATTTACGCCAACTGAAAGCCCTCAGATATATATATATATATATATACATATATATACCTCGGACAGGGAGTGAAGAGAAAAGAACACGAGAGATCAGGCCGTAGAAAAATCGTACCTTTGACCCGATTGGAAAAAAAATAAATAAAAAAAAAACGTGGTGGTGAGCCCAGGGGGTCGAGAGAGAGAAGAAGTGCACGTATAATAGTTATAGTTGGAGCGGGGCGAGTCTCGTGGATCGAGCGGAGAGTTCGCATATAGAAAAGGCCGGAGCAGCGAAGTCCGCGCTCTCGTGTGCGAGTTGCGGGCTCGAGTAGTTACGAACCGCTAGTGGCGATATATACACGTACACTCGAAAAAAAACACACACACACACACACATATATATATATATACTCATATATACCGAGGGACGCCGCGTGTATACAGAGGAGATATATATATATATACATATATACGAAGAGCGCGCGCGCGCGCACAGATAGTAGATCTTCGGCTGCTTCTTCTTATTCATCGTCTCCGTGTTATAACCTACTCGTCACTAGCGCGGAGAGTGAAGACCGGAAGTGATCAGTGTGGAGTGTGAATCGCGTTTTCGCGAGGAAAAAAATTATAATTAAAACATAAAAAATCGTTGAAAAGTTGAAAAAGGAAAAAAATAGAAAGCGCTTTCGACGCATCTATAAAAAAAATTCCCTCCCTCCTCGACTTTGAAAAAAAAAAATCCCCAACAGGCTTAGTAGACACGTCGGTGTGCGTCATGGAACCACAGAGCCAGGAGATCGTGGCGAGCGGATCGCTGGCCGAGGTGCCCAACGATCCAGGGTACGATTTTTTTTTTATTTAAATACGAAGATAAATGGTATTTTTCGTAATTATTGATAACACCCTTTCGAATGATTATTATTATCAGACGCGCGTTTGATTTTTTTAAACGACCGATTTACGACGGTGAGCTTCGCGTTTGTTATTGTACGCGAATACACGAGAATCGAGGAACGATCGACGCGCGTTGCTCGCGATACCAGTGCGGGAAAATCACGCGCCGGCTCTCGCTAACTCGTCCTCGCGCCACCTCCCTCGCGCGCGTCGAGCTTCTCCAGGGCAACCAACCTCCCGCCCTTCCTTTCGCGAACTAACCATCAGGCGCGGGCGCATTACGTCAATCTATTCAACGGTTTACCAACACTCCATCCATGAAATCCGCGGATATTTCATTCATTCGTTTTATTTCAGTTCCGCGAACTTTGATGAAACGATTCTTCATTAATACGCGTATCATGAATTTTCATTGAGTTTTTCAATTCATTTTTTCACATTTTTTTTTTTTTTTTTTTCGAACGATATAACTTTCGAACGGTTGGGAACGACGCGAACATCGTTTCAATATCATTGATACGACTAAACGTAACGCGGCGTGACGCGATAAGCGCGTCGGACGCACACGCGATTCTTGGCAATATTCCCTGCGCGTCGAGTTTCGCGAATAGATTTTCGTAGCGGCGAAATTCTCCGTAGAAATTTTGTGAATCGCGGACAAGGAGCAGCGGTAGCCGCGCGCGTTGTACGCGTCTCGCCGCTAACACGTGACGCAGACGCGAGAGGAACGGTCCCGCATCACGTGGCGTTCGGCGTCGTCTTGCGCGTCCTTGTGGAATTATTCGAAAGGGGTGGGAGGTACTTATACATGGAAGTAAAGAGGACTCGTCGAGAGTTGAATATTATGATGAAATGTAAATATCGTCTATGGACGATGGCGATACGTGACTCGCGAAGTGTATCGATCACTTTATTATCGTAATCCGAATTATTATTGTTTTCGTGATTTCCATTGAATTTGCTTTCGCGATTGATCGATGCCGATGGTTGAGCCACGATGAAAGTTTGTAGAATTAATACCGCCGACCCGTGGCAACGGTTATACGCGCACGTAGACGAAACGTTCGTTTGACACAATCAATATTTCCGAAATTTATTTACATACTTTAAAATACGAGCAAATAATACGAATGCTGTAACGCAAATAAATCTTTCGCATTTATCGAAATTATAATACGATGCAAATAAATTTTCTACATTTATTTGCATTTACTTTGATAATCGTAAAATATCACGCATTCGTTCGGATATCGACCAATAAAATTGATTAGCATTTTGTTACTTAAACATTATTATTATTATTATTTCAAGAAATTTAACACGATGCAAACGATTTTTATTGTCCACTTCACGATTAACAACAAATGAATAGATTTGCAATTTTTTTTTATACAAATCGTTACACTCTTCTGAAAATTCCGATTAATTTCGAAACACTCGTAAGCGGTGACAACTGCCGACGTGAAAGACACTCGCGATTGCGATAGGTCGCGCCGAAGGGATAACAAAAAGCTGCATTTTTCTTTTCCTATCTCTTTTCCGCTTTTACCTCATCCTACGAGGGTAATGAGAAAAAAAAAAAAAAGAAAAATTAAAAAAAAAAAAGAATCGTCCGGAGTATTTTTTCGCCCCTCGGACATCATCGTCATCACCGACTCACATATGGAATTCTTTTTCTTTTTTTTGTTTCCAGGAAAATGTTCATCGGCGGTCTCTCGTGGCAGACAAGTCCAGGTGAGTTCTGTAACTTTACAACTTAATAATACACATATCGCGCACTGTGTCCACACTATCGCATTCTCGACGAGATATCTAATCAATTTGACGTCGCGAGACGGCGATACTCGACTAAGCTTTGCTTCTTCAGCTACGATACTTTCACTACGTAAAATTCCTAATCAGCTATTCTACATTTACGTATATATAAGCGTTCAGAGGCTTCCGCGCCTCGTGTTATTCTCGGTGATAAGAAAAAAAAAAAAAAAATGAAAAGGCGCCCGTGAATTCATTCTTTTCGTTATTTATTTTTTGCCTCGTTGCACTAACTCCCGCGCGCTCTCTCCTTCTCTCTCTCTCTCTCTCTTTCTTTCTCTTGGAGAACTTGCTACGCGGCTGGTCAACAGTCGAGGAGAGTCAGGGGGTCTACCGTAGCAAGTGGGACAAAACATTTGCATATACGAGTAAATGCGGCGGTGAAGTTATGCGTAGAATGGTCGTCGAGCGTTCACTCTCACAGTTATGTTCTCGTGTTCGATAATATTCATTGTGCAAACATTACGCACTTTGCGCACGGTGTGTGTACGCATTCGACTGCAGTGGTACATACCTAACGGAAAAGATTGTCCGAGTATCGTGCATTTGCTGATTTTTACAAGAGATTGTTTATCGCACGCTACTCCGATTAGTTAAACAGCGTCGTCGTGACCGATAACGCGATCGTAACTAGAGACTGCGAGGACCTAAAACCCGAGGGACCTTCCGCGGTTAAAGGGCACATCGAGATATCGATTGGTTCGAATCGATTTCTAGCGACTTTTGTCGTACTTCCAGTAATTCTCTCTCACAGAAAAAGAAAAAAAAAGAAAAGCGAACGGTTAAATTTATTTACGAGGGATATGTTATTAAAATAACAATGTGCACTTTATCACGTGCATCACGATAAGAATCACGCAATATTCCGCACGCATCCGATCCGACACTAATCCACGCTAATCACCTTATCGTTGTTCGAAATACATGTGTATGAAAAAAAAAAAAAAAAAAAAAAATCGGATCGAAAGTTCGAACCTTTCTAACTATGCTATCGCGTGTGTAAACTAATACTAAATCACACACGACTGTATGGCACTTTTGAAAAACACATTTATCGAAAAAAAAAAAAATCGAAAAAAAAAAAAAAATGCTTCGGTAAAATGGTACAAGAGAGACGAATATGAAGAATTTCGAGGCTCGTCTAAAGTATATACGCAGTTTGTTGTTGCTATTTCATCCCTCATTTCCACATAGTTAATTGCCTACGCTTTTAGTTTGGATAAACGGTTGATAATTTTTGTCTGCAAGTCCGGCGAGTGGAAGGAATGTGCCATCTAAAAAAAAAAACAAAAAAAAAATTCGCACTCCGTTGGTCTCACACGTGTTTAACTCGGAGGAGTCGCGAACTCCGAGTTGCCATCATTACGAGCATTAAATACGAAGATGAATATAATTGCTTAATAATATACCGCTTTCTCACGGTTAATAAAACAATTTCTTCGTTATGGTTAACGAAACGCAATCGTCAAGATTACTCTAATTTTTATAAAAAAAAAAAAAATAAAAAAAAAGGAAGACGAAGAATATAAACGAGCGATGTACGACTTTGCGGCAATATGCGGATATTCCCGTATAGTTAGAAGCGTTTTTCGAGTTCTCCCGTTGACTCGAGAAAAGAATACGAAGGAGAAAAAGAAGAAGACGAGTAGAGTAGCTCGCCGGAGCTCGGCGGAGGCGGCGTAGGCTCATTAACGTTATTTGCCATCGTTACATAAGTCATTCCTCTCTGTTTCTCGCAATGTTCCGCTATTCTCATCTCAAATTTCTCTCTCTCGCTGAGCGTTTTTATACCGTTCATTCGTGAAACTAAAATCCGCGTGACTGTCGGAGCAGTCAGATTTTTTTCCACTTTTCGTCCTCGCGGAAGGCGAAGAATCCATCTTTTTTACACGTCTTTTATCACCCCGGGTCGGGAAAAGCACTCGAATTTTGTATGAAGTTATTCTCTTCTCGTCTTCTTGGTTTTTTCAATTAGACGAGAAATTCTTTCTCAACGGCAAAGCCACGAGGATTCTCGCATCGTCGATTCGCTCCAATAATTCTCGTTGCGATTATCATATCGGCGAAATCGTTCATATTTTCTCGTTTAATTAACGAATCGTTCGATTCGAATATCGTAACAATGAATAGGAGAATTAATTATCGCGTGGATATAAAAAAAAATGCGTCGTCGCGTTTACTTTTTTTATTCATTCCCATTCGTTCTCTCGCGCAGTTGCGTACGTAGCTGAGCCGCTCTGACGCGGGCTTACCGACTTGTCTGATGCAATAGACCGCGACTACTGCAACTCTCATCTATATATCCCCTCTCCCTTCTCAGTGACTCCACTTCTCACTACGTCTATTTTTAAACGTAATTGCAAGCCGCCCGTTTTTAATGGACGAGGCCGGCAGATGGACGCGACCGAGATGTGCACATAGTCCGAATCCATCCAATGCGAGCGTTACGCTGTCGTTCTTAAATCCGATTCGATAGAGAAACGTCTAAACGACATTTGAGGTCCGTTTGCTCCGCGTTAAATAATCCGCCTAAAGATATGCCAAATTTTCATCAACAGTTTCGGAATCGTAAACGAAACATAGAAATCGCGCGATTTCGCGATACGCGTGATGCCGCCTAATGGACCATATCGCTGCGTCGGCAAATCGATGATTTTCGATATATAGTCGAAATTTTTTTTGATTCTTCGCAATTGGTCACCGGCACATAACTCAACCGTAGTTGGGATTCGCTTCATACGCAAAACGACAGAGCACCTCTTTCTTCTCCCTGTGTCCCTCTCGAGAGATTCACCGAGGGGACTTTAATTACGCAAGTAGGTCGAAAGGGGCGCCTAATTTATTTGCGACATAGGTGACTACCCGCGCCGCGGCTCAGTCGTTCAAGAGCGAGAGAGATGGGAACATCACGCTCCGTGCTCTGTGTGCCTCTATATCGCGGTTGCCCTGCTTGCGCGCCTTCCTTCCCGCCCGCTTGTTAGTCCAACGATATTCGTTAACGTTGAGCCCACGGCAAGCAAGCGGTAGCATACGGGGTCAACGACTCTCTCACCGACGCGCATAATTCGCCACGACGTTTCTTCTTCCGCGTCGAATCTCTTCGCTTGGACTCTCCTCTTCGTGTGTCCTCTCCGCTATGTACGATATATACCACGAACGCCGCGACGTTCAAACGCCTAATTCTGTAACCTCTGCATCACTCTATATCTTTAACATCATCGTTACCCTATCTGCCTCTCTACCTACCTATAGGTATTTGTACACCACCTTCGCGGTACCCATAGCCTAAGATATATCTTTAGATTTTCCGGACAGTCCGAAGGCTTCGAGATTTCCGCGTTCATTCATTACTACCGCACGCCGCGTCTCTTCTGCTTCTTTTTACCCGACTTTCCACCTCACCGACCCATGAATTAAACTTGACGCGTATATGTGAGTTCTTTGCCAATACGATTTTTCTTTTTTCTTCATGTATCGCCGGTGGAATTACGGAAACTGAAATATCTGCGAAAATTTTTTTTTCGTAGTTTTATTTTTTTTTTTTTTTTTCGCCAAATTGAAAAATTTCAAAATTTTTTCGAACTCCAATACAATTTTTTTTATTTTTCTCACCCGACTATATTTCCCCAGCGATAGTTTCGTTCGTCAGCCTTACGGCCGCAAGTCGCGGAGCGAATAGATCGATAACGGTGCTTCCGATTACTTCGAGGAATTTCGACCGCCCTATCATTTTACATGGAGTTGTCGGGAATAAGAAAGAAATATGACAAAAAAAAAAGAAAAAAAAAAATGAATATCGCCGAATTTTTTTTTTTACGATTTTCCAAGTCAATTCTCACATTTCTCGTAGCGACGATTGATCGAAGGTACCAAAATGATAAATTGCGATTGTGGGTGGTCGTTGGTTTTGCGCGAGAGTGATAGCGTCTCGGCGAGCCAAGCGTTCAGGAAGAAATATATGTACACGACGCAGTGGTTATATCGTCATCATGTGTACATATATATCTCTCTATATATATAAAGTTTCCGCCGCTGTCGCCGCCGCCGCCGTCGCCGCCGCCGCCGCCGCCGCCGCCGCCGCCGCCGCCGCCGCCGCCGTGTCAGGAATCGAGGGGAGGGCAAAAATATTCTAAGTCCCTCTAAGGAGGAAAAGAAAAATATTCTAAGTCCCTCTAAGGAGGAAAAAAAAATATTCTAAGTCCCTCTAAGGAGGAAAAAAAAATATTCTAAGTCCGTCTAAGGAGGAAAAGAAAAATATTCTAAGTCCCTCTAAAGAGGAAAAGAAAAATATTCTAAGTCCTTCTAAGGGGGACTTAGAATATTTTCGGTCGAAGGGGGCGGGGGGAATCCCCTTAGAGGGACTTAGAATATTTTTCTGAAGAGGGGGGGGGGGGGTCGTGGGAGGGGAAAGTCAAAATATTCTAAGTCCTTCAAGGGGGGATATTATAGAATATTTTTGGTCGAAGGAGTAATGGCGAATGGGGGGGGAGGGGAAAAATATTCTAAGTCTTTGCAAGGGGGACTGACTAAGTAAAAATACAAAAAAAAGCGGCGGCGGCGCCGGTTGGTGAAAAGTTGCGGCGGTGATTAAACATTTTTATAATGTTAATAAAAGAAAAGCGAGCGCGCGTAGCGCGCGAGCCCGGGGAAACTCTAGTATATATATACATACGTATGTGAGGGAGACACGCGCTAAGAACTGGAGCGAGCCGTCTGACCCATATCTATGTATTTATGTATATATGTTTGAGTTGTTGTACAGTACAGCGCTCGTCTCTGTATACGCGATATAACCCCTCACACGCACGCGCGCACACACGAGTTCGAGAAAGTGAGTATAAAACGATAGCGAGCCGCGTGCGAGTCTAGCAATGCGCGTTCGGCTTCCCTGTTCGCGTAACAGTGCATGTGCGCTCGTTCATTCAGAGAGAAGCGAAGAGAATCGTCAGCGAGCAAAGTAAGCGCCCGGTAACCAGGGAGCGAGAGCTATAGTAGTAACATCGAGTCTATGTCGCATCGAGGCTATTGCTTGCAACTGCGGTACGAGTACCATAGAGCAGCACAACAGCGTATCGACGTTCCGCAGTTATTGAACCGAGGGCTATTATTTTCACGACCTACCGACGCCAAGTTCGCGGCCCACTTTGTGTTTATGTCATCCACCCTTCTATCCTACCTTCGTACCTATTATTGTACACTTCGGGCAAAAGGCAACTTTTACAAATCACCGCGAACTCTGGTTACAGTCACGAGGTCACGATTGTTATTATACACGTACAATAGGGTGCAACTTTTCCGCTGAAACATTTCGATTCATTAACGAAGGGATTCAATAAAGAGCTATCAGCGTATTGTTTTGATCCGTAAAGTACGGAAGGATGGTACTGTATACACTATGGATAACGTCTATCTCGAGGGTATCGAAGGGATTTTATTAGCCATTTTTTTTTTTTTTTCATTTTTATTCCGGATGTCGGCAGTTCTTTGCTGTCACGAGCACACGTGTTGCTGGCTCGCTGTTCATCCCCTCGCGATCTGTATACAGTTTATCAGTATGTGGAGAACTGCGAGGTTTATACCGTATAGCAACATAGTGTGCACTTCGAGCGCCCGGCGGTCTGTGCGAACGAGACGCAACGAACAGACGGATAGCCGGAGAGTAGATACGGCGAGTAACAGTGCAGCCGTATCATAACTCGACACGGCGATGCGTAATCCTCGCGATATCTCTCATGCGCCCGGAGATCTTTCCCTCCCAACCGTATCTCGTCTCTCGTATACACACGAGAAGGAAACACACGAACGTTTATGCAACTCTCGGTCGCATACGATTATGTATCTTTCACGATTATGTTCGACGCTTTTCGCGCTATCAACTCTCCGCGCCAGTAGTCTTTGAACTCTTCGTCGACGATGGAACGAGGACGATGACGTTGACTCCGGGCGTATAGTATGTATTCCAATGGTACGCTTAGCTCTCGGAACATAAGCCGACGGAATCGCCGGATGCGTCGGTAGAGCGTATACGTTCATTTACGTGAAAAGGAGGAAACGATTATCTACGACTGTAATTATACTCGCGGGGATAGTAACTACGAGACACAAATTACACGCATAGAAAAAAAAAAGGCGTATAGTTGACGGAACAGATACGTACACACACGCGATGGTGGACATAAAGTTTTCAGATTTAAAGTCATTGTTATTCACGAATTTTACGATGAAATACGAAAGCCTCAAGTCTCGAAAATTAAAAAAAATTTCAACACTTTTTCGACACTTTTTTGTCGAAATAAAAAAAAAACCAAAAACTTTTAGTCACTTTCAACGAAAGCAGAAAAGCATAAAAATTTTTTTTTCTCGATTTTCGATGATTCACGATTAATCGAATCGTATTGTACAATGGCGTACGCGATCTGTGAATTTTCGATCGTTATCGCGCCTTTCTCTTATTCTTTCGATGTTTATTTTTTTTTCTTTTTCGTTCGATCAATTTTTTTTAACTTTCGTAATCGTTGGTCGTAATGTTTGTATAGCGAGCTGCTGGTCGAACCGGCGACGTTGGCCAGCAGTGGTATTTACCGAGCGCTATGTTTCCCGGTCGACACACACAGTTTCGCGTTATAACACAATAGAAGCGCGTTGTTGGTACGCGTAGGAGAACACGTAAAGAAGGTTAACATGTAACGGCGTTACATTGTTAGACGGGGATAATACACACGAAGCTGGAGTCTCGGGCCGGCGAACAGCATTCACAGAACGTTGAGCACATAACGTACGTCGTACGTTGTTTCGTATAAAGCGTGAGGACTGTTATGGTATAAACCGACGTTGGGTGGTATCGCGAACACGAATACTATCGAGTAAACTACGAGAGAACCGCGAGAACGAGTCAGCGGTGTAAGCATTGTTTACGGAAGTGACGCACATCGATCTGTCTCGTTTCTGTACCGAGAGGTACAGAGGGGAGAATCGTTGGCGTCCGGGTCGCCGACACACTCTACTATCATCCCTTGAAACGGCTTCAACCCTTCGACGCTCTTCACATTTCGCGAAATATCCCCTTCTACTGAATTACGCTGATGCACTTTGTCTGACAATAACATGTACTGCACTACTTACATGCGTCGCAGTTACGACATCGCTGCAGTTACGCTTGCGTACGAGACTCGGGGAAAAACATTTCATTATACATCTGTTACCTTATATTGCGAAGACGTGCGTCAGGGTGGATGTTTATGCCACTATGGTGTGGATACCACGGTAGATGTTGTATCAAGATTTCCTTTCCTCTCCGACTCTCCTTTAGCGAGTATTCTCTCATCTCTCGACGGGGTCATCTTCCCGTTCTCACTGCTCACGCGAGCATTAACCCCCTCCCCCCCTCCCCCCTCCCCTCCTGTCTTACCTTTCTCTACAGAAATTTATTTCACTTTTTTTTTTATTCCTTCATTCTTCGCTGCACCGCGATGTAATGTAACTCGAACCTTTCACGGCCAACTGCTGTATAGTCAGCGCGATGGAACTTATATCGCCTTACCGTGTATAGACCGGCGACGGTACTGAATGCAAGTTACGTTGCTGTTTGCAGTATGCGTTGGCAGAAAAATGCATCCCGTAAAATTCCTTAATTCAACGTATGTAGGTGCGAAAAAACGCGAAGGAGATAATTCATTCGTATACAATTGTCACGCCGCGTAAAAGCAATCGAGCGAATTTTTTTCCTGCATCGATCCTCCATAAAGTCGGCTCTCGCGATTTTATGTGTTGCGTCGTATGGTTATCTATCTATACAGCGGGGGATGTTTTCTCCTGTGACGAGACTTATCGGTGCGATCGTTCGTGATAATGGAACGATCCAGGAGCGGAATTGGTCCTTCAATGGCATTCCCGTCGATAGGGTTTTCCCGGTTGGACCTCATAGTTGTTGTCGATGTCCTACTATCGCCAACCCTCGTGCCCACCGTTACTCGTCGTCGACGTTTCCATCTATACGATCATCGAGAGAATCATGGAGAACGCGTGTGCGTCAGATACACGTACGATCGCCCCTCCCCTCCGTCACCCCCTCCCTCCCCTCCCCTCCCCTCCCCTCCCGCATCCTCGCCGAAACTCTCGTAGCCGCCGAGAGAGTTATGTATGTATCCGCTATTGTATAACTAACTATTACTATAACGTATATCGTATATAGTAATAGCTTCTGTACTATCGAATCATCTTTATCACTGTTACTCGAGCTATCGACGCGCATCTCTCCAATCTCTGCTAATTACCGAAAGCGAATACGACGTCGAAATCGAGCGAACAGACGAGCGGTCTGACCCCCACGGATGCTACTACTGTAACAGCACGCTATTAGCTCCGCTCTTGCCGTTTCGGTTTATTGGTTCTGACTATAACCCATGAAATTATGATATTGTTATTAGCTTAACTCTATAGATGATTTATCGACACCGTTATCCTCTAATATTTTAGCTCCGAACAATTGTTTTCGATACGAATTGTTACGATAAATCGTAGAACTACAGAGTCGTAAACGCGAACGTTAACGCAGACTTTCGAACAGATTTCTCTATCGCGATATTACTTCCGTAATTATTTTTTTTAGCCTCGTTGTTGCAAAATTATATCAGCGATTGGTTGGAATTGCGTACCTACGATTGCAGTTGCAATACGATTTTTTTTTAGGGTTAAAAACGATTCCATAAAGTATTTTTTATCGATGATTCGGCGTCTGATAAAAACGGCGCGTTAACACATTTGGCCGCGAGATTTTACCGAGGAGATCTTTTTCTTTTATTTCGGTGGTATTGCCGGGAAAGGGATCAACCGTAGTTGTTGTCCTGTTGGGCCGCTCGTTGTCGTAGCGTTCGATGGTTTTCGTGAGTGAGCAAAGCAAAAGGCGAGTACGAGAGAGAAAGAGGGAGAGAGTCGTCGGTGGTGGTGAAGTGGTCGTCGAGCGTCGACGACGGCTACGATCCAACCGCCACTTGTTGAGTAATCTACTTAGTTCGCCAAGCGAGCAGCAGCCACCAGCTAGAAGCTAAGAAGAGGGACAAGGGATGGGAGAGTGTGAGAGAGGCGAGGAAAAGGCATTTTTCCCTCGTAGTACACACGCGTATCTCTCTCTCTCTGTTCTCTATAATCGTTGTTGCTTTACACAGCGCAATCTTTCGAAGATTTATTCTTCGCTTCATCTTATTACGGGATCCTTTTTGCGTTTAGAATGAGAGTACATATCTTTCGCGTACACACCGGAGGTTTTACTCGCTGCTGAAATTTCTCAACGGCATCTCACGCGCGCACTCCTTATCCCCCCCTTTCGCTTCTCTCCCTCATCCTCGTTCCGTTCTTTGGCTTGTCTCTCGCAGGCGAAGAAGAGAGCGTGTCTTCATAAATTTCAACTCTGCGGTTCGTAAAAGAGGCCGAAAATAACCCGTGAGCCGGTGAGCGAACGGCCGCTTGCCGCCACAACTGCCGTTGTCGGTGGTAAGTTTACGGCGTACACGGTGGTTAAGCCACGATATCTCTTCGAACGGTTCCTATTCGCTCTTTCGGGTGAGCATCGTGTTGTGTTCTCTCGCACGGACGACCGAAACCCCTGCTTTTCGTTTAAACCTCAACGACGATAGACCGAGAACCGACGATAGTGATTTCCTCCATACGATACAACGTGTTTTACGATCGATTTTTTTTCTTTCGTTTCTCAAGCTTCTGCTGCAAATTTAACATCGCAAAACAGATTTCATACACTTTATAAGTGAAAGAAAAAATAGTAAATTGCGAAGATTCTGCTGGTTTTAAAATTAAAGGGACTTTTTCCCGTCGGCTCCATCATTCGATTTTAATACCCATTGATATCGCGAGCTCTCGTAAGCGAAAAAGGTATAATTTGTTTGGTACTTTGCTACAGAAAAAACAGAGTTTAGTGCTTCGCGCTGATGAATGTTTACTCTCCGCTTAACATCAGTCATCGGAATTCTTTTCAGAGTGTTTAACACTCCTTTTACTCTCTTTTTCATTCTCTCGGATGAGTTTTGCTCGTAAAACGCATTATCGCAACTGTTATAAACGTGCGACACGAGCCAATCGCGTAATACTGAGTCATCTTGATATCCGTGTACCGTGTCGTTGGGCGTCCTATACATTCGACGGAACAGAGTAGTTATAGCACAGGCGCGTCGTATGTCTCCACGTGTGCATCGGCAAAGCTACAGCTGCAGTTTCGCGCGAGAGTGCGAACGCCGAGTATATATGCATTCGATATCGCGGCTGCCGTTGATGGCTATGGCTGTTAGGATATCAGTGTATGTAGGTGATGAGCGGCGATGCAGGGAAACTCCTCTCTCGCTCTCTCTCTCGTCTCCCCCATCGGCATATCGTTGCACACTAACCGTTGACTAGGCGCACCAGGAGAGCACGTAGGTCCAGCAGACGCACGCGAACTGAGAGGCGTTTGGTCGGTGACTGGCGCATGTGTAAGTGACGTGTTAATGATATTACGTAATGCCGTAGGAGAACCAGCCAATCAATATGGCAGCAACGGAGGATGAGAAGGAGACCGCGCGCGCGGTTCTCGTCTCTCTGCTATATATCTCCGTGTGCATATCCACCGGTTCTTCTCAGTATCGCGTTATTAGATCGTCGCGATCGCGCTATAGAATTACGATGACATCGATGCTCAATCGATTACGACGATACTGAGTTTCTATCAAATTTACACCACCGCCTGGCAAGATAAACCAAAAAATTCGTCATTTCACCGATTTTTTTTTTGCCGTTATCGCGCGTTCGGACTTTTATAAATCTTTCGGCAGCTATTTTTAGACGAGTAAAAATAAATTTTCTCGCAACTTTTATGCGTCATTTTAAAATCGATGATTAAACGGATCGACATTGTTTTTTCACTTTTTTTTGGGAATAATTAAAAAATCGTTCATATTTTATTAAATTATTGTTAAAAAAATCAATTTGATGAGAATTCGTGATTTTTGACAAATTCGGCGCGTGTACGTCGGTGGGACAAGGTTAAGCGTCGATAATTTTCGAATATGAATTTTCTATATTAATCGTTGAAACGGTGAGGGAGCTGAATCATCTGATTCCGGTGCAAAGAGAGCCGATGGAGGGTAATAAAGTATATTGTATACGAGGCACGCGTTTCACTCGTGCGAGAGCAACGCTATTTACGCGGCTGCGTGATCGATCGCGTCGCGTGTTATAACATCTCGAAATGCTGCACCATTCGCCTCACTTCGGTACGTCGCGTGTCCGATCCCATGTGTACGACATTCTCGCAATCGAGAACGTGTTGATGGAAGAAACTATATAACGTTTTGTACACATATATGTCCATATGTATGGATATATATATGCTGTATACGCGATGCGGATAGAGTCGCGAGGATGATTGACGTTAGCTAAAGGCATTCCGGGAACAAGTAGAACAAACTCTTGGATCATCTATCAACTCGCACGTTATTCTTTAACTCTTCGCGTTGATAAGATTTCTTTTACAAGGAAAGTTAAAGAAATTAAAGTTCCAAGCGATCGTTCTTGAAAAATATTTGTACTTGTAAATTTTTTTTTTTTGCTATATTTCCGCGTATGAAATTATAAAAAAAAAAAAATTTGAAAAATATGATGTTTGTGACTACGAATACATTTTTTTCAATGATTTTATATAATTTCGCGGTAAAATGTAAAAAATACGAAAATATTTTTTTTCCTCGAAAATTCATCATTTTGCACATATGTCGGTAAGGATATACGATATGGCGATTCACATTGACGATAAGGAATTTTTTTTTTTTTTTTCTTACAATTATCTCCGTATAGGCTAAAGCCCTCGTAATCTCGCTGACTTGTTTACCATAGTGAGATATTGCCGCCTCCGGAATATCCGATGAGTTTGAACCCCCAGCCGAACGCCGTCACGACGTCGAATTCGTCGACCTCAACTTGAATCGATATAGAAGCTATAGAAGCAAACGCGAGCCCATTTAAGCTCGAAATCCCTGTACCGTCGGTTGATCTATACGTAGTGCACATACAGTACCGTAATACCGAACGAATATTAATTTGCGACCAGTTGATATGCATATTAATATGTTGACGGTACATCCAAAGCGCGATTCATGTATCAGAGAAAAAGGACATAAAATTTATTTTGGCACTGAATTTTTCCGAAGGATACGTCGTTATCATTCCCATTAGGTAATTTCCTAATTAAATTATTCCGAAATTAAGACAATTAAATTATCGGAAAATTAAGACATCGTGAAGATTTTTTTTTTCTTCAAATCCTATTTTTTGTTTCGTATTTTCATCAAATCCGTTATTTGAGCCGAAAAAAAAAAAAATATGACGCGGCCCTATTGAACGTACGTTTCTTCGCCGCGGTTGAAGCTTTCGGGGTACTGCGACACGGGAGGATCGATTTCTCTACTGGCACGACGAGAGAGAGAGAGAGAAGGGCCGGGTGCGGCTACAGGTCGGCGGTTTCCGGTGTGCACCACCAGCAGAAACGCAATTCGAGGAGAGAGAGAGAGAGAGATTCGCCTCTGGGCCTCGAGGCATCGGCCCGAATATCGTGCAAGATAGCAAACACTATTCCTCATACTCTCTCTCTCTCCTCTACTCGCGTACTCTCTCGTCTCTCTCGCGCCCTCCCCTCTTTTCCTCACCCTTCCTCCCGATAGCACCATAGCAAGAGCCGAACAACAATGCCCACCGAGCAGAAGCAGACCAACCTATAGCTATCCAATGGTAAGGCTATCGATGCTAATCGATTGCCCGACCGATATATCTTCGATGACATAACTCGAGAATTTATCGACGCGATTCCAGACGCTGGTTCTCCATTTCCCCGAGTGCGCTATGTGTATACATACCTGCGGTGGTTCTATATATGTCGGCGCTTTCCCTTGTACTCCACGATATGCTAATCAACTGTACCCCGGTACTCTTAGTTGAGATATATCGGATAACGTTATCGGAAAAAAAATTGTCGAGGAGAACTTACAACACATCGTATGTTTTGTTGTTTAAAAAAAATCGCTGTGTAGGAAAAATTTCCGCCGAAAATAATAAGAAATTTTCCTCTGGAGATTACCAATGTTTCGCATGAATTTAGTCGAAAATTCCGGTCAGAATTGTCTTTGTCAGCGGGAAAAATAAAAATGTAAATATGGAGCCGCGAATCGTTTTTTGGTATTCTGAATATCTGACAAACATCGCAAAGTTATCCGGTTGAAACATTTTTTTTTTTTTTCACATTTTTCGTCGACCTCAACGCTTCGAAAAAAACACTTTTGAAACTCCGCCAAGTATCTTCCGTAATTTTTTCGCAAAGCATGAGAACATCTCCGGTATCTGTATTTGCGATATAACCACCGCAAGCAAAGTGTCGCTGTTTAAAAAAAATTCTAAAACGCCGATTTCGAGAGAATTTTTTAGACGAAATATTTTTCACACACGAACGTTTCATGACGATTTTCGATGTATTTTTTCCGCTGATTACGAATTTGCAACTTTTTTTCACTTTCACTCCCAATATTCGACATGAAAATCTGCGTCAGCAGCGTAAAAAAAAAGTCTTTTTGGCGATTATCGTTTAAAAAACCATTTTTGAGGTCTACCGACCTGCTGACGCTGCTGACCCGATCACACCGCGATGAGAAAGGCGATAACGTTGTCCCGTCTCCAACGTCGGTGATGTTTAATTCATTTTTGGTCGCCGATATCCGCAGCATTGATACAAAACGCCATTAAAATCGATTGAATTCGATAATTTTTTGAAGAGACCATCACTCCAACGTTCTTAATCGTTTAGCCACTTCGTTCCTTTTTTTTTCTCATTGTTGGCTAAAGGCTCCAAGTAACTCGACGAGATAGTATATTCGAATCGATACGATCGCAAACTTTCTCTCTGTCTTTCTTTCTCGCCGCCCGGCAAACCGTACTGTACACAGAGAGACATCTGCATACAGTCCGCGCCTTGCAAGTGCATGTGGAAACCCTGTATGCACTCGCCATACGTGGACTATCGTCGGAGGCGTGTACCGTTAGACGGCTCGTAAATTCTCGAACTGCCGCCACCCTCGCGGAGTCACCACCGCAGGTTTTCTCTCTCCTGAGTTCCTTCGTTCCATAGTTTCAGCATTACCTTTCATTCCGATCGGTTGCGATTATCTTCGAAAATGTCTCAGTGCGTCTGATAAAATTTCGTTAACTTTAACCCTACAAACCCAACGAAATAAACATTAATTCTAAAAATCATTTTAACTCAACAAAATAAACATAAGAATAATCTTATCCGCCGTACGAAAGGGTTAATGTACGCGTAAAAGATTCGTCCGTAACTATACTTCGCGCCATTCCGCACGCACGTGTTACCGAGGTTTATAATTGGCAAAGAAAAAATTTGCATCTCGAAAGTGCAACGGTTGAGTCTCTCGCGGTCAAGTCCACGGCCCTTACACTATCTTCTTTCGCGGTATCCTTGAATCGCCGACGACTTCAGTAACACGAGAGTCTCTGTCTGTGCGACGCGCAATCGTTGCGTCGATAAAAATTCAAAACAGCTCATTGTATTCAAATTCTTATGGGAATATAAATGGAGGCGCGGTCTCTCGCTACGGGGTAAGCCAAGCGTAGGGCGCGCGGTTTGTTACGACTGGAAACCAGAAATTCGCACACTGTAAGGTTCGCAAACACTTGTAGAACAAGTGAACGATGGTTACGATCGAATCGCTCGAGTCAAACGAAAAAAAAAAACAAAATTTCCCCTAAACATATTTTCCAAATCGCAAAAAAAAAAAAAAAAAAAAAAAACCATAAATAAAAACTCGTATTCGACAATTTCTTCAACTTTCTCGCTGTCGCATTCGAAGGTATCGATTCGCTCGAGTTTCCCATAAACCATTCCTAAAGCATTTTTTTTCTCGGAGTTGTTCTCCTAGTGACACAGAGTTCGCTCTCTCTCTGTGTGTCGTTCGGCTTGGCATTTCCTCGTCGATAATAGACCAGACATAAATGATAGGGAGAGCAAAAAAAAAAAAAAAAAGAAATAACAGTGGGAAGATGATATAAGAGACTTTGTGCAATAGTTCGTTGATTCACTTGTCGAATCGATAACAGCCTGCGGAGGTGTATAAAGTTTCGTACTTTTGCTGCTCTCATTCCGGCTAAAGCTAAAGTTTATCAAAAATTCATTGACCAGCGCAGCAAAAGCAGTGTGTAACGTGATTCCATCGTTCCGCCAGGCTTTACTCTTTGGCCCCCTTCGCGCAGCACCTGTACGATCCCTCGGCATCGTATGCTATAATACCTCCAGAGTGAGGGAACGACCCCCTTCCCCTCGGTGGTACGCTACGTAACTTATACAAATGCATGTGCGCTCTCTCGTCATGCGAATACTTATATAGGTATCGTGAAAACGATTTATTCCAACCTCTGCACGAAACGCCACTCACACCATTCGAGTAAATGGTGTAGGTAACAAAACTGGTCAGTCCTCTATCCCAAAGGAAACTTTGCCTGAAGCTATAGTGGAAGCATAAACGCGGGCAGACACAGACACACATACGTATTTACAAGTCTCGAATTCTCTCGGGTACACGAAACCGGAAGCTCCTTCTGCCCTCTTTCCTTAGCTAAACGCGGATACATATAGTCATATATGCAATATGTGTCTCGACGAGTTGGTTGTCTAGAGTCGAAAATTGTCGCTGGCCTAACCGTTGATATTTGGATACGCGGAGAGTCATGAAGGAAGTAGAGAAAGGTCCGCGGAACTCTGACGAACGTAAAGGAGAGAGATAGTTCCATTGGTTGTGTTCGCGGGTCAGAAGTTTGAGAGCGTAGTAGGCACGATGTAGAGGAGGTATATACGGTATGTGATTCCTGCAGTGGCACTGTCGTCGTCCTCCTCGTCGCTCGACGCCAACATCAGCAGCAGTAACAGCAGCGGCAGCAGCAGCAGCAGTGAGGCCTCTCTGCCACCTCCGCTATTTGTCCTCTTCCTCTATGCCGTGTGGTTGCTGCTGCTGCTTCTCACCGTTGGTGGATGCGAGAGAAGGTATAGAGAATGTGGCGTCGGACGAGAGGAACGAGAGAGGTTTAGGGTTCGCTCGACGCTTACGCCAGAGGAGTAACCCAACGGAGACAGATACATCGCGAACGTAGGCTCTCCTCGTGTATGGGAGGGTTGCGTGGGGGTTCGAGCTGAACCCTCTTTCCGCCTAACCCTTCGCGTCTCGCCTTGGCCAGTAGATAGGAAACGATACCAGCCAGACTTAGCGCGATAGAAAAAGAAAAAAGAGTATATAGCATAGACGAGAACGAAAGAGAAGGTTGCAAGAGTACGAACATGGTGAGGTTGAAGAGACGAAGCGAGATGGTGGAAGAAACGCGAGTGTTGGTGAGAGAAAGAGCGAGAGAGGCGGAGGGTTGGCAGGGTTAGCTTCGTCGGCTCACCGCTATTGATTTTTCCCGCCAGACTCGCCTTCTCTTCCTCACACTCACTCGTTACGTTATCCTACCTTCTCCCTCGTTCCATTCTCCATCGTTCTCTATCCCCTCTGTCTTTTGCCTTCGCCCTTGCTAACGGATTCTCTATCTGCTTTACTCTCACGACTGCCCTCGCTTACTTGTGTCTCTGTTCGTTGGTCTCGCAACCTTTCTCACTTGAATACCCTTGCACCCGGAAATAGCCATCTCGCTTCAATGAGATCGAGGGGAAGAGGACGAAACTTTAATCTATATAGGTACCTATGTATGAGGATATCTGTAGCTCTGTGTCGCGTGTACCAGTGCCAATTGTCTCGTGTATTTACCGAGCCTACGTGCATCCTCGCGTTATGCGCAATATATGCATACAGGTATACAGCGGTTGTTTAGCGTTTCCACGTGTGCGACGAACGCGCATGCGCGGCATGTTTGGTCAAATATGTGAGGGTATTCTCAGTCACACTGTCGATACGCTCCCTCCTCGATGTTTGTGGACATGTATATATATGCATATTACTCTTGTATCCAAGTAGTCGTGTACAAGGGTAGGGGAGGGTGTAACGATTACGACAGTATGCGTTATGCGTGCCTTCAACGCACGTGCACGACACAACGTCCAGTTTGTATACATTGCCAATCTTGTGTATTTACTAGAGAGAGAGAGAGAGAAAGAGGGAGAGAGCAATGAGTTTGGCGCTGTTTGACAACTTGCTGATTTTCACACCTAAGGGTTGAACTCGGCACGTGACTCCCTTTCTCGATCTTTTTTTTAAGAAATTCAACGATTTTGGCGAATTTTAAAAATCTTCAAGATTTTTTTTTATCGGCAAATAGAATTCTCTAGAAAAATCGGACAAACTTGATTTGAGAAGCTATTTCGATAATTTTAAAAAATGTTGCAAAGTAGAATCTTGTATTTTGTTTTCTAATTTTTTTTCCTCAAGTTCCCCTTTTTGGCAATGGCGGCCGATTCGTGCCATTTTACCGCAGTTCCTCAATTTTTTTTTACGTGACATCCTGTAGTTTGTAGATGTGCGGCATCATAGTTGACAACATTCTAGTAATGGTTGAAATTTCAGCTCAATATTTCGAAAATTGCAGTCACTATAATGCTAACAAAATCTCGAGGTACATACATTTATTTTTCATTAAAATAGTTTTCTCGACTTTTTAAATGATTTTCTGTGTTCTGACATGGAAATTTTCGAAAAATCGTTGAACACAATTAATCGAAGAGGATTTTGTAAATTAAGTTTTATTTATTGATAATAACGAAATCCAATACATCACATCGTCGGAAATTTGTGGAATATCACTGTGAGCTCATTAAATACGAAAATCGAAGATTCTTTTATAAAATATACGTACTATCGTAGTAATGTATATATTCCGTTAAAAGTTAATTAAATAATATTCATTGTGATCAATCTTCCGTTGTCGCGTCGAGGTGAAAAATTATTATTATCGTTGGCGTTGGCGTATAAATGTGTCTATAGGTATTTTTATGCGGAGATTCAACACACCCACCTCGTTCCCATTCCCGTTCTCGCTCTCTCGAGCCAACAGTTTTATTATAATTCGCGGCAGCCGCTTAATTTTCGCAGCCGCAATTAGCGGGACCACTCCACCTGTAGGGGGAGAGGGGAAGGGTTGGGCGTTATGATGCATAAATGGGCGTACGTGGGGGAGAGGGGGCGGTCTGCCCTCCGGACCGGTGCAGCTCGTGCGAGAGCTACCAACGTGGAAACCCTCGACCGGAACCTACCCTCGAGCAATAGAGCAAACGAAGCACGAGACGCGTAAAAGTTGAGCTACGAAACTTTTTCTACGCTTTTTTTCATCCTCGAGCGAACCATTTTTTTCTCAGTCTGTCCAATTTTTTTCTCTATAATCAACTCAAACATTCGACGATTTTCCGACTGTGTCAGAGTTCTCGCAATGCCATTGTAATTTTTTCGACGGATCCGTGAAGTTTAATCGCGAATATTCAATGCCATCCTCTCTTTCGCGATCTAATAAAAATTCGAAGTAATCGGAGAATTGTATATTATTTTTTTTTCGCGGTATCAAACGCTTTCACGCTTCCGTGAATGTTATTAAAAACGTATCCAATTGAGCGTTGGACATCGGGCACATGCGACGGGTGTAGCGAAAGTTACGCAAAGTTTTAATTGCCAGCCGAATTTAATACACCGATAATGGTGTGAAAATGGAATAACGGAAGAGCCGCATGGAGGAACATTATATCGATCGCTTTCTCTGCGGTTCTCGTCGGAGTTACGCTCTTTTATGACGAAAAAAAAAAAAAAAAAACGAATAATTTTTCGTTCGATCGTAGGGGCTTTTCTTCTTCGCGTTTCTCGAATTCTCGGTTAGCACACGAACACAGATAAAAAGAGTTTAACGTCTTTTGGCGCGTACACATTCTTCCTCTTTCGCGGCGGAAAAGAGGTAGCGATCTCTTCTCGAGTAGGGAATCGAAGAGTCACGAGAACGAGTACTGCCAAGCGAAAGGAAGGAAGGGTTGGGAATTCAATAGACCAATGCGATGGTACGCCATGGTGTGTTTAGTCGCGTGCAAAGAACTCGTGAATTCTTGCGCCTTCTTCTTGTGATCCTCGTAGACTCTCTTTCGCGTAGAAACCGCCATATATCGATACCCCTGAAAAATACATTTATTTTCTTTTTATTTCTCCACTTCCGTTTTCGCCGTAACTAACCTAATTGCTATTTATTTATTTGTTGCAGGTGAGTCTTACAAAAATTAATCGACCCTACGAAAAAAAAAAAAAAAAAATCACAAAAATATCGATTTCGGTGAGCAAACGTTGTTATCATTTTGTAATTCAATGATTTCCGAAATTTCTTAGTTTTTAATCATTATTATAGTATTTATCTGAGCGGCAAACTGATTTTTTAAATTCCGTTGAAAACTTCGATTTCTTCGAAAATTCGAAAATGCTAAATCGCTCGTCGAGGCGCTTGAGATTTCACGACTTCATTCTCGAAGTGATGCCGAAGAATATCGCGGGGGGTGGTTTTCACAGTTCCCTCGACTCCTCGACAGTCTGACACAGTAGACGGGTACTAGCGGTGGTTGAAAAGGAGGGAAGGGAAGGGAAGAGAAGGGAATGGGTCGTTGGGAGTGTTGGGGGAACAGGAGACTCGAAACGCAATTTAAGCGGACGCAAATATAGATGTCAAGATGTTTACTATTAGTTGGACCGAAGCCAAGGTACCGGCAGCATCCCCAGCCAGATCCACCCTTCCTTAACGCGTTTTCCAACCCCCCGTCCCGCGCCTCGCGGCTCCGACAAGATTTCCATACGCGACCCTTGAATTCCACCAACGTAAACCCTCTCCGCCGACAAAAGTCCCGGAATTGTGTATCACAGAGAGGGAGGCGCAGCAACAGAACGTTGTTGTTTTTCCTCGCAATCGAATATTGAACAGCTTTGCGGTCGATGAAATTGTCGACCAAAAAACACGAAAAAAAAAAAAAAAATGTATATATATATATATATCCATATAAAAGTCCGATATCTAATCGGGAATTCTCATCTCAATTCTCGTATTTCCTTTTTATCGTATAATTCACGTCGTTGAAGATTTTTCTCGAGAGGAAGAGGAGGACGCTGCTTCCCTCATTGCGACGACTTGCCTCGTAAAAATCACTTACGATAAACGTCGATAATACTATATATATATCGATATTCAGCTATAGATATATCATATATATATATATTTATAATGATCGGTTTCGCCGCGTTTGCCTCTACGTACAAAGATACAGGTATCTCAGGGGAGATTGAGCCGTCGATCGAAGGTCCTTACATCGCGATACAACTCTCACCCCTCCTCCTCCCCCCCCCCCCCCCCCATTCATTCATTCGCCTCGATCCACGCACTCTCGGCGATCGGACCGTCTTGTAGTAATAGTTACGCAATCGAAAATTGTTTCCTCGAGGGCAATCGGTTAGTCAGCGCGATTATTGCCAATGTTCATTGAAACGTAAAGCACGAAAAGCGGACAGTAAATTCTCTCGCAATTAGCTTATGTATTTCAGATTGGTGACCCTGAAGCGATAAGATTTATCATCTCTGTTTCGTTTTTTTTTTTTTTTTTTTTTTTTTTACGAACGACTCGACCTCTCATATGATTCATCGCGTCTCGACATTTCCATTACGAAATTTAGACGAACGAGTGAATGAATAAGAGTAATGTATAGATGTACTGAATGCCTTCTTCAAAGTCCATTATCAGGACGGCAGCGCATAGGTGATATCATTGTCGTCTTTCTTATGCTAAGAAATGAGTATCTTGACTCACAGTCTGTGAGACGTGACGGAAAATAAATATGAAGCGATAAGCAGTCGAAAATGGGGCATCTTTACGATACTTCCAATGCTACAACGTTCGAAGGCCAAAATTCGAGACTTTTTTGGTGTCTCATTTTTTTTTTTTTTTTTATCGCTTCGAAGGAAATCCGAGTATATCGCACGCGCAACAACTTCCTCTACGTACTATGGTTTTTCCGCGGTAGATATTGCAGCCGCGCTGTTGCGTTGGGCGAGCAGCAGATTCCAGTTCGCGAATGCAAGGCGATCTGGTTGCTGGTATACGCTGCTCAGCAGTGATGCAATAAAATACACAGCCTGAACAACCGAGAGAACGAATGTAAGCGGGAGACTTGTCTTTTATCTCTCGTTCAACCTGTTTCCTCATTCTTCTTCTCACTCGCACGGTGTTCCTTTTTTTTTCTTTTTTTTTTTTTATTCACTGTCGTGACTCTCGGTACGACAGACTCAGCGGCTGCGCTGATGCTGTGTGTAATGCCCACGTCATCATCGGCTCCTACGCAACGACGTTCACGTTCTCTGTAGATATATAGCGAAGGATATATAGGTACACGTAATACGTACGTACGCTTCTCTTGGCCACTTAACAACCTCTTCAACGAATATAGCTCGAGGAATTGGCTGCGGCGTGCGTGTCCAACTACCGTGTCCACATGATCTCTCTTCGATCTCTCGTCTGTATCTGCTTCTTCTTCTTCTTATTCGGAATTTTCATGTCTCTATTATGCGAAGTTTATTTCAAGACAACTCTTCGAGAAACTTTTTTTTTTTTTTTTCTTCTTTTTTTTTTCGGTATTTTTATTTTCATCGAGAAATATTTTCCAAGTATAACGATAGTGGAAGAAGGAAATAAGAAGTAGAAACAAGTCGAAAAGTATAGCCGCAGTAGAAGCGGAATAAAGTTTCGAGGTCGGCAAACGAATTGCGCTATAAGGATTACTCTACTGCGGTTTCTCTGCCTACTCCTCCCTCCTTCTCTCTCTCTCTCTCCCGCCGAATCGTCTATTGTTCTTTTTATCTTTGCCTCGTTTCACCGTTGTACATCGCTGCAGGAAAATATTCAGATGGCTACGAGAGTTCATTCGTTGTTTTGAATTTCTGTAATTCGTCGCTCGTTATACATAGAGATCGAGCGACGAAAAGAGAAAAATGAAAATCAGCTTGAAGGCTCGTTTCGCGTTTGGGTTTCCGAGGTAACAATAGTTATCGAAGCAACGAAGAAGGATCAAAGCTTCGACTCTCGAGGCTTTCCCCTTCGTTGCCTCCCTCGTCATTCGTATACGAATGACGTCGTACCGAAAAAGAGGAAACCATAGATGGGTTATGGTGGACAATAAAGGTCACTCCTCCTCTCGTATAAATCCCTACTGCGTTCGCTGTCCTATTTATATGCCGAAGTCTCTTCGCGCCACGAATCTCAAAGCTTTTACACAGTCGCATTATTATTATACGCTGTTGGTACTATCAAAGGACTTACCGACTTTGCCAATGACACAATTCTCGAGTTTACAAAAAGCAAAAAAAAAAAATGTTTACCTCGAGTAAAAATTACGGACTTCGACGATGAAACGATTTAATGCAATTCTAACGATAATTTGGCGATTAAAAATAAAAATCCGAAGGAATTCACACATTTTAAGATGAAACATTTGTACCTAAATTGGCGGTGGCGAATTGGAAAGATTTTTTTTTTCTAAAAAAAATTCTCGTTATAGATCGCCCTTGTAGCTTCTCATTCGCTCTTTACATCGCGGTAAGATTCCGAAGCATTTTTTTTTTTTTTTTTTTTTTTTTTTTTTTCGAGACCTATGGCCGTCCGCACGCTATCGCGCCTTCTTCCAACCCTCCAACGATCATTTATGACGTTTAAAAACTCGTTATAAAACTTGGCGGTTGCAGTTATCTACTCTATATATACACGTCGCTCCATCGGCGAGTGAACCGTCCGCGTATCCGCTTCCTCTCCACGGGGGATCGGGTAGGATTATAAAAGTTTGATAAGGCGATAAATAATTATCCGCAGAGAGGATAGTGGCTACGGCCTCTAGGATCTTTCAGGCGTCTTTTGGCTCGAGTTCACCTCTTCCGGGCGGCTCCGAGGACTCTCTTTCCCCCATAACTTTTGAATTACCGGCGGTATAGGTATCGTCTTCCTTTTACTATGTACAAAGACTAAGTATACTAAGTTCGCCCGAGAGCCTTCGTGTTATTTATTAAAATGCATCTCACGGTCTCGCGATACTATTTAACTCCGCGTATCTCAAAAATTCACGGAACGAACCGATTTTTAAGTAAATGCCGATGAAAAATTCATTCGCATTGTCGTTATCGTGAAAGCGACAAATTTATTTTTCTCACTCGAGTCGGAGGATAACGTAAGGTCCGTTTTGCGTCATTGGATCGAAAGTTTCGCGGAGTGCGCGGAGGTATATTGAGTGTTGAACGCGTCACAGTAGAGAGAGGAGACCGACGAGAGTAACGAAGGATAACCTTCGACCTTTGGAGCGCATAAGCACCGCGCGCTCGCGTAATACTGCAGCTGCAGCTGCTGGAGCAAAACGATCATCGACTCGCGGTAAGGCAGTTCGTCCTTTGCTCTTGTGTCGACGCTCGCGCCCGTGCCGCTTGGGGGACGTTCGCTAAATCGATAAGAGACGACTGACACCTGGCGACCATCACTCGCTAGACAATAATAATAATAATAACGATACGTCACGATTCGGAATCATAAACATTTGTTTTTTCTTTTCTTTTATCCCCCATTAATATTTTTATTAGCAAAGTAAAACGAACGTTTTAACTACTTGTTCATTTGTGGATTTTTTTTTTTTTTTTTTTTCATTACACTCTTCGCTCCCTCTCCTTCCGCCTTCGTAATATCAATCCCCGACGAGAATCTTAATGAGAAATTAAGTTCAACACAGTCTGCACAAGTTTGTGACGGAGGTACGGGAAAAACTTGACGATAAACTTTTCTACGATGAATGAATCCTCTCTCTCTCCCTTCGGCTCTCCCGCCTTCCGTAAGATCGTCCCGAGGGGGGGAAACGTTTGACAATGGCGATGTCAAACTGCCTGAAGCGTCTTCGAGACGATAGACGGCAATTTCTTTTTTCTTCCTTCGTTTTTCTACACGAGTAAACGCGTGTCTGCACTTCCCGCCTGAAGCCTCCGCGCAGCTTCCTGGGCTCCTGAGTAATGCACGTGCTCTCCGCAAGCTATAGCCCATCGGCGTATAGAGGAAAATCGTTGCATCGGTAATGGCGACCATTGTTTGGCGGCTTCCACGTTCCCTTCGTGTTCTCTTCATACCGGGTATAGTATATTCGCGTTTCTGTACGTTTTCACTAATACACTCGTCTTTCTACTATATATAACACGTCTACGCTAACTTCCATACATATTTATACGGGTAGACGGGTTAACGCGTCTATATATACGAGTTTCGAAGTCTCTTGGATTCTCGTCTATGTGCGCACGCGCGCGCGTGTGACTTCGTGTGAAATTTCACATTCGTATATTTTCCATCGCTTATGTATGAATAGATCTGTGTATGTGAAAGCTTTGTATTCCCGAATTCCCATGTATATTTGGCAGTATTACGGTATCTCTGTGGCTTTGGGTATTCCGAGTACCTGGCGAAATGGTTGTAGTAGTAGTAGGGTTTTGTCGAGGTGTTCGCGGGGGATGGTATAGCGACGAAACTCTGGCGCTATCGGACTCTCTGCAGGACGACGCCAAGAACGTATTACACGTATAGGTAGCTTGCTGCTGCTGTTCGCCACCTCGCTATCGCGTTCCGTCCCTCTTTCCTTCCTTCTCGGATTCAGCTTCAGCGCAGCATCCCAACGCTCATCCCGTCGCTCTTCCTCCCGTTTCGCGGGCGCGGATTATGCAGAGCCGTATATAGCGGAGCTCTCGCATCGTGGACCCCGAGAGTTAGAGCCGCGATAGAGTGAGAGAATGAGACGGCAAGAGACGGAGAGAGAGACAGAGATAGAGAGAGAACTCGAGCGCCGTTTCTGGCTTCTCTGCCGACCGTGCCAGCGCGCCTGGGACGGGACAATTTATATGCTAATTTATATTCGCTTAATAACGATGTCCGACGGTGCTTACCGACACGCCCTTCGGGCGGTGGCCCGCGCGGCGATTAAATCGATGCTTGCTGCACTAACCGATGCGCTGTGCGCTCCCGGTCGCTCCGACAACTGCGCAATGATACATTAACTCGAGAGAAATCTCAGAACGCGCAATTTCGGCTCGAAATCAATTATCGATGATCGATTTATTATGTTTTTCGTTGAATTTCAATTTTTAGTGGTCCACCGCATTGAGAGGCTTTGAAAAAATATATAAGTGTATATTTGTTGAAAAACCGAAAGGGCATTCCAGCGATTTTTTTTTGAAAAAAAAAAAAAAAAAAAAAAAAATTGGATTGGAAAAATTGGAAAATGGGGATAATCAAAAATTGATTGTAGTAAAGAGTCCATTTTAATTTTTTTTTACCGAAAGGTAAAAAACATTCTTTTCTTCGTATAGAAATTATTACGCAGGATTTACGTTTGAAAAAATGTCCGACTATCGCTTTTTTGAAATTCATTGTTACGCGGTGTTTTTTTGTGAAACGCTTTATAGCCCTCCGAGTTGTGAAAACATTGTGCAGAATCGATCGTAAAATTATTTTATCGAAGTGTCGGAATCTTTCGCAAGAAAGGTGAACCCTCTTTGAAATTGTTATCGCAGTATACACACAAAAGAACAGTAGCAATAGGCTTTTAAAAGCTACGTGCTCCGCTAGTCGGTCTCGCGATGAATACGCCAGCAGTTGCGCGCTGCACTATAGCGTCGTATTGCCCGGGTGAGTGCAACAACTCGAGCATCAAGAAGGCGAAACTCGTAGGTAACGCGTATCAAGAGTTTCTCGTGGGTGTTTCGGGATATATAGTCGGCCGTTATACTGCACGAGGCATTGCAGTGCACGAGGATCCCACGATGATCCCGTAGCGATAACCCACTGACACGGCCTTCCACAGCGTGTGTACTCTTCGCTCTCTCCGCAGCCTCTCGCGCTGTCCTTCTTTCCGATTTCTTTTATTTTCTTTCCTCTCTCCGTACCATTCGTTCGATAAAATTTTAACTCTCGTCGATCGACGAATTTTTATTTCTTCGAGCATTTATATCGTAAATAACGATGAGGAACGTTGGAAAATATGATAAATTATATGAAACTTCGATGAATGCCTGGAGTTTCTATGTATCGTTAGGTTTAGCGTATTATCGAAGTGCAGAAATCGATGCAACAGCAGCGACGGTCCGCGGTAGCGTTGGACCGATCGATAAATTAAGTGATAATTCCAAGCCGATAGCGTCTTAATTGCCGCGGCGGGCGAGAGGCAGCAGCCCGGTTGTGCCCAGTGGTCATGTTGATATAGAGAGAACCGCGAAGGAACGACGAAAGTGAGACGGTGCTATATAGCGAGAGAGTAAAGCAAAGAGAGCGGAGAATCTACCGGCCGCCGCACGCGCTCTCGCCTCTTCACGGAGTTTAATTAAATTAGCAATTAAAATGACGCGTCCAGCCCACCGGTAAACATACATGGATATACGAGTGTATATGATCACGCGGCACGCACCGTGCAGAGAGATTCTCGCCCCCTTCCCTTCTCGTGAGCTTCGTACGCTCGCGCCGGGACGAGGAGAACCTCCGACGATTCCGCGAATAAGTTAATCATCGCTTAAACGCTCTCTCGACCGCCCGTCCCGTCGTTCGCACTCTATAAATCGCTCGTGAAGATTACGATCTCGATATGGTAGTATCAAAGACGGCGAACGAAGAAGCGAAAAGTAGAAGAAGAAGAAAAAAGAGGCGGAGACACGATCCCTCAATTATATCCGTTGAGAATTCTTTCGCTTCCATTCATTCCCACGTCTTTCACGAACGATATTTTTCCATTTTTTTTTTTCTCGCTACAATCCGATATCTCGATTATTAATTACATTATTGTCGATTAACCATTATATTGATAACAAAAAAAAAATAAAAAAAATTTCTGATAAAAGTAACTGATGAATCGTAGACTGCAGTTTCTTCCATTTTTAACCAAATTTTTTTTTTTTATTTAACTAAAGGCCGGAAATGCCGATTTACATGCATTAAAACGTTCCTCACCTATGATAAGAGTTAAATAAAATATTACAGATAGAAAATTATACCACGAGGACTTTGCAAATGAGAAATATGTCTCGTAGTATTTTTTTTTATGTTTTTCGGGTCCACATCTCCTTTCGTTTCGCGTGGGGAACGCCCGGTTCGAAAACAACCGAATGCGAACGTGCAAACAACCGCGAGACGAGTTCAGCATTTCGTACGAGAGTACGTCTCTGTCCCGCGTTTCCCTTCGCAACTATCCTTCTCTCTTCTTACATTCTTTTTCGCTTCGGTAATTGGTGTTGGCGTTCTCGGTACGTGAGGTCCTCGAGAGTTTCTCGTCCCTCTCGTCGTCGTTGGCCATTGTGTAACAGGTATGATCCACGTCGTCGTCGGCGTGTACGCGCCTTTTCGACTATCGGGTCCAGTGATCTCCAGACGACGAGAGAGCATCGGGGGCCTTCGTCGAGAAACGGGTTGCGAACCGTTCACTCCCCTGTTCGCTATGACGCTCTCGTATTCAACCATCAAGATAAGACGCAGCCTCTTCCTCTTCTTCTCCGTTTATTACATCTTTGCTCTCTGTTTCCTCTCTTATTCACTCGAATCATTCATCTCCGTTGTTTTTCACATCAATGCCATTGGTAGTACGATTATTTATCGTATTATTTTTTTTTTTATATATGAATACTCCTCCCCTTTGCCGAGATATTCATTCAAGATTTTCGACGGAACTTTCGTCACGATTATTCAATCGATCACAAAGTTATACAAGAGTTCTCGATACAGTGATAGAATCATTGATCTGTATGGGAGTTCTGTATACGAACCGAAGCCGCATTCATCGTCTATACGATGGCGCTGTCCAGAGGCTTCTTCCCTTTCTTTATCTTCGGTGGCTGAGTGATTGTCGCAAAAACTGGTCCATCTCATCTTCCGAAAGAGATCCGCCTTCGCGAGGTTCTTCGAGGCCGCGGCCTCCGCGAGATCGCGCGCGCGATCGTTTTCTTCGTCTCTTCCGCGCGATCTTCGTCAGTGGGGTTCGAACGCGCGCAACTCTCATCTCCCTTTAATGCTAATAACCATCGGGGGTTCCTTCCTTCTTCATCGTCTCCTTTATCCCGAGTTTCGCGCTCGCGACAAGGACCGCGGATAAACTTTACGAGTAGACAGAGTCCGAGAGAGATAGGAAACCGCGAGTAAAAGGGAATCTTTGTATATACAGAGAGACGGCAAGGTCGCGAACACCGGCCGCTAGTTTGCGCCAAAGGGAAACCGCTCCGCCCATTCATCAATCTGCGAAAAGAATGAAATAAGACCTCGCCGCGCTGTGAGGCACCACGGCTATGGACTTTTAACCGTGGAAAGCGAGAAAAAAGATCGCTCCGCTGTGCGAAAGAACGAGACGAAGAAAGTTCCTCGCGCATATACTATATATATAAGTAAAAATTTCTCGAGACTTTGCCCTTTGTCCTCCTTTATTCTACCTGCGAACGAATGGCGTTCACTTCGATTTTAAGAAAAAAAAAAAAAATATATATATATATATATATATGAATAATAAGAACTAAAAATATAATAAACTTTCCATAGCGTCCGGTTTCGATCTTACCTCGTAAATTATAACCGAGGATATTGGCCCCCGGAGTCTCTCGTTTTTTGCGATCGATGAACTCTTAAGATAATCGATCTTCATCTACTCTCCGATCTCGCCGAATTATTCTCTCGCTTGCTAATACCACCACATCGCGGTCCATGCATATATACGTATATATATATGTATATATGTATTCCCGCGGTCTCTTTATCTCTCTATCTCTCTATTCCGGGTATCTCTTCGGAGAATAATTTTTCTGAGAACCGGTTCACCCGGACGAGAGAGCGTAGATAGTTCTCTCTTTTACTCGCTACGAGGGGAACCTTCCGAGGTCGTCGTGAGCCTCTGCTCTTCTTTTCTGCTCCGAATCTTCCTTCGTTCGTAGCTCTTTGGGATCCCGCAGCATCCCCTCGAAAGCGGCGTTCGACTATTTTCCCTTCTAGTTCACCGGCTATCCCTATCCTCTTTGTCCAGGATATCCGGTTGCAGCTACGAACGCGCGTCCCGAGTTCATCGTGTCCTTCGAGATCGAGTTTCAACGATTAAAAAGCTTTGGACTATCTCTCTATATGGATCTCCGGTATATATACTACAGGGACGATCCTCTCGAGTGACACAAAAGCGAGGGACGCGACAAGCGATTTCTTTTGTTTTTTTTTTATCAATCGGCCATTTTCGTTCGTAATAAAAAAAAATATATCTATTGAAAGAATTTATGTCTTTCGACACGAGGATTTAATAGGATCGATTCATAAATCAGATTAATGAATGGCGCCAATCGGTATTATAGTTTCTCTCTTTTTTTTTTTTTTTTCGTATTTTACTTTCTCTCTATTCCGGATCCGTTCTTCTCTCGGAACATTGCTCCCGCAACCGGATGAGCCTCGACGCGGGTCCGAGCGTCTCTCTCCTCTCGGTGTATAGTATTTGCGGTCCCCGTCAACTTATTCTGAGAATCATTAGCGATCGGTGACTCTCACTGGTTTCTACGCCAGTGTCTTCGTGCGGCGATATTCTTCCTGCTGACGGATGTTGGGTTTCAGCGGCACTCTTGTCTCGCATCGTAAAATAGTTTGTTGAGTGTCCCGAGAATTCTTAATGTCTTTCTTACAAATTTATTTAAATTTTGGAATATCAATCATATCGCCGTCACACCTCGACGAACGTTTAGATTAATTTTTTTTTTTTCACCGAAATCGAACGGAAGATTTTTTTTTTTTTTTTTTTTCGACAAAGTAGCGATAACCTATAAACGTATACGAGAAAATGTGCAGCGGTTCTCGCGAGTTAAATTGATACAAAGTCTCCCGACTGCTCGCACGTGCGTGTTTGCCAAATTATTCTCCGCCTGCTGGTCCATCATCGTCGCGGTTTCCACAGTCATGAATATTATGAGAATCTCTCCTCTCCCCAAGCGTTCTCGTTCTCTTACCTTCCCAAGAATTGCCGCGAGATTGCGGGTTGTCAGCCGGTAATTGGTGAACGAAGACGAAGATATGAGAATGAAAAACGAGAAAAAAAAAAAAAAAAAAAAAACGGAGTAGAGCGAGTGGAACAACACAAGCGATGTTCATCTCTGCATCTTCGAGGCGATATACACCCCGCGCAGCCGCGTAATACGCAATAATTGATGATTACCGGTGAACACCCAACGCTCGCGTCGGCGATGTTGCTGCACTGCCGTGTAATTAAAATAAATTAATAACGAGCGTGAAATAAGGAGGGTTCGGTAGCTCAGGTCGTCCGCAGTCGTGGGAGAGGCTGTGTACCACGCCGATGAAACTTTGCCGTGAAATACGCGCGCATCTCTCAGGCGAATGCGTCCTTTTACCAGTCTATTTAGCGATGCAGTTCTAAACGGTGTTTAAAAAAAAAAGTTAAGAGAACTATCCATTTCCCAATGACTCGAAAGTAGATGAGATCTTTGAGATTTATTTCTCGTTTTTTTTTTTTTGACGATTTTTTACGTAACGGAAAGAAAAGTGTCCGATGAAAGGGTAACACCGACGATGTCGGTGGGGTGTTGCGACGTCGTGCTTTCTATGACGAAGGTGTATATATATCCAGTGAGAACTCCATGGCAACCCGAGGAGCTATGGGTTGAGTTGGTCGTTGGGTAAAGCGCCGACAGACCGAGGGCAACCCCTATGCATCAGGTCGTTGCCCTTGACCTACACTCGTCACTCCCTCAACGAGAGTCCCACTCTTCACGTTTTCCCTTTCTCGCTTCCTATATACTATATTCCTATAGGTTTCACGGTTATAATGTATACGGCAAACGAGTTGACGCGATGGCGTATGTGGAACACGTTTATATTTGCCTGTTTTTACTTACCTCCGACTACTTTTCTGCATCGCGAAGAAATATTCGCGTCACGAAATTTATCGAGAAATATTGCTGATCGTTTATTAGTACTTTGATTCGCTTTAAAATTAATTCGAAACTTTTTTAAAAGTATTTTAAAGGCCTTCAACTCTTAGGACACCTCATTCCATGTACTTTTCACGGAAACGGAGTTACAGAAAAAAGTAAATTTTCGAAAAATTTGTTGATGAAAAAATTTTTTTCATCGACAAAATTTTTTCATCGACAAATTTTCGATCTCTTAATTCGAAAATAAAAATAAAGTAAATATAATTATTGACAATAAGGATTTTTCTAAACGATTTTCGACGGCAGCGGATCGAGAGACTGAAATTCTCACAAATCCATAAATTATTCTAAGATTATTGATTTACGATATGGAAGTGACTTTCAGATCAAAGTATGATAATTATATTAGATTGATTCGTTCCCAGAAGCTAATAAGATATACTCGACTCGGGTCGATCGTCTAATCGACGATTAACTTTTTTCCTCGTTTCTCGCCACGTCGAGAAACGTTGCCGCGATCCGTTAGTACGTGTAGCCTTTCTGTACGACGTTCTGTAAAGTGTCTGCACTTTGCGCACGCGCGCGCGCGCACACACACATACGCGAGTTTCCAGCAAAAGCAGTTCGTTCTTCTATAGGAAGCTCTCGGTACAACGTTAGACGAGAGCTCAGCACGCTCGCGAAGGCACTCAGGTCGGCCCGTTGGTCGCATTAAATTTTTGAATATTCATCAAGTACCAAGAGAGGAAGGGACACGAGAAGAAGACGAGTCAGGACGCGACGCTTTCGCGAAACGTCTAGGCAAGCGCTCTCGTGATCCACACGCCGCTGAGAGACCTCATCTCGGTGATTTCCCGAGGTATATGTCGTTCCCCGTTTTCCTTATTCTCCATGCGCGTGTACAACCTTCGCTCTCGTCGACTTTGTACGATCCTTAAACTTTCCTCTCTTTACTCGTCGGAAGAAAATCACCGTGCAGCGTTGAGTGTCTCCGGAGGGAGATAAACCTTTTCGGTATACATTCGACATTACGAAAAAAAAAAAAAAAAATGAGCATCGGAGTTACGCTCTTTTTCGATCCTTCCGCAATACCTCTCGAAACTTCTTGCCACTTTGCGCCGACTATTGAATTAAAATCTTTTACCTTCGATAATCCATTTGAATTAAATCCATTCGTACGAAAAATAATAAAATAAAGTCTATAGAAAAATCGTATAAGTTAAAAGTCAATGTCGTCGGTGCGGTGCAAATAGTCCGAGTAAATAGGAAAATCCGTCTATACGACGAACCGCGGGTGGATAAATTGAACAAAAGAGAGTAAACCGTGACGAGAGCGCGCGCTCGCGCGCAATGAAGGGGGGACGACCGGCTCGTGTTCTCGTTACTTTTCATCCAATATTCAACAAAGCTTCGTTCCATTCATCTTTACAACCGTTCTCTCGTCGGTTGCGTTACCGTCGCACGAGAATCCCTCCCGCTTTCGCGAGTGCGGAGGGACGTATGCAAATGGCCGGTGACAAATGATCTTGTTATTTCCGCGGCTTCTACTCCATCCTACTATACCTACTCTCTGTATACCTTCGTTTCTCTTCGGCAATGCGTGCGTGCATAACGTAACTCCGTTGTGTATATATACTCATACATACATATATATCGAACGGATTCTATGTAACTGCACAACCACTGCAACTTTGCGGTTTTCGTGCCGCCGTTGGTATATATATATGAACTTTTATTCTCGCAGGCGTCGTCCGGCGACTCGAGATTTTATTGTTCGATTTCTACCGCGAACTGTGTGTACAATTTATATTCTCAAACGGAGCACACAGTTTTCGGTTATATATAGTTGCCAAGAAGAGGTTACAGAGCAAAAGGAAAATTACAGAGAGGCATCTTCGCTCGGAGTAGCGAAGAGCGGAGACGCGCTGCGACACCACGAAGTGGCCGAAGAAAGAGGCCCGTCGTTCCTTTGGCTTGCAATTTTGCCGGGACGTGACCTGACCCTCGAGGCCTACGCCACCTCGGAGTATTTTTTTTTTTTTTTTCACTTTCGAACGATTTCCTTCGAAGTCTTGCCGCCCGAACACTTGCCAAAACGTGCGTCTCTCGAATCGTTCTTATGAATTATTATCAATTCGATTCTTCTTGTCCCTCGTTGTAATTTACGAAGGTTACGAAAGACTCGAATGCTGCCGGCAGGCTGCGAGCGACGATAACCAATAGGGATATACAGCGTAATTTTGCGACTCTGCGAAAAGGGAATGATTTTCGAGGCCAAAGCTACGCGGAAAGTGAGCGAACAAGAGAGAGGAAACCGGGTAGGAATAACGTGACTACCGACTGTAAATTCAACCTGACGCTCAATGTTTATTTGACGTCGATGAGATTCCTGCTTCTGTCCCGTTGAAGTGTGGCTGTTGAATGCTCTCGAGTATATATCTCTCTCTTCCCTCTGTCGGCCTCGAAAGCCGTGTGAGTGTGATAAGATCTCCGATGATTTCGGTTGATTACATCCCCGAGAGACTGCTGACTCGTGGCTGTCTCTTCTATCCTTCCCCGACCCAAGGAGAGTTCTTGAGGGAAGCATGAGAACGACGGGAGAGAACGAGAAAGGGCTCTTTGCACACTTCTCATTTTACTTTTACCGTCTGTTCATACCGCTTCCATTTCTACTGCTCGACAAAGTCTCACGATATTTTTTTTCCTTCCTTCGTCATCTTCGTTCTTTTCTTCTTCTTCTTTTTCCTCTTCTTCTTCGTCTTCTTTTTATTCATTCACGACTTTTCGCACTCGATTCTTCGCGGTCTTGGCGTTTACGAACTTTTTCCACTTATACGCTTACCGATTCTCATTCAACGCTCTCTTCCTCACTTCGATTCTATTCTCTTCGGCGTCTCTCCGCGTGATATATTCGTTATTTGGGCTCTTCGGTATCTCTCGCGCTCTCTTCTCTTCTCTTCGCCGAGAGATACCAGCGAGCGGTTCGAACGAACGTAGCGATGTAGAGAACCGGTGGTGCGAAGGGCGAGAGTAACGCCGTTGCATTATTGAAAGCCGAGTGGAATATATCATCGGCAGGCCAGATGCGTCTCCTTCCCGCTTTGAAGAGTCGCGTCGAGTTTAAAAGGCCGATTCCTCTGTGTGTATTCATCTTGAAAATACTTCGTTGCGTATGCATTCCATAGTTTTTATAATACGCGTCTGTATGCAACTGTACACGTGGGTTCACGCGCTCCGGTATACGATCGTCATGATGCCGATCCCGTTGGCATATCAAGATATCCTTCTCGAATTCTGCATCGTCACGATCGCCACCCGATTTATGCTCGTCTCATGCATCGTTATTTAACACCGCGTTAACCTACGGTTACCTACTAACTACGATCGATCGAATATATTTACATTTCATTGGTACTACAAGTCACTTTTGTAGTTAACCTCACATCGGTAGTCAGGGATTACAGAGTAATCCCAACAGCATTTCCAGCATCCAATTTTTCGCAGATGACGTTCCGAAAAAAATTAATAAAATCAGTTTTTTTGGATTGTATTGCATTTGTCAAGAGTGCAGCAGCTTTCGACACGAACTATTTTTTTTTTTTTTTTTTTTTTTTTTTTAGTATTCAAATTTTTTTTTTTTATACAAAATGTCTTCTACCGATGATATAATAATAAAATTTTTGTGTCTTGACTATTTTACTTTTTAGTTATATATTTCGTTTGCAGTTGCATTGAATATTTTTATATACAGTATATCGAGATTTTCCTTTGGCCAGAGGCTGTTTATTTTATCGGTACGTGCGAAAAACTCGAGAGACGTTGTCGTCGGCGCTCGCGAACCGAGTTATTTTCTATACCATAGAGAAGAGTACCACCATCTCTATCGACGCCCACTCTTTTATAAATATTTATCCTCATTTGAATCTCTCGCGTTTCTACGGTTGTGTCGGGCGATTCGCTCCTCACCGACGTTCCTCCATCCCGCCCTATCGTCTTTTCTTCTTTTACATTCACTTCTACCGCCATCGTCGAAGCACGTATTTGTTCTTGCAAATCTTTTGTACGTTTCGTACGAAGGATTTGCATCCATAACGGCGCTCGCCCTGTGTGCACCCGAACGATTTTTCGGGCTTTTCGCGAAATCACGAAATTCCACGGTATCTATCTTTCTCACTTTTCAACACCTCGATATTCGCTTCGAAGAACTTTAAGACCTTCTTATTTGTTTTCTTTGCATTTTTTTTTTTTTTTTTTTTTTTTTTTTCATCGCGTTGTTTGCAGTTTGGTTGACCGGTCGCGCGATTCCGGGCGATAGCAAAGCGATAGGAAAATCCAATGGAAAATAATGGAACGTTCTATTGTTTTTTTTTTTACTCGACAATTCTTTTCACGGGTTATCTCACGTCTTCTTATAATGACGAGAAATCTCTCGAAGGCGCTTTGAAAAAATAAAAAATAAAAAAAAAAGTTTGAAACGGGCGCGAGAGACCGAAGCGACCCGGTGACAGTAATGAGGAGGTACCCGCCTCATTGCTCGCATGCTTCGTCCGGTTCGTCGTTCAATCTGAACCGAAGAGATGTAACAAAGAGAGACAAAAAGCACGGAAAGAGAAAAGGGAAGATCGTCAGGTAAATTTACCACCGAGCGAAGCCGATACCCGCATATCTACTCTAACACTTCGGGTTTATCTATCGTTGTTAAATTTTTTCGACCGATGCTTATTAACTATTTTTTATATCTAAAGAGCATTCGTTAAGTTTCTCCCTGTCGTCAAAATGTGACTAAAAAATTTCGAAAAAAAAAAAGAAAAATTAATAAAAATTATATCGAAAAGCACTCATCAGACACTAATTGAAGATTAAAAAAAACATAAAAATCATAAAAAAAATTATTTTTCCTTCGTGTTTCGATGGCGAATTTAAGGCGAAAAAAAAAAAGAATCGGTGCAAATATCTTTCCGGCTTTCGCACTCCGGTGCAAACAGCAAAGGGCGCGAAAAAGGAAACAGAGAGAGAGAAAGAGTCCCAAAGAAATTCATTCCCGCAGCTACGTTGCCACTATAACGGCCTTTCCGAGAATATTAATTAAAGGCGCGAAGACGTGGAAAAGCTGCGAATGTTAGCGGATAGAATAAGGAACGAGTGAGAAAACAATAAGAAGAGTGCAAGTGAGATATATAGTAACAAACACAAGAGGGAGGAGCGGTGGGGGGTGCGGCCTCGCGAGTTCCCAGAACTCGCTAGCCGCGGTCTCGACGAGGTCGCGAAATCGTCGTGACCGCTTAGGAACGTACTGCTGTTCAACTGCGACACAGCAAACTGCGACGGCAGTCATAGTCGGCGTCGTCGTCGTCGTCGTAGTTCTTCTTGTTCGTTGAGTCGCAGCGACGAAACACGAGAGACTATAACCAGAGAGGCGCGAGAGACCGAGAGACTTGCGAGATGACAAAAGGAAAAATCATTCTAACGGGACAATTTATCGCTCGCCCGAGCGCAACGAGCAGACTGCAAGTATACGCTTCACCCTGATCTTCTCTCGTCGCGCTTCGATAGAACAAGCTGCCGCACGAATTATAAACGAACGCTGGTGCTTTTGCCGTTGGTATTACATCGGGATATACCCAAAGCACTAAGGCGCGGTTACGAAAAAAAAAAAAAAAAAAAAAATACGGATGAAAATAGTTGACTCGGCAATCGGATAATCGGTTGGTGCGTAGTCTACGAAAGATCCACTAATCTCTTATAATTGAGCTATTAATACGGACGAGACGAGTATTCTTTGCTCGTAGTGCCCACGGCTACGATATATTTGTCAGTATAAAATCCCACGTAAAATATGAGATTTCTAACACACGTTCTATCTCTCCGTGGAGAGTATTAGTTTTTCTTTCGAAAAAACACTGATCTCTGCATTTAAAGATGAAACAATACACCAGCCGCGTCGCGCACGCATTATAATCCCACCGGCAGATGAAAAAAAAAAAAAAAAAAAAGGCGTGTCCATAGTTGAGCTCCACTGTGCGAAGATCGTAGAGAGCGTACGATACGGGCGTCGGCGTCAGACTCGGCTCGCTGCCGCTGCAGCTGATGCACGCAGCGGTGCATCTCCGCGATGCACTTTACTCTCGTCTCGTCTGTATCTTTCTCTCTCGCTTTCGTTCCTCGGTGCGAGGAACGTTCCGCTGGCTTTTGCGGCTTCAGACGCCCTTGAGTCTGATTATACGCCCGTAGCCCCTCTTCTTCAGCCTTCCAATCTCTCACTATTTCACCGTTCAAACCCACACTGAAGTACGTGATGAGATGAGATAAGATGAAAAAAAAAAAGGCGCATTTACCGTAGTTCGCGCCGGATAAATTATTAATATCCAAAGTACATTAAACGTCTCGAAAAAAAAAAAAAAAAAATCGAAAAAAGATTAAACGAAAGAGAAGTTTGTCAGCAACAATGATAGCGGTTTAGTCAGCTTTAAGAGCGGTCGGAAGTCCGATATCGTCCTCAATATCGCGTCGTATATATATTCCCCGTTGTTTTAAAACCGCCCTGCGGGAAATTCAGTTCTACCGGAATTTTGAATGCGGGAAGCTGAAAAGAAAGAGGCTACCTCGGTGTTCCATGCCAAAAATTCGAAATGAAACGTTACTCGTCTCGGATGTGCACGTGATGCACCACCGGTTTCAATTCTTTCGTTCGGGCGCAACATACTTCACGCACGCATCGATTCTTCTCTGCTAACACTGATATATCTGGCGTTTCCCTTCGAGGCATCGGCAACAGCGAGTATATCAGGGAGTGAATGAGCGGTATAGAGTCCTGCGGGGTCGTGGAACCCGAGCGTAATTTAATCAGCGGCCCATTAGCGAGGCCCGTCGGGCCCCGCATCGTCACGGATTCCATTTAATTAATGCAGGACGACGTTGGCGGTAGGCCGCATGTACAGAGAGATACACACAAGAGACCCAACGCGGACGCGGCCGATATCTGCCGGAGCGCGCGGCGAAGAGAGAGGAGCAACGGGAACCATCTGGCATCGAAAGATCGAGCTGTTTTCTCATCCCCCTGTATTTTCGCGATCTGATTCTCACTTTTTTTTAATTTTTTTTTTTTTTTTTTATCATTTTGTCACGAGTGACGATTGATTCGGAGATAACGATATGAAAAAAAAAAAAACAAAAAAAAAAAACCAAACGAAATGATACCAGTATGCGCGCGGAGTACTCGTGAAAGTCGTAGACAAGTTGTGTTTCCGAGGTGAAGAGAGACACAGCAGCAGCAACGGGTATTATATGCATATACTACCGCTATACCTCGGCAGCCCCACTTCTCGTCTCAGGTTGCGCAGGATGCGAGTCATTATTCCGTTTCCCATTAGTCGACGGTCGTCGGGTCTCTCACTCCATCTCTGTCTCTTATTCCTCGAGCGTATGAGCAGAAAATGTACCCTATGCGCTACAATCGCACATGCGAACTCGTCACGCGTACCATCAAGTATTTTATACGCACCGATATTTTAATGACCCAACGACACGTGAATCCTGTTTTAGTCACCAATTGCCCCGGAATCCGCATCTGTACGATTCTCATTCGCATTTATCTTATCGCTGCCGATATTCTACTTTCATATAATCCAAACGATATCAACGCCGGTGAACGTTGTAATTAGCATTAGTTACGATGATAGTATTAATAATTATACCAATCATGTTGCGCTATCGTGTGTTTTGATTAACGGAACATTAGAGTCAAAGAGATTTATTTCTCGAAAGTGTAAACACGAAGGCATTAGCAGCGTTCGTAACAAATACGCATGCGTCAACTTCAAAGTGGCTGACGCGTTCGTCTGTACGTACGCAGCTATGTGCGAACCTCGCGAAAGTCGTATACTTAATGGGTTTTCAGTGTTCGAAGTAAGACTCGTCGTGAAAATGTCGAATGCAAAGCCAAAGCCGCTAAACGCGATATCTCTCTCGTGTTTCGCGACTCTCGTTACGAGAAATCGTGAGCGTGAGAAACTCAAAGAATTGTAGATAAATATATAAGCAGTCATCGGACTGACGGTAAAGAAGAAAGAGCGAAAGGTAAGAAGGAAAAAGTGAGTCGAACCATCCGGATCCTTCCCTTTCTCTCTTTCCCTCTGCGCCGTTCCCGGTGAATCCACGGGAGACTCATTAAGGGGTTATTTCAAAGTTTAACTGAATCGAGCTGAGGGCAGAGAATCTACTAACCCCGAATGCGGCGACTAAGAAACGTGATAGAGTGAGAAGAAGAGGATAAGAAATTAAAAAAAAAAAACGAAGAAAAAAAAAACACCGCTCAGGCCTCTGTGTGACGCGTTCGCGAACGTCTCCTTCAACCCCCGAGGGTAGACACCGGAATCTTTCGCGATGCTTGCCGCTGCCGCTGCTACTGCTGCAGCAGCTTCCAGAGCTCGAGGTTCGCCGTTCCGTTGCCGAGAGCTCGGAAATATTAATTAACGTCATCTCCCTATTCCCGAGCCAAGTCTCTACTGGTCTTCAGATATTTGCAGTTTGTTATCTCGCGAGACTCAACCTCCCCTCAAGACTATTTCTCATTTCGTCGCTGCAGTCAGCCTTAACATCGTTTTCTATTTTTCACTTTTTTTTTTCTTCATTTCTGACGATTTCGCTTGTTACAAACGATCTTGTCGTGTGGCAAGTTGAGCGACTTACGACCTCTGATTAATTCAATTTCGAACGCATATGTAATATCGCCCTTTATCCCTCATCCGAGGGCTTGTAACTGTTATACATACGATGTATAGGCGCGTAATTCACGCGGTGGAGAAGGTATAGACGTAGCCTCGTGTTACCGGTTATCCGGTGGCGTGTAAACAAATTGGCAGTAATGACGTTGCAATTTGTCAGATCGTTCAAGTTGCGCCATAGAGCTCCGCGTGCAATACTCCTCTCCCTTGCCGGCCTTTCTCTGGTTCTCTCCCGTATACGATCATTTGTGTGTATGCGTACGTATGCGCGTATTAGTCGTGACGAGAGAGAGTGTCGATATAGTTAGTGCGCGGGGTGGAAAACGCTCTCGTCTGGACAACTAACGGACACAGCCGCTCCGACTCGCCCTCGCGAAATCCCCCATAGCCACCTAGCAACGTGTTCTACACGGGCTGCTCGTTTCATTAGCATATGTACATCCGTCACTACCTATATGCATATATGTACCGCATTCGTAAACAGACCCTATTATATAGAAGTTATGACGGGGGCCATCACTTTTTTTTTTTTTTTCATGAATTTTTACCCATTCGCGGTTTCTATCGGAATACTAGAAAACGAGAGGAGACCGAAATTTTCCAGAAAAGAGCAGATTTTCGGTTTAGATAAATGAAAAAATCTTTTTTTCCTTCAGATTTTACATAGTCTGCGTATTCATCTACGTAAAAGTTAATTAAGAAAAAAGTTCTTCAATTTCGTAAAATACGATATACGGCTCCAGAATTTGGTAGTGCGGAGATTACACGTTAGTTATTACGAATATCTCAATTCTTTTTCCAACATTGTCGTATATCATTTCTCGGATTCATATATATCGGAAAAGAAATCTCGACGCGGAGACCGTTGGGTGGTCAAGAGTAGTTATAACTCTCGGACTCCCGTTGTTCGCAAAACCGGTCCCGCGGAAGTGCGCGATGAGTGAGTACCGCGTTCGAACACCGCGACGACAAGCGACGACGAGTGTTCCCATAGCTGAAATGCATTCACCGCGTCGAGGAGAGTATAGATACAGCCGCAGTGTCGCGCAGTTCTGATTTACTTATATCCAAGTTGCCGGTTCGGTTCTCCAAACTCTCGCGAGCTTATTGAACGCTCAAGCATTTTTGACGTTAACGATCTTCGATTCTCGCGCTCTTCGGCTCTTTCTCCGCATCTTCTCGAGGCAACGATTCAACTCAATCTTACCGTTATAATAATATACTACGACGGTAGATAAATTCGAACGCGTAACACTTTTGTTTGCGAGTTTACAGTATAAATTCGCTTTAACGCTCGGAGAACCGAATCGGCTAACAATCAATTTCATTCCTCGTTTTCATTCTGTATGCATCAAAACATCGCAACCACACGGAATATAGCTATAAACTCGCGCAATAACCGACTGACCGCACGTTCGGTAACAGCAGATTGGTCTATGGACACTGAAAAAAATTTGAAAAAATAAAAGAAAAATAAATCAATGGAAACGAAAATGTAGAGAAAAAATATGAAAGAGATATACGATCGCAAAAGTTATAGGAAAAATACGGTCCGATGATCGAACAGGTAGGTTTTTCGATGTATGCAGTATATATATATATATATATAATAGAGGTATAGCGCGGGGTGGAAAAGTGGTAAAGGACGACGAGGGTGAATATATAGTGAGACACACGAAAAGCGATACGACGAGCGCTTTAATTACGTATGGCTATTGTTACGGCGGTTGTTTATAATTAATCGTTCGAGAACCCGTCCCTGTCAGCCGCAGATATGACGGCCAATAAAGTACGTCGCGACCAGCTGCACAAACGGATTTTGATACCTATTGCTATACGTATAGCGTGCGCTCGGGGTGTTTGTTAGTTTCCATCGCTGTGGTGGGTCGAACCCACGAGGCGCACGGATTCTCGACCTCGTCGCCTCTGTTCCGTCTCCAACCGCCGCCCCGTTCCCATTAGCAGAAATCCGGCAATAGGCGAAAGCAGCTTTTCACAGGCGTTTGCCCAACGAATGACGAAGGGAAATTCGATGAAAATTCCCCACCATTCTATATGGTGTACAATCCGCTCGACGCCCGATCATCGGCTCGCGGGCAATACATTCGTCAGTTCGGCAAACGCGAATTAGCCGAAATTCAATCGACTATTTACAATTCATTATCGCCACGGTTAACGAGCTGTACGCGATGCCGAGTCCTCTGATGCGTGTGCCGAATGATTTATGTACATACAAAATGCAACCGGATGCCACTCGAATGTCGAGAGTGTGCATACGACTCTCGGAAACAGCGAAAAAAAAAAAATTTTTTTAAATGGAGCCGAAAAGAAAAATATAATCGATTTGTTTTTTTCAAACGATTTTTTAACCCCTACATGCGATTCACACTTCCGCACGTGCGACTTTGATTCTTAATTTTTCACGAGAGACGCACGAGAGATCGCGTTGACGTATCGGAGCGAACAGGGTGTGCGGGAAACTCGATTTTTGTCCCAGTGCTCCAGGGACGGGATTGATTAATGCGACCCAAAGTTTTCATTAGTAGCCGGCGAATGTGGTCGGGGTAGACTCGGACGCGTTCCGGGGTAAAAAAAAAAAGAAAAAAAAAGTTAAACCGCTTTATATTCCGGTCGCGCGGCTTGCCGAAGCTGCGACGAGTTGCTACGCAGGAGGGAGGGGGCGGAGAGCGCGCGAAAGCGAAGTGGGAAAAGAAAATAATAGCGAGAGGGAGAGAGAGGGAGTAACCAAGGGATGAAATAATGCGCCCGTCAGTGAGAGGAGGACTTACTATCCTCGCTGTACCTACATTCCTTCCGGTTCCGCCTTATTTGATGTCCGAATGTGTTTTATCAGTAAGGATACAGTGAAAAGGGTGAAAAGGGATGCAACCGCCACTTTGCCCTCAGAGTCATTCAATAACGTAATTAAGTTTCGTTATTTATTTTTTCTTAAATACGGAAAACGAAGGATATAAGATGAGAAAATAAAACGGTGAGCAGAGCGAGAAGAAAAAAAAGGGGAATGGATAAAAAAAACTACGGAAAGGGGGTGAAAAGTACACCGAAGCGACTCTGAAAGCTCTCGCTTGGGATTCCTTCGCTGTAGTATATATATAAATCGAACGACGACCACCAGCTTTTCTTCATGTAAATTGCTTCTCTTTCGCGTGCCCACTACTCGTTCACCGCTTTGCCTCCATTTTCGCCGCGCCCTCCCCTCCCTTCTTTACATCTTTTTTTCTATGGTTCTTTTATTTTTATTCTTACCTTTCTGGGCTCTCAGACCTCCGAAGACTGGAAGAGTTTGGTATCAGGTCGATAAGACCGGAAGTTGGAGGTTTCGATCATGAATCGAGTTCCGTAGGCGCCCGAGTCTCGAGCAATAAGAGAAGCAAAAATAGACTTATCGTATAATATCGAGCAATTTTTTTCCTCAATGAAAAATGACTTCAATCAAGTAATTTCGTAAAAAAAAAAAAAAAAATACAAAAAAAATTACAAGTGCCATTAATTGCGGTATAATAAATTCTCGTACTATTTCGTGCGCTGTCGGCATTCAACCGCGGAGATTATAGTTTTCACGTCGTTGTAGTTCGAACGAGCAAGTTATGCGTATAAACAGGCAGGAGCGTCGATCTTGTTCCATTGGAGGGCCTGTAACTGCAACCTTGTATCCAAGGTTGCCTCTCGTCGAGTCTCGTAGCACGCAAACTCTCTGTATTAATGTTTTGAACGAGTGCGGGCGATGCGCGCGGGTTCACCCACGCGTACGGTCGAGCGAGTGGCCACGAGAGAGAAGGCCGCTATGTGTATCTGCTGGCAATAAGTGCACGTGCGTTCGCATACACAGAGAAATGAGAGAAGGGTGAATCGAAGCGACAGAATGGACAGAGAGAAACGTACCGCAGGGACGGAGGCGCTTCCACTGACCTGCCTATGCGCGCTGCGCTGTGCTGTGCTGTGATGCATCGTCACATAGGAAAAAAGATGTGGATAGATAGATGAACAGATAAAGGAGAAGCTACAGGCACACGCGAACGAACGAATGTCGCATGTACGCAACACACCGCGACGACGTAACCATCGTACAGTGTGTATGTTGCTACTAGTCGTTGCTACTCTGCAGCCGACGACGTGGCCACCTCAATTGACTCAAATGCACATTTACCCTACATCCTCGACAATTACATAATGGATCTGCACCAGGCTGCGTCTACGGTCTATAGTTTATAGTAGACGCGATATATACCGCATGCAACGACATATTCAGCGCCTGGATGGGTCCCTCCTGAATTTATTATCTTCGCAGCTGCTCTTTCGGTTTCTATCGCATTTCTACGATATTTTTTCCTCATTTAGCGCGTAACTATAGCGCTAATTAAAGAAAAAAAAAATTCTGATAATCCGAAATTTTTTTGCAAATCGCAACGTTATCGTATCGACCAGTAACCCGCGACAATACAATTTCCGCATCTAAAAATCGCATCGTCGAGTTTCGTCATCGATATTCCCGATTTCCAATCGAATGGGAATTTCCAATAGGAAACAAAAATATTCTCGAATCGGCTAACAGTGCTGATAACTAATGAACGCATTGAATGAATGGCACCGAAATTCTTGAAACATTTATCACGGGTCGTAAATGAAAGGTATAACGAGCAACACGAGAATTAAATTAAAAGTGAAAAAAGTTAATCAATGAAAAGCATAGAAGCTCTTCTGGCCGTTCCGTCGTCGGGAATCGATATATCGGAGCAAACGAGGACTAACCATTCGAATTTATTTCTATTCATAGAGTGTCTATCGACAACTCGGCGTATTCAGACAAACGGAAAACTCTGTACACTCACGCGGATACATACAATAGAAAATAGGATCGCGGATCACTGAGCCGATAAAAAAAATGCACCGTGGAGAGCGCTTACCGCAGCATCTGCTACAATTCTTGAGGTCATTCAGCTTTTTTTTTTTTTTTTCACTCTTTGCTTCCGCAACGTTCGTCTTATTTAACTCAACAAAAATGGGTTAATAATTAATTGTGTCGTGTCATTCGCGAACGTATAAAAGCTTCGAGTTAATGTGAGCCAAAAACGCCCGCGAAATTCCTCGGGATAAAGGGGTAGAAGACTCAGAAAAAAGGGCCTCGAGAAGCAAAACCGTAAACTCGGTATCGGGTATCTCTCTCGCTGGTAGTTTTAGCGTTTCAATATATATATACATATATATATCGGGGGCACCAGCAGTGTGGAAAAGACTGAGATAAAAGAGGCAGAGAAAGCATCGAAGCAGCAAGGTTCTCGAAAGTAGTTGGAGTAACGATCGTTACTCTACGTAGAGAAGGAGAGGAGTGTTTCGCATCCGAAAAGTTTGAACGTTCGTCCAAGAGGCGCGCGTTCGCGTTTGCCGTGGAAGGAAAGAAAAGGGATGAGGGAAGCTTGGCAAAAGGGCGCGCTGGCCTTCTCCTATACACATAGTTTACCCTCTCTGTACAGTTGTACAGAAAGAAAGAGACAAGTTATAGAAACGTATCAAGAGAAGAAAAGAGCAAGAAAACGGGGAAAAGAGCGCAGAGAGTTTCGCCTCCCAGGCAAGAAGGGATGTATAAGCTTCTTCGGGCTTTTATTTTTCATCTTACTATTCGGCCAATCGGGACTTGGGGATAAATGTCGTGGCTTCAGCTCTTGGGAGTCTCTTTCTCTCTTGCGGTCTTTCCGCGCTTTTAGTACACCGTATCAGTTAGTTTTCCCGCGGTGAGCTTCTCCGCCGTTCCCTCTTTTGCTGCCCGGCAAAAGTATTAGCTCCGTCGTCGGCAGTCTCGTGATCGTTCGTCCGTAGACTGGTACAGCCAAAAGTAACTGTACTTTTCTGGTGTGTACAACGCGAAAGAAACGGCAAAACGCGAAAAGTACAGAAACTTTTTCGTTTGCCGTTCTCGGTTCCGGAATGCCGGCGGTGTGGCAGTCGGAGTGAGGAGACAGCATGCAGGATGGGTGGGACGGGAATTCGATGCGAAAAGCATTGGATCGTAAGAGGAAAGGGACCACAAGTGAGGGCAGTTTTATTTTATATCGAATATCGTTGGGGAAACATCCCGAAGTAAACCGAATAATGGAACGACACGCTTTGTCGAATCTTATCTTTTATAGCTTTATTATCGTTAAGTCGATGCTTCGAGTGCCGAGAAGGCGGCGCGAATTGTTCGTAAACAGGTTATTTTCATCCCTCTTTTTTTAATTCCCTTTAAAATGCACTTGCATTACGAAAATCTACGTAAAGTACATCGTTGCAACTTCGGTAAGAAAAACCGAGAAGACTGTGGACTTTTTCTTTTTTTTTTTTGCTTCAAGTACGAAGACCAAAGGACAGAAGACGATACGATATCATGCGCATGCGCATGTCGAAGTGGCGCGCGAATTCATTTTTTTTTATACTCGTATCTCCATTTGACCCGACAGATTATCAAAAAGAAAACTGCTGCTACGTAACGGAGAGCAGACATTGCATCCGATATCATTGCAAAAAAGACATCCGTTTTTGCTATTGACCGTCGGCTATCGAGCGTCGATCGGAATCAGTCGGAGGGATAATATATAGATGAAGAAATACATATAAGAAATTCAGCTCGCGCACGCGACGTATACCTTCGGCTCTGTCGCACCTGAGACGAAAACAAGTTCCCCATCGAATATCCCTTGAGCTCAATCGTTCTCTCACTAACGGCCACTACGCCGCCGAGTGAGTCCGTTCGACATCACCCGGAAATCCGGTTTTTTTTCCGTTTTATCTCTTTTCACCGCTATAGATCTCGGGATTCTCGTTCCCGATGCCGAATATACGTAATCCTTTCCTCGCGAGTGCAGAGATCGCGAGAGAGACGAGAAAGAGAGATAAAAGAGAGAGAAAGAGAGGCGAACATGTCGACGTATGAACAACGTATTCGTCTCACGTTTTAACTCGGGACCATTCCCATTTCGCTGGCCCCGAGCGCGCCGCTTCCCGTATCTTTCCAATCGTCTTTGAATTACCCGCTCGTTTGGGTAATTGGACGATTGATTCCAACTTCCTTTTATCATTCTATCTTTATCTCTCGCGCTATCGAGATTATATTTTAGAATTTTCTCATTCGAAAACACATTCACTCTGTAGCCAAAAGTTTCCGCGACTCTATTCAAAATTCGGCAAATAAAAATTTCGTTCGGAATTGCCGAAAATGTTTTCATACACAATTCTTTACGATGGAGTCATAAAATATATTTCCTTAGCCTAAAATTCGTCTGTTATGGATTTCTTTTTGTATTTCTTTCGTATACTCGCGCGTCCCTGAACTCAGCTGGCGCGAGAGTTCGGAGGAAAAGGGCGGATACAGAGAGTCGAGAGAGTCCCGGCGAAGGACCATTTCGTGAGGTGGAGGTGGGTAGAGGACCCTCTTTTGCTCAACTCCACGCGATTCGGTTAAACAATGGAAGGCACTATATCCGCGCGCTCGGTAGGGCTCGTTCTCTCTCGCGACTGCCGGTGGCAGTGTATAAATCAGGAAGACGACTGTACCCACCGACGCGGCGTTTCTCTCGTAGCCTCCTCTCGCTCCCTTCGTCTCTGGGACTTCTGGCAGTGGTGTGTGTGGCACGTAGGTGCAGCGACGCTGCAACTACTGCAACTCCGTGGGTCGAACGGTAGAAGTGAAGAGAGAGAGAGAGAGAGAGAGAGAGAGAGTAGTAGAGAAGCGGAGTAGCGGAGGAGCAAAGGAGAAGCGTAGGTCCCGGCGGTATACTCCGGGTGCTGCTAGCATCCGGCGCACCGGGTACGACCTCGATGCGTTGTGGGAGACTCCGTGACCGGAATCACTACGTGACTGTACGCCTTGAGACTCGCCACGAAGTGCAGGTATAGCCGCATGCAAGACTTGTGCCTCACCGAGAGATCTTAGAAAACTATTCGTACAATCCACGCAAATATACGACAAACAACAACATTCCGCGGTACGAAACTCCTCGTTCGTTTGACCAATTTTATTGATGCAGCATTAGTGGGGGTTTTAGCTTACGAGGTAATCATCGTTAACCAAAAAATTTAATAACAATTAGCCTAATTTTTTTTTTTTTTTTTCGATCGAAAGATAATTTATTTAATTCCGCGATCGTTCGTTGGTATTATCGCGTGTACCGTATACATACTACAGGACGCGAAAAAGAAGAAAACGGAAGGCACCGTGACACCGATATTAGCCTCCAGGTTGCCTTACAACGGCGACAATCCCTTTCCTCTATCACCATCTTCGGTTCTCTCGTTCGCTTTATCTCGCTTACTCCGCAGCGATGTGAATTTTATGGCAATCCCGGATTTACGAGAGGATATCCCGCTGTTCTTCGCTTCTCCTTCATCCTTCACCCCCACCTTAAGATCTCGAGCGATGCTCTTTACCCCCTGGAAGGGATGAAAAAATAAAATAAAGCAGAAGTGCAGATAGGGTCGCGCAGGCCAGACGCGGCGGCGAGATACGAGTGCCTCGCGAACCAGCAACCCCTTTTCATGCACCCCTTTCGCCGTCAATTCGCACACTTATTTTTCCATCAACGGGGGATGCAGGGGGATGATGCACAGCATCATTGACGTGTATACCAAAACGAATTGGCTTCGCGACAAATCACTGGAGTGAATTTCACCGACGTTATCTACCACCCCTCTTCGTGCTCACCGTCGATGTCCCTCAAATCTCCCGACTCTTTTCCAACGTTGAATATTGCCGTTTCATTGCTCGCGATTGTTTCGGGCAATAAACGCCGTTGTCCGACTAACGCGTTACGGGCATCGATAAAATTTAAACGCCCGACGATAAAACCAGAGTCGAGAGATGCGCACGATCCCCTTCCACAACTGCCGTAGCATGCCGTCCTATTCTATTCTCGTCTCACACCCTATCTGTACACTTGTCGCTTTCTCTGCTATCCGGCAGTTGGAAAAGTTTACTACCGGTCACCCTTTCCTCTCCCCACCCCCTCTCTACCCCTTTGGCCTATTGCTGTGCCACCAGAACCAGCGGGAGAATATCCCGGTCGAGTTAATGGCGATTGAAGCATCCGCCACCCTTTATCCCGAAGAGCTTCCCTATCTCTACCCTGTCTACTCTCTCCTCGAACTCGTCACTATAAATTTAACAACTAAACAACCTCTTCAAACATACATTCGCGTAACAGTCATTGATATTGTGTGTAACGCGTTACGGCGTAATTGTGAATTACCAGTCCTAAAATCGGTCTCGAAGCTCATTGATGACTGTTGCATTTTGCGGAAGGTATCGATGGAAATGTATCGCAGAGGCGTATGACACGAGACTAAAGGGTTAGAAGTCGTTCTGTGTATCTTTAATGTAGTATAGAGGTATTCGGCAGATTTTCACGGTTGTGTACGTGAGACGAGAATCTCGCGAGGGTTGTTATTTGGTGAATGAGACCGAATTTCACGGTGCCCCGGTACTAATCAAATTTTAATAGAGGCGCTAATGAGAGGGCATTCGTGGTGGTATCTGCGAGTCGGCAGTCTCTTCGCCTTCCCTGATGCCGGGTGAACGAATGGAATGGATGAGGGCGGAACGAGAAGGGCGAATGACGAGAGGAAGGAAGGACTCTGAAAACGCTTCTGGCGCAGCCAGAAATAAAGTTGGACTGAGAGATAGAGAGAAAGAGAGAAATAGAGTTGCCTCCTTGCATTAGCCTTTGCGGTTTTGCGGCAGAGTTCTTCTTCTTCGTCTTCTTCTTTTACTCGTTTCTCCTCTCTTCTCGCAATGCAGCAAAAGACCGGCCAGCATTCCTATGGACATTCGTCTCACGTTCTCGCAACAATTATTATTACAACTCTTCCTCCCCACTCTCGCGAGTTCTGAGCAATTTTATCTTTTCTCCATTCCTTATTATGCGCGCCTCTATCTCAAAACTCTCGTCTTTTTGTCTTTATTGTTATTTTTATCTCGGTCTTTAGAAAAGTTTTCGGTTGTACTATTATAGAGTCGAAAGAAAGAGGAGTGAGAAAGAGAGAGAGAACGGTTCGGGGACACGGAACTCTGTTGGAGTTTCCCTTTCCTCGGCCCCTCAACTCTTCCCCCTCTCCGCTCACCGTAAGCCTGACACGGAATGCACGTATAATTATGAGCACGTGACTCGTTTAATTTCCTGTAGGGAGTCGTCGTTCCTCGTCCCCGTCGCGGACCCTGGCGCACCTCTCGATAGGAGCCGAGCAATTTCCTCGCGACCCGCGCCGAGTATCCGAGAGATCGACTTGTCCGAGTTTCGCGAACGTTCTCGTATCTCGGCTATGGCATTATTTTGCGTTACGTGTCGCGCAACTCGGGCGATATCTGCAAATCTATTCAGGGCATTTGCTGGAAGCTTTTTTCTTCCCTGATGAAATGTCGGTTTCGCAATATTTCGATAGTTATTCGATAAAAACGATTTTTAGTCGATTGCATTTGCTTCGATCGACGAAAATTTGATGGTTTCTTGGTTTAGTTTTGTCGGTTTTTTTTCACTTGCGATAGGAAAAAAATAGTAAATATCGAATGAAAGAAGAAAATAAGACTGCGAAACTCGAAGTTTCGCTCGATTCTTCCTTCGTCGACTTGATATATTTCTCTCGTTCTTCATCTGATTCGCCCACCGCAGGAGGTAGAGAGTCGCAGTCATCGTGAAGTAACCTCTGACCCGAGAACCGGGGCATCGGTTGGCTTTCTCACGTAACGGTTACCGAGCAGATACTCTGCTATACTGCGCTCTCGTGGCGAAGAAGAGTAGACGAAGGATGAGGAAGAAAATCGAAGCGAAGACCGCCTGCGAGGCGAAAGAACTCTCTTCCTCGATTTGCCTCGCGTTCTCTCTCTTTATACGTTAAACCAAAGATCAGGCCAAAGGGGATTCTCAGACACGAAATCTCGGAAAGCATAGATTATCGAGAGAATAACTCGCGGAGTTTTAAAGCGCGCGGTATGTACCTGTCGAGGTCGGGCGTTAAAGTTTTCTCGGAACTATCGCGCGTCGTAAGGCAATTAAGACGTTTTGCAATATAACACGATAATGATAACGAGAGAAGGTTCGCGCGCGGGAACGACGACTGACCGCGCGGAGACCGCGGACGGGGGGAGCACCTCTCTCGCTATATTAGCCATTCGAGAGAGGTGCCCGGTAGCTGTCAGGGCTCATATAAACTTAGCTGGAATGCGGCGTGTGTTCGGTTTACCGAGGCCAGTCAGCAGTTGCCACCGACGGAAAGTCTCGTAATATAAACTCCGTCTTGTTACCTATATATACATATATACTCCCTGCGGTTACTACGCGTACTTCGCGCATTCGGTATATCGAATATAGACCGCCTTAGACGAGAAAGACATAAGGCAACACGCGACGCACACTGAAACGGGAGATTGAAAGATATTCCGTAGGGGGCCGGAGGCACCTTGTTTTACGAGAACGCATTAAACTTCTCTCTCTTTCTCTCGAGTTATAACTCGAGCGCCAAAATTATGATTTGCGAAGCAAAGGTTGGCGCGTTTCCTACGATCTTTCGCACTTATCTCGTTTTACTCGTAACGCCCGAAACAATATCGTCATCTTAATTTTCGATAAAAATTTATCATTTTATCTCCCAAATACGACGGATCTGATTAATTAAATAAAAAACAAAAAAACTTTAATTTTTTTTTTATTTTTTTTAATCTACAAAAAGATTTTTTTATCTCTAATTTCGCTAATCACCGAGAGTTGGCAAACGGAGAGAGCATTTCCGCCTTCTCGCTGGCAAATAACGAACTTTATTCCGTAAATTTTGCCGAAGTGATTTTCTCTCGCTTCTCCTCGTAGTTCGCTCATTTCTCCATTCTCTCGCTTTCTCTATCGCCAACCGGCAGCGGGAAAATTCTCTTTCCCTCCTTTTATTCTCCACTTTGTCCGGAACTCAAACGCGAACGCCCGCGCTGGGTAGTCGACCGAGAGAGAGAGGGAGAGAGAAGAGAGAGGAGCGATAGGGAGCGAGTGGCTCCGGCAAGAAAATATCCGAGCCGACGAAATCGTTTTGCAACGAGGCCACTCTTTCGTTTTATTCATACTCAACCAGGTTTTCTCGGGTATAAGCCTGAGGCCCCGCGCAAACGCGACGCGCGAGACTCCGATGCTGCTGCTGCTGGTGCTGCTGCTGATTTCAGTCACTGCAGCCCTGCTAACAGTAGATACACTCGACTGAGTGTGGAAGAGCCGAACAAAACCAGGAGGGGGAGATCCAATCTAATTATCCGTAATGCGCCGGAACTCGGAAACGAGGGCTTGTCGACGTACCCACACCCCTTCCGGTTGACGTACCCGTCGCGTTATTCATTTGTTTGTCCCGGAATGCGAACGCTCTCTGCAATTCCATCAAGCCTCCGTTTCATAACTCTCTCTTTCTCTCGCCGTGTGTTTTTTACTCCGAATTTCTTACTTCAAAAATTTTCGCTTTAATCTTTTCGCTTGAGAAAACAAATTTTTCCAAAAACTCAGCCAAAAAGACGCAACTTTTGTGTTCAATCTTCTTGGCAGTATAATAAGAGCCAAAAGAATGAAAAAGCCCAAGTTTTTTTTTTTTTTTTTTGTAAAGGGTCACGAAACTAGAATGCGGTAAAATTCTCTTAATACTCCGGGAGAATTTTCCTCCAACTTTGCTCAAGCCGAAGAGAGGTCTCATTCTATTGCGCTTAAGCATACGCACGGGTAGCATTTCTTCTTCGTTCGTCGTTCGCTTTATCCGTGGCCCTTTACTTACTCTTTCGGCCGGGGGGGCCCCTTGGGCTACGGAAGACTGTTTGAATTTATAGAGCATAAAGGCCGCTCTCTGCTTTGGCCGTTTTACGGCGCAAAAGACTCGTGACAGGCATGCGCCGGTGTATAACAGCGGTACCTACTATAGTAATCCTCGAGTCTAACACACTACACCGGAAGAAGTATATATTCGCCTCACTTCGTCCGCGGCGTATGTTCTCTTCACTCTTTCGCATGCACGGCCTACCATCCAAGTTTCTTCTTCGACCTGAGAATATAAACCCTTCTTATTCTACCCTCATCCACTCTCTCTCTCTCTCTCTCTTAGTCTCTCCGCTTTTCAACTCTTGGCCTATTTAATAAAGAGAGATTTACAGTGGCAACGAAAGTCCCGAGGCTCGCGAAAGAGAGAGGGAGAGACAGGGAGAGAGAGAGAGAGAGATAAGCTACGCAAGAGCAGAAAATGAGAGATTCCGACAAATTCCAAAGCAAAGGTTTTTCGCCGTGCCTATTCCACGGCGAGAGCCCTGAATCCTCGCGCGAGTATATAAAAACCGTGGATGTTGCATTTTTATTTGTATTTTTTTTAACCGCAGTATATAAAGCTGCTGTGTCTATAAAAAACCGTTTTCTACGCTTCCCCTTGTCCCGCAACTATGTCATTATTTACTTCATTCCGTGTACACTCGATCGTAGCTTGTTTCGCAAGTGACTCATCGCGATTATCGCGTCCGATGCGTCGCGACGCTTCCGCGGAGCGTGACGTTCCCCGTTACGCCACCGACTCTGTACCCGCTGGGTCTTCCAGTACGACCGATGTTTCTCTAACGTTATTTTCTGCCCTCCTTCGATTTTCTTCTATTTTACGTTATAATTACTCGTCTCACTCTTCCCAAGTCGCATTTCTGTTTTGTCCTTAAATATTTTCAACGCTCAAACAATCGATGACTTTGCGGAAAAAAAAAATCGCGTCAGCGTTGAAAACTCGCCGTTAGAGAGGATATCCGCAGCCATGGGCTCGGATACACACCCACGCATGCACATGCACCGTAACCTGGAATATACTGGCTGAACGTTGGGGGATTCTCTTGCATCCAAGCTCTCGGGGGCTCTAACTCTATAGTTTCCCTCTCGAAAACGGGCGACGCAACGTCGACGACGACGCCCGTTCATTAACGTTGTTTTCACATAATTAAGCGCACGCGGGAGAGGACCGTCGACGTTCGTCTAGTCTCCGTCTCTCTCTCTCCTGCTCGCCTATTAATAGCCGTTACCGAGCGAGATAGCAGCACTCTTGCAACGCCCGATCCTTCGTAGCCCGAGCAGCCAGCTAGCTAGCTAGCTAGCTAGCTAGCCAACCAGCTAGCTAACTCTCGTTCCATAACTCTCACTCGAACGTACACTATCCCACCGGTGAATTTACCGTAGTTGACGCAGAACGCGAATGTACACCGGTATAACAACACCGCCACATTGGTGTATTGGTATTTGCAAACCCACGTGAGTTCACAGCACGCTATTCGTATTATCCAATAATACGTGTGTACCTGTGTGTACATATTAACCGTGGCGTATAACGCGCACAGGTACAAACCTCTGCGACTAGCGCGAGAAACGTAATTCATACGTGTTCGCCAGAAGCCTATCGATTATGCGCGCACACAACACTCGCGAATAATCCATCTATCGAGTTTACGTACGTTCGCTCGTGTCTCGACTATCTGCCGTTTGCGAGAGTATTTGTAATTTATATATCGTCGGTACTATATGAGGATACGCGTGACCAGACGCGTGTCCAAACGTACATTGCAAGGGATGCGTACCCTTCGTCGTCATTGCCCTGTGAACTGTATACATTCTATTGGATACTATTCCAGTCGGTGTTACGCGATCATCGCGCGTTTCAATCATTATAGACCAGTGGTTTCTTCCACTACATCGTATAATCATTTAACAATGATGATTTTTTCGTTTGATAATCGTAATATCGTTACGTTTGATGATAAAGCGATATGCATTGAGAAAAAAACGTTGAGCGCTACTAAAAAGTAGTTGCAGAGACCAATTTTGCGCAGAATGAATAAATTGATCAATCAACGCACTAACCGATTCATTGTGAGAACTAACCGATTAGTTTTAAGAATTAACCGACTAGTCGCCCCAAAAATGTTATAATGCCGAGAAAATCAATCAGACAGGTTATGATAAGATATATTGCGCGAAAAGTACGACTTTTCATGTCTATGTTCAGTGCGTAAAAAGTCACTTTTTTTAATTAGCGTGCAAAAAACGTCGTTTTTGCGCACTCGTGCGTGAAAATGTCGTTTTTTGCGCACTCGTGCGTAAAAAAAAAAGTGTCGCTTTTTCGCACTCGTGCGTAAAAGTGTCTTTTTGCGCACAGGCCAGTGAGATTAGGGCATTCAAAATCGAACTTTTCGCGCAATCAGCACAAAAAAAAGTGTACAAGTAACTACTGCAACCAATGGCGTTGCGACTTTATATGCGATTCTTTCAACTGTTCATTTTTATCCGTATGCCTGTCCCGGTTTTGTATTTACTCAATGCGCAGTATGAAGATTAAAGGCTCTTGAAATTAAACGCATCGGGAGTCCGCGGTTTGCTATTGCGGAAGGAGAGACTGTTTAATAGTAATTCGCAAGATGCAGCTCCCTCCTTCATGAGCGCACGAATGCAAATACACACACGGGGCGTCGTATATTCATGACTGTTGTGCTGTCTTTGCGATTACTCTGCGCGGTCGCTCCGTGTTATTTCAAACGTCCGCGAGCGCTCTGCCGGCTAGCGAATCATCGTGGCCTTCGAATCGCTCCCAAGTGGAGTCCAGCGCCGACGAATAGAGTCGAGAAGAGTGTCGGGAAGAAAATCGACGAAGGAGCGAGCGAGAAAGATCATAAAGGTGGCTGGCTATACTCGTCTATGTGGCATTAGTCATATTCCATGCTGACAGGCCAGGGGCCTTCAAAGTGTTTCCACAGAAGCCGTTATTTCATACGCCTCTAGCGTCTCTCGCGATTTTCTCTCTCTCTCTCTCTCTCTCTCTCTTCGCCGTCACATTCGTTTTTTATTATCGTTTTGCCATCGTCCCTCTTAGAAAGATATATAGAACGTCGGAGCGATGCTTCTTTCCGCTCAGTTATTCGCACTATATACCGGCAGCCTCTTCCTTCAAGTTTCTTCTTCGTTTTTCTTCTTATATCTATCGCGGTTCTTCAACTTTCATTTCCGGTCTGTTTCTTTGATTCTCTTCACGAATGCCAGGGCGATACATATTTTTCTAGTTACAACCGAAGCGAAATGAAAACTCGAACGAGCCGTGTAACAAGAGCAACTCTTGCTTCGTATAGAATCGCAAAATATATCGTGAATGTAAGAGAAGCATAGGCACGGCGAAGTCTTCGCGGCATTATTACCGTAACATCGATCGATAAATTAAAGATCGTACGCTCCAATTTCCGGCCGATAGTCTCATTCACATGGATGGAAACTATGTACTTTGCTTTACGGTATATATATCGCGGTAAAGTGGTGTAACGTATACGCGTTACGTGTGTGCATTGCTGGGACGAAAAGCGTCCCGACGCCGACGCCATCGTCGACGCCACCACACTAACCTATCGACTCGTTATAAACCGTGTATATACGAGCCGCAATGCGGGCACGTGGAGCAATTTATGGATCAACGTATAGACAGCACACCCAACCCTCCCGCACCCCACAAACACACGTAGACAACTCGATCCGCTATCTATCCGTATAGAGTTCTATCACGTCGTTCGAAAATCGATCGGATTCAGCCAACTCTTCGTTAAATCGTACGGCGTAAGAGAGGTATCGCTAATGTAAATCGCCTATATAAAATTACAAATTCTCAATTTATCTGATAATATTTTAATTATTAATTCGCTGCGTTACATCGTAATATTGGGAGTCACCAAACGCTGGAGAAATATTATCGACATGAAAATAATTACTGCATACTATATGACTAAAAATTCGTCAAAAAATATGTTGAATCGAATTTCGAGAAAGAAAAAAGAATTTTTTTTTAGCCCCTATTTTTTGTTGTTTTTACGATTAATATACATAAATTCATCAGCTGTTTTTCGTTTACGATATATATCGATAATCGAAAAAAAATCTTTTTCCGTTGATTTTTTTTTCACGTGAGTAAAGATATACATATAGACGTGTTTATTTGCTGTTTTTTTTTGTTTTTTTTTTTTCGTATTATTTATTTTTCTCTTCGAGTGGTCTTTGGTTAGCCGGAAGCCAAATCCACGTGTGTTGTTTCCGCGCGTCTGATGATCCTCGAGAATCGTATAGAACACCCGGAAGTCTTTGGTAACAGGCGGTGCTATCGAATTCTCTCCTTCTCCACCATTCACTGTTTTCTCGAGTCTTCTTTCACGTTGGTAGCTCGAGCAGACATTCGCATTGAGCAAAAGCGGGTCTCTACTTTTCTCGTGAAGGACGTTTTTGGACGTTAGCCCAATCGCCGCCACATTTCGTTCGTCCATCCGTATACCTTTCGGCGAGAGAGCGCGCGCGCCCGCGCCTCCCTCCCGACCCGTTACGGGGGCTCTATAATACGCAAGCACGTCGAAGAGAGGATAGTTTTCTCTCTGTATCCTTCAACCGGCAATGGGATTTATACAACGAGCCAACCCCGAATTTGCCGCACCCCCATTTCTCCCTGTTCTTCGCTTACACTTGTTCGAAAAACGAAAATACCTTTAACGTTATTACCTTTATTAAATTAAACGTCTACTCCGCACTAACGGTATATCTACGAGGGTGTGCGCTTGGCGGCCATCGAGGGTTGTACGGGGCGAGGCTTCGAGAATACCGGGGGGGTTACTTCTCTGACTTTATAGTGTTGGAGTTGGCGGGAAGGCGTGTCTGCTGGCCACGAGCCCAAGCGGCTCTCGAATGTGCGGACCACAACTACTTTTCTAATGCCGAGTAGAGAGAGCAGCGGGGACCCACTTCTGCCCAACGTACCCGCGCCTCAACGTATTTTCCATCTCCTTTTGCTATTTAACCAACCGGTACCTTCGACTTTATTACCTACGGAAATTAGTTTACTTAACCGGAAAAATGTGTCTGCCTCCGTGCGCCATAAAAATCACATTCAACTACTCAGCTGTTTATTGAGGAAACGAAGAATTCGACAAAATCCCCGTAAAGCTTTAGTCAAACTGTAAAATAGACGAAGCAAAGCCGACGGAATCAATTGCCCGGTTGAAGGAGCCTATGGTTGAAAAAATCCGGATGAATTATTACGAAATTCGTATGATGCTTGCGGTGGATCATTTTTTTTTGGCCGATTTTGCGGTCTAGAAATGGCTTATTTTTCGTGAAACTTTGAAGCTTCAAAAGGATTGAAGTATCAAGTTTCAGCGGTCGTTCGAATATTATCTGCGAATGTTCAGACATGTATCACTGAGTCAAGAAAAAACAGGAAAAAAAGGCGAAGTGTATACGAGTTCGTAGTGAAAGGGCCGGATCAGTTAGCGTGTAGGAGTCAAGAACGGGATAACGTTTACCTCGTAAGTTCTCAGTCGCGGAAGGGCCAACAGGCCAGAAAGCGAGAAAGCGCTTGGTGCAAGTCGTGTGCCTTATCCTTGCCCAGTTTATTTAGTGGACTCGTGTTCTCTACTAACCTCTCCCCCTATTTCTCCTTCCACAACTGAGGTCCGTACATACATAAATCCCCGAGTTCGCTCTCCTACTGTTTCCCTTTTTCAACCCTCTACTTTCGCCACCCTTGTTGAGACACTCGAGACGACTCACGGAAACCGTGTTATCTCCGGCTAACGGAAAAATAAAATATACCCTTTGACCGTTAAACTGCTGGAAAACATCTAGCGTAACGGAGAATGGGTATTTACGATATTTTTTTTATTTTTTTTATTTTTTTTCGAATCAGTAAAAATTCCGAGAATCCTCCATGGCCCGATGACCACGGTATATAGTTGAGTTGCGTTCTGCTCGAAGGAAGCGTGAAATTAAAGAAAAATAGAAGCGATGTTGAAGCAAAAACGTTGAAACTACAGAACGTCGGGTAAGAAAGTGTGCAAAAAACGGTATGGGAAGCGGGTAGTCACGAAGTGGATTGAGAGAGAAGTATGAAGCAAAGGGGAGGCGTGTCCGCCAGGACTATTAGAGTGTCGAGTACCGCATGTATATACAGTCCACACTCTGTGTATTGTATGCTCGCTCTTTTTTTTTTTCTTCCCTGCGCATTATACGCACGATTCCTTGGTACTTGGCACGTAGCACCCGGAGAGTTGCCGTGAGAGATGCGTTTTAGACGCTCACTGCATATGCGCACAATTACTACGTTGGTTTGTACGGAGCTCTGGAGTGCGGTCGCACGTATTACACGCCTGAAACGCGAATAACGTTCGTACAAATGGCCATGGAACATGGTAGACTAAAGGCTTGGCACGCACTTTACGCAGTCTGCCACTGAAAATTCACGTGATATTGCGCGCGCGCCCGCGCGCACACATCTCTAATCTTAATGGAAACACCCGAGACACATACACACGCGAATGCGCTTATCCTTCGTGAATCGTCAATGCTCCGCAAGTCTCGAGTCCTCGATCTCTCGCACGCACTTCGTACCTCCATTTCTATGTCTATTCACCTGTACCAACCTAACTATCCTCTACCCACTCGTGATGCGTGCGCGAGGTCGCATTAGCATTCAGTGTACACCTATTGCAACATGTATTTGCTGATATAATGCGAGTAAAATGGTCCCGTATGACTTGCCGTTCATTCATACAGAAATACATCGAGTAAAGTAACTTTTTTTTCATTTCTTCGAGATGAGTCCAAAAACCGAATGAAAGTTCATTTTTTTTGTCGGCTTATCGAAAATTTTCACGGCTTTTGTTAAATTGCTTCGCGTACGAGATGCTTTTTTTGTATGAACGTAAAGATTGCGGAGCCGCAACTTTTTTACTGAATATAGCTGAGTGGAGTATTTCGTCGCGGGAATTTCTGAATTTTTCTCGATTTCCTACGGAAACCTCATGTAAAAGAGATTTTTCAATTTGATTTGCTGATTTGACTAGTGGACAGTAAAAATGAGATTTTCGACGGACGACGTAAGCGAGAGCAAGAATTGTCAGGTCGCGGCGCGATATAATAACAGATTCGCTGACGCCTTTGCGGAATAGTAAAGAGCGCACAGTGCGCGGTATAATATGTAAAGAGAGCTGCCACGCGATTTCTATGTACCGTAGATTTCGGTAGAGTTGAACATTTTGTCGTCCTCTAGCGGGATGGTGAGCGGAAAAATTCTCTTTTCACGAATTTCAACGGGGAATCGAAGCGTAAGCTTCGCCGGGATCTTTTGCTTCTGGCGGTCCGCGTGTGGCTTGCGCGACTTCGCAAATGCCGCACGTGAATCGTTAGGCAATAAATCGTTGGCTCATCTTTAAAATATGTGAATGGAAATATTTGGACTACGAGCACTGCGCTCGTCGCGGGGCGGTTGTACGCTTCGTGCGGTCGGAGAATGGAGGGGTTTTTTCACTCCGCCTGTAGAACGAGGCGACACGAAGGGGGGTAGGATGAAGCTTTGGTACCGCGTAGGTCCTGGTATTCAGCAGGAAGCGGAGATCTACAGTTCTCTCGTTGTAAAGATGCCATATCTCGGTGGGCCGACGCGCGGCGAGCAAGAAGTACGGCAGGAAAAAGAGCATTTTGCAAAGTCTCATATACTTCGCGGACTCTCGTAAATTGCCAGCGAAATAATTGATAGGCTCTCGCGTGGCCTCGAATGTTTCTATTTTCTTGGCATCTCTTGTAAAGGAGAATACGGGTGTATATGCCTGACTGCGTGTACGGAGAAGCGGGGGAGGGGGTCGAACGAACGCGATTTATTCCGGCTCACCGCCTCGCTGTCTTCCACTGTGCTGTGTTTATAATATAGCGCAACCCGCGTCCGGGGGTTGCTTTTTCTTTCTCGCTGCGGATGAGTAGAAAGAGGGAAGAGGGAAGACAAAAAAAAAATGTTGGACCGAGAGGCGAATTCGGGTGGCTGTATTGAGATACGAGAGAATTTGTATGCATCTATGCATCTTTTCACTTAGTGGAAATAAAAATCGTCTTCGCACATCCCCATCTTGTTGTTTGCCATTTTTTTGTTACTCTGCTTCCGCGAACCGGTTGGACGAAACTCTCATAGCTTTACGCGTGGCCGATGGTCCCATTTCTGTGTCTGTTTTTGCCGACGATTTTTAAACTCCTCTGTATACGTGAGGCACCGGAGACCACGTCGCTTTTCCACCCCCTATCCATCTTTTATAACGTTTTTGTACAGTGTATATATACGTATATAACTTTTCTCTTCTCAACACGACCCACTGAGAGATTAACTTTTTGCATCAAGCACGTCCGCGCGAGGCTATACGGCAGTTAATCATTTTTTTTTCTATCCACCATCCCGGCCCTTCGAGTAACGTTAGTTATATTTTGTTCGTCGTGTACGTAGAGAAATCCAACGGTGGCAAAAGAGCCCTTTTGGCCGCGAAACAGTTTTACCAATTTATATCCTCGTACTCGCGTGCACTGCCGTTGACGCTTCTCGTTGCAGTAACGGGATATACATATAGTACGGTATACAGGATCGTCGCTAAAGCCAGCAACACGCATAGAAATTCTGGGCAATGCATCAAGAGACGACGTGTACACATATACACACCCGGGGATCGTGCGCTATTAAATATTTATTCAGGGAGAGGAGCAACTCTTTTCATGCGCTCGTTTCAGAGCTTTCGTAATTATCGCTGAACGATGGGATTCACCGTTCTCAATGAAAGCGATTGTTTGTGGGTCAATGAACGGATTTTGCGTACGTCTATGGCTTCCATGCACCCGACGATAACACTCGCCGTCACGCGTATTTTATACATATTACGCGCCGCTGTAGTATAAATTGTGATACCGGGTTCGTTCGCCCGACGATAACGGCTTAATCATAGAGCGACTAAATTTTTTTAAATTTTTTTTTTATTGCATTTAAATTTTTTCTGTTTTTTTTTTTTTGCCTTTTTTTATTTTCAACGTTCCTCAATGACTCGCCAACATGCGCACCGGGCGTATATTAATTTCGAAGAAAGGATGCTGGTGCATTAAAAGAAAAATGAAAAAAAAAAAAAAAAGAACAAACAAACTATGAAAAAATAGTGAGAGAAAAAAAATTGCGAGAAGGAGAGAATACTCACAGGAGACCGGTTTTTCGCGTTCAGCCTAATTACGGGGACCACCCCGTCGGTAGACAATGCTCACGCGACGTTCGCCGTACTTTTTCTCCGTACTTCCCAACCCTCTCCACCAAAGGACTCGTTGAAAAACGACATAAAAAAATGTGTATAGTTATAAAAAAAAAATGTTGGAACAGAAAAACGCGGGCAATTTTCCCGCCGACATTATATTGCTTGTTTACATTCCAACGGAATATTATCACATTTTATTATTTGCAAAATAGCCGTCCTTTCGAATCCGATAATTTTGACGCTTTGACTCTTTACTCTGCTTCGCTGCGTCGACCTTTGATTAAAAATTAAACCCCACAATTTTTCGTGTAATCGGTTAAAACTCTACGACTCGGATGAGCGAAGGTTCAAAGAGAATATAGCGATTAAATATCGAGAGTGATAGAAAAAACACGGGCGCTCTAAAAAGCTCGATGAAATTTTGCAAAAAAAGAAAATGGGAATCTCGAGTGCCTTTGAATTGTTCGGTACTGCGGATAGATCGGTATGAAGACTTTGCCTTGCACGGTTTTGCGTGGCGTGGGACGACGGAGTACAGTAGTAGCAGCAGCAGTAGTAGTAGTCGTAGTAGTCGTAGTAGTAGTAGTAGTAGCGGTAGCAGCGAAACGGCCGCCATAAATCCGGAGGCCAACACATGTTTTGCATAATATAAGCTTCGCTGCTTCCCTGCGAGGCTCGCCGCGTACCCGTTGCGGGTCTTTCCTTCTCTCGTGTTGGGACCGTTCTATCCGCGAGCATTTCGTTTCCTTCCCTAAAACCCTTATTCCCTTCTATCTCACCTATTCAGCATCGTACACGTATTATCCCGCCTCTCTCGCTCTCGCATCGTCCGTGCGCGCGAAAGAGTTGAACGAGTTCTACCGGTTTTCACGGAGAATCGAGCAGCAAAGAAAAAAAAAACAAAAAAAAAAAAAGAAAAAACTGCGCCAACCCACAGGCGGCGAGTGCCCGGAGGGAACGAAAGAACGGGATATGGCTGCTACCGACTAGATAGGATCTCCGTCGATGGGGGTGAAAGAAGAAAAGAAAAAAAAAAAAAAAAGCTGCGAAAGATAAAAAGTAAAATGAGAATGAGAGATTCTTGCAACGATAATCATCAGAGACGTTGCAGCAGCCCGAGAATTGCACCCACACTACCTGCGAAAAATTAGACCTCCAAATGGATCGTTTATACTATTAAAAGCATATAATAAAAATAATATTATATATTTTCAACATTTAACGTAATTTGCAATACATTCGTGTCATATAGCGTATACACGTCGCTCTATATTATCTTAATCAACAGTTAAATGGATGTCCTCGTTTCCCAAGATTGTCCATTCTTTAAAAAGATTCCATTCTTTTTATTTTGTACACGAAGAAACCTCTCGAGTTTGGCGAGCATGAAACTTGTGCAACGTGTATAAATATACGATACATAGGTACATGTATATGTATATAATATACAGCGAAAGATACAAGGTGCAGGGACACGCTCTCGCGGTACTTAGTCTCAGCTTCGTTGAAGCTCGCGCGTGCTCAAGCCGGCAATTTGCGGGCCTCTCACGTTTTTGCGTACGATGCCGCGCGCTCCTGCTCGCTCACGGTTGGCTTGCATCACGTACCCGTGTGGATCGCGATACCGCCGTAATGAGAGACCACGCGCCCTACCCTTAGCTACACAAGGCTACATGTACGACAGAGCGCGAATCACGAGACGAGAACAGAACAGACGAGAGATAGTGTAACCCAACGGTGAGGTTCAGCCTCGGAAATAAACGATAGTTCGATCCCCCTGAAGTCGGAGGGTGGGAAAAATCTACCAAACTACAATTTTACTTTTACCCGTCAAAGACAAAACTTATATTTGCACCCCTATCTTTGCCAAAATCGCAATCAGGACAATAATCATAAATGCTGAAAGCGCTAAACTCTGTGCATTCATACGACGAACCTCGCGCTCTTCCGAGTTACTATTTTCCCGATATCTATAGAAAATATTTGTTTAATTTAAGCAAATATTGACCATTTCTATTATTTACACAAAAAACAACACGTCGCTTTGCTTACCACAAATAGATCGCTTTTTTATTAGTATTTTTTAAAAAACAACGGGTTAGCCGCGCTGACCCGCGCGGCCGAGTGGTCGCTGGCGCTGCTGCGCCTGTGGACCAATCACAACACGAATAAAGCGATAATAATGCATATATCGAATTTCGATACTTTCGAGATATAATATCGTTACTCACCAACTTTTTAGAAGTCAAAGATGAATTAATGATAATTTTTTTTTGTGATTCCAGGTGAGTGTTCCTACAAAGAATCTTTGACGAGAACGTTCGGTGAGAATATATATAACTTTTACATTAACGCGACTCTTTAACAAATAAGCATATTCATCTCTGTACGTTCTCTCGTGAACGTTAGTACTATTGGGAGGTTGAAGAAAGAGAGAATGTTCAACTGTAACCGGGGGATGGTACCGCGTGCCTCCCGGAGCAGTTCAGTAGAAACGCGCAAGGAAAACGTACGGTTTGCGCGAAAATATACGAGGCAGTAAATTTCAGACACGCCCGTTAAACTTGTCCGCGTGTGCTAGTGAGACGGGATGTTATATAGTTCGGAGCTTCGCGCAAGTGAGACAGAAAGAAAGTATGAAGCTCGCGGAGTTTAAGCTATTCGAGCGATGCGAGTTTTTCGTCTCTTTGCTACTATCTCAGTTCTCAGTTCCGTTTCACATTCAATTGATTTTAATCATAAATAAATTAAATAAAAAAAAAAAAATTGGACCAAATTGATTAAACCCCTTTGCGTCGAAAGTCCGATTTATTTTCCGCGGTTTCTTCTTTGATCTTTTTTCGCGAGTAACTTGCGCGCGTAAAGAAAAATAATGAAATAAAAGGCTTGCGGGAACTTTGTTCGTCTTCGGATCTCTTCCGCGTGTATCCCGAACGCGAGTGAACAAGCAATGGATACGTCGGTTAGGATATAGAACACGGTGGAGGCGCAGCGGTGAAAACGTCGACGAGGCTCAGCCCGCCTCGCCTTTGCCTAATCCAAGCTCAGGCACCGAGAAACTCGACGGAGCGCTTCTAATCAGCGGTAAGACCCGTCAAGTTCCTCTGCATCGAGTTACCTCCCCGAAGCCAGGACTCCCGGAGCTTTCGCGTGGGAGGGCTCGCCGATGGTACTGTGTTCGGTACGCGGGGTGTTTTGCTCTTCTCCCACCGAAGCTTCGCGCCATCCCCCGTTTTCGCCGCAACGACGACGAACGCTTCCCCTCGCCTCCCTCTCTTTACTTCGCACCGACAACCCTCATCATCCCGAACACCAAGCGCAACCAAGCAACTTTGATCCTCGATTCCAGTTTTACCTGCAGTTCTCTCCCTCTCACCGCTCGGCGTTGCAACAGTCTGGTGTCGGAAACCTCGACTAAGTTTGTCTCGGCATTCGAGGTCGTCTTCTCTTGTACCTTCTTGATTCTCTCCTTCTTACTTGAAATTTCACGACCATCCCCCACCGCTCTCGTACCATCTGTCTCATTTTACTTACTCAACCAGCAAATAATTCGAGTACTAAGATCTCCGAACTTCATCTTCATTTCCACCGCTGACGCGAAACTAAATATCAAGATCGTTAACAGTTACAGCGGAAATTCCAATAGAATAAGTCGACAGATTTTTTACCTTTTCCCTTACGTTTCAACTTGGTATATAAAACTATTTGCCGATTCTTCAATTTCGGACAATGTCCAAAACAGCAGATAGTTGACTTACAGGATGTACACCTGTAGTCATATTCGTTAATCCTCTTCTTTCTTCGGACTTAAAGTGAATGAACAATTATAGTTAAACTTGTCGCATATTGCCGACATCGGTATTATCGATTATCGATTGGTTTAATATTCCATCAAAATTTGTTAACGCCGCAATCCGAACGCACAAGAAAGAAACGCTTCAGAAATCGAGTAGCGTTTAAGTTGTTGTTTATCGACATGCGCCCTCTGTTCTCTTTGTGTTAACTGCCAAAGTGTCCCAAGCTTTGCTGTCGTTGCTGCTGCAACTGCTGCTTCTGCTGCTGATGCTGTGGTACAGTTTCGTCCTGTATTTGAGTAGAGAATGTCGAACACATATAGAAGCGCATACGGTTGGTGGACGCGCACTGGTGGCTCGTTGGCGAGAGAGTCTCGGCAACGAACGAACGTCGGGCAAACGCTTGGCCCATTGTACCCTTTTACAACCAGAGCTTAATGAACCGTTGTCAAACGAAGGGAAACGCGCGAGTCGCCTGGTGCCGGAGCGTAGAGGAATAAAAAGCGATAGCGTTGGTCAGAGACCGAGAGACTATAGTGTTCTGGGTCTACCTTGTGGCCAAACGACTGACCGACCAACCGACACGTAACGATCTTGCTCTTCGCTCTCTCTCCCTAACGTATACGTACTTATTACGTCCTCCGCGACTTCTCTTCCTTAACCCTCCCTTTCGTTACCCCAATCGTTCTAAACTGTTTCCCTCCCACGTACGGTCTTTCTCTCTCTCTCTTGGTTTCTCATCGACGTCTTACCTCCAATTTCACTTGACCGTCTCTCCGGAACCTCTACGCGTACATACGCTATCCAACTTCCATCACGAGTTCCTTCGTATCCCTTACATATAGCCTCTACCTAGTTCAGCAGAGGTCACCGTAGAAACTTCCTCGCACACGCTTTATTAACGTTTTACTGCCGAGTTTACTGCTGATTTACGCGCTCGGGTTCACTTGTAGCCCCTCTTTGCAACCGTGGAAACCTTCGCCGTGCATGAAGTTATGGTCTCATGCAGAGAAGACTAATACTTCGCTTGGTATGATATTACACGAATATCTTGGAATGTTTAATACCACGAATGCGCACGATTGCTCGGCTCTGTGGAATCGGTAGAAAGTATTATTCGGTCGCTATATTAGTTACAAAAAGCCTGGAGAAGCGATTTTTTTTATTCGTTCGTTTAAAATTTTTATGTTATTTGAATATCCGTTTTTTTTTTTTTTTATTACAATTGTTGGAAGTCGAGAGTTTGCAGTTTGCTTCGGCGCATTCAAATATGATGAAAAATATGCGCTCGTTACTCCACATTTTCAATTGGATGGAACAGGTGCAACTTTTTTTTTTTTTTTTTTTCGTTTACGCGTGTTAATTAATTTGCTCGGCACTAACGTTGCGCTCAGACACGCGTGAATATTCGAAAGGGACGGTGATTTGCTCGGTAGGCGGCTACACCTGTTCGCACTGTACATACGATCTCCGCTGCTGTACGAGACAGGTAGCTGTCAACGTGCCGGTTCTCACTTGCCTCGCGAGACGCCCGTGAGTGACAAGGCGCCTCGTGCGACGATAGACTGTGCGAATTCTCCACAGGATTATACGATTTTCTCTCATAGCATTCACTACTCTCCGATAACTTATTTTTGGGCTTTGCCCGTGCGCGCTGCTCCGATTTTCGAGCTGAAGAAAGTGACACATAGTGTTATCAAATTCGCAAAATCTTTACGGAGAGACGTGTAAATGTCGAAAGAAAAGTTTACATGCATTTTCCGTCTGAATGACGACAAGACTCAGACCCTTGAATTTATTTTGTATTCGGTCATTAAGGGCAGAAAATACGTAGAATTTTTTTTTTTTTTTTTCATTTTTTTTTTCATTTTCTCAAACTTTATGATTAATATCTTAAGAATATTGTGTACACGTTTAATTTTCAACCTCGTAAAATTACCGAAATTGAACGGCTTTGGAGTCATCAAACCGCCGAGCGCGTCGGCTATTTACTAAATTTCAAATTTCAACTCGATATTGTTAGATATTTTTTTTACTGCGCCGCGTAGAATTTTTTTTACTCACTTATACATTTTTTTCATTTTCAAAAATTAAATCGAATGTCCAAAAAAATGTACGAAAAAAACCGTAACGTAAGATTCATCGCTCGCTGTTTCGTGGAATAAATTCTACTCAACCAATTTTCATAATTCGAAATCATTTAGTAAATTATTTGCATGTGCTTTCGAATTAAAAAAAAAATTGGATGCCACCTATTTTTATTAAGGAACAATAATAAGAATCTCTCAAAGTCTCTGCCGGACGTTTTAAAATGTCTGCTTGAGATACGAATTTACTGTCGTCACACGAAATGCTCGCAACACTTAATAATACCTTCGCAATATACATACTACGCGTACAACTACTACCCATATACATATCTACTTACGTGGATATGCATATCTGTATTATGTTACTCAAGGTACTGAACAGGTGAGACCGTCGTCACGCGCCTCTGGAAACAGGTGTGCCACTTACTAGCGCACGGTACTCGTCGTCGCGCGACGGGGGACAAACTAGTTACCTACCAAGAACTCCCATGACGAGAAACATGCAGCAATACCTTATCTCTCCGTCTCCCGTTTTTTTTCTTCTCATTCTGAATCTCGCATAGTGCGCAATTTCGTTTTATTGCTTGCAGATATCGTAATATTACATGCCTTTCTTTACCTCGAGGAGTCCTTTAATTCGCTGCGCCGACATTTCATTAAACTGTTCCGTTCGCTCCACACATATAAGAACTAAAAAAATCGGCAACAAACGACAATATTTCAACGACTAACAACAACGACGACGAGTAGATAATATAACTTTTGATTAATATCTTAAATTAATATGCCGAGATAATTTTCTTACATCGTCATACACGCGCATGCGCGGTACATCGGTGAAAAGAAAGGCCCCTCCTGTAGACTCGTAGAGATTTCTCGATAATAAAGAATTTATTATAGGTAGTACACGTGAACGGGCGAGAGTGCTCGGGAAGTTGCAACGTCAGCGACTTAGCCCTTTCTACTTGCCTTTTGAGTTTATCTCTGATACGCCAGACTGCAGTCGCGCTCGTTTCTCGACTCGATCCTTTGCCTTCTCACCAGATTATAGTACACACTTTTACATATGTATATATATATATATATATGCAGGTGTGTCTTTTTTTTAAATTCGTATCTCTTTTCCGCTCTTCGCCGGCAGTGAGAGTGTCGGTGGAGAGGACAGGAAGGTGAAGATATGGTATATAATACACTTCGGAAAGTGCGAGAATATCGCATTGCTCGCTCGTCCGTGTAACTTATCCGCAAATTGCAGTGGACGCGAACCCTGTCGTAAGCTAATAAAATACAGATGGGGAGAAGAGGGAACGAGGCTGGGTATACGAGGCCACAGGGTGGTCAGTGTCTCGCGTGTAACACGTCGGATATGCCGGATGGATAATATGCATTTCTACGGTACGTTATAAGGAAACCTTACCGAGGGCTGCCACTGCCCTCGCTAGTCGCGAGGGTACTGTAATACGGATTATTAATGGTTTACCGACGCTTTTACGCTCTTTCTCTTTTGCTCGCCTCTATCATACCGTTCTGCCGCAATATGTTCGTCGGGTTCGTAAGTTCGTGCATTACCCGCGAAAATCTCCCGATCCCGCTGGTTCGCGTGCGCGACCTCAATCGACCTATCTCGCTGCAGCTGGCACCGAAAATTTTACCTCAGCTCGCGTGCACTTGGAATCCCGGCGAATTAGAGATTTGAGGCTAAAATTTTGATGATTCTTTATTACATACGTTTAAGAAATATCAAATTATAATTTATCTAATTAAGTGAAAAAAAAAAAAAAAAAAATTCTTCGCGTCAGGTGTTTTTAAACAACGAAATTCATTAATTTAGAAACTATTACGCGGATAATTTTTTTATTATTCGCGTTAAGAAATTATAAAATCTGAACTTAACTACGGTAGAGAAAAAAAAAATCGCGCCGTCAGGTGTTTCGTAATAATAACAAAAACCCTTTTTTTTACGCGAAGGTAATTCGAAAGAGTCAGAGAAGAGCGAAGAGATGTCGCCGGCAACTCTGTTTTTATTATTCATCCAGCTTCGTCGGATGCTTGGGTAGCGTTCGGGGGCGCGGAGGTCAGCTCTACCGGGTAATTCTTTATTGCACCCCCGGAGAGCTTACGTTTATCTACGCACGTTAAAGTCCCGTGGGGTTGTTGTTGCTCCACAGGCCACACCGGTATTCTTTCCAACGTTTTTCAGCTCTCTTTCACGCTGACGCTTCTCTTCTCTCTTTTCCACTCGGAGTTAACTCGAGCATCAAGCAACCATTTTGCCCCAAACTTTACGACATACGTAATTCCCATTTTATACGATTTCTCGCGAGACTCAACGGAACTCTATTCCATTATTTCATTCCCTTCGTTTCACTTCGCCTGCATACTAATAGCCAATACAAATAAGTGCCCTCGAGTTACTATAGATGTTGCTGGACGCTGCCTCGTTGCTTTTATCTTCCACTCGTCGATCTTTTCATTCCCTTCGACAAGCTGTAATTAATTGCTTTTCATTGCTATCGAAGCGTTACGATACGAATGCATTTTTCGAAATCGTCATACGGAAAATAAACACGTTACTTCGGTGTATGAATACAACAGCATTCCCTTTGATATTACCAGATGAAAATTATTCATGAGGAACGGCGAACGGACTGAAAAAAGAAACCGATTTTATTAGCAAATTTTAATCCTCCGCCCGACTTTGCGATAATACTGTAACCACATTGGTATTTAGCGCGAAATTTTTTTTTTCTTCTTCGACTCTTCTTATTTTCTTTATCGCGCGCTTTTGAATGTTATCATTGCTCCGAAAACGAAATAAAGTTATTTCTCTTCAAAAATTCCAAAAAATTCTTATTTTTGACAAAATCGGCGGAAAAAAAATATCCGATCAATTTTTTCTTTATTTGAATCTCATCTCAACAGCGTATACAAAATCGCAATAATGAAACGAAAAAAAAAAAAAAAAAAAAAAAAAAAAAAGTCGATAATTTTTTCATCGAAATGCGTAGCTACGTAATTCAGTGCTCTCAATTTATTTCATCTCGTTTCTTGCGACACAATGCAAATTGGTATCGGTGATCATATGTATTCGATGAGAGAGGGTATGCGCGAGATATAGAGTACAATCTCTCCATGGTATAGAGAGCGAAAATTCTGAACAGGCTTTGGATGCAACATCGGGATATCCCGGAGTTACGTGTCTGGGAGGGTACGGTACGACGAATAGAGGTAGAGTAATGTGCGACACAACTCCTGAGTTGCATTCGAAGTGGCGTGGAATTGTGGCACAGGGAATGCCGGAGCTTTCGCGGGAACAACAATACTGGTAAATGAACCGACGGTAGCTCTCTCGTAGTCTCTGTCTCCGTTGAATCTCGCATCTTCGCCTTAGGCGCGTCCGTAGTATAGCTATATATGGGTCTATAGGTACTCCGGGGCATCTCTCGTTCTGCGTTTCACTCTCGAGATAGTATACGTGCGCCAGAGGGAGTAAAGCGCGTTGATACCGAAAGCAGCGAAACAGAGAGATAGAAGCAGTGCCAAGTCAGTGCACACATGAGTGATTCACAAACTCCTCGTTCTCGTGTATAACCAAATCCATAATTACTTCAAGGGAGAGAGCCCGAGATCGTTGTAGTAGGATAGCAATAGAGATCGACGTTAAGGGGGTTATTACGCACGATCCAACCTCCCAGAGGCATCCAACCGGCAACGGTTGGGGATGTATCTTGCTCTCTCCATGTCTGATGGCATTTCCAACCGAAGCTGACGTCTTCGGGGGAATCTATCGTTGATCGAATTGCTCGATCGATCGTCTTCCGTATACTCTGTCGGCAAACGTCATACTGCATTGATATGTATGTCTTACAGGCGGTAAATTGTCTCGAGAGTCTACGTCCCGCGTGGTTGTCGCCGGGATGACGTTGTGGCAACGTCGAAAGACTTCCACTGCCTGGTAGCATTGCTATTATGCTCATCATACTCGTTCTACAGATAAATTATTCAATTTTCCTATAGGATATTCGGCAATATCCGACGCGCGTTCGCTACCTTTGGCATAAACGGTAATCGCTGAATCAGGAATAAACAAACAACTAGCCGCGGGGGGTGCAGAGGGTTGAGTTTATTTTTTTCCATTTCGAACTTTAGTCATGAATTTAGCGTTCGCGAACGAGCCTGCCATGGCCTCGGTTCGTCGAATCGACGCAAATATCCGCAGTAGGTCTCCGGGACTATAGAGCACACGAGGGGTACGAGGGATCGTGCAGTATTTATAACGGCGATCGATGAGCCACCGAGAGAGAGAAAGAAAGATAGCGAGGGACGCGAAGAAAGAGAAAGATAGAGAGAGTGTACGGCCGGCTATGAAAGTTGCAGGCCTCTCGTTTCCTGGTTCCCGGCCTGATGGCCCGACTCAACTTGCATTGCTTGCTGTGTGCTCGACTTTCATGTAGACTCTCGTAGCGATCGAACTATCGTATGCTCTACTGTGCATCTATCTGAAATATATACAGGGAAAAGCCTAGAAAACTATATCGGGCGTCTGCGTAAAAAATTAAGGCGTTCAATATCAATCTATAAAACAAATACTAACCTTTTACGGGGTCCTCGCGTAAAATGGGGAACTGTAGTATTCGTCAATCACGAAATTTAAAACAATTCGAACGATAACATGGTACAGTCGCAAAGTCCCGAAAAAAAAACAAAAAAAATGTGTGTACCGTAATTCGTTTGTTAAAATACGAAAAAAAAAATATATATATATATTGAATTTATAACATCAATCGACGACACAATTATTAATTCGCTCAGCGTTCACTGTTATCGAAATCCGCGAGTTTGTCCGCCGTTAATTTTTAAAGGGATCGAATAACATCACCGAGCGATAAAAAAAATTGGAAAAAATTCACAGCAGGAGCTTAAAGTGTCCTTATTTTGATGGCGGAGCTTAAATTTCAGTATAGTAATCCATGCGCTCGTGTTGCTGATGAGAAGCGAGACATGGATCGCTCTCTACAAAAAGCCCACAAAAACCTATTCTGTTTCAGCAAAATTTAGTTCGTAATATTCTTCGTAACATTCTGTAATGTGACATTTTATATTGTGTTTTTCCGTTAATAGTTGAGGTCAGATTAAAAAAAAACGCGAATCCCTATTCTCTTTAAGCTCTTTCGCTAAAAATGACGATGGCACAAGAATCGTTAGTGTTATTAGAGGCCAACGGTAGTTACAGCAGTGCATCGAATCGAACTCTACCACACTGTACGCCCATACTGCCCGAAGGCTTAGCCAATGCGAGCAGAAATAAAATATTTGAAACCTGCGTCGATCTCATGTGGTCGAGAAGGTGGAAGGAGAGGGTGTAGCGCGGCGGTAGGAAGGGGAAAGCCTGCGGTGAATATAAGCGGGAGGATTTTTGGTGCATGCGGGTAGTTTATATCGATGGCCGGTTCGGTCCATCGTCCATCTCTATCTTCGTTGATATAGCTTTTTTCATTCGCTGGTCCACCGGTTAATCCCGTCGATATTCTATAGCGATATTGAATAGTCGGGGTATATATTCGTTGTCGTAAGCGCAAGCGTTTCGGCTTTGCGGAGATATCGGTGAAAGAGAGATAGTGATGAAGAAAGCGGCGTTTGGAAAGGGCCCAGTGAAATAAGGGTTCGATGGTATATACACGAGCTTTTTGCGGTGGTGAAAGCAGAAACGGCACACGCTGAGCCTTCGTCGAGGAGAGGAAGAGACGCATTACATTTGGCAGCGATTTCACTCAGCGAGATTAAGCTTATTTTCGCTCGGCTCGACTCGGTACGTCGGCGAGCCAGCAGATTTTGCCGTCGATCTCTTTCTCTCGTTCGTCTTCCGGTACCGCTCGTTTCTACAATTTTTTTTCACTCCTGTATAAACTTATGTAATATCCATGAGAAAAGTGTGACGCAGACTCCGCGCCGAGCGGGAATGTCGGATAACGTCGATCTCGATATCGTCGGCGCGTATGGTATACGCTAATCATAGACATATCTCGGAGTCGCAATCTGGAAGAGAATTTCCGGGACGATAGCGATCCGACCACGAAAGCACGACTGCAAAAGCTTTCCCTCTTCGCTGCGGCACGAATAGCGCGAAAATAATCCCTTGGGATAGAGAAACGAGGAAGGAACTGCGCTGCGGATCGGTGGCACGAGTATATAGAGTGATGAGGCGATCCAGATTACCAAGAGAACGAGATATCTTGAAAGAGATGTTAGAGTGAGAGTAATGGGGAGGATGAGTCGAGCTCTTCACTGTACATTTCGATATTAACTCTCTTCATCGCAAGAAGGTTAATTAAATTATCCCGGTACTCTCTGTAAATCTGCGGAACTATAACTATTCCGTGTTTAGCGTGTACACGAAGCTATAGACCAACAGCTGAGCCGTACTTCACAACCGGATGTAGTGTGATCACCGCACCCGATTGAAATTATAATATTACCTTCCAAACGTGATAATATTATAATTAATAACCGTATGAAAATCAGCGAGCGGGAGGAGGCGGAGGGGGAGGTTGAGAGAGGTAGAGGGGTGATTAACGCCTGAGGTTAATTTAATTCGGTTAGCTGGTAGAGAGCAGCAATGGATAATAAATTTAATGTGTCGGGGTGACGGGAACGCACGTTCGCGAGATCGTTCAGGTCGAAACGACGTCCGCAATATTCTCGTTTAGAATCTCTCATTCCGGTCGTGAAAGGCTTTCCCCTCCCATCGAAAATGACGGGACTGTGACTCTTCAGCGAATAATAGCAGTTTCCATCCCAAGTTTTGCTACCAAAGTTTCTCGTTAATTGATGCGCAAAGGGCGGCTGCTATGAGTCCAAACTCTATCTCAACCTACCGTGTCGCACGATGGGGATCCTTCGAAAGATCGAGAAAGCCCTCGCGGAACACATCTTAGCCCTGTCGCTGCTGTTACGCGACTCGCTCATTCCTCAAATCGGATGTCTGCAGCTGCTACTACTGCTGCTGCTGCTGCTGGTGCTGCTGCTTTGCTCTGCTCAACAACGAGGCTCCCTTGTAGGCAGAGAGAGGTGAAACCCCTAACGAGTCACAGATTAGTTTCAAGGAATTTCTATCATCCTCCACCATCTTGGGGTGGAAACTTGGTCATCGCTTTCCTCCTTTCATTCCATATATGTATACTGCAATCGCTCGACGATCTTATCGAAGCTTTCCACAGAACCAATAGTCAATGACTCAACTAAATGTTGCGAAACATAAATTCGCTAATTTATTTTGAAGCTTCGAAATAATTTCGTCGTATTGATGCTTTTACAGGAAAAAATTAAATAGTCCCGTTTATCTGTGCTAAAAGCAGAAAAAATCCACGAGAACATTAACTCCACGAAAACGAACCACAATTTCGCGAAATTCCGCAATTTCATCTAAATTTCCACGAACAAATAATTATAATTAAACGAAGAAATCCGTATCCAGAAAAGAATTTTTCAAAAATCGTATAATTCGGCGTAATAATGAAATTACACCACGAAAATCCAGTGAAATAGCAAATACTGATTCGTATATTTTAATTGAGAAATTTATCTGCTGTTCAGTGTGAACATTTGTTGCGAATAATTGGATGGTATTTCAACCTTTTCTGTTAATACCGTTTCATCATTACACAGCTTTAATTTTAATTTTTGTAAAATTATTATTATCTCATCTTTTTAAATGACAAAAATCGCACCATTTGCGACGAAAAATGTCAGTATGCGATCAATTTTTTAGCCCTTTGGTGTAATGTGAACGAAATAATTATGTCGGCATAAATCGATGAAATTCCATATGAAGCTTCGTTTTCATTTTATTCAGTTTTATTCCTATTAACATGCATTCAATCGTAATAAAACCTGAAAAGCGCCGCGAGTCGTAATACAAAAAACGGTACTACAAAATGTTGTTAAGACTCCGTTAGACCTTAAAACTGTTAACTTCCGTTTTTTCCGGGGGCAGTAAGCACCCGGAAATGAGGTGAACGGTCTAAAATCTAAATAAGTATAATCTTCAAAAATGTATTTTACATATTTCTATATCAATAACTCCATTTTATAGTGAACCCATAAATAGTCCAAAATGATCAGAGTATCGTCTGCAATTTTTTCGCCTCTTTTGAGATTCCGCCGGTTTTTTAATTTTTCTATCCGCTTTGATGAAACGGCTTTGTCGCCTATTCTGTTGAGAGATAGATAGAAGAGAGCATGGCACGGCGCCTCGCGTTCATTGTGAACGAACAATGGTCCACAAGCAAGAGAGCGAGAGAGAGAGAGAGAGGTAGATAGATAGAGAACGCCAGCGCACAACTGCGTTAGGAACGGAATCGCATAAATTAGAGGACGCCACCACCGACCGCGAGACCGTTTTCACCCTGCATATTAAATGCACGCCTCTCGGTCGTCGTCGGCGCGTAAACGCGAGTCGTGTAAGGGGAAGCTACTCCAGCTCTTCGCGCTTATGTAGAGACGGCGCAAGCCAACACAGTCCCTTTCATGACGCGCGCGCGAGCAACCGAAGGCCAAGGAATTCCACAGGATTCTCACTGCTGTTTCGGATAGACATAGCTAAGGGAGGGGGTTGGGAAGGGGGAGATACCACTTATCTCGGATTTCGTAGTTTCCATTGTGCCTGAGTACACCGAGGCTTCGAGAAGGTCGAACATAGAGACCGGCCAAAGGAAGGAGATCAGACAGTGATAGAACTACTTGGCTTCGAACGACTAGTGGGTGTGCGTCCTCTGAATTCACTCATATTAGCGGCTTGTACCTTCTCTGATTCGTGTATACCGTACCATCAGCGTGTGTGCTGTATGCTGTCGCAACCCCTCAATTCGCTAACCGATCACGTACAACGAAATTTAGTTCGATCGTCCGGTAACGAGTCGGACGAGGGTGGGTTCCTGTTGGACTCAGGGGGTAGGCGTACAATCGAAGGACTCCTTGCCAAAAGAGCGCGAAAGATTGGTCCCGCGTGACTCTTGTCTTTCGGAAGAAGTTTCTCACGACAGCCTAACGAACAGACGTATGTCCTTTCGTATTTTTTGGATTTAAAAACTCATTTTTTTGCATCCGAAAACGAGTAATTTAAATTATAACAAATGAAGGAAATTCAATTTAATGTCGCCGCGAATGGTCTTGAGAACGCGAGATTTCGGGTTACCCATGGCAAAGGTAGACCTTCCGGATGGCAAAGCAAAACCCCCCATGCAGCTTCATTCACGTCATTCGCTTTTCGTCCGAAGAACTTTTTCGAGGCTCAGGCGCTGAGAGGACCAAAGTACCCTTCTTGAGTAAAACTGATCGTAAAGAAACGCTCTGGAGGGGATCTTGATCTCTTTCCGCCTTCCCTTGCCGCGACAAGACAAGTTTCCCTCGATAATTGATTGTTTTTGGGGGTACGAATGGTCAAACCTCTTTGAACCTTCGAAGAATCCTGCAGGCGACATCGCTATAGCTGTCTTTTACCTTCCAAACTCACGCACGTCGAACGTGCTATGTTGGTTAATTGTGCGGCAAAAGAAAGGTCATCGGCACGAGAACGAGCGGGAGACGGCGCTCTCGAGAGAAACAATAAAAAGTGGAATGACCGTATTAAGTGCGGGAAGCCGAGAAAGGAGGCGTCATTGCACACTCATCCGTGCAACACACGAGTTTTACTTCGACTTTCTTATGGGATCACGTACTTTGCTTGGGAATTGAGTTATCCATCGAGTCGTTCGTAAGATCGAGAAGGTTACTCCATCGTTTGAGATCCTTGCAAATCTATTTTTTATGTTTAAACAACTTTACCGAAACTTTATCGCTAAAAGTATCTTAAAAAAGCGGTATCCTCCATCCGAAATGGATTAACTCTGCCGAAAACCTCGATAAAACCCCTCCGGACATAACTCCGGTCGCCGATCCTGCATACAATTCCGCGCCGATCAAAGGCATTTCGTTCGTTACTTCTTTTTTCCCATTAGATGTCGAGGTCTCCGATAGTTTCGCAATAAATAATAAATTAAAGAGATACGGTCTCTCGCGTGTCTGCATCGAAAATTTCCAACGTGACGTAGCAGGTTGTTGTAATAAAAGTGTGGAAGAAAATTTCCACAGGGTTTGCCGGTGGAATGGTAGAAGTCTGTACGGCAAGCGCATCACGTTCGTCCTCGAGTCTCGCGTGTTTCACGTGTTCCCGATTCGCGTATATACCTGCACACGTTTGAGGGGTACAGTCGTGCGGCGAGCCACACCGTTTCCACCCCCGCAGTGCGACAGACGGGAGTGAGAGCGAACGAACGGCAAATGTCCCCGCATTATTTACGCTAAATTTATCCATCGTGCGCTGCAACTGGCTTTCCCCCCACGTATATGCACTACATCTCTACACATATACATCCGTATAAAATCGGCAGTGTGGGTATTAGGGTACATGGTACGACAGAGGCGTGCAGGGAGCGTGTGCAACACACGTCAAAATGCAAAATGCGGAATACAAAATGCAAAATGTCAGAGCTACGCTCGCGGCTGGTGTCTCGCTCTTCCACTCGCTGTTTCTCTGTATATATCTATATAGATTCACTAAAATACATGTGTGTGTGAACGATGCGCAGCATCCTTTCACCCATTGGTGTACCAGAATCCCGAACTCTCGAGTCTGTAGCGCACATACATTCACAGATACGCACAGACACGCGCGAACCTTGCAGCTCAGTGGAAGTTCAACCGATTGGAAAGCGGGACAGTGAGAGGGCAGGAACTGCACCGAAACTACCCCTGTACCACTGTAATCTCTCTCAAATTGTTCAGGCCGCGCTCGCATGTTATTTTCCGCTCTCGAAAACGGCGTGATTGTCGAACTGTCGGTTGCTGCGGATAGGTGGAGAGGGGGTTGGAGGGTGGGAGGGGCGAAGGCCCTTTCAATCACTTATATTATTCCATTTTGGTGGTCGCGTTGTTCTCGTCTAGTTTAGCATAAATACGTTTAATTCGTTTGACAACATCGGGGAGCGCATTATCATCGCGCAATCTCGCTTTCCTTTTTTTCATGTTTCAATGTGCATATTATTCCCTTGTGGCTCTTTTAAAATTACGTGTTGCCGCGTAATTCTCTCTCTCGCCCCTACCCCACCCCCTACCCCTCGACGATTTCGAATCGCGAGAATATTTGTGTGTTTCTGTGTTCCGTATTTGTATGTGTGTTGGATTGTCACGCAACGCGAAACCCTCGTGGAGAGGCATTGTACCGCTCGTAGGATAGCCGAGGCGGGGTGCACGCTCGGCTCTCAAACCCCTAACGCTTTTGCCTATATAGCATCCGGGTCCCAGAGTGGAGAACACACAGCAACGGTTAGAAGGGAGTGCTCGGTTCGTTGTTTTTGCGGCCAGATAAGGGCTGTGGTTAATGGCGTGTGGATTTTTCGGTATAGTAGTGGTAACGACGAGCGTGGACGACGGGAAGCACATAGAGCAGCAGCGGCAGTGATTTCACCGAACTCGAATGCTCACTGCTGCTGGCTGCTGAAACGTGGACGCAAAACCCTCTCACCCCCCCCCCCCCCCTTCTCCTTCTCCTTCTCTCGACGAATACAACGATATACTCAACCCCATAGCGTATTTTCAACCCCTCGCCGACGAGACTCCTATCGGGGCTCTACATTAAATTTAGGCAGTACCGGATTCTCTTTCCCTCACTAATAATACACAGCCGGAGAGTCTCTCGCATTTTCATTCCTCCCTTCCGGCGCCCGGCGACTCTCGAGTGTACGATTTTATTTTATCTTCGGACGGAACCCTCCCGAAAACCAATCGTCGAAAAGCGATCGCACTACGATACTCTGGTTTGGGGGCTTTTTTTTTTTGGTCCTCACTGCATGATTGGTGACGGGATAAAACGCAAATGGTGCAACGATAGTGAACGCGCGCGGGAGATGATTATGAAAAAATCCCGCTACCCTTGCAGCTCTCGTAGTGCCGTTCGCTTTTTGGTTTCACATCTTTTTTACGTTTGCCCGCTGCGGTATACTTGATGATAAATTTCATCATTTCCTTTTCTTTTTTGGAATTCTTGATATTTTTTTATTAATTAATGAAACGGTGGAGCGGCGTGTACGGTAATTGGGAAATTATGTAGATACCGCTACGACGAAGTTTCTTCCTGTAGCTACATCAGCTTTATAACGCGAAGCAACGTTTACGTATACAACAGTCTGAGAATCCCCACGAGCTCGGGTACCAGACTACGTCGACGTCGCATCAACATCGTGGGAAGTTTATTTTCTTATTACTTAACCACTTGACGAGGCAGCGAGGAATCGCTTTACCTCGGCTCGTCTTCAACTCTATAAAGGGGTCGTAATAATCGCTTTCGGTATAACCGAGAAAGCTTTTTGTTCCTTACAGCTTCATCGCTACGACTAATTCTTACCGTACCGTAAGATATTTGCTTCGTAAATTAACGGTACAAAGTTGTTTCGGTTTTTTTTTTTAATACGTTGGAAATTATCATCGAAAAACATCGAAGATTAAAGACCCATCAATGATGTGCCGTTTACGTTTTTTATTTAACTCCAAATGGAGCAATGAAAGTTCCAATCAATTTTTCTACTAATTATACCAATTAATCGCGCCTACTTTAAGAATTAATGGCTAAATAGACTACAATAGTACGCGATAACAATGAATTGAATAATCATTGTGCCGTATCGTCAAATTCGCAGAGCGAACATCAGCAATTTCGGTTGTCCTCTCGACTGTCTTTCAGCTTTCCACGCGTGCCATTGACCGAGTCTAATAGCTTGTATGCGGTACGCATATCCTCGGTTCATCCGTCTACTCTCACTTGTATGGTCGCGTTCCCCCTTCTCGTACCGTATATATTACCAATACACGGAAGCCACCGTTCCACAGAATACAGTCGAGAGGGTTGAACAGCCAAAGAGAGAGAGAGAGGGAGGGAGATATATAGAGAGAGAGAGAAGTCTACCGTCGTTATTGTCATCGACGTGAGCGTTGAAGGGTCGTAGAAACAGGCATATAGTATAATAGAGGGTGCGAGAGATTGCGCGCGATAAATTAATTACCGGGTTAACCGGCATAACGAACTCACCCTCTCGTCGTCCACCGAACCTCCATCCCCGTTTATATACGGATCGGACTAACTCCGACTCTGTCCGTGAAACTAGCATGCATGCAGAGCTGCTATCGCAATCCTCGTACGGATTCCGCACGGAGAGAATCAAAGATTCATCGTGCGAATCTGTAACCCTACATCCGCATATTCCGACTATACTCTCTCGTATCCATGTTGGCTAATACCAACATACCGCACATGGGAAACATGAATTTTGTATTAGCAATAGCGTACAAAAGGGGAATCGGTTAGATATGGAGAATCTACTGGGTTAAAGACCGAGGAGAAAGCAAACGGTAGGGTTTCGCTCCCCTTTCCGTATCCCCATGTGAAATAGCCGGAGAGCCGAGCTGGAGAACGACGCGCGACTCTAGTCATTCGGACGAACGGACGAGCTCCAGAGACCCGATGTCTGCGGTTAAGTCGAACCACCCCATTTCCCCATCAACTATTCATGCTTGACCTACAGTCCCCCTCTACTCTGAACTGCAACTTGCAACTGCTTCTGGTTAGAAATTGATCCCCTCGCGCCTCTTCGCCTCTCGTCGTTCGCTAACCTTATCCATACTATTCCGCCGCTTTCTCCACCCCTGTACGCCGTTGCACCTTCGACACGACTACTCGATGCCCATGTTCGCAAAGGCTCTCTACGTATACCTTTTTGAACCATAAATATTCGATGGCTATGTGTATATCCGTCGCCCGTTCACAGCGTAACCCAACTGGACACATGAGTTAAGACAATGATGGGAAACTGCGTGACGCAATCCATACATCAAATCTCGTAGGGGATGAACGTCACTCGTTTATTATTCGACTTGTGTCACCTGCTTACCGTCAGCGATGTAAGCGCTTCGATATAGAGCTTCGACTATGTAAAGACTCGATGGTTTTATGCTTTCATTTTCTTATTGTATATATATATACTACTGGCGGACGTTGGTTTACAGAGATACCGTTCCAATTAACCGGATTAGACATGGGTTAAGGGTATGTGAATAATCGTAATGTCGAGTAATTGATACTTTCTATTACATCGCTACGGAAAATGGAAATCGATTTTCTATTGAAATCCTTAAGGGTGTTTTCGTCACCAATTGAAATACGGGATAGAAAGGGGAAATGGATTAACTTAAACTTAATAGTTTAGTGGAACCTTTAGCTTCTGTGACTTCTTCTGTTACATCAATAATTCAGCATGTAGCGCCGCATCAAATATCTTACTTAGAATTTTCAGTAACCATTTTGAATAATCCGAAAATACATTTTATCTTCAATGGTTAGCCGTTTGTACCGAACATTAATTTCACCCCTGCGAAATACGAGGAAGAGACAGAAATTTATCAATTATTCATGGATAGACAAGCGGTGGTATGGAACTTTTTATTCTATTCTCGTCGAGTTTGTATTTGTTGGTTCGCATAATCAACTATTCTCTTTCGAAAGTCAACTTGGAATAGTGTATTTCGTATAGCTTTGTACGGAGGAAGAACGAGGAGTTTGCCGGAGACCGCGCAAGAAGCGTTTCCGAGAGAGATACGGTTGCTTTTGGGGTTCGACAGCGACAGCGAATATCGAGACAATCTCGATATCTCCCTCTACGAGACTTCACCTGTGTTTACCTCAGCGTTTCGCAGTTTCTCGTTCAGGTAATACACGTACGTAGCAAAACGTAGTTTCGCCAGTAGAGTTTCGTCGAGGAGAGCCGCGCACACGAGACACGCGGAAGCAAAGTTCCAACGCTCGTAAATAACGACCGGAAGTGCGCCAGTGGATAGAGCGTGGCCCTCGAGGGGGTTTAGCGTCAGAGAGCGCGCAACCCTTTCCTCGCGCGTTTCTCTCTCCCTCTCTGACCTCCGTTATTCGTACGGTTTTCGCGCTAAACGTACGAGCGCTCGCGCGCTAACGCGACTTTCGGAATTTCGACAACTCGCCTGGCATAATATATTATTTCACACTGAAAAGAATTTATTTCTTTTTCCACTAACGGAAGAGTGGGAGCAGCCGTTTCTAGACGATTTTTTTTTTTATTTATTTTATTTTCTTTTTTTACTCGAGTTCTTTCGTCAACGATAGTGCCGAAACGTGCGAACACGATCCGTGTGTGTGGCAAAAAGTATATTCGCCATCTTCTTCTTCTCCAACACGTCTCTCGGAATTTTTCGCATACGTACGCTAACCGTATCTCGCTAAGTAAATGCACGTCCATTTCGCACGAGTTTCAACACTCTCCTGAACTCGCTAATCGTCGGAACGAACGTTTTTTCGTTGCCTCGCAACCGAACTAAACGGTCTTGAATACTTTTCTAACGAGACTTTTAGATTCTTCGCATTGAAACGAAAATATAATTTGAGATCTATAAAAACTACCGAAATCGAAGAATCTTTTCATTGCCGTCGGTTGCATTATTTTCTCGTTATTCGCATAGTTTCAATGCGTCCCCCCCTTTTTTTCCACCCCTCAACCCCTCGAGCGAAAGATCTCCTTTCTTTTCGAGACTATGCCGGGTGGGCGGGCACATCAAAGCTGTTTGCCCGAGGCATTGCTCACGTGTGTTGGAGCCTCACACCCTCCCCTTTGCGCCCTCGTACTTTTCGTCTATATAACCCTCTACGTTCAGTTTTCACGGTGCTCTTGTAGATGGCGATAGTATTCGCTTTTAGCCTCGCGCGACGTATACACCTATCCATGGACCACCCTCCCTCCCCTACGCCTCATTCCAACGTTGTTTAATTTTCGTTAAACGGGAAGATTGCAAAGCTTTTCCGCTTCTTCGAGTCGTTGTCGTGGAGATGCGCGCAACGCACGCGGATAAAGATAGAACAACACAGGGTGAGTGGAATCACTCGAGGGAATTCAAACGAAAGGGTTATTAAAAGAGCAATTAAATTGTCGGGAATAATTACGCCGTAAATTCTCATTACGTCAAAGTCGTCATTATGAAATACTGCGAATATCTGTTATGTAAAAATATTTTTCATTTCGATTTCCAGTCTTCTTCAGCATTATTCCGCTTCGTGTTACGGAAAAAATGGAGTTTGTTCGATTTGTGTATTTTAGGATTACTGAACGTATTTGACTTTATGAAAATCCTTTAGCACGTCGCATGTAACGTAATTGAAGTTCGATGTAACGAATATATTTTACACCACAGCCAATCAGTCACATACAGGATCAGCGCTCTCCAAACTCATTGTTACGTGTAATTGTACACTTGCCCCGTTCCCTCTCCTCGTATATTCTTCTCTCGTCTCTTTCTCTCCCTCACACACGCGCGCAATAGCACACCGCCCTCTCGCGTTTTATTGGCTGAATCCGGTAATTAACAACGCGCGATAATTAATTCGATTGAATTTCGTTCCATTTGGTCGGGAACAGGCGAGCAACGCCGGTGTGTGCTGCTGCTGGTGTCGAAGAGGGATGGTATGGTCGACGTTCGAGCGCCAGGCGCCAGCAAATTGCCGTGTTTCGTTCATGTTGAAGCCTCTCCTCTCTATTCGACCTCCGCACACATTCTGCGCGATACTTCCCTCTCGGCCCTCCATTCCTATCGTTCCTCCGCACCCGTCGGAGGCTTTGGCAAAATAATTTTCCCATATGTTATAAATTCGCCATTTCAATACTAAATTAATTTCCAATGACAATATTCGATATACATCGTTATTCGTAGACTTTGTTTTATCGCCTTTTAGGGGTAAAAATTTTATTATTATTAAGCCATTACATGACTCGGAGAAAATCTCTTTTGCCGAGATATTTCGCTCGATTTTGAAGCTCAGGGTGGTGGGGGAGCAGAAAGGTTGTATAGACGAAGCACCTCGAACTCTATCTACTGCGGCACGAACGTATTTGCGGGTTTCCGCGCGCGCGAGCGGGTCGGCAGTGATTTAATACCCTAGGGGTGGCGGGCGAACGCGTCACGAGCAGCAGCCGCCGTCGACGAGGAAGTGATGGAGCTCGTTGCCAACGCTACTCGTTCAACTATTATTCATCTCGGTTCACTACCGTATATTATACTCTGTATCCTCTATACCTTCGACGTAACTTTTATATAATTTTTTTTTTTTTTTTTTTTACGATGTTTTGCGCCTACATTTCCGAGAAATCATGTATTGCAAATTTGTAATGCCATTTTACTCGATTCTAATGAAGGTGAAGACATCATTTGCCCGAAGAAACGACCATATCGAATTATTCGAATCGCTTTCATAGTAAATCCTCTACTCAGCACGCGCGATAAACTAACGATGTTTTTCGAAATATCGTGTATTGACTTTCTCGTTTGACCTCCGCAATTTATTTTTTTTTATGTTCGAATTATCTGCCGGCAAGCAGATAATCAGTCGGTTGACCGTCGTAAAATACAGAGCGTGGAAAGTTGTACCGCGGCAGCGCATCCCAGTTGGTGAGACCGCGGGGTTCATAAACACTCTTTGGCTCGTAGTGAATTTCGCGTGACTGGTATAGAGTCGTGTGCGGTGTGTATTATACGTTGTCGAAGCACCAGTACCAGCGACGTAACAGCAACAGCAGCAGTAGGAAGCACCAGCGTGCGAACCGATGGCCCGATCGGCGCGGAATAATTGTTAATAAACAATCGAGAGGGTGGATAAACGTGGCGAGAGAACGAACACGGGGAATGAGGAGAGGGGGATCAGGATTTTGCGAAAGGGTGATTTTGCCAATTTTAGCTCTCTCTCTCGCGCGCAACCTATTGCTTAACCGGTTACCAGAGTGAGCAGAGATGATAGTAGGAGGAGACTATACTATTGGCTGCGAAGGGTTGAAACGCAAGGGGATGGGGGTTTATCGCGTGCGTGTCGCGCATTAACGGCATTACCATACGGAATCCTAAACGGGATTGCGAGATTTTGTCGCGGATCGCCAATTTGCATGATTGATTGCGCGCCATCGATCCTCACGTTTCGACTACATACGCGCATACATAGACGGAATATCACACGCGCACAGACACGTACCCCTCCCTCGCCTTACTGTCTCGAAACCTCGTGAATTTATATTTATCACGCGCCCGTTCTCACGCGAATTTTATATGCAATTTGCAGGTCGTATACCAAAAAATAACTGACTATCGGTGCGTATAATAAATTCTCAATTAATCACAATTATACGCGCAACATTATTCAACGAACAAGTATCTGTTTTGCGGACAAAAAAAATGATATTGTCTAAAGCTGAAGATACTGCGTCGTGCTGTAATGTATTTATTATACTGTCGTGTATATAGCTTAATTCACGCTATGATATTATATTTTGGCTCTCTGACGTATCGCCGATTTATGATCGCGCGTTATTAATTATTAATTGAATGCTCTATTCGTGTGTGAATATCGTGCTTAGCCGCGGGAGCATTTGCTTTCGCTCTATTTCACCCGAGCCGCGTGTAGTCATCCCTGCCGATCGGCCAACGATATTCAATCGAATTTAACGGGTATCGACTTAATATATTTCTTCAAACCCTTCTCTCCGACTTGTAACCTTCCGCCGCGTATCCAGTTGCTCCGTATTGCGCATTCTCCGACCTTTCATTCTCGCAGCGAATATTGCGATGAGAGGTTGTATCAAGAAGGGGGGAAATGTAGACGCAACCTGAGACGAAACGATCCGGCAATGTTCTCAGCTTGTGCGCCTGCGTGCGGCTCGGGACACACGGTCTGTAATTTCATATCGGCATTTGGCTTTTGCGATTTAATCACCGGTAACCGGTAACCGACGGTTCTGGCGCATTAAAAAAAGATCCCCCGATTCGTTTTCGGAGTCCAATATGACCGATGCGCGATCGTTTGAAATACATTTCCAAAAGAGAAAATCGAGTATACGATTAATAGTGACTAAAGTTAGAAACGGCTACAGTTTAGAGCGCTCAAGAGTTTCAACAGAGGAGAATAGATTGCTTTAATTTAAGTGGAGTTAGGCTACTGCAAGCTCTCTCTCTCTCATCCGACTTGCTGCGCGCAGTTGGTAACGCGACTCTTGAACTGACCTGTGTGTGTCTGTGTCTGCGTGCGCGTGAGAGAGCCTCGAGCTTAATTTTGTCCCGGCTTAACCCCAGATTAGTTTCTACACTGGAGAACTATAGCCGCCGCTCGCCGCTTCTACTCTTTCCTTGTCGCTCCTTGTCCGCCAGAAAAAAAAAAATAAAAAAAATGGCGCGTTAATAAAATTCTAGAGATATCAAAGGGCATTGTTGTCACTTTATTTCTATACCGACTCTGCAAGATTGAACGGCGCGAAGCGGTTAATGAGAAACTTTAGTCGCCCCGGAAATGAGAGTAATGATTTTTTTTTTGACAATTTCTAATGTTGCGGATAACTTTAGACCAAAACTGCTATCGTATTAATTTTTACCGCGAAATATACATTAAGATACGATGATAAAATAATTTCTCGTTTCCGTCCATTTTTTCGCTTAATTGTAATTCACAACTTTCGTTCTTTTTACTCGTAGTCTCGGAGCTTTATTTGCAAGTAATTCGATTTTAGTTTAAAATTCGATCGAAAAATTCGCGCAGAAAGTGAAAACAAAACAAGTTTTGCAGTATTTATCATTTGGAAACATTCTGAAGTGCTTCGATGGCAGTTAGTAGACGACAAATCGTCTTCTTGGGTTACAAAGCGTGATTTTTCTTTCGACTCACAGATGATAGATTAGTTCCGCGGTAGTGACTGGTACGAGATCACTCGGTGGAACGCGTTAACGATCTCGTTCTGCCGTGCGAAAATTTGTGCGGTGAACGAGGCGAGGTGAGGAGAGGATAAGAGAGACAGAGGGGGAGAGGGAGAGGGGGAGAGGAATACGGTACGGTCGCCGACGAATTTCCGGTCTCGTTGATGCGATGGAGAGTCGTGGCCAACGTGCGGGACAAACGGGGTCGCCCGCAAATTGCATTTTTGCCCCCTCGCGTATATACGTTGGATTTCTCGTTCCACAATTGCGAGCCTCAACCCGTCGTAGCCCTCGCGCGTTGGGCAGAGCTTACCGTGTGCCTAATGCAGCTTTTAATCTGCGGCAGTACGAACGCATCCCCGCGTCCCCGCATCCCCTGACTGAGAGCCAGCAATAGTAGTAGTAGTAGTAGTAGTAGCCGCGGGTTTGGAGGGATGAAAGCACGCAGTATGGAGGATGTACGTGTGACGCGACAAATTTGCGGCCGGGCGTTACGAGCTAAACTCCAGCAACTCTCATACCCCTCCCCGCAACGGCTTCAAGCCTCTCCCTTTCCTCCCCCACTCATTCAGTTCGGCTAGTTGCTGCTGCTGTTGGTAGAATTGACGGGAGATGATCCGCACTCTCGTGTGCCCGACGGGCCACAACCCATCGATCTCTCGACTACCCGGCTCTGCTGTCCCGCGCTGCTCGTTACTCCATACTCTATATGTGTCTTCCATATATATATATATCTGTATGTACGCTTGAAAAGAACCAAGTGTGTCCGAGAGGCAAGGGGAAGGGTGTCCCAAAAAAGCCGGAAAATTGGCGCACAGCCGCTCTCGCGCGAGATCACGTTAATTATTTTGTCCAGTCTCTGTTGTACCGCGGCAAAACGATGGGGTAGGTCTACCGGTCCGCGTGCTGCGGTGTAAACACGAGCCATAAATTTCCTGTCAGCGACGCACCGCGAGCCAACCGGTACGAGTACAGACCCATAGATAGATATATAGTCCACAGAAGGGGTGGAGTTTTGTTAACGTTAGCAGAAGAAATAGATCACGAAGCTTCCGACTACCGCGAGTTCTTACATTTATCTGTTGATCAGAGTTGCTTATACGAGACTTCAGACATTCACGGGTTACGATTAATCGATTTTTTGTTCATCGATTTGTTTCTCGAAATAACTATAAGCCGATTACAGTCTCTGCCCCCCAAGGGTAGTGTAGACAGAGTTATCAGGAAACGAATTAGATTCGAAACACTTTTTTTCTGCGAGAGGTGTGAGCGTTTTAATTAGAATTTTATTGGAACAACGATCAACAAATCCTAATTAACGAATGTCTCCGTATCGCACGGCGAGGCTACCGGGGAATTCGAACTGAAAGAGGGATAGAAATTCCTAATTGAGAAATGTGATCTTGCGGAGCCTTTTATTCTATTCTCATGGTTGAACCCGAGTGAGTTACGCCAGTTCTATTATTTTTTTTATTTTTTATTTTTTTTTCCTCGTCGCTCCCTTCTCTCCATGTTTTTCTCGCACGTTCGCGCCGATGTTAGTCTCGGTTTTCTCATGTCAGAAACACGATCTCGAAACAAGTGTCCCGTGTCCTCTTGTACGCGAGAAACCGGAATGCAACGCCCCGTCGACTGTGTTCGATACGGGAGGATCGATACGTGGAATGTCTGATCGGTTGCCCGCCGTATCTACTCGCACAAGCATACCGAGCCCCATCGAGTCACGGTTTTTGCACGATCGCCGATGCAGAATTTTTGACATTCCAATCGTCAGCAGCGAGCGTTCTCTAATCAGCAATGGTAATTATCCATTCGACTCGTTATTCTTGAACCGTTTAAGATTATACACAGGCAATAGTCGCGCAGACAGCGTAGTGAACGATCGAATAAAATACGTATCTCTGTACTCGTCGTGATTCGAGTACGAAAAATGCCCACTATTCCTCGTCCCGCTCACCCGGTCGCGTTATTGTTTTTTAATTGAAACTGGCCGCCCACGATTCCCAGCGTTGCTGCTTCACCTCTCCCACAAAAGTTGGCTAGGAAAATTTTTTCAATTAAAAACGCTCTGCGCGACTCTTCGAGAGAGAGAAAGAAGCTTCGTCCTGGAAGCTCGCGTAGGGCGAGAGATAGACAGAGAGAAAGAGAGGGCGAGAGAGAGAGAGGGAGAAAGAAAGAGGGGCAGGGTTTTCACGGAAGCGAAGTCGCAGTGTCGGCGGGTCGGTTTTAATTACTGTGGCATCGTTACGCATCGCCCGTTTCAGTAAGACCCGGGCTAGGTGAGCGAGAGAACACACACAGGGTTTGTGCGCGAGAGGAGCCACGCTAGAAGCAGCAGCAGCAGCAGCAACAGCGGTGGTAAAAAAAAAAGAAAAATTTCAACCCCGCGAAAAAGCGTGCGCTTTCGTCCTCTCGTAGCAGGCAACACGGCAGCCGTTAGCCTAGATGCGTGGACGAATGAGGCTCGGTGGTAGGTTTTGTCGTTTCTACTTTTCCTACGTGTAGTATATATAGTTTGCATGTAGAATGAAAAAAAAAAAAAAAAAAATAGAAACACCAAGTTCGAGAGCGAAGGAGAGAAATTGGAAGAGACGAGCGCGTGGCAGTCGCGCAGTAGCCGTTGCAATGGAGAGAAAGCCCAGTGAAATTGTCCCAAATGAAAGGGAATAAGGTTTGAGGATAGATATATATACATATATATAGAACATGGAGACGGAAAGAAGCTGAAATATACGAGAGAGAAAAAGGGAGGGAGAAAGAGATAGAGACGGTAGCATAGCGTAGAAAATTGGAAGGCAAAGTGCAAAATCGTCTCGTTGCACTCTCACGTGTGAGAGTCTCCACTATACTATGGCATATATATAGTATTACGTTGGATATACAGTACCCCGTAGCACCTGTGCGCACTCTTATACGCTCTCCACATCGAGTTCTCTCGGGTGCAAGTGCGAGAGAGACTTTTACATTTCATCCCTCGTTCCCTTTTCCTCACTTCCTTCGTGACCCCTTGTGTCTACACCTTCCCCCTTCGGCCGTGCACACGCTCTTCATACCTCTATCCAAGCTCTCGCCTCTCGTTCGTTCGCTCACCCACGACTACCATAAAATCTGCGCCCTTTATTGGCCTTCAACCCCTCGCAAGCTCGCAGCGTTACCTTCTCCTTCCCCTTCGCTATCCTACTTTTGCTATGCTACCACTCGTTACATTACTATATCGCGTGTACTATATTCTACGGAATAAGGTGTGTTTTCCTCTGGACCTCTCGAACAGTAACTGCCGCAGTGATCTCTGGTCCATCTGGACGGGCATCCTGAACTTTTTACCTTCGCTGCAACGCCACTCGACTCGTATACAGAGAGTGCGGAAGATCAACCCCCCTAAATCCCGGCTGCATATGACACTCCGGACAGTTGGACACACTTGCTTCACTTTTGCTTCGTTGAAATTGCTCGCGGGACACACGGGTAACTCTCTCACTCGTCGGTTTTACGATCCAACCCTTGGCAACCTCGTTCGGCCAAAGGTTCGCTTTAAGCCGAATGACAAAACGAGAGCACGTATACGTGAAACGTTCGAATGCATTAGGTACACCAGATGTGTACTTTGCAACAATTTCGTTCGTGCGTTTCTCCAAAGTGCCGTTTTAAATACGCAAATAATACAAGAGGTTTAAGTTAAATACGATTTTATGAAAATTCGTACATATATCCACCAATGAATTCGAGACCGCGCCACGAAAGACGAAAGAGTGGATGAAGGAAAAGTGGAAAGAGCCGCGTCGTGATATTTATAGTCTCTGGTAATAGCGCAAGTCTCGCAGCTCCAACGTCCGCACACACACACATCTATACGCATACATGCGTGACAAAATAGAATAGCCGAGGGGTCCATTGACGCGATAAATGTCTCCGTCAGCCATTAACAAAGCTCTCCGGGGGCATTCTCTTCTAGCGTGGCCGTTGGAACGCGCGAAAGCTGCCTTCCTTGCCTCATAATCAATGGAAGCGATCCGTCGCGCGATCCCGGTCGCCAACGAAGCGACCAGAGCCCGAGCTTTCTAGGCGCACGAGTGCTCAACAAATTAATTTCACCCTCAATCCTCTCGCACCCCCGGTCGACCCGACTTTGCTAACTCTTCTTCGCCTTTACTCCTTAATCTATCGTCTTTTTTCATTTATTTTTTCATATCCACAATTCGTTTGTTTTTTTTTACGGTTTTCCTTCGTTGCTTCGGTCCACACGACATACTTCGGTTTATCAGGAATCTGAGAGCATATTTTTCGTATAGTTCCGTAAAAATGACGAAACCGCCGAGATGAAGAGGGCGGCGGCTTCGTTACTTTTCCCTTTCGTTGACACACTCACTCATCCCCGGTGCCGTGTCGTTATCTCACGTTAACAAGATAATAACCGTGCGATTACGACGACGCACACCGCCGAGCGCGTTTAATTCAGAGTCGCTTAAGATGCGTGCCGGAGATAAGACTTGACAAATATTACCCATAAGCTGCTCTTTATACTCGCGCGGCAATGGCCAACCGCCCACCTCGCGGGTCTCGTCGACAAGCGAGAACTCTCGGATCGTGTGTTACACGATGAGCAACACGAAGAAGAAGAAGAAGAAGAAGAGGATAAGGAGGAGAAAGAATATGGTACGTGTTCGCCTGTACGATCCCGCGAACGAAAACCTGTTTTTCCTTCGCTCCACCTTCCTTTGCAGGTGTCGTCGAGACGCCGGCGCCCGTTACTTATCAGACCGATGTCGCCTCTCGGAGCCTCTCTACGATTGCGAACTTCGCTTCGCTTATATCCGACCGGTATTTCCCCGACTCGTACTCGCTACGGATTATCCTTAGACGAACGAGAGATAACGAATTACGTACTCTTTTTACGAACGTTACACTCTACCGTTTCTAACTTACGTCCATATACTATACACATATATGTATATATTTGTGTGTGAATTGGTACTATACGGAGGTACAGGTCTCGAGGTCTCTCTCTGCCAGCGACAGATAAGAAAATATTTATTCTGCGAACGGTTGGATGTTAAGTCAAGAGTAACAGAGTGTACACTCGACGAACGACAAGAGGAACGAGGTACGAGTGCTTTCACTCCGCTACGTGCAACGACAGAACCAACGAATCTCTGACCAACTCGTTGAAGAAATACTCGTGTTGTAAGTAGCGGAAAAAAAAAAAAAAAAAAAAAAAAAAAAAAAAAAAAAAAAAAAACAGGTAAACGCAAGAGGTTTTTACGCTTCAGGCAGGTTAGCCGCTCATAAATTACAACACCACGTCTACGACAATTTAATAACTGTTAATTACAATCGGTGTTTTTCATAATATCTGTTTTATTCCGCTGACAATAATTGGACCGAAACAAATATTACATAATTTGAGATCACAGAATACGAATATTATTAAATAAATATGAATTTCCAACACTTTTCGAACGATTTAAAAAATTTTACGATAGTCACAATTACACGGTAAAATTGTCACATTTTGGCAGTAATGATTCAATCTTTGCTGGAACAGCTGCAATGATGGGTTATTTTTATTAAAACGCGGATTAAATTGTTAGAAGATGAATGTAAGTTTTATGGCTGTTTTTCTGGATGTTGCGCCGTATGGGCCATTAGTTAACGTCACGGATTGTCTCGCAGTATTTAAGTTCTCGAGTTAATTCGAACGGCGAGCGGAGCACAATTGGTCGATTCGCGGAACGGTATTCGGCCATTCAGTCGTCAGGGTTTATTCGAGTGAAAATGAGAAGAACGGTATATAGGGTGTGGTGCTGTAGCAGCTGTCAGGTCGATCTCAATGAGTGGAGTGGCGTCGCCAGGTGTCCATTCGCGCATAGTTCCCTGGTCAGTTCGCCTTTCGTTCAATCCTTCTCGCTATCTTTATCTTTCTTACACTCTCCCTCTCCCCCCCTCCCTTTTTCATGCCCCGTAAAGCTAACGCGTATTCTTCTTCGTCATGTTCTATGCCCGTCCGAGCACTGGCCTCTCGCACTTTGTCTTCTTCTTCTTCTTATTCCCCACTTCTCTTGCTACCTCGCGGGAGCACGGAGACTTAGAAACATCGACTATTTATAACTTAAGAATGGCGCTTTAACGAGAATATACCCGAACGGTGTTCCACCGAAGAGAGGAGAAGGCGAAAGTATCAACGGCGAACGTGCAAACGGGACTCTACTTATAATACCCCCCGGTTTGCTATATCTTCCTCCTCTGACTTTAAACTCGTCGATTTTGTCTCCGCCGATATCCACCGACGGAATTACGAGCTTCGCGTCGAGTGCAAAGTCGTACCAGGTGGCACATTCCTTTCCGGACAGTTCGCTCATTCCTCGTTCCATTAGTTCGAAACATTTGAAAATTTCATCTGTTAGTATTACAATTTGCAATTTTACAGACGCGTTATAAAAAAGTTAACATTTTACAATTATTTTGCGTAAAGTTTCGAAAAAAAAAAAAAAAATCGGTGTGCAGAAATAGTTTCGTGAAGAAACTATCACTCGATCAATTTGCGAAATATTACGAGGGACTTTTTTTTTTCAAATTGAATCCATAATTTTTTTTGTCATTTGATGTTTAAAGATGATGCCTAATTCGATAAAATGTACGAAAGTTTAATAATACTCGAGGATTCGGGGATTATCCGAGTGCGGCTGAGAAGCGAATCTACGGATAGTCGGGGTGTTGGGTCGTCGAGGAGAAGTGGAAGAACGAAGGGAAGCGGGAGAGATGTAGTAGCAGGAAGGGGAAGGGGGTTGACTTTTTTTACGGGAGGTTGGTTCGCGCTCGGTGTCGGCGGCGGTGTGCCCCTGGCAGCTATGTAATTCTGCTCGGTAATAAAACTCAGACTCGCGGGTAATACCGGCTAAATTATCCGCAACGAGATGCGGGAGACCGCCACGTGCAACGACGCCAACACTTTGGATCTTGCATCGTGTGTTTCTTATATATATACACACAAACGTACAAGTATATAAGGTACCCGTTTAGAAAATGTACCTCGGTACACGTATATATTCATATATACATATATATATATATACACACAACGAGGCAACAGCAGGCTGGAGAGTAAACGAGAATACTGCTTCTACTCACGAGCTCCGGGGGGAGAGTACAACGCCGGCTCTTTACTCGTCTACGTCTACGTTGCCCCGTCGTTCTCGTGAAACGTTAAACGATAATCTCCCTCATCTCGAGTCTAATCGACGACGCAGCCTTCAAGGGGATCAATGAAAAATCCGTGTTAAGGTACTCCGCGTCACCACATTTAATTTCGAAATTACAACTGCGACTCTAATTTATTATCGACTTAATCTGTTGATCGAAATTAATTCGTAATTAAATGAAATTATCCCCGTGTAATCAAAGATAATTTATAATTTACTCAACTATCGAAGTGCGATAGCCGTGAAATTATTTCCATTAGATACGACGCTAGTCGACGTACAGCGAGATACGACTTTAATCCTACCGATCTCCGGTGGCAAATTTCCATTCTCCAATTCTACGCTCTCAGTGTTCTCCGCTATATACCCCTCTGTCTCTCGACTCTCTCGCTCTCTCTCGCGCAGTGTCTACGAAGCCATCGAAGATCGAAGTTTCCGCAGAAATTGAGGGATATCCGTTGGAGTGAGAGACATAGTTAGAAGCGTGTGTGCGGAAGGTAGATATGAAATTACGGTGGATTCAATTAAATCAAACCTCGTAGCGCGATTTCCCTTTAATCGGGATGGTCTCGGATGGAAACTCGGCTCTGCCCATTCCCATTGCGTTATCCACAGAGAGAGAGAGAGAGAGAGAGAGACAGAGAAAGATAGAGAGTTCGTAAGGAAACGATTGTTCCGGGATTAGCGTGGCCTTCTCGCTCTCGTACTGATTGGAAGGCTTCAATACTGCAAAACTATATAGACTGCGATTATTAATACGCCACGTTATCATTCGCTTACGAAACTTTGAAGGGTCTTTCATTTTTTTCTTTTTTTTCTGTGTGTATTTCAAACAAATTTCAACCTATCGAACGGTTGAGGAGTCTGACTTGAACGTGACTGATACCACTTCGTCGTGAAAGCCGACGAAGAAGTTATAATATCTCAGTGTGACTTTCTCGATTGGAAGAGTCTGGCTGTCGAGAAAAGTCCGAAGATATAACCCGTCCGTCGAAGCTCTACCGAAGGATCGTTCGATCGAATCGCGGAACGGGAACATCGAACGAGAGAGAGAAATATCGTGGCACACCGGTGTTGAGGGCAACAGAATCTCATCGATGAAGGAGAGGAGAGGGAGGAAGTGAAAAAGAGAGAGAAGGACAGATTAAGTGCCAAGGGACAGAAATAGCCAAGCGTCACGAAATAAATCCAATTAACTCGCCGCCTCGAAAACAAATAAATCCAAGTATCCCCTCCCGGGGGTGTCACAGAGAGGTAGAGAGAGCTGCTCGTCGGTTCAGTTCTCATCGAAGAGCAGAGAACGGCAGATACTGGCTGTTACTACTTGGTATTGTGCTACTGTTCGCTATCACTGAGAGCGCAGAGAGGCGAGCCGTTCCGATAAAAGAATCGAGAAGAGCGATTCGACGGGGGAAGGCTTCAGCGATATATAGAATCTTGCAAAGGACAACACCGTTTCAATATCGAATTAAAACACACGCCATTCGATTTGTGCTCTTCTCACTTTATTTTTATTTCATTCGTCGAAAGGACGAAAATGGGTTGGAAAGAAGTACAGAGAATATAGGTGCGCTTTTTCACCCTCCTGTCCGACACCAAAAGACTAAAGAGTGAGAAAGATACCCGTATTCCGGGTACATAAAAGCAAAGGATCTGTTTTTACTAGGATATTACGCAACTTTCTTGGCATTCGTGCCAAATATGATTTCCCGGGGTTTTCTCTTCGTTCCTCGACGCCCATAGACCTCTCCGCGCTCCTTTTTCTCGGCAAAGAGCCCTCGTCGTTTTACCACCACCCTCGGAAAACCCTCAGTCGTAAGCGACGGTGGCGCGCGAATTAAGGAGATGAGAAAACGGGCAGGAAACGCTCTCGCGCCCTTCTCGGAAGAGTCTCCGCTCGCGCGGGCGGCTCTTTTACTATGTTTCCTGTGGCTATGTCACCCACCCTACTCTGAGAGGGTGAAAACGAGACGGGCCCTCGTAGAAACCTCCATCTTTTATACATACACGTATATTATATAGACAATCCCTACCCACGAATTCAAATCGTTCTTGAAAACACACCGGCAATCTGTTCCTCTTGTTTCCTCGGTTAGTATCTTTTCGCGTTTTGTCTCTTTTGTAAATATGGACACTATCAAGGCGTCCAGCGTGCTGAAAGTTTGCTTAAGGCTACTGACGGCCAAGAATAATATTTTTTTTTTACTTCCGGCCCGGAATTTCGCATCGAATTTGTTGTACGAGAAACAAAATAAATGACGAATCAACGGAAATACGTATACCGGATGCAGCTTTGATAGATGAATAATAATTAAAAAATTGAATAATTAAAAACCTCCCAACTGAAAAAAAGAGTGGAATAAAAATTAATTGTTTTTTACGGAGTAAAATATCGTAATTATTCCGATTTCACAACTGTTTTTTGGTTGAAAATGTCAAGAACGATGACAAGAAATGTTCTATTCCACACGTCGCGATGTATTTTTTTGTGACGAACCCGAATGCAAATGATTGATCCAAAGCTTAAGCGAAGGGTTGATAATAGCAGAAAAGAAAGTTTCTTTTTCGCGTGACTAAAATTTTTCGTGAATAGCTTTTTCAAGATAAGATAGTTTCGTCGTGCGCCACGAAGACTATTTTCGGTCACGCGATTTTTCCACTCGCAGAGTCGCACGACTCCAACGAATAAGCAGTTATGCAACTGCAATTCGATTAGTGTTGCTAGCAGTGTACATTGATTTTGAACAGCAGCGTTAGTGAGCAAATTTCCCGATACCCGGCGTCGCAGATGTTTGCGTTAACGATCACTTTCGTCTATTGGAATTTCGATGGGAGTCTAAAATAAAAGACGAAAAAACCGAACTATTCTATATTGAAGTCCAGAAATTGCGAAGGAATGTAGCTAATGCCAAGCTTTCGGGAGTATTAATCAGAGAACGAATGTTCCAATGGTACAAGTACTACTACTGTACATTCGATAGTTCGGGGTTCGGAAGGAGAGAGACTCGCTAAGGAATTTCACGGACGTTCGAATCGCCAAATTGAACGATCATTCCGTCGTTGCGGAGTCGCAAGGGAACTCGCCGCGAAGTCGTAGATGTTGTTCATTGGTGTTGGAAATCTACCATCCCGAAGAATACAAATGTCTCGTTGTATTGCACAGAATCGTTGTTGAGGGTAATCGGGCTGTTTGGGTGATTAATACAAGAACAACGACAGGGGGCGCGCGGTAGATTCTTGATGGTTGGCGAAAAATCCTCGTGAAGAGGAAGCTGTGGAAGGGGGAATGAACGCGGTAGATGAAAGCAGCAAATAGAACGAAGAAAAGCGAAGTTATACGAGAGCGTGATAGAAACATACGGGTTGGCTACAATGGTGTAGGAGTGAAAGCCGCGAGACAAAGTACAGAAGCGAAAGGAACGAGGATGATCGCGGAGGGCTGGGGTTGCACTCGGCGAAGCTTTTCCAGCCCATTCAACCTCTCCGCCTGCGACATCTACAGAAGAGAAGCGTTAAACGCAATTCGGGTCACGTATCTTTCTGGGATTAGGTTCTGTTTCCGTAAAAGGACCGGATAGCAGCGCGTCTCTTCGCTTCTCAGCGAAGCACGACAACGCGTTCGCGACATTCTCTCTTTCCCTCACTTCCAGCATCGCGAGCGCTTTTCGTATACAAAACCCTCGAAGACTTTTTTTTCACCACTGTGCTTATTCCTCTCGGCTCTGATACTCGTTCGCGATTTTCCCTGCGCTTTCGAATAATACCCTGGTCGGTACGAAACTCTACTATTTATTGATTCCAACAACGCTTCGAAACGACTATAAACGCGTCCCACCTTTATATTTCGCAACTTTTTTTCAACGTCGCCTCTCCTTCTTTTGTGTTTTCTTCAGTCTTGGTAAGATAATTATGGGTACGAGAGACTTTAGAGGAAAGAAGAGATATACCGTCGTAATATATCGAAAGATCTATGGGTTACCCAACGAGAAAGACAGAGTAGTGAGTCGGAGAGGAGGGGATGTGTAACGATGGTATAGAAGCAGTGGCGGGCTCGTGGTGTCTTTTATACCTTGTAATTAAGTCATTTAAAAGTGGCACGAGAGGAGTTACCGGGAAAAGCATAGAAGAGATGGGAAGACGGAGGAGTGAGAAGAGAAAGAACCACCAAGCCGTACTTCCATCAGACTCTTCTAGTGTCTCGCGCTCTTTCTTGCTAACCGCTTCCACCGTCCGGGATTTATGTGAGGCAGTAAAGGAGCCTCGTATTTTATTCTTGCGAAGCGGCCGAGTGATACGAGGATAACGACTCTCGAGGTGTTTTGCTCGACAATCTCACTCTTTCTGCTCTCTTACGCTATCTCGTCAATTTTTCTTCCTTTCCGTTTATTTTTTTCCGTTTCGTTCATAATTTTTTTTTTCCCTTCAAAGTCGAAGAGAACGCAAGCGGAGTTAAATAGAGTAGAACTTAACGACTTAACTAGCAATCGGATAAAAGTGGCCGAGGTAAACATTTCAACGAACGAGACGGTCATATTGATGCCCGATCCCGGAGTGTATGCGGGTCGACATTATTTTTCGTTTCCGCTTAATACTCGTATAACTAAGCGAAGAAATAGAGCGAGAGAGTGGAAGGATAGAAAGAGCAGCGTGGGCGCAAAGGGAGCTTTCCTAGGAAATGTTTTATGTTGAATAGTAGGTGGGTGGCCCATTCGTTTGATTAATCGAGTACGCCGCGTAGCACCCCGGCCGAGCGCTAAGATAGTCGGCAACCCTTAAATTTAGCGGGTCGCAGGCGAGCGTCTCTCCTCGAAGGAATATACTATTTTCAAGCACCCAGCACACCGTATAACATTGCCGGAGCTTACTACTTTCCAAGAAGGGACCTACTAAGGACGACGGGATAGCGCAGGAAGGGTCACGTGCCTTGCAACCGCTTTGTTTTCCACCCTTACAACTCGAGAGACGAAGAACCTTACGACCTCTCGCGAGCTCACTCGCTCACTTGGCGCTACCGCTATCCTCTCCTCATCGGGTGGAACTTATTAAATTTCATACAAGTTTTATTCCACCCTCTCGCCCTCTCTTCTCACGGGACACACCGACAGACTCAACCGAAGCAGAAGAAGCCACGCTGTGTGCCCCGCCGTTGCTCTTTTGCTTCTTGCCTACTTCTCTCATTCTTACACTTCTTCTACTTCCTCGTAGACTCTCTTCTCTGTGTATGTGTTGCCCGGCGCAAAAGCCGCAGCCAACCGCACCATAGCGATTCGAGACTCGAGATAGCGAAGCGATCTACGCCAAGAGTTTTTAAGTGGGCTTGAGATTAAAACGTCCTACCAGCTTTCTCGCCGCATATTTTCCCGGGACGTTGCAACGCTTCTAAACGCAAACTCGCGCGGGCAACTACAGGGCGGGAGAGTAAGAAAAGAAAATGGTAGAGGTATAAGCGACACGGGATGAGGCTCAGGGTGGCGCGAGAAAGAGAAAGAGAGAAAAAGAGTCGGCAACCCATGGAACTCCAGAAAGCTCGTTCAGCCTTACCTTACCTTGGCGCGTCTCTCACAGAGCTTATAAAAGTCCCCAACATTATATTATTGCATTCTTCTCGTGTATAACGTCTGGTATATACACTTGTGAAAATGGTCCCCGATTAAATTCTTATAATGCTCGTCTTTCGCAATTCTTTATTTTTATTTTCGGTCAGCGCTGCGTAAATCGCAAGCCACATTTGTTTTTTGTCTATTTGTTTACCAAGTGTAAGGATCTTCGATCGATAGGAATTCCTGTAGGTTACTACCAATATCAGTACGAATTTTAAGGGATGGACACCCATATCATTGTGCCATTGTACGACTTTAACCGATAATGGTTTCTTCTTCTTTTGTTGCAGGTAAGAGACGAATCCTTATTTACTGGCGGACTTTTTATGGATGTTGTATTGACGATAACGATTACCAAGTGGTAGACAAGGTAAAAATATAGTGCGAAATAATGAACTGCCAGTGAGGGTTGAAATTAGAATAGCGGAATATTCCGAGAGGAGTAAAGAGTTGCGTTTGTAGATTTTCAACCCCCTACGGTTTGTATGAACGAATGAAAGAGGGATTATGACGCGAACACGTGAAACTGGGTCTCATCGGAGAGAATAGTCGAGTCTCCGCGAGCGCGTAGGCCCAGCTAATTAGGTATTATAATGACGAAGAGTGGAAGGGAAGGGAAAGGGATTCGGTATGAGGAAATAGGGGTTGGCAGGGCTTGAATCGGCATTGAGTCTCGTCGTACTCGTTCCTCCGTGATGGTGTCTCGTTGACGAACGAGCTATATACCCAGAGTGTGCCACAGCGCACTTATGCGTCTGCCACTCGCGTTACTTTGAATAATAATTACGCAACCTCCGCGTATAGTCGAGTGCCGACTGCTGAAGGGATGAGAGAAGTCCCCGCATCCACTCTCTGCGCGGTTATCCCCAATGGTAAAACGAACGAACGCGTTTTCCCTGCAAGAGAGCGAGGAAAATGTCACCCGAATCCCGAAATCGTGTCGCATACTTCGGATTTGCGACTTTGCAGGGTCCGCCAGGGAGCGAGGGGGTGGCTACGATATCGCGTAGATTTATCATCATTAAAATAAACTATTAGCCACATTGGCAGCGAAGGCAAAGGCTGAATCGAGTGGAATAATCCAACCTGAGAGGGAGTAATATAAGGAAAAAGAGATGAACAAAAGAAAAAGCGGCCAAAGCAAACGCGAGTCTGGAACGAGTCGATGTTGAGCCCCAACCTTGGCCGAGTTCCACCCCTCGCGGGAGGGAGTGAGATGGGAACAAGCCTCAAGCTGTATGAGCTTATGTAGCAGTTGGATAGAGATTCGTTGGGTGTCGAGTGGCCGGATGATAAATCGTTGCCGATTTTTTTCGTCGAATCATGCTACGCTATCTTTCGAACGAAACGGTATGAAGGAGAGCTTTTGCGCTATACGCGAAATTCTTTGTCGGTAAAAGTATGAAAATCGGATAAATCGTAAGTGATGTAATTGGTGCGAAATTCGAATAATGCCAAGAAGGATAGATCTCTTTTTGCTATACATATCTCGAAACTCCCGAATTGCACTATTTCCAGTTGGGCTTTCGTAGCGAATGCGATATATAGAATAATATACATGTATAGAGCAAAGTGCCTTTGTGTCGGGTAACTACTGGTCTGGATGAACGAGGGTGCAGAAAATGGAAGGAGGCGAAGGTTGAATGCATTCCGAAACGGCTGTCAGACGCCAACACGAGTAAAGATAGATTGATGAGGATAGAAACTACTCGCTGGTGCACTCGCGTGCTTTACGTATCGTTCGGTCTCGTTTCTCAACGCGCTGCAATCCCTCCCCGCTACCTCCCGAGTTCATCCCTCCATCACCGTCGCACTTGCAAAATCTTTGCTTACCCCGCCCTCCTTCTCTTCCTCTGTCCACTCGGCGTGATGTGCTAATGCGAACGATCATTGGGAATTAAACTGCCAGATCGCGTACAGAAATCCAACGGCTTTAGCGTATCACTTTGGAATTCGATAAACCGCTCGAAAAGGGATGAGAAGCGGTTGAATAATGTCGATCTCCAGAAATTTCAGGTATTCCTACAATTCTCTTCATATCGCAACACGAAAAGCGGCCGTAATAACTTTACGAAAGATGTCATTAAAATACATCGGAATACTTGTTGAAAAAAAAAAAAAAAAAATTCCAAAAAACTGCCAACTGAAAAAACGAGTGAAATAACAACTAATCATTCACTTGTTATAATCGGAAGATTTCCATACTGAATGACGAAGAAATCACGCGACTATGAGATGTGAATAATCAATTGCTATTTGACTCTTTTTTCAGTCGGAAGTTTTTTAATTTTTGTAAAAAAAAATGATTTCATCCATTTTAAAGTCGACAACTGTTAACTAAGTCCGGAATTGATATGTTTCTACTTATTCCCAGTTAAATCAATACGAGAGAATGTAAGCAACAAGTTTGCCGTGGTGCGATGTCGATGAAGTAAATAGAATTGCTGACGCCGTAAGATTAATGTTTTCGATCCCACAATACCTATGTTGAAGCCTTAAGGATAAACATCAAAGTGATTGAAATTTTTTTTGGTCCTCTGTAATAATAATCTTTACTTTCTTATCCAAGTATCAAATTTTACAGTCTTTCGAATGTCGTAATTTCCCGCGTGGTGTCCTTAGACAGCAGTTATTCTTTGCGTGACTTGGCAATCCACTATGGAAGGCGAAAAACTAACGAGAATGGATCAGTTCGATTTTTTTCCACTATGAATTTCAAATACCCGAATTTTTCTTGTCCATTCAATCCGATCGTTTCTTTCGCTTCGCTGGAAAAGCTAAAATCTCCCATATGTCTGTCTTTAGGCTCTTCGGTAGCGAGAAGATACGTCCAGAATGGAGCAGACTGATATTACAGTGGACAGTATGAACGTGAATTTTCGTATGTTATCCGACTATGTGAAATCTCGAACGTCGTTCCTCGTTCACTCGTGAACGCCGCGTCGCGTTTCGTACAGTAGGAAAGAGAATAAGGAGACGCAGGGGTGGGGGGAGGGGGAAGGGGAGGGGGGGGGGGGGGGGGGCAAGAAATAAATATTCGCCGGCGAATAACAAAGGTGGGATTTACGGGCACCGAGCCAGCCTCGAAATCTCATGCAAATCAATGCGGCAGTAGAGAATATAAGAGAATGGTTGAGGGTATGGAATAAGGACGTGGAGTTCGGGAATGCCAAGGCAGGTAGAGCAATCCGGAGAGGGTGTGCATAAGAGGATAGGGAGCGAGAAAGTGAGAGAAAGAGGGAGAGAGAGAGAGAGAGATCGAATAACGAACGATATACTTTCCAACACACACCGCGATGGTGCGAAATCGTACGATCGTCTCGGTATATACTCTATTCAAGAGAGCTGTTGAAGAATCTCTTTCTTCGCTCTTTTCGAGGTTCCAGGATAGAAGGTCCTCGGGATTGGAAGCTATAGGCGAAAAGAAGATCGTGAGTTCTTCGCGCGCTCGGCCGTCTTTCGCCCAGGGGGCTGTTTTCTATACCCTACGATGTAGAGAACACCGAGAAAGACACGAGGATGTGGGTGACACACACACACACACAATTTCGCATGCAAGTACTCTATTGTCATGTGTGTTCGTGCGTTACCGTGTGACTGTATTATATCCCCCTATCGCCGTTTTATGCAGCCATAAATAGCGTTTATACGCTCGGTAAAGTATTCCCGAAGCACCGCGGTAGAGTGAGAAGGAGTTGTACGTCGAGCTCTGGCTTCCCGGCCCGTCTATCCGCTATCTATTCTATTATGCCTCGACGTGCTGCTAGTATGGAATATAGGTAACCCCCTGGCTTCTCGCGGCGTGCAACTCGCGTTGCAGCACCCCTGAGCCGTTTCACTCACACCTTCCCTCTCGTGAGCCAGAAGCCAGTAGCAATATCGACTTGTTTCTCGCAGGGGTTACTCGAGAAACCACCCCCTCCTTTTACCCTCGAAACTCACTAGCGCTTTTTCTTCATCTTCTTTTCTTATTTGTTTTTATTTTTCATCCATCGCCTATATTCTCTCACGGCAATATCTCGTCTCTTCGAGTTATCCTTCGAGCGTTTCTCTCGACTCTGTATCGAATCATGATTCTTGTGTATCGAGAAAGTGGGAAAGAGAAAGGGGGCTTCGGGTGAAGGCGACAAGGGATGGAAGCGATATCCAATTTTTTTAACAACCCCGAACAACTCTCAAGCATGAGTTTGCGCCCCAAGGGGTTGACGCTCACTCTCTTATAACCACTGCTATCGCGGTATTCTCTTTTGTACACGAGTTCCGTCTATACACACCTCGACGTGGTTTAAACGTCCGAGGACGTTGGTCCCGACAACGAAGAAAATTAGAGAGGAAAGCACTGTCGTGTCTTGTCTCACTGTTCCGGATTCTATCTCTCTTTTTCTCTTGTCCAGTCTCGTTTCCACTTGGAAACGATAAGAGGACCGTCATCGTGAGGTGAGAGAGCCGTTAGTCGTTGCTTCGCCGTCGCAAGCTTTTGTCTTTCCCTTTCTATCGTTTTTTCTTCCGGCAACCGTCCTCAATTCACCGATAACGAGAGAAGCAATCCACGTATTATTCCGTCCGAGTTCAGTGGTCGAGAAGATCGCTAGTGCGCGTCTCGTCTTCCTTCCACACGTTAATAGATACAAACCCTCCCATGGCGGCAACCACTAGCCGCAATTGTGCGAGGAAAGCACGGGCCACCCCACGAGTGGTTACGAGAGAAAGCCAGAGGAGAGAAATCGACTAGATATGGGATTGCCTCGAGACACGCGCCTTGGCGTGCCGACTCCGCAGCCAAGGAGCGAAGCTCACGTTAACTTCCGAGTGTCTATAACGTACCGTGTGTACCAGCGGTATACTATACATACGTATAACGTTTGAAACTATATATATCTCTCAAGCAGTCGGCTTTATTGGGGCTCTTCGCTTTCTCGTTCCTTGAGAGTTCTCTCGAAGCGTAGCCCTCATCTACTCTCTCACTGCCTTCTCGCTCTGATCCTCCTTGGCTTTCCTCCTCTTACTATCTCTAGTTTTCTCCAACCCTTTCGGGCGAACTAGTGCGCTTTACACACATATAGAGAGGCGAAAGGTGCCGGAGGCGGTTACGTATCTCGAGCTTCATCCCCCAAGCTTTCTCAAGGAAGGGCAACCCTCCACTACCCCCCTTTACTACTCCTTGTAACGTAACGTATTCGATCTAATGCATTCCCGCAATAAAGTTTATTGCCGTGTTGCTTGCGTAGCCGGATCTATCATCTACCAACACCGTACTACGTCTGCGCTCAGACTGCAGCTACGCTTGCACCGCCTTCGAACCCTCTTACCTAGGCACAGGCATCCACTCCGACCCCCATTTCCGTAAGCTTCGGTAAGCTTGCACTGTTCCAGACGGACTCGAAGCTTTCCTTATACTATCGCCGTATCTCGTACTCGTACACTCTCTGCCTCTCGTTTGTCCACGATATAGAACACTCGGTGAGCGCACTTACGAGCACTTGCCTCTCTACGTGTAACGCCCGTATGTATATGCCAATCTCTCGTACGTGTCTTGTACCTTGCAGTCTCCGAATTCTCTCTTGAATTCCGCACCGACAAAGCTCTTATCCTTTTACTCTCGTTGTACCGTGAAACGCGTACGTGTATATTTTCCGGATATGTTACGAACATTCCTCGTTGCTGAAGCCTCTAATACCTCTTGAATTCCGCACCGACAAAGCTCTTATCCTTTTACTCTCGTTGTACCGTGAAACGCGTACGTGTATATTTTCCGGATATGTTACGAACATTCCTCGTTGCTGAAGCCTCTAATACCACTGTACACGTCTGACTGTATCTCGCGGAATGTTACATACGCACAAAATTGCAACGCTGCGTTTCGAACTGTCGACAGATGCGAGAGGTGCTAAATGTGTTATGGTGGCGGTGAATGAGGGTAGACGAGTTTACAGTCGCGTGTCCTACCCTCGTCGTCGGCAGGCGGAAAGGTAGTCTCGCGAATTATATTGCGGTGTCGGATCGAGAAGCAATAAGGGATGCAGCAAGAGTTTCGAGAGCTTCAACGGGAAATGACCCGCCGTGAATCCGAAGGGGCGGATACCGTGATTCGGATACTTTTTCTTTTATTTTTTTTAAAGCCCAATGGTAAAGATACAACGCGGTATAACGGGTCGGTGCTCGTCATTTACTCGCGTCTGACTATACGCGCACCTTTACTACTGCCGCATTGCCGACGAGGCGCGTTCGAAAGGCCTTCCGGTGTTCTCTATGTCGTATAAGGTTCATGGCAGTGACTTTCAAAACTCTTGCTGTTTCCGGCGGGAAGACTCGAAACAGTAATTACCGGAAGTGCATTTTTTTCTTCGGGAATTCGCTGCGTTTCGTTATTCTGTTATCATTTTCGCAAAGCTTTTCAAACGCTCTGCACAAATATCAGAAATGTTTACATGTTGAACACGTGGAGGGGCAGTATTACTTGGCGGAAGTCAAGGAGAGAATTACGGTGGGAAAGGCAAAGTTTTGCAAAGTCAACTAGACGTCCAGTATGGTCCAACGTCTACTCTAACCGGCAACCCTCCCGTTGCCGATGGTAATTTTAGTCGCTCGAGCTGTTACACGTCGTTGGTCATGTTGTTACAAGTATAGCCTGAGGGAAGGTCCAATCTACTCGTTCTCCCTGCTCTCGATGGAAGCTTCAATTATATAGCCACTTTGCAAGAAAATAAATCATGCAAAATTCGTATGTAAGCGGAGTGTGTGTTAGCAGTCGATGAACGAAGTTTCGTAACTCCTTGTTGAGTCTGCAGGAGTCGATCCAAGTGGGGGAAAAAAATAATTAAGTACCGAGGTCCAGGGGCTGAAGCAAGAAAAGATTTCCGGCAAGTAATTGAGGTTCAAAGAGGAGAAAGGGTGAAGTAGTGAGAGACCACTGTACACGAAGCCGCAAAGCAGTGCTACTGTATCACTTCCCTCCCTCACCCCCTCCCCCCACCCCTAATGAATTACCTCGGCGAAATGGCGACCAGTTGTGGCTCTGTATATTCCACTGCTACTCCTTTATACGTGTAGCATATAGTTTGTATAGGTATGTGAGACGTGGGTCGGTACAGTGTTCTATATACTCTGAATTAAAATGAATATAAATTGCTTGGCTAATGAGGAATGGTAGCCGGCGGCAGCGTGTACTCATTTCATAGGCCATACACCCAGAGAAGAGAACATTATGCCGGTAGATTTACGCCTTCTTTTCCATAATATATACCCTTAATTATCTTGGCGTGACGCTCGACGCTATAATTCCGCGTATTTCTCAAAACGATTATCGAAAGAAAACGATAATACATTTGATCGAAGAGATTGATGGAATGAGGGAGAAATAATAAAATAAAATGTCTCATTGAGCCGTAAGAACGTAATAGGGGGTTGAAGCTGAGAAATCATTTCGGGAAACGATCATTGACGGTATATTTTTTTTTATCGCCGATGGTTTCCGGTCGTATTCGACTATTCGCGTCCATAAATTAAAGCGGGCAGTCATTAAAGAACGTTGACTAACGTCAAGGATAATGACACGAGAATTCGTAACCGAGGCGCGTTACGTTGCTCGGTGCGATCGACTGGCAGCCAGAAACGAGCTTGAAAAGGGTTTGGTCGGGCCGAACGAGCGAGTAAGGCTCAGCGCATAGCACACCCCACGGCACACCGCGAACTTTTAAATTGATTTGGAGTCTCGCCAATACGCGAGCGATTTTCCTCGACCACCTCTCTTCCTCCCCCCCCCCCCCCATCATCCGCAAAAGCCTCCGTCGCTGCGCCAACCCTGCTGTGCTTGGCCTTCCTGTATAGTCACCCTTCACCCTTTCACCCCCTGTACCGAACGTGTACGTAGACCGTTATTTTTTTTTGTCCTCTTCTTTTTTTTTTTTTCTCGTTCGCAACGAGTCTTTCTCTCTCTTTTCGGCTTTTTTTTCTGTATTTTACTTTTCTCGCAGTTGTTCCATTTATTTATTTCCTACTGTTGGAACCAGCGACCAAGGCACGCCTAATTGGTTTTATTACTGCGTCTGGGTGTTTCCTACGACAACGACAACGACAACGACGACGACAACGACTACCGAGGTTGCAGGGCGGCCTGCCAGAGCGCGGAGAATCCAGAAATGAGAGAACCAGAGAGAAACCCACCTCTATATTCGCGAGACTTTTTGAGACTACCGAACTACAACCTCTCCCTCGTCGTCGACCAGACGGATCGATGTAGGATATCCCAAGGGTGCGTGCCTATGGGTGTCCATGTCGAGTACAGAAAATTCAAACATTCTTTCCCCTTTTTTACCCCTTCTCTTACCATCACTCTTCAACGCTCGTTTATCAGAAGCAATTTGTCGTTTCAATTAACTCTTCGAGTACATCGCGTAACGAAGTCTTAGAGTTCGCCAATTCGTAGCTGCGAAACACGCAATTCGAATAATAACAACCTGAAGACTAGAAAGTATGAAAATATCCCACAAAATCGTCTTAAGCCGTCCTTTTTCGATGGTACTTTTGAAACTTCGGTGACCCCTGGTAGGGCTCTCGAAACTCCGGCGATTCGCTTACTTAAAGGCCTTTTTGCGGGTATAGCGCTTCCAAAAATGGAGACGAAAGGGTAATATTGTGGCAGAAAGTGTCTCTTCCTACCGATCAATCTCAGGTGAACGTAACCGGTAAATAGGCAAACAGTGATGCGTTGCTACATTATATCGGGTCAAAGCTTTGCAATGTCCACGAGCGGTCGAGGTTTGTCGTAGTGCGTGAATCTGTCGAGAGTTTTGAAGCGAAGTAAGAGTCTAGTGAGAGACGAGAGTGCGGTTGCGGCGGCTCGTTTCGAGTCGTATTTATGGGACACTCGGTGTAAAACAAGACAGATACGAGCGGAAGCTGTCACGCTCCGGGAGGCAGAAAACAAAGAGTTCGCTTGGCTCTCGTCGTCTTTTATCGTCGTCTCGCTTTCTCAATTTCTCGACCTCTGTGTCGGCCTCTCTTTCTTTCGCGGGCGTCCAGCCTCCGTCTCGTCAAAGTCGTTTGTGGCCGTTAGAATGAACAGTTTCGTCACTATGTAAGAAACTATTTCAGGGAGTTTGGAAAGCGATTTTGTCTATCTTCACTTTGCCATCTCTTTATTCCCTCGCGGACGCTCGTAAAATTGCGATAAAAGCGTTGGTACGCAATTAACCGTCCGACAAATGTATGATTTATTATTTTCGCGAGATTTTATGAGGTAAGTGATAGTTGGAGCAGAAGTACGTATCAAGTCAATGATTAGGGAAATGATAACTGTTTCAATCTTAAGCTTCGTAACGCGATGCGATTCTCATTCGGCTCACCCCAACTTATTCGAGGCGCTCATACTCTCGAATCTGTCTCGTTAATTACTATGTAATTCCCGTCTTGATATCCAACTCTGGAGGCTTCAATTCCATTAGGGATTCATCCGCGCGAGTCTTATTCTCGCTTGGAGCGCAATGCCTTCAACGCGGGGGCTTTTCCCCGCTCCCGCATCGTCAACGGCTGCGTAGATGGCTCGATGGCATAGACGCTGCGGGTTTTCTATCTTTCGCCTCTCCTCAACGTTCTCGTCGTCGTAGTGATTTATCCTCTTTCCTCTTAGCTTGGAAATTCGCGGAGTCTCGTTGAATTTCGCCTCTGGTCATAATCAACGAGGACGAGATTGCGTTAGTGTCTTCTCGGGTGAGCGAAGCGTCACCGAGAGATGAGAGTAGATAGAGAGAGGCCCTCGGATCCTTCTTGATGCTGCAGCGGGAACCAGAGATACACTCCACTGTAGTTGGGTGTTTCCGCTTTTACTTACTCTCACTCAATCCAACGTCTCTCTGTGATGAACATCCAGCCACTTGGTATATTTTCCTATTCGGGTTGACGAATGCTACAATCGCAAAAGAGCAATTTCACGTTGATATGTAAATGCGAATGAGACGACAAGGGCAAATAATGGCGGAGGGACGATTTGCCGAATCCGTAAAACGATACTCGTCATTTTACCGCGGATTTTGCCGATGAGATTCAAGAAAGGGATATTATAGGTAATGATAGAAAATGAATGAGGTCTCGCTGAAGAGAATGGCAAGGGGTGGTAGCGAACGTGGAGTTAAGTAGATTGGTGAATTGAGGATCATTTTAATGCTCAGTTAAATTGTGTAATTGTGAGTAGCTAGACAGAGTAGCCGAGCGGGAGAACTAGAAGAGGCAAAAATGGGATGGGGGCCAAGTTGGCGAGTCAAGTGCGGCAGTGCGGTCTCGAGGGTTGAAAAAGGGGTTGTTCCGGGACTCTCTAGCCGGGCGGCAGGCGTCGGGCACCTCATATTTACATGAGAAAGAGTCAGCTGAAGATTTATAAGTGTCATTACACCACTGAGAAAGAGGCAGGGGGGAGGGGGTGGGGGGTGGCGAAGAAGGGTAAGAGGAAAGAGAATGGCGTGCACGCCAGAATGGTTTAGTTTTCATCCCTTCTACACCATGGCACCGAGAGAAAGGCACTGAAATAATATATTTCATCCCTTGGGTTTGAACCAGCGGATACTTTGTCTTTTTCACGCCTCTTGCCAATCTACTATTTTTTTTTTAACTTTTTAATTATTCCTCCTATCCGTTTCTCGTTCTACGTATGTTTGAACGTCTCTCAAATCACATTTTTTTCGCGAATCATCTCGTAATCGTTTAACACCGATAACAGAGTTACTTTGGTGGGAAAGAGACGATTGCATTACGAAAGCTGTAGAATTGCTGCATCTATAGAATAAAACCCGAAGACATAATCCGCGAGCGTCTACTTGAACACGAAGATATAAAAAATAGAAGGAATAAAGCCCATTTGTTTGACCGTCGTTCGGATAAAACAACAATGAGATATATACACGGAAAAACTCGTAGTATACCACCGTCGTAACGCGAGAACGTGAGGAATTCTCGTCGCGTCTTATAAACCCGGAGGGCTCGCGTAAACCGACTGCAAGTGACGTGGAGATGGGAGGGATGAGGTAGAGACGAAGCAGAAACTGGCTGTGTATATATATAAGCCGGTGAGACATACCAGAAGTCTTGTGCCGGTGGTGAGGCACGTAGGCCTTTATAAATTTGGCAAGCGGGAGCGTGACACCGCGAGCGAATACAGTAGGAGAAAGACGAAAAGAAAAGATGATAGGGAGCGAAGGAAAATAAAAAAAGAAAAGAAACGAAAGTCAAGAGAGAGAAGTTGCGGAAGATAGAGGGGTACCGGTCGAGGTAGGACAGTGAGAAAGCGCGAGAGATTCAACTCCGTGCACCCTCACGTTCTCGAGGATTCTCGGCACGTGCTATCTCGCAGGTGCACACCCCCTACTCGGCTTCGCTCTTCCTCGTGTCGTATACGAGAACCTCGACGCCAGAGCTACAGTTGGATGTGTTTCCCTTCGTTCCTTCGAAGCTCTTCTTCCGTAAGGAGAGCCAGAAGCATCGGAGTCACGAGGAGATGTATAGCACGCTCTTCTGGGGTAGAAACCTCGTGCAGCAAGGGTCGTCCCCTCCCTTAGAAACATGAAGGACAATCGACACTTGAGGCTGCGGTGAAACCGCTTCAACAACCCCCTTCTTGAGTGTCTCCACAATTTCAAGGTACACCAAGGGCATCTCCGTCTCGTAATACTCACAGTTTGAGATTTGCATCGAAATGATACTTTGTATACACATTATATACGCGTTATTCTTATGTGCGAAAAATCATGAATTCCGTTGAAATTATTTCAGACTCATGTTTTTTCACTGTCAGTAATCTGTACCTTGACTTCAGGTGATACCTATTGCCAAAAAAAAATTCAAAGGGCACATTACCCTTAGTCGCGTTGTTTTATTGGCCTGTAACTCCTTAAGATTTCAGTTCTGAAAATCCGCAAAGTGCTTTACGTTGTATATTTTTTTACCGGGTTACATGATCGCCATTTTGTTTTTACCGATATTCTGTTCGAAAGTAAAGATGTTACTGTTAAAAAGATCGTAAATCGTAACTTTTAACCAAATCGTATTTCGCGGTATTTTCGCTGATTACGAGTTGAAACGGTAGAGCAAAAAAAAGAAGATATTAGGGTGTTTTAGATATGAGATGCTAACGTACAGCATTCTCCATCCGACGAAGAGTTACATTTTTCTATTGGTCTAAGGGCCTTTATTCTCCTCGAGGCGGATACAATTAGGCGTCCCACAGTCCGCTAACTGGAATTACTCGAGTAATTAATGTCGTAGGTCGAGTGGACCGTGTGTGAAGGATGTCGGTGATGAGCTTACGAAACTCCGGTAAGCTTAACATCGACATCCACATCCACACACCCACACGTGTACGATTACGCATGCGAATTAGGTCCTTTAAAAGTTAAGCGAGACACACCGCCAGTACGCTTTGGCTATCCGGAAAGTTTCTCAGAAACGTGAGAGTTGCGTTGCGAGAAGTGCCGAGTGGCGATTGGCTGTTTCCACTTAAAGCGTATATAGCCATAGGAACAGCAACACCCTGCCATCGTTTAATCAGCGACCCTTTGTCGCAGGCAGTAAAATCGTCTTAACGATCCGAATAGGCGCCTGTTTGAGACTCGAACGCGTTCTATAGTTCTCTCACTCTCCTCCCGCGCTGCTCGCTATTAGCTCGCATTAGTGTTCGAGAAGGAGAAAAGACGAAGATAGAGCGAGCGAGCGTCTCGCATAGAAACGGAGCCAGCATTGCTCAGGGGATACTGCTGATGGTAGTGGTGAAGTTTGCTTCCGACGTTTCCACTCGCTCTGGAAATTTACCGCTCTCGTACTCCGCCCCCGGATCGCGCTACACACTCGATTCAAGAGTCACGGGTAAAATCCACCCCCTCTGGGTATACTATGGCCTCCTCGCAAGTATTCGCAGACCTCTCGTCTCTTCTTGTTTTATAACCGCGATGAAATATAACGTCGAGCCTCTCTTCGATTTTACGGAAAGCACGAAAAAAAAAAAAAAAAAAAAATGAAAAACCGAATAAAAACAGAAAAATCGACAACAACATAATAAAATATGCCTGGAGGCATGTACTACAGTGCACTCATGCGATCATACGCATCCACGTGTGTTCACGCAGCGTTGGAGAATGCAAAAAACACCAAGGGGATCAGGAACGAGAGCAATTTTTATCCTACTCGGGCATATTTGAAAGCTCTCTGGGTGATTAAAAATCGGTTCGATGCCGCTATATCCTTCGACAAGTCGAACGGCTCAGTGGACTTTTACAGAACTCCTGGTCAGTGAAATATGTGTGTACTGTACTACAGAAAAAAAAAAAAAAAAAAAAAAACGATACCAATATCACTCGCACGACTTTTTCGAGAGAGACGGAGAGGGATAGTGAGCTTAACAAAGACGAGGATGGTGTAGCAGTTCCCATCTCATCTCTCATTCTCTTGTGTCCATTCTCGTTTTCCAGACCTTTATCCAACATCTTCTCCCAATGAATATGTATATGTATACACGTAAACCGTATGTGTATTCACCGGTATTACCCAAAAACCACACCGAAGAAGAGAATATAGTAAACGGAGATTTTCGGGTCACGGTATACGTGGGACCTCGAGGTCTGCGAACAGGATTGTTGCATTATTCGTGGGGGCCGGAGCTTTCGAACTTGCGGTGTACGAGGGCCACAAACCACCCATCACTCGTGCCTTCCATTTCGCGATAACTCTCTCCCTCTTCCTCTCTCTGGTTCGTTCGCTCGTTCGTTTTCCTCTTTCCTCTCGACGGTGAAAAGCTCCACCGCGTACACCGGGCTTCAACGACGACGACGACGTCGACGACGACGACGAAAGAATTAACTCTCCCCCCCAACCGGCTTATACCCGTGTTGACCGCAACCCCTTTGATCCCAATAGCCAAACCCTACCGTGACTGACCGAGACTAGAGTGCCAGCGATCGCGGCCGATGGTTACATTCAGCCTTTCGCAGTTTCTCTCCAACATTCTTGTCGACTGGAGCAACTCTCTATACCGCGAGTACCTACACTCGTGACCAAATCTCGTTTCTGTACAATAAAAATCGTGAAATAAAGGTGCCGAGGGGGTTGTAGAATTGAGGGGTGAAAAGAGACGAGAGACTCTCCTGGAACTTCCGACGATGTTCAGCGATAGAAATGATGCCTCGTCGTCGTCGTCGTCGTCGTCGTTGCTTCATTTCCGTCTGTGGAGTCCGGAAGCTAACAGTTCTCTTGTTCTCTCGCTGTCTCTCCTACTTTCTCGTTTTCTCCGACGAATGAGAAAGATAAAGATAAAAGAGTTCCGGGTCTCTCACGGGAGTACGAGAATTGTGCACTCGGTACGGTGCGGCTGGAAGAACACGGTAGTAAAAAAAAAAAAACAAAAAAAAAAACAAAACAAAAAATTGTCCAGTCCGGAGGCTTGGTATACGCTTAAAAAACGTAAATAGTAGAACTAACCGCTTAAGGAGTTTAAATATGCGCTGAAAATTAAGGCTCCCCGTGGTTCTCGACTACGAAACTGCGGCTACAGGCTTCTCTCAAAACTTTCGACTGTGCAACCTCGCAGCATCCCTTCCTCCGGTTCTTTCTGCCATCCTCGCTGTTGAAAACAAACCCCCGCCACATGGCCTCTGCCTCGGCTCAACAGAAACCCCGACTCAACCCCCATTTACTCGAGAAAATGTTGTTCACCGAGGATTTTAACATCTCTCGGACTTCTCTCGGACATTGAATACGACGCGACCCGGTAAGCGCCAGAAAAGCTGACGGACATTTTGTACCCATATATACGTTTTTTTCCCTTTAGTTTCATCGAAATTCTCGAAATAATAATAATAAAAATAGGATTTCTCTCGTTTCCTGGCACTTGGTTGACAGTCACTTACATTTGCTTAAGTGAGCACAGCGAAGCGGCACTTCCCTCTCGTCTATTCGTACTTTTAGAAATTTTCCCGTTGGACCGTGACACGCTTTTTGGTATGAGAAGGACAGCGACTCTAGTAAACGCCTGCGGTACACGAAAGTGCCTCTGGTCTCAAACGATCCAACGAGTGCATTTGGAGACGGCAGATCCCGCGCTAAGATCTGTACGGCGGCGCGCATGAATCTCACTGTCAAGAAACTGTCAGTGCACAGTCAAGCGTAACCAGAAGCTTCTTGCGAGTGCATCAAACGTTTGCTCTTCTAACTTCTATGATATACTATGTGCTGCCGCGCTGGGTGGGCGTGTGAGGTTTTCTCACATTAGACTAATATAATCGATCGGTAAAACAGTCTTTTTCAAAATCGACGACAATTTCTTCGATCTCTGGTCGAATTAGAGACTCGCGATCTCTCGTTGACGGAGTTGTCGGATTCGTTCGATTCTCGAATTCAGAGGAATTTCGGCAAAACCGAGTTATGTAAGTCGAAAAAAAAGATTTTAGAGAGAGAGTAACCGCTCACGTTCTTTCGGTACGGAGAGTAAGAAAAATTATCGTTGAGAAATCTCCGCGAGACGCAAGAGACATTGAGTAAAGTACGAGAATGCCAAGAGACGACGGTGAGCTTTTCCTCGAGTTCTCCTCGAGGAGCTTGCATCCAGCATACACATAGATCTCTTAGTGTCGGACACGTAGGACGAGGGGAGCCGAAGTGGAAAGATTTTGTAGGCGCTTTAAACGTCCCGGTTAGAGTATTTCCGTCCCTCTTCTACTCGAGCGTTTTGCTTCGAGATCTTAGCATTGCGGTTAGCGAAGGAAGAAGAAGGCGTAAGAGGAGGTTGTGGAAGACTCGGGCAACGAGAAGGAAAGACACCGGCGCCGGGGCCTCGCGTAGTTCGCCGGGAATGATGTACGAGAACGCATTTGTAACTCCAGCGGGCCGACGAAGTCGAGACTCGGGGAATTTGCGTGAGACTCCGACGAGACCTCGCGCCGACTGTCAACCGTCACGGCGTACTCCTTCCCATGGTTTCTAGACGAACAACCAACGTGTCCCCCGTAAGAAATTCTTAAGCGGTTATGAGATTTCAACGAGGAAAAATGACCGTCGAGAAGCGCGCGGTGGTAAAGCTCACGGCCTCGGATCACACTTCATCGGTCACTCGCTTCTCTAACTCCTTTATGTACTCAGCGATGCTTTCAGTTATGAACTCAAAAGACATTGGTATGGTAGATGCCGCGTGTATGTAGAGGCGATGAAAATTTCGAAAGATCACGGTACACACATCGTTAGGAGAGTCTCCGAGTCGGATGAGAGTCAAGCGTCGTAGACTTGGCTACTCGCGGCTCGCGACTATCCAATTGGGAGTCACATACCGCGCCGTCGCGAGAGAGATTATACCGGCTCTTTCGAACCACCGAGCATTGTTACCAAGACACCGGAAAGCTCTAAACAAATCGTCTCGGGAGTGACGGACGATCTTTATTCAGTGAAAATCGGTGAGATTAACGGTGTTTCGACACGCGTGATGTTCTATGGCGTTTATCTTACACACTCCGTTCCTACACTTGACGACCGCCATTTTTCAAAAAATATCTTTCGATTTTCAACCATTTTATTGCAAATGAAAAATTGCAAAAATTAAAAAATGATTCACATTTGAAAAATGAAAAATCACATTAACATTTATCTTTCTATACATCGCGAATAAATTTTCCGATAAAGAACTTCCGGTTATTGCCGAATTTCATCGGCACACAATTAAAATTAACATTGGGACCTTTCGAAAGTTCACAATTTTTCTCAATATCACTCTTTGGATAGTATGAAGAGGAAAACTTAACAATAAGTCAGACGATTATAGGTATACAAAAGTTCATGAGGCTTCAATCCGAAATATACAAATGACGGTGAGAAGCATTGAAAAGAGCGCGACGCGACCTCGTATAAAATAGCACACGCGAACGCCAAAGCGGCGAGGACCCAGTTACGTTATAAACGTTGAAGAGTTTTATTATAAAAGGAGAACAAGCCGCGAGAGCAAACCGATGACGCGGATAGCCCGAGAGCTTTCGCCTCTAACCTTTCGCGCCTTGACTCTCCCTTCCTTCTCTACCCCCGCGATCGAGGAGTGTACCTCTCCTCGGCAAGAGGCAAACATTGCACACGATGAAACGGCTATCGGAAGCATCATCGAAGCTCTTTCGTACATACGAATGCGATTTGGGATATCGGGGCTAATGGACCAGGTTGCGACCGGCAGGGGCAACGCGGATCGGGCGCGTTCGCGCGCGTGCCAAGTTTAGCGAGTAGGAATCCGGCCCCATACACCAGTACCGAAATAAATGCTAATCACAAATCTTAATCAACGAATCCTCGTTCCTATTTATAAATCGACTCACGAGGAGTGGCACGCTTTAAGCGGGTTGCGTCTTTTCGACTCTTCGTGCCAAATTGCAGATTTAATCTGTATAGATGATTTAGGATTACAGAAATCTTCCAATAGCCGACTCTTTTGATTCGCGAAAGAAATTACGGGAATTAAAAGATTCGAGGGTTGAGGATTTGCCATGCGCATGCGCTGGGCGCGGATTTGGGTAAAAGGACATAATCATCGAAGTGTTTGAGAAAAAGTTTGAGGTTAGGACAGAGGTTGAGAACCGCTCTGTTGCAATTCGACTGGCCGTTATAGATAGCCGACGGACCTCGAATCTCTAGTTCTCGTTGCACAAGTCTGCCTCTTCTGCCGCTGGCATGGTCTCGTCGACGTACGTACGTACCGTGCGTACGTACGTGGTGTTGCTCCTTCTGGTTTTCCCTATCGCCTACCAACTACGACAGACGAGGAAAGATGACGAAGAACGACGACGCCGACGACGACAACGACGACAACGACGAAGAAGAAGAAGAAGAACGCGACAACTACTCGTCGACGTGTAAGCGCGTTAAGCCTGACTACGCGTTCTAATTATAATCGAGGCTATGTTGGGAGTCTAGTGACGATATACTTTTTGGCATTGACAGTCTTACACACTACCCAAGTGGGCTGCACAGATACGGACAAACCGCGAACTACCAAATTTCACCGAAGACGCATTTCCCCTTTTTTCTCCGTCGTTAAGTTTCCAAAGATTCTTCGATGAGCGCAGAAGATTCTGCACAGCATGAGATGAATAAAAGTTATCCGACGAGATAGAGATGAGTCTCTACAACGAGCGATTAAATTCTCTCGTCGCTGACGTCATCGATACGTCGAATTCATCGTTGAACTCGGTGTTGGGTTAACGGGGGTTAACTGGTCCCTATCGCTTATCTACGCACGAGATGCCACTGTTCTCTTCTCAACGATCATCCGTAGCAAAAGCAGTTTAAACGTTTCCGTGTATCTCGTTTGAAATATAAAGTAATCGTCGAATGGGTACTTTCAATCTTATGTTTCTCTTTTCCATCTTTATCGCGCATAACACAATTATACTTGGCGGTGGATATACATCGGGAGAATAAGAAAAAATGAAAGTAGCAACGGTAGTACCAATCGCGGATAGCGCGGCGGTAGTTCGCAGCGGGGATAACCGGGGAGGGCGGGGGACAACAGGGTTGAAACCAACTGCACCCCGGAATCGGATTAAGAAATCGAGCCGGGATATTGCATTTTTGATCGCTGCAGCGTGGGCCGGTCTCTGCACGCTTACTACCACTGCTACACCTTTTTCCTTCTCTTTACTCTCCGAGGAACTCTCACGGAGGCGACCGCCCGGCCGTCTACCTTCCCCTCCCGACTCACTCCCCGAGCCAAGCTTCCCGAGCTTTCCTATTGGATTGAATTATTAAATTCAATTTTTCGAGCAGTGAGAGATTTGAATTATTGAGCCATCTGCCTCTCGCTAGCGAGCCTCTCCAACTCTTTTTCTATCTTTCTCGCGTTACTTTCTCGCCGCTCTCTCTCTTTCTCTCTCTCAATCCCACTGTGCATTCGCACGATACCGCGAGCTAAAATTCTTTTATTTTCTTTCGTTATTTCGTGCCTATTTCGTTTCTTCAATGAGATTCTGAAAAATTCATTCAGCAACGAACGCGACCGGATAGATATACATCGCGGATATATGGAGTTATATCGGCGAAGCGGTTATAACACCGAAGTTTCGGAAGTTTGTCGATATACGCGAATCCTGCATCGTATTAAACAGCTAGTAGAAATAGTTTCGTGAACGGTCTGAGCATTGCCGTTACTACTAGCCAAGTAGTCTGCGAAGGTGAAGCAACATCGTTGTTTCTCGATGCGATTCCGAGAGTCCGGTGAGGAGAACGAGCGGAGAAGAAGAAGAATAAAAAAAAGGCGGAGAAGCGAACAGCTCGAGTGATCTTTACCGGCTAGTTTCACGCTCGATTACCCGTGAGAAACGAAGAAAGGATTGGACGAGATTGCAGGCGAGTAGAACCGAGTGGAGAGAGGGAGTTTGAACCAAGAGAACAGACGGGTATATATACCACTGCAGACTGGAAGATTGTGAGAAAAAGAATACGTTCAGAATGCGAGAGTAAAAGGGAAACGACATATCTCTCCATCGTTGTCGACTACTTGACTGTAAGGACGACATAGAAGGAAGTACATTGGGAATAAATGGGGGAAGACAGGAGAGACGCGGAAAAGCAATGAGAAAGCCAAAATCGAAAGAATTTCTTGAGAGCTTTTCGAGTCGATAGTTTGAAGATTCGAAGTACTGAGAGAAGAATGATCGGTTGAGCAGAGAAAGAAGAAAAGAAGTAGAAGAAGTATATAGAGAACGAAAACTACGAAAGAGAAAAAGAAGGAAATGATATCCTCGTGGCTTAACGCCGGGAGTGCCGGTTCACGACGAATGCACCTTTGCTTCTGCCTGCATCGTCGGATATTATCGTATGAGAATCTCTCGCTCATCGGATCCAATAGTTCGAGCGCGCCGATGTGGAATAAAGCTCATCAGGGATTCAGACCGCAATCCGCATTCGATGAATTAAAGATGTCGTCGGGAGTAACAAGAATGGATCTCTCTACCGCGTAGAGGGAGAGAGAGAGAGAGAGAGAAGGAGGGCACGGTTTGGCGTGGCAGAGAGTAAAGCTCGTTCCTCGTTGCTGCTTCTGCCGCTTGCCACAGCGACCTCGAGCCACTCTTCTCATCCCACAGAGTCCACTTGCCTTCATCCCTCTCAAATCGTGGAGTTCTTCGATCGCGATTCTCTGTTCGACTCTCTTCTCGTTTTCGCTCCCCCTCCTACCTCGTTCTCCTCTTTCTCTCCGCCGGTTGGATTCGTGACGTCGTAGTTATATTCTCTACTCGTTAAGCCACAGATTAACGTCCCTTATCACCTTTCTCTCGCGCCGGCTATCTATCTCCACGATCGTTAAAGCTTTGTGACTTTCCGTCGTGCGAAGGATACTCGATAACATTTAAGGTTGAATTTTATTCATAGAATAAGTCTTTAGGATAATAGTATCACGAGTGAAATTAGCGTATGGAGTGGAAAAAGGTCGAGAGGAAACAGGGACAGAGTAGAAGGGATGGTGAAGCCTTTCGTGTCTAGAGGAGAGGTTTTGGGGATAGCAAAGAGGACAAGAAAAAAAAAAGTAGAGCTGCACGACACGATATAATCGTTCGTCGACCGAGTATCGTGCCAAAGAGTACGACGAAACTAGGAACGAAGTGTCAGCGTGAAATCCATGGAAAGGGGTTTGCGCTGGAGTCCATAGTATCTTGTATGTACTCTTTCACCTATACCACCGAGAGAAGTGCAGTTCATGAAGGGATATAGGCTGCGTTGCTCGTTCGGATAGGTGGGAAGGGAAGGCGGAAGGGTAGAGTTCGGGTGAAAGGCGAAGAGAGAAGAGAGTCCGGAGTCTCGACGTTGGGGAGTTGGTGGAACGACAGAGGTGGAACGGAGGGTAACACGACGGGGAGAGGTCGGCTTGTAGGATTCGTACCTGCGTGGTTGCCATCATTAGGATGGTGGGCCATAGCTGCAATGCGGGCACCCATGCGCCTAGGTGGAGGGGTGCCTATACACGAGGCTCTCGCCTCCACACTATGTGCAACCAAGAACCAGAGCCACAGGCCTCTGCTGTACAGGGTGATTCGAAATAGTGTGCATCTTGTTTTGCTTCCTTTTTCTTATCCACTATCTTATATTTCTTACGTAATCGGATCTGGACAACAACTCCATTTAGATACCATCGGTGCTATCGTTTATTCGCTCGGGACACAATTTTTTTTTTTTTTTTTTTTGGTGGGATGGCTTTATCGACGTTTCGTTGGGAATAGGAGAAAATGCATTTCTGAATGACTCTGTACATGCAACTGCCGTGCCAGGCCGACTATGCACTATCGCCCGCAATGTGCAGTACGAATCTACCCTCCAGGTTTCTCTGTTCGCACGGCGAATGGAGTGAGGAGAGTTGGCTCGAGGCCAGGTAGGCTTCTATATTCTACAGAAGGGAGCGCATCGTCGTCAACCCTTCGCCCAACTGGATTCTCCTCTCACTTCTCGCACACAGGTGCGCCGAAGGAAGCTCTCGTGGAATATTCTTACTCGCTTTTATACAGCTTCTTTCGGCTCCATTATTCGCCAGACATAACGCAAGTAATCCCAGAGTTTTCCCAAGGACTATTTTGAAAGTTTGTTTCTCGCTCTGGAGTTGTGTATAAAAGTCGAAACGATCTTTGACATACTTCTGGAGATACGGCTCTGGACTTTGAGTTTAATGTGTAGAAGCGAAGAACTGTTTATTGTTCGACAGATGCAGACGAATTGTCGAAAGATACTCTCGACTTTCTTCCGGTGGTAATGAAAAACTCGATAAAACGATTTCAAAGACTGATGAGAGCCGCGAAAGAGGACTATTTCTCCTAATGCTCGTAGGGCCTTAAAGGCATCGCGATGGCATTAATAAGTTTCTAAAAAAGATTGTCGGTGGGTCCCACGGGTAAGTTGGCGGAGGGTTGAAGCGAACGAGAGACACGGTACAGGTAGCAGTAACTCCGCGTTTATTCAAATGATGGTTTAGGTAGGTTGAGCCGTCGTCGTTGTCGGCAGTGCCGCTTCGCGTTCTCTTGGCCCAGAAAGGGTATAAGTAATCCTTTCCGCGGTCTCGCCAGAAAGAAGGAGTAGAAGAGAAGAAAAAAGCGTGAGTGTGGCAAGAAGACTCCGATAAGAGGAAAGGGAGAGACGACGACCAAAAGCGGAAGAGAAAGAAGAAGGAGACTCTCGTGCTCTCGAGGGCGACCGACGAGGAGAGAAAGAAGAGACGAAGGGACGGGGGGGTTAGACAAGGCCATTCGTTTCAATGAACGGCCTTACGGAATGGTAGGACGGAGAACCAGGGCTCTCCGCAGGCCCGTTCTTCCTCTACCATCTCTCTTCTGCTCATACGTCTCCAAGAGAATCGAGAACCGACACAGCGCGTCGTGGAATACGAGTCAGTGGATAGGGGATATAGAGAACCTATACCTTCGCATCTTCTCGTTCTTCTTCTTCTTCTTCTTCTTCTTCATGGCGCTATATAGAACTTTCCGCGAGGTCTATCTGAATAGAAAAACACTCGAGCGGACTACCCTCTATACCACTAAACCGCGAGCGCCGATTCTCTCGCTCTCCAACTATGCCTATAGAATCCTCTACTACTGCTCTTCTTTTTCTCTTTTCACTCTTCGTCTGTACCATCGGTTGCAGAGAACTTCTCGCAGTTCGCTTCCTTCTCTCTATACTCGTGAGATCTCATTTGAATGAAACCCACTCTGCTCCGTTCCAAGCTATCCCTCTCCAGATATTTTCTGTCACTTTTCTTTCTTTCCATTTTCTCGCTTTTACCGCCTTGGTCTACTTCTACTTTTCTCTATCAATATGTTCTCGCGGAGAACCTCCCCCCCCCCCCCCCCCTGATGCCACGTTTTCAAGCCAACTCTCCTCTTCTCTTTCTTCTGTTACTCGCTTTTCTCGATATAGACCGTGGAAAAGACGAGTGAAAAAGAAAGCGGGTAGAGGAAGGAAGGAAGGAAGGACGGAAGGAAACCATCGGAGAGCGAGAGCCTCGAAGCAAGCCTCCAGCTCCAAAGTAACCTAGAATTTGCTTCGCTGGGCAATCTCGAGACCCCTTATAGATTCCTTGCTCGAGCGTGGAAACGCCATGAAATAGCGAAACGCGGTGCACCACTACTACCTTCCAACCTCTCTGCCTCTCTCTCTTCTCTACTGATTCGAATAGCCGCACGAGGATGATGGCAAAAAATGAAAGCTCTCTCGCGCTCGCAAGCTCGAGCACTTCTTTCCCTCCGTTTCGTGTGCGCTGCGGAAGATTCAACGGTGGTAGGACCTCGCAGGAAGAACTCCTTCGAGAAATCGTGTATGCGATGGGGGAGAGAAAAAATTTACCCAATATCTCGTCTCGCAGAAGCTTGTAGAACCTTCGATTCCCGGTACCTCACCGCTATTCTCGCTATTCGAAAATATAAAATCAGTCGTATCAACGCTCCTTCGAGGATAGCGGCGTGAACTAGCAGACGTAAATCCTCCCCGAAGGAGTCGGAGAAGAGAAGCAGCGGAGTATTGACTGAAGGCTCGTGAGAGGTCCCGGGATTTTGATCCTTCGAGATTGCCAGCCGGCAGTCTTAACCGCGATCACCCAACCCTTTTCTCGGCGCAGGAAGGAAGCGAGCGGCTGTGCGCTCCGCGGAGTCCTTATTATACTACGCCAAGGTACGGTCTCTCCGGTATCTAGACTCGGAGGAGTGAGGGAGGTGAAACGCGTCCACGAACAGCCGGAAAGGGTTTAATAGTTTATAGGGGCGGCAAGCGAGCCATGCAAAGTGGTGCAGGGGGTAGCAAGCCAACTAGCGACCTTCTACCCAACCATCACCGAGGGCTACAGGCAGCTCTACCTTCGGTTTTCTTCGAAGCAAAACGGAGGAGGCAACTCTCTCTGAATTATTCCATCCTCGTGACTGTCTACCGAGATTCGAGTCTCGTAGCAGCGAAAAAAGAACGAGACACGAAGACGTAGCGAAATACGGAGAAAAACGGAGACAAGGGAATCAGAGGGTAAAAAAAGAAAGAGGCGAGCAATTTTTTTCGTCGGTGTTTCAGTCGTTTCATGACGTACAAGGGATTGCGGTAGGCGTCTCAGCTTTCTTCCGTCGGAAAGCGATCTATGATCTCCGCCAAGTCATGCGAGAGTTCATGAAAAACTATGGGAGAGAAGGCTGTACAGTGCATTGTACTGCGCGCGACCAATCGACTTTATCTCGATGATCGTGTACCGAGGAGTACACAACGGCGAGCATATACAGCTGGTCGCAGCTCGCGTGTTCAACTCACGTCCACACTAATAAAATAATTACTGGCCGCGAGTAATTTATGTCTCGTGGCGTGGCGGCTCTGGTAATTCCCGGGCAAACACCTCTCTCTCGACCATTGTAGGCAACGCGACTCGCGCTAAACGAGAATACGAGACGAGAGTCCTCTGACCTTTAACGACTATCGAACGTCATAATCGTTCAAAGACGAATTGTTTATCGAATGGTTATCGCTTTGTAATTACGCGAATGCAATACTTAACGCGTATCGTTAACTAACAATTTATAGCGGTTATACCGAGCAATATTTCGCACTTGAAATTTTTTTTCGTCCTCCCGCTTTATCCACGCGATATAATGCTCCCGGATAAATTCCGTTCCGCTTCGCAGCTTCCGCGGGAGAGATGCAGTTTCGTTCCGAGTATAGATCGTGTTCCAACGCCTCCACTCGTACGTTGTTGTTGGTTTAAGGGGATGTAGTATGCCGGAGAGAGGATCTTCGGTTTATCGGAGCCGAAGAGCCGAGGCCAGTGGCAATAACGCCGCTCGCGCCCTCTCGTCCGCTGCCGTCTGTGTGCGCGAGACGAAGAGGGAGGCTAGTCGAGCTCTGGGATAGGCGAATAACTGCCGAGCATTACGAGGTCTTCAGGGCGGTTTGGATAAAGCAGCGTATAATTAGATAGGGTGTAAGATATATTTGGAGCTCCGCCATGTTGGCATGAGGCCAGTTCCGCGTGCTCCGGTTGCCCGATCCTCCGGGGCACCTCTTGCTCTCCTATCCTCAGCTTCGACTGGGCTTGTACTGCAGCCCTTTTCCAACCTCCCCGTGGCCTCTCTTCCACTATATCCTGTTCGTGTAAGCGTGCGTGGTGTGAGAATCTGGTGCAGCAACTATGGGCTCGGGGTGGAGGGATGCGTGGCGGAAGAGCGTAAAGCACGGAGAGAAAGATCCCCGCGATACTGGAAGATGAAAAGAGAGAAGGAGAGAAGTAGCGCCGGGCTTGAAAGGGGCTTTTCGTTCAGATTGGTTACACTATGTTACATGCCTGCTAAACCCTCCTCCATCCACTTCTCTCCATCCTCGTACGAGCTGCATTATTTTATAAATCATTTCCAAGGTGCCTCGTATAGTTTCAACGAAAACATGAATAAGAATGGGACTACCGAGCGCCTCTCGTACCAGTCGCTTTTCTTCGTAACCCTTCCAATTCTCCTTTCCCTTCTTTTCGTATGAGAGCCCAGAGATGAGTTGAGTTAAGGCTCCAGAAAATCATGGACGTGCAAACGGTTCAGCGAAATGGAAAATTCTGGCGAGAAGAGCCCGGGAAATGGTGTTGGAAAAGAGACGTTAGGATTAGGAGCTTAAAATGGTAATGGTGTTTACGATATTAGTAGTCTTCCTTTTTCCAAACTTCTCACATCGTCTATTCGTTCCATGCTATACGCGGTTGAATTTTTTTAAACTCGCTTTCGCGAAAGCGATCAAATATACGTATCCGACATCTTGTTTTTTCGATCGACTATGGATTTCCTTTTTTCGAGACTTGTTTTCTTGATGAACGAAAGACGGTACCATCGCGTTCGTACGTTCACGATTGCTACGGAGATCGCGTGTGAGACAAGTCTCATCGAAGGAAATAACTCCGCGGAACGATATCGCAATTCCGGATGAACGCTTCTGGGGAATTTTCTTCATCCCACATATATATCCCACGTCAATGAGTCTTGCTTCTCTACTTATTGCCGTTAGCAAAGTCAGCCGTATGGACGGTTGATAGAGGGGGGCGGGGGGGTTGCTGCATGAAAAATCAAAGTTTTAATTCAGTTTCGGAGCTCCGCAGACCTGCTCGGCAATTATGAAAGTTTTGGTAATTGGTCGAGAGAGCGAAGACGGAACACGTATAGCCGCGATAGTTCGATGGGAAACGATGAGCATGTGCTGGAGAGGCCTCACAGCTCGACAGAACGGCTTGTGTGTCTGACTCTGTATGCGGATAGGGGTGAAAGCCCAGGGAAGGCGGGTAGTGGCGAGAAATCGTTCGCGTGCTTCGCACCCTTCCCGAACCTGATATCCCAAAGGTTGATCCGATTGCAGCACCACCGGCAGCAATTGTATATGTTGGGAGTGTAGGTTATCCGTCGGAAGACCACGGCTAACTCGCTATGCGGGATAATGAGAGCTTCGCACTTGGTGTTGCAAAGCTCGATGCGCTCGTGGAATCTCTTTGCAGTTTCCGAATCGAGATTAAGTCAGTCGAGAACCAATAAACGTCGTGTTCCCTAAAAGTTGGTGTGATGAACTAAACTCAAAGATACATCTATAGAGTTCGAGTGTCCGGAAAGCGGAAGAGCGTTGAAAATATCGCAACCGGTTTCAGTGAGGCTAAGCAGTGCGTCCTCCGGAAATCGCCGTATATATTTGCGCTTCTGCAAATCCGCTCGACAAGTTTACTACCCGCACTTAAAATCCTCCAACCCACCCTCTCCTCCCTGCTTTTCCTATGCTCCCGGCGGGTGCACATTGCGCACATGCTGTACATAATGTACACCAGGGGTATACTCTCTTTTCCTCGGGCTTTCTATACATTTACGTCTGCGGAGCGGAGTCAGCCGGAGCGCGAGAACAAATTAATAGACGAGATACGGCGCAGAGGGGGGTTGCAACACACTAGGGGGTGCATATATGCGTGTGTATGCGCTGGTCGGCTAACGACTTTGGAGTTTGATTCAGCGATAAATCTCGAATCTCGTTTCACCCACTTTTACGGCCTTCGCGCAGAGCTCACCCTACTCTCTTCTTTCATCCCTTGCGAGTTATACGAGCTGTTGGAATCTTGACGAGTCCATACAAGAACTGGCAACGTACGAGTGCTTGGTCTTCGACCCGAACACGCAACGTTGCGCAATTCTTTCCATATTACAACTATTGTACACTTTACGATAATTTTTTTTTTGTTTTTTTCTTGCGTTGCAGAGAGCCTCAGAGAGTACTTCACCAAATATGGAGACATCACGGAAGTCATGGTCATGAAAGATCCAACCACACGGCGATCAAGGTAAGAAATTTTCGTTGTCTATCAAAGAAAATAGATGGTGGGCTCCGGGTTTTTTTTTTTTTTTTTTGCGAAACGAGTTCGACGAACCAGGAAATCGAAGGTCAGGGGTGCTTTTTAGGCTTTCCGAAAGTCAAGCAAGATTGCGGCATCTGTTTTTTTTTTCTTTTTTTTTTTTTTTTTTCGCCACCGCGCAGAATTTCGGGAGAACCCGAAAGTGATCTGGTTCGCTCGGGTCCGACGGGTGTTTTATCTTTCGTGTCATGGCCGCGCAGCGTGTGCGGGATGCGAGAGGCCGTTGAGTCCGGAAAAGCAGAGCGAACTGCCGGCAAGCGGAGTGATTGACGAGCGAAGGACGTCGGAATGAGGGCTTGCGGTGCTCTGACTAAAAATTCTCGTGGCGAGAGATAGCGGCTGACGTCGCCGGGTCTCTATTATTATAGATATAGATATATATATATACATTTTTTACTTCTACCTCGTCGCTTTTCGTACTCTTCCTCATTCTTTGGTCTCTGACCCGTGGTTGTCGGTTCTTTTCTTTTCCGCGTTGATATACGTTTTCCCGTGGCAATAAATTTCCACCATAGCGATTACGACGAAATGTCGTGCTGATTTTTGTATTAATGGAACCGGATTTTTTTTTTTTTGTTCATCGCGATCGCTTTGTTTCCTTCATCGGTTTGTTTGATTGTAGAATTAAGTTTGATTTAAAAAAAAAATGTCGTGATAAAAATCTCGAAGGTATACGTTTAGCTCGGGGCTATCGAACTCTCGCGCGTCGAGTAAAGTGGCTTCGACGAACGGAAAAGCCCGGGTATCCCTGTTTGCTCTTGATTTCTGTCTCACTTGCACGCTGCCCTCGGGGACGCTCTCACCCTCTCGATCCTCTAATATCCCCGTGGCTTCTACGGAGTGTGGGAGTAAATGCCAACATCAGAGTAATTACCGGTTTTTAAGTGGAGGAAACGAGAGGGCGACGAGAGGTCGACGTAGGGGTGATTCGAGAGCGGGGTAAGAGAAAGGCTCGTGCTTCGCGGCAGCGGCTCAACCCTCCCTCGAGGCTTGCAGCAGGTGGGGCTACTCTACTCGTTCTCCGGGGGGAGGGTACGGGAGGGGAGGGAGAGCTTCGGCGAGCGGTATGAGCTTTGCACAGTATATATACAGTAGAGAACCGTTAGAGCTTCGTCTGGCGAGCTGATGCTACGAGAGACGAGAAGTGAGAAGAGGCCCGTCGGTGAGCTCATTCTCGTAGACGTGAGAGTTAAGCCCGTAGGTATTCCGTGGAAGAACTCTCGCTGGTGAAACGCGGGTTCTGGCGTAGTAGTGATGGTGAACTGCTCGGGCGCGAAACCCGGCAGCTCCCCGAGTAGAATCTCCTCAACGAGAAACGAAGAGAGTCAAGAGAACAGGGAGAAAGACGCGGAATAAAAGGAAAAAAAAAAGAAAAAAAAAAAACAAATCTCGTCGATCGTGAGCCATCTCCGCAGGAAAATAATTCCCTTTAGTGCACCGTCGTGTCCTAATCGTTTTCTTTCATCACCCATCCGACGCCGCTTCTCTCGCGATTCTTTTATCCCTTTCGCCCATCTTTTACGCTCGTCGGACTACAACGCGAAAACGAATCATTCAACCTGATTGGCAAATGAAACGGTGCGAAATATTATATTACTCATTGAAAAATCGGTTGATTGCTTCTGTTCTTCGAACACTCGAGAAATAACTCGCTACGAAGCAAATTAAAAGTTCCTTCATTTGTTTCTCGTTTGGTTTCGTATGATTCAGCCATTCATACGTTTTGGAGTTTGCCATCTTCTCGACGAACTGTAGCTATTTGCGCGGGTGAAATATTTGAGAAAGCGAATAGAAAACGTACAGAGAACGCCGAGCGAGAGAGCTTGCTGATTGCGAGAGGTCAAGCGCGGGTACGAGGGTGCTTGCTGGTTACTCTGCGGGTTGTAAATTAATGGTTAACCCGTGGGCCACACGAGCGGTGGGCTAAGGGTGCTTGATCTACGGTCGGCGTGTGTGTCGGGTCAAACGTTCCGGACTGCGCGCTACCCTGTGGATCTTCCGTTCCGATAGTAACTGAGGCAGTTTCATGATAAAACCTTAAGCCCGATAAGATCGATACTGGGAGTAGCGTGCGATAGAGAATTCGACGGATCATACGCGGGGCCCAGTCGCTGAGAAGCTTTCCAAGCTTCGGCAATTTCACCCTCGGGTACTGTGAACTTTCCTCCTCTTACTCACACTACTATCGACTTGTATTTTCTTTCATCCATTTCCCTTAACCTTCGATTACGTTGAACAGCCGGCGGAGGGATAGACCGCGGAAAATCGTCAGTCTCGTGATTTCTCGTTAAAGGAATCCAAATCTTCGTTTGCCGCAATTTCGTTCGATGGATCTCTCTGACCCCCGCGAGTATACGAGAAGTACGAAACGAATCGTTGCAACTCTCGTTGAACAAGAGGGATGGAAGAGGTGCCATCCTCCCCTCCACCCCCACCCCCCAACCCCCAACCCGCCCATCGAACAGTCTCATTTCCTGCTTCGAACTTATCAAGACAAATACCATTCTCTTCGATTTTTCTCCTCTTCTTCACGATATATGCTTTCTCTTCTGGCTATCGCCGTCTCACGCTGGTAGAGTTGTCTTTCTTGGTTTGCCTCCGCACCGTCCGCGGGGCGATCGGAAAATATCTCTAATGAACAAACTATCCGATTTGAGGACTCCGTTGGCCCGACGGTAGGTAGACACTGCTTCCCGATTCAGCTCCAATTCTATTTCTCTTGGGATTATCAATCTCAGTTTGCGATGGGACCGTCGAGAGTAACTCGATTCTAGCCGTTGCTTGCCTCGATATTGCAATATTATAGTTTTTTTTCTCTATATTGATCAATTTTTTTTCGCTTGCGAACCTAACAGACAGCCGCACGATTTTTCTGGTAGTTTTTCCCGGTCGCTTAAAATTTCCCTGGTGGTTGTTGTAGGAAATAATTTTGTCACAATTTACTGGCTATAGTTTTTTTTTGCTACGAAAAATTCTTTCGTTTTGCATAGTAAACGATTTAACGTGTAGCCGAAGTAAGTGGTATAGTAAAATACCGAAATATCTCATAACATAAAACCGCTCATCGTACGAACGCGACGGGGGCGCAATTTAGGTGAAAACTTTCTCGATCGTGTTGAATGATCCTCTTAGTTTGAAAATATGTGTGATAGTCTTTGAGAATTTGAAGAGGAGACGAGACGAGAGACAACGGGGTTTTCACCGGTTCCACCGCTTTTGAAGAATGTGAGGTTAGGGAATAATAAAAAAGACGTAGATATAGAGTGCGTGATCGCGCGAGAGACGAAGACTGAGACGAGAAGGCGCTTCGGAGCTTTTCATACACCCCCTCTACGATTGTGACGCCAGCACGCGGTTGGGATAGTCGTTCGGAGCCAATCTGTTAATTCGATCGTAAATCGTCGTTAGTGAGAAATTTTACTTCGAACTTGAGGGCGCGATAATTACACGAGGTTTTGCGCGGAGAGCTGGTACGGGATCGCAGCGGAGTCTTGTGAGAACCACGAAGAAGCTTGCGCGAGAAAGCGGGGTGAGGAAACTCGAAAAAAAGAGAAGGAAGAGAAGACTTTGCGGTCGAAGTAGAATTTATCGGGCGATAAGCACCCTGCAACTTTCCACCCTTACGATCGTCATTCTTTATCGCGGCCTGAGGTAGAGTAGGTTCCACGAGAACGAGAACGAGAGAACGCGAGAATCCTGGGTGGTTGGAGCTCGAGGCGCTGCTTTGCGAACGAGCTTATCAAGTGTAGTCGCCCTCTTCGTCGTCTTCGACCCTCTATGATTTTTTTTTTCGTCTCGTCGCTTTGTTTTTTTTTTTTTTTTCGTCGGAATGTGAATTCGCCGTGAGAAAGGAGCCCGAGAGTTTAGCGACTTCGTTAAACAATTTATATTACACGACGTCTCGTCGTTCAACGTTTTATGAAAACACGTATTATCCCTTCTCTTCCAAGCGAAGCTCATAACACGTATATACACTGTATACAGAGGGATGTAAAAGGGGGGTTTGCGTCGAGGTTTGTTGCCGGTAGCTCGCGTTTGAGGTTTAACCCCGAGGGGAGAAGGGGTGGTTTGCTCCGAGATATCGCGCGACTCAGAGAGAGAATGGAGAGCCCGGAAACTCCGGGCTTTACATCCTGCAGAAAGCTCGTCCGCTGTTAGGTACTATACGATGGAGATATATAGCTAAGCGGAAAGTAAGCGAACGTACGTGAAGGTCCCGGTGGTACGGAATCCTGGGGTTACTGTACAGAGAAGGGAGGTACGTGACGTGTGAAGCAATGTGTATAGGTAGAGTCGGAGGGTGTACCAGAGTCTCTAACCGAGAAGGTTTTCGCGATAGCGAGCCTCCTCAGGGGGGAAGAAGGGGATGGTGGGTGCACACACGCTGTTGGGATGGTCAGAAAGGGGGTTAAGTAATTTATCAGGATGCCTGATAGGTCGCGCGAGCGAACTAGTAGCGAACGTGGTTGTGCGAGTGCACTACCGCGGTCGTGTAGAAACCACCACCAGTTCACCTCTCGTCATGGATGCCTCGTAGGTGAAATGCCTTAGGGAGACTCGGGGCGTGACCACCCCCGTGGTGTCAAGTCTTATCTCGCACTTCGGGTGGTCCAACGGTGCTCATCCTTGTACTATCAGTGAAATCCTCTTTGATCTGATGAACTCGTTCGTATTATACTCTTTCAAACTCTTCTTATCTAAAGAAAATTCGTGCTGAGAAAAGTCGCAAAACACCGAAGGATCTTGTCGCGTTAGGAGACCGAAGGTGAAATGCACCCCTAAAAACCGTCTGTCCCATTTTTGGTAACAAAAATAAAATGTTTTTAACACAGATTATTATCTCTCTTCGGTTTAAGACGAAAGAAAATCGCTGTACCGATTGAAATTAATGCAAATTTTAAGCTTTCGATTTTTCCGATTTCTTGGGTTTTTCCGATTTTCTCTCGAGACGTAAAAAAAAAAAATTTTTATTCGATAAAAAACTAAAATTTTTTATTGATCGCGCTTATTGATAAATTCTTCGCTGCAGGTTGCATATTTCATATTTGACCCAATAACTTATTACGACGAGAACAGTTAGTCATTTGCATAACTCAAATCGTTGAAACGTTCGGCTTCTTGGCCGGTAAATCTCCTTCGGTATTGTCTAACCCCCGGTACTCGCTTCTATGGTACCTCAACTTTCCGCTTTGTACGAGACCGTTCCGTGTAAAGTATACATTTCACAATATGTGTGTCTGTAAGTGTGTTGCACAGCCGGGGATGGTGAGTAGGCTCACGCGATTCCCGCGTTAATTCCCGCAGGGGCACAGCAGGTGTCCTCGCACGGACTCGCATTAACTCCCTCCCGTGCCGTTTCGCTTCCAACCTGCAGAACGTTTCAAACCCGTTCACTGGCGTGGACGTTGCAGGGGGTGCAAAGGAGGGGGTGTGTGGGGGGTGGGGGGAGGGGGAAGAGAAAATATATATACTATTAAGCTGCACGCGCTCGGCCTATAGTCCCCTCGATCCCGTGCTTCGTCGACGCGCCACCCCTTATTTATTCTTCGATTAACTGGCCGCTTGCATCGCGCATCCCCCCAAGGAACGTTTAACCCTCGTACGCTTTAGCCGCGTATGTATGCACAAAGCATCGGAAACATTCATGAACGTACGGAGAGATTGAAAGGAAAAAAAAAAAAAACGGAAAATGGTGCCCTTCCGGTTGACGAGTGCATATAGTCATTCCTATGGATGTATAGTATACTTATTGTCCGAGTTGTCTCGTAACGCGTCACGCAACCCTTGCGAACGGTGGACTATTATTATCCGCGCAAGTCTTTACACTTGTTCTATACTCGTAAAAAAGATCTATTTTATCGAACCGCATTAACTTCAATCGAATAATAATAAATATCGTAAATTTGCTTGCGTCATATAAGTCGCGTTAATGATTCATAGTCGTCACAGTGGACGTCTGTTGGACAGATATCTAAATATATTCTCTTTGATAGGCAAGTGAATTTATTGATATTCTATAAATCATTCTTTCGAAGTTTACCCTTCGTTCGTGTAAATACGTTCCGTTGGGATTTTATTAACAGGGTGAGAGTGTGGGAATGTTAGCGCGACGACACACTCGTCGATCCGACTCTATTTTTCTCTCCCTTGCATTTTTCTTTGTCGTTCTTGACATTCTTCTCGCCTGTGGCACCTCCCGTTTCTTCTTTCTCTCTTTAACGGTGCACTTTTACGAGGCAGACCTGTAATGTCCCGACATTACATGGCAGATATATACGCACGACTGGCTGGGGGTGGGGGGTGGGAGGGAGGAAGCACCCCGTTGAGATACGACTCACCGTAAACCCCTTGGCGTGCGGGCATCTGCCACGTTTCAAAGCTCGCGAACTGCGTTTACGTTATTCCTCTGTCCTATGTGCGGAATTGTTGCGAGCGGAGAAGCGCCTGTATACTCGTGGGGCTTGATAGAGCGTTGAACGATACGTATATACAGTGTGTAAGAGTACACGACGATGGAAAGGTCGGGGAAGGAGGAGGGGAATACGACGACCAGGACGTTTTGTTTACGGGAAATGACAATTTTCCAAGAGTCTCGTGTCTGCGCGTATATCGAGCCGTCGGGGAGGGCGCGTTAAAGCTCCGATCCTCTCTTCCTCTCGGGCTGTAAGTTTGACGACTGGCTGGTTTTTCTCCTCCGTTATATAGCTACAAACAATCCCTATCGTCTTTTTACAACAGGTCCATAGCCTCTGCCTGTGTCTATAGCGGCGTAACGTAAAACACAGCCAACGTATCTCCTCTCCGTAGGACAACGCACATATCGCGCGCAACGAGACACGATAAAGTCAAACTACCCTTCGTATGATCCATCGCGACACGTTCCATTATTACCCCTGTGGTTATATTCTCATTCGAATTCCTCGTACTCTCATTTTATTTCCGAATTTTTTTCTGTACCGAGTCTTTAGTCAACGAATCCGACAAATGTGATTCGAACGCGACAAATGTGATTCGCGTGTATAAGTGTGCGGTATCGTCGGGTTCGCGTTTCTCCCTTTCCGCACTCGAGAAATCTATTCTTGTACCCCCTACTAGGCAAAAGTTTCGTACGAGCTTTGCGCCCGTCGTCTTTCTCGTCTAACCGAGAGACGTTCTCTAAACTGTACACGGAACACCTGTGGCCGCGATCCGTCAGTATCACTGCATCGTGGAAATAGAAACGCGGTATTAATACACGCGCGCCACACTGCGCCGCTTACTGGCTTCGAGATCTCGCTTCTCCTCTCCGTCTATTCGTCTCTCGACTTGCTTTTCCGCTTGCGCGCTCTTTGCCGAGCAAATATCTTCAACTAGTGCAAAATTCACTAAAATTGTAAAGGAGTCTCCCGAACTGAAAGTCCGAGAGATTATGCGTCTGTAAAAATTTTATCTCTTGGCACACACGTCGTCAAGCTTCTCTCACGCTCAATCGCAATCGCTTAAAGTTTCATACATAATCAAGATAACTTTTCGGTTCACTCGGGGGCCCCGTTAACACTGCCAAACTACAAAGTATTTCGTGTTACAAATTTTCCGAAATAAACGAAACCAGACGTCCAAAAAGTTATTTTCGAATCAGCATAATTTTCGACGCCTGCGCGATGTATTTTCCTGATCGTTATTCACCAAAAATATATTTTTTTTGAAAATGAAGAAAAATTAATAATAATAATATATACGATTTATTCGGCATAATGATAATGCGTGATCAGTCGGCTGCATAATTTCATTGGCGCGTAAACAAACAAATGGACATTCGTAATCACCGGACGATGATTACGAGCAGATAATCCGTTCGGTTTCAAATGAACATCGTCGCAATATCGATTATTTTCCATCAGCGTAGTTTCGTTTGAGTTCAGAGAAGTGATACAAGCCGACAGGGTTAGTCGATGATATTCCCCTGAGACGCGTCTAAGGTCGCGAGGTCCAGCATGCCGACAGGGACGCCCTCCTGTGAGGTGTCGAGACGTAGCATGTCCGACACGTTTCAAAGGACCCTGATGTCCAACACATGCCCACAAGACACGCATACATAGTCGATGAAATCGCGGTATACGGAGGTGTTGTAGAGTCTCGTAGGGCCAGCGAACTTGCTGCATGACGAGCGTCTGGGATAACCCTCTGCCGCAGTAACCTAACGCGTTTCAGCGATCCACCCCCTTAAATCGACCAAAGCGACACAAGTGTGGTGTTGGCGAGAGAGACGTTATCGATACGAGAATCTCTATCGGCTCCGTTGTACAACCCCTCAGCCATGCAGTTACGACGAGGTGAATCTCTCCCGCTGTAGCCTTGCTACCCTTGTCTGACGTAAAATATCCCCTACCGGTGTTACTACACGTGCGATAGGATTACCGGCGTCTGCAGCGATTTCCAAAGTGATACTCCCGGTTAATTTCAAACCCATAATGACCAGAATAGTAAAAAAAAAAGGGTTATCAGGCAACAAGATAGAGTTTATACGTTACACGAAACAGACAATGTTGTTAATACGGAAACTCTGATACCGCTATCTCTCTATTACCCCGAAATTCATCGAATTCGCCTATCCAGCGAGTGCAGTTGTTTCGCATTCGCGATAAATTTCACTCTATCACGTAAACTATGTGTGTTATACCAGCGTGACATGTCGGAGAGTGTATACAATGGACATCGAGAGAATGGCAGTAGAGAGACGAAAACTAGTTAGGGTAGCAAGTAGTGGTGGTAGTCGTTCTGTTCGGCTTAACATTTTAATTAGTAAATGCGTGTGTGACTGTGTCAATTGGAGTTTGTGCGTTGAACTGATGCACTCTATCTCACAGTTGCTGTGTCGTCGTAGATGGCATGTATACATGTATAGGATATGGCCGCGGCAGTAGCGAAGCTGGCGCGATGGTCAGCCGCACACACCGCGCTGACGCGCGTTTACCGAGAGATAGAGAGGCTGTAGAGATGGTTAGGTTGCTACTGGCCAAGGCATAGCTCTCTCTCTTGCTCCCTCGCTTCCGCTTGTTCACGTGAACACGAAACTGCAACACATTGGTTCCTATCCCCGTGAGTGAGATGGACCAATGGAGATGAAACTATTCTGCATCCGTAGCGCGTTTCGCAAACTAACTCCGGGATTCTGCCGAGCGCGGCGGCAGGGCTCAACCGGTTAGCTGGTCAGCCTGGGCTACTGCGGCAACCGGATAGATTGCTGCTGACCCTTCGGTTAAGTTAGTTCACTGAGCTTCGACGTTGCTGCTTCTATTGCTGTGTACAAGCATTCTCTGTTCTCCGACCGTCGCGTCAACTCGCCGCCCGCCGCCCCAACCTCCGTCAGCGTAGTTTTGTTGCTAATTAAACCCCCCGTCGTGTCTCGTTCTCTTGTAACGATGTAACACCATCAATGGGACCCCGTGGCTGGAAACCTAGCTGACTCGTTCGTATAGTACGCGCGTGAACACGGTGTAAAATTCTACCGGTACACAAGGAGGTCCCGATAATCGCAAGCTCCGCAACGCCATTAAGCCAGTTTTCGTAATGGCGATTCGCGGTAAACGCGCGTAAACGGTACACGGACAACCCGTTACAGTATTATAGTTTCGACTACGAGAATCGTACGACCTCGATAATCGTCCCCTCAAGTTATATCGAACACTGGATCCGGATTGCCAGTATCGCGAGGTAGACTCTCGCTAACCTCGCACTCATCTTTAAACGACTATAAAACAATTAAACGTTTGTGGATCACATTGGTCTCGGGTTCTGATCGTCAACAATTACGTCCGCGGGTTCAGCGAGGTTATGACACAGCTGTAACGAAACGTTTGCGTTGCAGATAGAGAGGCTATAAGAAACGCTGTTGAACGATCTATAAACCGCGATATAATTATCGCGTTTAGGAATATAACGGTAGATAAACTGTATATATGTACATAGATCCCTATTCGATAGATAATATTTCCTATAACCTCGGATACGAATGGAATGAGCGAGTAGTGGCATTCCCAATGGATCTTGGACCAACCAGGGCTCGCCAGATATGGCCTGACCGCTCATTAAATCGACGGTGTATAGTGCACCCAGAAACTATATACCTCGAAACTACTGAAATATACACGGTATATACGAAGACTACGTATGCAAAGGGGTGGTTTTAGTAGTGGTAAGCAGGGGTAGTGGTAGTATATAGTACAGAGCAGACGTCTCTTCACTCGAGGCTGTATAATCAGTAGTATAGCCGTACTCTATGTTCAGACTTGTATGGAACTTGTTAGTCACGGTGGAACGAGCTTCGTTTGTGCACTTTAGAAGGGCTGCTCCAGTGGGAGGATGAAGAGCGACGGTGGATGGCTTTCTCGGTTTCTATCCTTCTATCTCTCTTTGCGGATGTAACAGAGGGACGGAAATGTGAATAGGGGGGTTGGGCGTGAGCGAGAAATCGCGTAGGTTCCGGAGTAACCAGAGTGCGAGGAGAAGAATCGAGTGGTCGAACGAGCGTTCCATTACCGAACGTTGGTCTATACCAAAGCTCGGAGAAAGAGAGATGGAGTTGAGGGATGTGGTGGGAAATGGATAGAGAACTCGTACAACTACGAAGAAGAAGAGAATGGAGCGCACCAGTTTGAGGATTTCAATGTGTTGAGCAGCAACGACACCACGAGGCCCACTTGAGCGCGTAGGAAACAAAGTCCGTCAAGAGAGGGGTGGGAAAGGGAGAAAAGGATGTTGGATATAGAGCGTTGAGCCATGCTGAGTACAATTATAGTAACTAATCACATTGTTTTCGTAGCAATGGTAGAATGTAACACACAAGCGTAATACGTCATAACATTCCGGAAACGACTCACCCCTTGCTGTGTCACCGTAAACTCATGCCCCCTCTCGCAATGCCAGCAGAGGCATCGTCTCGTTTTGAGCTCCCTGTTTCTCCCGCAGTTCGCATGCTTCTCGATTCCATGCTTCACGGAAACTGCTTGGTCTCTCAAACACGTGACGACCGAAACTGGCGAAACTTGCCTCTCGCTAAAACCGCAATACCCCGGTGACTCCAAACCATATTGTTGTTATGCTTTACAACTTTTCATCCCCCTCTCCCCCTCCGAAGTTGAAGCTGATGAGTTATAAAACTGTGTATTGTTAATGACAAATACAACAAGATTGCGTTAAATCAAATGCGGACAAAACTTTTAGGAATACTTATATTAACTCGTTTGACAAATAACTTTTAAGCTTAAATCTCCACATTTTGCGGTAATGCAATAGTTCTCCTTTCCACCGAAGAAGCGCTAAAAAATGGATTCATTAAACATAATTCATTAATCCGTTCGTCATCATTTGATCCTCTCTCCAACGCCGCGCGCGTCAGAGCTGCGAATGTGTGCGGCGTCTATGCTTGCTGAAACGCTTGTGCAAATCATATACGCTAACATAACCTGCGGCAGTCAAGTGGGGCTGAAAACTTTTGCCACCTCTAGCCACGCCAGTTCCAAGTGTACCGATGGTGGTTGGTCTCTCCCACTCTCTCGCCCTCTCGTTCTCTCTCTTTCTCTCATCGTTATACGCGATAGAATGTGGGTATGCGGTTGTGTGTCAACCATTCCCCGACGCGCGACCAAACAATCCGGGGCGATTCGAAAGAGAGAGAGATCGAGCCAGTAGAGAGTCGCGCAGCCAGTAACGTCTACCTCTTTCGGGCCGAATCGGTTTCGCTGTGTCTACGTCACACAGCCAAACTCCACAACCCCTACGGCTATCTCCGCATCCCCCGTTCTGGATAGCCGGTCGAGGCTCGTTTAATCCCCCGCCCCGTCCTCTTTTTCCCGCCACTATCACATGGCACTCTCGTGCACGAGAATTTTTACCCGTAAAATTGTTAAACGACGTTTGAAAAATTCGCCAACTATGCGCCACACCAGTTTTCCTACCGTTAACCGTCGCACTTTAGCCGCGCGATCGGTGAATTTACCGTCGTATCGCTGTCCCCCTTCACCCCACCTATAGCGTTCGTGAAAAACATCAACCCTCTCCCCCTCCCACCCGCTCCCCCTTCTGCTGCTGTATAGAAACGATTCGCTGTTATGTTTCTCCCCCCTTTTTCGTTCTATCTATATAGTTATCTCTATCCGGTACAGTGCGGTATCTATATAGATGGTTATGGAGTGCAGTTATAACGTGAGCAACCCGTTCTCATGGGAGGATGATCCTGCACACAGGGCGTTAATATCGCCCGTCGCGCGGGTTGCTGGTACCCGCGTACCATCTAGACCCGCCGTTACAACGCAGAATGTCGCTTTTACGGGCCGTCGAATTTGTTTCATCGTCGCACGGTGGTTCGCGGCTGCCGGAAAGTCAACGGGGAGGGGGAAATCAAGTGTCGGTGAGAGGGATGAAACGCACGACAATAACCTCGTTTCACTCTCCCCCCCGTCGGTTGAAATGAAAACGTTAACCGTTTGCGTTAACTGCTAGAGTTGTGTGAATAAAAAAAGTCGGAAAGAAGCAAAAAATTTTATATTTTTCAAGGGGCATCTCGTTCACATCTTGTTTACGAGAGTGCAGTGTGTTCAACTGCAATCGTTAATTGCTTCACCGAAAAAAAAAAAAAACATAATACGCGGACGGTCTGATAAAAAGCATCTCTCGTTGACGAGAAAAATGAGTTCTTTTTTTTAACACCTATTTCTTGCATCAGATATATAGTAAGAAATGACGATTGCGCATGTCGAATAAATATATTTTTATCGAACAACAAGCATAAGAAAAAGAAACGGAGTTTCTTGCGAATGCTGAGTTTCTCATTGACCTCCCGTCGGAAGATGTCGAGTGCGCGGTAACCAAGGAATCTTATATCAGAACTTAGATGCTTCGGCAGATCGTTAGCGTAGACTGCGAGAGATAGCGTAGTTTGCTCTTCGATAGCTCGTCTTTCGTGGAAAAGCGTATAGACTAGGGGTGGTGGGCTCCTTCGGGAGAGTCAAAAGAGGCCTTCTTCCTCAGTGTATCTCAAGGGATGCGAGACCTCCGGCTTTGGATATTCTCCGAAGTGCGCTCGAGCGAATCCATCGAGCGCAGCGGTAGAGGCAGCAGCTGCCGCAACGGTTCGTTATTTTTCGAACGATGAGGAGAAAATCTCTCTCGCTTCGTTACACCTTACCTCCAGTCGAAACGAGGGTCCTGGCTTCTCTGGTGGAACAAGAATTCACAGCCACTTCTTGACCGCAAGCGTATATGCTTTTGCTTCAATTTACTACTACTATACCTACCCGAAGAACCCCTCGGTGTTCACGATCGTTCGAGCTTGAAAATAAAACTCGAAATCGAATGATTATCGGATCGTTATTGGTGGTTTCACTCATACCCCCGGACTTGATTGGAATATGTGTATAGCTTGGCTAGGTGAGCGAAAAGCATAGCTACGCTACCATTCTGCGCAGTTTTCCTACTTCTACTACCGGTAGAATTACTACTACTACCCCTACTATTACTACTACAACTGCCATTGGAGAAGCTTGACTATTCGAGATACCCGATCGGATCTCGTACGCTTAGCGCTCACGATAATAGGCATTCGCATTAATGAGTAGCCGCCGCGTTCTCGTGGTGGGGAGCAGAGATGAATTGGTCGATGAATCGAGACGCGTATGTACTCCGGGAAATCCTGCGGGTTCCTCTCGTGATCGTTCTCTCGGTTGAACCGTTTCGCAGCAACAGCTTGGCCAACGTCATCGAGCTTGGCGGCTTCGGCCTCGCCAATCAACGAAGCGGGACGTCAGAATCGCGAGCTGATGCGAAGCAGACAGAGAGCATGGACTCTCTCGCGGTCTGGCTGGGGGCGCTCTCTCGGACTCTCTCCACTCGTAATCTCGTTACCTTCCCGGTTCTGATTACCGACGTTAATCAGGGTATAGCGATGATGCGCGCGGGTAGACGCGGCGTTGGGCAACGAGGAGAAGAGAACCGATGGACGGCACAGAGGCCGAACACGCTTGAGAGCTTTTGCGTTCGCGGCTAGGTGAATCCGAGCGCTGGCTTGCCTCGGTGCGGACCTCTCTTCCCTCCCTACTCTGTCGCTGCGCCGCGCCTATTTTGTGCGGAACTTGATTATCCGATTAGTCCCACCTACTGTTGCTCGATGTTGCTCTCTGATTCACGATCGTGAACTATTACCACGGCCTGTAAGCTCGCGGATAGCTAGCTGTGCATATCTCGTAATGACAATCAACATCAGTAGTAGCGGTTAAAAGACATCTCAGCTTTAGCGATATTCTATCTGGAAGCAAAATCTTGCTATCCTAAAATAGAAATAATCAACAGTACTTGGAAAAATGGTGGAAAGACAGATGTTTGTCATTCATGGCGTCCATTTTTACACTGATTACAAATCTGTGAATTACATGGTTCCGTGTTCAACTTATGATAGAAAAAAAACGAAATAATTAAAAACATTATTTTTATTCATTATTGTTGTCCTTACGCAAAGAAAAGTATCAGTAGAATAGTCTCGCGATACAATATAAAAATTGTTTGAAAGCACGTAGATATTACAAAGCGATTTTCTATCGTGTCGCGTTTCGCGTATCGAACTACCGACAGACAGATACTGAAATTGTGCCCGCTACAGCTTTTATTTGGTTTGGCCAGCACGCAATTCTGAAACTCCCTTTCCGTATACTTCTGTTTTCTTCTTTCTCTCCCGTCCCCGTTCATAGTATTATCTTCCAGAGTAAGAACGGTGGCTGATGCGGTATTACATGAGGAAGAAGGGGATTCCCTCTTTCTCAAGTATCTTTCCCGCCACGAGCTTGCAAAGCTTTTTCCACACTGTATCCTCCTTCCATTTTTCTATCTTCGTTCTTCTGAGAAATAATTGAAACGTCGGAGCATTTGATTCATTTCTTCGTGGATCTCCCTCCTCACTTCTCATTTTATGCAGAGGCCTCCTCTCTGGTCGCAACGGCACGAAAAGCTCTCCTCATCCCTTTACGTTTTCTCGTTCCCTCTCCAGTTTCTTTCGCAAATGCTTGCAAGCACTCGCGTCTTTCCTTCCCCCCCGAGAGGGGTGTCAGTTGAGAGGCGGTCTGGAGCTTCTGGTCTGCGTGCTCTCTAGTAACCGCGAGGAAGCACCCAGTGAGTGTACCGAAGGGGGATGAAAAAGGAGAGTGAGGGAGGGTTGAGACAGGTCGCGAAGATCGCGCGATAGGGCATGAGAAACGTCAAAGGCTCCTATCTGATTGGACGAGACATCTCTCGAGAGTCTCTCACTTTTTTTGTCCCTATCATTCTCTCTCCTCGCTCTTATTCTCTCTCTATATAGGAATGCACTTATCCGATTGGCTGGTGCAATTCCGTCGCGTCAGCTCGACTCCGCGAAGCGGCACAGCGTGTGCGGAGAAGCGTCGCCGGCGACGCCGACGTGGGGGCGTCTGCGGGAGGAGGGTGGTTTATACCACTGTTACCCCCTCGTCACAGGGTGAGGGTGAGAGACCTTGCCGCGATTTTTCCCCCCCTTTCCACACACGAGACACGAGAACCACATGCATGGATCGTGACTTCTTTCCCATTACCTATAATGCCGCAACCTCAAGTTTTTTATCAGATAAAAATTTACTTGGATTCGAAACTCCGTCGAAAGATTCCGATTTTTCTTTTATCCTTTCTATTCATCTCTATACATTCACTTTCTCGGATGATGCATTTGTCTCCGGTCTTTGTCAGCCGGATATCGCAAACTTCTATCTGTTTTTCGTATAAAACTGTTCAGACAATCGGATGAAGATATCCACGAGTTAGAAAACTTGATTGGCATCGAGTTTCGCAATTTTTCATCGCAAGTTACTTTAATTGGTTCGCGTCCTTGCTGCATCGGACAGTTGATGAAATTAGACGAAGGTCGTTACTGACCGCTTATTTCTTGCTTCCTCTCGCTGATGCATTAATACTGGATATTGCGAGAAGCGAGTCTCCCGTTTCATTCCACTGTTCCTCTATTCCCTTCGCGCGAAGTTCCGCGCATCCGTATGGAACGATGCGCGATAGGATGGGTGGTATACGAGGGTGTTTTCCACTGGACGAAACGTACACACAGCGAGAATTGAATAGTGGACGCTTGTACGCTGGTGGTCATCTAATATACAGTGTGTCCCACATGTTTCGCGACGCGCGTCATTCCCACCCCATACTACCAATTCGCTCTCTCCTGGACAACCACCAGACATTATTTATGATCCCCCGGCGTTCTCCGGAGAGTTGTGTTCCGGCAGCGAGCCGCTGCGACCTGCTATCATCCAGCTTGATGCTGTTGCTTCCATGTCCTCTTCGCTCACTCTGGTTACCTTCCCTTACTCTCTCTCTCTCTCTTCGCTTATTCCGCATTCTCCCTATCTCACCCCCACCCCCCGCCCCCTCTTTTCTGTCGTTGAGTGAACGTATGTCTCCCGCACTTTACACTCAAGCCACAGGCGGGCCAACCCTTTCTTTCCCTTCATCCGAACTCACTCATCATCCCCTTTGACGCCGGACTTTGGCTTAAGGGGTTTTTTTTCTACTCTCGGGGATCTAGAAACTCGTTCGCCTTGCTTTCGCCCACTTCCGAACAGGGTGCGCGCAAGCCGAGAGACTTGTGCTCTCTGCTTTCTGGTTACAAGGGGTAGAGAGAGTTCTTGCCGCTTGTAGGAGAAAGCTCCTTCAAAGGCTCACGAAAATTCCTTCTTTCCGGCGAAATCCACCAAGGAAACCGGAACGGCTCTTTCTCTATTCTCTCGCTCCCTCGTACTCTACCACCAGCGGTGGTAACGCTACGAGACGTTTGCCAGAATCACCCTTCTCAATCTTTCTACCCCGTCAGCTTTCTTTTCCTTCCTCTTGTACGAATGTGCGTGTGAGTGTGTATATGTGGGTAGCCTTTGTGGCGCAACAGACGAGGCCGAAAAGAGTCCTTACTCGATCTCTCGCTTACACGCTTCGCGAAGCGCGATTGTTTCTAAGCGTCTGTGAGAAGGAGAACGAAATTGTGGGTCAGCCAAGGAAAAGAATTTGCTAACTTTTTGTTTAATGAGCCTAAAATTAAAAAAAAAAAAAAAAAAAAAAAAAAAAAAAAACGAGCAAAAAGTTTCGAGGGAACTTTGATTGAGAATCGAAAATCGGAAGCGAATGATTGAATTGTATATTCAACGATTCACGCTGTAGGAATATCGCACAGATAAAGCTCTGTCGAGCTATGGACTCTCCGAGAATACATAGAATAGATTGCCAGAGTGTGCGCGCGTGTGAATCTCCGTATGTGTTTGGTTCGTTCATTCGTTCGTTCGTTCGTTCGCTTGCAGCTGAATCGTTAACCGGAGGATAATATTCGCTCCACAGGCATTGTTTCGATGCGGGTATGGAGTAGCTGTGGCTGTGATGGTGGCAAACGGTACGGGGGGACGGGGTGGAGAAACGGCGCGCGGAGCTTTCATTCGGCTCGACATCCGGAAATCGCGTGCCCGACGCGACGAATAATTACGTGCGGTGTGTGGGAACGTTCGGGAGGAACGCGAGAGCGAGAGATTCGATGACTGAAATCGGCGAGTGAGAAAAAGCTCGTCCGGCTTTCTCGACTATATGCTACACGCGTAAAGCTTACAGTTATAAACTCTGCCGATCCTCTTTCATCATCTAAATAGCTAAATATCGTCCCGACGATTTCGCTCACGTGCGACGGATGTTTTCGAACTTGACGAACGGATTCACCTCGTTCACTTCGGGAATTAGCGCCCTTCGAATTAAACAATTTATCAACGTTAAAAATTGAACGAAGCGCGTGCCTAGCGACGGAAAAATAAAAGAGCTTCGCAGCCCCTCATTTCGTTACAACGTAGTGGCGCTTTTCGAAAATACTTCAGCAGGCGTATCTCACGCGAACGGTTTTGCGAAATCGGCTTAAGTACTTTTTCATCAACGCAAAGTGCGCGCGAGCTCTCCGGACGAGGAAGAAGCTTTACTCCCATTGTAATAAACAAGAGCTTTCGAGGAATGCCAGCGCAGCTTCAGCTGCAGCAGCATCACAATCACAGTGACGAGAAATGAGAAGAAATGAAAGAAGGAATATTATTCAACGTTAATATACGTGGGCACGTGTGTCGACGATTTCAACTCACCGAACTCACGAGAGGCATTAACACTCTTTTCCATTTTTACTCGGAAATGCGAAAAAATCTCGCGAACCCGTTCGACGTTTTTCGGATAAAAATACGAGAGACGCGCGTTTCCCGCGCGGAATACGGAATCAAAAATTGTACGATAAGCAAAACAGGTTTGAGGAGTGAGGGAAATAGTCTTTCACTCCTTCCTGTCTCGTTTCTAGTTGGTTCTCGTGACGACGACGACGATTCACAAACGCCGTATACCACTCTCATAGCTATGGAATTATTGATCTACGACGCTGTGAACCGCGATTTATTACTGCGGATAATGCATTCGGAATGCGTTTAACGGGCGAAACCAACGGCGGCGTTACGCTCAAGCGCTTCGGGACTTTGTTCCCTCTCCGCAATCTCGTTTTCTCACAGAGATTCCTACCCCTCTTTCTTCGAGGGTATAGGAGGAAATGTTTGGGAGAAGAAAAATAAGAGATGGCTCTGCCGGTTCTGTTGCCGAGTCGAACGAGCGGAGAGTTATAAAAAGAGTAAAAGACAGCGTATACCAACGAGCAACAGCAGGAAACGCAATCTCGACGCGAGAGATGCTAGACGTGCGGGTGGAGGAGGAGGAGGGCGCGAGGCTATCATCCGTTGCCTTCAACGAAAATTCAACGACAGTCCACGGAAAGTACGATATGTTTCCACTACCAACTGATTTTTGAAAGATATTTTCGTCTCAATGTCTACCGAAAGCCTCTCACTGTTATTTGACACCCTTAAAAAATGAATAAAAATATTTCAGCCAAAATTTGTTTCGTAAATGTATACAATTAGCGAATTCCATTTGTTTAATTAACCTAAAAAAATCAAACGATTTTATTTAAGTAAAAAAAAAAGAAATTCGATGCAATACATTTTATTTTTTAAAAAACGAGTTTAATCGGCATATGGTTGCGCTGTAAGTCGCATAGGAGTAAATAATAAAAAAAAAAAAAAACTTAAAATAAAAGGAGCGCGGATGTCTGTGAGGGAAAGATACATTCGACGGAAAGTGTTCAGAGGCGCCCAAGAGGATAAATGAGAATGTGAGGGAATGAGGATTCTCCGATCGGCAAGGTCCTCGCGCGAACTTCCGGTTTCCCGCTCGCTATCTTCTCGCGCTCTCTCTCACACCCTTCATTTTCTTTTCTCTCGTGGGCAAACTCTCGGGCTTTTTCTATTCTCGGAGTTTCCTCGGTGTCGCGTCGGGGTGGCTCCGCTTGCGGCCTCGAAGGGTGGCAAGTGAAAAAAAAAAAAAAAAAAAAAAAAAAAACGAGAGAAGCCGAGCGAAAGATAGATAGATAGATAGGATAGAGAGAAAAAAATCTGGTGAACCCCTTTCCCCCGACTCTTACGTTTTCTTCAGTTCTTCTTTTACCACCTCCCCCGCTGTAAATGCTGGCCTCGTTCTCATCGTCCTTGTACTTTTGCCTCGCTTATCCGCGCCAGGCTGTTGCAAACCCACGTATAACTCTGTTTTGCCACTAGAGGAACCAGTAAAACCCGTCGTGGAAGGAGTGACTCGGTGCCAACACACAGAGTACATTTAAATGGCGCGCATTACGAGGTGCTTAAAAGACGGGATGGTAAAGAAAGAACGAAAAAAAATAGAATAAAAAAATGTTTCCACCACAAAGTCCAAGAAAGAACGTTAGACAGTCACTACTACAGGAGCCCTTGAGTAAATGTTCCTTACCCCGAGGATTGCGAAGAACGCTAAACCCGCGACGAAGCTTCTATCCGCAACTGTGCCGTATCCTTTCAGCGTGCAATTCAAAGAGCCGTGTGAATAACTTTGCGACAACTCGGCAACGAGGTTTCGCTGCGACGGTGTCTTACGTTGCTTCTGCCAATGTTGCGTGAATAAAGTATCACGGGTCGCGATCAGAGCCGCGGGAATGAGAGCGTTACAAAGAGTTCGAATAAATAAGGGATGAAGAGAAAATGAAAGTCAAAGAATTCTCAACGAAAGAAAGAAGTAATGAATGATAATAAAAAAAATAATAATAAATTTATTCAGCGAGAGGTGCTGCGCGGCGAACGATGTATAGATAGGTAGCACTCGATCTGTTTTTAGGGTAGTTGCAGAAAAAGGTATAACTAGTAGGTGAGGCGAAACGCGCGGAGAAGGTACGAAGCGGGTATAATCGCGAGCTGAGAATCGAGCGTAGTTTTTGCTCGCGTCGTAAATTTTCTCGTAATCTTCGCGAGGGTGGTAGAGAGGGGAGGATTGGTGAATTTGCACGTGGTTTCCTTCTCTATACGAACCCCCTGGAGCTTTTCCTGACGCAGCGAGGCCTCTATTACAGGCCGTGGTACACGGGTACCGTGCCATTCGCGTGTATGTATATCCAAGAAATATAGTTATATACGGCATAGTTAGAGCGAAGAGAGAATTGTGTGTGAAAATGGTGAGTGGTTAGTGGCTGCACGCGGACTCTGTCGTGGCCGATAAAACGCGCTTTATCCGAACTCACCCCGGCACAGCATATAGAGTCGGGACGCTGTCGTGCATCGGCGTCGCCGGGACGCTCGATTGGCCGCTGACGGTGCAATTACGCTCGCTAATCGTTCCCCCTTTCTCTCTCTCCCTCTCTCTCTCACCTCGATCCTTTTATACTATAAAACTCAATTATTCGAGCGTTAAATTTGCAACGTATTTCGGGTTAGCCGAACATCCCTCAAATTGTATCGTTCAATGCGAAAGGGTTTAAGTGATGGATATCGAGTAGCAAGGGATAGATATATATCCCTACTTTACTTGGCTCTTAAGGGATGTTCGACCCTTTTTATTTCACCTTTCAATCTTCCGTAGAAAATCAAAAGAGAAGGGAAAGAACGAAATTATTTAACTGAAGAGCGTTACATGCAGATAGATTTAAGCTTTCGCATCGTGAGTGACCTAAAGAGAGTCGGCTTTTATGAATCAAATTGGAATTGAAAAACGATAATTACGGTAGTCTTAATGGCCGCTTTAAATACGAGGATGTACGGGCACTCTTCGTCCCGGGAGTAATGTAAACCGAGCGAGTGAGTGGGAGGCTCTCTCCGGACTCCATTGGCGCTATGTATGTATGGAATAGAGAGACGAGAAGCGAACGTCGAGTGGGAGTGAAGAGAGGCGAGTGTCGGTTGTTCTAGAGGGATGGAGGGAATCGAGTGAGTACACACAATGGCTTTCGCATCGGGGAAGCAAAGGAAGAAGGTGCGGAGGAGATAGAGCGAAAACGAGTGGGGTATGAGAAAGCTGTAGCCGGGCAGAGAAGGACGACGACGACGACGACGACAGGGAACTGGCAAATGGATCTCTTGCTCCATCCCCATCGGCTTCTAGCTGCTTTTGCTGCTGCGAAGCCGGAAATGAACGAAATGGCCGCTAAGCGAAAAGGGTTCTTTTCTTTGATCGAGCAACGTGCCTGTAGGAGAACGAACGCCGAAGCTCACTTGTTCCCAGATGGAAAGAACGAGGGCGGAGGGAGTGGTGAATGCGATGATGACGGTCGTTGCTGGCCAACCCGACATTGTAGAATTCCCAGAAGAGAATCCTCGCTATATAGTTACTTCGTTATAACAGCGTAACAGCGAAGGAATTAAATGTTCAATATCTCTTCTCCATTTTTAATCTTTTTTTTTTTTCGTGTTTCAACCTACGAAACTCTGAAATGCGAGCCAAAAATAGAATCCTTCATCGAATTTCGTATTCCAATTGCGTCGTCGAAGATTTCAATCTGTTGCAGGATAAACGCGTGCATCAACAGATTTTTTTGTCGCGTTTGCAAAACAGCTATCCGGTAGTAGGATCCCTTTTGCGAAGCCTGAAGATGATGTGGGCATTAGTGTCGAAGAGGATAGCTCTCGGTTATTTGTCAAGGAAGAAGGTGGCCTGTTGATGACAGAGGGTTCGACCCCTAGCAAGGCTTCTGGAAGCTTCCCCTCGTTTTCTCGAACTACGCCTCTACCTTACTTATTTCTCGTGGACCTCCCCCTCCCCTTCGAACGGTGACTAGAAGCGACCCTTTCTATAACGTCTTCTCCTCTTCTCTTTCTCTTTATCTCGTTCGTATACCCTCTCACCATCTATTCCACCAACCGGAGAATAGATATCCGACTCTCCTGGTCTCGCGTAATCTCAAGAAATAACTCAACGATCTTCCTCTCTCGGTTGGTCCATCGGCTCAAAGAGCTGAATCGAGCTATTGACCCCCTTACCTCTTGTACAACCGCGTCACCTCTCACAGTGTAACCGAATGATTTCTCATTCAAGCTCCGCTCCCTCCGTCGGGGGTTCCTTTCTACGCTCGGAAATATAGAACGTTACCTCTGATTCTTGATATTGCGCAGACATCGACTGTTAAAGCCGAGAGTTTCCTATATTACACATATTTTAAGTAGAAATAATAACAGAGGTATGTACTATATTCCGTGTTATTATATACCGTTGAATGAAGGATTTCGATGATCCTGAATCGTGAAGCGCCGGACTATATACCTAAACGCAATATTCGATGCTTATAGAGAACCGAAGATGCCGCAAGATCTCTGTAGCCAGCAGCCTATCCTTCTATCATCCCTTGAACCTTTCCCCTGCAGTATCACGGTTCACCTCCTCCCTCCACCCCTCTTCCCGGCTTCGATTCGACGCTTACCCCGTTTCTCATCTCTTGCGCTCACACCGATCTTCCATCCTTACAATTCGCTCTATACACTCGTACTCTCCCCACCCCCCTCCCCCTCCCCGTCTCCTCTCACTCTCGGGGTTGGGTTCCCTCTTAGCTCTCGTTTCTGCCACCCGAGCGCCGCTCAGAGCTGATCCATATGTAACGCGAATGAATATTCAACCCCTCAGCACGGTTACTCCTACCACTACGGACCGTAGTGTTATATATGTATCGATGAGCATTCTACTACTATAGCGCGAACGAGAGGAAGAACCATTCACGTGGAGAACTCTGCAGCTCTCAAGCACGCCGCTCATGCCACCGAACGGCGGAATATCATCCCTTTCCCTCACTCTCTTGGGTTATACCCTCGCGCGGCTCTCTTCTCATCCTCGCAGTCTATCGCCGATCCAACGCCGACGACCCGCGTCGAGATCTTGAGTGCACTGATAGCAGCGCCGGCTCGAGAAGGGATATGGAAAGGGTTTACCGGCTGGTAGGGAATGCCTCTGAACTACTCTCATCTCTCGTTTTGGTTCTCCCCAGAAACTGATGGGCGCGAGCGACCGAGAGAGAGAGAGAGAGAGATAGTATTACATCGCTTGATTGTGCGTCAGCACTCGCTCTCGAAACTTTTGTTCGGCACACATGTTGATATCGCTTTTGTTGTGAATTATCAACAAAATAATTTTATTTCAGTTAAAAATAAAATTATTTTGTTAGATTCAGTGATAATTATTAACAAAATTACCACAACGCAAATGACGATTTTTTTTTTATTTTTATTATTTCTGATTACCGCACACTCCGGATCAATTTTTTTTTTATCCCGAGAGTTCGAGATCATCGCGTTCGGTCGGATTTTACGCTTCGACGATTGATCGAAAGCAATTTTATAGAGACACTTCGTAAAAAGTTGCAAAAAAGTATTATCGGCAGTGCGCCGTGAACGTTCCATTTCGCGAAGGAAGGAAAATATATATCCATATATATATATATATATATGGCGAGTGAAAGAGAGAAAGAGAGAGAGAGGAGGAGGTTAAGGGATTAGCCTCGCTTACGCGGTGAACCGAGTTTTCCAGCTTTCCTTCTTGGTCTCCGTTAAGAAAGACGATCACCGACGAGAAAAGCAAGAGGACTCTCTCGAGGAAGGCGGAGGCGGGACGGGCGAAATCTCTCCAGTTCGACCGCTAAGCGGCCACGATGCCGGGGGTGTACGAATGTGTTTACCCCGCGCGTGCTAGCGCTCGCTTGAGAAACTTTACCATGGAGAAACGGGGACGAACGAGAGAGAGAAGGGAGAGTTTTCCCCGGGGCTCGTTTCCTTACCGCGCGGACAACGTACTTTACCGCGCTGGTTTACGTATATAACCCACCATCGTCTCCTCTTCTCTTTCCTGCAAACTCCCCGCTTTTCTCCTCCTCGTTGAACGCGAAAATTCGAGATTTATGGGGTAGTTTGCAAGGTAAGGGAGGGAGGGAGGGGGAGGGGGAGCTGTGATGCTTCTCTCGGTGGTACATATCGCTCGGTAACCGCGAGAGAGCCGCTTTAAAATTCATGGAGAAACGAGCAGAGTCTATGGGCTGAATCTCGCGCAGCGAGACGACGCGAACGCAGTCCAAAGTCTTCGACTATCTTATCCGGCTGGTGCTCGATTAAGCGAGAGCTTTTCTCTATTCACCCAATCTTCGAAAATCTTCTATACTTTATCTCGTTTCTTTCATTCCTCACTGCCGCCTCATTTTTCTCTTTGGTACACGAAGAAAACTCGTTCGACGATATTTTTTCAAATTTATTTCAAAAAATTTGCGTTTTTATTTAAATCGTACGAGAGAGTTTAAAAATTTTCGAGGGTGTTGTTTTGCGACTGGGGATAAATGTAGTTTCGAAGTGATTTTTCATCGAAGGGAACCCTCCGCGGAGTCTGCTACGAAAGTTGCAACGAAACGTCAATTGGAATATATTAACGCGATCCGAGAGGGTGGCACGTGCTTTTCTCAAGCTATTCCTCCGCAAGCTTTATGAGTCCGTAGGGTGCGTACGCGGCTTCGCTCGATGTGACGGCGTTTGACGCTTTTGTGTCGGGGATAATACCCACGTAAAGGCCAATTTCATCATCTCAGCTCTCTCTCTCTCCCTTGCATCATTCTTCACCGCCTCTCTCGTCTTTCTGCCACTTATCCGATCGACGCGGACTTCGTCGCCGAGAGCGAGCGAGAGAGAGAGAGAGAGCGCGCGTTTTCGAAGGAAGACGCTCTTGCAACGCTTTTCCGCTCCCCCTGCGGTCTTAGCTTCTTTTTGCAAACCTTTATATACTATATATCACAAAATGCTGCGCTCTATCGCACCTTTTAGCATTTCACCTTTAGCGAAATTCTCACTCCCCACCCTTTCCCACCCCTTTGGCAGCCTCGTTTCTTCTCCTTTATGCTTTTTCTAGCTGCCGTTGCCGCTGCTGCTACCCTCGTTGTGCTTTAAGACTTTCTCACTGAGTCTCTCGTTCCTTGAAACCCATTTCTCTCTCGTGCAATTTAAGGACTCATCCTTTCGTGAACGAAATATTTCGCAGTACTTTTTTTGCAATACCATATTTTTGTATCGTTCACCTCGGTTGATCCCAGAAGAAACGAGAATCTGTACGACGTTGACACAGAGTGGAAAGAACTGTTCTCTCTTCTCGTTTTGTTCACTTTTTGTCCCATCTTAAGGTTTTTACTACCGCGTACGACAGGATAAGTTCGACGACGCTGTAGCCATTTTCGTACGAAACTGTAAACGCGTAAATACCGCATTGTTGACCGCATACGAGTTTTACGAAACTTTGAAATACCATTGTGTCGGTTTTTTCTATTTATTTCGAAAAGTTCTAAGCTCGATTGTGTTTTTATCGGGCATTCCTTCTTCCATGTACTGAAATTGCGGCATACTCGCTTGGATGGGTAGATTTGAAAGGAGGGTAGACACTCGGACAGAGGGGAGTACCAGACACGCGGACTTTTTCTCCCTCGAACGAGTGTTAACGCTTTAAAAATTGCGATCTCTGTGCTCCGAGAACAATTGCGTCGCGACTGTGATTTCTGTCCTTTGGTTGAGAATCCGAAAAACGCCGAGGATAACACAGAGTTTGTACAATTGCTTTCTCGTACGTATCGCTCGGAGGAAAGGGCAACGGAGAATTTTAGGTGAAAAATACCAAACCGCTGTGCGAAAAGGCCAAACGAAGGAATGCGGCGGAAAAAAACTCCTTTCGTTGGGGCTTTCTGCCGGTTCGAATGAAATTTTTCCCCGTAAATTCTACCGCGGATTGTATACGCTCCGTATCCGCGATCATCCTTATTTCGCACTTTCTACAATATACAACGTTTTATTTACCAAATCCTTGGAACGTATAAGCGTTTTCAGTTTTGCTTCAATTTTTTTTTTTTTTTTTTCGCGAAATAATGAATTTTTTAAGGTAAATATGCGGTGAAGTGGGTTTGGACGTTAGGGTAGTAAGATAAGGAATTTGGGACTAATCGATTAGGTCGCCATTATGGAGAAGGCGCCAAGGAAGTTGGTACAGGATGCGGAGGAGGCTGCGAGGACGACATCGATCTCGTCTCGTGGAGTGAGTGAAATCGAGGGAATCGGGAGTTTCTCGCGCGGTTCTCCATTTCTCGTGTGTGGGCTCTCGCGTAGCGTCGTCGGAGAGGTGATCGATTGTTTTAGGGTTACCGCAAACACACGGGACACGGTCTGCTTCAATTCTCTCGGGGGTTTCCCGTGTGTGTCGTCTCTCTGCACGAAGACACGGTGGAGCAACGCACAACGTAGAGTAATCTTGCACGGTGCTACCTCGTTCGTCCAACGCCTTTGATACCGCAGTGTGCACTGGTATAAGGGCGAAACCCACGTTCGAACTTCATGAATGTGTAAAGCAGAGGAGGTTAGATGTTCGCGAACTTCGAGGTTTGCCCCAAAGCGGTATCCCGACCGTCCTTTATCGTTGAAATTAATTGTATTTTGTTTGCGAAGAATGTTGGAATCTCGTGTGCGGAAGCGTATTTCAATATCTTTAAAGTTCCAACCCTTAACTCACGGGAATAAAAAAGAAAAATCTAAAAAATGGACAGAAGGACCTGAAAGAGAAAGCGTAGTTAAAAATTTGTTACAAAATCCTACGTATTAATTTTATTTCTAATTTTATCAATAAAATAACATCGGTTTTCTTGTGAGAAAACATCCCTTAGTAAGATAAGAGCAACGCATATCAACCCCGAGTCCAAATTCAATTTTTCATCTCACGAGCCATGGTCAGTTATTCGCAGTAGACCATTCCTGGACGCAAATTCGGCTGAATTGAGAGACTCGCTAATCATTAATCTTTCCACGATAGTGTATTGCTCGAGTTGACTGGAGATGGGAAGATTGCGTAAGTGAGAGGATGAGAAGTAAAGTGAGTTTGCAGGGCTTCGGAAACCCTCGTCAAGATTTCATCCCGATGGCCCTTGACCGGTAGTCTGCGGTAGCTTCTCAAACTCCCTTAACTTGTACTCGAGTGGACAACGGATCGTAGCGAGTAGATCGTCCTGGCAACAGGCTTTAGCGATCCGGTTTTTTTTTTCCGGTTGAATCCATCGGTTTCAGAGAGGAAACTGAAAATTCTTATTATCACGGTGATATCCAGAGGGCTAATGTCGTTTTCACGTCTCGTACGCGTATCCATTACTGTCTGGTCAGAGGGTGAGATGTTTCGCCACCCTCGTCAGTAGACGAACGGAGCTGCTTGTCGAAGACGAGGGATACGTGGCGGTTGGACTCGTCGTTAGCGCCCCTGGATCAATGTACCCCTGCAGTCTGCTACCGATCGGTCATCTTTAACCCCCGAACGACAGCCGATTTCGTAACATACATGCATACAACGACGTCGCTGCTGGTCGAATTTCTGATTTTCTATCGTATATACATCCCAACTACAAATTTTAGCGGGTGGTAAATATAATAGGCAATTTTCACCCCCATTCTTATCGATCCTGCATCACTTCAAAAATTATCATTTTGGTGAAAAAAAAAAAAAAATCCCCGCATTTAACACATTTCTTTTTAAACCGCTCGACGTCGAGCCGCGAGTCCCTTAATCGCATTACTTGCTTTTTTTTTTTCGCTCCCATTATGACAATAAATTTGTTTTTACGGCAGCAAAATGAGGAAAAAAGTGTCATTAGTAATTTTGGTATCTGCCTAAGTGAATGTTATGTCAGGCGGCCTAATTATGAAAGATAAACTCGAGACCGGTATTTTTTGATGATGAATAGACGAAGAAAAAAGACGGGAAAAAGTTGACGAAAATTTCGGTATGTGTACATCAGTAGTCCGACATTCAATCGCAGTCTTGAATGGTATCCCCTAATTGGCGAATTTAGCATACGCAATGACTTAATCGAGGGAGACTTGGGGATGGACTGACGTTGATTGTTATGACGCATCCGTAATTTGTGGGTTATTCAAACGTTTCCTCTAATTACGAGCGATACGTTCGCAGAGCTCAAATAACGAGGAATTAAACGCGTTGGAAGTTGAAGCTTTCGTAAACGTAGACTCAGCGGCGACACTCTGGGAATGTTTATTTGTAGTAGAGCTAACGTCACGTATACCCAGCGATATAGACTGCCGAGACTATCTCTCGATGTAAACTGTATTGACACGAGAAAGTGGCACCGCGTCACTCTCTATTTCTCTCGGCCGTTCGATGTTGCTCTAGTTTCAATCTCCTCCACCCTTCCATCCCGGCGTACTAACGTTTATTTCTCGCATCACCTGTAATTTGTATTGCCAGCAAAGGCGCGTACCCTCTTCGCCCGTTCCTTCCGTGCCATTTGGCAGCCCGCGCGATGTTTAGCTAACCCCGAAAATTAACAACGTCTAAATGTACGTTATACCGGACACGAAACTCTCCTTTTCTCACTCTCGTATAACGATGTGTTTTTAGCGTTCTCCCGACGGAACGACTTCCGGGACTCGCCCATCTCTCACTCCACTTTCTCGTTTTGCTTTCACTCGTCTTTTCTACTTTTTTTTTTTTTTGTTTCTCGTTCCACGACCCCCAGTGACTCGACGCCCACGCGCTCGCACGGGGGCTTAATATATATTCCGGGAAAACTAGATTGATCGATTGCTCAGAAAGGTAGAAACGAGAAACTCTCTCGTTCTCGTGGCTCTTCAAGGGAGTGAGTAAGAGCGCAAAGAAGAAGAAGAAAAGTTTATCATCGTACCGCGGGTATAAAAATGTACGATAGAAAGGCATACTACACTTCGTGGGGTTTATGTACTTCATCCTTTCGTAACTTTTTTCTCGAATCTCTCGCGCGAATATCCTATCCTTTGTCGAGTATCTCGTGCGTACAGTGTAAGGGGAGTGTTGCCTTTGAGAAAAGAGAAAACATAACGATTTGTGGGAAGCCCCGGACGAATCGAGAAAAATACAAAACGCGTGAAGGCGCACGGTGAAGAACTACTGTCTGACCAAATACGGAGTTTTTCTACTTGCGAACTATCTCCCTTTTCCCCGCAATTGCTCTATCTGTATACATATATAAACCACAGGAAAATTGGCGAATCGATTCCTATTCGCTTGGCACGGGAGCGTGGCAACAGTCTTCTCGACTAACTTTGTGAAAAATCGTTTCAATCCTTCTCACCGCGTTTGCGTCTGCCCACCAGTCTGTGCGCAAAAGTCTTCGCTTTCTCGTGAAAGATTGTGGCGTCTAGTTTGCCCCGTGAAATCTCCCACCGAATCTTTCCTCTGGCGCGGACGTTCATTGTTTTATTACTTGTTCTCAAAGCTCGAGACACTCGATTACGGAATATCGCGTTGAGGGATGGAAGAGGGTTAGCAAATAAGAAAAAAAAGAGAGAGGATAACCATAGACATTTTCGATTTCGTAGAAGCAGCGAAAGAGGGCCCAACGTTTTATAATCTCCTTCGCTCCGCGAGCTTGAGAAACATTCGAGAGAAAAATTATTTATTTCCCCCTCGCGCCGCGGTGATTGATGAATCGGGTTCTTGAGCCCTCGATAAACGCGCAGTTAGATAGGAGGAACTCGCGACACCGTCGGGAGGGTGAAAGATTCGACGGCAACACCCCATTCCACTAAGAGAAACGTGAGAGACTCGATAATCTCGATAACACGTCACGAGAGGCGACGAATAACGAAAAAAGGAAAAACATTAATTCCCTGTGATCGACAGTGATGCCAAAGTTTGGTATAATATCGAGATACAAAAGCAGCACAACGAAAATTCCCCAATATCTGATAAAATAAGTAATAAAAAAATGTAAAAAAAAAATGTCTACAACCCTTCAAAAATATTCAACAACATTCAAACTGATGATCAATATTTTTTTACGAAATATGCAAAAAAATAGAGCGATTAATGTTTCGCGGGGTAAACCATTGCTGATGAATGCAATTTCGTGACGACTGAGAAATGTAAGAGAAGGATTACGTCTCCAGAGTAATATCGGCATCGTTAACCCGCGAAGTATAGCATATTGTTGAGATATATCGCCGATGGATGAGCGATCGCATATTCCAACAACCGCAGAATGCGCCAAACTCGTTCCTGAAGTATTCGCCCACATGTAGTTATCGAGAGCCTTCGCAACACCTCCGGTTTCCCCGTTAGTGCTTTGTATTGCTGTTGTTCTTGATGAATCCATGCTGGATTTCCAACGCTGGTATAGCGCGAGTTTGGTACGGAGGAGACGGGAAACCCGGTGAGAGGTTGAGAGGCGAGAGAGGAATCAATTATTGTCATTCCGCAGTCTCTAGTCGCGATCCTGACGGCTGCTTCCGTGATGTATGTTACCCGTGAACGCGAGAGCGGCACACCGCTAGGCTCTCGACTAACAACAATCCGTTAGCCTGCTGCCTCCGACACTACTGTCACCTACATATATATGTCTCCATATGTATATATATACATGTATATATATATATATTTGCTACGATACACGCAAGCCATCTGCCTCTGTTCTCTGTATTCCGATACATAGCGTTACTATGTATTATATAGATGTATACACATATTATATATACATGTATACAAGCAGTAGTAACAGCCAAAGCAGCAATACCCAGCAGCCACCCATCCCGAAAGCCCCCACTCCCTCTCGTTCCACGGAATACCATCGCATCACGAGCGAGCAATTTGTCACGAACGGTGCTTATTAGGCAATTCCGACGTTATACGGAGGCAGCAGAAGCAGAAGCATAGGCGAATGGCTACGGGTATGGTGGCGTCGGCGTTCTCGGTCATTTATCGACGCGCTCGCGCGTCTCTACGATGCGGTGAATTTCATTAGCTCTCCAGCAGCAGTATAATTCGCGAGTGGAGCCAAGATTGGAGCCACCATCCTCACCCTTTCCTACTCCCCTTTCGTTTCTCTGCTCATTCTCTAGTGTTTGCTGCAGCAGCTTATTCTGGCAGCTACCGAGTTACATAATCGCTTGTGCTTCGCCAGATACACCGAATTTTACCGAAATACCGTGATTGTCTAACGCGTCCAAAGATTCGAACGAAACTCTTACCGATGTAATAAAAACGGCGAAAGGAAAATTGTATTCGGAGGCACGCGTCGTCCGTGAATACTGGCTTTGGGCAAAATATAAACGAGAAAGACAGAAAGTATTCGAGCGTTTCATGGACGATACGGCTTGAATGGTGCGGAGAAGAGTTTCCAAGCAAAGCGACAGAGAGGGAAAGAGAGTGAAGTGGAAAAAGCGGAATATAGGGGTTGAAAAGGGGTGGCGGTCGTAGCAGCAGCAGCAGTGTCGGAGCTCGGCCCGGCGAGTCTGCTGGTTCGCTCCTAATTTGACGCTTTCGATAAATTTAACAAGCTCGTCACGAAGGAAGGGAAGCAAGAGGCGGCGCGTATGTCCGGGCAGCTTGCCAGACGTCGCGTCCGCACGGTACTGCTTCCCGTACGACTCGACTCTCTCCCGTTCATATTCTCTCTCAGCGCTCGGCGTCTCGTAAGAGAGCGAGAAACGTTGAAGGCAGAGGTATAAGGAAAGGAAGGTCGAAATAGGGAGAAGGTAGAAAGAGGTGGAGGGAAGGACTACTACGACGACGAGAGGACCGACACCATTACGTACCGTATTCCAGGCAAGCATCTCCCGACGGGACGTCGTCGGCAAGCTGCAAGGATGAACAGGACGACGGTCCTCCTCGTCGTTGTCGACGTCCACTTGGTAATACTGGGGACTGTTTCCTCGTTCCGCACACCCCCGGTACTGCTTCTTCTTCTTCGTCTTCTTCTCCTTTCTTGTGCCGCTCTGTTCGCCTTCCTATCCAGTCGTAGAAGAAGTCCCAACGAAAGCTTGTAGACTCGTCGCATCGTTAGGACGCTTTCGCCTTTCTCGTTGCTTCCGCACCCTATGGCCGTCCTGTCTTCAGCAACACCCTCAGGCTTTTTTCGAGTATACGGAAAAAAATAAATGGGGTAAAATGATATAGCGAAATAGAAAATGTGGCCTTGTTAACTTGTTACCGTTAAACGAAATGTATTGAACAAACGAATAAAGCGATAAGCTCCGTCGATTTTTCAAGATTTTTCTTTTAACACGGAAATCGTTAGTTGGTATTGTCTACTTTATTGTCGATTTTCAAGAATAGTCAAGACGACGGAAAGATGCATGTCTCAGCTGTTGCAAAGTAACCACTGAACGTCTATGGGCGGCAAGGGAAATCCTTTTTATCCGCATTTCCGTTAAGATAGGTAGACTCCGAGAAAATAAAAAGTGAAGGTTTTCCACTTTGCGCTATTTGTTTTTATTTTTTCCCATTTCTCTACGGGTATTATGTGGTTATCCAGTTAAAGCTTTCCGCGACAGCGAAGCTTGACGAAACTCGGCGAAAGTTCCGATTACTTCGAACCGAAAGGTAAGAAGCCTCGAGAAATATGAGACACTATAGCTGCATATAACGGGGATATTAGGTGAAGCCTATTGCGGCGGCTTCGTCGAAATTTCTCAGCGGCGAAGAAATATTATTATGGAGTTAGCAGACCCCGGATAATTCGCAGGGCGTGACGCGCTATATGGCGCATAAATGCAGTACACGCGCGGGATACCATAGCCGTAGCGTTACGATCGGCTCAACTGCGCGTAACTGCTTAACGCCTGCGTAAACGGAAGATCGTTTGGCACGGCCGTTTCGTTTGACGGCATCTCTCGCCAAACTCCTTGGCTACCTGGTATCCGATTCTCTCAATTTTCTCCTGCTGCTCCACGAAATTGCAGTCGAGTGTATACTACGGCTTCACCACGTTACCAGACGCTTTATCGTCTCGTTACGCCCCTTTCCTTTAACTAACATTGACCAGACACCTCGCCACATAACGACTATATACTTCAATTAATCTTTCGTCCAAATAAAACGCTGCTTTTGGGTTAATAATCAACTTAATCCAATTCTTAATGCAAAAAACACACGTGTTGCTGCACTCCCGTATTTCTCGGCTCTCGATTGCTGCAAAGTTAGGGGTGGGGGATGATCCCCTTGAGGGTTGAATATTTTTTTGTTCTGCATAGGATATCGCAACAACCAGTACATTTTTCAGTTTCTGTTTCACCGCTGAAGAGTTGTATAGAGTTGTTCTATCGGAGAGTTGTAGGATTACGTAGTTCCCACAGGATAGCAAAGGGGAGTATATATACCCTCGGAGTGTGTCCTGCTGTCTAGCTTCTCGCCGCTTCTCCTTGGTGAGAGTATCTCTTTCTTGCGCTCTTCTTCTCTCACCCTCGAAGGTTTTTCCACGTCGTGGCAGTGTAGCAAGAGATAGATAAAGTGATTGGTCCCGAAGACCCCAACCTAGTCGCTTCACTCCCCCTCGAGAGTACATGGGGAAGACACGGGGAGAGAATGAAACGTTGAAAGAAATAGAGATTGGAGCCATGGGAGAGGAAAAGCGTTGGTACGGTAAAGACAGTACGTGAGGCAGAATAAGATAGAAAAGAACGGAGGTGATCGAGGTGGCAGCTACTCCGGCTCGCTATCCCTGTCGCAGACTCCCAGGATGGTTTAATCTGCCAGGTTTTTCAGTACGATCCGGTATAAAAATAAAATAAAAAGAGTCAACCGGCGAGTAAGAGAGAAAACGGGAACGTGAAGGTAAAAAGGGTCGAAAGAGAGATCGAGAGTGGAGGAGTCCACGGGAAAGGAAGAGGAGAGGAGAGGAGAGGAGAAGAGAAAAGTCGGAAAGGGAATTCGTTAGCGGTAACTGGCGCTACCCGGATTAGGATCTCTTTATTCCTGGGTTGTTGGATCTCCTCGGTGGCTGCGCTACGCTACTGTGGACCGGAATGAAAGTCGACGAAATAGAACCGATACATTTGATTTACTCGGCAAATTCTCTGTTAAGATTACAAGAGTGAATATATTTGATAGCTTGTAGCATTTCATTTTGTGGAACTCGTTTAAAATTGTATCGAAAAATAAACTCTCGATACTCCGCAGAATTGAGTGAATAGCTTTTACAACGAGTCTTCGAGAATCAAATAACTCTCTGTCGTTTTCTTCAAGTAACATTGGCCCACTTTTCCGTCATCTCTCCTGTAGAATTTAGCGCGTGCCGCTCGTTTCTCGAAAGTAATCAAACTTTTTTTTTTTTTTTTTTCGTCTTTCTCTCTTCCGATCACAAATTGGCGGTATGTCTCACACAGTCGCGCCACCGTGAACGCCTTAAACCGAATCGAACGGTTCGACCAATGAAAAGACCAATCGGCCTTTGGGTAAAGAGAAGCGTGGAAAGCGCTTCGGGGGCTTTTGCCAAGAACGCCGAGTGAGCGGACAATGAGCGGCCCAAGTCCGTACCGAGATGTCTAATGCATATTAATGAGGCTCGCAGCTTTCAACCCCTTGCGGGCATCAGTTCGCCGGGGCAACTGATGTTCCAGGCGAATCAACGCCCCTAGCATACTCTAACTCTTCTGGTCCTCTACTACGATAACGCTTTTCAACCCCTTCGATTTATTCCGATAAATTGTTTTACCTTCGTCACGGAAATTATTCAACCGAAGACCTTGACCTTCTTTTGCCCCTTTGCGTCGACGTAAGCCCCGACGTAATAGAAACGCGAAACGCGCGAATTACTTGAAATGGAATTCGCTTATTCTCGTCAAGAACGACATTCTCTTTCTCTACGAATGAATTTTTTGTGCGCGCGAGAGACGAAGATTGAAACTTATACGGGCGAAGTGTATCGGTAAAAAATAAAATACGAAAAAGAAAAATGGAGGAAGAGGCACCGAAAAGTAGAAATGGGGGTTGATTTGCTCCGTTGCATTTGATACGGACCATTGGATCTCAAACTCGATGGTATACCGACTTGGTCGATGTATCGTAATACATATATATATACACAGAAAGAGAGAGAGAGAGAGAGAGATCCGTGTATACCCACCAGAACTCTGGACCATTTCTATTCATTGAATGGATATTCGGGGGACACATCTTTGATTTTATTTCAATTTCTCTAAATCCCAACCGGCAGCAAGACGGAGAGATGTGTCTCGGCCTATTTTCGAAATGACTTGCCGTCGCGGAACGGCAGCCGGTGACATCGAGTTTCCGTGTTACCTCCGGGTCTCTTTCTCACACCCTCGCAATAAACCCGCGCTCTCGAGATTATTGTCTTCTCTACCCAATGGTGGCAGCCTGTCGATCCCGATTTTTCTCCTTTCCTACTCTCCACTCGATCTCCTCCACACGTGAAAGAGAAATCGATTGGTTGAAGCGCGACGACTCGTGCTTCCGCCTGACTACGGACTTTCGTTCTGTCACGTGGTTTACTTCGATACGCGCGATACAGAGCGGATAAATACTTGTCGGCTTGATTCGCAGCGAGACACGAAAGTCTTCACTCGGAAGGTTTTGTCGCTGTGTACGATCATCAGTACGAACAAACCTTTTCCCGGCGTTTACATGTCCAATATATCGCATTCGATATTCACGAATTTCGACAAATCCTCCGATCTATTGATTTTCTAAGAATTCTATTCGGTAACTTCAAATACTTCGCAGTGCAAATTTTTCTCGATTACGAACAGTATGATATCGTTATCCGTACCGAATTCCCCGAACGGTCGAATAGACAACCTGACGAAGCGTATATCTCATTGGCGCGGAGAACGAATCGAGAAAGATGAATTCTTTTTTTTTTTTCGTATTTCCTCGACTCGAATGCCGAGTGGGTACGAGAAGAAAAGCCTTGATTCTGAATCGTCCTGTATAGGAAGGAAGGCGAGAGTAAAATACGCCGCAGAAAAGCGCCGGGTACCTCTATCACTCGTCTACTGGATAGAGAGCGTTTCACATGGTAATCCTCCTCATGAATATCTTCAAAGACGATATCGCGAGAGAAAGAGGTGTAGAACGTTAGGAATTCCGTACTTGGCGGCCCCATAACCCCCATTGGTTATCCAGAGGTAGAAGAATCTTCGCCAATAATATTTCTGTCTACTCGAGAATCGAACGTGTGCGTCAATTTTTCATTTCATCAATGAAAAATCACCAGCGATTTCAATGTATTAATTCAGATCGTATTTTTTTTTATTCCATTCTCAACGGCATTCGATCTTAGCTCTTATATTCCATATTTTCGAAGAGATACGCGTAGACGCAGACGCATATATACCGGGGGTAGAGCTCGTTTTGCAAAGTTTCAACGAAGAAATCCCATTTTTACAAGAAAAGTTTTTACCCGCTTTCGAGATTCTCGAATGGCAATCACGATAGCGCAACTCTGGCTAAAAGTGCAGCGGATGAGAAAGATTCCCGAACTGTATGCCGAGAATGGCATATCTCTTCACCTACGGGCGTAACGTTCGAATAACGCACCGAGAAAAATTATATAACGAGGAGATTGGATGATGTGCTCCTTTTGGACTATATATACGTACGGTTATCGCGACGATAATCCTCCACCTTTTTTTGTTGCCCTACCCTTTTCCGTCCCTTTTCACAACTCTTTTCTACTTTCAAACCACTACTCTCGAAGGCCATAATCGGAAAAATTCGAGAGTGGACGTTCAAGCGCTCTCGTGGGCTATTCTTATTACGTCAGATCTGTAGTTGAAACTTGCTCTACGTTACATATACGTATAGGAGGAATATATATATATATATATACGCGACTTGCTGGTGAGCGAGTGCGCGCCGGGCCATTTGATTAACATACATTCGCGTGTCCTCCTTTTCCACTTGCCAACGACCCACCCCCTTTAGCCCTCGTATCCCTCTCTCCCGCTCTCTCTTCTCTCCTCCCGGACTCTCTCGGTACAGCCTCGATGTTCCTAGCGAAAGAGCGAAAGAGAGGTTGGAGCTTCGTCAGCTTTCACTCCCCTCCCTCCTCCTCCTCCTCCGCCGCTGGTGCAAAAATATGGCGGCTACGAAAAGGGAGGTTTGCGGGGTGAGACGCCGAGCTGTATAGTATAGCTAGAGAAAGAGAGGCGTAAAGGGGGTGGTGGAAAGCGACGGGGCAAAGCGTTCTTTCACATGCTAATCCGCGTGGCAGGCTACGTTCATGAATACCTACGGTCAAAGCACGAGAGAGCTCTCTCGCGCTCTTTCTCTCTCTCTCTCTCTCGTTTCCGCTTTCCGCGCTATAAGGCATTTCTACACTGGAAGCCGCGCTCCATAGGTCGGCGTGAGTGAGGAGGATGTAAAGGTGAAAGAGAAGGAAAAGGGAACGTGAGAGTCGGGGAGAAGGGCGCACGGGGGGCGGAGGGCTGTGTTCGCTTCACCAGTCCCCGTTTTCGAACCCACCGAACGAGAGCCCGAAGCGAGAGATCGCAGAAAAGCGACGGTTGCGCCACGGCTGTGGTACCTATAGAAGCTCTTACCGACTACGGCAAGCATTTGGACGGATGATAGAAACAACTCTCGGAGAAATAGTTTAGAGGTTTGTATTGTGTCGCGAAATTTGCTTCTTGAATAGTGTGACACAGGCTATACGGGCGACACACTCGCGCAATAACTGGAGGGGGGGGGGGGGGGGGGGGGGTGTATAGTACGCTTAGGTGCGATAAGTCACGCGTCTACCCTTTCTCCGAGTACCCCTCTCTCTTTGTCTCTCTCCCTCACTGTGGAATATATTACCGTATCTGACCCTTCTACTGCTGCAGTCGGTGGTACGTATGCCGAGAGAGAGAGAACCCCACCGCCTACTTCTCTGAACTCTCTTTATTTTCTCGTTCTGTGTGCAACCTCTGGCCGACGCCGCAGGCCTTTGGAATTATTGTACGGCCCCCTACCCTTCTCTTTTCACCCCAACATTCAAAGTCGACCGGAATGAGATCGTATCTCCGACTAAAGTGCTTCGTCTGACTATATCGGTTTAATACTACTTGCACTACTTGCGGTACAGGCAACGCACGTGAAACACGCCGCTTGTGTATCAGTCTCGTGTGCATAACAATGACTGAATTTACGCGAAGCCGCGGGAGACTTTGTAGGCTTTACGTCGCGAGTAGACAAAATTGGAATTTCCTCCTTCGCAATGGCCACCGCTGAAATGTTAAGACAGAAGACATATTGTTATTCTCCTGCCTCCGCCGTAACACCAATGTTCATATAATGAAAATTTTTCAGTTTGTTCATCGCGAAACCAATAGGTTAGAATGTAAGTTACGTGTGCGAGAAGATTTCACGATAATACGGCGAATCTTATAAACATTAAGATTCATTTGGGTTTTTTCAAGATTTGCATCGATCGCAGTTATTAATTAAGAAAAAAATGGACATTACTATACTTTTGATAGGGAGGGAAATGCAGAATCGGTGAAAAGTGAAAGTAGTGAATTGTCAATTTTTCAAATTTTATTTTGTTCTCGAAACTCGTAGCTGAGGGCGAAAGGTCGACGAGAGGCGAGAGATTACTATGCGCGTTGTAGTTTAATTTTCCGTATCCGACAACCGAGAGCGTAATTGTGAGTGTGCTCGACGGTCTCATTTCCACGTGAATTTAGTTTCCGGTTCGTGGACGATGCCGTCGGAAGGCCTCTTTCGTTTCTACACTACAACCCTCTCTTCTCTACGCTACGTAGAACGAGAGAGGGAGGAGGAGGGGGGAGGGGTGGGCGTTGTGTGGCGACGCGGTGGTACAGAAGCGGTCGCGAGGCTCGTTGAAAAGGGACGGCGATTCCACGTGCTGTGCTCTCATGCATAGAGAGGGCTCATGTTTCCCTAATGCGGCCCGATAAATATTTAAGCATAACGTAATCGGTCGGATTATGCCGCGGGATGGAGATGGGAAAGAGGGAAGCGAGCCGCTAGATAGAAACAGAGAAGCTATTGGGTGCGCTTGGGAAACGAACGTGAGAATGAGACGGAAGTGCCACAAGGAAAAGCATCGGTACGTAGCAGCGGATCGCGTATGCAGTCTCGTGTGTTACGCCGACGAGCTTTCCGAGAGCGGCGATGTCCTTCGCGGCTCGTAAAATGACGTCTTTCGTAATCCTCGGTAACACAAAAGTTGTTGCTTCGCAAACTGCTATTCCGAAAATAAAACTAAAATATAGGCAATCAGGAAAACAGTTTTATTTTTATTTCAACGTTAAGCTCACGTTTACTGGATAAAATCGCAATAATGACGTCAACTAAACACGATACATGATTGTTGAACGATCGATATGTCAGGACTATGTGAGTCTACAATGGTAATATGTGTGAATTATAACGACAGAATAAAAAAAAAAATGCACCTAATGGGGGGGGGGGGGGGGGGGGGGGTGGGAGAATGCGCGCGATACCGGTTGAAGGAAGGACTTGGGTTTATAATTACCAGCAAGTCTCGATTGCGGTTTATTGCAGCGCCTCGAATTTTCTCAACCCCTTTATCATTTTTTTTTTAATTTTTTTATTTATTTTGGTCTTTTTTTCCTATCCTCCATTATTTTCAGCTCTCACTATCCCCGCAGCGTTCGTATTATATAATTTATTTTTTATTACCCTCCACCGCGAGTATACTGGCAGTGGTTGGAAGTCTCGACCGCCATCACCGCGCGCCCGTTGGGACATTTCCGTCCGCTGATGTGTCACTGGATTCTCTCTCCGTCTTTCTCTTTCTTTCTCGCGATTTTTATATTTTTTTTATTTTGTTGCTCTCGCTCGACTCTTTTCCCTTGGCATTTCATTCATTGGCGCCGGTACAAACGAAGCCTCGCTGTGTGCTCCACTACCGTTGGGGTGGGTTGGGAGGGATGTGTTGGCTGTGCCAGAGAGACCGACCATCCTCATCCACTCTCCCGTACAGAGGCGTACCGACCGCACGATGTGCACGCTTTTACGAGCTACAAAATACGGGCCAATCTGTCCCACGGTCGACCGCAGCAGCGGCGTCGAATAGCCTCCGTAGAAAATCTACCCCCGAATGTATATATTGCGATAGAGCAAAAGAGAGCCCCAAACAGGGTTTGGATTCTCTCCTCTCGCCCTTGCCTGACACCCCGGAACACGAAACAGAGGGAATGAATTCGCGCGTTTCGCTCCGCCACCAAGCCATAGCCACCGAGAAGATCCGCACGAGCTTCTATATCCGAGCCTTTTTTTTTTTCGCCAGCCTCGCGCGACTGTCGAGAACCACCATCCCGGATCGGTTAGGCAATTTTACGCTCTCCCAGTTACAAAAAACATTCACGGCTAAATACTCGATGGTGCGGCACCGCTATAGCTCGATCACAGTCGCGGCGCCCCGAAACGCAATGGGGTTGAAACGGGTTACGGTAGTTATGTATTAGGGGATGCAATGCATATCAAGATGCGCGCAGACCAATTCGAAACTACGGAAAATCTTGTCGTCAACCTGTTACTTCCAAAAAATTGATATTTTCGATTGAAAAATTTTGGATCCAATCTCTATTGGCCTTTCTAGGAGACTGCGATCGTAATGTGGCAACTAAAAAAAAAAAAAAAAAAAAATCGATCGCCATCAAAGTTTTTTGGTATCAATACACTTGCTGTTAAAATTTGACTAATTTCCGAAGCAACCTATATAAAGTTACGAATTATCAAATAATTTATCGGTGAATCGTTTGAGTAACTGGTTGCCAGTGACTGTATGACTCAGCCGGTTACCAAGCTGGAGAACGACGAGCACACTGGCATACCGCCGGTGCACTGGCGATTAATTTCAGAAACTCGCGATTCATAATGGAGGCCCATCAATCACCGAGTGTACGGGACTGGGTTTGGTACGTTCGCTGCCGGCAGCACACCCCCCAGTCATACTACTGCCACTCGCTAATACGTTTATGCGCTATGAATACGCGTATCACTGTGAGGGTGCAATGTGCGTGTGAATTGCTGCGCTCACCCCGGCCACTCGAATCGACCAGCTGTACTATAACTACCGCTACTACTATAGAGGCGATAATTAATATTGAAAAATTATTAATCGCAATTATTCTCATTTACACTGAGAAAGAGAGATGAAACGATAACCACCCCTATCCCTGCCGCTGGGACTATTGCGGTGTATAAAGTTAATGTCGTTTATTCAATCGTAAATTACGTTCGAAAAGGGTTAATGAAAAAAAAAAAAAAATCTATCAGTCTTGTTAATGTACTTTTCTCTTCTCCTTCGTTTTTCTTCGCTGTAGAATGGTAACCCGTTCGGGGATATAATTAACTCATAGCTGATAGTGTACATATATATAGAGCATATTTCCCGCGGTGTTATAATGCGCCGCATTCAGAGGCGTGTGAATACCGCGAATACCTATTTCACCCGTTCCTCTGTGTTTCAACAGTGGATTCTCGCGGTCTCGTCGTTCGGGCTCTCGTAAAATTGCGAGTCGGGAAGAGAGAAAACGAGAAAGATAGTAGCCGGAGAGCCCGGTGGAAGCTTCGAGGCAATTTTGTCCGTAGAATACGCGCGCGCGCGCGGGCGAGCGAGCGTTCCATCGCAGCGGAGAGAAAACGCGACCCGCTAGAACGCCCGGGGATTAGCATAATCAAAACGTTCCCCCGTGAAATACGCGAAATTGGCGCTCTCTTCTCGCAGGCAAAAGCTCTTCGTTTTCAGCAGCAACGTGAAACGAACTGCCGGAGCTCTCGTGCTGATGCTGCTGATGCCACTGCTGCCAGAGTTGGGAAAAATCTCGCTGTTTCTTTCACTTTCATCTCGGGATGCTTCTTACTTTCGCAGCGATCATTATGCTACACTCATCATTCTGCGTTCCGCTCCTTTTTTTTTTTGCTTACGCTACCGTTCCGGTTATTAATCGTCTCCCGGGATATTGTGTTCTCTCGTCGTGTCCTATTTACTTATCGCTATTAATTCACAAACGCCGCAAATAAATATAAAAAAAAAAGTTAATATCAAGTTAAACGAAAATTGAAAAATTGTTTATCAAAATTCGTATTTTTTATTCGTGTGTTTCAGGTACGTAAAATAACATCTCACGTTGTTGTTCGAGGCTCATGCTGCTGCTGCGTTGGTAATATTAATTAATCGTTTAAAATAATGAAACAATATTACTTAGTTTTATAATCTATGAAAAAAAAAAAAAGAAAAATCAAAATCTATCTATCTGTATATCTTCACTCGAATCGGTAAGACGTAGACGTTTTTTTGTATGCACGCGGCACGAAGACTTTTGCTTCTTCCTATATACGTATATTTTATTTATGTATACATATATATATATGTAATTTTTATAAATTCTTCCGAAAGCCTGCGAAACATTGAGAGCCTTTCGTATACATATATACATACTATATGCTCGTTTCGATTGCACACACACACATCAACATATATATATATATTTTCGTCGGCTTTCACGATTTCTTTATTTCCGCGAAGATGAGAAAGCGGGCGGAATAGAGAGGAAGAACCGAAGCGATATGGCGTGTCAGTGACGGGTGAACGGTCACGAGATTGAAACGTTTGGACCCTCGATCCGTCTGACGCGGCGAGAGGCACCGACACTACACACATTCGTACCGTTCTCTCCTACATATACTATATATATACATTCTATATAGTATTGTATATATATATATATATATATATACGTGTGCAAAACCGAGAACTTGCGCACAGAGGGAAAAACGGGGGATGGGGGATAGTCGCAACCTTTACCCGTTGCACCGTATACCAAGGGCGGTTCGTGGTTAACGGCGTGGAACGTCGTAAATTGATAGTAAATGTCACATCCGGATCGTAGAATAAGAATGTGTTCCTGCGGGGCGAAAGTCTCTCCCTTCTCTCTCGTCGCTATTCGGCAATCGCGATATCGCGTTTTCACTGTATTTTCCTATCCGCGAATGTCCCTCCGGACAGAGACAGGGAATCGCCGAGGCTCCAGTCATTTGTAAAGAAAAAAAAAAAAATCACAGACAGTGTAAAAAAAAGGCAATAATCCAGAAATTAAGAGTCGCGCGCTTTCCGCCAATTGCGGCATATTCGAAAAATTTTTGCCACTACGATAGGCTATGAATCATTGAACAATTGTGGTTCAATTATGCTCATCGAAGCGTGTGACCATTTTTACGCCGCCGACCGCTGAAACGTGTACATACGTATATCGATATATATCGATATATATGTGTATATATTCATGTATTAAATGCTCATTCGCGAAAAGCGTAGACGAGGCTTTTTGTTTCCGGAAATGCAGAATCCGCTGGTATACGGTGTGCGGCATAGTAAAGCATCATCCCTGTCGCGAACGTTTCGCTGTTACTGGCCGCATTGGGCCACACAACCGTGTGCCGCAACTCGCTCGCGCGCTTTATGCCTCATTGGCCAGGGGATGAATAAACGAGAGAACTCGCCCCGTTGCGCCGCACAGCATCCCCAACTGCACATTTTCCCCTCCTCTTCACCCGCTTGCCGATACCGCTCTCGCCGATCGGCTAAATGCCAGACAATCGATACGTCGCCCATGCTAACTCGTTCTATACAACCCCCTCGTACCCTCCCCTCTTCCGTGCTCTCCTATACCTTGCATTTATCGTGTCTCTCAATTTTCGATTGCAATGTCGATGCAACCGAAAATTGAACGGCAAACCACTGTTTCGTGTTACCGCGTTCTTTCGTATACGAAAAAAAAGGGGATGTTTAAAAAAATATATAAAACATAAATGTTCGGGTCTTCGTAATCGGAAATGATTTGTACTATTAAATATCGATATTACCCTATTATAATATGAATTATGATATCGTGGCTTCGGGGATATCGAACGTTGGAAGGGGTTTAGCGCAGATTTCGGGGCGCAGGGTGCAACGAGATGGAATATAAAGAAACGATCGTTCGAACGAAATCTGGACTGCCTGGCACCGTACGCCTCCGAATTTGCCTTCCAATCGGAGACAGGAAGTGCCTGCGCTCTCTCGGTGCGGAACGCGCACCTCTGATACTACCAACCTTCACGCGAGCCCGCGATAAAACGATTCCCCAAGTTTCCGTATGCAGAAACCGCCCCATCAGCCCTTCTCCTTCTCCGAACGACGATATTGGAAGGCATTGAGCAAAACGAGATCTACTCTCGCATCTTCAATTTCTATTCCGTTTCTACCGCGACATCAATATTCTACTAAGGGAAAAAGTGTATATACGGAATCGGGTTATTTTAGCAATTGTACACGGAGTTTTGCGCGTATGCGACGACTATCAGTACTTTGGAGATTTTTTTTTTTTTTTTTTCTTCTTTTAACACGATGCTTTGCTCACGAACTGTCGTTATGACTCTATTTTCTTTAACGCTTATCGTTTTCGTTGAGTTTTTCTATTAAAATATCATTGCCGAGGGTTTCACTTTTGCGCGTCGCACGAGGAAAAGTTTGCGATATCGAGAGGCCAAAGGGTGAAATAGAGTTCGATCTTATTCTCGAAGATGTACGAGAGAGAGTTCTGACCTTCCTGTCCAACGAAGCAGACGGCCCCTCACCTCGAGTCACAGCTAAAAGTTGTGAGATTTTTTCTTTTTTTTTGCTCACTTTTTACCTCATCCTCTTTCGTTCTTCGATACTTCTTTCGTACGCTCACTTCTGTGCTATGGCCTCTATACGTCTTCGACTCTCGCTACGGGATGGTCTTCGATCTCTCGAGATATCTTTCGCAAACTCTTCAACGGTAAGCTCGGTCGTTCCGCGGAAAGGGGGTACGACGCTGTGCGCGAGAGGGAGAAAGAAAAACCGTGAGAAAAGTTTTTCAATCGCGAGTATAGCTCGTACATACCGATGCGGTAAAGGAGAGGTGAGGCACAAGAAGCAAAAGATGGAATAAGCGAGAGAGGCGTGCGCTCCGCGTTACGAAAAACAAAAAAAAAAACAAGAACAAGATATTCTACAACGTTGCTTTCCTCGATTCGCAGATCAATTTTTCAATGAATTCTTCCTTCAAACTCCCGATAAACTTGGTTTATACTTTCGATGAAACTATTTTATAAATGCTAATCGACGAGAAACATTTTTATTTTCGCCTCTAACGCGCATTTTTGCTTCGAATTGTAATTCAGAAATAAAATGATTGACAACTTATTGATCAATGAAAACAATACACGTGCTATATATAGATATATCCGCGGGTGACGCTTTTTTTTCGATTCATTTCGCAGAAAATTGAGATATTCGGAGTTTTTAAAGTACCATGTCATTGATTTTCTTTGAAATAACGAAAAAAAAAACGGAAATATTTATCGTGTTGTACGGAAAAAAATACGGAAGATAAAGTACTTGGCGGAGTTTCAAAACCCTTTTTTCGCATATCGACATAGGACGATAAAGAACGTCAAAAAAGTGTAATAAAGTGGTAACCTCGTCATTTTTTCGCGTAAAAATGGAATGTTTTCGGAAAATATTTTCTACCAGATATTTTGATGTATTTTTTTTACTGAACGTGAGGCTGGTAGCTATTTTCCCATAAACTCAAACGTCACATTAATAATGGCGAAAAAAAAATTCCATTTTCTTTAGAACTTCGAGTTGTTCAGAAATAGATCGTGCGGTAGTGGAATCAAAATATAAATACGACGACAATATAATGTCTGTGATATCGTTTTTTTTTCGTAGCTTACATTTATTTAGATCAAAAAAAAAAAAAAAAAAAATTGGCGATATTTTCTCAATATTTTTATTGACATCGCTCATTTCTCGGCAGAAGTAACGAGTACAAGAAATCTAGTAAACACTTGATATCGATCTCAAGATTTAGCGACCCGAGCGAAAAAAAATTAGATAAATGATAGGTTGCTGGATATTGAGGGTTAACCGATCTATCACGCCTCAGGCTGGATGCTGTTATTGACAGTGCAAGAACTGTTGAACCATCCCTTCCGCATCGAACCCTCGTACATACGTTCTTCCATCATCCCCTCTCTTCTTTACACCACTTGCTACTCATCACCCTGTGTTGTGAAATTTTCGCGTACACCGATTTTTTTTACCGACTATGATGGTTTTTCATCTATTGTTTATTCCTAATCTTCGGAAGATCAAGTCTTACGAGCGCCTTGCTATTATTAAAAACCGATGTTCTACCTTTTCGGCAAAATGATGTTAAAGATAAAAAGTAATGACGAAGCAAAGAAAGAAATTCGCAGCGGCAAGTTTCGTTGCAGTTACAATCCATAAAAGAAGAAAGCGCACGATGCGCGCGTGCGAATGCGTGGGAGAATCGTTTCGAGTGTAAAAAAAGCAGGCCATGGGATCGGTGTTGGTGTCTACACAGAAACAGAAGAATTCAGTACGTTAGTATCTAGAAAGAGGGCGGCTCGTGAGATGAGATGCGACGAAGGGGGTTTGCGCGGTCGACCCGAGGGTGCAAAGCTTTCCTCTTCGTTCGGAGCCTTTCAGAGAAAGAGAGAGAACGCGTGGGCAACTGGCGCGAGCTACGATGCCTCTCATTGTTTCGACTTGAGTGGCGAAGCTTCTCATCCCCTATCTCTCTTTTCAATCCGTCCAACCCTTTCGCTTGCTCTCTCTTTCTCCGACTCCGGGCGGCTGTCGTCATCATTTTCAATTAGCTCTTAATGACTAGGCAACGGGGTGGGTATGTAGAGAGAAGGGAGAACAGGAATGGAACGCAGTTTCCTCCCTTCTCGACGCGAGTTATTAATTATTAAGCTTCTACCCGGTATTACGTTAATTAAAAATTCAAATACAACAGGAACAGAGTACATACCGCTTCAGTCACATGCGAGGGGGGGGGGGGGGGGGGGTAAAAAGGTGTATTGTGTACACTGTAAATAATATCGATCGCAAAACCTGCAATACAATGCTATGTAGTCGCGATTGCCGTACCGAGACCGCGAGATTATCGCTTCGTCGAATTCTTAATGAGATCGTGAAACATATGTATGTGTACGTGTGTTTGCCCGCGCGAGCGTCGTATCGATTCACTGAGCCGTGCAAAGGCCGTTTCTGCTTTAGCACACGAGACCACTCTCATCCCGTATATACCTGTAGCTTACAGCCTCTCGCTATCCTTTAGCTCTCGTGTGGTTCACCGTCCAGTGTTGGACCTGTTTAACGTTGAATTATCATAACCAAAGCGAAGCTTTGATCAATCTCATAATGTTTAGACAATAGAGAAAGCTACCTAATGCCTTGACTGCAGCAATGCCAACGAACGATGATACAGTCATTGGCCATTCAGCGGGAAATGCCAATCGTTCGTATTTAACACATATGGCTGACTGCTCTCTTTCCGTTCGATAACTTTTCGAAGACCGATAATTGCAGACCCACTGTTAACTGTACGAAGCTACCTGTCCCGCTTTCGCCTATCTATGGTCATTGGTATGCGCCATGAATTGTCAGTGTGCTTCGCGGTTCGTCTTTCTCTCGATCCCGTTCCGCACAATGATAATCCACAGCATCTCTGGTCCACGTTAATAATCGGAGATATACAGTGATTGGGCATTTTTCAGGAAATACCAATCATTAATAATTAACGCATCTGCATTTCCTTCAATTCAATAAGCATTCAAAGGCCAATCATCGTATACCGACTATTAACTGCACCCATTTTGTTCGTCATTCGTTTCACGGACATACGGAAATTGGTATGCAACACCCAGCGGTGGTGGTCACTGCGCTGCAGGCTGTAGCCTTGTCTTTTCAGCGACCGTTCTTCGTAATTATAATCCTCTGCCCCTTGTCTGCGTCCATCAATGTTCGTACGGTCATTGGCCATATTTCAGCAAATGCCAATCATTAATAATTAACACATCTGCATCACCTTCCATTCAATAAGTTTTCAAAGGCCAATAATTGTATGGTGACCATTAACGGTACCAATTTTGTTCTACGCGCGTTTCGCGTATATATGGTCATTGGTATGCACCATTGACCATGAGTGAGCTTCAGCTGGTCTTTCTCTCCACCGTTCCTCGTAATTAGCATAATATAGCAATATCATAACGCGTACTCGCCTCAACGCATATACGGCCAAGCTGATGGGAAATGTGTCGGGTAAAATGGGACGAGAGTCGCGAGGAAGCTTCAGTTCGTGCATCGCGGTACCGGTTAGTTTTCTCTCTCTATCTCGTTGCCCTACGGGATTCGCCAACGGGGGAATATCGCGCACGAGAGTCGTTAAAACCCCGCGTATGGCTCGCTGTAGAAACTCCTGCTGGTGGTGCTGCTGCTGCCACTACTGCTGCTGCTGGTGCTGCTGCTCGGTAGAGATATTCTCGCGAGAGGTAAATCCCGCACCGCGTAGCATCAGTATACCGCGCGGACCACGCGAATACCGGCTCACAATTACACCGCGAATAGCAATTAACTTGATTACTTCCATTAACGGATGACCAAATTCATTACTTTCCATACAGCGACGAAGATCGATTGACCGTGGAATACGAAAAAAAAAAAAAAAAAAAAAAAAATCGGGTCAAATTAATAACTGAATGAATGTATTTTTCGAAATATACATCGCAAATATCCCCGCAGACGTCTCTGCAAGATGTGGACATTTGTGTCTTGAATATATTTTTGAAGGGTTCATGTGTCCTATGTACCTGTTATTATTATTATTATTATTATTGTTTTTTTTTTTTTTTTTTACGTTGAATTGCGCATGATATTCTATGAATTATATTGCGGCAGATATATTTCTAGTGCCGTTATCGACTTATGCACCGGAGTCGGGTACACAAGTTCAACGAGGTTGGCGTTCGGTTTTTTTTTTTTCTTTTTTCTATTTTTTTTTCTCTCTACTCCGTTTCCCGCTCAAGTGCACACGAGCTTTTGCTGCACTCACTCACGTGTACACTCGAATGAACAAACAGAGCGGGACTCTGGTTGGCGTTACCGCTGGTGCTGGTGCTGCTGATGATGGCTCGTCGGGAAGCATCGCGAGGCAACGGTATAACATTGCGAGGTTTGCGCGCGGAGCTTTAGCGTTCCGGGTGCGCAAGACACGATATTTGCAGAGTCATTAAATAGCGGTTGGGATTCCCGGGGCTTTGCGTTATAGTGTATTAGGCCTCGTCGGGCCTCTGTGCACATCGAGCGAGCAGTAGCGGCAAAGCTTGTCGATGTACAACGCGAGGCGCACGCGGGGGTGAAGAGATGCACACACATCGGTGGAGTTATATATTCCAAACCGACTATCGATCCGCAAGCTCTCGCATTTACCTGATGAGCCGACGATGCGTTATGAACCCCACTCACGCTTCACCGTCGATGGAGATGCAAACCTTCGACAGCATGCAGTTTGATATCCGTCGACGAACGCAAGTGATAAAGCGTGGGATGCAAAAAAAAAAAAAAAAATATCTAAAACCGCCTCGTGATGGTTCACCATCAAAGTTTACTTATTCTTTTATTTTTAATCGTATAAAATTGTCCTCGTCGCAACGTAACCTTCCGGCCACGTCGAGCCGCGAGACATGATCGACATAGAACGGCTCTTGCGGCATCACAAGTTCGGAGTGGATGAGTGGTCAATACGCTGCAAGCCGAAGAGGCAAAGCGACGACTAGTAGCGGAAACTCTGAAACAGCAGCCGCACCGATACAATTGATGGCCAATTTATGAAATGCACCAATCCGTCGAAGCGATCTAACCGCGCGATATCGTCAGAGACAAATATAACGAAGCGTACACACAGGCAATGACTATACCTTATTTTCAATCTCCCGACAACGCGACGCCGGGAGAGATGAGTTTCGTTGCAATACTCGCCTTCGAGGGTGCAGCGGCTTTCATGACAATTTTTTTTTCTTTTTTATCATATTCTCAGTTCTTCGACTCTATAAAAATTATGACCCTAAGATTTTCGTGAAAAAAAAAAAAAAAAAAATTGCGGAAATCGTTTTTTAAAGAGGAAATTAATAGATATAATGGAAAAAATGTTTTTGTTGCGTCTACAGACGATGATACATAAAATAATAGGTCCCGAATGAATTTTCAACTCGATCGTACGGTCACGAATTTCCCCTCGACTTGCCCGGTTCCCGCCCGGTTCTCATTCTGATTTATGCGAGACAGCGGGTGGAATACGAAAACGATGAATTACTCGTGAGAATTAATATTTGAAACGGTTAAGCCACAAGGGTCGGTCGAATACGAACCACCAAAGGTGGATAAGAAAATTGGTACGGCGGGACCGACCTATCATTGGGTGGGTTGTTAATCATTCGACCTCTATACTTCCCCGCGCTTTATCGTCCGCCAAAACTCGTACACACGAAACGTTCGCCAAATGATTCTCATATACGATAAGAGGCGAAGGACCGAGAGAATCGAATCGCATAACCGTTTCGCGAGATAATAAAATTCCATTGCCGATTGGAAGTTCTTTCGTTTGGGAATTGGCAAATATACTTGGGAATCATACACTCAAGAAATTGGTTAGAGAATACGACTCTTTTTTTTTTTTTTTTTTTTTTTCGGGACCGAAGGTATAACAGTCGTCGTGAAACGAGTTGGATGAATTCTCAAAGCGGTAAGTAGGAGAAACGGCAAAAGCGAAGAACGGCAGGTGAACGACGTCGGAGTGACGGCGAAGTGGAAAAGGAAGCGATGTAGAGTCAGACAGGATGAGAAAAGAAGTGGAAAGCTGTATGCAGCTTTGCAGAGTGCAGAAGCGTCACAAGCAGTAACCAGTAGACAAGGATGAAAGTAGAACTCTCGTCGCTGCTGGTTGCTGGTGGTGCTATACCGCTATATGCTCTGCCATACAAGTTGAGGGGTTGCGGAATAGAGGGGAGCGCTCAGTCTGGCTCTGCAAAAGCCAGAAGACTCGTATGAAACGAGACGGTATACGAAACGCAAGAACAGAAAGTGTGAGCGGGACGAGATTTCACCGAGACCGTAAATAACACGTCACCCGCCGCTCTCTGTTTACTCTCTGCACACGTTTCCGCCTCTTTCGTTCATTCTCCGCTGCTTCCTAACGGCACCTACCCTGTTCAAGCGCGTTCTACTTTCACTTAAACAAAAAAAAAAAGAAAAAAAAAAACGAACGAAAAAGAATGAGAGAAACAGCGAGAGAACGAAGAAAAATAAAAGAAAACAGAAGAAGCGTTCAAGTCGATGTCACTGGAATTGAATGAAACAAACAAAAGAAAAAATAAAAAAAAAATGTAAAAAAATGAAGTAAAGAATATAAAACCAATGAACACGTTTCACGTGACGATGCGGAACGCGAGAGACGGAGAATATTGGCAGAAAAGGGTCGTCCGCGTCAATCGAAGAGAGTCTTAATTAAATCCTCCGTACTACCGGATGAAGATTCGAATGGGAGATATAAAAGCGTCGAATCTCTTGAGAAGGGTTTTTGCGGGTGTTACACCCCACATCGAATCTTCCCTCACTGTGGCCGCATACCGTAACCTAAACGAAGAGACGGCGATCCTTTCAGTCGACGATTTTCAAGGTCTCGACCTCGGAGAATCCCATCGTTACACACTTCGACTTCTGTGTCTCCTCTGCCGTCCTCTTCGTCTTTCTCTTTAATACGAGTTGATCGGCAACCCCTTTTCCCGGCGGCACTTGCCAATCTCCGGTATTTTCGTTGATCGTATCGGGAGTGGAACTCTCCCTTGGGGCGATTTCGAATCGCTAATCCAATCGTCGAAGAGAATCGATGGAGGGAAGGGGAGTGAGCATCGCAATGGGGGGCGGGCGAGTTTAGGACACAGCAATGAGTGGAAGCGAGAGTCACGGCGAGGGGTCGAAAAGTCAAGAGTGAGCGAACGAGGCTTGCTAGAGGAGAGTAACGTTGAAATATATAAGCTGATGGGGAAACGCGAGCAAACGATAGACGTACGATGATGAACGAGCTCTGCTTTCGATGGCCCTAGTGGCCCTTGGAAAAGAAATTTTCTCCAACAGTGATGAAGAAGAAGAAGAAGAGGAGCAGGAGGAGGAAGAAGAAGAAAAAAAAAGACGACACATTTTCTCCCACCAGATGAAAACTGCTCCGCATATATATAACGACTGCTTCGAAGCAGAAGGGCGGCAACCTCGCGTCGTTTTACAGGTTGAATAGCGCGATCTACGCCCGTCTTAAACTTAGGGGTTGATATATGATATACATAGGGAGCTGAGCTTTTCTTGGGCTATAAAACTGAGACGAGACGCTCGGCCCATTTAGTAATTACCTAACGCCGTATAGATACGCCTGTGATTTTTCGTTCACGAGACTCGCTTATCGCTTCCTGCCTCTCTGCTTTCCGCCATCGTTGGGCTCATCAATAATCTTCTTCGACGGTTTGGCAGCGCGACGTTGTCCGGGCGGCAAAGTTATATCAGGGTGAAGATAGATCCAACGAACTTTGAGGTAAATTTTCGCCTAGGATTGCGTATGCGCGGCGAATGTACGACGCGAAACCACCGACGCACCGAAGCCAGACGTACCGCGATCTGTTTTTTTTTTTTTTTTTTTTTAGGTTAAAAAGATTATCCTCGCTGTACGTTAAAGTAGCTATGAGACGGATAGCGAAAAGAAGGAGTAGTTAGAGTATATATACCGAGATGAAGGATATAGATAAGAAGAACTGTGAGTATGGGAGAGAGCAATGAGTTGCGGAAGGCTTTTAGTGGATATTACATACCTCCTCGAAGGATATTAAATTCTGAGATTTATCTCGGTCCCCGCACCCCGTTCTCGTGGCGAGGCGGTAGACCAACCCTTAAGAAACGTTTCTTTCTCTCTCTCTCTCTCTCTCTCTCCCTCCCTGTCTTACCTCTTCCGTTTCGTAACAGATATAGGATTATAGTCTGAGCTAAAAAAATTGGAGTAAGAGTATTTGTTTTTATCCATTTACCATTCAAAGGATACTTTATTTTTTATATTAACGATCGGAAGAAAATTCAAGTGCATTTCAGTGAATTTTCATTTTTACGATAATCCTTATTGGAAATACGATACATTATTAATCGTATTAAAAAATTATACAGCGAATAAAAGTGCAAAAAAGTACAATTTATTACGGTGAACGATGTTTTTATTTTCGTAATGAACCGTTGCAAGAATATTTTAGTGTGTCTGACGTACAGTAATACGTTTTCAAAGCCCTGCGGGCTATTTCCACTGGTAATACGCTTCCTCATCGACGAATGGATCGTCGGTAATTCGTGCGTGAGGGGGTCTGAAACAGCGGAAAATTAGCCTCTCGCTTATGGCTTATGGTACGACGGTTATACCCGGCGTCCAAGACCTGCTCAGCGCGGCTAACCCTCCCAAGAGAGTTCCTACACTGTCGAGCGACTACTGGCTTATGGAATGGGCGAGGCACTAACCGTTTCCGGTTGCTCGACGGCACCCCCGCAGGGCCATTAACGCGCGTTGTAGGCGACTGCTGCCCAATGGCCACCCCTAGTCTCTCGCGCGCGGGCTAAGCATGCTACGACGAATCACCGGAAACCCGAGAACGAAAGGTGCGTTCGTCACTCTTTTCGGTCTTTTTTTTTTTTTCTTTTTTTTTTCTATCATTCATAGTCAATTTATTCGATGAAAAATCGTTGATTCGATCGAAGTGGTCGATCGGCGAATGATCGTCGAAAGAGCTTTCAGCGTCATAGAACACTCCTAGAAAAATTATATTGCACCGTCTGGCAGTTTAGCTATTATCTACGGTCGTACGACGGGGAAAGCCGAAATGCGTCGTCATAGTTGACACGTCATCACTTGGGGAATCGGGACAGGTAGACAATATTGGATGGAGTAGAATACTGCATACTATAATATGCACCGATCGCCCTCATTGACTATTTATCGGTCCATCGAATGTGAGCTTTCTAATTGCCGTAGAATCGTTGTATGCCGAGATCGATACACTATAGGCGGTTTATATTGAAGCTGGATAGGTGAAAACGTTTCCCTCGACAGCCAGTAGCACGTAACAGCGTGGAACTGAATTGAAATATCGTTTCGTGAACTCTGAATAATGGAGAATAATCCAGGAAATCGGTAGCCTCGAATTAATCAATGAGTCGATGGATTGTTGACGAGGAGGGAACTCGTGATTGCAGCTCAGAGTCGTTTAGTACGTATATATATTAATGTATGTACGCTCCCGCAAATGCATCGTCGCGAACCCTATAATCGAGTGGCACTTGCGCGATTTTTTTTTTTTTTTCGTTAATTTTTTTTTTTTTTTTCGTCATACATATAAAATAATGATAATTACAGTGGGCAACTAACAAAATGAATTGATAGTCGTACGGAAATTGTGTTGATTTTCTCGGCTCGTAATAATGGATAATATAATCCGTACAGTATATAATTTCCCGAGAATAATCGAGACTTCCGGTTACAATGGTGCGTAACCTCGTATACGAGCGGAAAACGCCGAGCTATTCGCGCCCTTTAACGATTCGCCCCGTAACCATTCGCTTCACCTCGCCACACACTGCACATTTAAACGTATGCGTTCTCCCCCCCCCCCCCCCCCCCCCCCCCTCTCTTAACCCTCTTGAGCCCATTGCATTTCCCTGTTGCAGTAGCGCAAGTCGTCTCATCGCTAACGTTCCTTTACTACTAACGTTCACTTCTCATTCCCCTGTGCATTCTCTCGTTTCCTACTCTCTTTCTCTCTCTCTGTTTCTCTCGCCCTTTTTGCTCTCTCTATCGTTCTCTACGACGAAGCCGCGAGGAGGCACTGTAACGTTAACGTAATACGTAACGTCTACCACGCTAACTTATATTGCGTCGAGGATTACCACGTCGCTTCTTATCTGTACCGGGCAGGTTTCCCGAGGCGCGAGAAATTCTCACTTTCTACCGGCGCTCTCTCGCCGCGCTATGGGAAAACTCTATGCCACGCGAATAGGAGGCAACAGGGTGCGAAGAGAACGCACGTAGTCACTCTGTGCCGTCCCGCTTCCGAGCTTTTTTTTTTTACCTCTCGCCTGCGGTACAACGCATATTTCAATTTATTACCAAGTCTATCCCACTAACACCCCTGGGGATACAATCACCTTTTTTATTTCTTTTTTTTACCACAATTTCCATGAAGACTCGTTCGTTTGTATATATGTATCGAGTTGGTGAATTTGTGGCGTTAGGGTACAAAAATAAAAAAATAACATCGCAATTAGTTACCACATCGAAAGAATTTCATATCGGTGGATATAGAAAAGCATGATTTTTTTTTTTTTTTTCAATTTTTTTTTTTTTTTTTTTCAAAAAATATTTCGTCATTTTTTTTTTTATTTCGTACATTTTTTATATGCAGTCGATATGTAATTTTTTTTTCTTATTTACATTAAAATTCTTCTGATTCTTCTGACGTCGACTGGGCGTATCAGAAACTGTGTAAAAATAAAATTCGATGTGGAAAGTCGCACCAATGGGTGTTCAATAACGAACATGATTGCCGGTAGCGTAGAATAGTCCTCGCATCGATTTTCTCATACTCTCTTCACTTTGCTCCGTTTTCTAACTCGCCTCTCCGTCTCTTTCTCTTTACCAACGGCGATAATTGGCTTAACTTGCTAATAATAACCAATCTCAGAACGATTTCCTCTCGGATCGCGACCAATCAGAAGACGCGCATCCATTTCCGTTCTTGACGTTGGGAAACTGCCGTAAACTCATGGAATGCGCTTACGTGGCGAATGTGATTGAAACTCGGGCTCTCGACAGGGGAAAATATTCTCAGAACTCGTATTCTATATATATCGACGTTATAATTGAATTTTTCAGATACTCGTTTTCAATTTTGTCAAAGCTTTAACCCGAGAGCTCGATGCTTCACTGATTCCAACCGGCGAGAGCCGAGGAAAACTCTTTCTCGTTATATCAAGCAACTCTGTATTCGCGGAAAGATATTAATTAAGTTGATTCATAAGGCAGTCCGTGTGTAGATATATATATAGAAGTAGTAATAGAAAAGCCAGATGGCTCTTCCACGCCGTGACTGGTAACTCGGTCAACCCTGAACGAAATCATGAGACGAGATGCCGTCTCATTTTCTGTCCTCTGCCACCGGAGAAAAGTCCCGGAATGAATTTCGTGGATGGTCGACCGCAGCCTTTTTCGTCTTTCAAAAGATAGTTTCTTCGACGTCAAAGAGAAGTGCTTTTTCAACAAATTCAAAATAGTGATTTTCGCGAGCAAAGATTAGTCATATCTCGACTGAATATTTTTTTTATTTTTTATTTATTTTTTTTATTATTAACTTTGAAAGAAAAATCGAGTTGCAAGATTCACCCCGGTGATTCGAACTCACCAGGGCGCTACATTTTTTTTCTCATTCTTTTTGTCTCGTCATTCCCCCATTCCCGTTCCCCTCCCGAGAGCGTCTTTGGGTACACAGTCATTCTCTCTCGCTTTATTCTTGCCTCGGAAACTTTTGGGATAAGTTCCCGGATATAAGCTTCTCAAGAAGCCCTCATCCCCGAGACTTTGTCCCGCCACTGGTGCGGGTTCTCTCGGTTTCTTCTTCATCCTTCCTTTGCCTTCTTCGTCCGAGCGTTGCCTTATTTTGCTCCATTTCCCGACTCTTAATTACTTTGCTAATTCTTAACCGGGGATAGCCCGTCTCGTCGTCGTTCTGCTCCCGTACTCTCAGTACATCGTCGTAGTTTTCCGCCCCCCGCGCGCGCGGGCACGAGCACAGAGTCCTGAAATAACAAGTTGCATACCCGCTCGTTGCTGCCGTTGCTGTTTGCAAAGTGCGAGTTGCTCCGGGGCTACTTCTCATTGCCTCATCTCGTTCACTTTATTCTCACATTTACCCTATTTTCCTGAGTCTCGTTTCGCTACGTTTCGTTTATTTTCTACTGTCTTTTTTGTTTTCCTTCCACAACATTGCCGCGAAATCCTGTTGGCTCGACACGCGGAAAGTTGCGAAAAAAAAAATAAAAAAAAAGAAAAGAAAGAAAAAATAGAGAATCGTGACACAGTGGAAAACGAGAATGGTGTGTAGGTAGTGAGGAATAGAGAGATTGCATAGCATACAGTCCTCGGCGCCCTCGCAGTCTCTCGTTTGAGATGCAGGTGGGTACACGCGTCATAAATTCCCCTATCGAGGGCGGTACGCTGGGCCGAGGCTAGTCCTTCCTCTCTCTCCCGCATGGTACCGGTTCTCGCTTCTAGCTTCGGGTTTTCCCCTCTATATTCCAGCGGTCCGGCCGTTGTTAAACTTGCGGCCGATAAATCAAGCGAACTCGTATAAATTTGTTACCCCGGGGGTAAATCGGACGTGCGGGGGTTGCTACGGCTCGCACCTCTTCACCCGATTCAACGATGCTGTTTTCCTTCTCTACACCGTTCATAGTCGAGTTTCTCGTCTCCTCGCCTCTCGCTGGGCAATCCTCGCAACTGGAGTACTTTCGCCCATAGAAATCGTTCGACTCGCCTTCCACATCTTTCATCTATTTACTTTTTTTCATTCTTTTTTTTTTGTAATATATATCATATATAACACACAATGCCTTCGCCCATTGTGTACTTACAACCGTTTTTCCACATCGAATTTTTATCCATCTACTGAATAAGTATACGTATTTTTTTTTTTGTCATGAACTATCGTACGTTTTTTTGCATTTGCTCTGTAAATTATAGAGAAACGATAGGAGAGCAAGTTTACAGGCGCGTGGAGAAATGAGGGAGAGAGATTCTCCTCTTCGCAGTTCGATGAATCGAACGGAAACAGCGATAGATTGAGGGAACGAGAGTACACCAGCGTGCTCTCTGGACTGAATGCTGCCCGGCCATTGTCCAATCAATGCACATTGAGGCGAAGGGTTGTGTGTAGCACTGAGAGAGAGAGAGAGAGAGAGAACACACGCTAGGGAGAGTATAGAGAATCCTCCGAGAACTCTGAACTCGCTCGGTCTCACAAACCCTACCTCCGTGCTCTCGTCCCCTTTAACGTCCCTCTCGCGCTTCTGACCTGAGACCCCTCCAGAGGCATCGGGGCACCCGCAGGCAGCATCGCTATCTGCCAACCACCAATGCTAACTCCGGTGATTTAGGCGATGCGCTAATTACCCCGAATGACCGACCCGGATTCACTTAGGTGGAGTAACCGCTTCTGATGTCTGATCTCTGGATCGATTCGATGCACACAAACTCTGTTCAAACATCCTTCTCGTCGTGTCAGGATACATATCCAACTCGTGTGTTTGATTGATCACACGATGAGTTCAATTACAAGACTCGAGACGAGAATTATTTTCGAACAGAAAAGAGTTGCGAAAGTATCGCCGACGTTGATAAATTCTTTGCTTCCGTACCGTAAGGCCGATTAATTGAAGTCGAGAGACCGTTCGGTTGTGTTCACACCAAGAGAGGAGTCCATACGTGCGTGTAGAGCAGAATTTATCTTTCGCTTTAGATAACTAACGTCCCGTCGTCTCGCACGATGCAACGCTTCGCCGATTTCTCTCTTGAGCCTCTGTTGTTGCGTTGTTCCTCTCTGAAGCATGTATTTTCCGTACGATATATCTACGAGCAAAGGCAAACCTTCCCGTCGGGGAATCCCCCGTCGCGACAACCCGAGCGATAACTTTCTAATTAGAATCCTGTCCCCCCTCTCTCGGTGTTAATTATTCTCACGGATGATTAATGGTGACGGATTCCCGAGCTGCGTCAGCTAACTCGGGCCCTTCGCGTCCCTTCTTCGTCTTCCGGGCTGCGTGTTCGATATTCTCATGCGAGGTCTTCAGCATATTCTACTCTCCGTACCGAAATCTTCGCGCATATATATTTTTAACCATCTAATTTGAATGATCCTTTTACATTTCGAATGAGAAGGTCTAAGTTACAGATATAGCTAAATGTCATCTGACGTTTATGACGGATTGGGTAATACTTCTATGTCAAAGTCACGTGTAAGGAGACGTCTCTCGATAATTTTACGATCTTCCAAGCTCACGAATAGTGGCTGCCAGTTTGGAGGTTGGTAGCCAAAAGACCGGTTCTCGTTACGAGGGCGTTTCGGTCGTCCTGCTCTTAGGTCGTTGGAACCTCGACGAGAATAGGGTCTCCTTGAAAGGGACGAAGGGGAAGAGGCAGAGGTTCGAGGAGCTTGCGTAGCTCCTGGAGAACATTGTACGTAACGGCAAGGACGGTTGGAAGCTTAAATATTCCGAAACTGCATCGCTCGACAGCCAACCAACGAACGAGCGGAGCTCTCGACGGCGTAGCAACGTCGGAGGTGTTATAAGCTTTATTTAGCGGGTCGGTAGAGATGGAGAGTCGAGCGGCTCCCTCGCCAGAAGGGTAAGGTATCGTTTATGGCGGTCTAAAATGTCGCTTGCAGGCTGCAGAAGCTTGGCTCTCAGCTACGTTGACGACAACGACGATGTTTCCCGTACTCGTGGCCGCAACACTTGTGGCCAAAGCTTGCAGGATATGCCAACCATCCAAAACAACAACGACGACCACGACGACGCTGCAAAGAAAATTTATTTTTCTTGAAGCTCAACGGCTATCTACATCAGAAGCAGAAGATTTAGACGCAAGAATGCACGGAAAGAAAATACCAGACTCGGAAGCGGAAATATTGTTGCAGAGGCAACGCGCGCGGGAAGAGTCACGCGCCAAAGATCCCCTAAACGTTTCCAACAGTGGGGTTAACTGGCGAGTCTCGGTGATAGACGAAAACCTGTTCCTAGTGTGTTGCCCCCCTCCCACCCCCACACCACCCCCAACCCCCCTTGCCTTGCCCCGCCTCGAGGGAGAAGCTCGGAAGTGGCGCATCCCCGGAAGGCATCAAACCATCCCTGCAGGGGTAGCCCGCCCCTTGGAATCTTGACGCGAGCGGAGCGTGGCGCGAGGCCATAAAAACAAATCAACCCCCAGAGAGCCCGAGTATATCCTTACTCTCTCGTTCTTGTTCTATTCGCACAGACGTGCGGCTTTTAGGTGTCACCTTACTTGTTGATCATTTGTATTCTGGACATTAAATACGGCTAATAACCCTCCCCAGTATTTCTACCTCACTCTATCTCTCTCAATCGCTTTCTTCGTTCCCTTTAAACCCCGTAACTGCTTAGGTTTACGGTTATTTAATTCGCTCCATAAACCAGAACGATCAACGGAGAGATTCTCCCGGTATTTCTCTTCTGAGTTTCTGAACGAAGTTGGATCTTCTTGACTGCACAGTGATCGTACCAGTGATACAGTAGAATCCACCAACAAGGTTAAGGCATGTCGGCGTCAGTCTAAAGGGAACGTACAATAAAGAGACGGCAAGGTACCCGGTACCATTTTTCTGTTGTTTTTCTCGATGTTTTATTTTCCTGGATACGAATCCGGCACCTTTTTTTCCTTCAACTCAAGTGGATCTTTACCTTAAACGCAATTGGTAATCGCAAAAAAACGATTTTAAAAATGTATCAAGACCTTGTAATACATATGATTTTCTTGATTCGTTTGTTAACAAAATCTTTTTCGGAAAATCCTACTGTACCCCATTGGGATCCGTTGTCATTCCGCTGTTATCCAGCAGCGATGCGTCTCCCAGCGATCTCTCCCTTAGACTTTATTCCGGACGCAGTGCGACTTAAGCGAGGAATTAAGAGACCGGGGATGGGCAGGTCGGGGTTGTAAACCGCGCGGGATGCTACCCGGCGCGCTACGTGACGATGAGAAAAATGTAGGTGAGGCGTTACAGCGCTTTGTACACGAGGAACGTGCGGTCGTACACGTAAAAAGCGCCGAGGGAACAAAAAGCGCCTCTCTCTCCCCCCTCTCAGTCGCGATATAACTCTTAAACGAGACAAAATAATAAACGAACAACGATGTCCCATTAGAACTTTCGCGCGATGTTGTTTCGTTTATAAAGCGTGAATCGAATTTAAAATGTTTCTTTTTTTTTTTTTCATGAAGAAAATATTCATTTTGCTACGTTAATATACGAAGGCTCTTGGGTTAATTCGCGAAAGCGTTTCACCTAACCCCCGAGCGCTTTTCACCCTCAACCCTCGATCGCCTCTGTACCGTCGTCCTTTCTTTCTCTCTCCTCTCCGCAGACACTCTCCCTGGCGTAACATCACGACAGCGTTTTCGCCCCCGAGGCGAAAGCGTAGACCTCGCTAGAGCGTCGACGTTCGCGCCTCTCGGCAACGCAAACACAGGCGTCGCCCGCGCCCTGCCTAATTCGGTTAGTAAGCGCCGCGAAAAAAAAAATTATATCCAATTACGCGGCGACGAAGGGGAACGCGGGGTGTGTGTTGGTACCGGAAACAGCCGACAGCCTCTCTCCGGTGTGGCCCAGCAAGTTTCCACGAGAAACAGAGAGATAGAGAGAACGTTGAAAGTCTGTACCGGTTCACGCTTGTTGCTGTATTTACCGCATCTCCCTGTGAAACATCCCCCCCGTACCACTCTCGTCCCTTCAACCCCTTTGCCGCCAAACTGACTCCACTGCCGGGGCGCCTCTTCCCCGTACTGTTATATACTCTTTCTCTCTTTCTCTCTCTCACGAAGCTTCGAATTCTAACGCCCCAAGTGGGATTCTGGAGTCTCCAGGCGTGGAAATTCGTTCGAAGAATCAGCCAGAGAGTTCTCGACGCACCTACAGAAATAACCCTATTACCTATATTGTGTACGTGTATACATACATATATACTGACGGCGTCGGAAGTGCGGGTAACGAGAGAGGTGCGAGACAAAACGTGAAACGCCCAATGAGATTTTCAAGATTGGAGAGTCTCCAGAGTCCTCACCAAGAGGAACAGATATAGATAAAGAGAAGGTAGAATAGAAGGGAGACTGCGACGAACGCGGCATGAGGCGATAAGGCGGTCATTTACATTTCTGTTAAGAGCAATTCTCGTTGAACGCGCTCGACCTCCCTTAACAAGACGCTTGGAACTGCTTTTCTTCGAAGCTTCTCAGCTCTATAGAGTCGCGTCTGGACATTTACCAATTCCACGGTATATATAAAAAGTACGACGAACATTGGATCATTACGAAGTTCAAAACGTGATTCTTACATCGACTGTTAAGAAACCAAAGCTTCTATTTTGGACCATTTAACACGCAGAATCCTATGAGATTCGCCCTTCTCTTTCATAGCGTTCAATACTTGATATAGCAGTACTATACATGGATTTGAAAGATTCGGAACATTTAGTTTGTGGAGAATATTAGTTGTTAGTATTTACGAAATTCGCATCGCAAAGATTTAAAAAAATGATCGATTTTAGTCGTTTATGGGGAGGTTTACGCCCTGATGAAGATGCGATTGAAAAAAGTGCTGTCTATTAAATCGCGAGACAAAAATCCTGTTAGTCAATGGCTGTCGTTCAGAATAATTTAAAGAAGACTTCGCGTTATTGGGCCTTTAGCTGTTTAACACGAAGAGAGGCAATTCTCTCGAACTTGCGCTACTCGGTTAATTTTATTTTATTTTAACACGAATCCCTTTATTTTTACCGCGAGGAACATTTCGTTTGTTTCCGTGTCGACTGCTGTCTTTCGAGATTCTAGCGAATGGCAGCAGTCGTGTCCCGACTCAGGGGTTGAAGAGGTTTCTGTCTCCTCTATACATATGTCCGCACTCTTTTCGCGCTTTTCTAAACGACAAGAGCGAACGCGTAACACTCTTTTCCCTCTCGATCCGCTCGCTGCAAGCTCGACTATTTCCAGTTGTTCCCAGAGCTTTCAGCCCCATTGTGCCTATAATGCCCGCACTTTAAGCATTGCATAAGTGCCCCTACGCTCGGTTTAAGGAGGCGCGTATGGCGACCTCGTCGCTTATAGCCCCACGAGTTTTTACTCCTTCTACCCGTTTTTTTTTTTTCTTTTTTGTTTCGCTTCGCTGAGAGAGCAACACGATTGCCGGTAGAAGCGCGCGGCAACGACCACAGCGCAAAAGCACCAAAGCACAAACTCTTTCCTGTTTAATTCACCGTAAAAAAGAAGCATCATCGCGCGCTCCAGTCGCTTTTACACAGCCCTCTGTAGAAGTTGTATGCTCTTGTACATCGGGTTATATTATCGAAACCACGCGGACCGATCTCTTTTACGACTATCATCATTGCCCATTCGAGCCTTTTGGATTGCCTCCGTACGCGTTAAAGAATCCTTCCCTTTTCTATATCGCAGCGTTGTAACAACGGGGAAGAAAGACGCATGAAAGAAATAAACCCAATAGCGAAGTTTATGGATATTTCTGAGCTTTCACCCCACCCAATGAGTCTCGGCGATTAGATCGAGACTCGCCTCTCGGGACAAGTCGATTCTGCTTCCGAAGCCCGCGCCGGCACGCGATAAATAAAATGTAAATTGTTTCGGTAGCGAATATAACGCGGATGGGGTGCAGTGCGGGGGGTGGAAAAAGACTAAACCGACGAGAGCGGTCTATGGAACAGCGATTGGCCAGAGAGCGAGAGGAAAAATGAGGTGGACCTTTCGAGACATGAAGCAGAGGCACGTCGTTATTAATGCGTTCTTTGCACGCGAGGCAACCTAAGCGCACGCAGTTTTTTTTCGAAGTTTTGCTGCTCGATGAAAACGAAAAATGTTGTATCTGATATTTTTTTTTGTACTTCAAATGACTTTTATATTTTAATAGGATTTCCTTCGAATTAAAAAAAAATTTCATGGCTGCCTATATTCCGTGGAAAAACTGCCCCTGTCGACAATAAGACGATGTGGAAAAGACAAGGTTTTTTTTTCGCTCAAGATATACAGAAAAAAAACTCGGGGTTCCCGGGCGCTATGATAATAAAAATATTCGAGATCGAGAAACGCGTTATTTTTTCGTTTCCTTTTTTTGCCCCCGTCTTTCTCATTTCTCGATAGATATCCGACACGTCTGGGTTATAGAGAGGGGTGGAATGGGAGGGGTGGAAGAGGAATGATAGCAAGTTTTCCCGACGGTGGCCAATATCCTACGCTATCCTACGAGAGGGTGGAAGGCTGAAGAAACGAGATGTACTATGGTACCAAACTGCTACTGGTGTACGATAGTAGCAGTCGTAAAGACAAAAAGAAGCGAGAGTACAAAAGAACCGAAAGGAGGGTAAAAGAAAGGGACGATGAGGGGGTAGATGCTGCTAGGAGGGGGGAAGGAAGGGAGGAAGGAATCATCCACAGCACGCCACGTTTGTGTGTCTGCCTTTTTGCTCCTTCTTCGTTTTTTTTCTTCGTTCTTTTCCTCTCTCGGCACGTTTCATCGCGGCCACTTTTTTGCCCATTTCCACCTAAATATTCTCTCTCCTTCCGCCTATCGAGCGTTTGCCTACGTTTTTTTTCCCTTTTCTCTCCGAATAGTAGCGGGGTGCTTACTGTTTTTTTTTTCTTAGCCTGTTCTTCGCTCGTATTCTCGGCTGACTCAACAACCATTGAAACGATCGATGGAATCTGCTCGAACGTTTCCGGGTCCCACATTCGCTCTTCGTACTATACGCTCGTGGTTTCTAAGTAACTTTCGGGTATTCGGCTGATTTTCGAGAAGTCTAAACTATTCTCCACATCTTCCTGTTTATATCGTGAGAAACCCCCTGACTCGGGGGCTCGCTGTGGTCAGATAAAATAGGCCGAATCGCCAAGTTTCAGAGGGTATACGACTCCTTAGGTGAGAAGACTAAGGCGAGAGCCGACGTTTCAGAATGCGAAAGACAACGGAGACCGTATATACGCGGAGTACCTTGAGAGTATCGCTCGAGGAATTCGCTAAATGCACCTCGTAATATAAACCCGACTCTATCTTTCCTTCAAGAGCCCCCGTTTCCTCCCTTCCCCCAGTTTAAAGTAACGCCCTGCCGGCAGTATCCTTAGTCGAACCTATTTGGACATTTCCTTAAGTTATATCGTCGAGTCTCGCCGCCGCCTTGTTGGCACCTCCGAGAATTCTGAAAATTGCATTCCGTCGGCATCATCCACTCCTTATTCGCACAAGGAAACCTTTCATTTACCGAAACCCCGTGGTATCTACAGTACATAATCGAATGTCCGCGCGTGAATTTGCGAGTTTCAAAGTCCCGCGATAGCAATGAGAGGCGTTCATCCGAAATTTTCTCGAATGGAGATTCATTCTTCGACGTTCTTCGCAACTCGATTGTATCACAAACTCTCTACCGAATCCGTATGATTCTCCGACCACTGGGATTTTCGGCTTCGACCGCGAGACGCGTCAGGAATTCTCAGGATCGTATCAACAGGTGGTCCAGCACCGGATCCTCCGGGCTTTCGTCGTTTTTTTTTTTTTTTTTTCCTCACTTTTTCTCTTCTCACCCCGTCAACCTCGCAGCGGCGCGCGGAACCTCCACCCGCATTCTCCGCGTTTGGCTGGACTTGGGAGAATCTTTAAATTCCACGATATAACGTATACACGCTGTAAACTCTTCGCCCTCCACAAACTTTTCTCTGACCCGATTTTGTATGGGAAATGCAACATGGAAAATCCTGTTTTGTATTGATATTCAGCTTTTCACGGTATTCGCATCATACGAATACAGGTATTTCAAAAATATTTTTACTGCCCAAAGAATGCATTAAGCTTACAAAAAAATTGAGTTAAATACATCGATTTTTTTAATATATATTTCTGTAAATACTTACATGACGTTACATAAATCGAAGATTTAGAAATTTTGAAAATCTTTTTGATCGGCAATGCGATACGTGACGCTTTGCGATGCTGAAAAAAATTGGGTGGTGTGACGATCCATTGGTTAAGAGTAACTAAAATCCCTGCAAAGAAATTGACGGTGTCAGTTAAGACGGGTATACGCAATAGGATATTAAAAGAATGGAGAGGAGGAGATAGAGATGAGAAAATGTCGAGTCACAGAGAATCGCGTTGAGCTCAACAACCTGCGCACTATCGAGTTATTTCAGCGCCCACGAGAACGGAACATAGAGGCGGAGTAGAAGAAAGGGGAGGGGGAGTAGAGGAGAGATAGAGATAAGCGTTATCCGAGAGCAGCCTCGGCGCGCAACCCCCCGGAGGCCATGAATATTAACGATTCCGTCCGTTCCGGATCCGCGAGCTGCCCCTATACTACGCTGTCTGTCCTGTACATTGCGGGAAGGGCGGGAGGGGTGTTCTGTGTTCTCTATACGCTGAGAGACAAGACGTGCGGGGGGGTTGTACCGGGAGGGTGGATTGTCGAATCGACTAGTGGAATTCCCTTGCGTGCAGCCATCGTACACACCCCGATCCCGGATCGTTATCTTCATCGGTAAATCTCCGCTATATTTCTATTTCCCAAAATATTTTTTTCAAAAAAAAAAAAAGGTACGCCAAGTACTGAAAAATCCGGTTTGCAAATATTGTTTAAAAAAAAAATGAACAAAATTTTATAAGCCAAGCATAACAGGAAAATAAAGATTCTATATAACAAAAAATATATTTTTTTTTTGCACAAAAATTGCTGAAAAAAATTGGCGTTCCAATGCTAGTGGTTTAATGTGACGCTTGCAAACACCGGAACGCCAATTTTTTACAGGAATTTTTGTGCAAAAAAAAAATATATTTTTTGTTATATAGAATCTTTATTTTCCTGTTATGCTTGGCTTATAAAATTTTGTTCATTTTTTTTTTTAAACAATATTTGCAAATCGGATTTTTCAGTACTTGGCGTACCTTTTTTTTTTTTTGAAAAAAATATTTTGGGAAATATCTCAAACTTCAGGGAATTTTCTGACGTCAGCCGAAGCTTAGGCTTTGTTAATTATCGGCGTTACTGCGAACGCATCGATATTGCAATACCTCACTGTTGGAATAACAGCATATGGCAATTAAAAACTTGTGCGGCAATTCCCCAGACAAACGAATTTCATAGTGGCGTAAGGCACTCTTTCGAAATTACGGGATTACAACGCGCTCGCGTATGTCGACAAACGTAGATGCACCGCGACGCAATATGTCGCAAAACCTTAAATTAAATCCGTAAACTTCAGCAACTTTGGCTGGCAGAGACCGTGAGAGATGCTACCGTGTCGATTCTCGGAAGCGCATCAATGTTATCGAAACAACGATCTGCATCCGTATCGTATCAATGTTGTGACGCAAAATTATTGAAAAAATATTTGCAAACATTATTCACGGTGCAAACTGAATTACCGAACGAGCATCTGCAAGTGCCGGAGACAGATGGTCCGAAAAAAAAAAAAAAAATGCAAAACCGGGCGAACGGCACGTCACATATTACACTTGATGATTGCCGGTTATGTTGTTCGAGATCGCAAAGAAAAGTTATATAATTGATATAAAATCACACGTATAACACATAACTCGTAATTTTTCTTTTTTACTTCGCGTCGAGACACTAAACCACGATACGCAATACATAATTATTATTTTCGGAAACACTCAAAAAAATGTTCACGCCGCAAAAATACGTGCCGACGATAAGAACTGTCAGCTGAGCCGGCTGTGGCGACAAGCGCGCCACCACGCGAATTTTTCTATGAACTTATGTAAACGTAGACGGCGTATAACATTGCCACCGACAACAGCTGACAGCTACGCCGGCTGTGGCGACGCGCGCGCCACCACGCAAATTTTTCGATGAACTGATGTAGACGCAGACATATATATACGGGACAGGACACTTTATAATCGTTTGGACCCTGTGAAATGCCCGACCTCGAGATCTCGAAATAGGCAAAACCAATTGAATGGTAACTAAGCTCTTTCGAAAGATTGACCCAAAATTACATTATAAAAGTGTCCATGAAAATTCGATTCGTTGTCTTATTGCGAAGATATATCGATCGAAAGTTCAACGCACTATACATTTCCGGTATATTGGCGTAGGTTACTCTTAGTAGCGACACGCCTTGTACTGTTTTTTCAGTACTTGGCGTCGAAGCGCTACCGCGCTTCTTGATATCCTCTTCTGTTCTCGTCAATATTTCACATCGAATTAATCAATAGATATTTTATTGGCTCTTTGCCCCTATTATCTAATATATGGAAAGATTTTCACGAACTGTGTTCGCGGATAACTCTATTATATTTCCTTTCTCTGTGTGGTTCTGTATCCATTCGTCGATTAATGGCAACGAGAGAAACGAGAGAAGTGAAATTGGAATAATTTATTCGATGCTATCGATAAGAGTTTATAATCCGAAGAATAAGAGGAACGGCGCGGAAGTCGGGACTCGACTTTCTCGCAGGCCGAGGATACCCTTGTGCCTCCCGTCGCTCGGACAGCGGACAATTATTCAGCCGCTAATTGAGTTAGGTCGCGGCCTAAATGCTCGATGAATATTCATATCCGGGTCGGGCGACACCCCCGTCTCCGTCACTACGGGGAACTATCTGCGTCGTGCCCTGATCTCCTTCTATCTTCCCCTTCGCCCAAAGGGGCAGCAGATTGCCAGCTGCGAAACTCACCCACGGGAAGAAGATGAAAAAAAAAAAAAAAAAAAAACAAAGTTGCGAGTTGCGAGTTAAAGAATTTAATGAAATTAGAAATTACCCGTTCACCCGGTTTCCGCGGGACGAGGATTGCGAGCAGATTTTCAATGACCGTCTGCTAATAACAGTTTTTTTTCAACCCCTAACTTTTGATTTTTTCTATTTTTTATTTATAAACTATACGACTCCAATTGCCTATTAAGTTATGCTACGTACGCGGCGCTTAATATTCACAATTTTTTTATCGATTTTTTTATTTTTTTTTTTTTCGATTTATGTATCGTGAGTGCACGGTAAATGGTTGAATGTGTTGGAGTTTGCAAGAAAATCTTTTTTCTTTCGCCGTTTCGTATATATAACGCCGGTAAGAGATCGCGGAGTTAGAGAGAGAGCTATCCTCTCACGACCAACGGTGACTTAGCGAGATTGCGATTTGCATAATGCAATTCAACGCGCGATATATCCAGTTTCTGCGGAAGAGAGAGTCAAGAAGAACAAGGCAATTACAATGAAACTCTATGAAGCGTAGGCGAGCTTTTGCTGTTCCTGCTACTTCTTGCGGGTTTTCGTATAGCGTACCGTGCGGCGGGTTGAATGTGGAAGTATAGCAGAGCGTACATAGTACGAAAGAAGAGCCGCAGAGCTTTTGGGCGTACGGGAGGGTGCGGATAGCGAGGCGACGGGTCCGAGAAAGGAATAAAGAACAGAGCTTGTCCTATCCGTGGCGCAAGAACCCCCGGCGTTTTCAGCGAACCCTCCCCGCCCCGAGCCACGAAGACGACGACGAACGGTTTATAAATATTCAGCCAGTCGTTAGGACGCGAAGCAAAGTATAAAAGTCGCTAGTGGTCGTCCAACGACGTCGAGAAGGAAAGAGAAGGAGAACGACGAGGCTAACGGCTCTGAACCGTTACCGCGCCCCGTTGCCTTTGTAATTTCATTCGTAATGTCTGTCTAACAACCCTCCCTTACCTACTAACTTCCTGTGTTCTCGCCTCTCACTATCCTATCCGCTGATGCGTTCGTCTTTTTCTCAACTATCGCATTGATAAGACAAACATTACATTGATTAGAAATCTTATTAATTCTAAGTGGAAAATTCGTTGAAACAGAAATTCATTAATTTTTTTTTACGTTGAATGCATTTCAACAATGGCGATTGATCTATCGGGTTTCTCGTTTATATAAGTGGAATATTCGTTTCTAGAGATTAGCGTCACGAATTCTTATCTTCCAATGCTTTCCTCTCGCGAAGCAAAATTGACAATTCTTCACAATCGATCGAAGACGAACGGAGAAAAGCGGATTAAGCGTAGCGGTCGATTGAAAAGCGCAGTGATACAGTCGATCAAAACGTACAGAAGACGATTGGGGTATATACGCCCGGAGTCGGGAAGGTTTTGATACACGAAAGTCTGAAAGCAATAGCTATAGCGAGAGTTCTCAACCCTCTTAAAGATACGTTCATAACTAGCTGTGGCGATGGTAGGAGCGCGCAGGGAGGTTGGGGGATGATGGTGCCGGGACGCCTTACGGCAATGGAGAACAGTGTAAGGACTCCGAATACCGGAGGATAAGACGGAGAAAGCTCCCCGTTTTGCTGCTGCTGCTTCGGTACTATATACGCCGCAATAGGAGAAACTGTCGAGTTAAGTAACTGCCGGTACTTACCCGTAAGTTCGCGCGGGCAATGAGACCGCCTACATAAATACGCCTAATACGAGAAGCTCGACCCGCGAGCACGATGAGGATACCCTTCCCCTTGCGCTGCGAAAGCTTGCGAAGAGAAAACGTATAGTTGTATAACTGCGACGTGGCAAAAGCATGCGAGTTTCATAACAGCACGTACTCGGGACGCTAAATAAATTTCATCACCCGCGACTTTTATAGGTAACTTTACAACGTGATGTCGGATAAACTAACCGTTTCTTTTTTATTTTTCATTCGTTTTTACGCACAAAATACGAAAAAGTGGGGAAGTCGGTGCTTCACATTTCCTCTGAAATATGAATTTCTGAAGAGATATGCGATAATTAGAGAAAGCAGATGATTTTTTTGTGATTTTTTTTTTTTGAACATAGACGCTGCTACCCTTCTGGTTTTAGTAACACGATAAAGGTATCGTCCTCGTGGGTGCAAGCAGATTCTGCTAGAAAACCGGAAGCACCCTCTTACGTACGGTCCGCACGACTGTATTGGTCGGTAAAGGTGGGTTCGACTTGAAGCTCAATGTTAGTTCGTGTGACAAACAAATACACGCGTCAGCCCGGCGTGACACCCTTTCGTGACTGGAACGACGATAGCGGCTTCGGGAAAGGGAGGGCTGATGCGAATGGGTGAACAGGGCTCTCTCGCAGAAACGCCGAGTGAGAAAGGTGAATGAGAGAAGCGGTTGAGAGTAGAGAAAAGAGAGGCGAGGGACACCGGGGCTCGAGAAAAAGAGAGAAGGGGATGAAAAGTAGAGGATCGGAGAAGCCGTGTTCAAGTAGACAAGGGACACGTCAGCCGCCATCCTTCCACTCAGCCTTTTATAGATTATTCACGTACAATGGCTGGGTGACAAGTGGCAGTGGCGTCGGTACAGCCGACTGATAAAAACCACCCTTCCAGCTCCTCTCCCTTTTACCACGTCTTCGCGTAAGCCTTCGTGTCACGGGGATGCGCATCACCCGCCATCCGCCCTTCCATATTCCCCCCTTCTACTCCTCGCGAATATCCAAACCCCGGAAACAATTTTTCACAATCGACTAACTCTCGCTTTTCAGTATTTCGCTCTGGCGAGCTTTTTCCATTCAATCGAACTTCTTCCGAAAAATTCGAAACGAAAACTACGAGAAAAATCCCCTTCGTCGCGGCGTCGATTCCTCGACGAGTCAACGACAACGTCTGTCAAACGAGATTTTTCGTTTTCAAAATAAAACGCGACGGCCACTTCGACATTTTTTATTGTATTTTTTTTACACCCTTTGTAGCGTCTGAAGAAAGGAAATAAATGTATAAAAAATTCAAAGCTATGTCTGCATTGTGCTGAATATTTAGTATTGGTATTGCAGAAGCGATATGACGCTTTCAAAAATGCAACTGACATCGAATTTCACGACTATTAGTATTGTATTTTCGTTTCATGATTAACTATAAAAGTGTATAAAGCGATTCCGAAAAAATATTTTTAACGAAAAAAAAAAAAAATGATTTTCGATCTTAAGGAAGAAACACAAAATCGTTTTTATTTCTATAAAATGTATAACGAGATCATCGCACATTTTAATTCGCACGTGTCATTTTGAATGTTTATTCAAATTGATGTAATACACGAAATACTCGACTGTACATTATGTTAATGAATTAATTAACTGTAAATGTAAGCATTGCGAGATCCGGCGTTTTCATATTAAATTTTTTGACTCCGCTATCGAGTTTCGCCTCTCTAAATTTTTGTGTGCTTTCCACTCGGATTTTTCCGGAAGCTTTGCAAGTTCGCTGTCGCGTTTTCCGTCGGACGAGCGTGCAAACGGAAAGGGCTAACGCACTTATACATCGGAACGAGATAGACGCACGCGATGCTTGTGTATTCGCGTAGAGAGGACTCCTGCACTGGCGATGTGTGTGTACTCTCTGTTTCTATATTTCTCTCTTCTCTGTGTTCTATCCCTTCTATTGTCTCCACGTATATGTATATATACACCATATCTATGTACATATATATGTATATATATCTATCTCTCACTGGCGTAGATAGATTCGGTGTTGTTGCGCTGTGGTGTTTGGTGTTTCGTGTACTGTTTGGTGTTTTAATGTTGATTGGACGACTGCCGATTCAGCGGGTGTTCGTTTGTCGCAATTCTCGTTGGCCGGCGAGCCTCGGTACCGCACGCGGGGTGCACAGAGCGACACAAACACTGTGTTTCCCGGCCTGTGGGTCGCCTCCGGTAAAATTTGGTAACGCCACACGTTCGAGCCAACTGCCCGAAACTTCCTCTCTCTCTCTCTCTCTCTATCTCTCTTTTTCTCTCTCTCGTACATACGGGAACTCGCCAACGATGAGAAAGAGATGAAAAAAAAAAAAAAACGTACGACCAAACGCGGATAACCGATGCGAAAAATAATTCCCAGTTGGATACACGAGAACAATATAAATATATATATTGTATCCCTAATGCAACTGCTGTTCTCTCCGCAACGAGAACTGCCGGCACGTTTGAATCCATTTTTTTTTTCTCTTACTCACGTACGCGAGAAATGAGCTCAAAGAGTCGGCCGTTGTCCAAGAAAACGAAAACAATACGATAAATGAATAATGAAAAAAGTTAAAAAAAAATAATAAACCACCCCTACCCTGTTACCACGAAATATAGATTTTTCTTAACAATTTTTCATGTGTGCGCGTGTGTGCGTGTGTGGGTGCGTGCGTGTGCGCGTTTTTGGTTGCATCTCTCGTAGTATCATTTTCCCGAAAAAAAAAAAAAAAAAAAAACGGAATTAAAAACGAGACCCTGAGTCTTCGGTTTTTTGTATTTCTTTATTAGTCACAGAAATTAGTTTAACAATGACTTTTTGCAATGCGATGAGATTGATACATAGACAGATTTTTAAGGTGGCTGGCAGGGGTGGAAATTCATTCTCGGTGAATATACGCAAAATAGTGTTTAAAGTGAAAATAGCCGTGTGTTAATTTCAGCAGCGGTGAGCCCGCCCCGTATATGGTGGACAGTGCCGGCCTCATGTTCACGCCAAGGTACGTGAACGACGCACACACAAACACAAACACATATCATTTAAGGGTGAAATTTTGCATAAAAAAGCGAAAAATTGCTTATTGGCGAAATTTTTTTAAAAATTTTGATATTTTTTTTTTTCGAAAAATCAACAACAATTGCATGAAAGAAAAGTTAGTTTTTGTTGATTCATCTCGTCACAATTTATACTTTAATCGAAGAATTTTTTTTTTTTCAATATTACTTTGCGAAGGCTGACATTAGTCGCCGAAAAGATTATAAAAGTAGAGAAATAATTGTAACAAAAAAAAAAAACGATAGAAATTGGAGTAAAAATGAATATACAAATATAAGATATGTAACTCACGATACCATTATACATTCTCATTCAATCGTAAAGTGTATATAGGATATGCCATATTCCGTTTCAACATTTTTTTTTTCGCTTTTCTCGTTTCTCACCTTCCTTATTCGAGAGTTGCCCTTGCATTGCTCCGCGGGAGCGGATATTTCGAATGATTTTTCTCGCAAAGCAATCCTCTCGGAATAAATCTCCTCGATGCACGGTCAAGAGAATCCCGTACTGGTTCTAGCCTCTCGCCTCGATATACTGTATGGACTCCTCTATATCTCGTCGATTCTCTATACCGAATTCTAGTGGATGTTATGGTGCTGCTGCTGTTACGCACACGGAAGAACGAACAGAGAAACGGTACAAAAATGTACGACGGACAGTAGCAGAGTTTTGCCCCCCGTTGTGTTTCGCGAGTACAGATATTAGATCACCGGTTACGATCGAAGCGCATCGATGGGAACTCGGGCGTATCTTGGACCCCTCCCAGAGCCCTCTCTTTCTCTCTCTCTCTCTCTCCATCCCTCGCAACTCGGGAGCTTTTCTACCCTACAAGAACTATGTTTCATCTTTCTCTTCCTATTTCTCGTTCTCTCGTTTCTATACTTCTTCGGTTTTTTTTTGTTTTCACTTTATTTTATTTCCTCTCGTTCTATATATCTCGTCGGGTGTGCCCCGCGTGTACACGTACGCGGATTGCACACGGTACGAAAAACGCTAAAGCTTTTTCGCACACGCGAAGCTGCGCACTATCGAGGCGTGGAAAGTTCGCACACGAACAAGTAGAATAACGCGTACGTGTGTACACGAGAGTCGGGTTTATATTGTGAGAAAAATACATCAAAAATTCAATCCTCACACGCGAACCCGGGTTATGTATGTTGTTTCGCACTACGGTGAACGGTTTTCTCGTATCTGTGAGAGCGACGAAAATAAAAATGAAATGGTCCCGAAGGTGTGTGCGATAGAGGCAAAAGCAACAAGAAAAAAAGAAAAATAAAAAAAAAAGACGTGCGGGTGATCGAAACGCCCCGGAGAAAAAGAAAGGTGGATGAAATGGAGAGAAACCGAGTTTTGTGAGAAAGAGAGGAAAGGCGCGAAAGCGTTTTGTAGATTCCCGAAGCGATACACGAAAAGCAGAGAGAGAGAGAGAGGGGATTTTCTAGCTTCTCGGCTACGAAGTGGTGGGCGATTTCAAGGGAGAAAACTGCAGGAGATGGACGTTGGGTGGATATTGGCTCAACCCCCCCCCCCCCCCCTTTTCCACGTACCTGAAGCATGTGTGCCCCATAAATAACATGTAAATATTTTCAATAACTGCCGAGGCGGCCTCGGCATGAAAAATGCAAACCGCTTTGCGTCCGGTTGGTCTCCACGTAACGCGGCCCGCGTCTCTCGCTACGCTGCACTCTTCTTTCGTGTTCTGTAAACCCTTCTGACACCGTTGTTCTCTCTTTCCTTCACTCTTGAACTTGCTCTGCATACGGTTTTCTTCGTGGCAAAACTGTCTTTTAATATATCTGTATACACACGTTGTACCCCCGGAGAAAATTTATGGTCCACGCCGGCCGATATTTGTTTCGCTTCGTGGTCACAGGGAAAGCCAAGGGTTGGGAAGAGGGAATGGCGAAAGCTCCAGGGGTTTGCCAGACTGGGTCGCGTCGGTGGTTTGCAAGCTTAGACGGCAAGTCGACGCCGCCGGCTAGCGTCTTGCATCCACCCGAGCTTTGCTTGCTTTTGGTGCCCCCCTTGAACATGCTTTTCAACAGTCTCGACAAAGCTACAGAGTACAGGCGAGATAGAGAGTAACACGGCGAGGGAAGGGAGGAAAAGCAGGAGGCATGGAAGATTGCGCTTCGTGCGATACGACAAGAAATCACGAGGCCTCGCGATCCTTCTCTCTTTGCTCTTGTTCAACAGAATCTGAGAGTAAAATCTCTCGAACGTAAAGCGAATAGTGGTGCGAGCGGCGCATAAACATCGACCGATGGAAACGGAGCTTTTCTTTGTGAATCTCTCTCGACTCTTCCTTTATGCTTCTAGACTTGCAGCATCTTCTTTATCGAAAAATTCGGAGCCTCGAACAATGATTTTTAATCTGACTGTACATATTACTTAATGTATAGAAGTTTAATTATTTATACGATAATAAGCCGAAGTCGAGAATCGACTCATGTGAAAACTTTATCATCTCTTTGTTACAGGGGATTTGGTTTCATCACTTTTGCGGATCCTGCGAGCGTTGACAAAGTACTCGCTCAGGGTAATCACGAGTTGGACGGCAAAAAAGTGAGTATTTCAATTGTTTATTATACGTATTATACATCGCGATTCAACAAGCATTTTTGTAATTAACCAACAAAAAAGTCGTACAACCGAATGTGTTGATTTAAAAAAAAAAAAAAAAAAGCGAAAAAAAAAAAAATTTCTCGACATGTGAAATCTGCGTGAAGACGGCTCCCAAAAATGAGTCTCGTCTATTATCATTGAAAAAATGATAGAAAATGACTTTAAAAATGAATTATTACGCGTCGATAGTACAGTTTTATCGCGACATATCGCTATCGTATGCCAAGTTGACTCGGATTGTCGAGCTTTTCCGAAATTTTGAATCTCGACTACGTCAGTCTGCGAGAATCTCGATACGAGAACTAACCGTGAAAAACGCGAAGGCGGTGGTGGGATAAACGGCGAGGAAGCGAAGGGCGCGATCTTCCGTGAAAAATCGACAGGCGCTGTATCGTCGGGTTCGGTAGTATGATGCAGGCGCAGGGGGGGGGGGGGGGGGGGGGAGAGTTACGCGAGTGAGTATGGTAGTTGGACCGAAGGAACCAAAAGAGCGTAACGGTGGCGTAGTATAGACCCCCGCGACAGAGGAAATCAGTGGAGGTCGTGAAAGTGGATGCGCGCGAAATTGTCAAAGCTCTTTAGAAATTTCTGCATGGCCCGCATTCCCGGATATAGAGTATTCTCCGAGTCCCTCTGGTAGTAGTTGCGGATGGTAGAGGGAAAGGGAGATACGAGGAAGGCGTTTTCTGAAGTGTTCGCGACACTGCAGCTGCTGCAGAAACGACACAAGCACCGAGCAGTGACTGAGTGAGACACTCATCCTTCCCTGCCGCCGTCGCCGCAGCTAGGAAACCCTGCACACGCCTCCCCTTTTCGCTTATAACCCACCCATACACACAGTGAAACACTATCCCCTCCCCGTCTCCCTCCCTTCTTTAGTCTCTGGTTCGTCGTCGAGACTCGAGTAGGTGCCACTGGAGAAAGAAGAATGAGGGTTTAACCCCTTTGACTCGGGTCTTCGCGCAGTGAAAAAAAAAAAAGTAAAACGAAAAAAAAATCTGGCTACCCGAGGAGAAGCGCAAGTCGCGGGGTTAGTTTTTACGAAACACTGAAATCTTTGGCAAGAAGTTTCGGAATAGCGGCATTTTTTTTGTTTTTTTATGTCCCCGAAAACAAAGGGAATGAAATGAACGAACGGATTCTCGTTTATGTCCGAATGTCTGTGCGACGTGACTTTTTGTACACAGGAAAATATTTTAGTAGGAAAACTGTATCGGGCCGGGAATTATCTTTCTTTTGTTACCTCTTTACCCTTTCTATCAGCAGCCTACGTCTTGCGCGAAACCTCCTTGAGAATTAGACGCGACGCTACTCGACAGCCGGGGAGCAACCGAGTAGGGCGTCCCGTGCGTGCCGACGCATGAAATCAGCTTTTTTTTTCTTCTCTACTCGGTACATTGTGCACGTTCCTCTCAGTTCTCCATTTCCTCGGCCTCTCCTGCCGGTAGATCTCATCGCCCGACACCTACTTCAGTATCTTTTTTTACCTTCCCCGACCGTAGTCTAATTTCTCGCGAATGCAAGCTGCAAACTTGCAAGATTGCCTTCGCCCGAGAGCTTCGTGAATTTGTTTTCCAACGATTTTTTTTTTTTTTTTTTAAGGGAAAGATATTCTTATAGCCAGTGAGTTGGCAACTGACACGAAAAAGGCGAGCGGAAATTGGTAGAGAGAGTCCTACCGACGGACGGTGACTCCGATTTTTTTTTCTCGCCCACCTCTCTCCCTCTTTTCGTTCCTCACGAATTATCCTCGTGGAATGAAATAAGCAGAGTCACTCATTCCGGAGAATGATTTTTTTTTCTTTAGTTAGAGAACGCTATGCTACACTAGGTACCTCGGGGTGTATAGGGAGGGGGCTAAAGCCAGCGGGGAGGGAGGGAAGAAGCCACTGAGCCTCGCGGAAATTGTCTGCAGCCCCTTACAAAACTCCCTACCGCGACTGTCGCCAGACCTACTTCCCTTCTCTCCCGCGAGCGTTTCTCTCGTCCAGGCCTCCTTTCCTTCACAGCCCCGTGTGCAAACTGCTATGTGCGCTCCGTCCTCTGTCCTTTTCTTTTCTTGTTCTCTCTACGGCTCCTCGGCTTCTCTCGACGAGTATGAGTCAACAATACGAGAAGCGTCCATTGTCGAATGCTTTTAAATTTGAAATACAAACCGTCTGCCTTATATACTTCGCTTCGTGTTTTTTTTTCTTTCCTCTTCATCCAACGTTTCTCAATCCAACTCTGCTACAGAAACTACCCTTCTGTAAACCTCTCTTCTTTCCCCGCTTATCGTTCTCTATTTTCTACAGCACGCACAACGTCTTGCCCTCCCGCTGCGCCCTCTCTTCGCATCCATTTTCCTCAAAATTTCCCAAATGAGAAGGAAAATTCAAACAATTTTTTCATCTACTCGCGCACGTGTGTGCATATATGAAAAACACTGAAAAGCAATCCAGTGATAATGGGAAATAATCATTTTTCAGAGAGCCACGGGGATATAAACGATTATCTTCCCGTGGCTGATTGAACCGGAGTTCGCGTATAATCGGAATAATTCCTCGCGATCTTTTTTTTTTCCGCGAATTTTATCCTACATTTCGCGTAAAATCGGTTTTCACAATGAGTTTTTCCCGGAATCAAAGTAGAAAATTGAAATTTCGTCTTTTAATGAAGCGCCAAACTTAATTGCAACGCTCCGATGGTTTTTAATTGGTGGAGAAAAAAATGCAGTCCAATCGTAGCGAGAAATGTCCTCAAGGCAACGATGAAAACGTTTTGTTTAAATGAAAAATAAGCTTTGCTCGTTTTACTGATGAACGATTTATTATGAAACGAAGAGGCGCAAAATTTGTTGTAGAACTCTGCTATATATCGCGGAAGAGTGTTTTTTTTTTTTGTTTTTTTCGTAAACTCGAACGTGGCAAAGGGTCGCCTCGAAGCACACGTTTGGCTCTTAGCTTCGGCCTAATGCCTTGTCTCCGTGATTTCCGACTTCCGGGAAGGGTAACACGATCTTCTTAATGGCGTATAAAATCAACAGGGGACTCGGAGCGAGATGCGAAAGTGCCGAGCCGCGAGGGTGGAAGCGCAACGACGAACCAGCGACAACCCCTTTTTCCTTTCATTTCATCCCTCGTCTCTTGTTACGTCACCGTCTTAAGGATCCCCCTCGCCACTTTCGGTGCGCGGAACCGTGAATCCTTTAGCCAAAAGGTCAGCTCTTCTTCTCATCGTTGTTTCAGGGTGTTTGCTTTCCCGTGCCGCTATTATTCATCGGGACAATTATTCATCTAACAAATGTGACCTTTATCCGCGTAATGTCTTTTGTAGAAATCATTTTTTCACCCCGCAAAACCACTAACGAGATATATGTATGTAATAAAAAAAAAGGGGGGGAAAACGTGTATCCCTTCCGATGATTAACCGAAGCGCAACAGAAGCTCCCTCTATCCGACTACCGTAGAAATATAAATAATTACGTATGATATATATGCGGTCAACGAGAACGCGTGCATGACTCTCGGTAGCGGTATGCCGGTTATATATCGACGTTGAACCCGTACAGCGTATTCTGGAATACGCTACGGTGTAACACAGCTTTATTTCGCTCTCTCTCTGCAACATTTTACTCGCTAAATTAGCTCAGTCCCCGGCTACTAACTGTTGGATTTCGCACGATTTATGCGTCACGTGTTAAGCGCGACCATCGGGAGAAGCTTTGGAAAAGCCGTCGAGCTTTTACCAAAACGCAGATCATTTTGCAACTCGTTTATTTTCCTTCTATATGCGATTCCCGTTTATGAAATAAAAAGCAACGACTACGCGTGAATAATAACAAGAATTTTAGTAAAGTCGAATTTATAACAGTCGGCATAAAGCGATATTTGTATTCTCGCGATTAATTTCGAAGGCAATTATGAACTTGTCAACCGTTAACATCGCTCTCCGAACTTTTTCTCTCGTTCTCTTCGGGACGAGCGACAGCAACAACGAAGTCGTTAAATTAATTGTCACTGAAATAATACACTTTGCGGTGAAGACCGGAGAGAGGAGAATCAGGATGAGACTCAAGGGACAGACCACTGAGGGAGGGTTCAGAGTGACGAGCTTTGGGATGGTGGACCTTGAGCTCCCGCAACTCGTTCTCTCTCGATTTAGATCTTATTTATCTCGTGATGAGCTCTGTAGCTGTTGGTAAAAGAGGGCAACTCAAGCGGGACGTTATCAATCCTCGTGAACGCTGTACTTCCGAAGCTTTGAGAGTTAAAGCGTTATTCCCACAGAGCTTCGTTGACATTTATCTTTTTACCGCTTCCACAATTTTTGCTTCATGCCCTTTTGGCCCTTCATTTCTTTATCTTTATTTCCCGACTCTCTTCCTCGGAATTTTCTTTTACCTCGTAGATAAAAAAAAAAAAAGAAAAAAAAATATATATGACAGTAGAAAAGCGCGAAGTCGTATCTTTTCATTGTGCGAAGGACAGAGGAAACGTTTCTCGGCTCTATCGCTCACATTTCGAGGGTCTCTCCGAATAGCTGGCAGTAGCGGACGGAGTGGGAATGAAAAAAGGGATGAAGGCTATGCGGAGGGTGCGCTGACGGTGTCTCGTTTCGTTGGCCGCTCAGCTCAACCACCGTGACCACGCAACTATGTGCGTGGAAGGCGAGTACTTTTTTTTCCCTTCGGCTCTCGGAATCGGAGTCTCTTTGGCGATAGTCACGATATTCGAGCTTTGAACGTTACGAATTAGCCGACGAAGCGCACGTAAACGTTACCCATTAAAAATAATGCAACGCGGTTTTGTTTGCACAGAAATTTATATAGCAACGAACGAATGTTTATTCGGATAAATTTGTTAATTCGTTATTTCTCTCTGAACATTCGTAAGAAAACAACGATTTTTCTATCATCGTTTCCCATCGAAAATTCTTTTAGTTTTCGCATTTTCACCATCGAAGCATTTTTTTTTTTATTTTTATTTATTTCAATCCTCGAAATCTCGGGCTCTCTTTGCCAATTTTCGAGCTTTGAGTTCAACAAATTAGTCGTCGAAGCGAATGAAGTGATTACCCATTAAAATAATGCAACGAAGGCTCTGCTCGTGTAGAAATTTATGCAGAAACGAAAGGATTTTCGTATACATAAATTTGCTACGTTGCTTTTTTTTTCTCGGGACCCGCGGATAAGAAAATGCCTCCATTTCTCGTCGCAAAATCGTCTTTTTTTATTACCATTTGCTTCCGGTAGATATGTAAGCAGAGATACTAAATATTGATAAAAACGACCGATTGAACGTTACGAGATCATACATCAAAACGTCGTACCGACTTCTGTTTTTCATTATAAATGATAGGTATATTCTTTCGCATGATTTCATGTTTCTGCAATTCTGCTTGCATTGGCATTACGTTTTTTTTTTTTTTATTTCTTACCGAAAACCCACGCATAATATTTCCAGATCTGTAAACGCAGCGGGAAATTAGAGACTCGTATAATGCAAATGTATCTATAATGTATGTATTTATACATTATACATATATATAGAGGTACAGACGTCATATGTACAGCAGTGCACACGAGGCATTAGTTTATTCCGCTCTCGCAATCAAAACCCACTTGGTATATATTCCCCGGTAAAAAAGAGCCTCGAGCTCAGCAACCAGAGCGAAGGAACCGTTTTTTGCTGATGCAGGAGAGTCGACGTGCGGAGGTTGGTTTTCTAGATACCCTCTCTCACGGGTACCTTCTCACTCTCTGTTTCTCTCTCCAGCGCAGTAGGTAGTGAGTTATACGCGCCTTTTTACGAACTCTCTCTTGGAAATCCTCTTGCTGAATTACGCATGACGTTAGCCACAGCGAGATCCTCTAATGGTTCCACCAGCAGAAACTCCTCCAGTCCCTCGCTATCTCACGAAGGAAGACCATTCCGCCCTTTATATCCTCTGAACGTCGTGTACTCAACGCAAATGAAAACTTCTGCAGTACGACATGAAAAAAAAAAAAAAAAAATCCGAAATTACAACTAACACGGCGATGGCGCGACATATTCAATTTTTCTAAAAATCCTAATCAACGTATCTAAATCTTACGTTCAAATCGAGAACCGAGTCACCATCGAGATCGCGAAATCATTCATTTTCGGATTCCGATATTGATATAGACGTTTTTTTTTTTCGAAAAGAAATATTGTCGTGGCGCTAATTTGATATAATACTGAAATTTCTAAAGCGTAATAAAGTAAAGAGTTCGATTATACAGTCGATACCCCATATCGATATAATTCGATGTCTGAACGTTGTACGGGTCGTAAAAATCCCTCTCCGGATGTCGTATAGTCGCGAAAATTTCGGCAACTCTGTCTCGTTTTGTCAGTCGCGTAGAGTATTCGCTATGTTGGACAAATGCAAAACGGAAACGACTGAAGAGCCGTTGGCCGGTTTCTGCTAGAGAGACTCTCGGTGCTTCACTCGTTCCCACCACTCTCGCTGCACACAAAGTCCCATAGAAGTTGATGCTACTGCTGCGTTCTCGAGCGATCCATTTCTAGATTAAACACGCGTAAAACTCCGCGCCAGTAGCAGAAACGCGAGTACACAGAGTATATACGAAATACATCGGAGAGTGGTAGTCCCGCGTGTATGAAAAAGTAGGAAAGCACATTCGCTTTCGCTACGGTCTACAAAAGCTCTCGTCGTCCAAGTACGATACATTCATGTATGATTCATGTATATATATGTGTAAAAAGTATATATATAGTATACATATTACATACACATATACATAAGCGTAGGCAATAGTCTTTGCGCGTACGCGCGAAGCACTGATGAGCGAATAACTTAGACGAGACGAGAGTCTTCCAGCATCCGTACCATTTTTCTCCCGAAAAAATTTACGAAAAGAGAATCATTTTTAGATTCAGCTCTATATTTTTTTGTATTTTTTTTTTATCGATACCGACGAAAAAAAAAATTATAAAGAATTTTCTCTGTTTGTGTTTCCGTCGAGAGGGATAAGAAGAGTTAGCCACGAGAAAGTACCAAAAATATGATTTATTCAAATCTGTTTCTTTGTAAGGCAGAGCGGTATATTTCTCAGTACGAAGATGAGAGACAACAAAAGAGACACAGTAGATACATCCGTTAGTTGTGTATATAAGCGGGCGACTCGAAAAGGAATTTATTCGAGGTCCCGGGACGAGAGAGTGTGTCGACGCGCTTTACGAAGGGGTGCAAGAGTTCTGCAGCTACGACGAGAGTGATTCTCAGGAAAGTTATACAGGGAGCTTGCCGTCCCTCCCCCCTTTTCCCCGTCCCAGCGTACGTGCCGACGGTCCGCGCGAGCCAAACTCGTGTTGTATAAAAGACCATCCCACCTATCCGAGAGGTACGAGGATTAGGGATGAGTAGAGAGGGTGGATGGTACTTTCTAAGTATAGCGAGGATTACGAAAACTTTTTCTCCGGAGAAGCGAAACTCTTGCGTATACACAAGAAAAGGAACTCGATGCCCAAAGCCTTCGTGCACATCATAGCTAAGATATACATACTTTTCCTGCATCAATTTTCCTCTCTTCGCGTGGGAGTGTTATTCAAACAAACGACGTTTTCAAAAGAAATTTAATTATCCATAAAAAAAATGTGTGTTCGAACTCTCGAATAATCAGCATTTCGAAAAAAGCGGAATTCGGATCAGTAGTAAAATGCGACTTCAGAATAACAATCGACGTTTCTACAGTCGTATTTTTAAAAAATCGTCATTCGATCGGTAAAACAGATTCTCGTAACGAGACTACACGCGGAAATACGATGTCCAATTTTTAAGCGGTGATGTAGGTGTGGAAGGAATTCAAAGCACAAAAGAGTATAAACACAGAGACGTACGGACGCCGGTGGAAGCCGGAGAGCTCCGAGTTTACCGGCATAGCACGCGATAAAGAGGGTGAGATTTTAGGGATGGGAAACGCGTAATATGCATACATATATATCGCGCGTTGCTTTCAGTATACAAGCGGAAGCGCTTCGTATCAACGCGTCATAATTGCGTGCGTAATCACCGTCGTGTTTTCTCTCAATTGTATTCAGCTCAGTAGGGCTCCATTGCTCTCGCTCGGGGTGTATATAGCGCGAGGGGTAAAGCTGGAAATCGCGGACGTGGAAAAGGGTTGAGAAGCCAAGAGTACCGAAGGTGGTAAGCAGGTAGTATATGGTTCTAAGTACACATATATATCTATATACACACTGAGCGTAGAGTTATATAACTTACGGGAGGGAATGAATGAATGTGTTACGCAGCCTGGAAAATGGTGATTCTCGAGGGTCTCACCCCTTAGTCTCTCAACTGACACGGGCAATTCTGGTAATGGCTCCTCCTCTCCTACACCGTATAAACTATGTGTATATTACTCTATACAATGTATAATGTATATACTCTGCGCGATGTTTAACTTTCGATGTTATTTCTACAAACAAAGAAGGCTCCGCGTTGGACGATGCTGTTGCAGGGAGTCCGGAGAGAAACTCCGGTAACAGCAGCAGCAGACAAGCTATGGAATGATTTTCCTTTCCGCGTGTTTTTCTCTTATGTTTCCCTTTCGGTGGTGCGATAACGTCATTTCCCGAAAATCGCTGAAGTCAAAACAGAACGGTGGTTGTTATTTCACCCCAAAGAGGTGAGCGCGGATGGAATGTGTATAAGCGATGGTTTGAGCGGTAGTAGAGGCGAGATGGGGTGGTGCGGGGGGGGGGGGGGGGCAGTAGAGTTGCTTAAATAATTCATAAGCAATAGCGCTTCTCTCGCGGTCGCGGTCACGTTTCGTCTTTCTCTCTGCTTTGCCCGTGGAGATCGCTGATTGGCTGAAATTTACGAGCCATTGTCGCCTGATTGGCAACGCTTGTGACGTGAATACATGCCATCTATCGGATCGCTACCGCTTTCTTCACACTTATTCTATGCTCCGAGCTTCGAAAGCTCCTTTTCCCATCCGGAAAAAAAAAAACTTTCATCGTATGATTATTCCGAAATTTTCGACAGTACATCCTATATTTCCATATTAAAATTGAATGAACTCAACTCGATTCTACAACCCAATATTAAAGCTATCGAATGAAATAATTCAAGAGTTGTAGGCACAGAGGATTTCCCCGGGGGGTGCAGGGGGCGGGGCTGGGAATTCATTTGGCAAGTTTGCTTTTAATTATCCAATCAATTCGCCGGATGGTCCTGGTCACTGCTGTTGGTACTGGAAGATTCGGCGAGTTCGTAGGATACATTATGCCTACTGCATGGCATTTCTCTCGCTCTACGTCCGACTCTCTTCGGTATCTCCCCGTACCACCGATCTCCTTCTCTCGTCGTCCTCCTCCGGCTGCAATTTCACTACGGTCTGGTGGACCTCGTTGTCCGTGACACTTTGACGCAACTCTCCGGTTCTCGGAGCCAACGGTGAGTATTCGCCGAGAATTTCGAGTGCCACGGATGCGAGGAAGAGGGAAGGAATGATACGAAACTGAAGCAGAGCTTCGCGAAAGACGGACACCAGTTTGTAGTATGGTCCACAAGCGAAGAAGAGACACAGATGATAGGGTAGAGCGCAGCGGAGAAGCGGAGAGCGACGAGGGCCTGTACCGGGCAGTTATGAGTTGCCTAATTGTTTTGTCATTGTTCGTCCATCTCCGCGAAGCGCTCGCGTTGTTCACTACACTCCGCTATTCTCGTCCGGGACCCCGGAGCAGCGGCGACAGCATCCAGGACGTTCGCGCGTTCCTACGTCAACGACGAACCTCCGGCCTTCGTCCATCGTAACGTTGTTGTTCTTGTTTTCATTGTTAAAACGAGGAGAACGACGGAAGCTCGACGAAAGGGAAACAAGGCTTTGCGATTCTCGACCACAGTTGCGAGAATCCCTTTACACTCCGCGCGCTGACCCTTAGGAATTCTCCGTATCGTATTAGCAGAAATACTGTCAACTCAGACACACCCCGCGCCCCCCAACCGTCCGCGTTAACTCTACGAATTTGCCGACTGCGCAGTTTCTATAAACGTCCCAAGCTATTTCTGCCATTCCGACGCTCATATTCAATAAATATTCAATTGTTTCGACGGTGAGAGTTATTATTCAATTACGAATTCATTGCATGACTCTTATCTACGGTTGTTGAAAATCTCTCTCTCCCTCTCTCTTTGTCGTTTATTTCCTGCTGCAAACGATAAATCGATGGCCCCTTTACAGCGTCACGATTTTCATAGCTCCGGAGACTTGAATTTCCAGTCTTGATTTTACCGGAAAGAGAGGACTCATCTACCCTAAAATAGAATATACCGTGGATGCTACTGCGCGGGCTCACCGCTCACAGTCGATTCTCTCGATTGGCCCTGTGTCAGTAGAGCGCGTAACTATGTTTATCGTTGACGAACGAAGCGTTGCATCACCGGATGAGGGGTTTAGGGGGTGAAAACTCAACGGGGGTTTGTTCTTCCTGGTACCGTTTCGTTCGCGTGTTTCCCTCGCGACGAATTCACTACCCGCGTGCCAAATCCCGCCAATAGCGAATTACTGTTTGACGTTGGCAAACTTTTGCCCGAAGACTTTATTTTTTTTATTTTTCTTCTTTTTTATTTTTACCAAGCAACTATGCCGACGCCGACTATAGTAGGTACGTCGCTGTGGCTGCCGCTTCTGTGCTTTCCTCGCTTTATATATCTCGCGGTAAAAATCGTCGACCTTTATAGTTTGACATTTTATTCGATGAAATTCGGTCTTTTTCTCTTTATTCTTTATGTTTGGAGCGGCAGAAAAAAAAATAAAGTGAAGTTTTTTTTTTTTTTTTTTTTTTCGGAAAAATTGTCTGGAAACTGTATTTTTTTTTTTCCCGTAAAAACTCCGTCGGTGAGTCGAAGTTACTGTCGTGACTCGCGGTATACCTTTTAATAAAGGCGGATTAGAGACACGGCACGAGAGCATTTGCTCTTTCTACTGTGTACCATTACTACGTGTGGAACTGGCAGGTTTCTCTGGCAGTTGTCCCTTTTCCTTTATATACTCCTACTGCCACCACCTTTCGCATTCCCGTTCCACTTCAAAAAGAGTTGACCGTGTCAGCAGATGCCAGCTGCTAAAACGTCGAACGAACACTGTTGAAGTAGACATAGCGAGAGAACGAAAATGTGTTCCGGCGGGAAGCGGGCAAAGAGCGACGAAGAGCAGAAAGTGAAAACGAGAGAAGCCAAAGAGCAAGAGGTACTAACAGTTCCCTCGGGATATTGGCTACTGGCGCCGAATGCCGGTGACGTTGTCGGAGAGATTTTTGACAGGCGGCATTATTGAAAAAAAAAAAAAAAAAATTCTTTGGTCAGTCTGAACGCCGATAGGCAGACGGCATCGAGTCGATTCTACTGCGGTACTTTCGAAAAATTCGTTATTCATGTACATCTCTCTTGAGAAAGTGACGATATAAATATCAAATGAAAGGTACGAATATGAAATACTGACGTCGACGAAGTAAAAAAAAGTGACTATGATTCAGTAGAAACGATTTGTTTTATTTAAGGAAATATAAAACTAAACTAAATATCGTAAAAAAACATTTCTGCTATGGCGCGCGATAATGGATAAGTTTCTATATATGCAGCTATTCTCGATCTAACCTCTGACTACGCCGCGCAGGTAGCAATAACGATTACCTAGTTCGCCTCACGCGCTCCTCGGAAAAATAATGTACAGAGTACAGCAATCGAAGTGCTCTCTCCGAGTCCATTTTTATCGGACTATACATCTTGGAGGGTGCGAGGAGAAAAACTGGTCGAAGGGTAGATGAGAGAGAAAAAGCTGTTACGTTAGTTCTATATTGTGTGGCGTCAGGGGGTTGGGGGGTGGGGGTGGGGGGAGGTGTTAAAAGAGAGTGGGAGAAAGACCGAGATAGAGAAAGAGAGAGAGAGAGCAACGAGCACGCAGCTGGTGCGAATATTAAAAGCAATCGCTCAGTCTCGCGTAATAACTGACCGGCCGCGATTTTCACCCTTCTTTCCTTCTTTCCACTATAACCTAACCGGGACAGCTCTCGGTCTATGGACATAATAAATTTTCCGTGGACGCTTAATAGTCCAGGATGTTCGAATTTCCCCATCCAACGTTTTCCTTTCTATCGGTCGCTCAATTAAAAAAAAATTCGATTAAATAATGTAAAAGCTATGTCTCCGCAAAGTATCTGTTTGACGGTCAATCCGGGAGCTTTGAGGAAGTCAATACTGTCTCCAACAATCCCGGTAAAAATTCACGCGTGCTACGAATATTCTTTTTTTTTTTTTTATTTTATTTTTTGGTTCTACTATTCGTTTGAATGAAACGGTGAGAGCAAAGAGTTGATGCTCGTCTGGCTGGACCGGGCGATGTAGAAAGAGAGCTCAGCCCCGGCACTCCTCTTCTCTACATAGACGAGAGGTTTCTCTATCCTCTATACCGGTCTGTTCGCGCGGAGTCGGACGTAACGGACGGCCTCCGCGTAGACCGCTCGTTGCGCGACAAAATGAAAGCCGCACGAGTGAAATATCGTTGCCGTGTGGAAAAACCCGCGTGTACTACAAAGGGGGTGGTTTTCTCTCGGGCCCCGTGTGTGTACGGTGCGCCCGACGACGTCGAAGCACAAAGCGTGCATAGCCGCGAGAGTGAGATGGAAACAACAAAAAATCGCGGCGTGACGAAGCGAGGAACGTTAGAGAGATAAAACAAAACAAAACAAAAAAAGAATGAAGGAGCGAGAAGAGAAAATGGTCGAGATAAAGCAACGAGTGCTTTAGCTACGGGAGGGAGGGATGAAAGAGAGATGGACTCTTGCAGAGTAATGCGGAGGGATTAACGGACGCCACAGAGAAATGATCAATCGCAAAATTGACCGACGGTATGTGCGGGACAAACCGGACGCCACACTTCCATATTTGCCTTTAATTTCCTCATCGAATTAACACTGTTTGAGACCAGCAAACGAGCGTATGAAAATTCGTGGCGTTATTGTTATGCGGATAATTCTATGAAATTTGCGGGTGTGAATTTTCGCTCGTAATGAAATTTCGTTTAATAAGTTTTGCGTCGATTTATTTTACGAGCTAAAATATTGAAGTAACCTTCTGTTCTTCACATTTTGCATTTGCTTTTTTTTTTTTTTTCGTCAGTTAAAACGGGCAATCGAATAGAAATGTAGCGCGAGCAGTGAAGTACAGACAGTCGCAACTCGAGCGATCAAAATTCAGTCTGCGAAGGGTGCGCGGCGCCTCAGAGAGTTTTCGGACTGCTAGACCTTCGGTACGAAAAGTGTAGAGGAGGATGAGACGGAGACGGTGGTCGTGCCAAGGCGTCGGATAGCGTGTACAGCGTTGAGGGTAAAAACGAGGCGTCGGAATTTATGCCTCTTCGTCTCTTCCACCCAGCTGGTCATCGCCGACGAACCGTAACCAAAGTGTTTCTTCATCGTTATCCCACTGTTCAGAAATTCTCAACGTACATACGTACGTATATTCACTCGTTAAAGGGGGAGAGAAATCGCTGGACAAAGCTGAGATGACCTCACTATGTCATTTGCAATAAAATTCTCGATCGATCGCGTGGCATACAATTTTAGTTATTTTCGCAAACGAATTTTTTTTTTACAAATAATCATTTAGGGTGGAAATGGAGGAATTTTTTTTTACGCAAATCCATTTTTGGGAATTAAAAAAAATCATATTAAAATCCTTTGGCGAAAGTTTGCTTTTTCGCACTCGTATCGCAAGGTGCTATTTTGACGCTGACTACGAATCCATCAGCTGTTTTATCCCGAATCGAAGTTGGGCGTTGCTGATCGAGATAAAAAAATAAATAATTATGATGCCGCGTAAACTAAAGTTTCATGAAACTTCATTACACAAAACTGCATAAATTAAATTATTATTCTTTTCGACTTCGTAACACCCCCGTTATCACTTTTCTCGACACTCCTCGTCAGTATATTTAATTACCCCCGCGGAAAACGAAACTAGTTCACTCGTGACACGGAGAATCCGTACCGATGTCGGCGAAGAAATAAAGAAACAAAAAAAAAAAAAACAACAAAAAATGCATACCGAAGACGATACAAGGATATGGAAGCCGAGGTCTGTCGCCAGGAAACGTCAGTCAAAAGTTTCTCGCGTCTGTGTGTTCCATACCAGAGAATACTGTATACCGCTATACCGGAAACCTTTCAGCTTCCATTGCGCTCCACACTACCGGAGCAAAGCTATTCGATACTTTTCGAACTGGCGAACCGAGAGTGCGACGGGGGTGTATAGGCGGAATCCGCGGAGAGTAACGAGAGCGGATAGAGGGGAAGTAAATATGAGAACGATGCGAGAGACACACACGCGAAAACAGGGAGAGGGGGAGAGATAGTTCGGGAATGGAAGAAGGGGTTGACGTCGACGTCGGAAAGCTCTGCTTGGAACTACAGGATGCGAGAGAAACATATATATATATATATATAGTGGGATGTTCGCTGCTATCCCGACGCTCTGCGCCGTGCAGCACCAGATGACGACGACGAACCAGAGAAAGACCGGGGGATGAGCAGAGGGAAAATCTCCCACTTGTAGCTCTCCCACATATTTACTCCCGATCTTCGTCGACGAGAGAAAGCAAGGACTCTCGGCGGCGCTTTTATAAGCGACCCCCCCGCCCTCTTCCAACGCAATCCTCACAACTAAATCTTGCCTGCCGCTCAAACTTACCATTCCGTCCTTCATTTCTCTTTCTTCGCCACTTTGATTCGATTTCTCTTCGGATGTAGGAAGCAACTTTCGTACACAAAACATCGAAAAAAAGGTTGTCGCGTCATTGATCATTTTTTTTTCGCCGCCATTGAGAAACATTTGCTTTCCGAAAAGCTTACGATACCCTCGTAACATTTTCGAAATAACTTTTATTACGAGAATCTTATGCGAAATTGATGTACATTACAGTCGAAAATGGAAGGTAAAAATTCTCTCGTCTCGATTGGTGAAAACGACTGCGATCCAGTGGGATATCGTTTCGTCTGGATCGATTTTTTTTTTTGCCGTTCTCTAAAAATGCTCTTCAAGTCTACTCTCCTCGTGGTAGTAATAGTAGTCGTAGTAGTAGTAAATCGACGAGAAGCGAAGGCTAGACGAGCTCGAGGGAATTAACGTAAACTCCGGGTGCATACACACATATCGGCTTCTCTCTCTCTCTCTCTCTCTGGCAAAATCGAGCTACAAACCCCCGGGTTTCACCGGCGCCGTGAGTCTTCCGATAAGAGGGTAGTTTGCAGGCTTCCAATAGAGGATGGGTAAACGCAATGCTGAAGCGGTGTGTTCCCTCCGCGTTGCCTTAGCTTCTTCACGATTCGATCGGGAATGCTCCTCGGAATCGCTCTGCGAATTACCTCCTCGATGCTGCTGGCACGCAGCGGCTTGAAGAAGGGATGAAGAGAGAGAAAAAAAATATATATACGCAGTAAGGAACGTAGCGACGAAGGAAAGCTGCGCGCCACTGAGGTTTTTCTTTCGCTCTTTTTCCGCTCGCACAGATCATCATCGAACGACGACGACGACGACAACGATGTCGACGTAGCTGGGGGGTAGTTCTTCCAATTTCCAGGCGTGCCAACCAGATTGAATTTCTATCGTCGCCGTCGGCTTTACTCTCTGCCTCCCCCCCTCCCCTCCTCCCTTCCTCTCACTTACTATCACCAGCTCTATTCCCTTCCGTAACTCCCTCCCGACTCCCTCGCGACTCGTGGGCGGTCGATCACTTCTCGAGATATCTGGTAACTGGTTATGCTTTCGAGAATGGCTTTTACTATCTCAACCACCTACTCGCGATCCAAGTTTTTTTTTTTTCTTCAACTGGGTAATGGTCGCCACTCACTTCCGTTCAATTTTCCACCCACGTCGACCCACTGCCGATTGCCGACCTATAAATCCACCCGCTGAGAAAAACAATTGTCCCTCAATTGCCGCTCAAAGCGTACAAAGACGATCAATCGTGTCAAAAATGATTCAGAAAAAAAAAACCCTATAGTATATTATATCGTAACTATTTGAACGTCTCCTTTTTTCTCGGGGTGTGAATTGTGGTCGACATACTAGATTTTCTCTTGCGCGCGAAGAGCGCGAAGAGGGTGAAGTAGGGAAAAAGCTTCGCCCGGGAAACGCGTCGCCCCCTTGACGTGAGCTCGTCTAGTTGGTCCGCTCGGTAACTCTCTCTCTCCCTCTATTTCCTTTTTCGTGTATCCTGCTGTATCCTTCATCCTCCTCTATTTTCCACGAGAAAGAGAGAGAGGGAGAGAGCGGCGTGCGAGAGTTGGAAGAGCAGCGACCGGTGCTCTCCGGTGCGAACTTCGCCGTGGGGGATTATGCAAACGCAAAAGCGACGTGGCGGAGGGTTGCGCTGGGTTTTCGCTGCGGTGGGATGCTCGCTGCATGCTCTCTCTCGATGGTAGCAACCGGGAGAAAATCGTGTATGTATATAAGCGACGAGTAGAGCAATATATGCCCGATGGAGAGTCGAGAGAGGGAGGAGACGAAGGTTTTGGAAAGGGGAAGGAGGGAAGAAGAAGAAGAAGAAGAAGTAGGATGGGGTTGAGTTCTCGCTTGTCATTACCACGTTCGTGGCTTCGTCCGGAAGCTACGTGCTGCTTGCCCGATAAAATCCTTAGGGAGACTCCCGAACTACAATGTATGCTCGCGAAAGTTGTTCAAGAAGATTTAACCGTCGCCAAAACTCTATGTACCTCGATTATTCCCTCTATACTGTGTATCCTACCGGTAATTAATAGTCCGTTTTATCTCGTAAATATTGAGTTTCCCTTGATCGATTAATAAAGAGTGTACAATCCGCTCAGAGGACAGGACATACCTATGTATATAGTATATGTATCATATCTATCGAGATATATGTAATAGACATAGCGTACAGAGCGCATTGTTGGTATAGGATAAGAGTTAAACGTAACACACAGAGAGAATTCATGGTTGGTGCTTTAATTTATTCCGTAACTGGCTGAACGGGAAGCTTCAGTGAGCCGGTATTAGGTTTGGGAAATGTGTGCGCTACGCCTGTCCTCCGAGCCCGTTAGGTAGGTAGAGTACGGGTCGAATGGTAGCCACTGTCACTGATGGAACGCGAGAGCCGAAGCGTTGCTTCGAGTTTCGAGGGATGCTACACACGGACTCTCTCGGCTGGATCGTCGAATCGATTATCCGGCAGCGGTTGAGGGCGTGCCGAAGGGGGGGGGGGGACAGGGAGGAAGGGAAAGGGATGGTCTGGTGGTAGCGGGCGGCAACACCCGCGGGGAGGGTAACTGATCGTGGTAAACACGACGCTAGTCTCCATTGGCAGCGGTATATGTAACTCTTCCGTGTTTGCGTGTCGGCGGAGACTCTTCCGTATACGTGTAGAAAGGGCTGATGGCTAAACGCGCAGGAGTTACACTCGTGTGCGATAGGTATAGACCAGGATGAACGACCGGCACGGAAGCAGAAAGATTACCATAAATCATCCCTGAGATCTGGCCCCCGAATGCTCGCGTGTTATATAGGAAATGCTCGCTCATTGGTGGAAGGGAGAAAGTTCGAAGCTTTTGGTTACAAGGGATGAACGAGTCGGAGGAAGATCGAGCTAACGCTGTGCCGACAGGTACGGGATGGTGTATTTGGCGAGCGGCGTATTGATGAGGCAAAGCACTTGCTCCGCGAACGGGAATGCGGGTTGCTGAGAGCTAACAGCTAAAATGTAGCAAAAGGGTTTTGTCGGATGGTAGAGAGTTCGAAAATTTTCCCCGATGGTAATGATGATAATAATATCGGGTGTCTTCGATTATCGTGATATTTGGTCCGTACCATCCCATTTTCGATTAAGCGCCTGTGTTAATTTGAATCCGTCGAAAAATCAATAAACTAAATGGATTTTTTTTTAAGGGCGGAAATACGTATAACGTATTGAAATATCGTATAACAATAATAACAAATGAAGATAAAAATTAATTTTTCTCGGAAGTTTGTCCTTTGATATGAAATTTGTAACTCGATAATATTTTAATAAAATACTTGCGAAGATCCTCGAGGGAACAATTAAATCACCTCGACGGTAGACGATAGTGGAAACCGAGATAATATATAGTAACAGAGAAGAGCCAGAGGAGTCGAGGAGCCCATTTCATAACTCCTGCGAGTAGAGAAGAGAGGTCACGGGGGGTCAGGGTAGCGAGAAGTTGGCGGGAAAACGTACTACGTATAACGGTGTACGGAGTAAGAGTCCGAGGGGTGGAGGGAGGGATGAAGTAGAGACGACGCCTAGGCGCTCTCGCGACTTTGCGCGAAAATTTACGCCAAAGTTGCGCTGGGAATTCCTCGGCTTCCTTCTCTTCTCTTCGTGTTCCTGGTGCACCGCTGTTGGCCTTCTACGCGCTATACCACCCCCTCCTCCTCTCACCCTCCTTTATCACCCTCTTGATGCCTCTCTCACTCTCTATCTGGTGCACGGAGAGAACGCTTGGAGTTGCTCTCTCGCTGCTGATGCTTCAGTGGTAGTCTGGTTGCACCGATGTGCTTCGCAGAGCGCAGCCAGGCCGACTGTGGGAAACCGTTGCGATGCCGGAGGGCCATGGGGTCTACGGTCAGAGATGGCTGCTTTTTCGCTTTTCATCCACGTAGAACGTAAGGTGCGGTTACAGCGTATACTATAGGAACCTTCGTCGGAAGCAACGAGAAGCAACGAAGCTCGTGTCGGAAGCCCAGAGAGAAAACTAAGAGTTCAGTTAAACTCCACCCCTTCTGCATCGCAAAAACGTCGGAGAACCCAAGCCACGCTGTTGCACACCAACCGCCAGAATTTTTTTTTTTTTTTTTTCACAGTTTTTACAGCTTTTCCTACCTAACCTCTTCTACCGTGAGAAAGTATTCGAGCATCCAATTTTTTTTGTTAAAATCCACCTGTAATGAATTGTAAGAGGATAACAATTCTCGGAGAATCGAGAGCTATAGGGGTGTTTCGGGGAAAAAAGGCGTAGAATTGACCATGAAATACCAGACATATTTTTCTATTCGCGTAATCACGATGTTATTCTGTTTACTAAGTATACATATATATTATTAATATCTTCTGATTGATGATTTGTCATTTTTACAGATCGACCCGAAGGTAGCATTTCCCAGGAGAACACATCCAAAGGTGAGTTTTGCCATAAAAAAAAAAAAAAAAAAAAAATAGAGAATCTTCTCTCGATAGACGCTAATGCGATGAATTATAGTCAAAGTAGGTGATAAACACGAAATGGAAAGCTTAATAATAATATAGGCCACTCCATTGGGGTAGGAGATTCGTGACGTCCGCTCGGTGAATCTCTGTCGCAAAAGAGCCTCCGGTAGGGACAGAGATAGAATTGCGGTTATAACACACGCCGTGTCGGTCATACTGCGCATCGGCTATGCCGTAGAGAGGGGGCGTAGGTATACCGCGGTGGGGGCGGCGGCGGTGCGGGAGGGTGGAGGGAGAATAGGGAATAATGAAGCTCTCTCGCTCTCGTCCTCGTAATAAGCGCAATTAGGTATAATTCACTGTCAAAACGGGCACAGGATTATTTCCCCGACGAGGCAGAAGGCCAGAGGCCAGTGTAATACGCGACGAACGCGTAAATGTGCGAAAGCTCTCGTGTGCGAATAGGAGAGAAAGAGATGGAACGAAACGCGGATATATATAACGCACAACGGTGCGTTGGCTGGTTGGCTGTTGGCCGTGACGCAGCTTTAAGCTTGCAGAGGGAGGGAGGCGAGAAATTTCGTGTGGCTTAATAATATAAATGCCAGGCACGCGAATTACCGAGAGTGCGAGGGAGCGCGCGGAGAACATCGCACGACTACGAACAGAGTGACTGAATTGCGCTAATTTTAATTGTACCCTCTTCCGTTGAACCTCGAGCGCCGACCTGGAGGCTAGAAACTCCAACCGTTTTCGACTTTTGCACGTTTATTTCCCCCATAACACCCCCAGCACCCCCTCCCTCCCCTAATTTCACCTCTTCGCTATTCAAAAACCTTTCATAATTTTCACTCGACGAACTTTCACACACCTTCCGCGATAATTACCGAAGAGTCGGCCTTTGTGAGATCCGATTTGAAAACGCGCGATTCGTTGATAAATTTCATTCCGATGAGTGAATAAATTTTCTTTGACCGCTTCGAGAAAAAATGAAATAAAAAGAAAATTCGCCGCAAGGTTGGTCCGCTGTAAATTTTATTTCAAGATATTAACGGGGTCGCCGTGTATTATTATTATACGCAAAAGCTCTCGACTGCCGAGCGAATGTGAAAAGTCGACCCGAGCCCCGTGCAAGCAGACTGCACACAGCACACCCGGTGTGCGAAACGTCAGATTTCGAAATAAAATAACGACCATTAATCGGCGAGATGGGGGAGTAACATATTTCGCCTGGGTGCACGCGCGGGCGTTTGCAGAGGGGTCTCTCTCTCTTCCTCCCTCTCTCTCTCTCTCTCTCTCTCTCTGCAGCAAGTTCTCACGTGGAATGGGCGCTTGCAATTTTCATAAAATGGCGGGCAGCCCGCGCGAAGCTGGTTGTGTTACGGTGAATCCCCGAGACTCCTCTTCTTCTCGTTTGAAAAAGTAATACGAATGCACGTCGGCCCGAATATATATCTTTTTTCCACTGCAACCGGCGCGCCTCTATCTCTCCTTCCGACCCTTCCGACTCCCCTACTATCCCTCCCCCCCCCCCCCCCCCTTCACCCACCCTTCTCTTTCTCTCGTTTTCTCTCTTGCATCCTTTCTCGCAATGCCAGAAAGTTCTACTGCATCCCTGCACTGAAATGTTTTGCAACCCCTAGACAGATTTTCACGGGACGATGACTCCGAGAGTCACGGAAAAAGAGAGTCGTCGTAGTCGAGTAACGGAACGAGATAGCGGCCTATCTCTTTGCCCTTCGTAACTCTCTTCTACTTCTGCAAACCTGGGAATCATATAAATTATTAAGAAGATTAAATTTTGTTCGTAGTTGCGCTAAAAAAAAAAAAAAAAACAGAAGACGAATGGCCGTAGTGAGGGTAGGAGAAAATGTTAACAGGTAATAAGACCGCAAAGTTTATCCGAAATGTCAACGCTTCGAGAGGTCTCCAATTCGGGTCAATGGTTTTTACCCCTCCTTCTTCACCAGGGGAGTTTCCTACTTTCGTCATATTATGGTTTGTCCTATAACAACCCGGTAACATAATCAATCCCTCGGGTGCAATGTGTGAAGCGAAGACAAATGTTTCGCGCAGAAGACAGAAACTCGATTAGACCATCGGGAGAATCCCCTTAGCAGACTCGGCAAACACCCATAGACACCCCGTTAAAAACGAAACAAAAAAAAAAAACTTCTTCGTAACATCGTAAACATCATAAAGATTTCGCTGTTGCCGACGGAAACTCATTCTAAACTTCGCCGATTCAATAATATTTTCGTACCAATGCCAACGAGTATTCAAACAATAGTCTTCGGTAAAATTTTCAAATCAAGCTTCGCGCGCGCAAAAAAAAAAAAAAAAATAGTATTCTCACAAAAATGTCTTTTATGATTCCATCTCGAGTTCTCTGTTATAAATCTCTTTTGGTCAGTTTGCCCACTCGTATACGTAACACGAGCAGAGGGGTCGTCGCGCGATTCGTATAGGCGAGGGGTGGGGGGGTGGGGGATGAAAAATGTTCTGGTTTTTCCGGGTGTCGGTTAAGGGTCTCCTTTTATCCTCTTTCTTTCGCGGCCTCTACGTAAGACGTAATCGCCATTGGCAGTGGCAGCGGCCCTTAACCAGAACCGTGACGATCGTCGCGTACAAACACATACACAGTTGCGTGAGAAATACCGTAGAAAGATCGAAGGTGTGCGTGCGTGCGCTGGTGGTTGATATGGCGTACGTATAAAAAAAGTAAAACATATATACGTGATTCTCCGGTGGTAGAAGTGGGATGGAATGTTCGGGTGAGTTAGGGAGTGCAAGAGGGATGCTCGGGCGTCGGCAACAGCAGCAGTAGCGGTACCACCCAACGTCGTATAATACCCACTTGTTACTGAGTAGCGATACATATACGAGAGGGAGAGCAGAAGCAGCGCGCCACTCCTCACCCTCGCTTCTGCTCCCGCCCGCTATAGCTATAAACTGTACTCGGCACGTACACGGAAAGCTCGGTGTATACATGAATGTGTATCACATATATGGCAGACGATAGAAGGAACGAGAACGTCAAGGACGACGACGACGACGACGAGAGGCGAGGGGGGGTAGAACATTATTCAGACCGCTGCTCTGCGAGCTCGAAAGCAAGCTAAGGGATGATGCTGTTGGTGGTGGTGGTGCTTCTGCTGCTCAGAGTGAGAAGAGAGCTCGTGTGCCTCTCGTGTCGACCGGGTCGGCGGCGTATTCGTCCTCGTAGGTTCGAAGAGTCTGCGTGCGAGAAAGAGACGAAGCGCGAAGGATACAGAGTTAAAGAAAGAAGAAGAAAAAAAAAAGTGCAGGGAGCAGAGAAAAGAGTGGTGAGCGCTGGAGAGAGCGAGAGAATTGCAATGCACGTCTCGGGTAACGAGCTGCCAGATCCCCAGGGTGTTCAGCTCCTCTTCGTTCTTCGTTTCAACCCTCTACTCGCTCCCGCACACAAAATCTTCTTTTTTTTTTATTCTCATTCGTACACGAAGAATCTCTTGCGTACACGAATGCGTGTGCACCTTATTCTTCGATACACACGCGTAGAGGTGGAAGTGGAAATGAGAGTAAAAAGATGTATAGGTAGCGGCAAAAAGATATATAGAAAACACGCACATCCAGTAGCTCGAGAGCATTGGAGTCGTTTTGTATTTTTTGTTTGCATCGCGAGTAAAGGATATATATAGTATATACAGCTACAGCATTGGCGCATATATATATTTATACACAATCGATGTATATCAGTAACAACAGAAGAAAAGTCGTGAAACCGCACCCACTGTCTGTTTGCCTCATCACTGCTAAGGCTCGTCGATATCGAGTCACGCGCTCTACTCTTCGAGTTTCTTCTCCTTTATGATTTGTTTTCATTTCTACGGTTTACCACGACCCACGCGCTCGCGGGGGCGTTAAGAAAATGGAGATCGACGTATAGTGCTCTTTCCGCTCTATATACGGTATTTCCGTTCTTATACTCATTCGTACGGTGGCGCTGATACGATATGATGGCTCGTTTGAAGTATTGGAAGAATAAAACGGATCTTTTTCGCTTTGGTATTCTGTACAATCGATTTTATCACCTCGGAAAAAGTAAATACTCGATGTGCCCTTTAAAGCGGTAGTTTGGGCGGCTCGCGTGTTCGCGTGTCAAACTGTGAACGAGTGCAATATTCGATCTTTCTATGTTAAATATAGATATTTGCAAGATTCTGCACCGTTACCAACATTACTTCCTTTATTTCAAGTATACCACACGAAAACTCTAATTCCCGTAGTTTTCTATTGATAAGTGCCGAAAGACTCGATAGAGCTTCGAGTTTACCTTTTTTATTTGCTTCCACTCCTCTTTCACGGAGTTTGATACCCCAATTTCACGATTCCACCTTTGGCTGTCGCTGGCGCGAAGTATTACTGGTAGTTGTAAGCAGTCTTTATTAGCGTAGGGGTAGTAGTAGTTGACACGACTCGGAGACTCAGAGGCGACCTGTTACATTCAGCGTTGGCCATCCTTCATCCTTCTCTACAAGCTCATTCGTCCCTGAAGCTTGCGGAAGCTTGACGTTTTTTTTTTTTTTTTCGTATACAGGGGAGAGGGTTAAATACGCAGGGTCCCTCGTGTCCAGTGCTTGGAAGCTGGAAGCCTTCGGTATAGTAGGAAAAGTAGAGATAGGGACATTAGAGAACGAAAATCCTATGCATTTTATACGCGAGTCGGGTCATTCAGGTCGCGAACTCCTTCTCGGGTGTACACACCGGAAGGTCGTCTCGCTGTGCTTGCACCCCTGAATCTGTCTCTTACAGTAGCGCGTGAGAGAAGCTGCTATGCGAGAGTGTGTGTCTTTCGTTCGGTACTATGCGCTATCCACACTCGTACGTTTCCACTCTTTTTTCCCTTGGGCTACGAGGCGTAGAGTCGGTGGACGAGAGTGCGAGGCCTGTACCCGGGGAAAGACTGTTTGCACGGCGTAAGTGGCGTCCAGTGTCTAGCTGGTCCAGTGGCAGCAGCGGCAGTACCAGCACCGCGTCGTTCTCGACATCGTCTTCAGTGAGTACGAGTGGCACGTCTATACAGCATATTCCCTAAGGCCTCCGTGGTAAGCTCTCTCTTGGGACAGAGGCATGGCCTGGCTTCGAGTCGAGAGATAGTTTGAGGGGTACGGATAGAAGTACGAACGCTCCAGGAGACGCGCACTCTTTTTCCGCAATCTCCACTGTATCTATACTCTCGACACATTCTCATTCCACTTGTGCTTTCGGGAAGAAGATCACACGAACCCATTGGAAAGAGGCCACGAACGGAATGAGAGAGTCGAGAGTTTGGACCGAGTGCATCCGTCGTGCCTCGGGACTTCTGTTACATGCGGCTTTTCTGGTAGACCTCACCGAAGAGACGGAGCAACATACTCTATACGGTATACGATACGTATATGTATCCGTACATAGCGGATAAGAGTTTTGAAGAAGAAAAACGTTAACTCGCGGAGAAAAATAAACCTCGTGTACATCTACGAGCCGTGACACCTCTCCGTTCGGAGGCTGACTCTCGAAGTGCAGGAAAAGCAAGAGGAGAGATCAAGGGAGACAAAGAGTAGCAGTGTGTGACGTTCTCTTGGGAGCAGCTCTGTACTCCTTCTGATGCTTTTGTGACCGAAAGTCGACCGAGCGTGTTCAAGATCGTCGGGGTTTAGTACACACAACATATCCCCCAAAGGATCCCCGGTAGTTTTCATTCTTCGAGTTAAAGCCATGGTACGCGGTTGAAGGAAAAATAAAAAGTTTTTCGACACCAGTGCGTCGGTCGAAAATGACGGTGTACAGAGACACATTAGCTGTGGGGGATGTATAGCTCGAGAGATTTCTCTTTTCAACGCTACAGTAACAACCCTTATTAATGCCGAGAGCATTGCCGGGTCCGGTGGTCCGGCAGACGGAGAACTCTCGGCCACCACACCAACCGTGGTACTCGGAGCACTAAACGTTATCGCTGTACCACTCGATTAAACGTTGTCCCTCTCCCCCATAAAGCGACCGCAATAACCCCCAGCCAATAGGATGACAGTGGCAAGGCTACGGGGACGGCTGGATGGTCCAGCCAGCTCATTCGTGGGATGATGCTCCCGTGGCTATGTGTGGTGTGTTCTCTAGACTAGGCGAAGAGGCGAATACGGCAGGGTGGGAGCTTGGGTAGTAGGTTCGTTGTCGGCCGGGGTGGTTGCTGCGGCGAATCTACTGTCTCCAAGCGGAGCCATAAATCGTCGCTTAATCTTCGACAGAACTTTCTAAACCTGGTCCGAGCTCTCGTCGCACGTACATACACACATCCGCCGGGGACTATGGGTAGAACGGTGGATAGTATGTCGTGGTATGAAACGGGGGGATGATGGCGGAATAGTAGCGGTGGCGGCGGCTTGGTAACGAGCATGCCTCAGCGCTCGCGCACGGTTTGACCGCGAATTAGTTCAGCGCGGAACGAGAAAGGGGACAGTAGTTTGGCAGCATCAGGAACGAGGAACCGACCAGTCTGTAGGATCAGTAGCGAAGGAGAGATACAGAGAGTGAACACGATGAGGACAGAGACAACGCTGGGTGGGGGGAAGGCCAGTGAACAGGACGGTATACGAAACACCGCAGGACTAACAGCAACAGCGGCAAGCAACTAGGAGCACCCGGCGACGGGAGAGCCCGAGAGCGTCGCGCGCCGGAGACGGAAGCCTCAGATACTACGTTGTTGCATTGAGATAAGCTAAGCTCTCGCGTGATGGAGCAGCCCGTAAACTCGGCTCCCCGGGTTTCCATCCCTCCACCCGCAGTACCTCGCTTTCAACCCATGATGCCACTGAAATGGCTGCTAGATAATGTATAGCTATACATATACATACTGCATACTATGCGCCCTTGTGTATACCGAATCTATATAGGTATATATGATGCTGTGGTATTGGCGAGGTGAGACCTTGCGGGGGTGAGAAAGCACCGCAACTCACACCACGTACCGGTCCTGCGGCTCTCGAGCTACACACGCCGGGCCATCCTGACACCCCACTTTCCTATCCCAACGTCGACGACGACATCACCGATGACGACTACAGCTCGTACATGCACTGCCTAAAATCTACCATCTAACGCTCTCTAACGCTCTCTAACGCTCTCCTCTCCACGACGAACGAGCATCAAAAGTCTGCTTCATGCCGAGAGTTTTCGATTCGTCATTCATTTCATCCGTCGTGGCCTATCCGCGAGGGGGCGACAGTCTATTTCCTCGACGTTCTCCAGACGTCGGATCACATTTTACCTATCAGCCGTTTTTGATACTTTCAAATATATTTAATGTTTGGAAAAGCTAATATCCGATGTTTAAGATTACTTCGCACGCAGGTGAGTTTAAAGGGGTGGGGGGCGGGCAAGAGTGGCGAGAATATTTTGCGAATACAGTGTATGAAAAAACAATGCCATGCCGTGTACTTATTATGAGCTTTCAACATGTTTTTTTTCCGTCTCGTCGCGTCAGCTTGGAGGTTCGTTTTTTTTTTCGCTTGGACACCCAGTCGACGTCTTTCTCGTTCACTCAAAAGCTTTTCATCTTTTGCATACGAGCTTTTTATCATCGCATTGAGTCTCGAGCGCATAGAGAACGCGCACGTCACAGATAGGAAAAGAGAGAGAGAGAGGGAGAGCGAGAAAAAACCGTGCGCGAGAAATAGAAAGAGTGCGTGAGTTCTCATCTCCGTCCTTTTTTTTATATATATATCTCACCCTCTGGCGCAGAACAACCCCTTTCTTTCATTCTTTCTCACTCAGTCATCCCTGTGATATAAACGCGCGTTGCGCGCGTCTCAGTGGTGCATCACACGGTGAATGGGCCTGGTAATTGCGCGCTTAATATTTCAGAGCTTTTGCCCGTGTAAGCATGTCACAAGAAGAAGAAGCAGGCGGCACGAGTGCGAGAGCGAAAAAAAAATGGTATAGACGAAGAGAGCAGAGGCTTGCCGAGCCGAATACCGAGAGAGCTTCGCCGTGTCCTCGTCGCTTTTGCCTCTTGTACGGTTACCAACGAGCGCGTTTATACCTCTGCAAGCTTTCGCACACACCAAAAGATACCGTATAGAGCCTCTACCGCCCAATGGACGGCGTAGTTTTTCCTCTGATAGCAAAGTGGAAACTCGTATCATCCTCTTTTACTTCCAAACACGGGAGAGAATAACGTCTCGCCCCAAAAGTCCGACGGTGGTTATACTAAAATTGTTCGTCGACTTTTGTATGAGTTTTATGAGCTCCCCGCTCCCTCCGAGAGAAACTTTGTCCAAGGAATTTCTTGCACAACGCTTTTAAGATAGCGATGATATGACGCGATGTATGCGATTGAAAGGATTCGTTCCCAAAAAATGTAGGTGTATCATAAGTCCTCACTTGCGCTGACGATCGAAAAGTAGATTATCGTCATTGGTCGAAGAGAGTTCAAGATTCTTGGCCGCACCATTTGAGACATCGAGGACCCTGTACTATTTTTTTGCCGAAGAACGGCTTATCTCTTCACCCCGTAACCTTATCTTCTACTTCCGGTGATTCGTGAAAAGGGGATAAAAAAATGCTTCGAAAGGAACGAAGCTACGGTGTAACTATCCCTTCATCGTTTGAGATTCCTACCGTAGTCTCTCGTCATCGACACTATACTATATGACGGAACTGATAGAAGCAGCTGAGGCATCAACGAGGCAAAAGGTGCTTGAAGGGGGGAAAAAAAGGTAATCTCTTCTACCTATCCTACTTCTAAAACGGTAGTGAAGTGAATCCAATGCTTTCAAAACTCTACCTACCGCTTGGACTAAGAAGAAGACGCTGCATTCCAACTGCGCGATAAGGGACAAAGGGGATCGTAATGCGGCTCTACAAAGCACAATTTTTTCTACTCGTTCCATTTCACGGAAGGGACATCCTTTTTCGCGAAGAGATTTCCTCGTTTCTCGACTGGCGAGCCGGTCCCCCCATTCTCTTCATCGGTCCGAGAGCTAACGACAAAGACGTTTGGTCCTCCGATCTCAATCACAAATTGACAATAAAAAATGTCCAATTAACCCCCGAAGGATCTTGGAGGGTAACCGTGAAAGCGGAGTTATACGCGGGGGTAAGGGAGAGAGAAAAAAGAGTGTAGGGAGTAGGGCTTTCTGTGGATGAAAATCTACTCTAGTGGGCTCGCACCCTCTTGCCTCGCTACCATCAAACGTCTTTTCACCGCTAGACGATGGAATCAGTGAGAGAAAGCGTGAGGCGAGAGAATGAGGGTCTCGACGACGACGACGACCGAGAACTACCGAGTTAGATGGAAACGGGTGGAAACGTCGCTCGCGTCAAGTTGGAAGCAATCGAGAAGGTTTAATCCCACTCGATTGCGTCCCTTGCCCGGCAACTTTAGCTTCTCTCAAGCTTTACCATTCTCTCCTTTTCTACTCTATCTCTCACGCCTCTTTCACTCAGTTCTTTCTTTCTTTCTTTCTTGGCCTCTCGAAGCAGTCTGTGTTCTCTCCATCCTTCCTCTTTTTTTTCTGCAACCCTCGCCCATGCGAGCTTTTGCAGTACCTAACAACCCGAGCCACTTTTCTCACCCTCGTTGACGCTCCTACCACGACAAGACTCTACTAGGTAGATTTCTCCGCTCGCAGTGTCGCGACGAGATAGCTCCAGGTGTGGGCGTAGCGCGGAAAAGTCCTTCTTTTGTTCGTGAAAAATCCCGAAGAATTCGACCAACCGCCGACGAGCACACCGTAGAAATGGAGGCTGCGAAGGATTTCGAGAAGATACGAAGTGGCGAAGCCCGACTTTTTCGACGACCACGACGTCGAGAATCCAGTCACAAAAGGGAAGCCTCTGTCTTGCACACCCCTCCACCAAAAGGGTTGGAGAGCAAAGATCGTCTCGTAAATATTCCACGGCCAATTTCGCTCTGCCTTCTCTGGCTTTCGTTGTCGTTGAAAAAGAACGAAGCCTCTTGTGTCTGTAGGTTGTAAATTACTGCGCTGCAGGTCACGCATTCATCCTTTGTAGTCCATCGATAGTCAGTTCAAAGCCATTTGTTACCATTCAAGTTATGCGCCATTGAAATCGTGTTGAAAGAAAAGTTTGTTTGCGATGTTCTCCTCGATGGATTGTTATGATGAGATTTGGAATTCCTGACCGGAAGATCGTATATCATTTTATGCGAAACCGTAAAAATCTTTTGTCGAGTTAGTTAGAAATTTGCGGACGAATTAGAATTCTCAACGTCTAGAATCCACACGCGCATCTAGAAAATAACGAAAGTTCTAGACAGGGTGTGTTTCACAGCAAGCTGAGGGAAACTCAACTAGCGGATATTACGCGAAGTAAGCTCGTTACAGAGGGTTTCCGGTTAAAGGAAAATGGAAGGGAAAGGGCTGTAGTGAGTGAAGAGGGAGGTTGGATAACGGGGTTTTCGAGCTGAAGGCTTGAAGGGACCGGTATCGGTAGCAGGCAGCCTCAGGATTCCGCGTACAGTAGCTTGCGGTTTGAAAACCGCAGTCTCTACTACACTATCGCGCCCGTTACACATATTCTCGCTCCCTTGCGCCACCGGCAATATAGCACTGTACGAACGAAGAGAAATCCCTTGCGTCCAAACGTGACCCTGTCTCTGTTTTGTGTGCGCTACAGGCAAAAGCGGAGCTTTCAAAAACCACGAGTGCATCGCGGTTTTTGCAAAAGCGCCCAACAAAATCGGAGAACTCTCTGAATTTAGTACGATACCGAGTCTCGAACGTATTGTTGTTCAAACAAATGTGATGAACACTTCTTGGCAGTTTACGCAAACCATAGATTATGCAAACTTACAGTTCCGTCCGATAGAGTATAAATGATATTATTTTCGTTAGTGCAAAAAGTAGCAGCAGGTAAAGGATAATTTGTTTTACATCTTCGTAATGTAGAAAATGTATCAAATACGAAACTAGCAGCCCAATAAATGGAGGATTCGCGATCAGCGGTAAAAATAGATCGAACGAAACCTTAAGAAGGATTTTTTCAACACGATATTTCCGCGTCGCTACGTAACTATGGAAAATCTTATGTGTCTATCGTGTTCTCCGAGGAAAAGTACGTAAAGTATAACATTTGGCGAAGTTTCAAAAACCTTCTTTTCAAGCGTCAACCGTCGCATGTAAAATAAGAAATACGTATGAAAACCTTGGATATCCTTGAATTTTTTTAGTGTCGAAATGAAAGATTTTCGAAAAATGTTCGTAACCTCGTATTTCAATGTATTTTTCCAAGGTGATTGCGAATCAAATTGCAATTTTGGCGTAAACTCAAGCAGAACATTGGCAATTGCCAAAAACATGCTTTTCGCGTTTACGACACGACGCAACTTTTCTCGTAAACAGCTTCGCACTTTCACCCGCGAGATTTGCTTACTGGGGTATCCAATCAGCGACGCTAGTTTCGAATTTTTCGTTCTTTCTCTCAACAAGAATTGTTTTGTTTATGAGAAAAAATATGGAGCGTGTCGCTTATTGTCCCGCGTATGAAATAGCTGCCCGATAAAATACGTGCGCCAGTCGCGCGAGGCGAAGATAACGACTAAGCCTATGTGTCACAGTGGTGTTCGACGCCATGTATACATACCGGCACCGCATATACCTATCATCCGAATCACGGAACTTAATTTCCCGGCACTAACTTTGTTTGATACTCTCTTGATTAAATTGTCTCGGCGCTGCCTACACACATATACGCAAACGCATATACGATCTATGCACACATTCTCTCATACGCTCGATTTTCTCTCTGTCTCTCTCGATATTCGAGGATAATCGAGGTCGCCGATTACTTGCTCGGTCGTGGCCTTCCCCCGGTTAATATATATATATATAGAGAGAGAGAGAGAGAGAGAGAATGATATATATATATGTATATATAATACCCGTAGCTTTGCCCCTCCCTTGCGCATTCAGGAAGGATGTCGGATAGGATCGCGGTAGCTATCAAGAACCCGGTGTGCGGTTCTATGTGTTCTCCTCGTTCTCTCCTGAGTACGCGAAGCTCTCGTTCGTACTTTCCACTTCCCCTGTTTCCATCCTAAACTATACTCTCTCCCTCTCCTAATCAGTAATTAGGATCGCTTTTGGTGTTCTAACTCTCACGCACGCACCACGACGTGATCCTCCTTTCGAGAACAGCAGCGAGTAAGCTTCGACTTGCGAGAAGGGTGGAAAGAGAGATGGATAGAATTCCCATTACCCGCGCGCCTAACTCGCTTTCTCTTCCGAGTCACTGATTACTATTAATTGCATTACGCATCCACCCTATAAACGTTCAATCTGATTAATACACCGTACACAGCCGAGAAACGTTACATTGCATCAAACTTTGGCTGAAGCTGTGATTGATAATAGCGAGAAATCAGAGAAATATACATTCGATATTCTAGAAGCGCGTTTTCCGTCGATTGAAATTCTCATGCACGACTCGATGCTCCTTCTGGTTTCGATGTACAATCTTCTTCGAAGTTCAGCAAATAATTCGAATTATTTGTATTTCGATAAAAGCGTCTTCGAGATATCGAATGCAGCCGCGAAGTTACGTGAATCGATTTAATTCTCCGCGAGTATCTGAACTATTTTCTCAAATTCGATAATTCATCGTCGAGTGATTTTACCGACAGTCGAGATTATGACGGAAACTCTCCGCTGTTCTCTTCAATTCGGCATAATATTCCGCAATAATTCTGATTCGATTCGCCTTTTTCACTGGCGGTTCAAAAGGTCGTATATAAATTTTTCGAAATAATAATTTTCGTGTGTTTCTACGTAACGCTCCCCCGTACGCTCGATCGTGTTCCGCCGTATGTAACTAACGTACGTACCTAACTGCTGGTCGCGCGATTTATCATCATAGCCAGCAGAGAACATTCGGTGTAACTAGCGAACGGCCAGCGTGTGCCACCCGTTCGAAAGAACCGAACCCCCAAATGTACGTGTGTGCCTGCTGCTCGCGCTTTTATATCTCTCTATCTCATTTTACCGATTTCGTTCACCGATGTGTTTCGCGTTTTCTCTGTAACGCTTCTTTCTCTTTCCTCGCGCGAGCACGAGAGCGAATTAAGCCGGTTTATAAAAATGTAAAGGGATTCACGAAGCGAGCCATTTCTACGAGCAGCGGCAGCGGCAGCGGCAGCAGCAGCAGCAGGTGGAAAGAGACGATTCTACCTGGGGAATGAGAACCAGCCAGCGCAGCGGGAACTCCGAGGGGGAATGAAGGGGTTGCTTTACCGAGAGGTTGGGGAATACCAAATGTGATTGGGAGTTTCATTGTTTCCGGGGAAAAGACACAGGTAGAGAGGGATCAGCTCTCGGCAAGGTCACTGGGGGGTAGTTTTTCCAGCGAAGACGTTCCGCTTCACTTATGCACGAGTCGGGCAGTAGTTATAGTCCCTGTGTAACCAGACAGGCAGGATATACAGACGATAACTCGTGCAGCAATGTAGAACAAAAGAAAAAAGTACATTTTTTCTCCAAAGATTAATCTAATGAAATCAAATTTGTGATTTAACGGATTTTTGCGTTAATCAATTTCACGCTTGAAATCGTCAAAGTAAAGATTACTTTAATACGAAAATTCCCGAGGATTAATATCCACATTGTACGAGAACGAACAATGTATGAAAAAGAAACGCTTTCCTGAAGTAGACAGCGCAGAGAGCGGTTAAAGACTTGGTTTTTTTTTTTTAATTATTAAATTGCGAGAGCTCGCGCAGTCGGTCGTTTTGCCGGCCACACGCGAGGTCCTCTTATGCGCGTGTGTCCATTCGCTCGATACCATGTCGAGAATAATTTTAAAGTGAACGACAGAGGAACGAAGAAATGTATAGTGTGCAGTATATATACAGCATTGAGTGAGAGAAAATTGTATCCCTTTATCGTAGTGCATCGCTCTTCGCCGGCACGAATGTTGCAGCGGTGAGAGCGGCGGGAGGGAAAAGGGGGGTTGGCTGGTGGAGTTGATGCAGTTGTGTGTTCCACTGCGCGCTCGCCAGAAGTTCCGCGATGCTGCCTCGGAAAAAGGAACTTCAAAGGACAACAGCTTCCTCTCCCCAGGGATAGCGAAGCGGCGGATACTCGCTTCCTTCCTTTCGCCCTTCATCCTCTTGCCTCTGTTCTGTTCGGTTGCCGCTGTTGCTGGTTTTCTCTGCAACCCCCACGGCTTCGGGTATTACGTATTCATTTGCGATTTTCTCCTTTCGAGTTGTGTGTCTCCCTCTCTCTCTTTCTCTCTTTCTTTTTACTGCATACGAGAGGGACAGAACGAAACGGAACAGGCAACGAAAAATAAAAAACGAGTATATAGAATTGCCTCGAGGGTAGACGAGGCCAACCAGCCGTTTACGAAATAAGATTCCGATTTTCCTGGCATTAATTGGGCCGCTCGGTGGTATTTCCCGTGGGGTATGTCGGCTATATTTTCGGCGTTTCTACTCTCAAGTCTGAGAGCACTCCCGATTATATATATACATATATGTATACATGTATACCGCGAACAAGCTTCAGTCCGATTCAGTCAAGAAGTTTTCTCAGTTCTGCGGAGAACGAGGCCAGTGTAGCAGAAGAACGAAGTAAGAGGCAACCGTATAGATGAGGTGTGGCGCGGGTCTTATAGAGGGAAAGAGGATCGAGTGCGCAAGGTTTGCAAGAAGAAGAAGTCGAAGTAGAAGTAGAAGAAGTAGCCGAAGGACGCGCGTGGTTTGCGAAAAGAGTTAAAACTTGCATGCATGCAGGTAAAACCTTGGCTGGGATACCCGTCGTCAGAGTGAAGGAGATAGATATAGAGAAGTCTATATATATATAGGGGGTGAGGTTAGTTGAGTTTCAGGGATGAAATGAGATTCGGAGGGTGAGTTTTAACTCCTGGCTATACACGAGAGCTTCGAGCCCTCGAGATACCGCGGATACAGGATAATAGAATGTGCATGTAATAACCGAAGCGGTGTGCCCTCCAACCGACTCCGAAACATATCCACCTAACGGTATATATATACACTTATATATCTGCCATAAAGGTCTACTTCTCGAAGCAGGAAGAAATCAAAAAGGGGGAAGGCGAAAGCTAGGTAACAGAAAGCTCTGACTATATAAGAGTCTCTCGAACGAGGTGCACGAGAAGCATAGAACTCGCACGAGGAATATCGCATAGAACGAGAACTTCCGGATAGTCGGCATACGAAATTTCCATCGCAGGGGGAAGGGGAGTAAAGCTCGACTGTGCGTCGAGCTTATAACGCCGAGAACTCCTATACGAGAAAACTCTGCTCTCATACCTTTCTCACGAGCTTTCTATTTTTTTCCCCCTTTATTTTTTGTTTTACGCGACCTTATTCTTTGCCCGACTCTCCTGAGGTCCAAGACCACAAATGTTTTTGCATTCACGGCCCGTCTCCTCCCTTACAGTTGTATCTGTACACAAACTCTCTCTCGATCCCCCGAGGAGCGCTGCCGTGTATGAAAAAACCTTCTCGGATTTAGCGCTCCGCGGTGTAACAAGCAGATTGTGTTTCCGTTGGTCAGTTGCAAGCAGCGATCTCTCTGATTTCGTCTCTTCATCTGTGGCAAACCGCATTTAACCGGATGTAGGTTGTCCAGCGTTTGCTTCAATGACACGACAAGAACGGCATTCTGGTGGTATGTGAAACGTCAGGTGCCTTGATTGTCTAACGATGAAGGACACGTCGGTGGTCGGAGAATCGTTGAGCGTTGAATCTTGTATCATCCCGCTGTCTCTAGCCGGTTTCTCTCGACGATATTGTGCTCTCCAAAATGTTCGGTACGCAGACGCGGTGGACCTCAAGCACGATAGTCTCTATCACAAACAGATAGGCGGAATACACATAAGAACGATCAAGGGAATCTTCTCTCCATTATTAACCGGCGGTATATCCATCCTCCGGACTGACCAAGCGGACGGTTAGTTGACGCGATGTCGATTGAAGTGTAACGACGAGATAACGCTGCACGGTTGGTTAACCGAGCGAACTGGGAGATCCACGTTTACCTCGGTTTCCCAGGGGTTGAAAGCGCAACGTACAAGAGGCATTGTTGTAGTTACGCTTAGAAGGGATGAAACTATATAGCTAATCAATATTCTTGGCCATTAATCCGCTGAATTAACTCCGTTGAATATCGTAAAGCAAAGTCATAAATCGTAAACTTTTATTATTTATTGTTGCACGAAGTTTCTTGAAGGGCATAGCTTAATATTGTATTACTTATGAAGTGCAGACGCGCGTAGAGACATTGCGCCTCTCTTCCGTTATGGCAATCTAAGTTGGCGTGTTTAGTCAGCGCATGGATTGAACGAGCAGGCATGCAGAGAGGGACAAACCCACCGAGAGTCTGATAGCTCGCTGTGTAAACAGAGTCGAAGGCGTATTTGCCATAGTGGCATCATCGCCACGATGCCGACGACGACGACGACGACGACGAAACCCAATAGCTCGCGGAGCCTAGAAGTGGTAAACGCGACGGGGTTACATATACCTTCCGTGTACGTGTGTATATTCTCGGCCGTACGAGGGGTGGATGGGGTGGGGTGGGGTGGGGTGGGGGTGGGGTGCAAGTACAGAGAGAGAGATAACCTTCCTTGGTGCACCTCTCGTTGACGACGTAGCGTGCACAATTTGGTGCAAGATATTGCTTGGAAATGCGACTCTCTTACCCTCCACCACCCCGGCCAGTTACCGGTGTTTACTTTGCGTGCCATAGGTACGCAAGGGTCGGGGCTTTTGCCTGTACACTGTACTATATATCGTCAGCCTCGTTAACTCCCGTAGAAACCCGGAGACTAAGCGAGATAGAGATACGGAATATCCTCCAGACTATCTTCTCGCGTATCTATATATTAATACTCAAAATTCATTGCTACGGTAACATCTGCCGCTTGAATCCTCTCGGTAGTGGTTCCCGAACTCGTGGTACCAAGCCAAAAGCCAGAGAGTCGGGTTGGTCGATCCAAAGGATGAATATATTAAGGTACCCGAACGCACTTAGCGGTTGAGCGCATAATGGGCCCTACATACTGTTACCAGTCAGGGGAAAGCTTCCAGCCACGAAGCTGCTATCCACGTTATACAAATTCACCCTTTTCCACGCATCTATCAGCAACCGAACAAAAAGAAATCGTAATAAACCATACAAAGATTTTATATTCGAAGAATATATCGCGTGCGTTTGAAAACTCGAGAATTCAGAGTTGCGAAAGAAGATGTTAAACAGTTGTCAAGTACAAGATCCTCGAGGGGGAGGCTTTCACCATAAGAGAATGGGATTGCTGCGGGTTACGAGGGAAGAGAAGGCTTGTTTCAGGATGAAGCTTGGTGAGTAGTACCACGACGAGAAACAGACGATGGAAAGACGGAAGAGCCTGGTTGGGTTGTAGATACGGCAGCCGCGTGAGCAGACAGACAGATAGACTGAGAGGCGACACCCCCGTGAAATTGAATTACAATAAGCAAAGTAAAGTTGGATGATCCGTTCGCATTGTGTGCCCTTACTTCTGCACTGCTTTTCCCCCATTCACAATCCTTCTTCTTGTTCTTATTCGTCTTCTTCTTCTTCTTCTTCTTCTTCTTCCACTCTCGGTACGTCTCCTTCTTACACATTCCGTTTGTCCACCTCGTCAGTTTCATTCCAGAACAAGTTTTCCTCCGAAGTAGCGAGAGTTTAAGCAGGGTTGCTGCTTTGGAACGGGTGGGTACTATGGTATTCTTACCCCTTTTGTTCGTTCTAACTCTTAGCATGGGAAGAGCCTGAATTAATTGCCGGGTTTTTGACATCCATTCATTGTCGAGATAGAGAGACTCGCGGGAGCCGTATCCTGAAGGTTGGCTATATAAGGACGACGACGGCGATGGACCCAACGAATAAAGGAAAAGTTGCATGTCCAACGTACGCGTGAGATAAGGACAGAAACCCTGGAAAACTTTGGTAGAATTTGAAAGAGAGACACTTTTCTCAATCCTGGATATAAATCACGATGACGATAGTTCAACTCTGACTTGGTTAGATGCAGCAACTTTGCATTTTCCCTGAGACTGCAACTTCGTCTCTCGGACAGAGCACACTTGGATGCTGACGAAATTTCTCACCGATTCGGCAGTTTCGTTTCTGGCTTCGCGGAGTTTTAGCGCTGGAAGGAGAAGGGATGGGTTTGTGAAACTAGCGTGTGCTGACCGTGGATGGATAGAAATAAGAAACGGGAACTTGCCGGACTTTGAAAGACGAAAGCTGTGTGCAACGGCTCGGATGTTCTTCAAGGAAGGATTCCAAAGAGGGCGAGCAGAAAGGAGGGGAATGGCAGTTTCGACGGGCAGATTGCAGTATAATCGTCCTTGAGGCAAAAGGAAGACTGCAAGCTCTATGGAATCCGGAACTTTGTCACGACGAGAAGTTCGGAAAGCTCGGAAGGAAAACGCTGAGACCGACCCGTCGCGTCACGGCTTTTGTCCTTTCGTCGCAGTCGTCGACTGTGCACGCTTATTCCTATTCTCCACCCTGTCCATCATAATGTCCCGGGAGCTTCCAGGAAACTATTGAATATTCATAGGTTATATTAAATTGGGCCAACGGTTGCGAGCCTTCCGTGAGTCACGACCAACCGGGTAAAGCTGCGCGAACAACGTTGAGGACGAAATTACGAGTACGAAAGACGAGGCCAATTACAGGATCTCCTACACTTCCGATATAGATAAAGTCTATAATATCCATAAATATGTAATTTCTCGCGAATCTTGAAATAACCAAGAAAATTAGGACATCCGAAGCCGCGCAAAGATTGGAAAACCACCATTAGAATATTCAACCGTTCGGTGCGTCTCCAATTATTTAGCAAATTTCCGATCTCAGTTAAATCGACCAGTAAAAGTAATAAAGTCGAGTAAGCGTCGAGCTTTCGTCGTTGGATCGGCCGAAATTAATTTCCGAAAGGTAGGAAGTCGGGCAGCGATTTTGCCAGATTTCCATTTCCAAGATGTCAAGAACTGTGTAGTTGGTACGATACTCGCGAAGAAACGAGGCAAGAGATAGAAGGGGAAGAACGGTGAAGAGCCCCACGGTGTAGAACTCTCTCTCTCTCTCTCTCTCTCTCTTGGTGTTAGTAGTGAAAAGCGAATCTCCTTCCAGTCGGGTGCCGGGGCTCTAAGTGACCCCGACGTGTTATCACCGCGGAGAAGCCGTGCTACCTAACGCCTTCGTGCTGATTACATGACGCGAGGGAACCATTACGGTCACGAGCTGGAGAGTAGTTCGTAGTTGTGCACAGAAAAACGAGAGTTGCTTCCAAGCTGCTCATCTAGCTTCTCGTGAAAAGACTCGTGCAAGATGCCGAGTGTCCGATACCTCGAAGAAAAACTACCAGCGACCTATTCTCCTTGTAGCCACCGAAGCGGTCTTCGTGAATCGAGCAAAGCGAGCATCTTCTGGAATTAAATTTTATTCTCTCATTGCTCTTTCGCAATATCGCACCCCTTTGCCAGCGCTATTAATGCAGTTAATAATTTATTCGATACAGTAGAGGAAAGCGAACGTTTCATTGTACGAACTAAACCGACCAGAATTTCAACTCCGCTGTGTGTTTCTCTCTCGAGAGAGAGTTTCCACGGTCGTAGGCGATAGAAGCGGAGTATCTCCTTGTAGGAAGAACAGATTCGGCAAGACTTCTCTCTTCTGCTCGCATGCGAACATCGTGAACAAGGCCCACCGGCAGATGCAGCTTCGTCGTCTCCCGCTCGGCGTCGTCTTCATCGGGTAGACGTGACGTTTACATAATCTTAGCATTACTTGGCGTCCCGTTGCGTCGCGGCTGGTATACGAGATCTTCGAAACAAGGGTTGCGCCACACCTCCGCAACCCAACCCTTGTTTCTCAGCTTATCGAAGCGCGAATTCTCCCGAGTTTCCTTCTTACTGTCTTCCGTGAATGTATAATCGCTTAGTATTTTCGCGTGTACAGATTTACAAAGAGCAAACTTATTTTTGCCGATTGTCAGAAAGTTTGACCTATAACCCCCTCGAATAACAAATCAGTACAAAGACATACCTTAGATACGGTTCCATGTATATCTACATGTATATATATATATATATATAGGCTATTGGGAAGTGAATTCAGTCAGTGCGGTGCACCGGAGAGTGTATAACATTATTTACGGCGCGAACGTCAGCACAAGGGGGGGTTATTGCTGCTCTCGTGGTTCCATACTCTATCTTCCTCGGTTATAGGGGAGTGGGTCGATACGTTAACCACAGAGATAGAGGCTTGTCAGCCTTGTCCCTCGTTCTCTCTATCTCTCCCTCTCTCTCTCTGTCTCTCTCTCTCTACCTCCCTTTCCCTATCTATATCGGTTTCCTAAAGGCACGGATAGTAAGAGATGAGGATAGTGAGTTCGGGGTGTGTCATGCGAAACTTCAATTCAAATATAGAAATGCTGCCTATCTCTATATACTCTCTCTTTCTCTCTCTGTGGAGCTCTGGCCGAGTGACATTTGGTAGATCGTATCAGGCTCGTCTGGGAATTGGTGGCGTTGCGCTTCGACCCTCTCTCCCCCTGCGCGGAGTTTGTACGCCGATCGTTCGTCAACTATATCGAAAGGGTGATTTTCGATACGTGTGCTACAGTAGAGTACGGCGAGCGTCAAGCCGCATTTCTATATATATATATATTTTTTTTTTTTTAAGTATATACATATATATTACGGATTATATATAGATGCACTCGATGGAAAAATAAGAGGGCAAACTTTCTCGATTCGTTTGAGATATCGGTTTCGCGAGTCAGAGATTCTTCGTGGTTTCGATTGGCAGAGGGGTGGAAGCGATAGAAGGCAAGCTGGACGCCCTTCTTCCAACCCCTCTTCTCCACCTTCGTATACGGTTGCCGGATATTTCCAACCGTCAAGCTTTTTAGCCCGGATAGAGATAGAGGGTGAAGGAGAAAAATCGGCGGGTGGAGAAACGGCAAGAATTCGATCGGACGTTTTCTTACCCGTAATCTGCGCCGTCTGACGTACTTCTGTGATAGTCGCACGGCGCGGAACGGCAACGAAGATCCGAGTGAAAGAACCCTATAATTAAGAGAACTCCGCGGGAAGATCGCTATACGGCGTCGTCAACCTCTCTCTACCATGTCGTTCGATAGAGGGTGCAGAAAGTACAAGGGAAACACAAAGACGGTCGTTGTCGCGAGAAACTAACGTCGTTCACGCTTCACTCTTCTTATCCATCAATTTATATATTTCACCCGGAATACACGACGAGGCAAAAAATGATCGACGACGAGGAGGAAACACGGAACGATAACGAGAGACATGTTTTTCTGATATTTCGCAACCAGTCAGTAGTTTCCTCCAAGTTGGGTCTTTTGCAATCTTCTTCATTCAAGCGAAAGAGGTATCTATCTGTAACGCGGGAAAAGACCGCGATACATGGATGCGTTGGGTAAAGAGACCAACAAAACACGAGAACGGTATGCCGTCACCTCGAATGTCTCTATCTTCAAATAGAGAAATCGTGTCAAGATATATTATAATTGAAATATATACGTGTGTGTGTCTCTGTGTATACGTATATAGACACATATATACATATATATCGTACAGCTGTCCGCCTGTCCGTACCGATAAAATACATACCGACGTAATTCTCGTCTGTGTCACTTCTCATTTATAAAATGTTCACCGCAGATAGGTCTTCCCTCGCGAATAAGTCGCGAAGGCAACGAGATAGAAAGGAAAGGGGAAGCGAATGAAAAGAGAAGAGTGTGACGTACTGACGTCAGCAAGACTGTATATAGTAGATGAGACGACAAGAGAGCGTGACTTCTCTTAGAGAACACATAACGGAGGGGGATTTCTATTCGTGGGTAGAACTCGCTCGTTTCCCTCCCCCTCTCTCGCTAAGCTCTGTATATAGTACTTCGGCTCTCGTGTGCGTTTTTCTCGATGTTGTCTACCGATAGAGAACTACAGGCCTTAATACCCTAACAGGGATCGACGAAGGGTGGAGTGGGAGAAACGGGCCACACTTTGCCAAAGCGTCCTGTACCCTATCAATCCGTTCCGCAAACAGTTACCGAAGATATTTATTCACGTAGACCGCGAGACATTCCCTTAAGCGCACGTGTATCTTTTTGCGGTACGTCGATAGAGCAGATTGCACGTTAGAATAAAAGGAATTACGCATTAAGCTCGCATCAGCGGGTCAAATCGTCGAGAGAGATATATTTGGACACTGCGGAAATATCTCCGAACGTATCTTTCGTCGAGTTGGAAATGCACCCGAATTTAACGGGGTATATAGCTAAATAGTATCTGCGAATACTGCAACGAACACCTGCGGGAACGTCGGTGATCCGTTTGGTGTTCGTCGAAATGCCGGATTTGCCGAGTTGAAACGGTAACGCGCGCGTACGCGCAGAAACACTGTCTGAGTCTCCGAGGAATTTCGATCCAGCGATCAATTAAACGACCTTCCAGTCAGAGAAATGTCTTCCCATGAGCGTTTGGCGCTACAACCTGCGATTCTAGATTGCATCTGCTAGATTCGACTCTAGTTCTCTCTCTCTCTCTCTCTCCTCTCTCTCTCTCTCTCTCTCTGCTGACTATTACCGTTGTTGACGTTTCTCTGCACGTCAGAATCTTGCGAACTCGAGACGGACCCGGCAGCCTTGTCCTACCAAAACTACTACTTGCACCGAAACGTCCATATCTCCAGATTTCGCTCTGCTGGCCTATGGAGCCTTCACTTCGCCGAGCGTGATCTCCCAGCTGCATTACCTTGATGAGCCTCGGCACACACTATTCCCTGTGGTTCGCTCTCGCCCTCTCAGCCCTTCGCAATCCGCCGAGAGACAGAAAAAGCTGCTACGGCACCAAAGTCGAGCAAAGCTGCCAGGAAACCGCGACACACTCGTAGAGATCATCGGTAGAAACATGACGAGGAAGCAGAAGAGATATATTAGCTCCGCGATTGGCACACCATAGGTATCCACTCATTAGATACCCTTACAGCCCAACAAATATCAAAGCTCGGCTTCCAAATCGTTATTAAAAATATCAATTAGTTAAATATCTCGATGTATTTAGAATTCCACGAATGACCTACAGTCCGAAATCATATCGCGCAGCTGCACTTAAAACTTTTAAATTTTCGTTAAAAAATAAGTGGTAGAAACTTACTTTTGATGTTGCAACCGAAATACATAAAAAAAAATCCAAGTCGGGCTGCAGAGTTAATTAGCATTCCTCGGTCGAGATACATGTCCGTCGGTACGTTGGGAGAAGCCTACCTCGTTACTCGTGCACCGGAATAGTGTAACCGAGAGTGCACGTACACGAGAGAAAGCTCAGTGAGAAACTGGTACAAGCAAAGTAGTAATCCCATGAAGTGGAACGTGAAGGGGTAGGGGGTAGGGGGTTAGGGTTGGGGAAGAGGCGCTTGTGGGTTGCGATGGTGTGGGGGGAGAGGGAGAAACGAGTAGTGAGAGAGTTGCCTACACAGCTCATTTCGGTTGCTCGTCGTCGTTGCTAAATCTCTTTCTACCCCTGTCTCGCTCTCACGCGAATCCTGCACTTCTCCTGTTTCTGTAACTGTTCCTTGTTAATACTGTTTCTACCGGTGGTTTTCTCTCGCTCGGGCTTTAATGCCGCCACCGCGTCCTCGCCTCGTACGTTCTCCGATCCTGTAGTTTCTCTAAGCGGTCTAAGCGTGTCTCGAGACACCGGGAACGGGGGTGCGCGGGAAGGCGGACGGGGGTCTGTTGGCAATTCGTAACAACTATTAGCGAACCGACATTCATCCCGTTTAACTCGAGTTAGCGCTTGCCTCTTCGCGTCCCCGGCTCCCCCTACCGTGCAGCGAGCACGCGCTTTTAAGACGAAGCCGTTTCGAGATTGTCGCACGTGTACATGATAGAATTAAACCGCACGTTACGCGTATACATCCGTGACAAGCTGCGCAGAGCACATACGAGCGTGTAAACTCATCGTTGCTCAATCCGTCGTGTTGCGTTAGCGACAAATCATTCTACTAACGGTGCCGTCGTCATTAACACTCGGCAGGAAACAAAAACCACTTGGAGCGCATAGAGAACTGGACTTGGTATTCAACACGGTTATCATAAAATACAAAACGTGGCCGGAACGTACTTGGTACGGTTAAAAGTTTGTTCCTTTTTGGTAATGAAACGAGAAAAGCACACACAACGTAGGTAGTTGAAAACCACCGCAATGTTCGGACATCCAGTTACGTAGCGGTTGATGGTAGGAGAGTTCCAGAGTGAGAGATGAGTTTTGGAAAAGCAGAGATAAAACCGGTGACCAGAATACACACCACAGGGTCAGAATTAAATGCGCGGGTTTGTTCGCTTAATCCCAAGCTCCACCGCTGTGGGTTCAGTTTCACTGGGGTAACCTTCCTATTTTATATACCGCTACATTTATACATATCTCCATCGTCTTTTCCTATTCTGGAAGCGGGCAAAAGCGTTTTATTAGAGAATAGTTAGTTACAAACGTATTAAACGGCAGGTAAATGTGGTTCTTTGTTGACCAGTTGCCCGTAGTGGCGACGAAAGGCGCGGCTTGGGATAGGGGAGGGGGGGGGGCGGAAGTCTCTCTGCGAAACACCGGTTGGTATTACGCACCGACCTTTCCATCCTCATCGGGGAGAGAGAGAGTTTGTGTATCGCATACGCGACCACAGACTGAGCGGTCAGGAGCTCTTTCCCTCTCTCTCTCTCTCTATCTCTCTTGGTCTCTGTCTCTCATGGTTCGAGCACAATGCTAAAGGGAAACAGAGCTCTAAACAAGCCTCTACATCGTCGGACGAGACGGGGCAACAGGGTTGCGGATGTCGGTCGTATCCATCCCCCTTGCTGACTGTTGCCGCAGCAACTCGCCCAACGGGAATTGGCCTGAGCCACACGCTAATTCGCCGGGCGAACGTTTCCCCCCATCCCACGTTTGCTCTGCTTTCGCGGGATGATATCAAAGCCACTAATATCGCGTCTCTGTGTCTACACACGAGAGACTGTACACATATCGGGTATATGCGATACGCATTCCGCGAACCTCCACCACAAAACGGTTAGGATTGAAGGTAGAAGTTGGTACAGAGAGAAGAGAAGAATCGTGTCGACGGAACAGTGATTCTCGTTTGAAATATTGCGCAAACGGAATATCCGTTACAGTGAGATTAGTAACAGATCCGTAATGCGGAACGGGCGTGCCTTCTAACATTACTCGAGAAAGAGCAGAGTTTCATTGTGTAACGTAGAAGACGACTTCCGCTGAATGCACGTCTTCTTTTCAACGTCTCGAATCGAGACTCGCGGCCGCTTCGCGTTACCAAGCCGAGGTTGAGACGGACTTTATTGCGAAATTAAAATCAATTCTTTGGTGGGGTGATATAAAAGTTTTTTTTTTTTGTTTTTTTTTTTTTTTTTTTTTTTTTCACGCAGAGTGGAACGGTGAGGCGCGGCTGGCAAGAGTTTTTTTTTCGGTGAATCTAAAGCTTTGCGATGTCTAAAGCAGCAGTTTGCGGAAGGGTCCCTCGCGGTTCCATTATTAATGCCATTAATCAGCCCCTCGGACTACCGCGACTCCCTTCTCTCTTTCTTCGAACGACTAAGCACTCTGAGAATGGGGTAACCCTGTTCCACGGCTGAGCTTGCTGTGGCTGAAGCGGGGGTTTCCTTTCGGAGTTATTTAAGAAATCCACGCCTCCTCGGTGGTCTCTGTAAGGTCGAGAGAGGAAAGAAGAATAAAAAGAACGAGAATTTTTATTTGCTTTAACTCTCACTCCTCTTCTCGCAAAGTGCAGCCTGCTGGCATGCCCGGGCAATTGTTTTTTAACGCAGCTTTTCACGGATTTCACTTACTTACTGCCCTCCTCTTCCTTCTCCCGGTACGACTTTCTCTTCTCCCTTTCATTCCATGTTTATTTTATTTTTTCTTTTCTACTACCACTACCAGCTCAGCGTCATTGCTCGGCACGGCAAGGAGGGTAAAGTTGCTGGAAAGCTAGCCTGGTTCTGGATTCCTACTGCTAATACTTCGCTCGCCACCCCCGACGGACTTCTTTTCTTCGATAAAAATTCATTTCCTTCCTTTGATTTACTCCGAGCACCCGGCGGCTGCAGCCAACTCTCTTCTCTTACACGCTCTCCCTCTCTGCTATGTCTTTATATTTCTCGTTTTCACGATATACCCGCCCTTTGCTTGACGTTCTCTTTCTCTTCTTTTCAACTACCCTCAATCTCGTTCCACTGCATATACGACCTATTCATCACTCGCGACTGGAAAATGCTGTACTCCTACGCAGCAAACCCTCCCTCGCCAACATCTTATAATCTGGAATTCTGAAAGATAGAGGACACGTAAGACACAGGGGGTTGAGCGCGTGCAGGAAAACTCTCGCGAAAGACCAGATGAGATGACCTACTTTGAAGAATCTGTGTTATACCGATGTACGTCCGTCGCAGAGCCATACCATCGTATAGACGGAGAGGCCTTTTTTCGCTCGGTCCGACTACCCCCGCCCCCTCTCGTTGGAAGCGACGAAAAATTCGCCACGAGTCTCGACAATTTTTCACCCAGCATCCGCACGACCGCGAGGACTAAACTCCCTTCGTCCCCGAGAAGGGGCTTCCACTTCCCTTAACGACTTCACCACCGTCGACAGATCCTTCCACTTTGTTTCGTAACTCTCAGTGCCTGGCGCGTTTCCCTCCAGTCGAGAAATCGCAATTTAAACAACAACGATGAGAAAAAAAATGAAGATATCTCGGAATACACCGCCTCTGATTTGTTTTTAGCGGAATAAAAAAAGAACGCGTAAGATAGATTGAAGATTGTCTCGATCGTGAGGAGGGTTCTTAATTCCTATGTGCCTCGGTTCTCAGCCTGATTTTCTTGAGAACCCCTGCAGAGTGCTTCTGTGCTTCCGTACGACCACCAAACCAGACCACCATTCCGCGTTTCTATGCTCCGTGCTGTGTATCCGCGCGTGTGTGTGTGTTAGCACTGCGGGGTTGTAGCGGCGCTCCTTCTCGTGCGCCCTATTAATTACGAGGCAACGGCTCGCGTGATTCGAGCTATTTGCCCACCCCCCTCCCCCTCCTCTCTCGCCCTCTCTCTCAGTCTCCTCGCCCAGTCTGACTCGTTCCTCGAATCTATTCGAAACTATAATACACGGATAGAGAATCCCTTTTCGCCCCCCACTCGTACCTTAATGTCCAAACCCTTCATTTTCAACCTTCACACAGTCCAAAAAAAACCCGCGCTCTCTCTCTGGTTTCTTTCCCGTTTTTCTAACTCGTCAATGTCTTACTTCATCATTTTCTACTTTCGCAACGTCTGCTGATATTTTACGAAAAAGTTTTCCTTAACTTTAACGGAGTTAACTCGGAGTCCCCGTCGAAACGTAGGGTGTACGCGAAGTTGCACGCGTACGACATAACATACTATATGAAAGCTGAGAACATCCTGACAGGGATAAGCCCGAAATTCTGCCGGATAAGTGTCTATACCGAAGCTAGAAAATCGCCTCCTCGTCGTATCCTCTATCCGATCGTTCAGAAAAACGCTGCGGTGCAGCGACCACCTCGGGTTACGTCGTCTCTACGATCCGACAAAGCATTCCCTCCCCATTCCACCCCCACCAGTCGAACGAACTGGGTCGACTCAGTTAGAGAGAAAGAAGGAAACGGAGGATGAGCAGAAAAAGAATGGGGGGTTGGAGAGGACAACGATGACGTTGAGCCACGCGTCCGCCCTCCCCTCCCCTTCGCCGAAGTACCGAAGAGAGTTTTCGCTGCAGTCGGCGCGTCGCGGCCAATCGAGTATCCCGACACACAAACCCTTTCCACTGTCACGATGCAGCCCACCCTCGGCTAGTCAGCCAAACCAGCTCCGCAGCCCTTGGAGGAAAACTCTCTCACCCGCGCGAATGTTTTGCTCGTTCGACGAAAACACGTTGCCCTTGTACACACACACCCACATATATATATACATATAGTTAGGGGAAAGAGAGGAGCGAACGCAATGTTGGAGTTTGCAAACACGCAGACCGGAGACCGAACGACGGAAGCTCGAGCGAAAAATATAGTAGCAGAATCGAGAGAAGGAGAGAAGAGGTCTGTCGGTAAAATGTTATTTGTAGGGAAAAGCAGAGGCCACCAAAGATGACGTAGCACTTTTTTGCTTGGTTGATCGTTTCGACGAGTTTACCAAGTTCCACGGTTAGCTTATACGTTAGGTACTTCACATGGAAATGAATTTTTGATTACCCTTTTATATTCGTTAGTAGTCGTGCAGCGATTCTTTTTTTTTTTTTTTTTTAACATAATGAACTTTCGAGGTTTTTCAATCCGACGGAAAAACCTCGTCGTGGTTTTATCATGACGGTGAGTCTAGTGTTCGCGACTCCTCCACCTGTTGGTTTACCGGTGGTATGTATGAAAATTATATCCTACCGAGCGCTCTGAGCAGCAAACAAGTGAAGAGCAGAAGACACAAACGTATACGAATACACACACGGGTTAGACGCAAATTACGAGTAGAAATTACTCAACGAGTTTTCCGCAATGGGAGTTTGGTGTTGCTGCCACTGCTGCCGGCAGTAGTAGTAGTAGTACAGTGAAGACACGTCCCGCAACAGCGGTACAGCCGAATTTCGCGCCAACTCGATTTAACACGCGGTTACGACACGTGGAATTTCTCGCTTCCGTCGCTATCTTTATCTTTCTCACTGACGGCGTTTATACTCGCGTCTCGTATTTTCCCCCACCGACTATGTTGGCCAAACGTACGAAAGCGCAGAGGCCTCCGTTCACCCGCGGGGCCTTCTATGCCAGGTGTTTCCTAATTATTCGCTCTACGCACGGAGCTTCTCTCCAAAGTTTCTTGTTCGTTCTCTCTATCGTACGGGGGGAGGGGGAGTGGGACGGGAGGTGGGTACAACGGTGAATGTCGGCTACGTACCAAAGTTTCAACTCCTAAGGTGAGCGCGCAACCACCGCAAGACGCTCTCGTGACGAGAGCGACGAAGAGAGTTTACTTTGGAGTCGTCCCGAACGAGCGAAGCCGCACCGAAGAAACATCAATTTTACCGTTAATTACGTGCCCTCAAAATGTAACCTATCGATCGACGAGGTAAAGCTTGGGGAGGATTACCGGGGATAGCAGCGAAGATAGCGAGAGAGAGAGTAAAACGACGATGAGACATTTTGAACGTAACTTGACTTGACCTACGAGAGAACAGCTTTGCAACTTCAGAAACTCATCCCCCGTACATCCCAAGTTTCTTCCTTATATCTCAACTAGCAGCACCAGCGCACTTCGCGCGCTGAAGATTAATTTTAAGTCTCGTAATGGTCACATATAATATTTTTTTAAACTTCTCACCCAACTTCTCGTATCAAATTGTTAAGCTTGCAAAATAACAAGAAACAATTTGTATTCAAGAGAAAAAATGGGACATCGCCACTCTTAAAAAGTTCGAGTCTCACGATATATCTCGAATTCATGAAATTATGCAATTGCGAATTTTACCCTATTATTGGGTTTCGACTTCTACGAAGAGGTTTACATTTTTTATCAATTTTTCCGAAAATTCATACTTTTTTTTCGACCCAATTGAAGTTTCTCGTGGATAGCCTCAGCTTCCAAACATACAGATCGGTCAACAGCAATCGTCTTAGATCTTCCCGAACTTTTTTTTTTGCGTGCAGTAAATTTCGAACCATTGGCATTATTTGTAAGAAGGATCTTTCTTCACGGTAAATTCTTTCGAGAGGGTTATGAAAAATTTTTGCGCATAAATAATGTCCTTTATTGACGAGACGATAGTTTGAAAGTGAAAAATCCAGATGGCCGGTATGATACGGCGGAGCATAGGGATGAAAACTCCTCTTATACTACCCATATCGCAATCTCTTTTGCCTTTTCCTTCACCATCGTCAGCATCATCCATACACAGCTCCATATTCTCTTGTTCTACACTGGCCTAGAATACATGTTCATCGATCGGCTATCGATTTGCTGACAAAGCTCCATCGAGATTTGCATCTTGCCAGGCAGCGCAGGTTGGCCCGAGAGACCAAGAGAGCAGAAGCCAACACGCTACCTTTCCCCCTCTGTTCCTTCTCGACGAGACTTCGCTTCGACTGCCTCGTCGCGGCATTTTATCCGGCAATAATTCGCCCACGGGGTTAAGGGATGAAGGACGATATATCGACGTTACGTACGTTATTTATCGCGCGCTGTGGAACCGCGGAGGCTTCTCTGTATATGTACGTGTGCAGCAGCACCAGCCCTCTGACGCGCAGTATAGTTCTCCCTCTCTTCTCTCGCTTCAACCTTCAACCCTCGGGGGGCTCCTTCAAAATACACTGGGAAATGGAAGAGGGAGCGGAAAGCACCGAGAGTGCCGAGAGAAACACACAAACGCGCGCACATACACACCCCCTATGATCCCTTCTGAAATTTTTATCCGTCATCAAAATTTCACAAACAATTTAGTTAAACGATCGTCGAAATTTAAACAAAAGTTAGAGATCAATTTTCACGATCTCTGCCAAAGTTACAATACAGCGATTATTAGTTTAGCAGTCAATTTCATCAAAGGATAAGACGCATGCGCAGATCATTGAATTTATTTATTGAAAAAAGAAACCCGAAAAACCCTGAATATTGAACAATCCAAGGGTTGTGTTTAGCTCTTCAAAATTCCTACATTTCGTCTCGGCTTTTGTGTCGTAAGGGACGAGGTCGTGGATGAACCAGAGGTTATATAGCACTGCAGTCGGAGGGGAGTTTCCTCGCGTAAACAGAAAACACGACGTTATGGGAGAAGTTGGAGCGTGTCGGACAAACTGGCCCGTGGTCCCGTACACCCCAACAACCCCTCACCACTGTCCCTCGTCCACCTCGCGCACAGAGAAAACTGCGCCGTTGAATTCTCACTCCCCTTTGTGTAGATATGCTCGTGTGTTCTTTACCAGGGGTGGAAAATCGCGCCTCGGCAACGACCTTTATTTTTTCTTGTTTTCTTCCCCTCGCTAAACCGTTTTAATAATACGAGAGAAAGAGGAAAATGAAGTTGTGAGCACAAAAAATTGTCATGTCTGACGATACAAGACCCGGATGAATCTTGTTGCTCGAATATTCTCGACGCTCGGTTTCGACAACGTCGTCAAAGAGGAAAATACTCGTAGCTGGATGCTGTGTGCGTGTGTGTGTGTGTGTGTGTGTGTGTGTGTGAGTGTGTGAGTGTATGCAGTTTTCCCGCCAAGTTCATTCAGCATCTTGGGCGTATCTGGATGTAAGCCAAATGCTGAATACGCTCAAGGTAGAGCCTTGGCGCTTTCTCACGAAGCGGTATAGCCAGCATAGCCGGAGAGCCCAAGCAGCAGTAGCAGCACGTCGACGAAGCCCGTCAGCTCTTCTGGTAGACATACGTGCGAAGCCTGCACGCTGCTCGGAGTTCTCTCCTTCCTTCCTTTCCTCTATAACATATTCTCGACTCGTCAAGCCCCGGCATGTATATGCTACTCATCCCTCGAGTACACACACACACACACACATACACACGCATACGTCATACGAGAGGAAAAATTCAAAACGTTTCCTCCTGTTTCTCTAATAAGGCCCGCGGTAGGAGGTCACGGGGGCTCTATATTCCGCACAATATTTCTCGACCAATTGCGCGCAACGTTGGAGGGCGCTAGGGGGTGGGGGTTAGCCGGTGAATAAATGTGACAGCCAAATCCACGAGCCGGAGTTATTGGCCACATTATTCGTAGTGAAATTCTCTCTCTGCTTTGCGCGGTCCTATCTTTATTTTATCTTTCTTCGTTTTCTCACCTTTTCCTACGGTCGCAACCCGTAGAATGGAAAACTATTTCTGCGTCGTGCCTCGGAGACGTTAGCTTCAGTGCAGAAAGCTTGTTTGTCTTGCCGTGAACACACCCTGTTCTGGTTGCAGTCCTGAGACTCGAGAGAACCATCGCGGCAGTGACCCTTGACAAACGCGCGGGTCCACTGGGTGGGGTTGCTGTTTTTCTTACAGCTTCGAAGAGGGAAAACGTCCTAAAAACTCGGGGACGTTGCATGCATCCGTTCTTAGTTCAAGTAGAGGAAAATCCATTCTCAACGTCCCCGGTGGTGTTTACCGACGAATTAGAGGTAAAGAAAAGTCGTTTGGCTAAAGTATACACTCCGCTCTTCCGGCGTCACTTCAAAGTTTATCCGTTACTTGTAATTACTCTCTATATCCGGTGAAGACAAATTTACTTGCAGGGGTTACTGTAAGTTTTTCGACGAAACAAGTAGAAGTCAGAAAAAAAAAACAAATACAAAAGTCGCTGCGATAGTTTTGTGTCCGGTTGACGTTCAGACCGCCGGCGATCTTGTATGAGATCACGAGGTAGTTGTCTGCCTGTTGTATGCGTATACGATAGACGACTAGACGGCGAGGAGTAAGAGTACGAGAACGGTTCATAGTATTGGCTGCGTGCCAGATTCATGCCAAGCTTGGCTCAATGAAATCTTTTCTGGGTTAGCTTGCCTTCTCTTCAACCCCCTCTCTTTTTCGTATACACGAGTGGAAGCCCACCCTCTCTCATCCACTGTCCTGATGGTTGTGTAGCGCACCGAGCAGCAGCTCGCGTCCTTTCGCGTTAAACGTAGGATACGTTCACACCGAGTGGAGGCTGGCTACCGGCCAGCTAGCCAAGGATATAGAAAGCATAGCGAGTATAACGTCCCGAAGAAGCTTCAACGAAGAGCAAGAGAATCGTTTTCTCAAGTAGTAAGAGTCAGTGTTCGGTCAGACCTCCCGAAGAACTGCTCCGAAGCTTCGGAGCTTTCGCAGGCGAAGGGACACGGGGAAATCTTTGACAGCTGCCGAAGCCGAGACTTCGACGATAAGATACAACGAACGAACGACCAAGAGAGCTTCGGGGATAGAAGAAAAACGTACGTTAGTGGCTCGTGAGGGATAGGCTAGAGGCGCGGCGTTTCTCTGCTACTAATACTACTACTGCTACTCCTACTTCTGTCGCTACTCCTGTCCCGAGCAGATAGATTCGAGATTAAAGGGGTGAGAGTAGAAAAGTACGACTACGAAACTGTAACTATAGTCACAGTCGGTAGAAGGAAAAAAGGAAGAGAAATCGGAGAAAAAGAAGTAAAGAAGTATGATACACGACACGTGCACTGTACACTAACCCAGATAGGAATTCAATCCTCATAAATACTCGCCTCTCAGCCAGCTGTTGCCCGAAATTTTCTATCACTTATACTCGATTCAACACGATTTCACAGCTAAAAGGATTTCGCAACGAAAATCTGTTTCCGGAACGTCCATTTATTTACATTTATCGTAAATGCCCGGCATAAATTTTAACGAAGTGACGGATACGCAGATGTTAAAGTTCCATTAATGTGCCGTGATGTGCCGATATGAAAGCTTCGAGTGTGTAACAAGTAGTCAAAAACATCTCCCTTGATAATCCGAAACCGAAAGTATTCGTTTCCTCTCGCGCCTTTACCCGACTCGTTCCCAGCCGCGTTATTTTCTTTTATCCCGGCGTCAAGCGAGCGTGGCAAGCGAGAGAAAAAGAGAGTCTTCTCTCGCGGATAGAAAGAATTTTTCCAAAGCAGGAGGGATGGGGTTGAGGTGAGGGGGAGGGGGAGGAAAGGGAGAAAAAAGGTGAGATGAAACGAGTAGATTTTGAGTAGTCGCAAGAGAGAAAGCGCAGCAGCAGCAACAGCAGCAGTAGCAGTAGCGGCAACGCCAGGGCATTAAGTATTCCCGTTGGGTCGGTCCGCCTGGCGCGCGGCGCGTTCTCGGTCGATGCTGGGCTGGAGAGAGCTGGCTCGCGAGCTCGCGAGCTCAGTGGCGCTCACAAACTTCCCCCGCCTGCCGCCGGGACGTCGCGACGCCGGAGGGGTGCGATAGAGCGAGAAACCCACACACACACACATATGTATATAGATCTGTATGTGTATATAGTTATACACAGAAGCCCAACCATCTATACATATACGTATACGTATAGGAAACATAGAGAACGCGTAGCTACCGCGGTCGACGTCGAGTAGCTGACGGTGGTGGAGGAAAATAAAGAGGACAGAGATACAGCGGAGATCGGTGGAGGTGGAAGTAACGCATGCGTGGAAACGCCGTCGTTGCACAGAAGGCGAATGGAGGGGAGTCGAGGAATGTCTCTCGCACCTATCGAATTCTCATATCTCGCTCTCGTCGTTTTCCCCTGCCACGCCACGAGAGGAGCGACACAACCCTCGACAGAGAGTTTCGTCTACAGGGGGTGGTTTTGCTTGTCCTCGTCGCTCTCGCTACGAGAAACCTACCCCTTCGCTGGTGATGGTCCCATGTTCCAGCCCCACTAAGCCACCCACGCTCGCGAATCCTCTCCCCTCGCTACGGCGAACTGCCCGGGCATCCACGGTCGCCCCATTCCGTTCTCGGCACCACAGCGTGTAGCATTATATCCCGAGCGACAGCGAACGACCACCTGCCTGCCCGCTCTCTGTCTCTATCCGTACTGTTTGGCCTGACTTAGCCCCATACCTGGGCTCTGTTGTCGCTGCTGCCGCTTCCTCGCCGCTGCTGCTGCCACTGCTGCTGTGTCCGTTGCCGGTCCAACCGCGCCAAACAAAACGTCGCCGGTTACACAGTTTTTTTGTTGTCTAAAATCGAGGAACAGCCGCGACAAGACAAGTAGAGCAATTTGTGTACAAAACGGACTTATAAAAAAAAAAAAACACAATCGCGGGCACAAACGGGATAAAAAGATATTCATCGTTCGTACGAAAATTTGATTCTTCAGTTTGTGAGAAAAAAAAAAAAACAACAAAAAAAAACAAAACGGTTCTTCGATTTTTTTTTTCGACTGTGTAATAATAAATAATAATTCGTGAATAAATATATTGGCAATACGCTATTTTAACGAGACACGTGAATTAGATATATATTTATATATATATATACGTGAGAGAATATATATATATATATAGTATATATATACGTATACAGTGATCAAAGGGGTGAGAGAGAAGGCGACACACACGTGCGCGCATCCGGAGCAGAGCACAGGGATATATAGAGTTATAGAAGATAAAGCGTCGAGGCCTACACACACGCGCGCAGGTCCCTACCGAAGCAGAGAGACCAGCAGCTGCATTTAGGGGTGAAATATCGTGACGCGAGGATCACCGTCTCCGTTATTAAATCACTGAGTATAATCCTTTCGTCTGTGTTTTCGCAACGAGGAATTTCGCGAAAGTTCAAAATACGAGAATAGAAAATATTAAAATAATATTCGTGACCGAGATTGAGAATAACGCGCGGGTTTTTATTCTCGTCTCGTTCGAAATTTCGATAATCGAGCTGGAGATTAAAATACACAATAATAATAATACTTTCGCCGAAAAAGACGAAAAAAACAAGTTGTGACATTGCCAAGGTGGAGGTGTAGTGAAGCCGACAGGTGACAGCTGTCTTTGCGGCTTAATTGTATTAATATCGGATAATAATCGTACGATATTTCGGTGAGACGAAAAAAAAAAAAAATTAAATTTCGACGATTCTCTCGCGATAGTGAGAGAATTGAAGTCGGCTTCGAGACGACGCCGACGAATTGGTATTGCAACGGTACCGAGTACCAGGGGATAACGTCGGGAAACAACTGTCAGCCAAAAGTTTACACAACGGCGGTCACCACGTACATCACACCGCTCATCACCTCTGAAAAGGTACGAAATGCCGTTACGATCGTCAGTGCAAAACGGAGCAACATTTTGGTCGAATTTTTTTTTTATTCTATTCATCTGTCGTTCACGAAATTCGTCGGTGATGTCAGGTTTTAGATTTGGAATTTCTTTTTTTATTTTTTTTTTGTGTCGGTCTGATTCGTCACGGTGTATTTCTACTGTGGCCGTCGGATAGTTGAGGGACCGCAGGGCACATAGTCAGTTGGCGCGAGTCTCGGGTTTACCCTCGGCTCTTCTTATCTCACCCCTCTTGCCTTCAGTTTTGACAAAGGATCCCCCGGTCTCTCTTTGTTAAGGGGACCCCGCGCTTTCACGCTCGCTTTCCTCTTCTATCTTTGTCGAAAGCTCGTGTCTCTCGGTGACTACGTCGACTGTCGCGTCGCGGTATCTCGTTAAGCCCGAAAACTCATTTTATCTCGCGAATTCTGGGCTCCTAGCTCTCCGGCTATATGAACCACCACGGACGCTGACGGTGGCGCGATGACGAGAATCGCGCTCGTTACGGTCGACATGGACGAGGGAAAGTGGAAGGCGAGAAGGCGAAGAGTAGAAGAGAAGAGAAACGAAAGGAGATCTTCATCCCCCTTTCGCTGCGAACGTCTCGTCTCCATTTCTGTCAACGTATCCCTCTTGTAGTAGTACCCTCAAAACGCGAAGGGGGATGATTATTATTTTTCCTCACTCAACGCGATATCGCTCCCTCTCTTTCATCGAGTCCAACCGCCCTCCGTCAGATACTTTTTTACGACCCGACTCCAGTCCCCGCGAGTATCCTCAAAGTTTATGAAAACAGTCTCGTAAAAACAGCGGCATAGACGTCGTGGGTACGTTCAACTCCGGGCACTTCCGCTCTCGTTTATGAATCTTCCGGAACTCGCGTTTTTGGTTCTTCAACCCCTGTTTCTCTTATTCACTTTCACTTTGACAATAACGAGTTTTATCGTTCGTTCGAAGTATTTTCCGCGTTAAGAAAGCAAAATGAAAAAACAAATATATAAGTAGAAATGGCCGATACTGATCAGACTGCTTGGTCCCGTTGGGAGTGCGAGTAATTTTTTTTCCCTCGTTTCTGCAATAATATATCTTGGCCATCACGAGTTAAACGCCGAAGAGTGGAGAGCGACGGTAGAGAGAAAAAAAAAATGTGGAAATAAAGAAGAAGCGTCAAAGTTACGGTTTCGCGAAAACCTCGAGAGCGTGAACGTCGATCTTCCTTAAGCGTCGACGAAGCGACGTTTTCTCCTGGATATCCCACGGGTAATTTTACTTCGCGTTTCCGTTCCGTTACCGTTTTTTTCTTTACGACTCTCCGTTAAAGTCCCAGTGCTCACTCGAGCGAAAACGAGCGCGCAACCGCCCCACCGGTGGAAAGCTTGTGTAGGCAGGCTATAGGTATCGCTTCATTCGCGTAGTGTTTGATGGGGTCTTTCTCGTCTCGACGTCCGAGTACAGAGAGAGAGAGAGAGGGTTGAGTGCGCCCGTAGAAAAATGTTGTGTGTTTTACCTTCGATCTAACGACAGTAAAAAGTGGCTGGACGATATACTTCGATCAGCGAGAGTCGAGGAACGGTGAAAAAAGGGGCGGCGGGGATAGAGTGTGTTGTATCACTCTGTACCTGAGACGAATAGGGGGATCGATACGGTAGTACCGAGGAAAAATCTCTGCTCGGGTTCACCGCAGAGGTTAACGGGAAAATCGGGTCTCGCGGTTGCCTAGCTGCGACTCGAAGTAATCAGGAGGTGCATCGAAGGGAACCAGAAAAGAAAGAAAGAGGAGGGTAGAGAGAAAAAAAAAAGCTAGTAAAGTAGAATGAACTACCCGCGGTATAGGGGACCGAGAACGAAAGCGCGCGGTACTGGTACAGAGAAAGAGAGATCGTATCGAAGAGCGATAAAGTGATATCGACGGGAAGCTGACAGAGAAACAGGAACAGAGTAGAAAAGCGTCGATAACGACAGGATTTCCATCGTACGAAAGTGTGACAGAGGTAGAAGAAGAACCCTGAAAACCGGAATTAGAACCTTCACCGATGTCGCGAGAGTGAGGCAGACACATTTCTCCGCGTCTCACTCCTGTTTACATCGAAACGCTTTTAAATCCGAGCGACTACTAGAGCGCCACTATAGGATATATAGAAGGTATAGGATAGAAATAGGATCCTCTACACCTATCGTACAAGTACGTTACTCTGACGGTTGTCTCGGACTCTCGAACCCGAGGAAAATCTCACCCCTCTTCCCACACCCAGGATTCGACTGGGGGGATAATACGTGTGTGCATGAGGATTGAACAGAGAGAAATTTCAGAATACATGAATTCCACGTTTCCGCAAGCTCTTCCCTCTTCTCTACAGCGTCGTCATCCATGCCTCCCACGTTCTCATTCCTAGAATCCGAGAGAACCTTTTGCACAACGGCAGAAGCACAAGGAGAAGCGGGGCAGAGGCACGAGCCGCCCCTGACAAACGGCCGAAATGCAGAAGTAGGTTAACTCCACTCGGTTCGCTTCGACCCTCCCGATGGCATCCTGCTCTACCTTCCTTCCTCTTTCCTTTCCCTCGCTCCCTGTTCCGTCTTTCTCCGATCTCTCGTTTTGGCCTTCGAAGCCACCCTCCGACAGTGGCCCTCTGCATCGACAGGCGTCTATATCTCTCTCATCTTCCCAAACAACCTCACGACTCTCTCCCTCCTCTCCCTCCATAGCAACGTCGTCGTTTTTCCTTCGGCACCCTTCCCGTCTGTCGACCCTCTCTTTTCCGCGCACTGCGCTCTCAATCTTTTTCTAACTCAATCTCTTTCCTCCGTTCGGATTTTTACTCTCTCCGTGTATATCGTCGCGTGTAGAACCGAACGGAAAAACTCACCCCTCCCAATCCCCTCTCTTACCCTTCTTACCGTTGCAGCGCGCTGCATCTCGAGAGATTTTTCCTCTCTGTGACGTTTTTCATACTTTATAGAGAAGAATCGCTTTTGCCACTTTTCCTCGCGACTTCGATGCTCGAGTTTCTACTGATTTCTCGTAGTTTATATTTACCAAGACGCCCTTGGAAAACCCTTTGATGGATTGAAACGCTCTTTGCATATTCTAAAAAATATCGATGTTCCTTCCGCGGAACATTTTGAAATTTATTTATGTACCACTCGTCGATGAAATGTTTCATACATATCGATAGAATCTTTCCATCGATCGCTTACATAAATCAATGGTTAATTAAAGTCCATAAATTATTATTAATTAACAAACCAACAAATATATTTTTCTTCGTGAAAAACGGACTAATTAAATGTAATTGAAAGAAACGATTTTCTCCGCTATCTTATAATAGAATTTATTTCTCTACCTGTTGCAAATATATCTTAGTGTGTCACCCGCTTATTCGTGACTCTCTAAGCTCCCTTCACACAGCTGCTAAGAGAATTCGTTCCAATTATCGTGTCCGGTGTTAAATATTCCGGCAGAGTTACGTAACGAGACGAGTGCAACAGTAGTTAGAACACCGCTACGAGAATAGAATATAATTATCCATACTAATAAAACTCGACACGGCAAACGAGCGCAGAAATTCGATGGAGTGTTACCGGGGATGGGTGTCTCCACCTCCCAACGTTGCTATGCTGTGCCGATTATTCCGCAGTATTTTGTTATTCGAAACGCGATTCCGAATAGTGGTCGCATTAACAGTCGGTTTTATCGTCGCTAACTACCGCCTATATATATGTTATGCAATTAACGATGTGCTTAACTCGTACTGCCGTTCACTACATTTATAGTGTATATTTGTCGCATTTTCATTCCACCCCCCCGACGAGACCCCGATTTGTACGATAAATTCCCGCGGATTCGCAAAACATTTTTTGCTTCCCATTTTTTTTTTTTTTTTTTTTTTTTTTTTATCTCCACACTTCGGCCAAATGCCCAGTGGAATGCGCGAAGCTTCTGTACCCGAAACGCGCATCACCCTCCCCACATAATGTGTAACTACCGAACGTTCAACCTGCATAAGCCGTCTGTGTACGCGTGCGTAAGTGTATATGCTTCTGGACCATAAATTCGAGACTTGGCGCACAGCATTGGCTCGCCATCCTACTGCTGCTGCTACTGGCCACATTATTAATTAGCCGCTCTCGTGGTCCGCTCAGATTTCAGGCTCCGCGCGTAACCTTTATCCGGACATCAGTGCCGTGAGATGGATAGATTAATAGGCAGATAAAAGACTTAACTATCGTTTTTACTGTGTAAAAACAAAAAACATTCGGCAATTTATCCGCGAAACATTATTAAATCGACAACTCAGTATTAAAAAAAAAAAAAATTTAATACGCCACTCTTCGAGTGGAAAAAAGTTTGATTATTGCGAATATATATATATACATTTTTTTTTTCATCATAAAAGTCATATTTAAAAGGTATAACGAATTGGTATATAGCTAGAGAATTGCAACGCGTGGTCAGAGTGACGGAAGAATATTAGTAGCGGTGAGGGTAGGAGGAGAGACTGTAAAGCGGCGCAAAAGAGTGCATTGAGCTTTCGGGAGGGTGAGGGGGTGGAGATTTTTGCAGTCAGAGTATTAGCAGTGAGTGAAATTGGAGCAGAGCATTTCCAGCGAGTGTCAGTCTGGGATACATAGAGCCGCGTTTCGGCTTCGTCTAGTGCGAGTGAGTGAGGATTCGAGTGAACGAGTTGAAATATAAAAAGAATGAAAGAAAAAAAAAAGAATAAATGAGAAAAGAGAAAACGCTCGACTATCATCCCGACATTAATGCGGATCAAAGGAAGCTCTGGGAAATGGACGACGAGGCTGTGCGAGAACTGGACGGTTTGAAACGGGGCATATAGGAAAGCGCGCCAGCGAGTCTCGAATGCTGTTCGCTTCGCGAACGTCAGGCGTGCGCCCCTCTCCGCCCCCTCGTCCCGGGGGAACCGCGCCGGTGAGAGAGTTCTCTATGTCTGCTCTCTATAGCATCGCTTGGCTCACGAGCTTTTATCTTCGAGCTTAAAGAGTGACGCGTGATTTTCCGATATGTATCGAGAGAGGAAGATACGAGAGAACGAAGTAGAAAAGAGTATGCGGATAGCGGGCTAAGGCTGTAGTGTAGAAGCATCGAGTGGCCGATCGTGGGTGGAGTGCGCGAGGAGAATGAAACACATTGGTAAATCTCTGCGATCTCAAAGTGGGAAAGGGAATAGTTTCGTGCACCAGACGGTCAGCGCGGGTCAGTGCATCACGTGTCTGTATGCGGAGCTAATTTTTTGTCGACATTGACGGCGCATCGACGAGAAAACCTCCCGTTCTTCGATATATCAAAATTTTTTTCTCGAGGATTTTTTTTTTTTTTTTTTTTTTTTTTTTTAAGGGTAAAAGTGGTAAATATGATATTCATCGTGAAAAAAAACCACGTTACCCTACATCTCTACACTTTTATCCTTCGCGTATATACTTAAGCCGTTAGACCTCCATCGCCCGATAATCGAAAGCGGTTGGTATAGTTTCGTGAAAATCTAAACACACACACGAACGCACAAACACCGGGAAAAGTTTCGACTGCGTTCGTCATACTATCAGACTATAGTACCCTTAGCGTGGAGAATCGTGAAAGCTCTTGGTCCGGAGGCTCTCGATTCACGGCGGGGGGGAATGTCGGATTCCCCTGGTAATCCGATAAAGTCGCAACTCAAACAGTTTAAGTCAGGATAGCAGCGGCCTGAATGTGCCACCGTGGTATAGCTAGAGGCTCACGCCTCGGATATAGCGGTGTATATACTCTATATACTGGAAAGCGACGCCCGTAGCCAATAGCATTCAGGGGGTGCGGTGGCGGACACTCTCGTAGGATGTAATGGACCGGATTTGGGGAACGAGGGTAGCCCTCGGTCGTTGATGAAACGAGCACGAGAGAGAGATAAATATATTGCGCTACTTTTACCTCTCCCCCTCAACCTCTCACCGTATATACACGAACGTCGCAACTTTCGGAAATTAAATTCGATCGCTCGGTGAGAAAGTCTCCCGAGCGCCGGCTTTATATCCGCGCCTCTCTTCCTATCCCATGAAAAGGGGCGGGTGGGAAAGAAAAATAAATAAAATTACCATAAATTCAATTCTCACCCTCTGATCTTATTCTCCCTTTGCCAATCGTTTCAATAAAAAGCGCCACCATCTAACCCCCCGCCACCCCTTCTTCCTCCTCCCTACCGCCACTGTTAAATAAACTACTTACAATCGTAATATATTTCGTCACGTGCCGGATATAAATAAATAAGCAAATAAGGCGCGTAATAAAATTGACGTTGCGAAACTCATCTAACAGGTAGAAACCGAGATTCTCAACGTTACGGCTTCGTGAACGCGGGTAAACTATATAGCAAAGGGGAAACAGGTCCTTGTCTCGTTAGCCTTGAGTCACGGTTTACAGTACCGGGTTTCCTTTGAGACCCGCAGAAGATATTCAGCGAATATAATGCGAGACGCAAAAGCGAGAAGCCCTCTATCCGTATAACGATGCGGCCTCTTCTCGGAGGCCCCTCGCGCGTTACGCATTTACACAATTGCGTGCGGAACCCTACCATAGTCTCGCCCGCAGCAGATGTAAAACAACTATGGCACCGCTCACGCTGCGTAGTACACTGAATAACCCTCGTGAGTGAAATAAGATTCGTTTCAAGACCGGTTTCTGGGAACCCGAGTGTTCGTTCGCTACGCAAATATTCCAATCTCGCGGCTCGTACCGCCGGATCAAAAAATTTCTCAACGATTACGAAATTATTATTATTTTTTTTAATACAGAAATAACTATACACATTGCAGTTTCTACTATGCTGTTTTCTATTGGGTTAAGAATTTCGTACGTGAAAACCAAACTTTCGTTATAAAAATACGGAAACCACGTCGTTCGCGGCGATGTTTTTTTTTTTTTTTTTTTTTTTGGTAAATAAGCTCGATGGGAAAAGCTTCGCCCGTGGCAAATTCCCTCGAGGGTGACTACAAGGAGTATTTTCCTCGAGGGATGAGAGTTTCCAGGGTGGGCGGTAGTGCCCGGTGTAACATCGAGATTCCATAAATAATGGTCAGGCGGAGGGTTGTTGGAGGAGCGAGAAGTGCCCAAAGTCCAGACTCGGTTGGTTGGAGAATTGCTTTACCGTTGCTGTATGGTTTGTGTTGTGCTTTCCTCGTTGCCACCTATTTCATACACGCGTCTAGACATCAACCGTTAGCTTGGTAGATTACTCACGTACACGAAAAGCATTAGGGTAGTAAGTGTACGAGCGTAAGGATGTGTTCGCCGAGAACCTCCCGCTGCTTCGTGTAGATTTCGGTTCGCTGCGTAGCCAGCGCGGTAGCAAGTGGCGCGGTAAGAGGACGAGCGCGGAAGCAAGGGGTCACACGACTGTGCTGGACAGTGCGCGATAGGGAAGCTTGGAGGCTCTCGAGGTTACGAGCCGACGCCTTGGCCGACGGTCCCTGATAACCCGGAGCCAGAAGCAGGTCGTGTTCTCGTGGAGAGCACCATACCTCGAAGAGAGCGAGCGAGAGAGACCCTTGACTCTTCCTTTCAAGCCCCGGGCGAACCTTGTACCCCATCCCGCTATTTATTACCCCGGCAACTTAACTTGTATAAAATGTCAGACTACGTGAAAAATAGGGGTTACTTTATACATATATTTTCATTTTTTTTTTCTTCAAAAGTTTCTCTTTTCTCGACTGGATATTATCATATTCGAAATATATCGAACGATGGAGAACTTAATTTGGTATTAATGGACGTCGTCCATCTTAAAAATATTTGAATAAATTAAAGGCGGATTTTGAAATTGTTTTATTCGATGAAGATAAACGCGACAAGGGTAGGATAAAAAGTGGGGTAAAAAAAGATCCCGAGGCGGGATATAAGGGATGAAGAATAAACGATCGTCGTCTATCCACGTGAAACGTTGGTACGTGAGGAAAGTGAAGGACCGTCTCGGGGGTTGGAAACTCTCGTAACCCACCGGATGATAACCATTTTACTCAGGACTCGCTCTCGCTCGCTTGCACATTCATCCGTTCGACGAAACCCCCTTTTACTCCATTTCCCCTCATCAAGGGGGAGCAAATTCACAAGGACCCCTCGGACTATTTCCTAACCCTCGGCGCCCTACGGTTTCTCTATCTGTATAGTATATATATATATATAAATCGTTCTTTCCTCTCGGTGCAATGACTTTCTCAATTTGTTCGTCTCTGTTTCTTCATTCCCTTATACCACTCGCCGACGTCACCGACCTTTGTCGCAGACGAAGGAATTAATTGCGAAAGCCATCACTTTTACGACCACCGATTCCTCACCCCCACCCTCTTCGACTCACATGGATTTACTTACTTCTCGTACCTTTTTTTGTCCCTTTCCACGGCCACTCGGCCTCCCCGAAGCTCGTATATACGATTGGACACTCGGCCGGGTTTGACCTTATTAGTTCGACCGAATTACAGTCGTACAGGAGAGAGGATTCGAGAGAGCGAGAGAGGCATAAACCTCTACAAGCTGTCGCAAGATTGATCCAACAATGCCTCGAGGGTTCGCGTTCACCTTTTGGCACACTGAACGTGCCGGCACGTTTCTCACTTTGCCTTCGCCTTCGCCTTCGCCTTCGCCTCCCTACGCGGTATACATTGTCGTCTATCGGGCAAGCAACCCCTCGAGAGAGCGAGTGACGAAAGGGACGAAAGGGGGAGGAAGCAGTGACTCCTGCTACTGGTCAACCGACCATTCTCCATAGAATTCTAACTGGCGCTGGCTGCGTTTCCATGAATCTTGCAACTCTCGGTTTCGTCCGAACACAATGCCCACAGCTTCCGTTTCTCGGTGTACGACGTACCTCGCTATTCCACTGTTGGGATCAAATTAACCCTATGTACTCTGTCCAATACGGAGAAAATCTACTTTAGCAATCTTACTCCCTCGAGTTCACTTGAATCCCGCTACTCGCTTTTATAATAAAACATTTAATTTACAATTGGAATAAAATAATATTTCGAACCCACTAACTCCGCAATGAATCTTCATTCATCGCATACCATTTGTTGCATCGGATTAAAAATCTCCTCGTCATTAGCCTCTGTTTACTCGGTTCGAGAATACGCCATCTCCTTCTCTCCTTCTTGTTGCATAATAAAATTCCCTTTGATATAATATGTCGCGAGTTACGCGGAGCTTGAATTTCGTTAGAGGCTCCGGTGGAAGAACGAAATCTCGAGAGAAAAATATGTGTTTCGCGAAGGCGAAATGGGAAAAGCGGAATAGGAGAAGGTCGCGGGACAGCTTCGGAAAATTAAAAGAGTTTCCTCTCTCGTCGAGGGTGAATAAAACAGAAAAAAAAAATAAAAAAATTCGTGCTGTTTCTCGCGGGGCGAAGGAGAGAAAGGAAATGTGAGTGAAAGACGAAGGAATGAGAAAGAGAGAAAAATAGGGGTGGGTAGGGTCGAGTGGATAAGCATAGCTGGTACGAGGACGGCGGTCGGTAGCATCGCTCTGCTCTATGGTAGAACCTCTCCCCTTCGGCTTCTCCTCCCCCTCCCCCTCCCCTCACCTCCCCCCAAGTGCAGCTACGGCGTTCTCGTATACCTCGGTTGTCTACCCCCGCGGGCGATGAAACTATAAAGCTACTCCTGGTAAGTTGTAAAATTGTAATAGCCTTCCGGTATTTACATAATGCCACGGAATAATAAGTGGAACTCTTCTCCTTCTCATATCCTCCCCCTCCAACCCCCTGTTGTGCGGCTGATATGCTGTTACTATACCACCGGATGTCGAGAGATTCTCGTTTACCCTTTCGCAATGCGAACTTACACCACCGCGATGCTGTTTTCTCCTGTGTATATGTATGGATGTACGCGAGAAGCGAGCTGAGTGCAGTTAGGATTTCGGGTGGTCGGTAGAGCAAGTGCAGCAGCCCTCTTATCTACTCTAACGACCGGCGAAGCACGTCGTGAGTTATAGCTTTCTTTTCTTTTTCGTCTACCGTATCTTCCTTTCTTCTGCTACATTACGAAGATATATCGGTAGTGATTATTCCAGCAAAAACATTTGCCGTTCGTTTGTCAACCGCGTCAAAGCTGTTTATATGAATAATTAAGGGGTGTAAGACATTTTGAAATTCAGTTAAAAATTGCGAATTCGCAGTTTTTATTTTGGGTTTAAACGCGAATGAGGCAACTGGTGGAAAAATGGAGTCTCGTCCGTCCCCAGCAACAAGTACTACTTGGTGGTCTCTTCCGGAGCCCTTCGATATTCGAAGATCATCTTCAATACCCTTTCCGCGCCGTTATAACCTCTTTTAGCTATTCTCTTAGTCTCAATAGCACTTCATGTGTTATTTCGTCAGTCGTACAGCTGTATCAACATTATCGTATTCATAAAACATTGTGATTTTCTGTATTTCCAAGAAGACATGTCTCAGCTTCCAGCTATTTGGTCCAAATGGGTAATTTTTATTTTCGAAGTTACCGAAGTTCTTCGGCAAACTTCCAGCTTCGCACGACGGCAACATTACGCGATATTCCGAGATGTTTCTCAACTCGAATGACTTTTTAGATGGTACAAGAAATTCACATAAAATATATATATATATATATTTTTTTTTGTTCTTAAAACAATCGACTTTAATCCGTACGATTAAAGTTCAATTGAGCAATTGCTAACACCCAAGAGAAAAGGTGAAACGCTTTTCCGCATAACAATGTATTCATTACGATTCTCTCGCTTCGAGTAATCTGAACGAAAATTTGAAAGATCTCCTTTCTCATCTATGAAAAGTCCACCGCAAGATTTCTGAAGTCCCTCCGTCGCTTCAGTTATCGCTATCATCATCCCAGCCTCGCGGTGCCGCAGTCTCACCCAATCTTTCTGTTCTCCTACCGCTCTTCTTATACCAATCTTCTATCAAGAAACTTGAATTTCTTCGTCGAGACTTTCGCTCGAGTCGTTGGATAGAGAGAAGCCAGAGACGAACGAACGAGTGCAGTTCTTCATTCGAATAAGTAGTCATCCTCTCCCTTTCGCTCTCCGGATCGGCTGCACATTTGCCGTCTATCTGTCTCCGCGGCTCGTATCTCGGCATTGAAGAAAAACCAGACGGAGTTTACGATTCTTCTCTCGGAAACTCTCCGGAGAGCTTCTTTCGCATCCCCTCTTTCTCTCTCTCGTCTCGCGTTCTTTATTCTTAGACTCGACGGCAAGAGGATGGTTTTAAAAAATGGGGAAGGGAGGGAGCAGCCACTGTTGAAGGAGCTTTCAAGTAAAAAACGAGGCACATTCAGAGAAAAGGAAAGTGAACGAAGGAGTCGAGAGTGAGACCGAGTGATTTATTTAATTTTACGAATTTCCGCGACGGCACTGTTCCACGATTTCAATTATCATCCCGTAGACTTTATACACTTGGCTGATTAGCCACCCCGTGTTTTTTATTTCTGTCTCCCGCGGCTCGTCATTCGCCTGTGCAGCTTCGGAAGGCGAGAAAAGAATTGAAGTTTATCCTCAATCCAAAAGAATCTCGCTGGTCCGCAACGTCAACGACACAGTTGTTAGACGGCACACGCTGAGAGAGCTAAAAAGGAACGGTGGAAAGTTGCGGGAACAGGGAGAAAGAAGGGGGTGAATTGATGCTGAAATAGCTGAATATAGGGGTGAGAGCAGTGAAGGGTGAAAGGACGATGCCGAAGCTTCGTGTGTTATTCGCCGGAGGAGATGCGCCAAGATAAAGAGGTCTAAGCCAGCCATCACTGAAATTGCCTCGAGTTTACCAGCTTGCATTCCCTCCCCTCTTCCCTTGGTACTCTCGACTCTCGACCATCTCCTCCATATTTAGCCGGAAACCAACCCTCTCCTTACTCGTGTTACTCTCGTGTGTGTCCATTTACTTCGTCTATACAACCCTCGTAGTCTTTCTTCGCGTTCATACTCCGGCAGTTCTGCCGTCCAACTCGATATACTCAACTCTCGTCCCACCCCCGGGTTTGTAAACCCGTCGAATGTTCTTCTTCTTCTTCTTTTTTTTTTTTTTTTTTTTCACTCGTTCTATGTCGTATCTCTTTCGCTCGCTCGTAGACGAAAATCCTGGATGCTCGACGATTCAAGAGCCGGATTATAAAACGATCGTATTATCGGGATTCCGGTCGACTGGCGAGCAGCAGCCGGCTCTCGTCTCTCTGCAAGCTTCTTCCAGCTGTCCTCGCAGCAGTCTCGCTTCATTTTTCTTCCTCCTTATCCTATCTCTTCAATCTATCGATTTCATTCATTTCGATTCATCTCCGGAGATAGTACGTTGATTTTTTTTCCTCCACCCTTTTTTTTCCTCTCGCTTCTTCCAATCGCTTAGAGACTCTCTGTTTTCTTCGATCATCCCTTCGTACCTGTATATACATAGTCTTCGGAATTGTACCGTCGATATTGAGTGATTCTCTAAACGAGAATTTCTTTCGATAACAGCACTTTGGATTTTGCGATATAGAAAAGATCGGGAAAAAACATCGATGCTATTGAAACGATATTTTTCAATAAAAATCATATCGACATTGAACGCATCAAAATGGTTTCACGGATTTTCCTGTGCAGCTTTTTTTGCGGAATTTTTTTTTTTTTTATTTTGAAGGGATATTTTTAAAGGGATTAAACTAGGGCATCGGGTCGAGTCGTTATGGGTCCGCGCAGCGTCGAATGAAAACCTTTGGCCCTCAGCCTTTTTTCCCGGGTCAACGTCAAGTGGAGACGTTTACAAGAAATGTTCTCGGGAACCGCGCGGCAGTGCTGCGGGAAAGGTCCCCCCCGCGTTCACCCTACCAACCAGGGAAACTCGATACCACGAAGCTTTTGCAACTATCGAGAAGTAGGTTCGTACACGTACCTCGTAAAGGCAAGTGGGTTCCGCTCGAGAGCCTGTGCCTCGGCTCTCCTCTGCGCAACCGGCCTCCTTCATCCCCCATCTCCTCCCCACTTCCCCTCTTTCGTCGTTTCTCTCTTCACTTCGCTCTCGCGTGTGCTCAACCCGCGGGTTTTTTTCTTTTCATTTTCTATGGGTGATTTTTTTCTCCTTTTTTTTTTCTTCTCTTATACTTCTCTCCCTCCGAAGTACCGCGAAGCTTTTTACCCCCATCGCCGGCTCTCGAGTAACACGGAAGCTGTATAAGCTCTCCGTGCAACAAACCCTCACCAATACCCTTCTACCCTACAGCGGGTATAACACGCGGTAGGTATTACGTAGTTTCCGGCATCCTCCAGATTCGCGGGCTGCGGTACGCTGCTCGCGTATTATTTTTTTTTTCTTTACTTGGAGTGCAATAAAAATAGAGTAAAGAGTGAAAACATAGGCAAGTCTGAAACTTCATGAACGTGGTAAAAAGAGCAACGTTTCGTATGTGTAGGCAGTTTGCTCGTATGGGTAATTGGACGTATATCACGAAGTGAGGCAATCGAGAACCTTAAAAAAAAAATTGCTGTACTTCGTTGACTTAACCGAGTGAAAAAAAAAAAAAAAAATCCCTCGGATTTCGAAAATTGTTACTCGACAATTTAGAAAGGTTAGGTAGCCGTCCCGCAGCTTATTTTTATGTGTCTCTAACATTTGCTGTTTTTTTTTTTTTTTTTTCGTATTTATTTTACGAGCACATAGTCCGTTCATATTTTAGCCGTAGGGGCTTCTTATCAATTTCTTTGGGTCCGTGCGTCGAGGAACGAAGCACTGCCATTTCTCAAGCGTTCTCGCTCGTCGCACCCTACGCTCGTTTATTCCTTCATCTCCCTCGATGCGCCGGTCTCGAGTCTCCACACCCCTTCAGCGGGTTCCGCCCGACTCTTACTTCGTTCGCAATGCTATCTTGGATTCCGTCGGGTGGAAAAAAAAGCTTCGCTCCCGGCAACGTGATAAGGGTAGAAGAGAGTACGTATAGCATCATTGCCGGGTACAAACCCCACCTCAGCTTTTCTTTTCGCGCTCGTCGTCGTCGTCTACTCTTTAGGAAGCGCACACAACCCTCTGTCGGAGAAGAGCCAAGGAACGAGTTCGCCTCGACTGAGTTTCCACTCTATCGCACACCCTCTCGGCCGACGCTTACAAGCCACGAGGGATGATTACGCTGTCGCATTATTAATTGCACGTTTCGCAAAGCCGCGGTGTCTGCTGCGAAAAAAAAAAAAAAAAAAAAAAAAAAAAACAGAAGCATAACATCTTTCTCTCGACAAGAATTATAAGTTAATTATCTATACAACAGGGATTAAACTGGATTAAAAAAAAATGTTCGAAAAAAAATGCGATACATCGAAAATATCGTAAGCAAAAACATTGCAAAACTGTAAAATCCATTGTAATTTTGTTTCTCAAATTCACAGATGGTGACAAGGACAAAGAAGATATTCGTCGGTGGCCTATCGGCGCCGACGACGCTGGAGGACGTCAAAAATTACTTCGAACAGTTCGGACCGGTGAGTAAAAGAAAAAAAAAAATTCATTCTGCGCAATTCATCGCGTACCGCGAACAATTATAAAACCGGTGACCCGGTAGAGAGTATTTATAGAAAATTTGCGCATCAACCAATGCGCATATATACATATATCCGGTTATTCAATCTAAATATGCAACCCGCGTATAATGGAAACAAAAACTCTCATGGAGATTGTTCCAAACGCGTTTACATTTAACAGTTAGAATTTCATCGCGTTCCATTCTCTCGTCAGTTGGGGGAGAGGGGGGAGGGGGGGGGGGGGGGGGGGATTCTCGCAGTCGACGTTTTCAGACACGTGCAACACACTATGATCGTCACGATCACGCTTCACCGTGTCACCATAGTATACTCATTAAATCCGTGGAAAGCTTTTGGGTCGGGAGTAACGGTGATGCGTCGTTGCTCTCGTATACCGCACATTGAACGCGCGCGTATAGCAAATGCGAATCAGTGATTTTGACCGTGTTGCAAGCTCGGCAAACCTCCCCCTGTCCCCGACGGTCGACGTTGACCAGCGTGACGTAGTGGCGAGAGATGCGCGCCCCCTACGCCATTCATCCAACTACGCTTCAAATGACGTGCGAGTTGGACGAGCGTAACACCGTAATTGTAGAAATTTATCACTCATACTGTCTGCTCATTCCATATTCTGTGATGTGGAAGAGAAACGTTATGGTCCTTGACGAGAAACAAAAACAAACGGAGCTTCAATATCATTGATGTATCATTAACATTGACGACATCATTCGCTGATTAATCATAAAAATCAAAACGGGAAATGGCGTCGCGTGTAAATTCAAGAAGTTTCGATGTATGCAATACTCGCTGTATCCGTATGAAACCACAACGGATACGAGACCTTACATCGTAATGTATCGAATTCACCACATTTACGATAATCCGAATTCATCCCCAACTTGGTCTTTCCTAGAAGTTGGACGTTAATCGTTATCGAAGTTAATCGTAAGGGTATCCTACCCCTTTTATAAAATACTATCAATTTGATGACCAAAGGTCCTTGACGAGAAACAAAAACAAACGGAGATTCAATATCATTGATGTATCATTAACATTGACGACATCATTCGCTGATTAATCATAAAAATCAAAACGGGAAATGGCGTCGCGTGTAAATTCAAGAAGTTTCGATGTATGCAATGCTCGCTGGATCCGTATGAAACCACAACGGATACGAGACCTTACATCGTAATGTATCGAATTCACCACATTTACGATAATCCGAATTCATCCCCAACTTGGTCTTTCCTAGAAGTTGGTCGTTAATCGTTATCGAAGTTAAAATTCTAAACGCGCGGTACTTTTTCGTAGGATTCACGAAACTCCTAGTTAGTTCCAGTTTAGTTTCTCGTTCGCGTTTAGTTAGCGGAACGTGGGAGCGTTTTCCCAAACGTACCACCACGGAGGTTTAACTATCGCGTATACATAGCCAGTAGAATTCGTAACTGTACCGGTCAGGCTATCGATTCTCCGGATCCTCTAATCGCCCGAATAGTTTGCCCGATAGTCCCGTGACTCCCAGGACTATCCTTCGTCCTTTATCCTACCTCTATCTTCTTCATGAAGGATATTCCAGTAGTAGCGGCAGTAACAGGGTATCCCGGTCTTTCCATATACCGTATGAACGTACCTCGTCTCGTCCTGGTTGCCCGACCGGGCGTCTCGAATTACGGCAAACTTTCGTGAACGAAAACTCGAGATACGGCTTGGACTGTAGTGAGGTAAAGGGCTATTCCTTCTCTGTCCACACGAACGAGAATCAGCTACGGTCACAATTCTCCCCAAAGTTCCACATCGACGAGACTCATCGACGAGTGATTAGGAATTCAAGACTTGCATGAGATTCCGACGCTACGGTAGTTTATCCATTCCTATCGTGGCATTTGGAGATGCAACGGAAAGAAACCCCATTACCAACAGAAACGTTTATCCAAATTTTCGAAATTCTGTTAGAGATTTTTCGCCATTTTTTTTTCTTTTTTACGGACCCGAAGAAAGTCTCCAATAGGCCGGAGAGTCGTTTTGGGGATAACGGAGATAGGGAGTGTATATAGGAAAGACGCAGGAGGGTGACCCACATTGAGAGATACGATCGGAGCTCTGCGGTTCGCACACTAAACCCCTCCTCCGAGAAAGCGTACAAAGGGAAACCGACTAGTAGGTATACAAAAGAGATAACACACAGCTCTTTCTCTCTCTCGATTGTACACATAAAGTCGCACGCAAACATAAACGTGACGGGGCTCACCCTCGATTTCTATCTCGATATACGTTCTCCTCTATCCCTGTTTCGCGCTCGCTTCGCGCCCTTTGTGAGAAGCGATCGTTCACTGTTTCACAAATGAAATAGCGGAAAAGAAGAAACAAAAAAGAAAACCACTTTTTCTTGCCGCACGTTTTTTTCTGGACGAAAGCTAATGGCATTGCTAACGCTTTATATTTATTCGTATCAGAGAAATTTCAAACGCAAAGAGAACACGTCGATCGTAATAGAGTAACTACTGTAATAATGGATGCTACAAGGGATACTTAAAAGCTCATTGCCGAAATCGATTGCCCGACTTAAATTGGAATATCCAAAGAGCAGATTGCAATAGGGGTTGAACCTGTTTCGTAACGTCGGCATATTCCTAACCCATTTGACTCATCGATTTATCAACCCTCTCTATTGTTACTAATATTGCTGTAGCAATAGAGAAGCTTCATTATCCAGAGCAGCAGTTGGCAGTTAAAGCGTAATGGGCTCCGGTGGTTGGCATATGTCCGCCTGCAGTCTCCAATCTTCTTTCGTAAAACATTCATTACAGGGAGTGGCCAATAATTGTCATCTTAGTATCTTTTGGGGGCCAAGAAGACGAGCTTTCGATCCTTCTCTTAGCTTCGTAGAAGGTAATGGCCGTTGTCGATGCAAATTTCGTCGATAAATTACCGAACCTTAGCGATCCTGTCGACCAACCAACCCCCTCTGGCACTCTCATCTGTGCGTCTCTTCCTTTGGAGCCCTCAGCGGCTCTTGAGAAGAGCGAAAGCTCCCGTGGAGGGTTTCTTTCGTCGTACCCTTCTTACCCGCGTCTCGGTGGATATAGCACGCGATTTAAAACTTGGACGGTTATATCCAGAAGCGACGTTGGGCTTGAAAAATGAATGGGAGAAGACGAAGAAGAAGAAGTAGAAGAGGTGGGTAAAATGGGAGAGAGTAAGGCCGCGGTAATACGAGCACACGATGAAGAGTAGACCGCGAAAACCCGAGTGGAAAATGTGAGGACGAGAGAGAAAGCTTAATTGCGCTTGCTTTCAACTTTCAACTTGCCACCGCTCTCCACGCTTCTCTCGTCTGGAAGGATGAAGAAGGAAGAGAGGAAAGAGAACTTGACGGGGTAACCCGGACGAGCGAATGAAACGCCTCTCACGTTCTTTGGTCTGGCTGTGCGGCTAGCTCGCCGGTACTTAAAGGTACGGACTCGAAATTAAGAAATTAAGAATTAACGCGACCCGGAAACTAACCCCTCGCATTTCCTTCGTTCCCTCCCTTTTCCTCTTTCCCGACTACGTCGGCAAAGCGTTTGATCTCTGCGACGAGTAGATTTACCACTGTGCTGGAGCGACCAGGACCACCCCTCTATGTACCGCGATCCAGTCGAGTTTCATAGTTGCTCAACTGGAACATGATTTCTTCGCAATTTTGTGTGTCCCTTTTTATTTTTTAGTCCTCCCTTTTTATCTCCCCGTTCAGTTCGCGTCCCGGTGAAATTAATCATTCGCGAAAATCTTACTTTCTCGGACTTTTCCTTGGGGTTGGTAACAAAGTTGCGGTAGAAGTTGCACAGTCGGAGATACCCGAAACCTAGCAGTAGCCACAGCAGCATCGTTGTTCTTGTACCCTCGTCCAGGTGAATAAATAAATTTAACGGGCTGAAGCAACAGCAACAGCAGCACCACCGCCAACCCTCCCTGGGCGCTTGTCACGTTCGCAAAACGGGATAAATTCCGGGCGTCTGACAGCCATTTAAAACAATGCCGTCGCGAATACACGCCATTTGTAACCCTGTGCTGGCGGTGCTTTTGTTTTCCACGTTGCTATTCATTCCGGAACACACCATCCGAACCCTCCTCTGCTCTCCCTCTTCTCTACCCTCTACACGCTTCTCTTCTACTCTATCCCTGTGTTAGATTTTGCACTGTATAGATATGTAAATGTATATATATATATATTCAACGTGTATACATTTAACACAAACAAACACATACAGATAAAGCTCGTTCGCAGCTTTCCGTAGCTTGATACCCTTCCAGCGCAATCTCTCTCGACTTTTCTCTTCCCGCTCTGCGCCTCGTTTCTTCTCTTCATCCAACGAGAGAACGCACAGTGGGTGTTGATAGCGAGCGACCGGGTTGCCGCGTTATTTTTTATACCGATAAAAATGCAATTAGAAACGTACGATGATAACGCGTGAAGAATCGCGTTACTCGACGTTTCGTAAGGGTATCCTACCCCTTTTATAAAATACTATCAATTTGATGACCAAAGTTATCAGTACGGAAGCTTTTTTTTTATTTTTTAAAATTTATTGCAAACAATTTTTTTTCAACCGCGGAGAAGATGTCGACCCTTTTTCTTGGCGCCGAGATCAGTTTTTGTCTTGACAAGAGGGTCGGATAAGCGAGAATCGCGCTCGAGCGAACATGGTATATATTTCGCCTCGAGGAATGAAATTTATGAGAGTCCTTTATTCCACCCACTCGAGCATAGTCGACTTTGAGTTTGAGCAATTTATTCATTTCCTGGGGTTTTTCGGCTACGGGGACGACAATCTTCATCCCCCTCCCCCCCCCCCCCCCCACTTTTTTTATCCAAGTTTCACGATCTCAAGCTCTTACTCTTGTCATTTCCCCCTCGCGATACATCTGCTCACAATACACGAGAATGAGCTGTCCAATTAATTAATCCACTGTAAAGCGTAATAATAGGATGACGCGGGCATTGTAGAGTTTATCGATCTGGACAAACGATGGATAACACAAACCGTTGCAAGCCATACCGCGAGAGAGACTGGTGAAACTATAAACGCGAATGCTCGCGAACGGTTGTAGCATACAGACCAAGAAGAGAAGGAGGAAGTTGTTGCAAACAATGTTCGGAATTCGCTCCTGGCTCGCCGCGGCGATTGTTCGTTGAAAACAATGGTCCTATTGCCTGGCCAGGTCTGTTCTCATAGCCGGAGGGCTAAAGGGGGAGGATTTCAGGAAGTGGGCGTACGTGTGCTCTTACTCTTCCTCATCCTCCCCCGATGTCTCGACAATTCAGCTGGAACTTAGCTATTCTTTTATCATTTTCAAATGTAACGTTAATCTTTTACGAAGTGCCGAATACGCGTCGAAAGGATCGAAAAAAGATCGCGGAATATGCCGGATTTACAGCTTTGATTGTCAAAGATGGTCCATTGTGAATAAAGACATTTTCGTGGATGTTAAATACGATGAGAAAAGTATGTTCCGTTAGATGCGAAGCATAGAATACAAGACGAAACAGTGAGCTGAGCAAGCAATAGCTGTGGCACCAAATGGTGTGCTGCGTGCTTGTCGCATAGCTTTTGTCTCGGGAGATGCAAGCATCATTAGCGTCTCGCAACCGAGGGAGTGAGCGTAATGAGCGCACTAATCACCAACAGACTGTGCTCTCGCACTAGTATAACCCAAGCTGGAGCGTTGAGAGAAGAGCGAAAGAAAAAAAAAAAAAAAAAAACGAAAAAACACCGTCAATGAAACAAGCTGCATCAGCAACAGCTGCGAACTGCTGAATCTGCTGGAAACTACGAATGTACCGATATGTACGAAATACGACACTAGAGCTTGCGTGCAGCATTGTCATAAATTTTAATGAAACTACGCTTTTTGTGTCCATTTAACGCTCGTGTCATCCAACTATTTTTTTGTCGTTAAGGTCATCATGATTTATTGACGAGAAAAAGTCAGCTGCGTTTTCGCACTGATTAATTGCTCGAGTCATTTAATGCCATTTCAAAATTTCACCATATTTTGACGCAATTCTTTTTACCAAATTTAGCAATGAACGATGATAACGATGTTTTCGAATGAAAAAAAAAAAAAAAACCATTACGAAATAAAGACTTGGGGCGCCCTCTATCTTCACTCGCAATTTCCTAAAAACTACCCCTGTTAAAAAACTGATGACACGATGGAAAAAAACAAGAAAAAAATGTAACGCTTCCCTCGTCGTCAGCCACCGAGAACAGGCGCCCAGGAATGTTTGTCCGACAAATATTTGCCGTTCGAACGCATCCGAGTTGGTGCAACGAGGTATATATATGCATGTCAAAGTTTTACGTGTTGGTAGTGTATGCCGGGGTTCGTGGACATTCCGGAGGACCGTAGCGGCGCCAAAACTTACCACCCTCGATCGGGGGCCCTCCCTCTCTCTCTCATTCTCTCCGTTTCTGCTTCCCGAGCTTTTCCTAGGCTATCCCTCCTCTCCAATCGAACCTCTGCTCGCACCGTGTTTTCGTGAATCAGCTACGATTGATCAAACGCTCTCAGTTATTTAGCATTCATATTTTTCCACTAGGCGTTTCTATACTCTCTCTCTAGCGTCATTCTCCGTTTTTTATTTCCGTTTTTTTTTTTTTTTTTTTCATTCTTCACTTTTGCCTCTATTACCCAGCGAGTTTACGATCGCGTGCTCCGCTGCTACTCTCTGGCCGCTATTCTCCCGCTGCTGTTGATTTCTCACCCTCGGCAGTGAAGTCACTGTGAGGCCATTCTATCGTGAAAATTTACGCTCGGCTTATTCAACATTCATCCCTTGCCAGTAGTACAGCGACACTAGAGACTTTCCTCATCCCTTTATTCCTTCATCGCTTTTCTGCGAGATGGTCATATTTCGCGTTTTCTCCGTTGCCGAAGAATGTCCGTGAGGTTGACCCTGGTTCTCGAGTGTCCTCAGTGATCAAATCGAGAGTTGAACGCTAGTGCGTGAGAACGGAAGCCAACGACGTCGAAAGAGCGGAAGAGGGAAGCAAAGACGAATAAGAACCTGCATTTAACAGCCCCATTAAACATTAACTGCCCACTGACTATGAGTCTCTTTCTGTGCGCTGTTCTCAACACGGCGTTTCAACGGCGCAGGAATAAAGACGAGAGAAGCTGAGGAGCCATGGAGGGGATGAGGGGTTAACTTTGATTGCAGCTAACGGGACTCTCGAGGATATAGAAGTAGTATAGAAACTCTATAGATAGCTAGTAACTCTCGGTGTAGTGTAAGGATATAGGTATCAACTTTTACGAAGGCAAGAGATGCACTTCGCTCTGTGAACTCTCAGTCCAAGAGAGAGGGAGAGAAAAGCCGGATGAGGGTGAGGGATAAGGGATGAGAGAGAATGGCGCCAGTGAAGATTCCATGACGCTAACACATAGACACGACGGAAATATGAAGAGCGAATTGCTCCTGGATGCGACGAAGATGACGATGAGGGATGAGGGAAAGAGGGATGAAGCGGGGAAGCCAGAAACAGTCGCTAGAGGAGGATCAGCTTCTCTCGAAGTGAGTCAAATCTCGCGAGAGTATACCAGACATATAGGGTTTTCCGAGGGAAAGATAGAGAGAAAGAGATGAGGAAGGAAATATTGAAGCGTATAGAAGGGCGCGTGCCCTTCCTCCCTTCGTCTCATATAACTTCTTATAATTACTCGTGAAGCAGCAGTCGAGAAGGGCGCTCTTTAACTGCTGTTTAATTTCATTCGGCAATTAACCCGTCCCCGCTACCGCTGCTTTATCGGCTTTCGAAATTCTCCTTCAACGACGAGAGAGACGGAAAGAGAATCTCACGATCTTCAATGGAGATATATGTATATACACGTATCTTTAAGGGAGAGATGAGTAAAGGACTCGAATATTCTCAGTTTATCGCTGTTGTCTATAGCATAATCATCGGCTCCCCCCGCCCCTCCCACCCTCCTCCCACCGTAGGAGCGGGATAATTGCTACGAGTAGAATCGAAGAAAGGGAACAAAGACGCACGGCATTTACTTGCGACGAGAACCCGGTTACTCTCTCTCCTTCTATATCCTTTTACCATCGGCACATTAAATTTTCTCGCTTGAATAAATAAGTATATTCGAAAATATTCTTTCAAGCGCTCTATATTTTTATTTATTATTATTATTATCATCATTCGTCCTTCTAGTTCTCGGCTGCTTTTGTTAAGCGATCGAATCCATCGTAGTACCTTTATTACCACGAAAAATTGCGTTTTTGAATCGGCGCGTAGGTATAGGAAGCATAGCAGATGAGGTTAAAATCCAATAGTCTGGCTTTCGGCCCGTTCGTCGTATTCAGTGGGGGTGGAGAGGGTGCGATTGCTGAGGGTTTGAAAATAACGCTTCAGGGTTTCAACATTGCCGTCGGCGAGAGGGAAGTAATACCCTTCCGAGTTACGATCGGAAGACGAAATTTTGATTTTTCTTGGCTCGACCAACTCATCCAGACACTCATCCGCCCTTATTCGATTTCGAGGATAAACCACCCTCTCCCCTTCGTATCCCTCGTGATTCGAATCGTCCATCATCAGAAACTCTTTGCTCGGGCGCGCCAATCGTTCACGCATTTCCGGTTACTCCGCGACCCATCACAAAATACATTTCACCCCTTTTTCATCAATAAAACGCCCCATCTCGAGGAAAGATTCGATCGTCAAAGTCGTATAACTGATTGTAACTCAATTTCCATTGAAATTTTATCGTTTAACGGTACGTATATGTGTATCGCTTGTCTGAACGAAAGGGGGGAGATCTCTGCTGTGCATATACTGTAACCGGGGAGTTTTCGATTTCATTTTCATTCACGAGAGAGCTGTGAAAAGTACGCGCGGTTCGTGAGGCTTGAAAAAAAAAAAAAAAAAAAAAACGTCCTACCGATCGCACTGTTCGTAGGTTACATAAACTTTTTTTTTTCTCGCCACCACTGTTTATCCAGGCCTTCATGGTCCCGTGATTTTTCCGCAGCGTCGCTTTGTCGCGCCACATCCGGCTGCTTCCGGTCGACCGTGCAAAACCCGGCTACCGGAAGCAAGATGGCCGCTGGACGAACGTCCCCAACGCTTCCACTGCGTCGAGGGTCTGTCCTGCTCAACTGCAATGAAATATTAGCGGAAAACCCAGGGCCCAGATCTCCTATCCCTTTCTCTCTGCCCGGATGAGAGGATGCGTGGGCGTGAGATATTCGCCAGTAGTGCGAGTTTGTTCTGGTCAGACATGAATACGCGAATTCTCTCCCAGAGAGACGCGCGGCAAAGCCCACGGGAAATTCGTGTAAAATCTTTTTCATATACCAACGAAAAATCTCTTAAACCGGAAGCTCGGGATGCTGGACTGTAGACTCGTAGAAGAGACTCTCTCGTTGTCCATCGCGGAGTTCCAGAAGTAAATAAAATCGCATGAACGATTTCTCGAATGTCTGCTTCCGTGGGAAAAGCGAAGTAGAGTTCAGTTAAAGTTTCGTCGTGTGTGTAACGCGTCTTGTGCGCAGCGGAGATGTTCAACCATAGATCGAGTCTCAGTATTTTGCCGGTATGATTTGAGAAAACGAAAAAAAAAAAAATGTCCATATATAGAAAGGAGAATCGTAAGAGAGGTCAACAGAGCGGACTTTGACGTTAATACAAGAACCGCGCGAGAGATATATATATTTAGTACAAATAGAATGGGTGACCAATGGATCAACAACGGTATACTCTCGAACGGACTGACCCCGTTCGAGAGTGCATCGATCGAGAGTGGGGAAAAGGTCGAGGATCACGTGGAGAGCCCGAAATGGGGATAGATAGATAGACAGATACAAACCAGGCTTGGAAAAGCGGTGGAACATCAGCCCCGGATGGGCCACAGATTTGCAGCACGTGCCCTGTATCCCGGCGCTCCGAATGCTATAATGGGGGATAGCAGCAGAGTGGCAGAAACGGTATCCCAACCCCCTATACCGATTCACATCAGTCCGCGAGAGCTAATAATTCCACCCTTCGCTTTGCCGAGAATGTAGGCCGCAGCATTACGTAAATCGCAATACGTTTATAGAACATTAACTCTTTCATTTCAACGGAATATCTACTAAATGTCGAGGCAAAGGAAAAATTAAAAGATTGGTCAATCGGTTGTCGGAAATGGTACGAAAATTCAATCCGATTAGTAGGAGAACATCGAAAACACAGTACGAATCATTGGAAGGACACGTTATTCGAATATCTTCGAACGTTTGAAATTTCTGTAAAATCGATTCTACGTAACGCGCGTACCGTAATGAGGTTAATATATTTTTAGTATACACAACGAAAAGCTTCGATCGTAAGCCAAACGCGACTGTAAAAGCTCATCTACGAGTTTCGAATATCACGAGCGCTCGTTTCAACTAATTAGGACTGATGGGGAACGCGTGTCGAAAAGCTCAGCCCGAGCTTTTCGTCCGTAACAATGAAAATCGTTTCGGCTCACGTTATAATGAGATAGACGGTGAGTCAATAGAGATACTAGAAGGGGATATGGCGGTGTTATGAATAGATAGGTAGATAGATTGATGTATATATACATATATATTCGGAAACGAAAATTGGACAACTCGACTCCAGCACTCCGTGGACTGAAACGTTCGAGCTTTTACGTCGATAAATAATTCGACCTCAACGAGGTCGTACCATGAATACGGAGTCCTGTACCACGCGAACTCCCGCACTCCCTCACTGCGTACAGACGGGTATATACACGAAACTACACTTCGAAACTCACCGACTAACCCTTATCAAACTCCGGTGTCCATTATTCACAGATTCCCGAATCTATATCGTCTCAGTTTGGGGGGAAAACGGGAGTACGCGCCGAGGGTGCGTTCCGAGAGCCTATCTATACTTCCGTCTCTCGCCCTTCCGTGCCATGCGCCCTAAAACTGGTCGAACCAACGACTCGCGACTCTGTCCACTTGTCTACGATACTGTTGCTACGCGAACGATTTTCCACATGAAACGCACTTTCACGAGTCGAAACCTTTGTATTCATTAGTTTCATTAATTTTAATAGTTTCAGTCCGTCAAATTCGAAAAATAATATTTTTTTAAACGTCCGACCGGAGTTTCCGTATGGAATATTCATTTGAAACTGAAATAAGCGCCAAATTCATGTTCCGCGACCTAAAAAATACACGAGATAGAGTATTCAACGAAGTTTTCGGAAATTTTTTATTTATTTTTTTCTATCGCCAGAGAGTTGTGAAAAACATGAAAATATCACGATGAAGGCAATTTTTTCCACAAATATGTTTCGAAAAAAATATTGAACGCCGCATGCGGCGATGTATTTTTTTTCCGACTTGTATACGAATGCGACAGCTATTTTTTTCTAAATTGAAACTTCACGTAGGTAATCGCGAAAAAAAATTGATTTTTTAGATTCAATAAAAAAAAAAAAAAAAATCTCGTATTTAAACGTAATTTTTTTCGTCCCCTTTCATGGAGTCACACGGTCCAACGATAATATAGCAAATAAAAATTGGTTCTTGAACTTTTCGTCGAGAGGTGTATCCGATTGGATTCTTCATTGAATAAACTTGGCTCTCGGTTGCCAAAGAGATATGACGTTGGCTGCGAGTGCTCTTGTCGTTTCTTCCGCACGTTTCTGCATTTCGTATCTATGGTCACTCCGTGGAGAGGATACGACGAAGAGGCGCTTCTCTGCGTGCATGCGAAAGGCCGGGAAGCCCGAATAGGGGCTCTTGGGGTTGGTGGAAGGGCTGCGAAGCTTGGGGTAGTAAGACGAGGAAAGAAACGAGAAATATGAGGAAGAAATGTGTGTGTATGTACACTTGCGCGTACGTAATATACGTCGGAAGCATAGAAGAAGTGAGAGAGATAGATTCAAAGCCGAGGATCGGTTCCTGGCGACGACGTTGGACCCCGAAGGATGAAAAGCAAGCATCAACCCCCCGCAAAAGCAGCCGTGGCATACCGAAGTAACGCTACCTATCCTCTCGCGCGTTCAACCCGCCCACACAGTCAGACGTCGACAACATATACTCGTCCTCGACCGGCTGCTGATTCAATATTCGTTTTTCTGCGGCATAACTTTCCATTTGCATGCTTCCTTCCCCTCGCGCTCTTCCATCTCTCGCTCTCCCTTTGAACCTTCGCCTGCTCCGTAGCCTTTCCCCGGGGCCAAGGGGTAGAGAATCTTTACCTTTACACGTGTGTGTACACTCGTAGCAGCCCCGCGCACGCGAGCGCTTCGTTTCGTATAATATTTTGAAATATTTTTCTTTGCCAGTTCTCTCGCGCTTTCTCTCTCTATCTCTCGTGATGGGAGAATATATAAAAGTAACCGGGGACCAAGAGAGATGTATTTCGAAGGGATGAAAAATAAAAATAAATCTACTGGCGCGTATCTAATTCGTCTTTCGCGGTTTTCTTTTCTTTTCTTTATTTTTCTTATCTTCTACTTCGCCGGGATAAAAGTATTCAATAAAAGCTTTTTATGACCGTCTTTTTTTTTTGCAACTGCCGGCATTAACGTACGAGGAGATCGACGAATTGACAAATCGCCTTCCTGCCGACTCGTTTGTCTTGTCCGCGAATCTTTACTTCCGTTCTTCAATCCTTTACCGACTCGTGGAATTCAGGGGAAACTCATCGTTACACGCAAACGATCGGCTATTTGTCTGCTCGTGCAAATTGGCGCAAACCCGCAATTTCTTTCTCGTGAGATCGTTCGATCGCGTCGTCAAGGGCGACTGGAAGGGCGTCCTCTTTGCCTGAAGGTTGCCTCGAGCCAAACGGCTCTTTGATATATCAATCGAATAAACTTGAAAAAAAAAAAAAAAAATGCTACTTCGTTCACTTGACTTGACGTAATGATAAACCAGCGAATATCTCTCGACTGTTTATTCCTCATGTCCACAGTTACTAAATGATAAAGCAACAATTAATACTACAAAGTTTCATCTGATATTCTCATATTCACTATTTTCTCGGCTGTACCCAACGTGCATTAGTATATATCTCAATCCCATTAATCTCCGTTATATCCTGTCCCGTCGACGACTCGTTGCTTCTCGCGTTGGGTAGGATATTATTTCTCCGCGAGCACAGTGAGCGAGAGACAGAGAGGGAGTTAACAGGCGTACGCGCTCGCCGGGCTACGCGGTGCAGTTAATTCGAAAACTTTGAGCAGAGGACGCAAGCCAGTGGGGTTCGTCGTCGCTTGGAATATAGCTGGAGAGAGAGAGAGAGAGAGGGAGTAAAGCTGCTTCCTCATCGCCATAGAGAATGAGAGAACTAACGCGCTCTATCCAAGCCCACAGCTCGCCTCTTTCTCTGCTTCTCTCTTCGGGTTCTCTCCGGTACCGGACGACTCGAACAAGTCCAATTTGCGATTTTGCAATTCCAATGGCCGCGACGCGACCCTTAGCTAAATATGCAGATCCAGGCGAGGCCGAGCGATATAGAGGAGAGGCTAGTAGAATGAAGGTGGATTCTGGAAAGCTTCTCTTTCTCTCGAGCCCTATCTCTCCGTTTTCCGTTCCTCTATTCTATGTCCTCGAGATCGCTGCTCTCGAGAACGTCGTCGCACAGCCCCCACGAACGGAAACGCATTACTCGAGAAACGGAGGGGTAGGTCGCTGGTCGTCAAAATTTGAGACCGCGCCGTATATTTCACGCCAAGGATGTCTCCCAGTTGAAACGTACTTGCCATTGCTCGTTTCCAACACGGAAAGCGATCGAGTGTACTGAGTCGCGGCAAAACAGTGTCGACACACAAAAGCACCCTGGCGTAGATGACGGAGGAAACACACAGGGAACGAGAACGAGGGTTGCGAAAGAGTGAGATATAGGTGTCGCTGCTTCGTTCCAGCTTTCGTGTTAGAGCGGACGAGGAGAGAGAGAGAGAGTAAGCCACCGCAATTTGTTCGTCGAACAAAGGTAATTACCGTGTGTGTTGTTAGCGGCTGCGGAGGCGACTCTGACGAGACCAGTGGTCCTTTACTGATGCTGCAACGAGTCAGAAGTGCATACACCCACCTCGATTCACAATGCACTATGTACTTTACTTTACTTTACTCACCGCATGTGTGTGCGTGAATGCTCGACTTCTCTTCAACCCTGTGACTCTCTCATCCACGTATTTTATACATTCCACATTCACACATTTTCGTATTTACTCCCTTTCTCGCGGACCCTCAGTTTCGCACCCCAGAAACATTTGCTCCGGTTGCAGAATTCTTGTCTAATGAATGGACAACGATTTTTCCCGCGACTGTCTGACCACTCACTGGCCTTTACTACTTGCGACTTTTCCGCTGTCGGAAAAACGTCCGGCACACGCGAAATCTCTGAATTTTTCATTCGGGGATATTGCACCTATAATACTATTTCCCCTCCACGTGTACCCTGTACGTGACCAATATTGTCGCGAATATACGACGAGAGAACACGTTACGAGGAAGGGTCGTGTTGGAACGCCGGAACACCAGGGGACACGTGCATCCACCCTGTCGCTATTTCCGTGCGGTGTTCGGCTCAGCTGTCGATGCGTCACGGTTTCTCGTTATTCTCGTTGATGGTCATTACCTCGATGGTTTAACGCCGAACGTTTGAACCGTTTTTGTCGCAGCAAGAGCTTCGATCCGACCGTTTTGAAATTCACGATTTTATTCTCTAATACAAAGTTAAAACGACTCGTAAAGTGATCGTGTTCGTTCATATTTCTTCGACAATTTCGAGTGATTCGCACGAAAAAATGAAAATGCTACGGGGTGGTGGTGAAAAAGGGAGTGGAGAGGGTGGCAGAGGGTTGAGAAAAAGGACACTGAGTTTTCGCGCGTAGTTAAAGCAGTTACGAATGGGTCTTAACTTTTCATCGTAACCGTGGGGGGAGTAGAGGTAGAAAGAAAGGAAAGAGAGCCGGAGAGCTTGGCGCGATAAATCGTCTCGGCAAGGGTGCCACAGCGAGGCCTTCGTCTGCCCTTTTCTTTCATCCCGTCCTTTCCTCCACACGCTTCTCTTGTTCACTCGTTCGGGTACACTTTTTTACGCTATAATCGCGCAGTTAGGGAGATAAATATGACGTCAGCGGCAGAAACGGGAGACGAAGGTAGCAGCCCTACCGAATGTGCTTGAGAAAAATGTATAACTAACCCCCTTTGCGCTAACGATTGCCAGTTGTGTTAGTAAAAAAAAAGAGAATAAGGACATTTTTTTTTTTTTTTAACAACCGGTCGTTCTTTTAATTCGTCATTTCGCCGGACAGGAAGATTACGCCGCGTAGATTTTTCCTTCACGCTTACGGGGGATGATCTCGGGGTAGAAATGTGCAGGAGAGGGTTTTCGAGTTGTAACAGTGGCTGGTGGTTCAGTGGCGGTTGGCCACTGATTTATTTCCTTTTCGAGTGGAGAGAGCGCGGCGTTACCACGGATAAAATGCATCCAGAGTTAGTCGCCGTGAAATTACCCCCAGGGAGTGTGCGAGTCCGCGTGCGCCAGGGTTCGGTCTTTTCTAGCTTGCGAGCGTTATCCACCAACCACTATCTCGTCCTTGCTTGTGCTTTCCGGCTAACGCATAGAAAGCCCTGTGGTGCAGGATGACTGTAGGATAGTATCAGACCACAGAGCGTGACGATGAACGAAAACGAAAGATCGTTAGAATAGTATGCGTGTATGCGTGAGTATGTGTATTTTTGTATGTATAAGAAAATTGGCGAAGAGGAAGCGAATGAAGAAAACAAGATAGAATGAGAAAGAAAAGTGAAAAAAAAGGAGAGCTTTTGGTCCAGAATCCGTAGGATTATCAGAGAAGGTCCTTCGTTCATTCCATCCCTATTCCTCTCTGTGCATTAAAGTCGTCCGCTAATTGGATCGCTCCCCGTCCTCTTCGTTTCTTTTTCTTTTTTTTTTCATTCCTCATCTTCCTTCGGTGCTTGAAAGAAGGTGATTTTTTTTCTATATTTTTTTTCCAACTCTCATCGTCGAGAACGAGAGAAGGCACCGAGCAGCGAGCGCCCCGACAACGTTGATGAGGACGCTTTCGTCTCTGGTTTTCAGTATCTATTCAAGAATAGTCGTTTTCGCGAAGCCGAATTGCGAAGCAGCTACCAAGGGTAGTTTCTACCCTCTTTGCTGATCGGGTTTTAGTTTATCTCGCGAGGACACGCGGAGCTACAAGTATTAGGTGAGAAATAGCGATGCCTCTGGAGAGCTTCTATCTTTTGCTTCCTCATCCCTTACACTCATCTTGGCTCATCATCTCGAGAGACGAGTAAGCGGGGAACGAGAAGAAGAAGAAGAAGACGAAGAAGAGAGAGATTCTCTATATATGATACAGTAGGATAGGATAGAAAACCCGTACACCACTGGAGGCTCACACCATCATCGTCTCCTCCAAGCTCACTCTAGGTAGCTAACTCATAACTACGTCACATCCTGCAGGTAATTGAAAACGTTATCTCGCACCCGGGTGCCTCCATCCTTTCCTACGTCGACGGGTATATATCCCTTCCCAACTCTCTGAAATCGCGGTGTGCCAGAATGAGAGAGCAGAGCACAGAGAGTAACGGGGTGCAAGCTTTCTCTTTCCCTGGAAAGCCGCCGTCCCCCATGGCTGGAGGGTACTTCTCCTGTGCCCAGAACGGGGTGGTAATTAACACCCCTACTCGTGCAGGACCGGCAACCTCCGATGGGGTAGATCGTTCCCTCTCTTACTCTCTTCCTTACCCCGTCCGCTTCGCCTACTCCGGATAACTCGTGGAAAACTCGGGAAAACTCATGATAGCGCTCTCTCGCGCGCCCTTTTCCCACAGTCTATCCCCGCAGCTTTCACTCCATTTCTGTCTACCAGCTTTATTCGACTCTCTACTTTCCAACTCTACTTGCTCCCTCGCTCGTTCGTTCCGTTCTTCGAAGGATAGCAGTGACTACGGGGGTCCCGGGTAAGGGGGATGAAAACGGCGAGTTCGTAACCGCAAGTTGTATTCGCGGGAAAATGAGCTCAGGACTTGGGTTCGTTTCGTTTCGTTTCGTTTCTCAAAGTTGTTCGGCACTCGTGTTTGTCGAGAGAGAAAGATCGGAGAAGCGAGTGCGCGAGAGAAAGATCGAAGCTGAAGGATGGGGAGGGACGTGGTTGAACTGTGTGAGCTGCAGAAGCAGCTGCTACCGGTTTCTGCGGGGTGCGCCAAGCATAAGACCAACAGCTGAAGCAAAAGGTAGAGGGTAAGGGAAAGGAGGTCTAGTTGTAGAAAGCGGGAATGGAGTTCATTGTATGCGCCGGATTACTGCTTGGTACAACAGCAATCTGGGATGGCAAACTGGCAAACTATCGCGAGTCAAAGAGGCCAACAGTGGAAAGCAAAGAGGAACCGACGAGGAGAGAAGCGCGCTTGGCCATCAGCGAGGGCAGCGGTCCTCTTCTCTAACGGGATCGATATCCACTTCCGGGCCCGCAGCAAAAGCTCTTTGTCTATGCCAAGCACGAGACAAAAAGAGAAATTTCTATCAGACGTACTTGCGCGCGGATCAGCAACAGCATCGTCAATGATTTTTCTTTGTTTTTTCGTAAAAAAAAAAAAAAAAAAAAAAAAAAAAAACAACTACAAAAGCGCGTATCAACACAATTTATCTCGCGGCAAGATGAGAGAATACTCAAACCCCTCGAAATCCTTGCTTCTTCGAACTTCGATTCACCCTCTCGCGCGAGTATCTGCGCGGAACGTCGGATGAATAATCGTGACTGAATCGTTGTCGTAGTCGTCGCGAAATAGCTTTCTCGGATAGCTCACAATTATCATAAGATCTCAATAAAATAAAGTTGGTAGGAGTTTTGGTATCTTCGGTAGGGTATGGGAGAGGTCTCGTAAATGGTATGGCTGAGAGACGAAAAGAGAGTCTACATCGTCTGGTCTCTTCTGGTTGGGAGGGGAGCAGAAAGTTAAGGAGGAAAGAGCGAGAAAGAGGGATGACACGTAAGGGATCGATTTTCCTTGGCGTCTACTTCTGTTCCGGACAGTGACAAATGGCAGGGGTCTCCTCTATACCTTTCAACGAAACTTCACACGAAGTGGATACACCCCCCGCGTGTATATGTACGTGTCCTCTCGCTCCCTCTCCCTCGCTGTATCTATAGACACATATTTCCTGTGTGTAGAGCGAGTAGCCTGATGTGTTTCACCCCTCTTCGTTCGACTCTCTCTCGTTTCTTCGGAAGGCTTCGTTCTCGACTGCGCTCGGCCAGTCTTGAGATCAGTCTTTCCCATTAATTAACGACAAATTAGAATCGGTGCGCCGAGAAGCAACCGAAAGCCCAGGGCTCTCGACTCGCTGATTAGCCTTCGTCGAAGTTTCACGACGAGTGACGGGACCAAATGAGGGTTTCCTTCGTTGAGGATGAAAAATCGTTGAACGAGGAATACAAGAAGACACGAAAAAAAAAAAAAAAAAAAAACGTCTACCGGCTATGAAATAGAAGCGGTAAATTTGTCGAGAACAGAGGGTTGTGTCACAGGAATTGTATAAGGGATGTGTGGATAGGTGAAAGAGATATATAGTGTTATAGTCGACGGGCAGAAGCATACGTCAGGCCGAGGCACGTTGTAATAAAAGTTCTCCGTAAGTCACTGCAAAGAGGGCTTCCCTCGTCGGCTAGTTTCACCTTAATGAGACAGTAAAGTCACGTAGGGCTGTGTTTTACATCGGGGTGTAGTGTCGTCGTTGGTCAGGGGGGTTGGAGAAGAGTCCGTCTCTACTTCGCTCTCTCAAGCGATATAGCACACCTTGGAAGCTTTCACGAGAGAGGTAGAAGCCTCGGTACGTCGCGAAGCATGCCGAAATTAAGGCGGTCGTTAATGCAACGTGTAGGTAGGATAACGCGCTTACTTATGTCCCGGAGAATATGTATGCGCCTACGGAATAACCCGAGAGAAATACAGAGAGAGAGAGAGTGAGGGGACAACCATTGCAAGCCTTAAATTTCAACCTCGGAGCTTAGTTCAGCGTGCGTTACAGCTTTATGAACGCGGAAGGCTCTTCTTTCCGAATAAACAGCAACAATATTAAAATATGGGTTTTTCCGAGGCAAAAGAAAAACTGCCAACTCCATTAGTAGCTTCATTATCGCATAGGCGTTTCGAAATATTTTATCAAAGAAACAAAAAATCTTTAGACTATGTTGAAAGTCGATAACGAATTTCTTTTTCCAATATGTAATCCAAACAACGTATACCGGAAGTGACAAAGTCATCTATCAAAAGTATAGTTGCCAAACGGGCAATCTTAAGGGTCTCGCGTTCACGAGACACGAGCGTTCTCATCCTTTATAACTCTGTCTTGTCGTTGAGATGCGAAGCAACGTGGGCAAGTAGTAAGAGTCAGTATCCGGTCAGAGGTAGCGAAGGAAGCGAAATGTGGGAAGGGAACAAGAGAGAAACGGACGCGTCCAGCATCGTGGCAGGTTGCGTTGTCCACAGGAAAGGCCATCGTCGTAGACGTCGTCTTCGTGCCTCGAACCCCTTATTCCCTCTCCATCCCCTTCCTCCGTCTCCATTGATTAATCGAGGCCGGGCATGTCGGGACTCTGCAACAACCCTCCATTTCCTCCCTTATCCTATGGTCGGGAGGGGACGAGGAGAGAAGAGGAGCGACTCCGACGGTGTCGGAGCTTCCGTATGCGAAGCTCTCTAACACACTCTCGCTTCACTCAGCTCGCTGGAACGCAAGCGTTCTCGCACCCGAGAAGCGTGTCCCACCCCACGGTATAACGTCGCGACGTTCACTGCTAAGGGATGTGCTACCATTGTGGACGGAGGCCTCGGTTGGCCGCACGTCGATGCCGATAGCGGGATATCGACTGTCTCGGGGGGGAAATATCAACCCCTCCCCTCCCACCTCCACCCTCCCCCATCGTCGTACTCCTCGACTACCGTTTCAACAACCCTACCTCCCCGTTCTCGATCCTAAGGCTTTCGTGTCCTCACAGTCAACACACGACGACCGGAGAGCTACGAAGATCGTGATAGAGTCGCTTTTCTAAGTCGCTTGGACTACAGGCGCGATTGGAATTATATTCTTTGGCCTCAATTTCATTTCTTGCTATTATATACTATAATATTTCCGAATCTATAAATTCGAAAAATATATGGAGATAATGAGGCAATTCATATAATCTTTTATTTATTTTTTTTTTATCTTCAATTATACGAAATTAGAATATTTCCGAAGTCCGCAAAAATTAAATTTAATGTATTCGTTTGTATTAATCGGCGGAAAATTTTAATAATTAATTTAATAACATTTATCAATAATTGAACATAGAAATTTAATTAAAATCACGTTAAAGTTATTTGGTTTAATTAATTTATCTTTTTAATGTCATCATTAATAACGAAGAAGATTTTCGGGATATAAAGAATTTGTGACAAAGTTGTTGGAAAAATAAAATTGCATCAATTTTTAATAAATGCATGTGGCGAATGTTGTCTGAAAGGTGTGGCGAAGGTTTCTAAGAGCGTTGATGTCACGGTAGTGAGAATTCTACCCGTTTCCATCGTAAACAAGACTCAGTTAGCGGTGAGAAAGATAAAGGCCCTGGGCACGAGAATCTCTCACGACGAGAGAAATAAGAAGCGTCGGTGTGTAAAAAAAAAAAAAAAAAAGCTCGGTTACGCGTATATAGCACCTTCGTCTTTCCACGGTGATGAAGACGGTGAGAGTTTTCCGTGGAAATACAAGAACACAGGGAATAGTAGCAACTTTGAGCAGTCAGCGGGAGAGCGATAGAAGAATTCTCTTCTACCGTCGTCGTTGTCGTTCTCGTTGCCTTAGGCGAACACGCTTTATTTATTCGTGGAATAAAAATAAATTCAAGCGAACTGAAGCTCTCCGCGTCCAGGACACTGTCGAGCGAAGCCACCCCATCCCTTCGCAGCGTTCAAACGCGATATAGGTTAGTATAATTCCTCAAGGGGGATGACGATGGTAGTTTCTGAGTCGCTGCCTCGCTTCTTCCCCTCTCGACGTTCGTCTCTTGAATGCCTCTCGTAGCCTCTGGGTGAGGTTTGGGATATAAAAAAAAGGACCAAGAATTCGACATGGAAACAAGAATTAACGAACGAAGAGTAAAGCAATAAGAAGGAAAACGGTGGGTCGGAAGCTTAAAAAAAAAATCTCGAGTTCGAGATTCAACGTTTTACACAACTGTTGATTTAATACCGGCAATTGAGGTATTTAAAAATTAGTCTTGAAGATTACTCATTTGATGAAGCGTACAGCAGCGGGTTTTCTTTTTCTTATTACTCGGTAAACAGATATAGATAGGAAGAGGATAAGAAAGAAGGATAAAAGACGATCGTAAATTTTCTTTCGAATCGCGGGCCACACGAACCTTTTCTTGAAAACTCACCAGTCTTCTTCTTCTTCTTCTTCTTCGTCTTCTTTCTTCGCGCTATTTTCTATCTCGATTCTTCTGCCGAGTTCCTGATGCCCTCGAAGAAATAACGAGGCTGGGGCGTGGCAGCCGGGGTGCAGTTCGCCAGTTCTGAACCGCCTCGTTCCTTCATTCTCTTTTCACTGTAGATCCTACGTCTTTCCGTCTCGTTATTCCTTTGCCCGGGATACTCGAGGGAAAAAACGTATATGAGAACGAGAGAGAGTGAGATAAAGACGAATCCGAGTTGAGAGAAAAGGGGAAAGGCGACAGGAACAGTGTGGTAGTGCCACTGTAAACCCCGTGAGTCTGTTTGCCGCTCGGCTCTGTGTCTCTCGGCTTCTCGTCGTCTCGTCTCGAGACGACTCTGTTTGGACTACGCACGGATTGGCCCGCTAGCATGTACGACTACTCTTCTACGTCTTCGTCGTATTCCTAAGAGATACAGTAGGAATACGAGAAATCCAGCTGCGGCAATAGGAAGATTCTATTTTTCTTCCCTTGGCGTACCGCAAACACTTCTTGGATATTTCGGAAGACGAAATGTATTTCTATGAAAAATACGAAACTATATCCTTCGAGTCAAAAAGACGCTGTTTACTGTTTGATAATTATACTGTGAGAAATTATATTATTTAATTGACGGCGTTTGAAGAGAGAGAGGGATTTCCTTTGAGAGAGTTACCAAAAGCTTCGTGACCCCCTCCCCCTTTCTCCTCCCCTAACAGTTTCCAACTATCTCTCACGGGGTGCACTATACTCTCTTCGGTAGTGGAAAATCCAACTCCATTGCTGGAGAGTAGAGCCGCGCAATTAATTAAAGCTCTGGCAGGAGAGGCTTCGAAAGTTTCGCAGCGAAGCAATGCGTGTTTCAACGAGCTCTATAACCGAGAGAAGCTCTTGCTCTCGCGTAGTCTCTTCGGTTGAGAGGAACGAGCAGTGCGAGTTTTCCAACACGTATTTCACGTTCATTTTCTTTCATTCTATCGTTTCAGTTTTTTTTTTTTTTTTTACTTCGTTCGTTTTTCAGTTTTTTTTTTTTTTTTTTTACTTTCGAGACGAAGTCTCGCGAAGGTAGAGAAACCCTCTTCCTCGCTCGCGCCTCCACGCGTTACTTACGACGCCCCCTCGCTGCGTCCCCCGGATAGCGAGAGCGGCTTGTGTATATCGAGTTTCGGCTTTCGTATTGCATATAGCAGGCTTAGGCATCACTTTGCGAAATTAGATGCCTTCGCGCATGTTAACCAGCGAGAGAATGATAGCAGTTGCCGAGTGCGAGAGCTTAGGATGTTGACCCAGAATGCCGAAGTATTTCTTTTGCGTCTGGAGATTTGTGGTAAACGCGAGAAAAAGAAAAGTGAATTAAATATTACACATCCTCTTCCCCCGAGACGTGGTAATTACGAGAATAAAGTGCAAAAGCATCTTCGCGGAAAACACGCGGAAGGAATTCCTGTGTTCAGCGAGTTTTATTGCAAACAACACGTTTACAGCGCTCGGCAGACCTCGGCGTTTCTCCCGGTTAATTTGTTTTGTATTTTTCGTTTTTTTTTTTTCATTTTTATCAAGAAAAACGAGAATCGCTTGGGGGTTGTCGGAAGATTGTGATTTTATTTCCGGTGGACACGGCAGTCGCGTGATTGCGTGCACGCGGCCCTCTATCTACACTCTCCATCCGGGAAACGAAACTCGTCGCCCGACACTAGAATACGACGCGAATAACGTGGATTGTTGTCTGTGACGTCCGTATGCCCAATTTTAGACCCACTGAATTGTATACGTATGTAGAACTACCGATTTTTCCAGTCGAATTTTTCCGCTCGCTATTCTCAACCGCACTGCTAGAAGCGATTTATTTTTATTCAACCGAATTCGTTTGAATAAAATAAAAGTTTCTCGCACCACCCCTAAATATACTCCACGTGTAGACCTTCTGATTTCATAGCTATGTGAACATATATTACCAGCAGTTTACGGCAATTATTAATTTTTTTTTTTTCGTATAATACGAATTAAAATATTTTAATAGATTTATTATTATCACGAGAATAAACGATATGTGGCCGAAGAACAAAAAAGAAATTGCGCGGGCGTTTTTAGGAATTGCGCGATGAATTACGAAGTCACTATTACGAACGCGTTTCTTCGCTCGTCGACCCTTCAAGCTCTCGCACCATCAATATTAAGTCAGCTCGTCGCGGCTTCCCGAAGTACCCCCGCCGATTTATTAATAAAGTTAGTCCGCGGGTGGGGTAGTTTAACGGCGAGAAAATTAAAAGCCACCCTTCCGGGACCCGGTGTGGCCTCAATGTAACCCGCGAGCGTGTGTTGCAAGCATTTCTCTCGCCCGTCGCCTAGACACTCATCATAGGTATCGTGATTTCCCTCTGTCTCTGAATCCTCCCTTATTATTATTCTTCACCCCGCTTGAGCTTTTCCATTCATTAATTGAAAGCTTCACAATTCCCCTTTTTTCACCCAAAGATATCAGTTAATTATAGTCGTTAGAAAAGCTACTCGCGAGGCGTGAACCTCGGGTCTAAAAATTCTTTCCACCCTTATTGTGTTTGCGGATTGAAAAAAACATGAAATAAGAAAGCATATATTGCTTTTTTTCGTGTTCCATTTAGCCTCATGCAATGTTCTATATGTCGGTACTGCGAGTTTTCTCTCCAGACTACAGCAAAGAAGAATACACAATAAAGGGTGTGAAGCATAGAAGGTAAAGGGGTTGCAATGCGGTCTCGCGTGGCCGCGTTGTTGCACAGCAGTGACGTCGCGCCTGGCACTACAATTACCGTTCGCGAGGTTTCTACGAGAAAGTCGGTGTAGCCCCTTGGGCGAGATCCTCCCTCAACCCTCCTCCCCCTGTATCGTGGATGAGCTACTCGAGGCTCGGCGAAAGCTCTTCCACGGCTGACCCGACAGAGACTACGACTCTGCGTCTACCATCCACGTTCCCGTCGTCCTCGCGCCCTCTCCAACACCTTGTTAGCACCGACATCCCTTGTCCGGGCAATCCTGAACGCCACCCCTCTCACAGTACCGGCATCAGAGACAAACTCATCCTGTGCCTCTGCTACTCTCTGCCTGCAACCTCTCACCTGTAGTACCTCTGGTATACATAGAAAACCCCATCAACTGTATACAGTTATGTGGAACAGTATAGTCAAAGTATACCTTCTTTTTCTTCACACTCGAGTTCCACTATTTCCTCTGTACGTCTTATTTAATTAGGCGTCTTTCAACGACATTGTTAGTCAACCCTTCCTTCCATCCCCCTACCCACTGCGTGTTATATGTGCCGTGCAATTTTCCCGCTTTCACCCCCCTACCACCCCTCCCCCTTGAGAAACCAACCCCTTGTCATTCTAGTCATCGCTAGAGAGCACCAGCTCTCGGCCCCTTCGCAAAGGAAACGAGCAAAGACTCCTCGAGGTACGTGTTCAAGTTGGCCTACCCGCTCGAGCGAATGAAGAGAGCGAGCGAACAAAAAAATATATATAGAAGAATGAAGAACGGATAGAACATACGAGGGATGGTGTGTATGTGTGTGAATCAAGCTTCTTTCAGAAGCTCCATTCAGGGAGATATACCTGCTGTGCTTTCGCTACTGCTTTCAATCGATGAGAGGTCTTGGACTGCCCCCTCGTTCGTTTCTCGTTCCGTGTAACAAAATCCCTCTACCTACTTATTCGGAATACGTGTAGCATCAGCAATAAAACTCTCTTTCACTTCCTCTCTCTTTCGAAGTCTCGAAGGTACACGAAATCTCCAAAGAAGTCTTTCTCGGCGCCAGAGAGGGACTGGAATCCGAAGGGATCTCCCAGACTTCGATATTCAATAGAATCTCAACGAGGCATCGGATCATTCAGCGTACTTCGCTTTTCATCCGGTTTTTTTTTTTTATACAATAATCTCGAGTCACTGTGGAAGATTGACCTTTTCGTAATGTCCGGCGAGACTTTTTTTTGGCGATGGAAATTCTGTACATTATTCTATGTAAAAATTTCCGAAATGCTTCTTCATGCCATCAGATTCGGGTTGTAATGGTAACCAAACCGAAGATTTTTTTTTTTTTCTAAAAATGCCGATAAGATTCGACAAAAAGAGAATTCATATGGAACGCAAAATTGATATGAGATTTCTCTGCATTTTCGCCTTTAACCCGATTCGCTTGAATTCTTTGAACAAAACTGAATTCAGTTGTTTTTTAATGCGAACTGCGATATCTTATCTCGTGTTGAGCGAATTTTAAATAGTTTAAATTTAAGCTAAAAGATCGCGGGCTACAAACGCACAGTGGCTAAATCAACGAAGCGTCCACTTGTTAGCCACGGTTACAAGTCCCTTGTGGCTGCTGACACCCCTAACGCTCGAGCGGTGGTTGAGACGAGCAACGCTACACTGGGAACGACTCTCTACCCTTAAACTTGATTACCCAGGGAGCTCCCAGCGGTAGTCAATGCAACCGAGTTACAACTGCATCCCAGATGCAACTGTATCTCATCTCGCGCATAATGCTCGCTAATTTGATCAGTTAAGAACACATTTGGCTTAGATACATCTTATCCACGTGAATTTCATCCCCTGGTGGGGGTGGTTTTTTTTTTTTTTTTTTCTCTCTTTTACAGGACTGACAAGTGGTGACGGTAGACACATGCAGGTGCATATCATTCATTAAGATCTCGTTAGCGAAGAAAGGTCGTATACATGCAGACCTGGTAAGCCTTTCGTTACCGATCAGTCTCACCCTCGATGGGTCCACCGTGATAGTAACTCACAGCGCCTACGGCGATGTTGGGGGGCTCCCTTTACTGGTATTCCCTCTCTCTCCCTTTCTCTCTCTCTCCCACTCTTGCCGGAGGGACCGGACGTAGGGTGGCACTTGACACGTCACACAGTAACGAAGTAGTGACGTGCATGCTACGGCACTTAATTAATTCTGATTAACCCGTAATCACGTAGTCGTTCCGCGACTACTAACCTTGCTCGAGGCACCACGTCCAATTTGTGTCGCTGGCTATTAATTCTCGGCACACACCGTACACGATGTACCCCTATACCATCATCCCTTACTGTAGTATTATTTCGTCGTATACAGCTGTCGAGGAGCTTCTATAAGCTGCTACTTCGATCAGCAACTACGGACCTCGAGCTGACTGAGGGCCGACGATCTCGATCGAGCCGTTTGCCACGACTCTGCTATGTAAATACGTAACATACATCTCGTGTACGTTATGTACACATTAGGTATCGTACACGATCGATAGAAATACAGAACGGAATACAGCGACTCGTTTTTCTCTCTCGTATTCCGTCGAGATAAAGAGGTTATGTTTAATTTCAAGAAAGGAAAACAAGTATCTAGAGCAAAGGCTGATAATGACGAAAAAATAATGTATTTTTAAGTTTCAATACAGTTTTATCGAAACTTAATCAAGTTTTTCTCGGTTATGAGGAAAAAATAATTTTCTTCGATTTCCGAAACGATCGAACTTTCACGTGACCGATTGACCCATATTTCCCCAACTTTCGCGCACGCTGTGTACGTGATTAAGATAAAATATGAGTCTATGTAACGTGAAATAAAAAGCGAGCATCCCTGAAGAGAGACGTGATGGAGAAAAAAAAAGAGTGAAAAAAAAAAGAGTCGAAGAAGAAACGAGATAGATAGAGGAGGCAGCGTGATAATTAAGCGGACGCTGTCGCGGCCCGATAAAACTCAATGAAATATGAAAATTGGACGGTGTCGGGCAGCAGTTGCAGCGATGTTCTCGTACTACGGATCCATAGCGAACGTGGTTGCCGAGGCTCGCCAGAACGGCCGTAGGGGTGGCCCATGGGCTCGCTATCTATCTCTCTTCGCATACTACGCGTTTACGTACGTACAGATACCGCGGGGGAGCACACGAGTGCGAGAGGGATGAATCGAAAAAAAAAAAAAAAAACTTGATGTTCCGTTCCGGTGCTTGTGGAACGTGAGCACTCGATGCCAGTGCTGCTGTTGGGTACGTCCCACCGGGAACACGAGAGCTCATTCGATCTGCCCCCGGAGCGGTTGTTACCGAAATTAGTTCGGCTCGCACGCCAATATAAATTGGCGGTAAAGCGAACGAGCGCACTAGCATACACGTCCCAATGTTTTCTCACCCTCATCCCTGCCTCGCCGCCCTCTCTAACGTTTTTTCATCCTGCGTGTTGCATTTTTACATTTTTATTTCGTCCGGCAAGGGATGAAAAAAAAAAATAAAAAAAAAATAAAATATAGAGTTACAACTCTCCAGCTGACACGAGTGCGAATGCCGTCGGCGTTTTGACACTTGACGTTTTTCTTCCATACACCATACAGTACCCGCGTCTATGTTTCTGTTTTTGACATCAGCTGAGGTATGAAATTATAGAGAAAAAAAAAAAAAAAAGACGAGAGAAACGAGCTGAGAATGAACGGTTGGTGTGACGAAAGTCGAAAAAACTCGCATTCGTTGCATTCTTCCTTTTGATTATGACTTTTTTTTTTTTTTTTTTTTTTTTTTTACGTACCGTGACAAGGAAATAACGGATGATTGGTAGACTCGGAACGAAAAGTTGCTCCGTTTTTCCGATAGTCTATAACGCGTAGATATGGGATACAAGAAGGACACAAAACTCGTACGAGGAAACGAAAAAAAGGAACCGGAACAACGAAAGATATGGCCAACGAGCTCGGACGCTTGTTCGGCGAGAATGGGCGAAAGAAAAACGAGAGTTGGTACACGACAATGGGTCCGGCATAGATCGAGATAACCATTGTACCGTTTCGCGTTCATCGTCTCTTCTGCTACTCGTTATTGTCCGCCGTTTCTGTCATCGTCGTAGCGGAAAATGCTCCACGCACTTTCGAATTGCTCTTCTTCTATAACAGCGCTATATATATATATATATATGTATGTAACAATCTGTTGTTCCTGCAACTGTCGCGTTTACCGAAATCGACGTTTTCCGAAAAGGTAAAGAAAAATATCAAACTCAGCGATAATAAACTTTTCTTTCCAATTCCTGTCTCATTCTTCCGCGAAAATCGGACGCATTCTCCCGGTTGCGATGTTTTCTTCGTTCCGAGGCCTCTTTTCAAACTTTTTCTACCCCTATTTTTTTTTTCGCTATATCTGGTTGATTGACAAATTTTTCGTGTCAAACACACGTCCGTACACGCTGAACGATTAATTGCGGCATCGACGAAATTCCGGAGTGCAAGCTTTCGTTATTAATACTCTCAAAGCAATCCTCTGATCCACATCGCCGTCATATACGATATCTCGCGGGATACTCGTGCCCCGTGTACTCCTCCCGCAGCGACGATGAAACCTTTCGCCGCATTCGGCAATATAGAAAAAATTCGTTCGCTGTTGAATAAACCAGCGCGAGATTTTTTTTCTCTTCGAATAATAATAAAAATAATGATAATAATAATAATAATGACAATAAAAAGAGTATCGGGACAAAAAACAAAAGAACGGAAGGGAGTGCGTGGAGGTCGCATATAGTGTGACGAACGGTAACTGTAGCGAGTGGTTATTTTTTTTTTTCTCCAGTGTCTCTTTTTACCGCGTTCAGTCAACGTGGCGAATTTTTTTTTTTTTTTTTTTTTTTTTTTCATACTTTCCTGTCAGGCCTCCCAACCCGAATAGCGTAGACTCAGTCGCTGGAAAAATATTAATTACGAAATTCCAAAAGAGAAACGCTTTTATTCTGGGAATGCCAGGGGTGTGAGTGCTACGAGCGAAAACGCTTCGACATTTTTTATTTTTCACTATTTTTTTTTTTTTGTTCAGTTGCACGTTGTTATTTCTTCGGGATTAGGGGGTTGCAGGGAGGGGTGGGGGGGAGCGGCGATATAAAAATAAATCGTTGATTCCTGTGAAACGTTTGAAATTCCAGTAACGTCGATATGATCGGCTTCCGATTATACTGGCAAATCCCTTTCACAGATCGTCGGTATTCTGGCCAATTGGCTGAGAATACATCGACATACAGCGCGTGTATACGCAGTGTTCGACGCACCCTTCCCGGTTGTCAAGCCGACAAAGCGTATCAATGAAAAGCGTAAACCTTGACGCCGATGCACGGCGGTTGATCCAAACCCTACCATCTCCCATGGGTCGGTTTCTCCGTCTCTCTCTCTCGCGACGCACCGATGTTAAAATTATAAATATTAATCAAAGCTCCTACCCCCACCCTCCGCGGACGCAGCGATTAATACGCACGCTGTTGACGCTGTGACGTTGCGCGTTGAGGATTATTATTGACCGGTATCGCGGACAAAACCGGGTTGTGTTAATCTCTCTGCGATATACAGACTCACGAAGCGGATTTTGAACTTAACGATAACACAGTCACGTATCTTGATTTGCGTACATAATTCAGAGGTGGTATAGACGCCGCGTTTGGGCAGATCTGACGAACTGTTTTGATACGATAATTGAGTCGACGGGTTTATCCGGTCGCGAAGTCGATTGATCTGAATTAATTATTTCTGCTAATACTATGCCGACGTCGATTGTGAATGGTACAATGGATTCGATTCGTTCGATAACCCTCATATTTTGCGATTTTTCGAGTGGAATCTCTCGCGTCGATAGCTACAATTTTTTTTTTATTTTGTTTGTTTTTGCACACGTCGCGCGCGTCCTGCGGATTTTATTTTTATCTCTAACAATTGTGAACGGTGGAAAGCTCCACTCGGATCAATGGAATGGGATATTCTTTTTTTTTTTTTTTTTTTTTTTTTTTTTTTTTTTTTTTTTTACGATCGTTGATACCTTCGCCGGAATTTCGATTCGATGGTTCGATGCAATTTCCCGTGGCGCCAGTGTGAGTCACGAGTGGAGCATCAGATCGCAACGCGTATACCTGGAGTGGATCGGGTATCACTCGAACCCTTTAACAGAATTGGCGCAGCTTTTCATTGTCATATTTACAGAAGTAATGATCGAGCTTTTGATTCGTTGAGGTACTCGCTCTTCCGTTTCTCGTGCGCCCCGCACTACAGCTGCCGTCCGGAACGAATGGGTTAACGATAAATAAAAAAAAGAATAGAAATGCATGATTGGGGGTGGGACGGCGGGGGGAGGGGGGGAGGGTGGGGGAGAGAATGTGAATTGTTGAGAGTGAAAAAAGGCCGAAACGAGTGTAAACTGACGTAAAATAACTACGGGCTATGGTTGCGTGAAAAAGGTGCTTTTTCATTTGCACTCGACGCCGCGCCGCTTTGGATCGGAAAACTCTCTATATCTCATTCTCCATCGGCCACCGTACACCGATGTATCCTGTACTCTGTGTACGTGCGGATGCGTTTTTTGTGCATTTAATTCCTTTCTCCTGGTCGTATGTGGCTATCGGCGAGAGAACGAGTGTACCGTTCTCTTTTCATCCTGTCGACTCCACATTCGATTCTTTTTCGACCGATATACATATGTATATCTATAATATATATTCAACGATGACGCGTTACGAACGCGAATCGCATCGCCGATTAACAGCGCCGGGAATTTTCAACAACAGCAATTTCCGAAATACTTTCCGCGTTAATTTTTTTATCGTTTTGTCAATTCCGCATTCGTTTCGATGTAAAAAGATCCTCTCGCAAAAAAATTGAAAAAAAAAAAAAAACGCCCCGCGTTTTCAATGATTAAGAAATTACTATTAAGTAATAATATGCGTTACGGAAATAAGTATTTTAATGTGAATCTCGGAATATACCTTACATTCGTCTTTTTATAATATATTCGAATGTCAAAAAAATTTATTTTCGAATTTCCGGCGATATACGAGCGCACAGAATAAATTTAAAAAATTCTTTTATTCATGAGGAAATTTTTCTTTCCAGCAATTTATTTTTCATATGATATTTTTTGAAATTATATTACATATCGATCCTTCGGAGAGATATATTTCTGTGAGAAATTGGAAAGTGTATAACTCGCGAAAGGCAGCGAAGGTTTGACGATTCCGTTTGAGTCGATGCTGTTATCAGAGAACTCGTGAACTCTGGTGGGCTTTCGAACCCCCTGAAGGGCGAACTACGACGTGAAGGGGTGAGCGCGACACGTCCGTTTTACGGCCTGTGGGATTGCAGCTCCGCCAGACATGGGGGACTGCGCTCGAGAGAATATAACGTATATACATGTATATATATATAGATATATGTACATATGTATACGTATAATGCCAGTGGTAGTAGTAGCCTCGTAACACTGCCGCTAATTAAACGATTAATCATCCAACAAACGACACGGGACTAACAGCTATAGGCGCGTATGTAGAACACACGATGAATCCGCTACAGACCTCCCAGCGGTCCTCTGCGCTTTGAAAGAGAGTCGCGCTCTACCGTCCAGTAAACCCACCAAACTCTCACTCGTTTCCCACAATACTCACGCAACGGCCTCAATTAAAAAAATAAAAAAAACTATATTCGACAGGCAACCAATCACGCGTATTTTTTTATTTTTTTTTTTATTTCTGACACATCTATTTACATTTTTGTACGGTTTGCACAGATGAATAAATCATAACGAAACGCTTGGCGAGACGTGAGAATCAATTTCAAGTTATAACGTTTTACGATTAAAAATAGTTTCGGTTAGAAATGCCGAACGATATTACGATTGCGGTGAGATTTTTGGGTTCATCGCGAATTCTGACGAAAATGGGGGCTGATATTTCGAAAGAAATTTTATCGAAAGTTAATTATAAATCGCGAGTAATTAAAAAAAATTGAACGAAGAGGGTGGAATTTAGATTTTTAATGAAATACAAAAATAATGAATCTGAAATCCACTGTTTCTATAACAAAATGAAAAAATTGCTCGATCGAGTCTCAATGTTTCGAAAGCTCTTGACTATTATTCAGGTACATAGATGACGTTTCGTAATCGAATCGCTTCGTTCTATAGCCGCCTGAAAGAGGGGGCGGGGGAGGGGGGGGGGGACGAGCAAAGGGTGAGAGAGCGAATCGAAATCCCCACAATCCTGCTGTCGGTCCGCCCGATCCTGCATATATAGAACATTATAGTACAGTAGAACCGAATCGCTACGGTTGGCTAACTCGTTGGCTCGACTCCGCACACTAACTCCTCTTTCCATCTCACTCAATTTTCACGTGTGCCTCGCTTTCACGGTCCACGCGCCACGCGTTCGATTGTCCGACGTATCGATACTCGGCATCGTTGTACCCGTCTATTATTCGTTGCGGCCAATGGTCACCGGGCACTCTTCTCTACCCGCGTGAGCCTCTCTCTCTCTCGTATCCAACAGTCCACTTCCATCGTGCCGGGCCTATGATTTGTTACCCTGTTTTCGACGTATGTTGCTCCATTGGAAAACCTTTCGCTGTTACTCCAACTGGAGCGCCTCTTCTACCCGTTGCCTAGCGCTACCTGACAGTAAACTACAATTTCTCTGCTTCACGATACCTCTGTTTATACTCGAAGCACAGCGAGATTACTACCTACGAGTTACGAGTTACCCGGAACGTGAACGAGGGAAAAAAAAAAAACCACCCCAACTCATTTCTATTCCATTGGCAAAGCCACGTGTGTCGCGCGTCTCTACAGATCGAGGATCAAAGACGGAGAAACAAAAAAAAAATACCGTATATAACATAACTTGGGAGATATAAATAATACGAAAGACGACATAAAGGGGAGTTTCTCGATTCGCCCTTCCAGCGACAAAAAATACCGACGACCTAACGCCCATCAACCTCGGCGAAAACACACACCGTATAATCCTCCGATTCTCCCATTATCCTGTTGTTTCTACGTGCCCGTGGCCGCAATTTATTATCTTTTTTTGCCTCTTTGTCGCCAACCCTCCGGTAGATCCGCCCTTAAACCTCGATACGTCTTTTTTTTTTTTTTTTACTCTTTTCCTATAATACCAGCGTCTCACTTTCTCCTCTGTATTCACCCCTCGATTCTACCGGTAGAAGAGCGTGCGCGCCGACGATGGCTTCGTCGAAGCGAACAACCATCCCCGTCGCCATTCTTCCGGACGGAAGGGTGAGAGAAACCTCCCCCGATGCTACAGGTGTCGAACGTGAGAGATACAGGTGTTGTGTATACGTGAGAGGCGTTTGGGACTCTCACGTTTCTAACATCGAGCCTTCAACTATATATACACAAACCCCCCTTTTAGATTCTCTACACTCTGGTAAACACACTCTCGTTACAGTCGAAAGGATGATAACTATTATTAGACGAGAAAATAGAGATTGCTATCGCTCAGAAAGTTCTACAAGTTTTTTCATTTCGCTGATCACTGTTATTAGGTTTTAAAAAAAAATCTTACGAACTCGAATAGCACGAAAAAAAAAATAAAAAAAAAAAGAAACCTACAATTTCATCACGCCAATTGCTATTACTGCGAAGTTTATTGCAATTTACCAGCTTCATTAATTTTATTAGCCCGATTGCTGTTATTATCGAGCAAATTTCAAAAACAGAAGAAAACGAAAAAACATCGCGCGATCTGTTATACTTGTTGGTTTTATTATTCTATGGAGTATCATCGAGAAATTTAGGCTATAACGAGCCTCGAGAGAGATATCGTGGAAAGTTGCCACGTAAAAGATTCCGGCGCGAGCCATTCGTCAAAAAAAAAAACACCACCGCGGGAGCTAAATAGTTCACGTGCGCCGAGTGGAAGCTATTTATCAGTGTTGAGTGGCTGAGAAGTATCCAGCAGCATTGTAGTATCCTTCACAGTAAAATCCTGTCATGATTTAGGCTACTTGAGAAAGTATCTGGGGAGGAGCTGAGCGCGCGTCCAGAGCCGTGAAATGAACGAGCAAAATAGACGCACTAAAGGTGGTAAATGGCCAGAGGCTATCTATTCTTTCTCGTTAGCTTTTAGCTTGGCAGTTTGATGCTTTCCGGTTCGAGAAAACTCTGGGGGATGAATTGGAGGGGTGGGGGGTGGTAGGGGGTGAATTGGTGGGGTGGGGGGTGGTAGGGGGTGAATCGAGGGTGAGTAAACAAGTTCGCCAGCGAGAATCGACCTCGGGGAAAAAAACTATAGCAGAAAAATAAAAGTCTCTTGTAAGATTGGACGAATCTCCCGAAAATAGGAAAATCTGATTCGTTTCTTGCTTACTTTGTAACTTAGTGCACTCAGAAAATTAGCGAGATATTTTTAAGGGAGGTACCGTAACCAGAGCGTATTATCGTCTCACATCCCTCGTCGGACTTGTGTACATTCTCGTTTCCGTTGAATCCTCGAAAGATAGAAAACCAGGTGGCAAGGACCATCGGATTTCGAAGTATTAAGAACTCAAAGTAAAGAGAACAAGACTTGGTTCGCGAATGAAAAGAGAACTTCGTACGAGAAAGTAGGCGACCCGTTGAAGAAGAAGAAGTACCAAGAGAGGGGGATGAAAAAACGTAGTTGTTACTGCTGCACACAGTGGGAGTACAGGAAAAAGACGAAAATAGAGACGCTGTAAGGGTAGTACAGCGAACAACTTTTCTATCACCCGTAGATTCTCTCTCGCAAACCGTGTACTCCGAACAGGGTGGCACACAATACAATTAAAGAGATTGCCAGTAGAATGGGGAGGTTGGGGGGTGGAGAGTGGGGCAAAGTTTGTCAGAACGCAAAGACGTGCATACGCGAGAACTGCGGGATGAAAAAGCGAAGTACTGTGGCGAGACGCCGGAAAAGGAGAACGAAGTTGAAGCTTTTACGTCTTGGATGCTTTCGTTCTGGTAACTCGAAGAAGAAGAAGAAGAAGAAGAAGAAGAAGATGAGCGGCGCAAAACTATGACGACAGCGAGGCCACTGTTTGTCTTCTTCCAATCATTGAATAAGTTGGACGCCGTTCGTACACACCAGTTACGAAATATGTAATACTTCTTTCCGCAATCTTTTTACCCGAAAAATCCTTCACCGAGTTGTTTGTCCACTGGATATGAAGCTGGCAAAAAGTCTCTTTTTTTCGCTCGGCGAATATATTGCCAAATTGAGAAATTGCAAAATCCAACGATAAAAATATCATTTATAACTCGACGTGCATAACGCGAATGACGAAGGGTTGTAACGCTTTGATGCACGAGTTATGGCCATTGGAATATCGTGCAACACGAGCAGAAGAATGCCAACGATAATTTCCGAACGGAGTATAGTTCGGATAATATCTCGGAAGGCCTTCTGCATCAAGTCCTCCTGGACAGTCTCGAGTTTGGCCGGATGCTGAAGCTCGGTCCACCGTGAAAGTGCCTCGGAGGAAGCGAGCGAGACGAGAGAAATGGGGCTCAAAGCTTCGAGAGGTGGAGGGATGGGTGAGGGTGGAAGGGAAGAGCGAATAACTCGAATTTATGGGGTGTAGAGCCGCGCCAAATTCCCGACCATACCAGCATCCCCCGGAGCCCACTTACCCAGTTATTCTTGAAGCTATTTCTATCTCGCTTCCACCTCTATCACACTCGTGAACTATCGTCTGCTTCTCGCCAAGGAAAGACCGAGAGTCCGGGAGAGTCCGTGATACCAGGGATGCGCGAGTGCGAGAAAGATAGGTGAAAAGCACGCCCGTAGGAGGACGTAGGAGAGGCGTGCCACGAATCGTATTTACCCCGTTTACAGGCTCTTTCGCTCATAAACGTTTTCTCACCCTCCGCGAAAATCCTTCTTCGCCTTCGCCTTGGCATATACTACTTGTTCTACCCTATCGTTCCACTACCCTCGGACTTTCACGACTCTCGTCAATCTCACGTCGCACCAACTTCAAACCCCTTTCGCCCGTTCACACGCCAGCCAACCGCTACTCATCAGAAATGTAACTGTTGATTTTTCATCCCCTTTCAAACAGAACTTACTGTACCACGACGGCTCGACTTTTCCTTACCAAAAGTTTGTCGGTGAAATACTTTTCCGTCGATGACAAATCAAAAACATGAACTTGAGATGGTCTCTCGGAAATGAGAGTGAAATTTCGAGTATCGATCGCAACAAGTCGCGGAGGGTGAAACGCCGAAGAAGCTCGAGGAATTCTTGAAAGCCTGAAAGCAAATCCTCCCCGTTGAGGATCAAATGTCATAGCCGTGGTATCGAACGTTGTTCGATACCCTTCCCTCGTCTTCGTTGCTCTTCAGGAATGTTTTTCAGAACCATCCCCTTCAATCAATTCCAATGAAACCGATAGAAAGCGTATCGTAGGTGACTGAGTATATATAAAAAAATAACTTGAAATTATTCTCTTACGAGTCATTCTTCCGAAGGAATTTCTTTGTCATTGTAGCGAACGGGGGTGGGTGTAGCGAACTATATTATCGATAGATTTCGAGGGTATACTATGACATTTTCTTTTTCTATGCAAAGTCTGATGTAATTTTTATTTTCACTCGAGAGCATATGCCATCGGTGAAGCTTAAGCTCACTCTCAATCACGGGGTTGGCGAGGTTCGTTGCAGTGGTGGTAAATACGGGTGCAAGTACAGAACTAATGGAATTAAGAAGCCCTTGTAAAGACCCCGAGGGCGACTGCAGCCTCCTAACTGTCACCTGTCCCGTCGTCGTCGCCGCTGTTCATGGGAGTGGGAATCCACCCTCTCGCCTGCATTATCCGAACGAGTTTCACCCTTTCTTTTGAAACAACGAGAGGAGAGCTTGTTGTATCTCTGTTTAGCTTACAATGGTATATATGTATATGTACGGGTATATGTATATATATGTTTACTATGAGAAAGGAACGACGCAAACGAGAGTAGAGGAACCCTGACGCGAGCTGGAAACAACTCTGCTTGATTCTGGGTACCCGTCAACCGTTGTTGGCTTTGCCCTAATCAGATCCGACTACCCAACCCGCTGCGTGTTGCCTATACCTTCCCTACCTACTTCGTACCTTCCAGACCGCCGACTCACCTCCGTTCTCTCCTATCTCACCAGGGTGTAAGACGATATTCTACGGATTGAATTGACATCTTCGTGGGCAAGAAAGATCCTCTAACTTGGAGCATTTTCGCTTGAACTGCAAAATCCGTGCTGACATCGGTGAAAGACAGTAATCGGGTATCGTCTATCCATCTCCGCGTCATCCGCGTCTCCGGAATCTCTTGTGCTTCACGCAAGAAGCTTCGGAAGCGTTTCTCTTCGGTCTTTCGTACTGAAAATACGGAAAACCCTTCAGGGTAAACGATTTTCGTCTACTTGTTAATTGAAATTCCGTAACATCTCAGACCCCAACCAGTGAGAGTAGAGAAATTTTGCTGACGCAGCATTCTGGGGGCCGAGGGGTGGGGGAGGGGTCGAGCTTTCAACTGACGTCAAACTTGTAAGGGGCAGATGAAAACTTGGCTGGCATTCGTGATATCAGCGTCATTGGGGGTGTAAAACTGATGACGTTTCTAACAATTCGTGTCAACTGGTCGTCATTTTTTTAGACTTCGTGACTTTCCGCTTATTTGTCGGTTGGTCTTTAACTTTTTGGAAGCTTTCCACTTCAAGACAATAAGGGTATTCCCGAAGGGTATTGATTTCAAAAATGTGCGTAGTTCGCGTTGAGGGAAATAGAGAATCAACACAATCGTGTGACCTAAAGTACGATTGCGTGACACACAGATCGATGCTTCGTTCTCGACGAGTCGTGTTAAGGGTGTAGCGACGAGGCTACAGAAAGACTCGGTTACCTTCGAACCCGTGACGAAGTTACAACCACCCCTTCGGTCGCATGAATTTTTTCTCGCGCCCTTTATGGCTCGTTAAACGTCACACCGTTGGTGTACAGAGGAATGGGTAACGTACTACTGCATGTTACACCCCGAACGGTTAACCCGCGTGAGCGAGGCGCACGAACGCGACTCATCAGCCGGAGGGTACGTACTGCATATTCTATATACAGTATTGTATTGTATTTTGTTACTACACCAAGCTGTAGAACATTTCGTGACTACAGAAGCCGGTTGTGAGGTGTGCCATGCAATAAAATATTACGCATCCGGGCGTACGGTCTGATCATCACCCTTCGATAGGGCAGCAGTTTGGATAGGGGTGAGGGGTTGGCTTTAAAATTCGTCGGTGTAAACAGCGAAGCTCGTTAACTCGAACGTCAAATAAAAGTTGCCTCCAGGGAAAAATTGAAAGCGTGCGACGGATAAATGGCATCGGTGCCGAAAAAAAAAAAAAAAAACCAAAACATTCGATTGATGATTATTTAGTAGCAAGTCGATTCGGGTGAAAATGAAAGTTTGAAAAAACAAACGTGTTCGGTGTTTTTTTAATTTGTTTTTTTTTTTTTTTTTTTTTTACGATAACATCTTTCGCGAATGATGAAGGATTTGTTTTGGTTAATTCTTGGAGGTATTTCCATCTCGTTTTCTATCGTACGATCGTGGATAGCATGTCGTAAAATAGCTAACGACGCCAACAAGGAGAGAAAGACGGAGGAGAGACGAGATGGAAAACTCGGGACGAGCGAGTAGAGAAGTTGCGAAGTAGTGGCAGACGGTGAGAGGCAGAGAGTGAGAGGGCGGGTGCCAGAGTGCCAGCGGTGTACTCTCCGCACTGGCAACCCACCTGACAAACTCCCATTACCTTTACATCGGCCGTTAAGCCGCTCCCAGCCAATCGGAAAACGATATCCGATAACGTAAATCTTCGAGCGATACCTGTACACCGAGTGGCAGGTACTCTCTTCCTCCACCCCGCCTCCTACCCCTATCTGTACTCTGTATCGAATTTACTATCCTATATGTTCGCCGATGCTACTTCGGTATTTGAAATAATAAAAAAAAAAAAAAATACGTGAATTACAGTAAATTTCAGTAGGTAAATTATTAATCCTAATGGAGCACACATGGGCTGAAACTGGAGCATATCAGTTCTCAACCCTATAATTTTTATATTCTTTGGTACATCGGCATGGAACCTCGTCGGATATACGGCTTACATTCGGACTTATCGATTTTGCTGCTAACCTGCCGCATCCGCGGGCTGAGCAATTGTTTAAGTCTGATAATGGACAAAAATTCATCTTTTTTTCACCTTTGATCCAAGTTTTCCGTACCCGATAGTGAGACACGAGCAAAAAGTGAAATGGCAGATTCGTAATTAACGAAAAAAAAAAAAAAATCATCAAACACAGATTTCAAACAACAAATTACAAAAATGGTTTATAACGACTTTTTTTATAGACGATTACGCAAAAATTGGTAATTTTCAAAATTAAAAAATTTTTTTTTGTGTCCCGATCTTACGATATCCTTTTTTGAAAGAATTAAAAAAAAAAAAAAAAAAAACTCGATTCTTCGTTAAATTTTGACTGCGATATTTTCAAAGATCGGAAAAAATACGAGACCTTCCGGAACGTCACGTATTCATGTTGTGTCAATTGATTAAAAAAAAAAAAGAAGTCAGTGTGGAATGTAAATGTAAAAATATTTACGAGCGATATCACCACAAGCCTGCAAACAGCATAAGAAGCAGCATTCTCGACTTCTGTTTATAAATGTTTCGATGTCGTGTTTTCTATATCCCGAGGTACCTGGTACCGAGAGTCTCACATCACGAATCTATTACCTGCGCAAGCTTCTTGGCAAAAGTGGGGCTGGAAGACAGAATGGAGAGGCTGCTACGGGGTATATTAAGGGGGTGGCGAGAGGAGATAAAGAGGTATAGAAGGGCGTCGGTGGGGTTGCGTTCCGCAAATGTGCCTCCGATCGTCCTCGGTAAATAAACGGAGAAGGTTCGACACTTACCTTCCATGGTACCGTTGGCAACCCTGTTACGTTATTCCGTAGCCTATCCGCCGTGTATACACTATTTCTTAGGTACTCCCATCTCTATCTTATGCCCATCATCCCATTTACGAAGTCTCAGGATCGATATAGAGCCGCCAACCGAAGTGATAGTTTGTTATGCTACGGATAGTATAAAATTTTCACGCTAACGCATCAGGACGATACTCTCTCTCGCAGTTTGACTTCTCGATAGATCGAAGATGTCTGCTGCCGGTAATGCACCTGCATTTCCCTGGATACGTCGATGTAACACGCGAATCTGTAAGTGCAGAAAAACAGCTGAAAAGAAAGTAGAAAAACCGATAAAACGTGTCTGGTGGCTGAATCGTTGCGCGAAACTTTACTTCGAAGAGTCAGGATGAGGGGAAGAGATGCTTCAACCAATTTATCGAAAGCAACCTCATCCCTTCGTCCCCATTTTCCAAGCTTTATTTATCATGAACGAAGTATCCAATTAACTTCCGTGAATCCATTTATCTTTTCCAAGAATTACTAAAGATATTTATGTGAAAGGAATAAAGTGAAATATCATCGAGAAGTCTTTTTTATTTTGATGTATACATTTATAACTCGCGTTTCGTAGATCAAGGGATGGGAAGGTCAGGGTAACTGGGAACGTAACTGGAATATATAAGATAGACGATGGAAAGATGCGGGTTAACAGCGACAGCAGTAGACTTATTATAGAAGTTGGATACATCAAGCGCTAAAAATAGAAGTAGAAGAGCGGATTTACCTCGGAGTCGGGGACGTCCTTTCCTCTGCTCTCTCTCTCTCTCTCCCTCCTCCACATATCTTCAATTCATCCCTACAACGTTTGCGCGCTTTTGCCCTCAAGCTATACTTTAACCCAACGACGATATTAAATCGCGATACGTTGGCAGAGTCTTCCCTGCTGTCACCGACGTCACCGATCCCTACCGTTCTACCAGTTTTGCACAGATGTTTAATATAGAAACGGTACACTAGCAATCTTATATCTCTCACGTATCCTTCTCCTCTCTTCGTCTTCTCAAAGTATTCTCTCGAAAAATCCAACGATCTAAATCTCTCGGAATATTCACCGGATGTTCCATTTTTTTGGCGAACTATTCGTGTATCACGCGAATGTAGGTGACATTGGGCTAAAGAACTTCGATTCGGTGTCCTTGCAAGTGAAATACCGAAAGGTACCAGAGATTTTGAGACTTTTGTTACGTTTGGTTTGTTGTTACGGAGTTTACGTTCACATAAACAGAACAAAGGCGAACGGCAGAGATCTTCGATGTCTTCGAAACTCGCTGCTACCCCGCGAGAGTGCGCTGGAAGACCCGACAACAACCAAACATCTTCGGTATCGAGAAAACTACCCCTTTTCGTTTCACGAGCAAAAAAGTCCCTACGAGCTGAGAAGTCGTTATCCTGTTGATGCAAGGCGTGTGGAGAACCACGAGAAGCGGAGAATCCTTCGTATCTCGACTACGATATCGGCATACGATTTTAGACATATAGCGCAGTGGCCCCTCGCCTCTTTCGTTTCGTTCTCTCCGTAGTAGTTTCCCGAAGAAAACTCCCATGAATATTCAGGTCAGAGGACTATTTTCTGCGGAAAGCTTCGACTACAGAACGGCAGTCGGGGGGTGCATGTTACTGTCAGTATACTCCGTTGCTACTGCCGCATACCTCTATCTATTGAAAAATATGCCATTGGCAACCAACAACGAGAAGCGCGAAGCCCCTGATAAAAAAAAAAAAAAGAAACGAAATTTGTGAGGCAAAACGATGTTCCGTCGTTATCGCCATGATTTTGCACGTAAAAAAAAAAAAAAGAAAAAAATCGAAAACGTTTCAAATTTCGTCCTTTATTACGGTCGGACGACGTGTTACGTCGTTATTAGGGATACGCTCATTCCCGAGAGTGTTTTATCCACCGAAGTATCATTGCTTCGTCGAAAAGTTTCTCTGCAGGTAACACCGCCATTAAATCATCGGGCAATTATAGTGTAGCTTTCGGAAATCGATCGAACCGACTACTTTGGCACGTTTTCGGAATACCGAAAGGGTAGTTTTTCATCGAATTACGGTTCACGGTTCACGGCTTCGAGATCGCTTTGTCGTATTCTCGTAATGACGAAACGCCTCTTTAGTTTCCTGACCTGTTAACTTCACGACCCACTTTTTCATCGAAAATATAATTGTTGCAATTCGCTTTTCTTAAATTTTATTTCGCCGACGTGAAAACTGCACTTTTCTGGGGCGGATATATTTTTCTTCACCCTTAAAATTTTACACTACGAAAGGGAGTACAGTCGCTTATCTCATATATATATATCATTTTTTAACGCCGCAAAAGTGCACAGCAATCGTACTGTACTCAATCTGCTCTCTGTGGTCCTGCGAGGGTTGTAACGTTGCTGAAATCGAACTTGTAATAAGGCGTAGTACACCTTTGCGATTCGCTACAATTTTTTACTGTCCCCGTGGGACAACCCTCCGGAGATTCTACTGCGAGATATCCGACAGCCGGTGGTGATTTCTTCGTTTCGATGCTTTGGCGGAAAGAATATACATGTACTGCGGTCGGATGTCGATGAAGCGGGTCGTCAAAAACGAATGAAAAGACAGCGAGACGTAGTAGACACACTTATACGTATGAGTTTAGAACACTCGGAACCCTTCGCGTGATATTTATTTTATTTCTCGTATCCTTTGATATCCGTTCGCCTTGCCTGGGGCTTTGGTGAATACACACACACGCGATCTATTATGGCGAACAATAAAGAACTTTAGTAGCTACGGCAGCCACCGATGTGCAAAAGCACGAGAAAAATCGTAATGGACGTGAGGAGAAAAATCGTAGAATCGAATAAAGTACGAAACTTAACCTATACGTTACCTACGATACCTACGATACGGTTACGGTGTACGATAAAAATCGAAGCAAATGAGCGATGGAATGAGAGGAGAAAAAATTAATATCGACACATCTCTTGCCTACACCCTCAGAGAAGCTTCAGCTCTCGGAAAAGCTTTCGGTACTCTTTCCTCTATTCATTCATTCATTCGTAACTCTGTTTCTTTGTTCTCCAAGGAATACTTTAGTGCAATTTTCACGAGTCGTACTCGAGGCTAAAAATAATTTATTCGCAATCTCGTTGTTGTCTCTTACTTCTTGAAATAATATCAAATGGTGTTATGGATTCTTAGAATGAATTTCGTAAAAATTGAATTAAGTTGAATTAAACACATCGCTTTTATATACAATCGTTGTGGCGTTGCAGTGCACCGATGCATCGATGCACTCTTCGATAAAAATGTCCACGTCTATGATAAAAAAAAAAAAAAAAAAAAGCTACGAAACTACAATCCGACTCGGGCGTTATCTCGACCAGGAAAAAAAAACGTTGAAAGTATGGAAAAGGAGCTTGCGAGTTGCTTTCGCCTGCCAGAAGGCCATTTCATCGCGGGAACCAGCCGTGCCGGTCTGAGCCCTTGTTTCCCCCCGCATCCCACAAAAGCTCTCTCCCCATCCGTTCGCCGCGCGGAACTCGACCCGCTAAGCTCTGCCGGTCTCTCAATCGTGCCTCGTGGGATAGAAACGAAAAGCGGGCGCATCAAACAAAATGCTCAGACTTTGGTTTAACTGCTCGAGATGTACGGAGAGCCTCGGAGAAAGTGAGAAAGAGAAAGGTGCAAGTAGAAAAAAAAAGCGGCGAGATAGAGGGGGTTGGGGGGTTGAACGAGGAATCGCAACAAAGATATAATACGAAGAATAATGAAAGGGCATATTCTCGTCGGTAGAAATGCACAGAGAAAAGGATCCCCAGAAAGCTGAAGGAAAATGGTTTCGTCTCTGACTTATCTCACGCTCCGACGCTTCTTCTGTTTTCATTAAAAAGCTTGATTCTCGTCACGAGTCTTCCATCACTCAGAGCTTTTTTTACTCCTTTTTTCGCATCTTTCTGCCGAGAAACAGCAGCCGTGACGATTAATTGCTTCGAGATATTCTCATTGTTCGTCCAGTATAAGATACAAAACAATGTTAAGAATTCAACATGCTTTTCGGACGAACAGCGAAGCGCCGAGACGTTCTTTTAATTCGAAATCGTTGAGCCGTCCGTTAACGAGACGCGCAAGCATCTCAAACGAGTCGATTTTCCATTAATTGCACACTTAAGGAGTTCAGAACTCGAATTTTGCAAACGGGTGGGTAGAGCAACAGCAAAAGATTTATCGAGATTTAACAGTGTGGCAGAGGGGATGAAGGGGGTAGATATTCGCGTAGACTGCGAGAACGGTTAACGATATCCAAACAAGACTTCCTGAGGGAGGACTTGCAGACATTGCATCGGCTCTTGCTTCCTCGCACTCTCTCTCTCTCTCTCTCTCTTTCTCTCGCGTTTACCTTCCCAAGCTGTCGAGGAAAATTACGTTGGCAGTCGCAAATAGCTCTCGATTCTCGTGGGGCTCAAACGACGGTTAGTGCGCGAAGTACGACGCACTCGGAGAATTTAACGTCGTTCCAACGTCACTTACTCGCTGACGAGGCACACTGCGGGGACAAGAGGATGCCAAGGAGATAGAGATAGAGATAGAGAGACCGAAGCGCGACGATGCTTTCTCTTGTTCCGCCATTTCGCACGTTTACGCTACCGCGATAGATACATGCTAAAGTTCAACCGTGAACACGAACCGCGAATTTCTCTCCTCAAACGTGTGTGTGTAAGTTGCCGCACACTCGATCTAGCGAACGCGAAGATTCCGAAGAAAAGCCGGAAGCTCTTTCTTTTACTCGCGCACTTGAAACGCGCTTTTACACTTGGCCAGCGGTCTACGCTTCAAAGCGCTTCGCGACGTTTTCACAGCACGAAAACGATCGTGAAGAAAATAAAAAAAGAAAGGAAAAAAAAAAGGCGCAGCTTTCATCGTAGCGGTGTTAAACTTCTGACTAGAGGATTGTCCTTGCGACATCTCGAAGACATTTCTAGCTGAAGCACACCGAGGAGCATCCCTCGCGTGCGAGAGCTATGTTTTTCTCGGACACGAATGTGCTTCCAGAGGTTTTCCACGACTGTTGAGAGGGAAAAATCGACTTTCTGGCGAACAAGCTACGCTCCGTAAATCTTACTTGTACCAGCTGTGCTTTACGAGCTCTGGTATAAACAACCGACCCTCGACTTGCGACGCCATCGTATCTACAACTTTCTTATTTTTCTTTTTTTTCATCCTCTTCTTAATTGTAGTTGCAATTATTTTTACGACCAAATCGTTAATATCGGAAAATAATTTGTATCGTCTATTTCTAATTTCAGATCGAAGACGCCATGCTGATGTTCGACAAACAAACTAGCAGGCACAGAGGTGAGTTTTTTTCTTCAATTCTTTTATATAAATAACCTCCAAAACATCAGTTGAAGACACGGAGTTTTTTTCGAAACAACGTGTAGCTTTCAGATTCATTTCTAGAGCACCAAATTTCATTCAATTCAAACCGCGCGCTCGCGCCCGTCGCACAAAACGGAACTATAAAAACACCGGATGTTCATATTATTAACATCCACGTCTTGATTAATGATACCCGTCTTTCGAACCCAATAAGGCAACCGTTGCTATGGCAATCGTAACCACCGTGACTATAGACATTTTGTGGTATTAGCCCCTCCGTGGCATTAGTGTCTCCGGGTTTTTAGCCCCTCCGTGACATTAGTGTCTCCGGGTTTTTAGCCCCTCCGTGACATTAGTGTCTCCGGAATCTTAGCCCCTCCGTGATATTAGTGTCTCCGGGATTTTAGCCCCTCCGTGACATTAGTGTCTCCGGGATGTTAACCTCTCCGTCACATTAGCTATTCCGTGATATCAACCCTCCGTAACTTTAGCCCCGCTGTGATTTTGACCTCTCCGTGGCATTAGCTACTCCGTGATCTTAGCTCCGCCGTGACATTTAGCCCCTATGTGACTCTAGTATAATGCCTAAGCTGCCGTCTTGTACGTAACGGTAGACGCAGGAACGGCGAGAAGGATGAAATCTTTTTATAAAGATAGTTAAAGAAAATTGAAAAATTTTATTCGTCAGAAAAATTTTAGATCCACTTAACCTCTATCCATATTTAAATAGTTAAATAGGTGCCATTTTCCACCATTGACAATATCGCTGAAACTTTGTGACACGAAGATAGTGCAAATAATCGATGACGAAGAACTTGCGATAGTCGAGTGAAAAAAATAATCTGCAAGGTGCCATATTTACGTTGATGCGTCAATGGGCTGCGTCAGTCGTGAAAATATGAAAAGCTTTTGCCGCGATGAGGACGAGAGTATGAGAACCGAGTAGAGAGTTAGGTAGGATGATAGAGAACGGCTGATACGAACGCCCGGTGTGCCATCTGCAGAGTACCAACAAAATTTTATGGGGTGATTTGCACGTGCAAATGCCCTCTACCTCCAGTCGCGGGCTTCTGTTGGCGACGGCTATCTCTTCTCGCTCGACGGGAAAAACCGCCTCGCTCAGCTCTTTCCGCCGCTTGTCTCTGACGCTATCGTAGACGGGGACACCAGACACTAGGGGGCCGCTTTCATAATTCAACCGAAGAAGAAGTAGAGGAAGCAGAAGAAAGGAATAAGAATCAGCCGGGTGGGATAAAATACTTTGCAAACACTGCGAGTTTTGCAGCTCGGCAAATGATCTTTATCCGTAAAATTCTCCACTGTTCTTAAGTTTCCGGGGGTGCGCACTCACGATTGACGGAATGAAAATAAATCAATTATCTATCGGTGCGACGAGTACGATAAATTTTTTGTTTGCCTTCGCGATTGAGTAAAAAAACGCAGATGAACGATGAAAAAAAAAAAATCGTAAGTTTCTATCGATATTCGAGATGTATAAGAGTCTTAAGCGTCGTCAAGATATATAGACGTAGGAGAGGGTCGTGGAAAAAAAAAAGAAGAAGAGTATCGAGAAATCGAAAGACTGTCGGTCTGCGAACACGGTCGGGTTTTACTACTCGACCGGGGGTAGAAGAAGAGAACCCCTTATCGCGTCGAAGGTGGCTCTCGGGGGCTTCTTCGTTCGTCTTGGGAGTCATAACTTTCGAAACGTCCTCAGGGGTCCCACAGCCAATCATGCCACGCATAACAACGACCTGAACGAAGTAGACGCGGAACAGCCGTAAGCGGACAAGAAGACCGCAAGACTGTTCAATGAAGAAACGAAAAAAAATGTACCGCGATATATTTTTTTCTCGTACCGCGCACCTGACGAAGGAACAGAGCGATATAATAAGAAATAAGTGTTTCGAGTCAAAGTAGACTTCGATGAAAAAAAAAAAAAAAAAAGATCGGCAAAAAAGAAAAGAAACTCCACGTCCCACATGCAATATTACATCCAGTGATAGCGTATCGTAGTAACAGGACTCTCTTCGTGTTGCTACAGCCGTAGCGTAGAAAAGCGATGAATACCCGATGCAACCGGAAATTACTTGCAGCTTTCCCGCCACCGCGAGCTCTTTTTTCCCGGCTCTACCCGCCGAGGAAAAAAAAATAAATAAAACCGGCATCCGCGAGAAAAAAAGTAAAGAAAAAAAAAAAAAAAAAAAAAAAAAGAAGTATCGAATGAAATACGATCCAACTGGTTTGGTTATAGGTTAAATAAACATGAAAGCGAAATAGTTTCGTAATACTTTTTTCTCCAACCCTCGCGTGCCCAGTTATCGTTGAAAATATTTCAAAATATTTTCAACATTCAATAGACTGGAGAGAATTTTCGTTATTATTATTATTATTATTATTTGGGATACATTTGGAAATTCGTCGTACCGCGTACCTCGCTTCGCTTGTGTGCCAAACTCGATGGGGATCACGTGAAAGTAAGAGGGTTAAAGGGTACAACACACAGTGCTTTCACGAGAACCTCTCGCGTATATATTCGATATAAGTTTGTTGCCGTTTCGCTATGCGGTGCTGTAACAGACGCGACGGAAGTTCACCGAAGGACTTGGGATGAATGAAATATCGAGTTACCAGTGTATAATATATGACGAACCGCCGCGTCTCTCCCCGCGCTCTTCATCGTCTCTTTTTCATCCCCCTTCGTACACCCTCGCTGGACTCTACGCTGTAGTATATAGTATTTTACAGCTCCCCCTTCCGTTTCGTTCGAACCCATTCAAGGTTCTCAAGCTTCGATAGAAGGTCTCTCGATAATCGCACTCGATCGTCGACGTAGTATACCGAGACGAGGCGTACAACCGATAATCGTGCTTTCACCTCCCCTTTTCCTTATACCTACCCCTCTCCCCTCTCTTCCATCGATGTATTCTCGCGCACATTTATTTTCAATGCCGAATTCAACGCGATTGCCAATCAGCCGCGCGATTCCAAAATTGATAGCTTAACAAGTTGGTATCGGCAAAACGATCGCGAGGAAAGAAAAAATATGCTTAATCATCTTGTTGATTTTTAGTTGCTTTCAAAAAAAAAAAGCGAAAAAATTATTTTTTTATCCGATAAACTGTAGTCATTGAATAATTTCATGCAAAACAACCCTTTCGGATAATTTTGGGACTTTTCTCGTTCGTAAATTCTTGTTTTGAGGTTCGGCGTTGTAAAACTCGTGGCATCCGTTGAATCGGGTGACCATTTTTGATGTATTTGAATAGAAGCATTTGTGAATTCTTGAATATAATAATGCATCGAGGCCGGTGAAAAAGAGAAGAGCGGGTGAGAGGAAGAAGCTAAGAGTAGAAAAGGGTGAAGTGGAGATTTCTCCCCGACCATTGATGTCCGCGCCGAGTGAAAAACGATAAGGAAAAGGAAAGACGCGAACGAGAAACGAGCGGATGGAAGGAAGGGTTTGAACGTTCTTTGAAAGCTCCTCTCCTCCTCCACGTAATCTCTCTCGTGGTTGACATCCAATACGATTCTCATCCCTTAGCTAAAGGCATCGAGAACTGCCGACATCAAGCGCGTACTTCTCGTACTTCTTGGTCGGTTCTTGCGCGCTTCACTACTTCCTTACGATTTTCAACCGACGGTCTTCCTACCCCCCACTTGCCTCGTAGACGACTAGATTTTCCACGATATGGCACTTTCCACTATACGACTTGTCGCTTCGTACGATTTCTCTATTCGGCGCACACTCGACCTTTGGCTTGGCAATCTGCTGAGGTGACGCCGTCAATATATAGGTACTTATATAATATATATATATCTATATATTTATATGTGTGTATATGTGTCTGAGGATAAGGATGCAGGGATAGTATCGTCGATTCCTACGTCAGTCTCGTTCCAACGTCACATTTTTTCCCTTATATTCCTTTTTCTTTTCGTATTTATCTTCTCGTTATTCCTCGTTCCCCCTTCGCGCTATTGGGAATCGATTTTAAAGCTGCTATCGAGGTATACATATATATATATGCGTTATAGTATATATTGAGGAAATATACACCGAGCACCGTGCTACCTGACTTCGACGAGTCGAGTTCCCAAGACGTACCCACTCGCTGGATTTTTTCACAACTTTTTTTTTTCGTACCCTTTCTCTGCGCCGGGCGTCTCTTGCATCGGGGCAAATGCGTACTGATATCTCGCGCTTTGCAGCACCGTTTTCGTTGGTAGATGCTTCCGCGGCAGCCAACCCTCTCGAGCCCCATAGCCACCTACCTCAGGCTCCTTTCTGCGACAACGACTTTCATCCTCTTTCTCCTTCGCCCCTCCATCGATTTCGCGAGCTTCAACACCATCGGGCGTCTCGCCGAACCTCCCCTCGCGATTGCCGCGAGTGATTTTTATCGTCGTGAATTTCTCGCGGGAGGATTGCATGCGAATTGAGAATAAACCGGAGCAAAGTAGAAGACACTCGAAGTTTTCTTAGTGGGGTTGAGAAACTGATCTGTCGAGGAACTGTTCTGTTTTCGCGCTCCTGACGTAATCGGTTTTTCGTGTTTTTTTTTTGCGTTCTTTTATAATCAATCAGCCGCATCAACCCCTATAAATAATTTAATATGCCGGTAAATCCAAAACCAAATAAAAATTGCCGATGTTTTCGTTATCAGCGATAGAAAATTCTTCGAAATAAAAATTACGTATTTGACAAATTTTTCGAATCATTTTTCAAGGTTCTTGTAGAACAGTATAATAATTTTTTATCGTCAAATCGAAAGATTGCAAACATCGTTCGAACCCTCATATTTCATTATATTTTTCGTCGCGCTGAATATCAGTCCAACAGCTGTTTTATCATAAACTCTCGTGGGCCATTGATCACAGCGAAATAAAGAGATTTTATTTTTGTTTCCTGCGCGATTGAAGTTTCTCGTGGATAGCTTTCGGCTTCAGTCGAATAAATCGGAAACAAGATCCTTCAATGTTTTGAGATTTTTTTTCAATCCGAATTTTTTTTTTTTTTTTTTTACATAGTAGATGCGTTTCGTAAATCAATCTCTATACGTTCCAAACAATTTCGCTTTTTCGATACATATAGGATATATAGGATGTATGTGAACATCGAGGCGAGTCTCGCCCTATGATTTCCACGTGAATGGGTCGTTCGGGGAGAAGAGCTTTTGTCGGGGTAAAGGTGGATGGAAATATACGCGCACATGTATGGACGAAGTAGGCGAAGAGCCGAAGCGAAGGTAGACGCGGAGCGAATCCGGGGGCACGAATTATGCAAGCTTCGCTGGCCAAAGGATTCTCTCGTGGATTTTCCCTTGCATCTCGCATCTCGACGATGTAAATATACGTATAACCGTCGAGGATTTTGATCGGTTATTGCATCCGAAGAAAGAAGGAAGGGAGGGCTGGCAAGTGCGCAGACAAGTTCATCCTTTGATGCAGAGATAACTCGATGAGTTCGCCTTCCGTCTTTTCCAAGACGTTTATCTTTATCTTCGTTTAAAATCCTCTTTTCCTATTTAATTTCATCATATAAATGTCGCCAAGAATCGAACCGTCACATCTGACGTAATCTCTTGTTCATCATGAGCGATTGACTGCTTAGTATCTTAAATCGCGTATTGCGTATAGTTCTGGACGATTTGCTTTGATCGAAATATCGAAAACTCGGTGACACATGGTATCCGGTATAGTGGAGGATCACCGAGCGTCAGGAACCGCTGAATTCTAGAATTTCCGGCAAGCGTCTGTCGTGACAGTGGAGAATCAGACAGAGATATAGTGGAAGGAAGTAAGGGAAGCGAAGGGGACTGAGGATCTCGGTAGGTACAGAGCGAGGGGAGGAAAAGCCTCGACAGCGGCACTTGGCCGCGCTTTCCACGTCGCTGCTGCAATTACTTCGAAGGACAGAGTGAGAGCTTGCAGAGCATCGTGCACCAGCAGTAGCGGCAGCGTCGAGTGGGAGGGTATAGAAGGAGAGAAGGCGGACAGGGGATCGGTACAGAGAAATCTCCAAAGTACCGGGTGCTCAGTCGGAGCTTTCGAAAGCTCGAAAGCTCTATCTCTCTTACTTGGTTGAAAACTTCTCGACGCCGGATGTTACCAGGAGAAACGACAGAGAGAGAGAGGGAGAGAGGGAGAGAGAGAGAAAGAGAGAGCGGAGCCAGAGGCTGTGGCGTCTCTTCCTCACGGCTCGACGGTTTGACGTAATCCAGAAGTCGAGCCTCGACGGTCTCGGGTATCGGACGGGAAAACCGACGAGTTGAGTCTCTATGCTATGTCTGTCTATACCTACTATAATACTACTATAGTCGTTATATACTTACACGTATACTTATATATATATATCTGATATATTATACATATATATGTGTGTATGTATACAATATATATGTATGTACAATCTCTTCTTCAGCTTTCTCTCGCTTCCTATATCACACTTCCGAAGCTTGCGGGGCTCGCGGCTGTAAACCATGCCAACTCCTTCGCGTATGTCGCGCCGTCCGTTTTGGGCGTTCGGGCGAATAGTTTCCTCCTCGATATTTCCCTTGCTCTTCTCTCCACTTTCCCCGCTCACCCCGCCCACCCCCTACACTCGGCATTCCCTTCGCTTCGAGCAATCGCTTCACCGACACTGAGAGAGTTCGAAGCGTTTCCGGATAGTTTTGCGATGTTACGTACGTTTCCGCGAGTTTCAAAATCTATCACGAGCCCTCTTCGCCGTATTGAGACGGAAAATTACACTCGAATTTCGATGTTACATACTTTTCATCAACTCGATAAAAGCGAATGGTTGGACGTAACGCGTATGAATATCGCGTTATCCTATTTTTTTTTTTCGTTTGCAAAATTATCGGCAATCCTTAAAAAATGTCATTTTTTGCTATCGACAGAATTCGTTACATATCGGATTGAAGACATTTCCAATTCTGCATAAAATTGGAAAGAATTTCATTTGATACGCGATATCGCTGCCCCTCCCGTTTAGCGTGACTTTGATTTCGCTACATGTCGAGTCCTACTGATGTGCGTATTATTCACGAAAAAAAAAAAAAAATCTGCACAGTGTTAGCTATGCACAGTGCAAAAAAAAGGAGACGAATGGCGGCGAGATTCAGCAAGAGGATTGAGAACGCCGAGAGGCTGTTGCTCTGCCCGTGTGTTGCAGTTGCAAGGGAAAACATGGAAGAGAGAGCGAGAGCTGTGGACCCATGCAGCGGGTAAATTAAATTTGCTTAATAATTTACGAGTGGCGGAGAGAAAACGGGAGTATAGAGGACGAAGGGCATAAGGATGAATGTACATACAGTCGCGGGAGAGAGTGAGAGAGAGAATGAGAGAGAAAATGAGAAACAGAGAGCAACAGAGTGGAAAGAGACGAGGGATTCGCGGAGGCAGAACGGCCCAGCCTGCGGGCCCGGCCTCGTTAAGTTTGAGTTAGAGGACAATAAATATTCATTAATGGGTGAAGGCAGAGAGTGGAGTGTGTCGTACGTGTGCGCACGAGGATCCCAGCATAAAATAGTGTACTGTATAGCGCGAAGCGTATGGTCGGCTACCCGGGTTGTTGTTATATAGAGCCGAGGAAAAGAGACGGGAGCTTTAAAGCTCTCCGTGTGGACCGAGTAAGAGAGACGAAAACAATCCTGGAGGCGGTGGCAGAGGACCAAAGCAGTAGTAGCAGTAGCAGTAGCAGTAGCAGTAGCAATAGCAGCTTCAGCCAGCGAAATACAGGAGGAATAGCGATGGACCATTTCCCTCTGAGTGTTCGGGTTTAGCGTGTGCGGTTTAAGCGATCGCAATTATCGTTATCGATACGCCAATGTCCCGTGGAGCGAGAACGGTCGGGCAGCGGGAAGGGAGGGGATCGGTATATCGAAGCTACTATGCCATTTAAGGGAAACCTTCCAGGTGTGTAGAATTATCCCTGCCGTGTGTCTATCTGTATTATCGGCGAAGCTGGAAGGTATTTCGATCCTCGATCCTCGTTGTCGAGTCGAGACGAAACTCGAATACCCCTCAAGTTTCGTAGAACGCACATATCTATCTATCTATCTATCTATCTATCTATCTATCTATCTATCTATCGCTACAGCAACTGCCCCGACGGTGGAGGGTTATTCGCGAAGGGGTAGCACTCTCGAGAGGGCAGACGTGCTTGTAGCGAGGAGGATGTATGCGAGAGAGGAGAGAAACGTGTAGAACCGGTGACGACGGTGAGAGGCTGTGTATGATGGTTGTGGTATGACCGGAGGCTTGCAATCCATTTCCGGGTGAATCGACGCTCTCGCGGTCGATCAACGATCCTAGTCGGAACTCTCGTCGTGATAGGGGGATGATATCTCTCTCTCTCTCTCTGTCTCTCATGGATTCTCGTTTGCCTGTATATCGATTTACCTGGAACTTACCTTCGGGGCGACCTACGCATAATGCTACGTTATCGCGTGTTGTGAGATTAAAATCTCGAGTCGTTTTTTTTTTTTTTCGTCATTAAGAAATGAAAACTGAACTGGAATATTGCGAACTATGTCGTTGAAAAAATTGACACGGAAACAAATTAGTACGTACATTGTATGGGATTAAATTTGAACGAGGATTACACTTTGCCACGTTTTTATGGCTCAATTTTTTTTTTTTTTCACCGGTAACGCGAAAACTGTGTACCGCAATGCAATTTTACAAAGGAAAATGGGAAAATATGTAAATTTGTTTTTATCGTGAATACGATATTTTGAAAAATTTGGCACACTCGGCGTTAATAATGTACACTGAGCATATTAATTAGTAGGAATACCAAACAAGGGGAGGAAACGGAAGGGTAGATTTTCTTTCGTTCAAACTAAATTGTACTGTAGATAATATCGGGCTTCGTATATCGTATACATGCATGTATATTATAGTCGAGAGCTTTGCCGGCCACCCGGCGGTTGGATATTCGTGAGTTTTATAGCTCCCCCCACCCCCCACCCCCCACCCTCCAACGAAGCGAGACAGAGGACGATATGGGAACGTTGCTTGCGCGCTCTTTCTCTCCCTCTCTTTCTCTCTCTCTTTCTCTCTCTCTCTCTCTCTCTCTATCTCGCTTTTCCTCTGACCCTCGTATAAGACTGGACGAAATTCGGTTCTACGGCTCTCGCTTCCCTATATATACACCAACGGCTTGTATAAGGGGTGTATAAAAAGCTTTACTGGCTACGATCCGGTGCACGTGTTGCTGCTGCTACCGCTGCTTCTGCTGCTCGCTAGTAGCGTGAAAGCTCTCACTCGTTCCTCCCGTCTCACCCTCCCCTTTCGACTACAGCAGCTTCCACTGGATCGCTTCAACTACTACCACTCACGTTTTGTACCAAAAGCTTCGAGAGAGCTAAAAGTCTGCCGTTCGTCCCAGCAGTTTCGACAGTCGAGACAAAGTTTCAACATCATTTTCACCAAAGTCTCCTGTTCGCTATGTCAATCATTAATAAAAACGAGTCACTAAACTGAGTCTTCAAACACTTTTTCGTCCGGCGGAGTTTCTTTATTTCCAAAAAAAAAGATCGCGAACTTTAGGAATTAATTGAATGTTTACATCGATAGAAATGATTTATTTTGTGGCAATGTATGTGAATCCATAAATTATACATTGTTACTAATAAATGACAAATTGGCGCGTATTTATGATTTTCATATTAATGAAATCATAAAATTATTAATTATTCGTATCGATTTATTGAATACGAAATAAATTTTCAGTGTTTGTAAAAATTCCATCATCCTACTCGTCGACCCGTTCTTTCGAAATATCTCGAAATAATTTCCAATTTCGTTCGATGGTTTATTCGACGAATGCATCCGGCATTTTCCGGTACGATGAATTCGTACTGCGCACACGAGCGCCCATTTTTCGAGAGAAAGAAAATCCGCCGCGGCAACGACGGTTTCCTGTCCTTCGATTTAGCGAGTTCTCGATACGGGAGTTTCCTCGTGATGGGCGGTATACGTATTCCATGCGAGGAATGACTCTATTAGAGGGATATATACCGTATATTCGCTGCTGCCATCGTTCCATTATTCACGTCGTCTGTGCGGACTGTTATAACTGAGCGAACGCGGAAAGGTTGAAGAGTACAGCTGGATACAGTTACACTAACCAGCGCGATGAGAACAGTACGAAATACATTGACCAGCGAGACACGAGAGTCATGTGCAGCGTTATTTGAAACACGAATGAATGGAACTCGTGCTCCTGAGTACGGAGGAAAACGAGAAGAAGCTTAAGGAATAAAACAACGAAAAAAAAAAAAAAAAAAAAAAAAAAAACGGGAATAAAAAACGCGACGGGGAAAGAGGAGCCCCGGCATGGAGTAGCAATAACTCGGAGATTAAAACAGAATTAAAAAGTGTGCTGAATGCATATCTGTGTCAAGAGCTCCGAGAGAGTGAGACGAAAGGTTTGCGGGGGGAGAAGTGAGGGAGCGGGAGATAGTAGCTTTCCACCCTCGGTGTTCTCTGCTACGTCGTTGCTGGTTGCAGGGGGTGAAAAGGGTTCGCGATGTTGAAGGCTCGGTGTGAGAAGGTTGGAAAAAAGCGAGAACGAGCGATAGACGCGAGCAGCCAGAGGTCTCGCCACGATGAAAAACGAGGGTAAACATAGCCCCAGCGTTCGAGAGACGGCGCAGCCTCCTCTGTGACTGCGATATTCTACGATCGTAGCTCCTCTCTATTCTCTCGCGTTATCTTTTTTTTTTGTCTCACTCTTTCCTACCCTGCAGTTTTCAATTTTTCTTCACGATTTTCTGTTTTTTTTTTTTTTTTTTTTCTTCCTTTTCGTTGTTTTCTACCATCGATCGCGGTTCCTCGTCGCGACGACGGGAGTAGGAATAAAAACGCGTTCGCATTAACGAGAATGAATCTGAAATCGTGATATAGACGAAGGTGAACTTATTTCTAACGTGATAATCATTGAAGTACGAGAAAAAAAAAAAAAAAGTATCGACAGAGGGAAAGCGAAATCGGAGGATTGAGGATCGTGAGAGAGGTGCCAGATTTTGGATGACAAGCTTGAAATTTATTGGCCACGATACGCGCGTATTACTATAGTGTAAAGCCGTCGCTTGTTCAGAGAGCAACGCAGACACTGAGGAACGCGGGTAAACACGAACGCGCGAGAGAGTGAGATAGGGTTGTTGGCTCGAGCTGCGCAGCTAATGAGGGCAAACAGAGGCCCGCACCCTTCTCACACAACGTCGCTCAACTCTACCTCGTTGCATACTCTGTGCGTTTTGGACCTTCGTGAAATTTCAGTTGAAAGCACCAAAATTTACGAGACTCGAACCTTCCGAAAAGCGTACGAAGATGTGAAAAAATTTTTGAAACATCGGATGCGTGGAAAAGATTTTTTTAATTCTCCGATTTAGAATAATTATCGATCCAAAGGTATGATTGCCGATTCGTTAGATCGATCCTTCAGTTTTACCGAAAAAAAAAAAAAAAATTATTTCGGTGATAATTACGAATATTTGAATCGACTAAAAAAAAAAAGTATATTTATTTTGCTCAAAAATAGTAATAAATAAATCGTGAAATAGTTAAATCAAACGTACGCCTCGACAAAAATCTTCAATTTCTCTTTGCGATCGCAAAATAGTGATATGAAAGCGGGAAAAATCGTTGAACCGACGTACGCGCGGGCAACGTGGAAGCACAGCAATATACGAATGTCGAAAGGTTGCTCAATCATTCTCAGCTTAGAGAAACAGAGAGGAAGCGCAGAGTGGAAGCGGAAGAAGGAAAAGAATTTGAAGTAGTCGAGGGCAGCTCGAGAAACGAGTTTTCCAATACAGTCGCTCTCTATCGAGTATTTGATAGCTCCTGTTGCTGAGCAAAACTGACACAAAGCCAAGAGAAAATTCTTCAACCCTTTCGCGATAACGGACGATTTATCTAACGACAATTTTCATTTCGCAATCGATTTTTCTCCGTTTTTTCATTTTCCCTTCTTTTTTTCGTTATCACAAAGTACGAACTCGACGATTTGATACGGGAGGCTGAAGCTAGACGATGCGCAAACTCGGGCAAGAATTAGGAAGGGATAGAGATAGTATTTGCTGCTAGGCGAGGCGCTCACCAAACCCCTTCAGCTGCGAAAACGCCAGAGGTATTGCGGGTGACAGCTGGGTTGTTCATTATTCCAGGATTATCGTGGGGGAGGAAAAGGGTGAGAGAGAGAAAAGGAGGGAGGGGGGGGGGGGGGAGGGAAGGCGGAGAGGCTAGGAGAATTGCAAGGGTGAAGCAAAAGCGCTCACGATGATTCTTTCTCTGTATGCCAGTCTGCGAACCGTGGAAACATTGAGCAAAAATGAAAAATGTCAATCTCTCTATCTCGGAAGGTAAAGAAGAAAAAAAAAAAAAAAAAAACGTGAAAAATATATTCGAGACAAAAGCCAAAACGCCGAGTCTAGTCAGGAAGTTAATTCAATAGTTAATTTCGTTGAACATGAAATATTCCCATTTGCGTCGGGGAGTCAAGCGAGGAAAGGGGACAACAGGGTTGTTAATCTTTCCTGACACATATTTCTCGCTATGTGTTGTACCGCGCCGTAAGATCAAGATAGTTTTATTGTGCGTACCCCTCTACAGACGAGCTTTTTCGCCTCCCCGACTCTTATAATATTATACAACACGTCGTAAGTTTCCTTCCTGTGTTGGATAGAGAGCTCGTGCGTGACCGACCTCGTGTACTTCGACGGTGTACCGCCTCCCCCTCCGGGTGCGTGTTCGAACATCCGATCGACTAGCTACTTTGACCGATCGCTTTGTCGGCAAATATCCCGGTGCTTTATCGTCCTAACGGTATATTATACCGTTATTGTGTGTCCACACTTCTATGTATAACTCCGCGATACATACGTATATACGACGTCAGAGTCTTGTAATCGACGTTACATTACCCCCTCTTGCGACGTCGGGAGAGTTGCCAAATCGCCATTAGGGATATAGAATAGTCACAGAAGCGTGCGTAAACCAACAGGGACTGCCGGTCATATCCTCGAAACCTCACCCTCCGAAACCATCCGCAGAGAGGAGAGTCTCTCTCTCTCTCGGACAACCCGGGATATAATCCTCATCTCTCCACCGACACACACACAGACACACAGAAATCGCTTCCCTGGATCGTCCGACTTGGAAATAGCACGCACTCTGTTCTCCCTGTCGTACTATATATACCGAAACGGACGTACCCTACAACCTGCTGCTGCTGCTGGCCAATCCCGTTTCCCCAATTTGCATGTTAAACACCGGGCGTGCGAGGCGTCCCGTTCACGTTTCGGCCTCCCAGGACACCCGACCCCGTGTCCAGGTCCCAGTCATCTACCGCGCGTTCTCCTCCTCCTACTCTCCGCAGGGACTCTACTCGACTCTGCTATATATAGTTGCGTACTTGATTCGCAACGATAACTCGACTTGCTAATGCAATAGCTCGCGAAAAAAGATCGACGAGTCTGTTGAATGTCAATGCGACGAGAGGGATATGCATCTCGGAAGCGCGAGTAGTTGTCGTTCGGAACGCGGACTATCGTTAGTTATTTCATCCGCTGTTTCTGTTTATAATTTTTTTTTTTCGATCGGAATGTTTATCGTGTAATCCTTGATAAATTTATGTCCGAAGTGCTCAAAAAATTTTCTTGCAGCGCTCGCAATTTTTTTAATATTTGATTAATCGGCATGAAAAATTGCCAAACTTGTTGCATATGTTTCGATATATCGATTTTACTGTATACGAGTAAAAAAATATTGATTTTCGGCGACGCAATGCCCCAATGAAAACAGGTATGCAGACCACGGTATCGTCTGCTTTTCGGAGTTAATTTTGTTTCGCGAAGAATCGAGCCGCTGAAAGCTTTTAGCCATTTGATTCATTTCGATAGTTCATTTCTCGGCACTGATTCGGCATTGCGAGTGCGTCAAACGGTACTCGTAAAACGATAAACGTTCGTACTTGACGCAGAGAGAGAGAGAGAGAGAGAGAGAGAGAGAACATTAAACGTCAAACGGTCGCGCGAGTTGAATACAAACGGGACTTTTGTATAGCCGCAGTTTACTACTGCAGGATCAAAATGCATAATGCGCGATGATCACGGATTGCAATTGAGAGTCATGACGAATCATCGTCGGTCTGTCGGACGATGTGAGGGAAAAACCGCGGAATTCGGCGCGAAGAGAGCTCGACGCTCTCGCACTCGGCAAACGATAAAATTACTCTCGCGTACGTCATCCGATAGTATAACACATTGAAGTGCGGCTGTTTCCGCGAGATAGAAAAAGACAGATATCCCGTTCGCCGGGAGAGGGATCGGGAGGGTGGGGTTACAGGGCTTAATCCAAAGTCGTAACTCATAATGCTGTTTTACGATCGGGGACACGCCGGCTTTACCGTAGTAGCCGAGGCGCACACCTAACGGTGAAACAGAAGCTTCTGTTGCGGACAGTGTATAGCTTGATGCCGTCCAGAGAATTCTCTGTCGAGCCGTATCCAGTGTGCCATTAAAACGACGCGAATTCGTGCTCAACGTACGAAATTCCGTATACGTGGTATAACAGTCATTATTCTTTACGTCGATTATGTCCCAACGGAGGGTTGTTTAATTCTGGATAGTTTCACGGACGCGGAGAGTCCGAATTCTCGACAATACGGGGGTTCCGTTTAATAAAATAGCAGCATCCGTCGACAGGGGTTGTTTCCCTTATTTTCGCGCTGAGCCACCGAAATAAATGATAAATCAACAGAAAAACATCGAATAGTTATGATTTATTTATTTAACTGCTGTTTTCTTGGGGGTGTTATGTTAGAAAATACACGAAGGGATGAAAACCTATAGAAGGGATGGTATTCGTCGCTACGAAACTCATGGTATTAGTTAACTCGACTAATTACGCGAATTAACTCAAATTAACCCGTTGCCTCTGATGTTCCGTTGCACCCTTGTGGGGCCTTCAACCCTTTACCGTTAATCCCGTGGCAAGGCCCTCTCACTGATTATACGCACCTACTGTTGCTGGAACTCTCTAACGTTGCGTCTGGATAGTTACGTGTGGGTATGTGCTTCTCTACTCGCGTTGGTAACAGCGCTACTAACGGGGGATGAAAGTGAGAGGACAGAGCTGCGGACTGCTTTAGTCCTCAATTTAGCGAACGACGCATCGTTGAGGGGTGCCAAATCCACAGGAAGGGTATACGCGTCTAGGGGAATGCGCCACCCACATGCTGGCCACCCAAGGGACCACTTTAATACGTCAGACGCAACGTAAAATTTTTAAAAATAAATCGTAATAATTTTCAACGAAAATCTCGTTTCGCAATCATCTGTATGCAATGTGTCGATTATTACACGACTAATAGCTCTTTTACATCAATCGAAATAATGAAATTAATGACGAAATTTCGGTTTTTTCGTACGTAACTACGTGAATATAGAGCTCATCTTGATATCACTGCTAAATAGGTAATGATCAGCGTTAGCAGCCTGTGGCTTCGTCATTTATATTAATTTTCATGTACGATAATTAATACATCAAATATGTTCCGATGAACATATTGGGATGTTTCAGCCAAAGTCGTTCGCACGTAGACACCGATCGTTCTAATATGTCTCGCGTTCCGTGGATTCGGTACATTCTTTCCATTCGTTATTAAAATTAAATTGCATTATTAACGCTTTCGCGAATGATTTCCGGTGGCAATTTAGCAAACGCGTCGCGTTCTGTCGCTGTTGCTGGCGCGACGAGAAACGACAGAGTGAAAAAGATAACTGGGCTATGCGCGGAATAGCGCTGAAGTGCGTGAGATAGAGAGAGGAAGAGAGCGTTACGAGGCTGAATTCGGAAAAGGGATTAACCTCGTCGTCCGGTCCGGCGAGCGGACTCTGCAGCCGAGAGCTTGCAACGCTCGCGTGACAGCCCCGTTGCACAATTAATTCTCTAATTCGTCCCGGGCGCACGTCGAATTTTATCGCTGTGCTGGTAGGATCACGCGAATGTGTAGGTTTTTACCCCAAACCCACCCCCCGCCCCCTATTCCTCGTACCCCCCGTTTGTTCGACGCATGAATTCAACGATCGATCTACATGGATTTTACCAATACGAGTTTACGTTACGAATGTGCGCGTGCGGGATGTATAACGAGAGGAAACGGATTCGTTCAACCCCTTTTCGTTCAACGACCACGAAGCCCTCGCAGCTCTCACCGCGTTACCATTGCCAATGATTTTCCATTGGAAAGCGGAACAACGAACGACGTCGATTCATCGACACGTTCAAATATTTAATATTATCGTGGCTTACACGAGGGAGGGAGCGGTAGGGGGTGGAAGGGGGTGCAAGGGGGTGGAAGGGGGTGGAGGGGGTTACGTTGTTTCCGGCATTAATACGTGTGCAACGATTCGCTTGCCATATTACAACAACGTATAGAGAGAAACGGGGTGGTCGGGGGTAGCAAGAGAAAGGGGATTTGAGAGCGCATCACCGATAAAACCCAATTAATAATCAAATTCGTGTGAATGAAGCTCGACAGTGAAATTCTAATTGGCGAAAACGTCAAACAGTCAAAATAACATTGCCACTGCGATTGTTTTTGAAACGGAAGAACACAGTCGAAGGGATGAACTGATTTTCGTTACTCGTTTCAATAGCGCGTGTACATTCTAAATCTGGCGCTTTACATTAATTCCGACCGATTAAATGCGAAATTGTTGAACGAAAGACAATTTATAAATTGAATACGATAGTTTCGTCATTGCATTCCGATTTATTGCTCGACAAATACGTTTCGGAATATAGATATATATATAGATATATATTATCGAGAATCCATCAAGACATCGAAGGATTCATTTTACATGAGTGATCCAGTTGAGTAATTCATTTAAATCGTATTTTCATTGACATTCGAGAGATCGATCTCTCGTTACATTTTCAGAAGAGTTAAATGTATATACGACGAAAGTAGAAAGCATTGAAGGGTTTTCTCGCGGTGACACGAATAAATGGTAACAATTGTGTGGCCTTTGTGCTGAGACTAAGGATAAAATCGGGATGCACCACTTACGATAACCTCGTTTTTCGCGGAGCACTCGTCGAACGAGTCGGAGTAGGTAAGCAATGGGAAGGCGAGGAGTTCGCGATTGAGAGGAGTGGGTCGGCTGCCAGGTGAGCGAGATGATTGCTGTACACGAGAACAAAGACGAGAAAGAGAGGATTGAAAATCGAGGAGAAGAAAATGTTGACTCGGGTCGCATCGGAGGCGTCGACGAGCTGCCGCTTATAAATCCCTTCAACGAGAAAATATATTAGCAGTGGAATATGATAGAATATTCCAGAGGCGAAATTGAGATTCTGTTTTTTTTTTTTTTTTTCTTCGCTCGCATTGGCCATTCTTTGACGCTGTAATGAAGGCATTTAAATATTTCCCTCATCCCCGGCAAGGGGTGCACAAGAAGCAGTAGTGAAATTCTTGCAGCTGTCTTCGAGCGCTCGGCATCTTTTACTTAACCGCAAATCGCTCGAGTCGATTGGAACACAGCTTTATTAAAACCTGCAGGGCACTGCTCGCGACTTTCTGTATAAACATATATATATATATATATATAAATGAGGAATACATATATACATGTATATAGTACATATATATGTATAGATATATCTGCCATTTCGCTCTGGTCGACTTGACTCGAACTGGAAGATTTTCCACTAGCATCGTCAGAAAATGGAGTTTCTTCTTGCTTTGCTTTAGAAGACTTCGACAACTTCACTGGCGATCGGCCAACTATCGATTTCATCCGCTATCTGCTATATAGCTTCCTATATTTTCCATCCTCGTTCCCGTCGTTCGCACACTTCAGACTCTATATATTTTCTTCCCTCGTTTTTCCTCTCGTTAATTGCAAGATTATAATTGGCTGAGACAGATAGAGGATAATTGAAGAATCCGAGCGATAGAGAGAAAGGAGCTGCGCGGTAGTTTCCTCTTTGCGGTTACCTTTATTACCAATCTACTCTCATATATCAGCGGATATCTCAAGACTTTTTACAACTTACGAAAAAAAAAAGTGAAAAAAAAAATAAAATAAAAGAACATTTTCCCGGATCTTTATTGATTAATTACATCGATGATATTACATCGCGAATCGATTTCGACATCTTTTGCTGCTTAGCGAAGGTTATTCCGGACATTCTGTTGCTTGCAGTTGCGCTCGTTGTTGAACAACGAACGTTAGATGTGTATAGTCGCACAGCCTGCACGCGATGGATTCCACGTGATGCAATGTTGCGGCGACGAGGGTTGTTCGGGAGGCCAACCATCGCCAAGAGCATCAGGCACTATCGGCGGTTCGTGTACCTCCTATCGCGTTACGATTAATATTTCAATAGGAAATAGCCAACCAGGTCGCAGTGGATCCGTTCGTATGCTGTATATATCTACTGCCAATGTGCCTTCGAAAGCGTTCTGGGATTCCCCGCCCTCAATTGAGAGGAGGGGAGCCACCCCCCGGTTTCTATCCCGGTAGCCGTGCAGTCGGCGAACCCCTTCCTCGCGTTCGCTCGGCTCGGCGACGTCGAACACAGTCGGACCCCCCACCGCTACGGCTTGTACGTTAATCGCCTCATTGAATATGAAACGGGTATCGATTTGCATGATACCGATTGAAAATTAGATATATTACCGGTGCCAGCCGTGGGTACAACTACTATGGGTGCTTTCTGTGTCTCGTAACTCGTCTATAATATAACACAAACCACTGTCTATCTCTGCAGAGAAGAAATACGCAATAATGCGGCCCAACGAACGGCAAAAACGTATTACCGCATAAACAAACAAAAAATACATCGAACCGGCAAATAGTCGACGCAAAAAAAAATCGTAAAAATCGAATTTCAGAATATCGTGAAAACTTTGTCAAGATAAGTTACGTAATATCGATATATGACGATTCGATTATCGAAAATCAAGAAAATTACGAAAAAGTCGGTAATGTCGGTCACCGAACCGAAAAATCGTTGATTAATTCTCAATGCGATGTTTATCTGACGAGCGCATGGCTTGCAAACAGAAAAGATCGTGATAACTAAACAATTTAATATTTGTCGCGCTGTCTGAATTACCGATGGGCTTTCGACTTCCGATAACCTAATGACCGACGATAAAAAAAAAATTACGGTTACTTATCAACTGTCTTCGTTATTGCGTGATTAACATCGAATATTTCCTCGAATTTCGAAAACGCAATCAACATCGATTCTACATCAACTTAATGGATCAAAGTTTCATTGTTTTCTCTCATTTGTATTTCTTCGTTACACGTGAATGCTCGCGGTACGCTGAAGCGCTCGAAGCTTCGACCTCTATCTACTCGCAACGTCTCTCGTGTACATATCCGACAGGTGTTGAAATTACGCGTAGCTTCTACTCTACGTACGTTCTATACACACGTTTCTAACGTTTCCTAGACAGTGGAGCAGCAATAGCAGCAGCAGCAGCAGCAGCAGCAGCAGCAGCCGCCTGGTGCTTGGTACGTGTCTAATTAACGTCGAGCACACACGTACCCGTGCTAACTAACCCTCATCCTATTAAAATAGTGGTAGTGGAAGCACAACCCTCTCCCGATTGCGAGAAACGCGAGTTAATAGAAACCACGGAGATTCCGCCCTTGTTTCGCAGACGAAAAGCCTGAGTGCAGGTAGAACTTTCCCTATCCGGGTATCGATATACAGATATGTAAGGAAATACGAATAATTTTCGAGAGTTACATCAATGCCTTCCGAGAGTCCGACACAATGGTGTAAAATTTCCATCAGTGTTCGTGAAGTTTGAAAGAGATTTCGGAAAGTTATTTGTTGGTGCGTATATGCGAGAGGAAAGTGCACCAAGTAGTTGGAGAGAAGAGGATATGGAAGGGCTGAAAGCTCGAGAGCGACATCCGGTTGGAGTAGAACGAGGATAGAAGTTAGTTTAATAGAGGAACTGTTGGAGGGCACGACAACAAGCGACCTCGGGTGAGCCTCACCAAAGTCAGAGATATCACTGATTTAATTACCGCACAGCATCCAGAAGCAGCCCCGTGCAGCTTCGGGACGTTATGCCTCCTGCTCTGTCGTAAAGCGTTGATTGCCGTGTGGCTGGCAAGTATTGGAAGCTCCTAGACGCGGTAGCAGTAAAGCATGGTGAAGCTCCGGCGCAACATAGCAGATGAGAAGGTTGGTAGGGGATGAAGAGGGGGAGGGGGAGGGGGAGGTGAAGAGTGAGACCGCAGCAAGACGCGTTGTGGCGTCCCGACGACACGCCAACTTTATAACTAGTTAACTCTCATAATCTCGGGGGGGTTTGAGGGTTGCGAATGAGGACGGTGAGAATCTTGAATTACGTGGTTAAACTTGTGGTATATAGTTTATATATATATACATTATATAGAATATGCAAAACTATAATATATTCCCGGTATTCACAAACTCGTCGATTTATCTCTTTTTCCAGCCTCGTTAGCTATCGGAACTTTGCTGACTCCTTTTTTATCAGTCTATCCCGTTTCGTAGGGTAGATAGGAGAGAAAAGATATAACGATGATCGAAGGAACGACGAGTTACCTCGTAAAAATTCAACCCCGCAGAGAGATCGAGAATCCGTCCTTTCACTTCGTATCTTTTCGCGCGATTTAACGCTTCTTCGCTTCCGATCAATCGTTCCCCTGTCCATTACACACCCATTTCAGTCCCCCTTTTTTTTTTCTGTGACACACTTGCATCGCTGGAAGTGTTTTTGCGTGTTTGTTCGGAAATATTGTAGTTGCGCGTCAAAGTTTCGGGAAATGTGCGTTACCGGTGTGTCATCCATCGCTCGAGGCCCCATTTACATTAGCCACTGGCCGATGGGCGCCGTGCTTTTGTATAGCCATACCGGTCGCGGTCAACCGGGGATCAACAGTAAACAAAAAATCGATACGTTCGACTATCATTGAGCTGTGAAAAACTTGATTCCCACCCCTTTAGATTTGATTACTTCAATAAAATCGGCGATTTTCGCTTAGCTTCCGGTTTGCCAAATGGTTTGTCACGTCGTTAACAAAAAAAAAATTATCCGGAGACCGCAAATCCGTTTCTACTTAAAAGCCCTTCAAAGCCACGCGAAAACTCTGATTCTGAAATCTGCACGCGTCACTCACCTCGCTACTTCTTCGTTATTACATTATCAAATCTCCGAACGTTATTAATAACACGACGAGTAAAAACTACTCGACTGCGAAGATATCTGACTCATCATTGTCGCGTTAACGCGACTAGGGGAAGATTGGGAAGGGTGGAAAGGCACATTCGTTAGATTGCGTAACGGCAAGCGACAAAGAGTGAGAGAGAGGGAAACACGAGAGACCTTCGCTCTCGCGCCTTTATACTCCAACGCCTGAGTGTCACGACGACCATAAAGCCTTCCGCGCAATATCAGATAGTCACCCTTCCATCCTATATACCGAGTCCCCGGACTGTAATTACAACCACGCGAGGCCCATCCATCAGACTTCCCGCCCCACGCTCTCTTCGTCTCCTATCTGCTATCCGAATACTATCCTCTATCCTGCGCTACACGCTCCTTCTTGCTATTCATATCGCAACAAAAAAAAAGAAATAAAACTATGCGTGAAGTAGGTACGTAAAGCTGGAAAAATCTCAGGCGTCGAAGTTATCTCCGAATAATCATACATAAAAAATCTTATGGATGAAGATATAAATAGATAATAACGGAATATTGGTTATTGATCGTGATAAAGATAGATATTCGTTGGAACGATGTCGTAAAACAGCGGACCCTATAAACCGACGAAACTGCTGGTACACTGTGCCCTTTCCCCTCCCATTTTGCTTTTCCTCAATTTTCCTATACACCACGAGAGTACCGCAACTATACTATCGTGTGGCAGAGGTACAGAATCTCTCACCACCGGATACGAGATACTCGGCCGGGTGTTATCTCGCGGGGCAGTTTCCAAGCGGGTTATCCCACGTCGAAATAACGGCCGAACGCCGAGGTTGAGTTTGAAGGGGTTGACGTGTTGGATCGTTAGCGTATCGCCAACACATTCGATATTCGCTCTTCGGATAACACCCGAGAGTGGAAGAGAGAGAGAGCGCGAGAGTGAGAAACACGTCGCTCATCCGGTCCTCGTTCCTGACATGAGGCGCCCAACGGGTTCAAGCCCCGAGGTCCCTAAGTACTGCTTGCATTACGACAAGGCCTTCTGTCCCTGAGCTCAACCCCCTCCCCCCCCCTCCCTTTCCCTTGCAACGCCTTCGGAATGTCAGTGGGTCAGGTGATTGCATATACGAAGTGTGTAACGTGGCCCGGATGAGAGAACGTCGAGGCATCCTCGTTAGCGACACCCTCGGGAGAGAGAGAACCTTCGTGAGCCACGATGACGAGAGAACCTCGCAACGGTGAAACTCGTGGATATGACATGAATTAATTACGCAACTACATGTTGCGACAGTTTACATTGGATCGCGGATGAATTAATCGTGTTTTCCCGTGCCTTATGGCGTTTCCATGAAAAATTTTCATGAAACTATTCGATGTATTTCCTTGTCCATCGGGAGCAGTTGATGACAAATTGAATGATCCAAAGACATGGTCCAGACGATAGCAAGTTCGATGTATAACTGATAAGGCATGTAACCACTTGAAAATGAACAAAATCCAAAGACTGTCGAAGTTTGGAAGACCCCGGGTACGTTTCTAGACGAATAGACGCAAAAATGGCACCACTGACGGAAAAACAAGATGTCTACGGCTTATCGAAGTTTGTCGAAGTTCTATGCATCGTCGAAGATAACATAATTCAATGATCTCCCGACATGGACCAATCGACGGAGAAAACGCAATTTAGTATTCCTGTTTGACCGATACGGCTTGTCGCCACTTGGAAACTCCAAGTACCAGCAACTATCGTCTCTCGTCACACGATGGATAGATACATAAACCGACACTACTCGGTTCTCGAAGGGTTTGGAACGATGAAGTGGATAGACCAAGTCCCGGATGATGATACTAGCGAGGAACCGAGAGCACGACGATAAAACGTCGAACCAGTTAACTTCGCGTCGAGGAGAAACGCGGTAGACGATAATCCGTAACAAGGCGTCCATTACGTCATGGGAAGTTCGTGATCTTGGGAGATCGGAGGAGACGAGCGAGGCGTAACTGGGGTATAGGAAGCTACGAGAGCGTGGAGAAGCGAGTCCATCCATTCTGGTGGGTTTCCTGCTGCTACTGGTGCCACTACTACTGCTGCTTCGGCAGCCTGGCGCAAGGGCTATGGCTATATAGAAACCGTTATAACGATGAGGTACGTGGGTGGCACAAGTTGGCCCGTAAGTCCAAGCTTCTCTAGCGGGGGTTTCGTATATAGAACGTTCTACACTTTGGAAACTCCTTCAGCTACGAGTTCCTACTTAGTGCTGAAGTACTCGTTCCTTGAATTATCCTCTTGGTGCAGAACAAAGCTATAGGGTACGCAAGGACACAGACATGGGATCTTCTATAGTGAATCCCTCTGTATATACATATATACCGCATATATACGCGTATGTGTATTCCTCGTTACCAGCATCCCGTCTCGCCGTCGTAGCTAACGGACGTGTACGCAACAATGATCTATGCGTATGCGAAGGCACTTCCGGAGTGTTACAAGCTTGAATCGCAAGCTTGGCTGGCAGGATGCTACCGCTGCTGCCAACCAGGAACGCTGTTAGATCCAAACGGGACGTTAATTGCCACTACCAATCAGCGAGGTCACGAGCTACCGACCAAAGCAAAACGGTCTCTCATCCTAGCGCGAGCACAGAAGCGAGAGAGTCTCGCCCAACATGCTGATGGCTTGGCCCTTCGAAACTGTTCGTCGACACATTCAAGTGTTACTGCGAACGCTTCGCATCGACGAGAGAGTCGGCGAGTTAAACTCGAACTTGAGAGGATCCAGATGAGATAACATACGAGTAGTACGTTTGCCTTTCTACAATGATTTCTGCGTATTCCAGTACGCATCTTTCCTGTTTCATATCCGTTTTGGATGAGCTAATTGCTCATTTCTCGCTCGTTATTTCCTTGTCTACAAGAGATACAGCATCCATTTCATGGTTATCGGAAATGTCGAAAAAGACCTTTGATACAAGAAGAATACAAAGAGTTCCAACATCAGCATGCATTTTCCGAAAAAAATGATCTTTATTCAGATTTTGATTCATACGACGACGGAAATGACTGCTTTTCAGTCTTCATAATTGATTACTACTAATAGGTTGCTAATTGTAATACACCATCAGACATGCTTCGCATCTTCTTCTTCTCACGGTTCTCTTCGTATATCGACCATTTCGCACCCTTCACTAAACCCCTTTACACACTCCCCTATCGCGAAATATATTACTACCGAAATACTGACGTCTGCCGGAATTCTTGCTCGACGAAACGCTCACGGCAGTTTTGAAACTTTCGCACCTATACGGTATACAAGTAGATTACTGGGATAATCGTCGATCTTGCGGTTGTGAAGTAACCTCCAACGTTACGGAAAACTTTTGCCGCAATGACTTTCCTGGACGAGTTAGACTCGGGGGTTGCGTTCCGCTGCTCGGAGTCTCTGTGTGAATTAGATTAGATTAGATTAGAAGCGAGGTGAAGTAATTGCCGATTAATAACACGGAGGTTTTCCTGCGGTTCTGAAAACAGAGCCATGAGCCACGATGAGTTAAACCGACGGGGGATATGTAAGCTGCACCTATTGGCATTGTAATTAGGACGAGAGAACCGACAGAGTTCTCGCAAGCGTGAACGGAGAGTTTCTCCTTGGTGTCGAGGCCGGGGACGACGAAAACGACGACAACGGTAGCCGGTATTAGGATGAAATAGTTCAAGATAAAGTTTGGGGATGAGTTCGAACCCGTCGGGACTTGTTCAGCGAACGGTCTCGCATCCATCACTTGACAAACCTCCCGCGTGCGCGCGGGCGCCTCCGCCTTCGGTGATTAAGACGGAAGACCGCGAGAATCCGGGTCATCCGGGAGCTTCAAGCCCACGTATGCTTCCATAACTTGAACTTGTAAAGAGACGGTTAACGGGACTCGAGAATTTCTCCCGTTTGTTCCTACTATTATTGATACCAGCCACCTGCGTCATGGGAAACTCTTGAACTACTTTGACAAACTAATAGCTCTGCGACAGACAAAATCACGTTTGTGATCATTCATCGCGTCTGTACTCGTCTGGGTTTGCGGAAGCTGCGAAGCAACAGAACTCATAACCGTTTCTGCCTTTGCCATTATGTGCCGAAAGCTTCGAGAATGAAGTAGGGTAACATTGAAAGTCTGGTAAACGTTCCCCGAGGATCGCTGACTGGCAAAGCACATCGTTCTTGCCCCGGGGTCCGAGGAGCGAGCTTTCCCGAAGGCCAAACGCTTTAGGTAGGATTTGATGGTAGATTTACCGTTGCGTTGCACACACCCACGCTGTCTCGGTTTAACCCTCTCTGGAGCCACAACACTATTCAGTTTCGGGCGGAAGGGGTGAATATAGTATCCAATCCTCAACCTCCAAAATCCTCCCCCCGCCACCCCCTCCTCCCACGTTATTGCTTGATATATACCCAGGAGATTAGGAGCACATGTTACGTAACACCATATACACATAATGCATACTACGTCCGTAAATTGGCTAACGTGACACGTTAAACAGAGTTGGATTCTCGAGCTCGTCGCACCACCCCTTCTGTACTCCTCCGTTTCTCCGCAAGTATTTCGTGTTAAAACAGCTTTTTTTTCGAAATATTTCCTAATCAACATCTGGCAGGAGATTTTCTTTAATGCGAAAGGAAGACTCGATAAAATCTCTGCGGAAATCTATTCTTGATTACGATGATTTTTCGAAAAGTCCGGAATAGTCTCGAAGTGGATTTCCGGAGAGGTCATAACATTGAGTCGAATTCCCTAGTCTGGTCGATGCTTCGCCACTCTAAAGCTCGTCTCGGTCGTCTATCCGGTTGGGGGTTTCATCTCCCTCGATTAATTTCAAAGTGCATCGACCAGGGAGACCTCTTCGATGGGAGGGGGAGGGAAGAAGGTACGCCAGAGCTTAACCCGTGATCCAGACCGGATTCTCAGATATCCCTGGGATTAGCTCGATTTCACGCTCGAAAAAATTAACTTCTTCCGAATTCGTGAGTAGGGTATGAGATTCTCTAAGTGCAGGAGGAATAGAGAAGATAGCGGATTTTCGTTTGCGCGTTGACTCGGTGCGATGGCTCGAACGGAATTGCCGGTACAGCCAACGCGCTCTCTCTCTCTTTCTCTCTCTCTCTCTCGGTCTCTCACTCATACACTCTCAGTGCAGATCTCACTCGCGTATACAGCTGCGAAGCTATTCACTGTATCCCTCCTCAAACCATTGGTGTATATTCGCAGAACGCACGGAATCCGACGATTCCTATAACGATCGGATGCGGCAAGATCGGCTCGACGGGTGGAAGGGGGCCGAGGCTATAGCCTACCATCGTTGTTTCAATGCCCAACCTGATTGCGGGGGTTGCGCACAGCTTGTAGTAACCCTCATCTCGGCAGCGCTTTCAGAGAATCTCAAACGTTCGCGCCACGACTATACAAGTTAACCAATAGCGTCTGCGACTCGAATTTTTCTCGTAAAGTTTACATGACGTACGGTAAAATATATTAAAAAAATTTTTTTTTTTTTTTTCTTAAAATACTTGGCGTCGAGACGCTACCGCGTCTCTTGATTAAAGTAAAAAATAAATGGACGATATTTAAATTAATTAATCAACCGCTGTATTGATGACGTCGAATAAAGATGATCGGTAAATAAATCTTCGTACAAATTTGAACTCATAATCTCTACGCGTTTGCCTCCCCAAAGCACATATCTACAGTTATCCATCTCGTGTGGATTAATTCGCGTAATGAGGCTACGTCAGGCGAATCAACAGGAAACCGGTATATATCGGTCCTCTTATAGCATCGAGCTTCTGTGAATTCGTGCCGAGTCTCCTCTTGATCCACCGTTGGGGAGGGAGACGGAGATAAAGAGGACGAATCGAGTCGGACGCTCGGGGACGTTCGGGTTTCATTAATCAGTGGCCCATTCCCTGGGAGCCGATGTGCGGAAAGATATAGAGGGAGAGAGGGAGAGAGTGCACAGAGAAAGCCAAGAGAGGCAAGCAAGCGAAGCTTGGAATAGATGCGACCTCGTTATGCGATTATCTACCGTTCCAGATTGAGAGAGCGTCGAGCGTGCTGCCGCGACGAGATTGATAGACAGATCATGGAAGTAAAGAGAGAAAGAGAGAGAGAGAGAGGAGTCGTAAAGGGTGAAACAGAGAGAACACAGCTTTGACTTCGTGCGACGAGAGGATTTTTTTTTTTCGCTTCTTTTTATACAATTGTGACGTTGTCGACGTCGTTGCAACAAAAGCTCTCATTTCGATTTCCAACGTTTCAACCCCCTCTTAACGCCGATTTTTTTTTATCCGGACACTTCAAACTCACTTCGAGACATCCTGATTAGAATTGATTTCGTATCAGGTTAAGCCAGACGAGAGGAATTATACTCCCGCGTCGCCATATTGTTTCTGCTCACCGAAGCCTTTTGGTATATTATCGGTGTTTCTCACCATATATTTTCAACTCTTTGTGCATCGGATAGGGACGATGCGTGGGCAAATCGCGCACCTTTCGAGACAAGTAGCTACGTGAATATTCGTTCGTGCGCTCATACCGACCTCGTAGTCACTGTATTATTATTATTTTTTTTTCTCTTGTTAAAACAACGCGATCTATTGCGCCCGTTCGCGTGTCTATCGATTCCATTCAACATTTCGTACCGACGTATTATTACCTCTTACACGCGAGATACAGTGACTACAGCGGTTCGTTATCGTTATTGCATTTCTGGGGAAACGCGAGAAGAACAATGAAATTGTATTGAAATACGCGACACGAGAATAATTTTCAAATGAAACCATCGCGTTGCATTATTGAAAAAAACTAAATTGTCTATTTTGAAAATAATAATAACATTTAAAAAAATCGTTCTCTTCAAAAACTATGTAAATTTACTTTCAAAAGCGATGTCCATTTCAGTTATTTGCAATCAAAATTTGCCGATCAAACAATCGAATTAATTAGGAATACGCCGATGAAAAAAAATATAATTTCGAATTTCATAGGTGCGGGAAAAATCGGGTATATGTCATATTTTATTATCGAACGTTTCTACATACGAATCAGTGAACCCAGTGATTCGAGGTCATGTTTTCCGCGCATATTCTGTTTTTCACTCCCACAACGCACGCTTGCGATGTTATACTGCGTGTCGAAAAAAAAAAGCCATCCGACCTATCGCTCGATACGCAAATAACTGGCCGATCTGATCTGGCGTGCCGCGAGTAGTTCAACGGGGCTTTTACAGCCCTCATAACGGAGTTACCATTAGCTTCGTGCGGTCTGTTGTGTACAGTTCATAGTATTTTTCATGATTGTGTGAATCGGCATGTAACGCGGCGGCAGAAATTCTCGCTGAATTCTTCGTCAATAATCAAATATTCAAAGTTACAAGTATATCGTTCATTTTTCCGGGATTTTATTATATATTCATTGGTAATCATGAAATTGTGTTATTATTCATTAATTAACAAAATTAATAAACCGATTAATATTTTCACGCAGCTTCAGTCAAAAGCACCGAAATTTTTCTCATTTCGATAAAATTACTGTAAAATATCGTATTTTCATCGTATTTTCATAACAATTTTGGTATATTCAAGTGCCAATTACATTTTAACATAAATCTTCGTGCCCCGAATTTCTCGATGAATGCACGCAATTGGACCGAAAATGTGAACTCCAATCCCTCGATACATTCCTCGGGGATCGAAGAGTCCAGTTGGATTGTCGCTTAGCGTGTGAGACGGCATGCTTCGCCCATTCCACTGATGCGAAGGTGGCCCGTCATTAATTTTTAATTGAATCCTCGAACGGTAGAAATTAGTCTCGGTGCACCAGGCACTCTCCATAGGCTCGTAACTCCGTCGGTGCTCTTGGATTGCTCGAAGCTTGAATCTCCTCGTGATGAGAAGTCCCTGGGTTCGCCTCGCAAGCTTTCCTCCCCCGCTCTCCCTTTCTCCTCCCTTCAAGGCCTCTCTCTCTCTCGCTCTCTCCGCCCTTCGACGCTTCGATTGATTATTCAATTATCGAGATCGATTCGTCGAGTTCGACGGTAGACGGAAATGGCGACTACCCTCCGGCAGCCTCCACGGTGACTCGAGCTCCGCTCTCGTTCGCTGGCACGATCAACCACCCTCGTTTTTCATCGTTCCTCCTCGTCTCGCCGCGACACTTTCGCGTCTGAACGCCAGACCCACTAATATTCGTTTTTTCAAATTTCCTACTCGTTAATCACGCTCTCTAAGTGTGAAATATTGCGCCCCATTGGGTCATATATATTCTTGATTTCCTTCGAGATAATTTTACGGCTAGTTTAGTGTGAAGGAAAAAAAAGAGAGAGCTTAGAAAAATAAGCGGAATGATTGAACAGAAAAAGAACGAAAGAGAGGAGAAAGCGTAGCGAAAATTTGTTCGGAGAAAACCTGTCCGGTTTAATCACACTGAGTAGCGAAAAGCGAGGGAGAGCCCTTAGGCCTATCGGATTACTGTGCCGCTGGCAACTACCCCCTCAGGGACCTACCCCTATTTACCTTCACCTCGATTCCGCCGCTGTCCAATGTTTCGACAGATTTTTCACGAAGGCACTTTGCTGTCGAATCTCCCGGCTCAGTCAGTGGGGCGATGGGAAAAACGCGGGTTAATTGCCAATCCGATTGTACTCCTCTTCACCAACTCCTCTTTTTCCTTACCCTCCGATTATTCGATCTCTCTTACTGTACTATCAATCATTAAATTTCCTTAGCGAATAAAAAAAAATTACCGATCGGTCCACGCGTGAGTGTCATCTAACGCTAAACCAACGATTTATTTTCCTGTGTTTCAGGTAAGACAAACCATTTCCGTGCATCAACTGATTCAACGATTCGTGAGTTTATTAATGTGTATTTACGATTTTTACATCTACGTGATCGCGGAGATGGTGGGGAAAAAAGTAAAGAGCAAAACTTTGAATATATCGTTTGAAGGTGACTTATGAAAAAAGTCAGACTTTTTTTTTTCGCTAGCGCCGCAATTTTGCACCCCCTTTTTGTAAATTAGCTCTCTCGCACTTTAGACCCCCTCTTGACGGTTCCTTTCCACTCTGTCATCGTCGAGCTAAGCCGCCGAAAGACGAGAAAGTTTTTCCATGCCGATCGTTGAAAGAACGAGCTACCAGCTCTCTTACTGTCGGCTCCTCGAGATTCTTTTCTTCTTCGCTACTTTTTTGCTTTAGTCGCTCCCCTACGGGGTCTTCGACTTGTTTAGAGTATAGGCGGAGATGAAAAGTAGCCTGAAGGTCGAGATGGCGATGATTATGGTGGAAAAAGAATTTTTTTTTCCTTCGCAAGACTCGCCCCATCCGTAGATCCTGTGTCTGAAATTTCGTATATATACAGACTCCTCGTGGTTTTTCCTTCTCTTTTTCACCCCTGTACCACAGTTCGCAAGACCCTCGGGCTCCATATCGCATCGGAGCCGAAAAGCGCGTTCTTTGCACACTTCTGTTCTCCGGGAAACGATGAAGCGAGAGCGTGAAAAGAGATCCACACATAAGTTCGGACCGCCCTTTTTTTTTCTTCCACTCTCTATCCTGTTCACTATCCACGATGATTTCCATCCCTCTCTCCGCAACGCAGGTTCTCGACACGTTGGCCCTCACGAGATAGCGAGTCACCGGGGACATTTTTTCCCCGAGACTCGTCCAATTTCAAAAAAACAGTCGGACCCTCTGCCCTTCTTCGTTTTTTTCTTTCTTTTCTCATACGACACCCCGTCCAACCCCTCAGCCAGTCTCAGCTGTTGGACACAAGAAGGGAATACTCCCGATGGCCTTCAACCCTCTAGTGAATCGACCGACTTTTCTACTCGTTTTCATCCTAAAGGGGACGTTGAGAAATATACGGGATAATACGGGTCGCGAAAGATTTTTTGTCCTTCCAAACTTCACGTATACGGATAACGCAATGTTCCGCTTCAATTTATAGTAAAATAAATGCTGGATTTGGATTCAGCGCGTAAAAATACATCGATGTATTTAGGCTGAAATATTTTTAGAGATTCTTCGTTTTGACGAAAAAAATGTGAACGTCATGGGTTTGTAATAATTAAAAAAAAATTCAATATTAAATTCGAAAATTTTCTTACAAAAGCAAAGAAATGGTATTATTAGCATTCCATCAAATTTAAATTTTTCTCGAACGCCGATGATCGTTGCTAAGTGTATCTAAATTTGAAACATCTACGTATCGATAATTAATTATTCGATCGAACACCCCAACTTTGAATCGAACGTTGATGGATTAGTCATTACGATCAACTTTTTTTTAGCACCCTCGTCTCTGGCTTCCCTAACCAACCCCTCCGGCATTCCTCGAATATCGACAAGTTAAGTGGAACGGTGTGCACGAACGAAGAGCCCGAGGTCCGCGCGCAAATTGACTGCGTTAATTAAAATTAATTGATATCCGGAGGGTGGAGGGGGAGGGGAGGGGGGTAACGTGGTGCTCTCTCATACCATTCCTATGCCACTATGCAAGCTATCGTAGTTTCTCTATTCCTACATATAGTATAATACCATCAGCACGACATATATTCCTCCGCCCTCTATCGGCGATCTCAATAACAATCGAACTTTCGATATGTTTCTGACAGATGCTTTAAACGATTTGCCTAATGCCCCACGAAATTATCAGTTTTTTCATCCCTCTTTGCACTTCTACGCTATCGTAATGCATTAAAATTAAAATCCTTTTCTCAATAATGTTATTCACACAGAAATAAAATAACCCCTATTATCATTAAGCGGTTCGGATCACAAATACAATGTCTCAAATTTATTTAAATCGAATTACTCTTTCATATGAATGAATGTCATCCCGAAACAAAAAAAAAAAAACGAAACGAAAACAGCTAAATAATTGAATCAGTGCAGCTGCAACCCTCTCCATTATCTCTGACCTATGACCCGATTGCTTGCGTTCGGAGAAACGAATTATTGATTTGACGAAATTTGTTTGTTTTGAATTGAATCAAATTTTTTATCAATTTGCGAAGCTTCCGGATCATCTATCGTATTTCGTAATTGAGAGAAATGTAACAACCCTATTTTTCGATTGAATAAATTCGCTCTCCGGTTGCCGTCGTAAAAATAGACACCCTATATTCATATTTTCTTTATGATATTTTGTTTCGCATATCAGAATATAACCCGTTTAGGTGATACCCCGGAACGCGTTAGAATGTGCCGAGACCGCTCGGCTTGCAGCAGTGCGCGGTGCATGCAACGATAGCCAGAGGGATGTTGTTCGTGCCGTTGTGTTTGAATAGGGAAGAGTGGGGGTGGGGGAGGAGGGTGGGTTTGAGAGTTTCGTTCACTCGCGCATTCATGGAATAGCCTAGCGAGTTCGTGCGTTCTTCAGGCTACTGGCAACTCTCGTTTCTCGACAACTATACATTGCCATGTGCCTTTCGAAAGCGGCATTACAGAGGGGGAGGGATAAGCGCAGTTGCATCGCAACAGTTGGGCATCAAGAGTTGCCACAAACTGCGCACGCTTTCCCGTACAACAGTTGCGAAGAAAGAACGAAAATGAGACGCCGAATATAACCGGACGTCCGACCCGTAGTCGTGCCCTCAGACATTCACGAGTTAGAATTGTCAGACGTCAGAATACGCGGAGCATAGAAACAGAAATGAGAAATGGCCCAATAAAAAATTCACGTATTTTACTCGGAAAACGTAACGTCTCTCTTCCTCTGTGCAAAGACACACACAGAAACACACAGACGCATACCAAAAGTTTAACAAATTGCATCGAGACTCATGCATAAAAAATAACAGGAATGAGTCTGTCGGTGCCGGTTAACCGATCGATCTTTTACTGAACACGAAGTTTCCTCAAAGGTCAGACGTGCCAAGCGAATAAATATTCTCAACGGTTTATAAATAAAACACAGATAAACGACATCATTCGAACGACCGATATGCGAGCTTTTTATTTTATTCTTATTCTTTGCATACCGACGCGCCATTATTTTCTTAGTATTTTCTCTCGCGATCTTGTGCCATCGAAGTTGTCGAATGACACTCTCGCGGTTTAGGATCTAAAGGTGCGAGTAGGGTTTTCGTTTCCGGAGCTTTTCGAGATTCTCAAGGATTTAGCGACGTGCATCTAGGAGCAGATCGGGGAGGGGGTTGTCAGGGGGAAGATTTTGAGGGCGGGAAACCGGTCGCTGGACCATTTCTCCGCGTTTATACTTCGTCCTTCGCTATCTCAAGCTCGCTATATACCTACACCTTAGTCTTGTAAGGTCCCTACGTACTCAACCGTTCTTAGTACCCGCTCTCCGAATCTATATTATAGTACACGGGCAACACTGGCCTTTCGTGTCAGCCGCGACGTAATCCTCGGGATACTCGGGAGATCCTTTGGTCGGGGAAACACGATCGGACCGTGCTACCTTCGGTAGGTGAACGTGAACTCCGGACGAGAACGTTCCCGCTTTCCTCTCCGCGGTATCTTCCTTGGACCGTTCTGTTCGAAGCTAAGGTCGAAGACTATGGCTGATGCCGAAGTGAAGCCGTTTACTCGGGTTTTCTTCGGAACGGAGAAAGATGGAAAACTCACCGGGAACTCGCTAGAAACGATAGAGAATAGCCAGAGCTTGTGACACTCAAGGAAGGGATCACCCGGGTGCCCGGGTTTATCGTTCGACGTCGACTTTATCGCCTCGCGGAATCCATAGCCTCCCCCCTCCACCGTACGATTTCTATACACTATCTATATATGTATCCTTCGACCTATATATATATATACATCGATAGTCACCGGGACAAGTATATCTATATATAGACGTGTCCTTTCTAGGATGCAAGTCCTCTGAAAGCTTGCAGCTTCCCTCATACAGGTCGATACGACTTGCCGTCGAGCAACCAGCTACGTAATCGAGAACCATCGGGCTCTGGCATCGACCGAACATTCTCGCACAATGTCCGTTCACCATCGGGCTACCCATGCCCACCCCCATACCAATCCTCCCTTCCCGGTTGAGAATTGCGTCCTCGTCGACGATTACCCGCGGTCTGATAACGTCCGATCAAGGAAGGCCGTTACTACTAGTTCGATGCTTCCGCGGTTCTTCGCTTCCATTGTCCGCTTCCGAAGTACTACTCTCATCTTGCGATGCGTTCAAGACGATTCTCGAAGTAGCCGCTATAACACTTACCGAGAGATATAGACGATATCGGAATTTCGACTGACCGAAATTTGCTTTTACCACTGATATGTGTTTTTCGTATTTTTTGGATTTTTTCGTTTTCCGCTATTTCTCTCGGGGCGAATGAATCGGATATTCGATGCAAGCGCAACGGAATTGCGGGGGAATATTCACTTATTAGCGGGACTTCTTTTTCTTTTTTTTAATTTAACGAAGCAACGTTACAAGGGACGCGGTAGCGTTACTCTCGACAGGATCATCCCTTAACGCCGAAAGATCCGACTCAATTTCGTATATCCACTCGCCGTCGGCGCGCTCGGGCGAGCGTGTGCGAAGAGAAGAAAATCCGAGGGGAGGGTAAGGGAGGGGGAGAGAGCGCACTCTTGGCATCACATCCCGCACACCCAGGGCCTCGACCACTCGCAATTAGTCGAAGCGTAATTTCCCTTAGCGCGCTGCGGAGAAGGGCCCGCTGGCGGGCGCCGCTCACGAACTAACCCTCTTCTGCTGGGGTGAATAATTTTAATTAAAGTAGGCGCCCAGAACGAGAGAGGGAACCGAAGCGGGACAGGGGAAGTGAGAGACTTGCCGAGGGATCACGGAGCAAGGAATCCAGAGAAGAAAAGTATAAGGTAGAGGTCCGGGAGAGCGAGGAAAACGCTAGTGCTATTAATCCGCATGTTTAACCGCGAAATATGGTCGTCGGAGACTCAGGCTCTGCTTTATACCCACTTATACCTCGAGCTCTACAGGTACAGAGATGATTCTAAAGCTTTACCCTTCTACTCGTCTTGGGAATTGATATTTTTTTTTCGTTTCGTACATATTCTTTCATATTTTAATAACCGCGAGATATTTTTTTTTTTTTTTTTTATTTTTTTTTTTTTTTTTACCGCCGTTAAATATTTTATTTCAACATTTACGGGATTTCGGCAAAACTTCGTTTAAACTTTTCATCGAGTTTTACACGAAAATATTCTGAGAAAAGCAATGAAAACATTTTTCTAATAAAAACATGAAAAAAATTGAAACAGTTGTTACGTCACGAGCGGAAGGGATTATACGATTGCAATGAGATATTTCGCAGGTAAGGCTTGAATTTCAAAAGCTTTGGCTTGAACCGCGCGATTTAGAATGCCAATCACGCTGCAACGCGACGGCAGTCGCCGTGTCGAGAGTGAAACGCGAAAGCGAGACAGAGTCATCGAGACCAAGAGAGACATATATATACATATATATAGATATATATGTGTATGTAACACAGTTTGATTCCTCTGGGAGTTTTCGCCCGCCCGTCTATGGCGCTATATACTATTCTGTAGGATATTTCCCAAAGTGCAGTTGGAAGCTGCGAAGGAGGAGAGAAACGCCTCTGCCTACGTAGGCGCGTGTACCGGGCTGACATTTAATCGTCGACATTTCGCCAGGAGGCAAATGAGCGCCCGCAACATTGCGGCTTCGCATCGGTAGAAACATTCATACCACATGCATACTACTCTCACGCCGACACGTGTATTTCTATGTATGAAATATCAGCCTTAGACGCTCTCTAATGCCCATCCACATTTACGTAACTCGCGCCATAACCGCGTATATTTCATTTATATGGGCTTTCCTTGCGAAGCTTCCTCCCCAAGTCCGTTCAGCGAAGACGTCGGCTTTACCTCGGAGTTTATATAGCTTCAGCGAAATCTGCTACGCCAGTCGGCGTCTCTGTACGAACGGCTCTTCCGCCAGGACGTCAATATCGAGAAACACGAGTGTACGGGAGGGTGTTTCACGTCTTAAGCTCAAGAGAAGTCCCTTTTGCATCTTAGCTTCTGTATACACGATATACGTAGCCTCTCTATTTCGCTTCGTCGTTCTGCGTCACTTCGTTTTCATTCCCTCTCCCAACTGTATAATATTCGGGGACCCAAAATCCTTAGCTGCTACTACTGCCACTGGTGCTGATGCGAAGCCAAGAAGGACTCTGCCTCTCGCGACGCTCAATATCGCCGAGAATATTCGTACCTCTATCTCTTTACTGAATGCAGTATAGACGCACAGTAAATTCCTGTATACATACCTCTCGAGGGATGTTAGTCGAGCGAGAAACGACCGAGAGCTCTTAAAGTTTCGACAGGATCCTCGATAAGCTTCGACGTATGTTTGCGCCGCGAACGTATCGAAAGACATTCAAAGATCGAAACTAATATGTACATTTGTTCGTAAGAAATAAACGTTTTTCTAAGCCTTCAACGATCTGCAGAAACATCGCTTTTCTTTCAATTACATTTCTCGTTTTTTGGGTATTTTTTTAATTTTTTTTTATTTAATTTGCTTTACCGACTGTTAAGGGGTTAAATGGGGCGAACGAATACACATAATAGACACAGTCTCGATATTATTTTTCTAGTAAAATACATCGAAACTTAATTTCAATAAACAATATCCCGTAATATCTATAAAAAAAGACGGAATTCAATTAATTTCTAATACAATTTTAATTACTTTTATATCTCTTACGATCTGTGGAGGTGTTATCTCTCGAGGAAGCATCGGTGGGGTGGGAGAGGTTTATATCGAGTTTATATCTACGTAGTAAATCTCTGTCGTTAACAGGACGCGCGCAAGTGCTTTCCGGAAGCGCTTATACGTAGTTCGTCTCTGCCCTTTCCACGTTTATCCATCCCTCACAGTTCGCCATCTTACCACGGTTAATTAACACCGGGGCTAATAACAACGTGACGTGCTTCGCGGTCGAGTTAGCGAGGCACACAGACGCGCACGCGCACAGACAAAGTGTAATCTAGAGAAGGATCGTCGTGCTAACGCAAGACATGCGCGCAGCGAGAGGAAGAGACAGAGGACCACAAGAGTCGCCGAAAACTTTGCTGCCGTTATACCGTGTTTCTATCTCAGCATCCCTCGTTGAGTCTCTCGTGAGGCAAACCAGACTATAACTACGTTGCGGTCAGGGAAGCGTGACGTTAAATCCTTGCGCACTCGGCGAGATGCGCGCGGAGAGAAAACTGAGGGTGAAGGTACCAGAAACGCTCCAAAGGGTTGTTGTATGCTTTAATATTAAAAAAAAAAAAAAAAAAAAAAAAAAAAAAAAAAAAAAAAAAAAACGAAGGAAAGGGTTGTTCGAGAAAGGGGTAGCTGCAACCGCAGGAGCTCTCGGTAAGCTGGAGAAGGGGGAGGGTAGAGGCCAAGTTTCCGTTTACGAACAGAAGTGAGAAAGAGAGAGTGGGTTAATTAGTTTATCCCCTTCGTTCCCGCTTGGAGGGTGGGAAGGGGTGGGCTTTAGGCTTGAAAAATAATTATTCGTCATGAACCGGTGGAGCGGGGTCCTTGCCTCTTAAAAATCTCCGTGAATTCCGCAGAGACCTCTTCCTCGATCGCGGTGTGTTCTCCACCGCGAGCGTGACAACGCGCCGCTCTCGGCGCCTTCGCAAATCTGATGTAATAATAATAACGCTAATGCTCTCTCCGCGTGCCGGTGCTTGTAATATGTCCCTTTTTTTTTTTTTTTTTTACGAAAGTACCGCTTGAATTTTTTATACGATGGCGAAGTTACGGGAGGAAAAGGGTGGTTACGTAATGACGGTAGAACGGTGGTTTGATAATTATCAAGTACTTGCCAGTTAGGAGTATGAAAAATTGCGGATATCGTTTTTAGCGGTCAAGGCAATTTGTAATTTTCATTTTAATACATTTTTTTTAAATTAGTATACGAGGGCAATCGGGAGTGTGAGCGATTGCTAGGGAGAGCAAATCTGCGGGGGCAAAGGGAGGAGCAGACAGGACAGGTGGTGTAATCAGTCGGCATGTCGTCATGACGAACGACTGTCGCTAATTATCGAGGGAGGAATATGGATCGAAGGGCGAAACGGGCGCAGCAATGCCGTAGGGGTTTCCTCGCCTATATGAATGCCACAGAAATTATATTCGATAGTCTATACGATGAAACATTACAGTACTATATCAACTGCGAAAACTCGTAATTTTTAATTAGCAATATTCGTTACCGTACTTTTATCGTAAAGCTGACAAATTTGTTATTCGCATAGACCCGTTGATAATATTTCGTTCATTTTAATAAATTTCTCGCGTTTCCAAAAATCCTTTAACTCGCCGATTTCGATGTATTTTTCTACAGATGGATAAGTTTTGGAATTTTTTTTTTATTCTAAACTCCAGTGAGACATTAGTGAGCAGAAAAAAAAATTTTCTTTTTTTTTTTTTCGGGTAATTGGCATAAAAAATGGTGAATTGTAACGATGTATTGGCAGCGATAGAAAGCGGCAAGTTAATCGAGACAATTGCCGCGAGTCAATTCGCAGCGAAGAAAGACAGTATAACAGAAGCTTGATAGGCTCGATAAATTTCGTGGGTTTCGAGGGTTCGTGGGTAGGTTTTCCCCAAGTGTTGTTACATTCCCGACTATGGTACAAGCGCTGTAGCGGGTGGAAGCGAATCAAATTCGTCGAGGAACAAATGACTCGGATTCACGTACAAATTCATTAAGAGATTCTTGCGGCGGGAAGTCAGCGAAGCAAGCGAAGAAGAAGAAGAAGAAGGAAGAAGGAAGAGGGAAGAGGGCAGAGAGGGTGAGAGATCGTCGGTAGGTTTGCACACAGGGAACGAAGCGGGTAGTGGTGGTAGTTGGCTCGGTTCCGCAGGTTTCGCGAGAGAGAACTGATGGCTCTTTCAAGGAGGTTGGATATTACTTAAGCGCCTTTCGAGGGTCGCCCTCCGCAACCCCGTCATTTCTCATTTCAACCGGCAGAGACTTTCAAGCAGCGGCGGTTTTCTTGCCTCACCTCTGCGTTCTATGCCGCAAAAAAAAAAAAAATTAAACCGCCACGTTAAAAGTATTACAAATAATCAACGAGGCGATCAATGGATGTGTCGTCTCGTATTCTTTCCCCATTGGACCAATTAAAACTGCTCGTTAATAAAAATGTTAGACAACTGTAACTCGCATTCGAGGGGTTAAAAACATCGTAACATAATTTATCCGCCGGTATAGTTTGCCAATTTCGAGAGCATCTGTTGTGTCACGAGAGCAACTGCGGATCCTGAAGCCGAAGCTTGTACAGCATCGATTCGACGAGCAATTAAGCTCTCCGGCAACTAAGCTATACGTCGAAGCTGAATAGCTGTATGGACGATGGACATATACATTGTGCCCATAGGCTGTAAGACCATCCGTATCCGAGTGGACGATCTTACGGCCTGCGTGGCCCGGAGGACCAGAACCACCGCAAATGGATACACATAGCTGAGATTACTGGAACGCACTATATGGCTTAATGTATTGTCTATTCCTCGGCTTATGCTGCATCGACTGTTACACAACTCGAACTAAGGTTACAGAATGTCCGAAGGATTAATTCTTATGTCCGATTCTCACCGACTTAAGCTTCAGTACCGTTCAATACCGAACGGTCTTCATCGATTTTTCTTTACTTTCAATCGCACCTCTCGCAAATACTGTAGTCATTAAAATTCTTCTACTTCTCTCTGCAAAGCTGCGATACAGACGGAGAGAGTACCTTCGACACGGCAAAGCTTTGCCCCGGATAACGAGAACAATGCGTGTCCATTCTGTTATCTTTCTCTTTCATCTTACTTGCTTCGCTTCTCCAACTCTCCGCCTTCCTTGCTTCGTTGTTGTGTTTTTTTTTTTTTTCTTTCCCCTCCGCAAAAAGAAAGTCGAGACCTCCTTAATGCGTTAGAAATCCCCGTGGACGTGGAAACATCGGTTGCACCCTGCTTACAAGCATCCACCCTCTCGACCTCATCCGCGCCGGTCTCTTTCACCCCGCCCTCTGCGCTTTCGAAAGTTGGAAAGAAGTGGCCGGGCTAAGGGTAGTTTTGCTCGACTCTACCGACCACTTCGATCCTCGTCGAGCGCCTTCACCATCCCTCTCCCTTATACCCGCCACCCCCTGCATGGTACAGAAGCTATGCGGAAAGAAACGAGCAATGTGCCGCGAAGTGGAGAAAGAAAAAGTACAAGAGAAACGATCGGCCGAGAGAAGGGAGAGAAGAGTCCCTCGGAGTAAAAGAGCGAAAGAGAAAGAAAGAAAGTAGCAAACCGAAGTACGTAGACTCACAGACCGATAATTGAACGAAGTGCTGTGCCGGCAGTAACGATATCTCTGTCTTATTTCTCTTTCTCTCCATACCTTTTCATCGTTTCATCTCACTCTCCTCTTACCTCAGCCCTTAATCGAGTTACAGCAGTGCTTTCGAGGCTTTGCGGAAAACTGCTGCGCTCCCTCGTTTCTCGTACGTTACTATCCTTCCAGCACATAGCAAGAGTTTGAATTGAGAGCGCGAAAGTACGAAGCTCAAGTTTTTTTTTTTTTTTTTTTTTCGTAAGGAAACGTCTCCGAGTAACGCTCTCAGCGGTGATAAAGCCGAGAGATGCGCGGCTGGTATACAGTTTTATCGGAACAGTGGACGAAGAAGAGTAGATGCGCTGGGAATAGGTAATGAAAGCTTTGGGAAGCAAATAAGAAAAGAGAATAAAGAAGAGAGGCAAATGAGCATACAGTATGTCAACTATACAACTTTGGTATAACAAAGTGCCTCCGGGAAAAGTTGTAAAAAAGAAAGTAACAAAATAAACGATAAAAAAAAAAGTTGCGTAAAACGGAGTCAGTCGCGCAATATCGTAGCGATCTTTTCATTTTTTCATCTTTTTTTTCATTATTTTCGTACACACAATTGTATATATGTGTATATTGACGCGAGAGAAATCGAAACTGTTGTCCCTTCTTCGAGAAGTAGTAGACTACGGCTTCGTCGTGGCTGAGTAAGTCAATGCGTCGAAAGGGCGAAAAGAGAAAGAAACTAAAGTCTAGAAAGGTAGAAGCTCGACGGCACGATAGATATCGTCGAAAAGTCTTCGGCGAGTTCGCGAGAGTAATTTCGAGTTTATGCATTCGCCGGGAGTGCGGATAATGTGCGTCGTCGTCGTTCTCCATGCCCTCTCTGCCTCCCCCTTCTCTCATCTCTCGTTTCCCTCGATTCTCTCTTCTGCATACACTATACTTTCTGGGGAGCTGCAACGGCGTACAATCCACCACCTCGATCTTATGCGCCAGTTAACCCACCTCCGCCCCCCGCGCCTTTATCGCTTTCCGAGTCGATAGTCGTTGCATTGAATTTCGAATTTGGCGATGTTCCGTCGTCGTTGTCGTCGTCCCCTACCGGGATAATGCATATATAGGGTATACCTTCCCTGCGATGATCGTCACAGAGGGTCGAAGGAGGCAGAGGGAAGTAGTCTATTCTTTCCGAAAGAGAGGAGACTTTAAGCTTCCCTAGACGATGAGTTGGTATGGCTTATAGATACCGAGTACCACGAGAAGAAAAGAGAGAGGGAGAGAGAGAGTGCGTTGAGAAAATTTTCATTCGTTTCTTTTCCCCGCTTTCGCACACATCCAACGTTGAAAGTCTCTTACGCTCTTCCCGAGAAGATCGTCTCCAGGGTTGCGAGTCGCGAGCGGAACGCAAAGCGTCGTGCTACAAGTGTGGGGGTTACCCATGGAAACGACTCGAAGTTTCTAATGTAAAATGCACGCTGCGCTGCAATATTACCCCCGGGAAGGAGGCGGGCGGAGGCAGTGGAAGTAGAGGTGATGCCCTCGCGGTATAGGAAGCTATAGCTCTCCGGAAACTACTCACCCTCTGTTTCTTCCCCCGACTCCTGCCCTCACTTGGGTGCGCGTTCCTTTCTCCCCGGGTATAGAGAAAAGAGACGGGCCACGCGACAGCGCTCGATGCGATATAAAACTTGGATCGTAAATCAAAAGCTCGGTGTTGCAGAGTAAAGCGAGAGCATCTAGTAGCTCCCTTGATTCTTCTTCTTCTTCTTATTCTTTTCTATGCTCTTTCCTCTTCTCGACGAGGACGAACTCTCATCCAACCTCTACCCTCTTCCTTTTCCGCTCCGCTCTCTCATCGACCAGAATCGAATGGATACACACATATTTTATTGTTTCATAATAAAACTTTGCTGGATTCTTCACGATAGTTGCTACGATACTCTCGGAGAAGGGAAAGGGATATATAGTTTCAGTTCGACGAGAATCGAACGAGAGACAAAAGTGAGATAGAGAAATGGCAAACGATATCGTACGTTTTCCCGCGAGGATAGAGATATATATGAAGAATGTACGAGAAAGATTCGCGAGATAGATGTGTCCATTCCTAACGGATGTGTATACCAAAAGTACTCGAGAACGAACGCGTGCGATCTTACGAAATACTCTTGCCAGCGGAAATATTAAGAATTTTTCTCCCGCGGACGCGTCGTCAAAAGTTTTCGAAAACTTCGACGGAAATGCTGAATATTTTTTTTATTTTTTTTTTATCGGAATATTGACAAAAACAAAGATTATTCGAGAGAACTATCAATTAGTCAACATGGAAAAAAATGGATATCGCTAACTATTGATTCTCCTAATTTCTTTGATTTCTCATCGCGTACTGACGGAGTTTCAGCAGCCGCCGTTCGGCTAATTGCAGTGTAAATAAAGTACATAAATATCGTAAAATAAATGAAAAGTGAACGGAAATCTACGACCCCATGGAATACAATTTATTTGTTATGATTTTGAGAACAATTTGTCGAAGTTTTTTGAACGATTTACCGAAAAATCGCTGTAAAATTTGAATGTTACCTGCTGCTCCACGTTTGTTCGCTACGATGGAGAGAGACGTTGACTTTGGTATTCGTGAAATTCCTTCGTCCCCCGTTCGGTAATTGCAGCGTAAACATTTCAACGGGAAGAGCGGGAGAGAGAGAGAGAGAGAAGGCGAGAATGAGAGCGCGCGCTCGCTGATTGAGAGACTCATTATTTCGGAACGGAGATGCAGGGGATGCGGCAACGAGGAGGAGACTCTACTTGCGAATCGAAAATTCTCGAGTACTCGAACGACGACGACGACGGCCTTCGCCTTGATTAAGGAGCACTCATTATTGCTCATAATCAACGCGCTACAATGGAGGTCTCGCGGTGAACTACTAACTGGAATGGGTGGGTAGACTTCTCAAGAGAATTAGAACGAAAGATGAGAAATTTCGCCAAAGAAGAAGAAGAAGGAGAAGAAGAAGACGAAGACGGCGAATAAGATATCGCGGGAAAAGCGAGATACCAAAGTCTCCGTACTCTTTTCCTTTAAAGCCTCATGCCAGGCTTCGTAATCTCAACGATTTCGCGAACAAATATATATCCTAAGATGACTTATCCAATGGGAAGCGCCAATTTCATACTATGTTCTCCATTTTCGTGGGAATCGGCTATTTCTATCTCTCGACTCTCATCGTCGAAACTTTTAGCTATGATAAATGTCGGCAATAATTCTCATCTGGGTTGTTCGGAGTGATTGGTCTGTATATACACGAGATGCACAGACGAGAGGTTGGATCCCACACGTGTGAGGTTCAACGAGAATACCCTCGAGTTATGGGCCGCGTCCGCGCGCCGCAACGTACATACGAAATGGTACGTAGCAACATCGCCCCTACTGACAAATACGATACATGTACCACTTCTGGACCGAACGAGGGATGCGAGAATCGAGCTTCCACAGTTGAACATCAGCTTGCAGAATACGTGGTGGGTTAGCGTTGGCTATGCCTTATATATATAGTACACTGTGTGTTTCTCTGCGGCTCACTCATCCGCCAAGCGAACTCGAGGCAGAGCTTCGGGAATATCGTCTATAGCTTCATCCCCTAAATGAGAAGGGCAGAGAGCACACGGTAACGCGGGCGTAGTCGAGTTGCTCGCACACTTCGTTCGCTTCCTCTCTCCCTCTCTCTAGCAATTCCTCTCTCCCGCAACCGTTCTCCAAACCCTCCGGGGGCTCTTCGTGAAATGATGGGTACCTCTAATAGAGAGGGATTCCGTTCAATTATATCTTATGGCGCCATTCCCGGACGGTAATGGCCGAGAGCCGGAGAACTGAAGCACGAAGCATTTCATACCTTATAGTACTAGTCTTCCAACGCCATTTTATCCATCGGACGTGGGCTATGATTTTGAGTGAAAAAAAAAAAAAAAACAAATGGACCGACATCGCGATTGGTAATGGGATGAAGCAAAAAGAGGGTCAAGGATTTTTCTGTGTCATCGATGCCTATATATCTATTCCACTCGAAAATTAACGAGGATATTTGTCACAGTGATAAAAACTGATAGTACTTTATGACGAACTATAATTCTCGGATTCGCGTTTACGAAACATTCATGAAAACAATTTCCATTGTCGTTTGAGAGATGATGAAGCATAAGCGCCGTTTCGGGATCAAATTTTACAGTGGTTTTCCGAAATGCCACAATCGAAGCAACTTTTCGGATGATCGTGCAATAGATTCTCCGGAAGATCGGAAAAGTTAGAGGTTGAAGACGTATAGGTAGATAGATAAGATCGTCTCTTACCCAATGGTTTCTTGTTGGTCCTCTTACTTCATCCTCGAGGTTGCGCAGCTCTCACACTTGGTGAAGTCAAACTTTCCATCCGGTGAGAAAGCTGCGAGACTCCTTGGAATATCTTCGGGACGTTAGCCCGGAACAAGCGGCAGCTGTTGCAAGCGCTATGGATGCATTCATAAAGCAGAGAAGGGTAAAGCGTGAGCAGCTTGCGCAGCTTGCGATCACAGACGCGCACAGCTTTGCCTAATCTTCCTGTGCATCCTGTGCTCTCAACTGAGCGACGAGTCCACCGAGGCGCAGAGAGAAAGTGTGCTGAGAAGATGCTAAAGGGATGCGCTTCTCTTGTTCCTTCTGCTCTTCCCTGAGGTCCTTTTCTCAAGAGTATAGTAACACAGAGGTAACGTTATATCTTCGGCCTCAATTTCGTACGTTCGCTTAATTTTACCTCCGCGCAAAAGCTTCAACGCGAGACGAGAGATGTAGAGAGAACGACGAATACCGACGCCGGCAAGAAGATGAGAAGGAATAGTCACGAAGAACTCAGCACCGAGATGGAAGGTGAAAAAAAAAAAAACCAAAAAGAAGAATAAGCAGAATAAGAATAAGAAGACTGAGACGGAAAGGAAGGGTTTTTCGAGGCGGCAGCAACACCAAGAGGAAACGGAACGTTTCTCCTTCTACGAAAACCCTCCTCGACTCTACGAGACTCGCATAACCAAGCGTGAGAAACGTGAGACTCGCTTTAAGTGCAGTTTATACAGTTGCACGTTGTAGGGGCAACTGTAGTCGTACAGTATACGTATTATATTCGAGTTGGTGAATCGTGAGTAACGTTGGAATGGTTTGGATTCGTGTTGGTACTGCCGAGACACGAACATACCTTTACCTATCCCATCGTTTTCCTACTTCCTCCACGAGTCCTTTTCAACTCCTCCGCCACCCTGTCTATGTCCTGTAGCGATCGAAGCATTGCCGCTCTTCGAAGCACCCACTCGAAGTGACCTCTCCGATAGCCCCGGTTATACGTTTATTCTATACACGAGAAAGTCGTAATTGGACCGATCTCGGCAATTGGCCGTATTTTGCAACTGCGAATCCCCTTCAATGGGGTTTCGGGTGAAAGCTCATTCGTATGCTAAATAACTTACTGCGCGCTTTCGCCAAACCTCCCCTTTCACCGCTGTTGAATTGGGCGCTGAGCATAGATCGCGAAAGTCGGATTACCTCGGGAGTCCGATGCTCGATGTACATATATGAGAAAAATCGATCATTCATCGCTAAACACTTCTTACGTTCTTCGCGCATCCGTCAAATATGAATTTCAATGCCGCGAATATCGTGCGATCTTCTCTATCTCGGAATTATAGAACAGTTTCTCTCTCGTACTTCACCGCAAAACTGGGCTAAACTTCTGCTCCGTGAGCTCAACCACCGGGAACACTTCTAGCGCTCTACTTTACCTATAACTCTTCCTCTCGGTCTTATATTTTATTCTTCGGTACTTCGGTCGTAATGTAACCAGAAAGACGAACGAATTAATGCGACGGGGGTCGAGAAAATTTTCTCTTACTACTTTTGAGATAATCCGCGCGAAGCTCCACTGTCTCCAGATATAAATTTACGCTTTTGCGGATAAAGATCGAAGTTCGTCCTTAGAAGCGTCTCCGCGTTGCTCCACTTCCTCTCTTAGCTATCGGAAAAGTGGATTGAACATTTATCTCGTTACTCTTGATCAATTCAGTTCCTTTTCTAATTGATGTATATATTCTTTGCTACGAATGAGAGATGAGCGCTTTTTCATTTTATATGTAAAACAATGTGAAATGGTTCGCTTTCGACAAAAAGGTTTTTCTCGGTAAGCGTCAAGGGTTAAGATTCTTGATATATCTCGGGGATTTTGTAATCCTGTCGGGTTTTCCGTGTCTCGGAGAGGATTGAATTTTGCTCTCTGGCGAATGAGCAAAATCATGAGGTCGTAGTGAGCTTCAGGAAGGCAGAAGGCAGCATCCGGTGCGCCATTAAGTAGTGATGGTCTCGGTGGAGGTCGGACGCCACGACGAGTAGAGTGTACCGGGCTTCGCTCAGACGCCGGTTGCCGCGCCGAGACAGAGAGGAGAACCCGCCGCGCGGTTACCGCAGTAAATCAACAAGTTGATATCTAACGCAACGGTGCGGCGTTGAGGGTCGGGAGGGCAGAAGAGAGGCAGAGAAGCGAAGAGAAGCAGAGCCTCAAGCCGCAGAAATACTATACTATACGTCGAGACAAACTCCGGTAGATCTCTCGCCGACTTGTGCTCCACTAGTGTAAATATTAATGAAACTACTCGCGGTAGTGTTTCTCCAACACTCGAGCAAAAGTTGTGTTACATTCGGGCGGAGTTTGTTCCTCCAAAATATTATTCAGAAATGGATCAAAATCGGATTGTGAGACTCGAATAAATAAAATTCTATTATCGAACTTGAAATTCTCACGACTCATGTATCATTCAGTGGACTAACGTTACGTGGAATTCGTGAAAACGATTTGTTTTATTAAACATTTTCTCCTTTATTTATCTGCTGACTTTTTATCTATTTCTACGGATCGTCGCTCATTTCATCGTTATCCCGAAATGATCATTTTTTGAATATGAAAACTGCGATAAAAAACCTTCTGATAAGAAGTCCATCAGACTTCATCATGGAAACTCGATTGTAACTGAAAACGATTTTACTCGAGTGTCTCATCTCCCCGTTGCCCGAGTAGCGTTGAGTACTCGAATACACGCGATAACGTATTAATCGACTGTTGCAGCTGCACCGTAGGCACTCACCGGTAGTGTGCAGTTGCCACAGTGAAGTGTAGCGGAGAGGTAACGGTAAGGGGGAAGTGGAAACGGTAACGAAAGCTCGTGGGGCTCTCGTGGTAACTCGAGTCTACGAGCAGTAGTAACGCTCGCGGTGTCCCGGCCTCCTCTCTTTATTGGCTACTAACTTCCTGTATGCTTGTGAGCGCTCGTCCGTGTGCATGAATGCCTGTACATTCGTAGATGTTAGTCGAGACCGGACAGTCAACGGGACAAACGCGCCACGTTGTACTTGCATTCCCGAGGCCACCCTCGACTCGGTCTGACCAGTAATAACCGTTACTACTGACGCTTTACGAGCCGACTTAAAACTCGACCGTAGCAAACCCCGCGGTAGATACGTGGTCCGAGCGCTAGTTTCACTTTGCTATATCTGTATCGTCGGGATATACCGTGTCACCTGGATGCGTAGATGCTTGGACTACGACGCCAATCACCATTTCGTGGGCTCTTCCTACTATCGACACAGTAATACGAATATGATATATACACCAAAGTTGCATCCTATCTCGTAGAGAATTTATGCGGGATAAGCGCTAACGTTGATGATGCCGATCTTCCAGATACCGTCAATCTATTTCAGTTATCTCCGATCGCATTGAATATTCACTGTTTTCCCATTTCTATTCCAATTTCACAATCCTATCCGTTTCGAGTCTATCGGCTAATTGCAAAGGCATTTTTCAGCGCTTCGTAAAGCTCATGAGTTTGCGCGCTTAACGAATTAGCCATCGATAGCTCATCTCATTCCACTTTGCGTACTTTATATACATTTTCTATCCCGTGTGGCTTTAACCCGGACCCAGAGATAGAGAAAGGACGTTTGCGCGGCAACTACTGTCTGCCCACACAACGCTGTTTCTACTGGTGCTTGCGTTACGAAGCGATATTTAACGAGGAATTACCAGGGTAGAGTATAAGCCGAGCTTTTCCCGCATTATCTCGGCGAAGCGCCCTCTACCCCCAACCCTACTCCGCCCACGCTACTCGCTGACTCAGTTTTGCCGGTAATCCGGCGATCCCTTCTCTCTTTTGCCCCCGATTCGTTCGCTTCTAACGTACGAGAGAATCTCCAGCTTCACAGTACAGCACCAGCAGCCGCCCGATTTTCTGCGGAAACGGAACCTTTCGAATTATCATCGCTGCGATCGAGCGATTAGCGTATTAACCAGAACTGATTTTCTCATGAAACGGGAGGGTTAAGAGGGTTGCGATGTCGCGGTTCCAAATTTGGATTTCGGCGAAATCGAGAGCAATTTTTAAAAAATCATATTACCGCCTGAAGGGCCATTGACAAACATTTTTTTACTTTATTGCAGAACTAAATTTGTCAGTTGACCCGAAGAACATTTGTTGATTATTAAAAAATTTTATCAATTTCCGCTTTGTCCAATGAAATATTTCTGTACTCTCCCAATATTTGTTAACATTAATCAAACATTTACTTCGCTATATGAAACGGCATATTCGCTAACGACGAATAAAAACTTTTTTCAATAAAATATCCAGTGTTCGCGAACGTTCCCGCGGGTTAAAAAAATTTATTTCGTACTTCTCGATTTATCAACCCCATTGCACCGCGACGCGGAAAAGCTGTCGTCGCGCACTTTCACGTAAAGCTCAACGACCCGAAGTCAACGACGAAAATGCTGACTGAAGAACGGTTCAGTAGAGAGAGAGAGACGATAACATAGGAGAGAAAGAGAGAGGGATAGGTCGTTGCCATTCGAAATGCCACTTCGCCGCAGACGCACTTTCCGAAACAAACGTGTGTTGCAGTTAGCGTGTCGAGAGAGAAAAAAAAAAGAAAAGAGGAAAGGCGGGCAGCGCCAGCCGAGGCTTCGCAGAGAGTTTTACTCGCGAGAGAAATCGCGCGCACGTAGTAGATACAGTTAACGGGGTAAGGGAAGGAGAGCTGAAGAGTGTTGCGGAGCGAAGAATAAAGGATGGAGAACCGGAAGACGAATAGAGGGTGCAGAGGTCTGAGAGTCGTATCCATTTACAAGTTTCAAATCGTTTCTGCGGCACGAGTGAGACGGATTGTAGAAGAGAGCGAGGAGTGAGCGTGTGCACACGAAGGGCTCGCGCGCGTGCCTTTTGAGATGGAAACCTTTTACCACTCACTCACTCTCCCATCCTTCTCTCTAGCGAACTCATTCTGAATGGGGTTTGCAAGGCTTCTGCTGTTGCAGTAGTACGATGCCCCTCCCGCCGATTGAAATATTCTGAAACTCGCGATGCTGCGTTACGAAGAGAGGCAAAAAGCTAAAGCTCGCGAATTCGTCGCGTGGCTTTTAAACGCTGACATACTCGTAGTATAACGATATAGGTATCGCATTATACTCGAAAAAAAAAAAATAATAAAAAAAAAGTGAAATGGAGATTGTTACGAGAGCTCAAGTTAGAGGGACTGTGATAAAAGATTAAAATGAAAAGCCAAAAGCGAAGGAAAAAAAATAAACGAATAAAACGCGACAGGTCGGAGATAGCGTCGTTCAAATTACAGCAGCCACCGTTGATGAAGAGAAATAAGCGGGAAAGTTACAATTTCAAAAATGTTAGAAAAATTCGCGATTTTTTTTTTCCTTAGTTCAGAAGGGCAACGCCATGGTACCGCTTTTCGGTACCCATTTTTTCCATAGTTCTCGCGATCTAATGGGTCGACGCGTACGTGTCGATGCATTGGGTACGTAGCTTGACTTTGCGTCCTCACAGCCGAAACTTATACGTCTCCGAGGGCAGCAGAGTCTATGTACATTTTCGCAGCTCTCGGCAACGAGTCTCGCGAGTGAAATGAGGGTGAGTAAAGGGTACAGGGTGCGCGATGTATGGAAGCAGAAGAGGGAAAAAATTGCCGTCGAAAGCCGAAGAGAGACCAACGAGTAAAAATACGCGACTAAGAGAAAAAAAAGAAGTCGTGACGGTTTATATACATATAGATAGGGAAGGTACGAAGTAGCGGTGGCTGCGTAATGAAATCATCCCTTACGGTGGCTCATCCCTGGCACTCGGCCGCCATCGCTCAATCTACCGTTGTACTCTGTACTCGACTCGTTGAGCGACGAATATCTCTCTCGTGGAAAAATCCGGCGAAACCTTAATACCGAACAAAACCTCTCCTCGCCCTACCGACGCGGATTAATTTTTCTAACGAAGCACGCAGCAAGCGGCGGGGACCTCGTTTCCCATGTATATTTAGAGCAAAAGAACAGAGCGGAAAGAAAAAAAAAAAAAGTTTTGTACCATTTGCATTTTTACCACGAATTAAAGGAATAATAAAAAAAAATAGAAAAAAACGAATAACATACGAAGCTTGCGAAAGCTCAGTAGAGAAAAGTTAGAAATCAGCAGAATTCTTTTTTTTTTTTTTTTTTCACCTACGTTAGTGGTTACTTCCGACGTTTCAGACGATCATCGCACACGGTACGTTTTTACTATTTCGAAATTACCGGACAACACCACGTTTGTAGTTCATTTAAGAGAGAATCTTCGGACCCGCGAGAACAGAATAAAAAAAAGTAGTATCTCGAACGAGATAGCGAGGGTTTTTCGTATAGCTGCGGCAGACAAACGAGCATCAGCAGCAAAAGCTCTCCGCCATAGTCGACTTTACTGCATATACAGTGAAACTGCGCGGCAGTGCAAGAGAGCGAAGGCGGTTGAGTTCAGTAGAAGTGAGAAAAAAACGCTCGAAGGATATTTCGGTCTATGTGTTCGTTTTTTTTCTTCTTCTTCTTTTTTTTCTTTATTGAAATGAGCACATCTGGCGGACTCGGCTACCGTGTTATATATATGCGAACGGTCGACGCTTTTCTCTCTCCGACTCTCTATATCCTCGGTGGTCGTCAGAGGGATAGCTGAGTTAGCACTTTTTTTTCATCCTCGACCTCCCTTTCTGCCCTCTGCTCGTTCGGGACTCGAGCTAAAAGCGGCCACTGGTGTCTCCGTACTGTGGAAGAAACGGCCCCGAGAAATATATACATATATATATGTCTCTCTCTATATATATATCCATAGATATTTCCGCGATGTTCTAAAGAGGGGAGGAGGGTGAGAGAGTTACCGCCTATCTGTTGGATTCCCGCGTGAGAAAATAGGATTTCGCCAACGAGAGGTGAGATCGACCAGAGAAGAAAATAAATTATTTTATGAAAAACTCATCGCATTCGTTCGTTTTTTTTGTTGATTTTTTTTTTTTTTTTTCACGTCATAGACGCAATTTATGAAGGATAAATTTTTTTTTTTTTTTTAATTTTACGTATAACATAACACCGGTGGAATTTTCGAGTTGAAGTGCGGTATCTCGATAATACAGGTAGTGAGAAACTAGTTAAATGTTGCGACGAGATCTCGAGATTCTTCAGGTAAATGGATAGAAGTGCAGACAAGCGAAGCGTCTTCGTGTTTAAGATCCTCAAGGTCCGTGTCGACGACGGTGGCCTCTGTGTGCGCGCCGCGAGAGATAGGAAGCATTTGCGGACTTTAGCCACCGAGTTCGCTGACTGGCTGAGAGTACTACTATAAATTGCGTAAATGAAATAAGCTCTCCGCTGTGAACTAACGGACGTCTTGCCAAGTTTATAACTTAATCACTACCGGTGGTGTTTCCGCGAAAGGGTTTTCCTCGTGACGACGAAACGCGAGATAGAGAAAGCAGCGGAGACGAAGAAGAGAAGTGAACTCGAGGCAACCAGTGGGTGGATAAAACTTGAATGACGTGAACGAGCAAAAAAAAAATTAGGAAAAAAAAAACTCGAACAAGAGAGTTGGTGCGATGGCGCGGATCTGAATAATTGAAAGGGTTGCGAGGCTTTTGTCTCAGCGTGAAAGCGACTTCCGGGAATGACGTCACTGCCCCCCTCCCCCTCTCCCTCTTCACTCTCGAAACGACGTCAACGACGAGGAGAAAAGCTGTGAGCTGCAGCTGCACGCAGCTTCCAATAGAGCACTCTCTCTGCTCCACTGTTCTCTCGAATAGCGCATAAATCGATTGGATCAATCTCGATCGTTTCGACTCTTAGTTTCCGGGTGTATTGTTCAAACCCCCGGCAACTTTTGCCCGTTACATCGAAAGCTCTTTCTGTCGTCAGTCGAAGCAGTATTTTAACGACGAAAATGAAAGAAAAAAAAAAACGAAAAGAATAGACGCGAAAACGAGAGAAACTCTCTTCCTGGATTTTTCACGATTTCTGAACAAGGAAATTAAAAATCGCTGACACTCGAGAACCGACGACGAGCTCTTAATTTTTTTTTTTTTTTTTCGTGGCACTGGAGCTGACGAATTTCCGGTTTCTGCATTAGATATTGAGGGCCGAAAAAAAAAAATCGGCGATATTCGATCTGAAGCGAAATTTTATGTATTTTATATGGTTTTGGTAAAAAATATTTCTTGGTCATTGGAAACATCGAGAATCTACAGAAAAAAAACAGTGGTTTTCCTTTATTTTTTGCAATTAACAATACGACCGGAAGAAAGCTTCGTTTCCCCGGAAAATTAGTTTTCTATTTAATTTTTGTTTAATTTTTATCTCCGTTACGTCTATTTGTCACAAAAATGGTAAAGGGACATTGAATTTGTCGAGTGGTTGTCCATCCTTATAGTACAGAAAAAACATCAATTAGCATCGATATTCCAATAATTATTCCTCATTTCGATCGTCGCTATCGATGATTTGTTTCTAAAAAAATTATTTTTCTGTGTTTCAGGCTTCGGCTTTGTCACATTTCAGAGCGAAGACGTAGTTGACAAAGTATGCGAGATTCATTTCCACGAGATCAACAATAAAATGGTAATTATCGTCTAACCTAATTATTCATAATAACAATTAATCCATCTCTTCGAAATCTGCCGATAATTTCGTCCGTGTAATAAAACCAATTCGCTTTTTATCACCGATTGCAAAAATAAGTTTGAAAAAAAATAGTTTTTTTTATTTAATCGGAAATTAAAAAAAAAATGCCGAAATTCTTTTTTCGTCACAAAAAAAAATTTTAAAGTTCATCAATCAATGACGATTTCGCGATCTAAGATCAAGAGAAACGGGGAAAGGATGATTGCCGGAGTTATATCCGCTAAATGCCGAAGTTTAATTATTTGTCAAGTCCCTCATACCGGATGAGGCTGAAGCTAGCCGCTGCGGCTAGTTTCGCCAGGGGCGAAGCCTGATGAAAAAGGGGGGCTATGGTGCCCCATGTGTTATGGACGTTCCGATAATGTTTAAATTCGGCAGTCGTCGTTACATTAATATACAAGACACGGAGAATGCAATTTTGCGAAGAGACGATGTTATTAACTATTTTTTTAGCAATTGTTTATAACGAGCGAAAACAGTATATCGCCTCGCATAATTCGCTTGATTTTTTTTCGAAGTCGAAACTTGGTACAATAGTTACGGTTGATGCCCCGAACACGTAGAATATGATTTTGCGAGGGGACGAGGTTTTTAACTATTTTTTAGCAATTGTTTATAACGAGCGAAAACAGTATATCGCCTCGCATAAATCGCTTGATTTTTTTTCGAAGTTGAAACTTGGTACAATAGTTACGGTTGATGCCCCGAACACGTAGAATATGATTTTGCGAGGGGACGAGGTTTTTAACTATTTTTTAGCAATTGTTTATAACAAGCGAAAACAGTATATCGCCTCGCATAAATCGCTTGATTTTTTTTCGAAGTCGAAACTTGGTACAATAGTTACGGTTGATGCCCCGAATACGTACAATATGATTTTGCGAGGGGACGAGGTTTTTAACTATTTTTTAGCAATTGTTTATAACGAGCGAAAACAGTATATCGCCTCGCATAAATCGCTTGATTTTTTTTCGAAGTTGAAACTTGGTACAATAGTTACGGTTAATGCCCCGAACACGTAGAATATGATTTTGCGAGGGGACGAGATTTTTAACTATTTTTTAGCAATTGTTTATAACAAGCGAAAACAGTATATCGCCTCGCATAATTCGCTTGATTTTTTTTCGAAGTGGAAACTTGGTACAATAGTTAGGGTTAATGCCCCCAACACGTAGAATATGATTTTGCGAGGGGACGAGGTTTTTAACTATTTTTTTAGCAATTGTTTATAACGAGCGAAAACAGTATATCGCCTCGCATAATTCGCTTGATTTTTTTTCGAAGTCGAAACTTGGTACAATAGTTACGGTTGATGCCCCGAACACGTAGAATATGATTTTGCGAGGGGACGAGGTTTTTAACTATTTTTTAGCAATTGTTTATAACAAGCGAAAACAGTATATCGCCCCGCATAATTCGCTTGATTTTTTTTCGAAGTTGAAACTTGGTACAATAGTTACGGTTGATGCCCCGAACACGTTGAATATGATTTTGCGAGGGGACGAGGTTTTTAACTATTTTTTAGCAATTGTTTATAACAAGCGAAAACAGTATATCGCCCCGCATAATTCGCTTGATTTTTTTTCGAAGTTGAAACTTGGTACAATAGTTACGGTTGATGCCCCGAACACGTAGAATATGATTTTGCGAGGGGACGAGGTTTTTAACTATTTTTTAGCAATTGTTTATAACAAGCGAAAACAGTATATCGCCTCGCATAATTCGCTTGATTTTTTTTCGAAGTTGAAACTTGGTACAATAGTTACGGTTAATGCCCCGAATACGTTGAATATGATTTTGCGAGGGGACGAGGTTTTTAACTATTTTTTAGCAATTGTTTATAACGAGCGAAAACAGTATATCGCCTCGCATAAATCGCTTGATTTTTTTTCGAAGTTGAAACTTGGTACAATAGTTACGGTTGATGCCCCGAACACGTAGAATATGATTTTGCGAGGGGACGAGGTTTTTAACTATTTTTTAGCAATTGTTTATAACAAGCGAAAACAGTATATCGCCTCGCATAAATCGCTTGATTTTTTTTCGAAGTCGAAACTTGGTATAATAGTTACGGTTGATGCCCCGAACACGTACAATATGATTTTGCGAGGGGACGAGGTCTTTAACTATTTTTTAGCAATTGTTTATAACGAGCGAAAACAGTATATCGCCTCGCATAAATCGCTTGATTTTTTTTCGAAGTTGAAACTTGGTACAATAGTTACGGTTAATGCCCCGAACACGTAGAATATGATTTTGCGAGGGGACGAGATTTTTAACTATTTTTTAGCAATTGTTTATAACAAGCGAAAACAGTATATCGCCTCGCATAATTCGCTTGATTTTTTTTCGAAGTGGAAACTTGGTACAATAGTTAGGGTTAATGCCCCCAACACGTAGAATATGATTTTGTGAGGGGACGAGGTTTTTAACTATTTTTTAGCAATTGTTTATAACAAGCGAAAACAGTATATCGCCTCGCATAATTCGCTTGATTTTTTTTCGAAGTTGAAACTTGGTACAATAGTTACGGTTAATGCCCCGAACACGTAGAATATGATTTTGCGAGGGGACGAGGTTTTTAACTATTTTTTAGCAATTGTTTATAACAAGCGAAAACAGTATATCGCCCCGCATAATTCGCTTGATTTTTTTTCGAAGTTGAAACTTGGTACAATAGTTACGGTTGATGCCCCGAACACGTAGAATATGATTTTGCGAGGGGACGAGGTTTTTAACTATTTTTTAGCAATTGTTTATAACGAGCGAAAACAGTATATCGCCTCGCATAAATCGCTTGATTTTTTTTCGAAGTTGAAACTTGGTACAATAGTTACGGTTGATGCCCCAAACACGTAGAATATGATTTTGCGAGGGGACGAGGTTTTTATCTATTTTTTAGCAATTGTTTATAACGAGCGAAAACAGTATATCGCCTCGCATAAATCGTCCCCTCGCAAAATCATATTCAACGTGTTCGGGGCATTAACCCTAACTATTGTACCAAGTTTCAACTTCGAAAAAAAATCAAGCGAATTATGCGAGGCGATATACTGTTTTCGCTCGTTATAAACAATTGCTAAAAAATAGTTAAAAACCTCGTCCCCTCGCAAAATCATATTCTACGTGTTCGGGGCATCAACCGTAACTATTGTACCAAGTTTCGACTTCGAAAAAAAATCAAGCGAATTATGCGAGGCGATATACTGTTTTCGCTTGTTATAAACAATTGCTAAAAAATAGTTAAAAATCTCGTCCCCTCGCAAAATCATATTCTACGTGTTCGGGGCATTAACCGTAACTATTGTACCAAGTTTCAACTTCGAAAAAAAATCAAGCGATTTATGCGAGGCGATATACTGTTTTCGCTCGTTATAAACAATTGCTAAAAAATAGTTAAAGACCTCGTCCCCTCGCAAAATCATATTGTACGTGTTCGGGGCATCAACCGTAACTATTGTACCAAGTTTCGACTTCGAAAAAAAATCAAGCGATTTATGCGAGGCGATATACTGTTTTCGCTTGTTATAAACAATTGCTAAAAAATAGTTTAAAACCTCGTCCCCTCGCAAAATCATATTCTACGTGTTCGGGGCATCAACCGTAACTATTGTACCAAGTTTCAACTTCGAAAAAAAATCAAGCGATTTATGCGAGGCGATATACTGTTTTCGCTCGTTATAAACAATTGCTAAAAAATAGTTAAAAACCTCGTCCCCTCGCAAAATCATATTCAACGTATTCGGGGTATTAACCGTAACTATTGTACCAAGTTTCAACTTCGAAAAAAAATCAAGCGAATTATGCGAGGCGATATACTGTTTTCGCTTGTTATAAACAATTGCTAAAAAATAGTTAAAAATCTCGTCCCCTCGCAAAATCATATTCTACGTGTTCGGGGCATTAACCGTAACTATTGTACCAAGTTTCAACTTCGAAAAAAAATCAAGCGATTTATGCGAGGCGATATACTGTTTTCGCTCGTTATAAACAATTGCTAAAAAATAGTTAAAAACCTCGTCCCCTCGCAAAATCATATTGTACGTGTTCGGGGCATCAACCGTAACTATTGTACCAAGTTTCGACTTCGAAAAAAAATCAAGCGATTTTTGCGAGGCGATATACTGTTTTCGCTTGTTATAAACAATTGCTAAAAAATAGTTAAAAACCTCGTCCCCTCGCAAAATCATATTCTACGTGTTCGGGGCATCAACCGTAACTATTGTACCAAGTTTCAACTTCGAAAAAAAATCAAGCGATTTATGCGAGGCGATATACTGTTTTCGCTTGTTATAAACAATTGCTAAAAAATAGTTAAAAACCTCGTCCCCTCACAAAATCATATTCTACGTATTCGGGGCATCAACCGTAACTATTGTACCAAGTTTCGACTTCGAAAAAAAATCAAGCGATTTATGCGAGGCGATATACTGTTTTCGCTTGTTATAAACAATTGCTAAAAAATAGTTAAAAACCTCGTCCCCTCGCAAAATCATATTCAACGTGTTCGGGGCATTAACCCTAACTATTGTACCAAGTTTCAACTTCGAAAAAAAATCAAGCGAATTATGCGAGGCGATATACTGTTTTCGCTCGTTATAAACAATTGCTAAAAAATAGTTAAAAACCTCGTCCCCTCGCAAAATCATATTCTACGTGTTCGGGGCATCAACCGTAACTATTGTACCAAGTTTCGACTTCGAAAAAAAATCAAGCGAATTATGCGAGGCGATATACTGTTTTCGCTCGTTATAAACAATTGCTAAAAAATAGTTAAAAACCTCGTCCCCTCGCAAAATCATATTCTACGTGTTCGGGGCATCAACCGTAACTATTGTACCAAGTTTCGACTTCGAAAAAAAATCAAGCGAATTATGCGAGGCGATATACTGTTTTCGCTTGTTATAAACAATTGCTAAAAAATAGTTAAAAATCTCGTCCCCTCGCAAAATCATATTCTACGTGTTCGGGGCATTAACCGTAACTATTGTACCAAGTTTCAACTTCGAAAAAAAATCAAGCGATTTATGCGAGGCGATATACTGTTTTCGCTCGTTATAAACAATTGCTAAAAAATAGTTAAAGACCTCGTCCCCTCGCAAAATCATATTGTACGCGTTCGGGGCATCAACCGTAACTATTGTACCAAGTTTCGACTTCGAAAAAAAATCAAGCGAATTATGCGAGGCGATATACTGTTTTCGCTCGTTATAAACAATTGCTAAAAAAATAGTTAATAACATCGTCTCTTCGCAAAATTGCATTCTCCGTGTCTTGTATATTAATGTAACGACGACTGCCGAATTTAAACATTATCGGAACGTCCATAACACATGGGGCACCATAGCCCCCCTTTTTCATCAGGCTTCGCCCCTGGCGAAACTAGCCGCAGCGGCTAGCTTCAGCCTCATGTCGGACTGCAGAGATTATATAGGCCAGAAGACGCCACACTGCGAAGGTCCGTTCGCGGTGGTTATTTGTATTTGGTATACACACACAAGGGTCTTGCGCGACGATCCTCGCCGAGGCGACTGGTTTAGAGTAGAGAGGCCTCATTGTCGAGAGGGGACAGTGTAAAGGAGGTAAACTCTCCCAAAGATGAGGAAACGGAGAGGACGTTCGCGTAGCCGACGGCGCGGGAGATTGTCGAATTGTTTGACGACATAACGGTGGGATCGGTATCATGAAGGCTTCCAGGAAATCCTCGTACAAGATAGAGATATTACCGGCGTATAGAACGGCGGGAATATCGTCCCATCGACAACGTACTTAAACAACGGCCCCGAGAAATCCTCCCTGCAGGATCTTTAATCCGAACGATAAATATTGAAACTCCTGATCGGTCGAGCGTTGCGGGAAACACGCGACATAAGCCGTTCATAAACGGTTTTATTATATCTCCGACTCGCAATCATCCGGCCTTCGAAAATCTCTTTCATTCACACGCAATATATAATCGGTGTATCAAATTTATCAAAAATAAAAATGAAAATTTCGTCTAAAATAACTTCAAGTCTTCGTAATCCTCGTTTTTCGGGCATTTTTCCGCTGCAATGTCTCTAAGACTACTAAATTAATTCATCCCGTAGCGGCTGCTAGAAAAACGAAATACACGAAAATTTCAAGAAATCATTTTAAACACATTTTGTATATACAGTGGAACTTCGATTAATCGGGGTGTTCGGGGTGTTTGATACAACTTTTACTTAATTAATGAGTTGTCAACTATTACGTAACGATTTTCTTTTTTTTTTTAATGCGTTAATAAATGAAATTTTTTAAAAGTATTCAACGACTTTGGTTTGTTTTTTGAATTTCGCGCGGAAAAAAAACCGCGGAAGACGCGCAGTTAATCCGACTCCGGTTGATCGGAGATCTGCTGTACTTCATCTTATGATACGCGCGATAATGGGTGTTACTATTTTTGGTACAAAAAATTTTTTTTTTTTTAAATAAATTTGCTATAAAATATATAAAAAAATGTTCGTAAAATGGGGGGTTCGTTGAGTTATCGTTTACGAGTTGTATTGCAGGTCGAGTGCAAGAAGGCGCAGCCAAAAGAAGTGATGCTACCAGCGAATTTGGCGAAAACACGAGCGGCCGGGAGAGGTGCATACGGTGAGTTGGTGATGGTCGCAACACCCCCGACGACATATCGTTACGCGCCGTACCCATTGCCGTCGTCAGCGGCTGCGGCTGCACATGCAGCCGCTGCTGCTACGGCGCATGCAGCCACTCCACATCATTTGCTAGCTCCGCTTGTCGCGACAACGCCGAACGCCGCGACGGCTACTTATCAATACGCTTCTGCCCCCGCGGCGGCGGCAGCAGCCGCAGTTTACGACGTTAAGAGAGCTTTGGCCGCTGCAGCTGCGGCTTACAGGCCGCATCCGGCGGCTGCAGCTGCGGCGGCCTCGAGAGCCGCTACTCTCACGTATTCGATGAGCGATCTTCTTGGAGTTCAAGGGCTCGATATGGGGGCAGTTTATCATCCGATTCCCACTATCGGTCTATGACCAACGATACTAACTCCGCTTTCGAGACCCCAATAAGAATTTAAACGTTCAATCGCAAAGATTTTATTCGCAGTCGTCAAACAATATCGTCAAACATAACCTAAAACAATCGTTCTTTTCGCTATAAACGCTAAAAAAAAAAAACATATTTTACTACAGCGGAACTTGAATTTCCAGAAATAAAGAACACAGGAAATCATTAATTAAAATGTTCCGGAAGTCGCTTTAAATTTAGCGATAAAAAAAAATTATCCGCGTCACGTTTGCGATTATGGAATCTTTGCGTTTAAACATAATTCCTACGAGACGGGGAAACCGGACGAAGACGTTGACTCGCACTACTTTGCATTCCGTGACAAGACGCATTGACTAACGACGCAACATTGCATTCCCTTCGAATAAACAATTTTTGACACTATATCGTACGGACTGTTGTTCAGGAACACTGTGATCGTAGCACAAAAAAAAAAGAAAAAGTACTGATAGTTCGTAGTGAATTATGATCGATTATTATAAAGTAGTGAAAAAAAAATAAAAGACAATTTAGTTAACCAACGGGGGCCTCGAGACTTTGTTCCATAGATGATATAGATCGTTAGAATTTAGTACAGAGATATGTAGGTGACAAAGCTTCTTCAACGACGATATCAATCGAAAAAAAAGACTGGTAGTGATTCCGGTAGAGGATTTAGCTAATCAAAGTTACTTCGAGTAGAGACAATAACAAAAAACACGATATGTGTTCGATAATGAGAATTTAGAAGACGAAAAAAAAAAAAAAAAAAAAATTCGAAAAAAAAAAGGAAAGCAAACAAACAAAGTAATAGTAAAGAATTAATGAGCCGTTGTCGTGAATTCGATCGTTTGCGCGGTCAACTAGCCGAAGTTTCTCGAGTTCAAGAATCGGTAGACACTGTTTTATCATTGATCGATCGGAGTTAATTTACTTCTTGGAGAAATTGTTAATGACCGCGAAGGGAGCTTTGAGTATAAAACAGTTTCCTACGATCTATAGTTGTCCCTTTACTTCGTGATCGCAGCGCACACGGGGGGCGGGTTCGACGCTCGTCGAAAGAAAGATAATAACTATGCCAGCTGCAAAGTACCTAATTCAGTTCCGCGTAAGCCTACCTTCTCTACCGCCCGTCGCCCAACCGGCTATATCGAATAATTAAGTTGCAGCGTCTATCACAATTACCGCTAAAAGCACTTCAATTAAAATCCTATGGAACTTAATGCCTTCAACCCTCCGGCCAGCGGTGGTAGCGAAGAGTGAGGGAAAGAGAGAGGCGTGGGGGGAGGGGGAGGGGGAGAGCGCGTGTAGACGACGCGATGGTGAACCCGAGGCTCACTTCCGGTCGAACATGGATGGACCTGAAGTGGAGGTTCAGAAATGCTTCTGTTAGAATACGAGACAAAGAGGAACGGAGGGGTGGCAACGAACGTGTTCACGATAACGGCAGCTATTCATCCACGGGAAGTCTCGTTACGGGTGACGATTGTCAATTTATCTGGTAGAACTTGAAAGTCCGTAGTTGTTAGAACGGTGAAAGCAAAGAGTGAGGATGGCAGCAGCAGCTCAAAGCGTTACGATGTATACAGTAGAAAGTTCCGCGTTAGGTCAGACGGCTCGGACAGAAAACGAACGACGCAATTTACTTTTTATTTCTTTCGGTTACACTTTTTTCACGTCCTTTTTTTAATCCACGACTATAAGTCGAAAGGAGAGAGATAGCGGCGGCTCACATGGGTCCCGTTTCGGTAGCGTGAAAAATTCGTTTAAATAAATGACGATCGTGAAAATTAAATGAATATCGATGAAAAAAAGAAGAAAAAAAAAACATACGGAGCTGGCATATGGCGCGGAGTGGAAATAATTAGTAAACACATCGCGTCGCGTATATCCGACATAATATTTTTCGTCGTACACCAAGTATGCTATATATACAAAATATTTATCATAACTTCATGAAATTTCATAATAATCGAAAGAGATAACGATAATACGAGTGAAAAATAAAGTATTATTCTATACTATTATAAACTACGAGTGCCAAAGGAATAAACGAGAGGCGCGATATCAAATTTATGATTAATACAATAAAATACGAATCAATTACATACAAAAAATCTCTATATATATATATATATATATTATTATCGATACTATATTTATATGTGTACGACACATGCTAATTACATATAATGATAAAAAAACAATACGAAAGATACCTAAATACACCAGAAAACAAAGGAAAGATCGATTTTTCATTTTTAGTAATAACTTCGTAAACGATATATATATATATCGAAACTATAATGATATTGTTTTGTACCTATGAAAAAAAAAAGAAAAAGAAGCGCCAATAGTAATTTGAATATTTGAGTATCGATATATTTTACGAGAGTCGCATTATACTACCAATTAGAATTTTTTGTAATAGAATTATATATTTAATTACATATCGAGAGCATTTGAAATTAGGTAAATCTCATAGGTAAATAAACACTTTGTGACACATCACTTAGTTTAACATTAATATATATATATATATTTAAACGAAAGTCTTATATTAGCGCGACCTTTAGGATCGATTTAGTTAGATGAGAGAGTCATTTTATATTATTAATATATATATTGCGAACAGTAAATTACACGTTCCTATTGTCGAAACTATATCTAGCGAAATTAGCGTTGAGAAGCCATTATATAACACCGTTAGAATTAGAAGAAAAAAAAAATAATTAATATACGTCTCGGGTCGATTCTTCGTTAAAGTATTATGTAAGATCGCATCGCGAAAAAAAAAAATTAAAAACATCGCGCGGTTCGAAAGTGATGCGATAAAATGTAAGATCGCATCGCGAAAAAAAAAAAAAACGAAAAAAAAATTAAAAACATCGCGCGGTTCGAAAGCGATGCGATAAAATGACGAAGAATCGGCATAGATGTGTACGTAATAACGAAGACTTATCGCATTATATCTTAATAACTAATTGAAAGAGAAGTGAAGAATCGAATGAAAAAGTGATAAAAAAAAAAAAAGAGACGATGAATCGAAAGAGAAAATAACTGCGATAAATAGAGCTAACGTATGATTATTAAACAATATACCCGAAGTATACGGATATATTTGAACTAAAAATATACATGTACGTACTTACCTGTCTATCTACCTACCTACCTTTATACTTGTCATGGTACATATAACACTTATAAGCTATAGCCCAGCGTACCTAAATCATTAATGCGTGAGACGTGTGCCCTAGAAAGTACGTACTATGCCCGAGAGGCTCAACACAGTCAGTTTCGTAAGTAGACCAGACTTAACAACAGGCTTTTGTTTTTCTCTACTTTATTTTTTTATCCATATAAATAATAATCAGTATGAGATATTTATTTGCTTTTTATTTTGGGCCGATTTTTCGTTGGACGCGCGAGAATTACGAGCGAAATTACGAAATTAATGTGAACAAAAAAATTCGTAAAAAATTTTTTTTTCTCGAATGAACTTTGTGAAAAATCGTTTTTTTATTCAATTACCAAGCGAAAGCTCAACAAGTTGCGAAGTAAATATGTGTGTTTTATTGTCGCGATCTAAAGCTCAAAAGCTCGTTGAAGCGTGAAAGTAATAATCGCCTTCTCGCATAAATTAACGTACGCATTGTAGAAAAAAAATAAAAAATAAAAAAAGAGAGTTGAATTTTTAGTTTAAACATTTTTCGTGAGAAAGTGAACGGTAAAAAGAGAGAAAGAGAGCGAATGATAAATATAAATAAAAAGACCGCGTGCTTCGAGTAATTAAAACGGCCCGGTAGTGAATTAGGTAACGAATCACTAATACTAATTACATATGTATCAGTGTATTTTAATTGCCTAGAATAAAGCTACATAATTGTCATAAAGCGTATATACTATAAATACTACATATATGTACTATATATATATACATATATATATATATATAATTGTGAGAGAAAATAATCAATATGAAAATTAGAATAGCGAGTCAGTAGTGTGTAGTTTAATTGTGGTCGGTGTTTCTTTAATATCGTATCGTCGGATCTTAAATGTCGTAGTATACGCGTCAGCAGCATTGCCCGCGCGTTTCGTGGCGATCGTGCTATTTGAAATTCTATAGTCCGCTCCCTCGTCTTCTCTTCTAATTTCCTAAATACGTAAAAAAAAAAAAAAAAAAAAACGTCAAAGGGAGGAATGACGTGACGCGAAAGGCATCGTTTGTCAACAGCGATGAATAAAAAAAGTGTAAAAAAAAAGACGAAAAAAAAAAAAATATGGCGGCTCAAGACGCGAACGCCACAGTCGTCGGGCAATTGCTGACCTTTAGTCAATATCCGATAAGCTTAAACATAGTGAAGTATAGAGAAAAGAAAAAAAAACTGAGAAATGGTTTACACACACGAATTAACGTTTAACTCCAATTAACTAACACCTTAAAGGCTAAAAAAATAACCAATAGTAAATTAGGAGAAAAAAAAAAAGAAAAAACGGTTTATTTTGTCGTAGATATTGGGACACACTTAGGACGCGAGTAGTAGATTAGTTTAAATATCCTAATAATTGATACGAGTTTAGTGAAACAAATTATATATTATGCGCTGATAGAGTCGATGCGACATAGTCGGAGTCTTAATTAGTTGTGTGGTCTTTTTGAATTTAGTGTGAAATTATGAAATTTCATGGATGCCAATAATTTTTTTTATCTATCTAATTTAGATCGCTTTTGATCCTTTATAATTTATTTTTTATTTTTTACAAAAAAATTTCTTCATACGATGTATTATCCTCTTGATTTTAATTTACACAAACCTCTCGCTATTGTTTTCTCTGGAGCCTGAAACGATAAATTTGAGTTTTTATTTACTGTTTTTTTTTTTAAATGTTTTTTTTTTTTTATTTCGAATATTCCTCGATGAGAGACGACGAACGTGCCGAATTTCTGCGTAGCCTCGCCGTGCACAGCTTCGCGAAACTAACTACCGCCGATGCGTGTAAATACGATTTCATGCCGCGCGAAAGCTCACAAGCGCTTAGCGGAAAGCTCGCAGAAATCTCGATCGCGATCTCGATTACCGCGAACCAATCGTCCATAAAATAGAGAGAAAGAGAAATAAAATCGAGAGTTACGATAAAAGAAAAAAACAATTCGGAAATTGTTAAAAAAAAAAAAAAAAAAAAAAACGAAAGCTTCTCGCGATCGTCACAATATTAATGAATTTTGTTTTTCCTTGTAGATTTTATGTGGTCCCTGGGAGCATTACCCGATGGTGAGTAAAAACTGATATATACCGTCAAAATAGATCGCAGTCGCGTGGCAGCAATTTATCATTTTAACTTCTTTCATTCTTTTATCGTCCGTAATTAGGCCACGCGACCGTCTTACAAAATAAAATCGAGTTCCGTGCAAAGTCCGTGTGTATCGTCGGACTGCGAGGCTTTTATTATCTTGCATGTTTCAATAATTATTCCGAGTCGTCTATGAAATTACAAACGTCCCTATAATTCTATTTCCCTATCACGATCGCGGCATCGGTTTATATGAATATATAAAATCTATCGTTAACTTTCATCCATTCCCTTCGTAGATTAATATTTATTTATTAATAGAGAAACGCGAGGCAAGAAGAGTAATGCTACAATTGTATATAAACCGGAAAGACTTATTGCTTTATGATCGTTGATCATTTACATGCAACGTATTATTAGTCTTCTTGTCCTTTCGACTCGTTTGTTACACGAAAGGTGCACGAAGGTTAGACGAAGCTTTTAATAGTTTCTGTCAGAATGGATGTCGTAAAAAAAAAAAAAAAAAAAAAAAAAAAAAAAAATGTGTGCCTTTTTTTTATGTCGGCAGGTTTCCCAGCGGCAGCGTACGCGGCATACGCGGCAGGCCGCGGCTATTCTGGGTACCCTAGTTTCGGACTACCCTACCCGACAGGTAACCACCTTAGCCTTAACCACCTTAACCACCATAATACCGCCCACATCGCCCCTCTGAATCTAAACCTTAACCACATACAGGCGACCCCTACGCCCCATCACAATCCTCCCACCCCAACAGCACTCTTTTATCATCCAAATTTGGATCTCTACAACGCCATGCCTCTGTGAACTAACTCCAGCTCTGCGCACACTTTAACTAATCGCTATTGTTACTGCTATGAAATAATATTATTATCGACTGATCGAAGCGTCAATCGTAAGACTCGTCATTGAAGCGAGTCGACGAGACGCCGATCAGACCACCGAATATACGATACCCGCAGAGGGATGAAAACACCAGAAAAAAAATCCAAGTGGACGAACAAGCACCAGAAAAAAATTTCATTAAAAATCGAAGTTTATCTCGACAAGTGCATTAAGGATGTTGCATAAACGAAAATCATCCCCTTGTGAAATTTCTTTCCGACGTAGCTAATCGCTTGTACAGTCAAAAATCGCGATCCCAAGAGAGCCATTGCGCATGCGCTGTTCGAGAAACGATCGTATTAATAAATGCGGCTGATGAAAAGTTTAATGGAATACACGATTCACGATTTTTCTTCGATGATACGTACGGTCGGTTATCGGCGGAACATTTAAATCGGTATTCGCAAAAATAGTATCTTTATTATAGGCGTGCGACGTCCTTAATGCGCCGAATGTCAGTGCAGATATATTCTTTCTTGAAACGCGAGAATAACTCGCGATCTTTTTTTTTCCCCCAAACGGTCGTTTAAGAACTGTACAAATTATCGAGGATTCAATTGTATTATTCTAGGATACGAATTGGAAAATTTGATTCTTTCGTCGGTTTCTATCGCGTGTCCATAATGATATATTAATAACGATACCGCTAATAATAATGCTAATAATAATGTCGTACTATGTATAAAAGTCTCTGTACGACGCGATTTATACGTACGATTAATATACCGGCCGAAGAACCGAACAGGAATATCAGTTGCATCCGTGACGGGGGAGGGAGGGCTTCCCGGGGAAATACGAGATTGTGATTGGAAAAGGGTTGATTATCAGTGAAATAGAGAGATTGCACAGTTGGGGGTCAAGCGATATTCATCGGCTCTGTATCGTATTCGATTTGAAAAATCTCGAAATAAAAAGGAAAAAAAAAAAAAATGCGAGCAACGAGAGCTTGAAATGAAAATCTCCGCGTGCTACTTTTTTCGTCGATCGTTTTGCTAAATATATATATATACATATATATCTATCACGCGCACATATTCCCCAGTTCCACGCTTCAGAATACCCTCCGTAAAAAATCTGCTCGCACGAAGGCCTCCTGGCACCATCCTCCACGTTTACTCGCAATATTTCATTTGCACTTCGTATACTATAAATCCGATATTTTAATTTTTTATCGTTCAATCGCTGTTCCTTCGGCTCGATCTCTTCTAATTCGTGTACTTTGATAATCGAATGAAATAGACGGGATTATCGAAAAGTTTTAGAGGAAAATTGCGGCAACGCGATAAACGGAACGGGAGGAGGAGACCGGAAGGGGAGAAAAGTGGTTTTCCAAATAAACCACCGAAGGAATTTCCCGCTGTATGACTAACAAGTTTAATTGGAAACTCCCGCATGAAGTTACGCAGCAAACATTCACACACGCATATACGTTTTACCTTCTATATAATGTACCAGAGAAACTGCGACTCGGAGCCCAAACCCCGTTATCTCAGCGCTTCCGGTACGATGTATATATGTACATATATACATATGTATATATATAGCTATATAATATAAACAGAGTTGTACCGACGTAACGAAAGCGCCGACTACGACGACGAAATACGACGATGCCGAGTGGAGGGTGGAAAGGACTCATAAATAATGTATAATGTTTTTCGGACGTTGGACTCATCCTACGTGAGTGCTCGGCACCCATTCCCAAAGATCCGCCTTGTCACTCTTGCATATTCCACGGATCATCGTAATCATTCCGCTTTCACACCCCTCCCCCCCCCTCTCCGCGAACAACCCTTGTAACTCGATCCCTGTGGTGCGTATCTTTTCCTAAAAACTACCCCCGTTCTCCCTGTGCGTAAATGTTGCATTTTTTATCACGTTATTATTAAGAGAGTCGGGTCATCATGAATAAAATTTAATAAAAAATATTTCATTATTCAACATTAACCGAAGTATTTTAATGTTCGAGGAGATGCGGCTGTTAGTACGAAACATCGAACGTTTTCGCGTCTCCACCCCTCCGCTTGTTTTATCGATAAATCGATTCGATATATAAGATTCATCTCGAAATAATTCCATTTTTTTTTTTGGTGGCGAAAAATTTTAAATACTGACAGTCGTATCGCCTTAATAATATGTTTTTCCAGTGAAGACATTTTGCCGTTACACAGACACGAGAATAGCTGAGATTTGTAATTAAAACATTGATCCGACTCTAATAACTACCCCCACCATTAAACATCCTTCGATAATTGCTAATGTTGCGAATGGTTCACGAGGCATGGCCGTAGATGAGAGGGGAATGGTTTGATTGAACCCTCTGCTCGAGACCCCAGTCGTCGATGATGATCGATCGGGGACTCTTTTCGCCTTAACAGCGCTGCAATCGCTGCGCGCATTTTTTTCTTGTATCACCGTTCCCACCATTTTTTTTTTTTCGATGGCTTCTCTCTTTCTACTTGTATCATTGTATCTCATTCTCCTCGTTATTCCCTCACTGACCCCCAATCTAACCCCCGATAAAGCAATGTCCGAAAAACATTCTTTCGTTCGCGGAAACACAGAGAGATACGAAACGAGTCGAATGAACATTCGCATGTGCGGACCGACCGGGGGAGGGGATATTCTCGCACGAGCGCGCTGAATAATTTCTCGAGGGAAGTCCAACCACCCTCCAGGGGTTGGCGCGAGACTTGTACGAATAAACGAATCTGGTCGATCGTTCTCCGAGGAATTGGCGAGCTTACGAAGGAAAAAAAAAAAAAAAAGAAAAATCCTCACGTAGATATTCACCGCGAAAAATATCTCTCTCACTCTCGGTCACCGACGATTGAATCCAATAACGAAAAGTTAGATCGTGCGAGAAAATGATATTCGCACAAATCTCCCGAGGGCCTTCGACAAGATTGAAGAATAATACAATCAATCGAAAGAAAATTCATTGATAGACGGGGAACGAGATAAAAAACACATATAAATGGGTTTAACGAGTTCGCAGTTTGCCTGGTCGCATTAACAACCAATCTTTACACACTTAGAAATCCTCTAGACGCTTGAGGGGTAGTTGAGTGATTTTCGTTTAATTTTTTTATTTTTTTTTTCGCAATTTATTTATTAACTATACCCCCGTTTAGCGCTTCATACACCATCGTGCTTCATAATTTTTTTTCACAACAACAAAAAACATCGAACACTTTTATTATCCCGATTGGTGTTTTTTTTTTTTTTTGCGAGATACGTTTTTTTTTTGTAGTTTGTACGTAGAAAATCTGAGTTTTTTTTCGATTTTGTTTTTTTTTGCGGGGAAACTTAGGGGGTTTGGTATTATTGGTACTTTACAGGTGCCTTGGGACTACCGACCCTCAATTCCGGAGACGCGTCGCTACACAGCTACTCGACAGAGTACAGAATCATTCCCGAGCAATGAGCCATTTAGAGAAAGCGGATGATGATACAAACGAACAAACAAAAAATACGAAATATTAATACAACAACGAAAAAAAGATACAAATACATTGACGATTGGGAAGAACGATGGAAAAAAGAGATGAAACGGAGTTTAAGCGAAAAAAAAAAAAATACAACAAAACTAACGAGACGAGATTGCGTCGCTGTCGATGGCTCTCGCGGGTTGGTGTGTGTATGTGCAGAGTTCATACTATACCCAACTCGGTGCGTCGAGAGATATACCGCCGGATGGCCAAGTGTCGATCGATCAAACGAAACGAAAGAGAATGAAAGAAAGCGAAAAAAAAAAAAAAAAAAAAATTCGACTAGATATCGCAGCGCAGCCACGAGTGGAAAAAGATAGCGTCGCTATTTTTCACAATTGTACATAGTCGTCGACTATACGCAGCGGAATTGAGACCAAAAAAAAAAATGTATATATACATTCGCAAGGGAAAGAGTGTGGTAGAGCGATATTAAAATCTATGAATGCCCCATCGCCCGGACGAATGAAACGAAGGAACAAGGGGTTTGGGAATCTCGATGAGTTTATTGCATCGTTGAAAGTTATTATATAAATAAATATTCAAATATAATTGTACGAATCCAAAGAAAAATGCTATTCGAAATGTTCGATTATCCGTTTTATTTCTTTTTCGTAAATATATGATAATTTTTTTTTTTTTTTTTTTAACGTTCGAAATAAATTTGAGTCGTTGAAGAATCGCGTCGATGCGGCGGGCGAAGCTTCTCTCGCAGGGAGCATGTAACACGGTGAGAAAGAGCTCGAGGATAGAGCGCCGGGTAGATAGAGAGTACCGACGTCGTATTTCACAGTCATTACCGTAGCACGCTCGCGTTCTCGTTGCATCCACGCAATAAATCGTCGGTTACCGTTAGCGTGACAGGACCGGGGGGGTTTATTGTGGTGCCTCTGCCAGCCAGAGCTTCCAATAGCAATAGCAGCAGCAGCAGCAACAGCCTCTCTCGTGCCTCCAGTCCGGGCCGCAGTTCCGCGCTTTCCCATCCTCTTGTTCGTTCGTTTTTTTTTTTTTTGTCTTTTTTTTTTTTTTTTTATTCACTGGTTCTCTCGGTCCGATCTCTTTCTCTATTTCCCCGGGTTTCGTCGGCTCTCTTTTTTTCTCCGCCTCCTCCCCCCCCCCCCCCGTTATAACTGGAGAGGAACGTCGATTCGATGGAGCGTGTACGACCCGTTTAATTTCTTTCGTTTGTATCATATCGATTCTTGTTTGCTTCTCTCATGGTTGCTCATCGTTAACGTCGAGTGTATACCCGCCTTCGTGTCCTCGTTTTCGAAACAAATCGTTTCCACCGCGTCTATCTATTCTTTTTTCTATTTCTCCTTTCGATGAGTCAAAACGCCATAACCTTTTTTTTTTCCCGAATGTCGACCGAGCGCATCGCATTGCATACGTGTAAACATTGTACATATTAAATTTTTCGCAAAGAGAACAACCGCGAGAAGAGGGAAAACAATTTGTGTGAAAACTTCGCGAAGTTACGATACCGCCTACCGATAAAGAATATTTGTTCGTTTGGAATAAATTTTCATTTTTTTTATTGCGGCCGTGAAATCGGAGAATATTATTATTATTATTATTTTCAAAGAAATTTAATCGAATCAAATGAATCGTTTTTTGCAACTGCGCTTTAATCGATATATACTCTATATATATACCGTGACTATCACTTCTCCCCCTTTACCCCGATGTACTATAATCGCGCGTGAAAAACACGAAAAAATTCGTTATAGTCGATAAAAGAGTATTGCGGCGATCGGGTATAACGTGGAATTATTAACAAAAATAAAACACAAAATATATTATATATATACGTATATATATATATAAACTACGAATTAATGATATACATACAGCAATTATGGAAACGATGAAAAATCAATGTTGTTCATATGTTTGTTGATTAAGAAGCCCACGTGCCGTGAGACTATATATACTTATACACACATACATATATATATATATACATTTAAACTATTGCACTGTTGTTTCTATGATTAATATCTACCGCGAGATTGAACGAAAATAAAACGATAAAAATTATCGGATGACGCGGAACAATTGTATTAAAGTGACAACGAAAGCAATGCAATCAGAATATACGATCGAATTTAGGCCGCTGACCTCGTTATTAAGTTTATATAAATAATTTTTTTTAATTCCCGAATGAAATCGAATCGCCGATCGTCCGCGAATCGATTATATTCGTCTTCGATCAGCGAATCATTCTTCTTGTAAAGATTTTTTTTTTTTTTTTAATAACACATTTAATTGGATAATATTTTAATGTCGAGCGATCTGTATAATATTGGCGATTATTCTTGGAAAGTTGTGCAAAAAATTGTTCACAGACGCATGGCTGGCAAACTCTGTGGTCCTCCGTCAAGCGAAGCGTCGCCTGCCTCTACCCCCATTCCATTAGGTATCGACATACATACGAAACGAACGAACGATATCGCAAATCGTACGATAAGGATAACAAAAAGAAATGCAAACGATGACGAAGTTTAGACGAGATAATGTTACCGATCCCGAAATCACACGATTCCAACTATGAGCAGAATATTGTCCATTCCCATTCGAAAGAAAGAGAGACTCAGTGAACGCGTTTTTTTTTAAATTAAACAGTTTTTTGAAATTGGAACATTGTCCCTTTTTCAATCGATATATATCGATTTTTATCTCCGTCTTCTCCATCTCTCTTTCTCTCCAGTCCCTCGTTATTCAGTTAAAAAAAACCGAAAAAAATTATATTTACGAAGTGAAAGACAAGTACAATGTGCAGTTGTTGATGCCTACGAATGTCACTACGAAAAAAAAAAAAAAAAAAAATGCGCACGTCCGAATCTAGGATGCCCTGTATGGCAGGATACAGAAAAAAGTTTATCGAAAGGCAAAAAAAAAAAAAAAGATAACCATCGCTACCCTCTTTCCACTTTCTTTATCGCCAAAAACCTCTTCCCAAAGCCCCTCACATAAATACACAAACACACAGACACTACCGAAATAAATATCTGTCTCTCAGACTCTCTCAAACACACCTTCTCTAAACTTAAACGTGTTTCTCTCGTAGACGTTGAATCGTAGCTAATACGTAGTGAGTTCTAACTGTAATCTCTTATAAGCTAAACACCTTTTAATCAAAGGATAAAGGAAAAAAATCAAATAAGTAAAAAACGAAAAAAAAAAAAATTAAAAATACAATTAGCGTAGGTGAAACATAGGTATATTCGCGGATAGGCGTTTCCGATGACGACGAATGTAATCTGTTGCCCTCGAGTCTCGTAGGACGAAATTTTCAAAACGAAAAAAAAAAAAAAAAAAAATTGCAATAATCATTACTGAATTCCAGCGCGCAACGGATTACAATCGTCATAGTGCCAATCTCTCTGTTAACCAAAAACGAAGAATTAATACTGCTAATCGTAGTGTAAGACCTCCGCCCCCCATTAGGCAAGAGATTAAGAGTTCCGAGACCCTCGTAGAAGAGAAACCTCTTTGAGAAACTTACGAAAAAACAAACGAAAAAAAGTAAATGATGAAAAAAAAAAAACCAAACAAACTATACGTGGAACCGCCCAAGGCCATCGAAAGGATTGTGTTTTTTGTTCGATTTAATTGTCTCATGTGATTCTCCCGGTAATTATTGGTGTTTATTTTTCTCAACCCTCAATCGTCCAGACACGAGTGTGTCTTGTATAGTTTTTTTTCTTTTTTTTTTTTTTATTCCTCGTAATCGCGAACCCAACCCCTTCTGTCCTTTCTCCATTCTCGACCCTCGATCAATCGATCTCTATGTAATGTCTCTCACACTTCCCGTCCATTCGATTTTATCGTTCATTCATCTTGTTCGCCAAAAAGCTGTGATCCGTTATTTAATTTTCGTGTCGTGTCGTCGCTTGAGACGAGGCAATAAGGAGTCTAGTTATGAAAAAAAAAAAAAAAAACAAATATAACGAATAAAAAGGAAGAAAAAATGAGTTTGCGCAATGGATAAGAGTCGAGTTTAGGTAGACGCGTACAATTTCTAAGGACGAGTCCGTCCTCGCCGCCCCCGCTGCTGAGGGCCGATCGAAATTTTAATGACACAACCAACAACAACAATATATCGTTCAAATTATTTGCCCGTAAGATCCACAATAAACAAAATGAAAAAAAAAAAGAAAAAAAAAAACTGCGTCGATTACGAAAGTTTAAGGTCGCGCGACATGTGTGTGCGACACGAGACAAAAAAAAACCTTGACGAGTCGGAAGGAAAGGAAAAAAAAGCGCCAAAACGAATAAGAAGAAAACATACAAACAAACATTAAAAATAAATTAATTAAAAAAAGATACAAAAAAAACACACAAACCATCTGTCCTGAGCTTACATTTGTTATTACACGATGCTTAACGATATTATAATATTTTTATGCGCGCCAGTAGTTCGCTCGCGTTAGCTTCACCGTTTCGGCCGAAAGTTTGCCCTCTCATAATTTTTTCGTCAATTTGCAAAAAAAAAAAACATAATAACGTGCAATCGATTAATGAAACGCGACGACATTTGTCGTACGGCGAAGTTATCGCTAACGAGCTACGGTTGAATTGTTGCTATTCGTAAGATTGTTGTTAAAAAAAAGAAAAAAAAAAGAAAGAATCGCTTGCGATCGCGTGAAATGGGTTTTTGAGTAATTGTTGGACTCGAAGTACGACGAGAGGACGAGGAACCCTGGCAGGCGCGAGAGTTGTGTCAACGATACGTCGACACTTGAGAATGAAAAAAAAATTAGCGACAACAGATAACGTCTGGATAATTAAATCTTGTAAGGTTTGGCGGAGATCGCTCTGAATAAAAAAAAAAAAAAAAAAAAAAAAAAACAAACAAAGACACAAAAGCGATAATTTATTATTCGCGAAGTGTGTAACGTACATTACATTAATTACCAATTACACACACAACACACACACGCAGACACATACATAATAATTGTAATGATTCGCTGAAGCTCTATGATATGATAATACGTTTAAGGATTATATTTAAAGAAAAAAAAACAACAAAAATAATGAATGTCTGTAATAAATAAAAAGATATCACGCAACAAAAAAAAATCGGTGAGGATTAAATCCATAAATGACGAAGAAGGAGGTTATGTTGGGTTCCCGAAAAAAAAAAAAAGTTCGCTCGGCAAAGTGACTTCAGTGAACGAGATAGTGGAAACAGATTTTTTTTTTAATTAGTTCTCTCGTGCCGTTTACTATGAGCTGCGAGTCATCTCCACCACCGTAAAATGCGTTATCTCATGAATCAACGATAATCATATAATATAAGTATATACATTATTGCAATTGCAGAAAAAAAAAATCCAAAATTCAATTTTTATTCCCGAGGATACATCGTTCAGATTCTCTCTGCGTCTCAGTCGTCGATTTTTTTTTTTTCAATTTTTGCGAAAATCCGAATTCCGGAGACTAGTCGATAAAAAGTGATAAAAAAAAAACTGATGAGAGAAAAGTTGAACGATTCATATCGATAACGCATATAAACCAAAAATCCTTTCTCGCTGACGTTGCGTAGGCGACAATTTTCAATTTTTTACGATCAAAAGGTGATTACTATGAATAATATTATTTATGATAAATTAATTAGTTGAAAGTTAAAAAAAAATAAAAAAAAAAAAAAACAAACAAACAAATAAGAAATAACAAGTGTAAAAGAAGGAATGATGTATCTCTTGTTTGGGTAGGAGCGGTCGTGTACCGCGCAGTGGGGCCGAGAGTGGGCCGTGTGTCCGTGAGCCCCAGCGGGGGTTGCACCGGTAAGCTTCAACCCCAAAGTGGCTACGTTGTTCAACCAAGTTCTCGTGTTCTCGCTCGTGTTTACGGTAACCGTAATCCTTAGTCCGTAGCTATACGTACAATTTCCCTGGTCCCCCAACATATCTGTCCTCCCATACTATCGTCAGCCGCACCCCTCCGTCGCACACACATTAAATTTCACCTCACGACCAACAGCGACGAGTAAAACGTACACTGACGCACGGAAACAATTCATAGAACAATGAAACTCGTATCCCACCGTCACGTAAATCTCGCTGAAAATACGCCAACAATTTCGTTGAAACACAAATTTTTTTTTTTTTTTTTCGGAATTTACATAAATCTTTTCGATCTTTAAAAATTATTGTTTAAATGAAAAATAAATTTATAACGATGACAAAATCCGCGAACGAGAACCGTTGATTAACGAAACCAACTTCATCAACTCCGTAAAACCAGTTCGCCTTTTTTTAACTTTTTTATCGATCCATTTTCATCGACGAGAGCCGTGGGCTCCATTCACGCTCTCGCAACAAAAAAAAAATAATCCCCGTCCACCCTATACCACCAATTAGTTACAATAGGTATTATTGAAATCCCATAGCTCGAGCATTTGTTGATAACCCAATCGTACTCTGTGCAACATTACGTACTTACGTATAAAAAAAAAAAAAAAAAAAAAAAAACGCAAAAAAAAGCATAGTGTTGTTTTGACTTTAATTGATTGGTCGTGTTTATTTGTTCATATTGATAATCTGTTGGAATGCCTAATGCATAGGTTGATGCAGAAAAACATTTCGAATGTTTTAGAATTGAAAATTTGTGCATCCGTTGCTCGTGTAATAATTTGCGTGATTCTGATTATTATTATTATATAATTTATATTTCGATAATACGTGAGTTCGATAATCGATCGAATATCTGCTCGTCAAGTATAAACGTGTGTCACGGAAAAGAGAGAACTATGCATATAGTTAAATCTCTCCGAAGTTACATTCTCTCGAACGTATAGCTCTCCGAAGCTTGAAAATACTAAGACTCTCTCGTGTTCCTCATAGCTGAATTAATTATGAGGCTCATTAGCGATTTTCACGGTCCGCGCGTTGCAACTCATTCGGGAGGGTGATTTAAGGGATGAAGTGATTCAAGGACGCGGGTTTCCCAACCCCTCAACTCGGGATCTCAAATTACTAACGGTGGCTTTCGCGCTCTCCACTCTCTTTATCTACTTTCATTCTTTATTTTCTCTCATTCTCTCTTCTTTTTTTTTTTTTTTTTCTTACCTTCGTTCTCTCTTTCCGGTTAATCTTTTGTTCTTTTATTCCTCGAGTCTCGCGGTCGTAACGCGGAGGCTTTATCTCTTAGCCGGGAAATGACGCCGAAGCCCGTTCCCGATTACACGCCGCACAGTCGAGTCGTAAACCCTTCCTGCCTTCCTTTTCTCTCAAACCCCCACCTTTCGAAGGATTTAAGGTTTCGTAGCATAGGACGAACGAAGTACCACATCTGGGGGGAGCGGTTCGCGACCAGCGAGATGAGGAAAGATCTCTCGTACGTCTCGCTATCTTTAATTCCTTATCTTCCCCGCGTACTTTATTTCTTTCAATCCGTCGTCTCTTCCTTTTTTTATATTCTATTATACCTTTTTCCACTCTGACAGTCCCCACACTCATCAAATCTCCGGAACAACTTTTCAATTGTCGTTGCGACCAAAATGCGCCGCAGTAGCGCTATCTATACAGCGTTTTCCACGACGAAAAAAAGAAATTGAAAAATCAGGAATGGGGGGAATTTATCAACCCTTCCGATCTCTCGGTAATTGATAAATTGTGCAGTTAATTAAAGACTAAGTATATATATATATTTATATATATATATATCCATCTATCTATCATTGATGAATCTTAGATCGCCTACGTTGTGTCTCGAGTAAAGTCTCTAATTTCTTCACATTAGTTACTTAGAATAGCCTACAAGTAACGTAACCGAGAAGATAAAGTTTGAAAAAATTTTAATAACACTAAAAATTAATAATTCTATATACAAAAATATATATATGTTATCTCTTGATCTATATCTATAATACTACTATTCTTATTTATATATACTAAATAATCCCGTAATTCCTACTGGTGTTGGATATGACTGCATAGCTCATAGTAAAAAAGTTAGATAAATTTCCAAAAATTCCATTATTTCGTTGACTTGACGCCGAAAGAAAAATTGGGCGATTTACGAATGCGAGATTCGGACTTTTCACCGTCGACTTCGAACTTTTCGTCGAAAACATAAAATATCGTAATTAAAGATTTTTGATAAACGACGCGAAGATACCAATTTCCGGTGAAGTTAAATTAGTTACGGTGAAAATCATTCGATTGAGCAAAAGTATTACTCGCTGTGATTCACAGCCCAAAGTTCAGAGATAGTTATCGCGGTTTATCGGAAATCGTTAATTTTTTTTGATACTGCAATTCGATATCGAATTCGTTCGCTTGGGCTGTGAATCGATCAAATATCCCTTAAAAGAAAAGAAAAAAAAAAGAAATACCTTGAGTATCGTAAAGAGGAAGAGACACCCGGACGGGACTGTTGCCGAGACTGATGACGAAGACGACCCGAAGATGCAGTCACCTAGGGGCGAGTAATCTACCATCTACCTAAAACCTACTGTGCTCTTTTAGTCGACATCTATATATCGTCGTATATTAAAGTGTTTTTTATCCATAGTAAAAGTCTAGTCAAACGCCACTGCGGGTAGACGCCGCGGTAAAATTAAAAAAAAATTACGAAACGAAAAAAAAAACCGAAAAAATAAAAAAAATTACGAAACGAAAAAAAAAAACCGAAAAAAAAAAATACGAAACGAAAAAAAAACCGAAAAAAAAAATACGAAACGAAAAAAAAAATTACGAAAAATACGTGTTGCGGAAAGAACTGTTAACAAGACTGTCTTCTCGTCGAGACTTCTTGGTCCCCAGAGTGAGATCTCGGAGAACGTGGTAATAGAGTTCGGCACAGAGTCGGCGGAAGGCAAAGGCAAACGAGTAGAATTGCGAGGTCGAACCCGTGGTGGCGTGAGAGTGTAGTCGACCTAGAAAGTTCGAGCTAAACGAAGCTAAATAGCCTCTGGTTAGACACAGTTTCAGTAGTAAGAGTCTCGTTATCCGACTAACCACTGTAAAGTTTACTTTAAGTACGTACCACTTAGCTTAGTTCTTAGGCTTTTATATAACAAAAAAAAACCATATATATCGATATATATATATATACAAACCAACAATTTAGCGAGACATTCAAAATCGACAAATAGAACTGTGAGAGCCTAAAAAAAGTAATGCGTAATATTTATTTAGGAAAATTCGTGAAAATTATTTATTGTTATTTGCGATTTTCGTTTGAGAGTTCATTGTTATTAAATTAATTGTCATAGACGAAGTAGTGACGAGGCGTCGATAGAAAATTTTATCGTGTGCGTGTGTGTGCTGATAATATTGTATCGATAAAAAAAAAAAAAAAAAAAAAAACGAAAAAATGCGCCGTTCTTGCCGGTACATTCGAAACTTCGTCGATCCGGCAAGATCGACGCGGCATAGTTAATAGAATTAAAAAAAAAAAAATAGTACAGTAGTATAGTCGGTAGATAGTACGACAGTGAAGTTATTTGACATTATATATTATATATTTCTTTGGTTTAACGTGATTTTCAGAGCGTTAGTCCATCCGCTGACTAAACAACTTACCCTTTAACTCATTACTCAAACTTTAACTTTAATATCTTATCCTCATTCCCGCTAAATCCTCACGAAAAAAAAAAAAAAAAAAAAAAAAAAACGCAATCATCAATATTTTTTGTATCTTGGAGTACCTATATACGACTTTAGATCCCCGCAATAATGAATTTACGAATCGTAAAAAATTGGCAAAAAATTGGCGTTTTACTAGACATTAGAAGAGTCGTTTTAGAATTAGTGGAAACCGTACGTGACATGTTTCATCGTCACGCTTTTCACGTAGAATAGTCATTTTATTCGTCGAGTGTTAAATCTAATCGATAATTGATTTATTCGTTCGTAGAATAGAATATATATCACTTCGTTGTTTCTAACGATCCTATATATTTATTACATATATTTACAATTAACAATATATCATGTGCTATAATACAATTTTTCAATTTCTTATACCCAACAGTTTCTCGCTGCCACCACAGCGCAATCTATCAGTTTCGAAATCGTCTGCTAATCGCTCGTTGTCATCCCGTGAATTCGTCATCCAGTGTGTCGCTTCTGTCGACCCTATTTAATGACTTTTTCGCACTTTGCTTTAGCCTCACGCTACTTGCCTGTTTTAGCTGCGAAACCTGCATAATCGACGAAAAATCCTCGAACTAAAATTCAACTGCGTCTCAATGCATACGAAACTTTGATAGTTATTGTCCATTTCGTTCCCTTTACTTTCGCTGCGTCACCCATTTAGCCTCTTGATAAGCGGCCATCGGAAATTTGTTATTCGTTTTTTGCATTTTCTTTTGCTTATTCCGAGGGATCTCGATAAATTTACGTTTTTTTTTCTTCTCGTACAATATTTCCCGCCGATACATCGTTTGTCATCTAATTTTCCGACGTTCGGTCCATTTTTTTTTTTTTTTTTTTACGATTTCGCACGTACGTCAGAAGATAATTTCGGAGTTCGCGCATCGACTCGAAACACCAGTGGCGAGTAATCGATAAAGCGGTCTGTCAGAATCACGCCGTTATCCCTGTCCGATGAGAATTCGATGCCACTGAATTTAAAGCCGCTGTTGCGAAATCGGACTCTTCTCGTTCCCTACGGGGTGTCGAGGTTACAACCGCTCGCGAACCATCGGATTCCGTTGTTGCTCCCTGAATCATACCAACCGAACCCTTCTTATCCGTAACTCGTGATCGCTTCTACGTCAGCCTCGGAAATAAAACTCGAAATAGATGAACTCTTGGCCTACATAAGCGTGTGTGAGTCTCTTGAAATACGTGTATCATATGTGATCAGTTTACCACACCACAGTCTCGCGATGTAAAAATAGCCAATGACGATTTTTTGCTTTTGTAAAATAGCTATCGAACGTTTAATATCAATCTGTACAATTTTAAAAATAGCGATCTTTTTTTTATCGTCTTGAAAAAAAAATTTCTTTTACAAATTTATCGGAAGAATACATATCAGATTTTTCGATACGACCGAAAAAAAATATCTATCATATTTCATTTCTTTATTTATCGTTGTAAAATCAAAAAATTCCACAAATTTTCGTTCATAATGGATATGAAATTTTTTTCCAAATTTATTTAAAAAAAAACTCTGACGATTTTACCGTAAAAATGTCAAATTTATCACTTTTGACGATTGTTTTAGCGTAAAAATGAACATTCTGAGAATTTCTCGTAATGGATGCTACTTCGATAGTCGGGGACATTTACCTCGTTGGGGCGGAATGTATTCCGAATCTAAATTAAAGCGAACGAAAATAAAAGTCGTATTGAACAATTTAGAAGATTCGACTGTACGTTTGAGATAAATTCGTAACGAGGGTTCGCGATAGCTACGGGGAAAAAATGGGAGAGATAAAAAAAAAAGAACGATAGAGTGACCACAGGTCTAGTTTTCCGGGTCGAGCGATCTCGTAACAATCCCTCGCAGATCCTTTCTCCTTCTCGTTCTCACCCCCTCCCCCTCGAGCTCTTGTCGTTGCTGTGCGTTTTCTCTCCGCTTATCCGCTTCCATCCGACACCAGTCGTCTCCCTCTTGGTTGGGTCGTGATTTTTATTATTTTCCGTTGTGCACTTTCACAGTTCCCCTCTCCGCTTTGCAACATCCAGTTGATGCCACCGACGGGTAGTCCTAACCGTCGAAGAGCTACAAAAGTTACTTCCGTAATCCCCTTTTATTTCCCGTCGTTTTCGCGAGCCTCTTCTCTGTATAACGCACAAGTATTATCGCCGTCTATATGTACACGTGTATAGCCCACTATCGTGCCACTCTGTAGCCCGACGTGTCCTTATCCCGTACGAGCGGATCCACGTGCGCCGCCGATTTAGTCACGTCGAAGGGCGAGGAAACGGAAAAAAAACAAATAAAATGAAAGCCAAAAAAAAAAAAAAAGGCCGAGAGAAAAAAGTGGAGACGCGAGGATCACGACCCTTCGAGATTACTGACGATCGTCTCGCTTAATATATTCTTCTTTATAGACTTCTCTCTTTTTATCTTTTTTTATCGTTCGCATATTTCTCCATTAAACGCGCCTCTAACCGCGTAGAGTTTAGTCAACGCTTTCACGATCTTTGGAATGGTGAATGTCGTTTTTTGTATTACGAAAAGGAAAAAATTACTAAAATATTGAAAGCCTTGCATTATTCTGTTAACTAAAATGATTTTTAACTTATATTTATCGTTCGCCTCGTAGCTTACTTTCGATGTTTTTTTTTTTTTCTTTCTTTCGTTGGTCCGATATCGTTTTTGTCCCATAATACCCGTCCCACAAACTCACAAAGTTTATTCAGCTTTATTATTTTATCGTTTATATATATCTCTTCTATCAATGTCAGGAGTGCCGGCAATGTACTACCACGGAACCGCGGGGAACGAGAGTGCGGGCCGCGCGTATTCGGAGCCTACGATCCAACACCTGCAACGGAGTTCACTGCGGAAGAAATGTATGAAGTCGTATCTTATAAATCATCACGAAAAAAAGTGAAAAAAAAAAAAAAATTAAGGATGCACGCTAACGAGTTAAATACATTAGTTTATACGCAGAACCACAAAAAAAAATAAAAAAAATCTATCGCCCTCTCTACATCTGTCTTAAATAAAAAAAAAAAAAAAAAAAAAAAAACATCGCTAATTCGTACGACGACGAGTCATCGAGTGCGCGTTTCATACATTTCTGCCTGTCGGTTTCTCTGTCCAATAGAGTCGAATGAAATTTTCCACGACTATCGTTATGAAATTACTCCGTGCTGCACATTACGCACAGCTCGTCTCCTCTTTTCGTTTCAATTATGTATTTTTTTTTTTTTTACGTTTCGTTACAACTACAATGATAAAAAAAATAACACGCTGTCGCGATCAATGAAGATCGAGGAAGCGACACACTGGTTTAAAAGGACACGAACGATCGCGATTCGGCGAGCGTTGACGATTAGAATTGTCGAGTTTGACAAAGTGCAACACGAGAGTGAAAAAAAAAAAGAAAAAAAAATTAATTCTCAATGCTGTTCTGCCGACACGATGCTGCATCTCAGGTATAAAACGCCTTGGAACATTTTTCAATTGGAGCTTTGTGTTTCAGTGGATCTAACCAACGGACAGCTCACCCCGAACAACAACACGCCATTGTTAACGCAAGCGCTTTCTGGTACGTTTATTAAAAAATAAATTTAATTAGGATACTCGTTTTTTCCTCTGAAATTCGATTTATCCATTGTCACGACGTTATTGGCTGCTGTTGGTCCATTACTCGCGTTTACTTCAACTAATTCGAGTTTCGACATTTTTTTTTTTCGTACGTTCTATTATCGCAGTAGAAAAGGTAACATTCCACGGATCAGTTTTTACGGCCGGGGAATGTCCATATGTGGGCCGTCGAGAATCCCGAGGCGATATCTCGCGAGACCTCCCCTCACCCTTCGCTTCTTCTTTCCACTCTCGTTTTTTTTTCTTTTTCTTTTTTTTTTGTTCGATTTTTTTTTTCTTCCCTTCCAAGATCTCTTCCGCGCCAACCCCCCGGAGCGAGTCCGCGCGATCTCTTTCTCCCTGCCGTCCGCAATCTGCTCTCAAATAAATCAAACTTTTGAATCGCGCAACCCTCTCTCCACCCCTCGGGCACCATAGCAAAACTTTGTTACCATCTCACTTCGCCTACCCCTTCGTCTATCCTTCATTCCCTTCCCCGAATCTCGCGTGCTATTGTCGAGAGTTTAAAAGCTGAATGGGTTTTTAGATTGTACGAGAAACGACGCGGCGAGCGTCCACGCCGGACCGTTCGGTTTGTCATCGCGAATCGTTCGAGCTTCTCGAATCCCTTTTCGCAACCCCGTCCACCCCCACCGCTTAACTCGAACCCTCTTCCACGTTTAGTTCTCTCTTTCTCTCCCTGCCGCGATCTTACGCGAGTTTCAAATTCTTTGCAGCATCGCTTCCGGTCGCTTCTATCACTCCTTGTGCCCACAACCTTCGCTCACGATAAATCTCTAAAGGATTCTCTCTCCAGCCTCGGAAAACCTGAAACGACACATATCGAAAGCGCCTGTTCCTTCGGGTAGCTTCCAGCCACGACTTACGACCTCTCACGATCTTTTTCCCGAAACGAGAAAATATATTCTACACCCGGTGCAGCTTTCTGAACAAAGTGCATCTCGTTTTTCATTCCTTATCTATCGTTTCGCCGGAAAGTTTTCACCGTATAGTGGATACAAAAAAAAATTCTCTCCGTATTTTCAAGGGCGCGTTTGCGAGTTATTTTCAACGGAAAAGAGCCTTTGATTTTCAAAAACCCGTTAGTTTCGGTAAAAAAAAAAAAGTGATAAGAAAAATCGCGAAATATCGAAATCGTCGTCGATTTTACTCGAAACTCGAAATTTCGAGAAAGAAATTCGTATCAGAAACAAACTGTGCATTATTCCGTACCGTTATCGGCTTTAAATTATTCTCTGGTGTTGCTATTATCTTTATTATTTAAACGAACGAATAAACTTTGCAACTTTTCGTATGTATTATTCAAATAGTTCATTCTATATATTGTTCTATTTTCGCTCGTTTATTTATTCAGAAAACATGACATTTTCTTGAAATGAATGCCGCTGCTTCGGTATCTCTTATTCGTAATCTCTAAACCTCCGAAAGCAAACAATGAGAATAGTTAAACCTTTCGGAATACATTTCAACAATTGTCGTCTTATTTTGCCGCCAAAACATCCCTTACATCGTAGAATGCTATGTTTTTGTCTATAACAATGACTAATAAAAATAATAAACGAAAAAAGTACGCGCGATAAATGTGCGTTTCGGGTGATTGTAACAAACGGAGAAACGTTGTTGTTTCTTGCAGTGATGAACAACTACCAGGCGGCAGCGCAGGCCGGATTTCCTCCGGCCTCACCTCACGGGGCCGGAGGTCACGGAGGGCCTCAGGGTCGTTCATTTCCCGCGGCAAATTCGCCCGGTCCAATTGACATGTACAGTTCGAGTGCAGCAGCGGCGGCGGCAGCAGCAGCCGCAGATTCAGCAGTCGCAAGTTACGTCCAGGCAGCGGCCAGTCCGCAGCCTCCAACCACCGCGTTTCCCGCGATCGCCGTTTCCCGCGCCCCGCTCAACTATAGTCCCGTAAGTTTACCCCGTCATTATTGCACCCTTAGGGTTCTTATTAATTAAATAAGAAGAAAAGATGCATATATTCATATATATGTGTCATATATATATATAATAATAATAATAAAATCGATCCGATTATCCGATGGATAGAACGGCGATATAAAAAAAAAAAAAAAAAAATAATAAAAAAAAATCATTTTTAGTAGTTTACATTTGGGATTATATAGATTTAATTTCAACAAGACTAATTTTATACTAACAGTACTCACAGCAACCCCCTCAGTGTGTCTATTATGCACCCCTTTCGTGAGTAATAATCGTGAGTATCGTGAGTGACGAGGGGAGCGAGCCAGCTAAGCGAGACACGGCCCGATCTTCCCTCGTGTTCGTCGTTAAGGCTACGTTATTAGTGAAGCTCAGTATCAGGACAGCCATCCTCGTTCATCTCGGCTCGCTCTCTTCTTACACACGGCACGAGTCGCTCTCGGCACTTGGATTATGCCAATACGAGGAAAGAGGATATGCGTAAGATCGATGGACACGCTGTACCAGTATCAAGAAACAAAATATATAAGTGTGCGTGTTTTATTCTGTTTAAGTCCTTTGAAAACATATATGAGAATGTCTGATTTTGGTTACGTAGATCAGACTTTAATATCTTAACGTATTGTTGTTATCTAATGTTACAGGGTCCTCTGATACCAGCGGCGTTCACTAATGGCTACCATTGAGCCTTGTTAAGACCTAACAACAAGTACGTATCGATCCCGATGTGTGATTAACCGGTTTTGGGTTTTTTTCCCTCATTAACGATATTTACATCGAAAAATTTCGAAAATTTGAAAAAAAAAAATTTGAAAAAAAAATTCGGAAAAAATATATATATGTACCCAACACCGGTAAAGAAAAACAGTGTTCCTCGAGTCTATCCCATTTAGCTATCGATCTTTTTTGGCAAATATGTGAAAAATGAAATTTCAACGAATCGATGATTGATTATTAATGCAATTTTTTTTTTTTTTTTTTTTTCGTCAGGATGGACGAGACGGCAACGCGCGGCATGATCGACTGACGGCGAGAAACGTGGAGGCCTTGTGAGAATGACGATTAAACACGGTGATGACGGACAGCAGCCTCTGGACGGAGAAAAAGGGACTCTACTATAGGATAAGAAAAAATCTGGCAGCACTCGGTCGAACGTGAGACGAGGGAAGAAACGATCGTTTCCGGTCGGAGAAATGGAAAGAAAAAAAGAAAAAGCGCGCAAGCGATTGGGGTTGCGATGAATCAACGAACGAGCGTACGAGAGATACGGATGAAAGAGCGTTCTGCTAGGTGAACGATTACGATACACAATCGTCGTTCAAGCGAAGCGTAACAACGACGAAGAAAGGAAAGTATAATCGACGATGACGATGGTGAAAATAATACAGATATAGATAGAGATAGAAAAAAAAAAGATAATGAAGAGAGAAGTCCAAGAGGCCAGCGTCCGTGAAACAGCAACGTCCAATAATAGAAAGCATAGAAATGATACGAAAATTCATAAAAAAAAAAAAAAAAAACAACAGACGTATCTGAGAGTTTGATAGATAAAGAAAAGATTTAAAAAAAAAAGGCCGTCGACGAATCTGCATATTAGCGGACCCGTTCTCCGACATTGAATAAATAATAATATAATAATATTATTGAATAGTGAAGGGAATAAATAAATAAATAAATAAATAAATAATTAATGAATAATTATTAATTGCTAAATAATTAAGCGGTTAAGTCTATAATATGATATAAATAATTGATAATATTATATTAGACACAACGTATGATGAAAAATCCTTAGGGTCTAAGATGATGAGAGAGAGAGAGAGAGAAAGAGAGCGATAGAGAGAGAGAGAGAGAAAGAAAAAAGCGCGACGACGGCGGAATATGCGATGAATTAAACAAAACACACGATTCACGCACGAATATTAAACGATTCGTATTATTAACGAACGTTAAGCGCGTGTAATATAAACAGCGCACTCGCACCCGGGAAAAAAAAAGATTAAAAAAAGCTATTACTGTATACTATTGAAGAAAAAAAAGCAAAAAAAAAAAAACAAAAAAAAAAACTTGAATTATTTTTAATTGTTCGTTTTTGGATTATTCGTTGTTTCGTATACGTCGATCAAACGTCGATCTTCGAAGCCTTCGAGATCGTAATTGTATAAATTTTATCGCGAGATCTCGCGAGGTGATTGATCATCGTAATTATATTTGATTTTCCAATAAACTTATCGCGCCGAATGCGGGGTGTGTGAATAATATTCCGAAACGGATGAATTCTCTTCCCGGGATGATGATGATGATGATTATTATGATCAATAGAAGGTTACGGATAGGCGTAACTTCTGTCGACAAAGAATTAAAGAACAAATGTAAAACGCACGTGATACGTGTGTCTTCGACCGTTTGTTAGATTTAAACGATTATTAATTATTGATTAAGCGATTTATTGTAAAGAATAGCGAAATGACAAAAAAAGCGAAGACCAACAGCCAATGAATTCGAGACGCAACGGCGTGCGAGAATTAGGAACAAAAAAATGAAACAACCGATAATAGAAATCGAAGAATAATAACGAAGCGAGACGAACGAATGTTTACGTTTTTAATTGTAATATCCGCAACACCAATCTAATAAGATTACGATGCTTGTTTGATATAATAAATAATGAGAGACAATTTGGAGAATAAAAAAAAAAAAAAAACAAAAAAAAACCACTAACACGTACACACAGGCAGCGAGATTAACGAGATCGCGATTTATCAGTGATTATGATAAAACGATATTTTTTTCTTCGTTTTTTTTTTTTGTTTTTTCGAGATAAAAAATTTGTTTACCGCGCGAAATATGCGCGATTTGCAAATCGACTCTCGATTCGTTAGATTAGGTTTGTTGATAGAGACGCGCGAGGTATGCGCGAGAAATCGGGAAAAAAAGAACGAAAAAAAAAATAAATACAAAAATAAAGAGTGCAAAGATTCTTTCTTTCCAAAACTCTTGTCCGATGTTCTCGACGCGTCTCGAAAGATTCTCGATGCGAAGGAAAGAAACAGAGTGAGACAATGCGAGAGGAGAAAAAAAAAAAAAAGAAACTACTAAATAATATCTGTTTTCGTTGAGACTCTGATTGACTATTTATTACTTAAATATTATTAAATTTGCAGTTTAAAATGATAATAATTGAAATGAATTATTATTAAAACGAAAAAAAAAAAAAAATAACAAAAAAAGTGAATGAATATATGTACGATGATTATAATACGGTTATATTGTATTCGACAACAGGGTAAAACTTTAATGAAAAACAAAGAAAAAAAAAAACGATTATGCAGAGAAGCGCGGAAAAGCGAGAAATTGCACGATGGGACGTCGAGCGTCGAACGTCGAACTGCGACCATTTTGTTCTTTTAAAAAAACAATGAAAAAAAAAAGAAAACATTTCGTTAACTCCGTTGCAAACGTTTCGTTGGATAAATTAATAATGAATAATCTCTTTGGAGTCGAGCGCACGTGCCTGTCGTAGGAGTGCGAATGGTGTCAATTCTTGTGAACGTAGCAATACTTGCGATTAAACAAAAAAAAACAAAACTTCGACTGGTTTTAAATAAGAGAGGGGAACGGATATCGTTGTAACAAAATGGTAGTCAGTTCGGTACGTCCCGAGAGATAATAAATAGGGGAACGTGTGAGAAATAATGGGGGGTAAAAAAAACTATTACGTATTGGACCAACGAAACGTGGTATCCAGCAAAAAAAAAAAAAATTGATAAGAACACATCGCAGTTGATAAGAATAACACATTCTACACGGAAACTCACAAAAACACATAAACACATCTCTGGTAAAGCTTTGGGAGGATAAAATAAAGGCGAACAACACACTGTACAAAACGTATCACGAAACGAGAGATAAAAAAAATATAAACGATTACAAAGGAAGAAAAAAAAAAAAAAACATCGAGAAGGCGCTCATCGTCACCTCGCTTCGCGTACGTCAACCTTCGAGAGCAATTGTACTTTTTGTTTTTCTTTTGATTATTATAATCGAGTTAAGGAGGATTAACAGAAAAAAAATGAAAAAAAAAAAAGCAAACAAGTATCTTAGGACACCTATAGCCCGAAAGGAAAAATTACGTATAAAGGAATAATACTCCTCTTGTAATGAATAAATAAACTAAAGGAGCAAAAGATATGCGAGAGATAAGAAAAAAAAAAGTCCGTATAACGCGTGTGAACGAGGATATTAAAGAGATAATAAACACGTGGCATCCAAAAACTAAATAACTTAAAGTAATGATGACGAGTTAAAAAAAAATAAAAAAAAAAAGCAAAAACACTACAAAGATATAACACCACAGCTCAATGAACTTAAAGAAAAATTTAATCAGAAGCAAAAAAAAAAATTACAAATGAGGTTTCGAGTCTTAGATAATATTAAAGGAAGTTGTATGAGAGATGATAGCGCGCGAGAGAGAGGATCGGATGAAATTGGATGTTGAAAGAAACAAACAAAACAAAATGATTGAAGTCACATTTTAGAATATACGTTGTAACTTTTCGACGAGTGGCGAAGGACGCGTGACTTTCCCGAGAAAATTTATGTTTCGAAACCTTCGGGAGGTCCCCAAAGGATTACGAACTTTAATCGCAACCGCGCGAAGCGGAATGCGAAAAAAAGGTATTCGAACGAATCCTCGCGGGAAATTCTCGGCCCGAGTCACCGTAAGAAGCAAAAATAAATATAGACATATTATAACTGCAATTACGATCAATTATTAATAAAAAAAAAAAAACAGATGGTTCAGACGGCCTGACGATTAGAGAGGAGAGAAGTCGAAGGATTGAGAGTAGAAAAGAAGAGCGCAAGCAAACAAATACGAGTACAGTCCACGCGTTTATATTATATACATAATATAAATATATATATATTATAAATAAATTTGAATAACACACGAGAAAAAAAAAAAGAACACTCGACACAAACACAAAATATTGATATATATATATATATATATATAACTTCTATATCTGTATCGTGATTGACGGTGATTGACGAGTGAATAATAAGATATAATAGGGAGACGAGGAATAACAAAAAAAAATATATTACGATATAAAGTACAGAAAGACTTGAGATAGCGAAAAAAAAGTGAGAGCGCACGGCTGAGATGAGATCGAGACAAACACCGGACGGCGCGGAGTGTGACGAGATAACAAAAAAAATTGTTTTATTCCATTTGTATATAATTATTGATGTTTTAAAAGCTGAATAATTGTACTGTGTATCGCGTCGTGCAGAACGAACGAGAAGAGCCACACAGAGATATGGCTCCGGCGGGTCTCCGTTTCGCTGTTTTTTTACGAAAAGTTAATTAACGAACAAAACGCAGCCGAAGGGCTGCGGGGCTCGACTGGGGGGGTGGATGATTATACGGTTAAGAAAAACTACAAAAAAAAAAAAATGAAAATTACAAAAAAGGAGAGGCGTTGAAGCTTTAGACATCGAGCTGATTGCCTCTTTCTCGAGGCTATATACATACATTATAGATAAAACAAAAAAAAAACAATTATACATATTCTATATATATATAAATATATATATATAACATACGCGCGTATGAATAAAAAAAATAGTATAAACGATGGAAATCGCAAGTTACGCGGTGATTTCGTATGGTGGTGAATAACGAAGAAAAATGACGAGAAAATAAGGATCGAGGAACGAAAGAGAGAAAGAGAGAGCGAGAGATAGAGGCATTTTATTAGTTAGCACGTTTGTCATTTACACAGCACTCGTTGAGTTAATAATTTGCGTCCGCGAAACGCGAAATCCCCGAAAAAAAAAAAAAAAATTCATTACGTACAGAAAACACCAATAATATCGGTAATCATTTATTAAACGATCAATCGGGGGGGACGAAGATCAACAGCAGCAAACCCGACGCGACTCGCTCCGACACACAAAGAACAAACAAAATAAATTTAAAAACTGATAAATATATCTTCGTACCAATATATTATATCGTCTCGCGAATACAGCTTTATTCGATAATTGAAAAGTACAATATTATTCTTGCACCGATGTTCAATTCTTACGAATTAACCCCGTCGGTTTATATAATTATTACGATAATAATCAGCATTGCTATTAAAAAAAAAAAAAAATAACACGCAAGTCATAAGTTATCAATTTACCTATTGATGAAATAAGAAAAATGAAAAATATGAACGCAAAATATAGGTGCACGTGAAAAAAAAAAAAAAAAAAAAAATTCTCAAACTCAGGCGATTTAGAAACGCGAAAGATATAAACGATGGGAGTATATACCGGCTTTCGAGTCTCGTCAGTGCAATACATCGCGTTTTAGGAGACCGGCAATACGCGCTTCAAGCTTCAGAGATAAATAAATAAACACGTTACAACGCCATTAATATTATTATGTTTATTATTATTATTATTATCATCATTATTATTGTACTATTAAAGTCGATAGGAATCTGCAATTTTACTTTCATCACTTCGTATAATTTCGGGACAAGACACACGCTATATGACACTTCTTTCGTCATCGTATGAAATAATAATTGTGTGATCGAAAAAAAAAAAAAAAAAAAAAACAGATAACTTCGACATTTCTAACAGAATTCGAGATAAAACGCGTGAGAGTTTTTCTTTTTTTTTTTTTTCTCGCGATCGTACATTAATTTTTTCCTCGCATACCACGCTATGTTCGTCATTTATATTATTGTAAACCAAAGCAATACAACGTAATAATTGTACATAAGGTTTCGTCACTTCGCGAATCGTCATTATTAGCAAAGATTAAAAGGGAAAAAGTAACGAAGACAACAAAACAAAAGAGAAAAAACCAAACCGTTGAAAAAACTTTGTCGTGCATAAACGTAATAATCGGAAGAGAAAGGAAGTGCGTGAGAGAGCGGTAGAAAGTGTAATAAGAATAGCAAAGAAAAGAAAAAAAAATAAGAAAAACCATTTATATATTAACGAAATGAGCACGAAAATTGCAGTTGTTCGTAGCACGCAAATTCGCGATTAGTAAAGTTCTACGCGTTCTCCACACCGCCACCCCTCCCGTTAGCGTTTCTATCGCGATTAGATCGAAAAAAGAAAAGAAGGGAAAAAAAACAAAGAAAAATTATGAAAATTATTTCCCTGCCGATCCGCGTTGATCCTTTAGCCAGTTATAAGCTTCGAAACCGGAAGTCAACGTTCGCCTTCCTATTTTCGTTTTTATCATTTCTTTCCTTTATTCACAACGCTCCGTTCGCTCTCATTTTGAACGAACCTCGTCACTCCTCGACACGAAGGAATCGAAATAAATGAAAGCTTCAAATTAGAATCTTTTCAGAATGAAAAAAAAAAAAAAAATGGACCGCGCTCCCTTCACTCGAACTTTCACATATCAGAGTGATCTATGAGATGTAAAATTATTTGGAACGAGAACCGAAGGGGAACCGATCCACACCCCCCCGGAACAGACAAAGTCGTTAAATTGTTCTCATTGCGTTCTCGAAGCCAATAACGTTATTTAATCAACGATACAATGTCAAACGAGTGACGAGCTTTCCGTACAAAGCTTTTTTAATTGATCGATTTGTTTTTCGTAATTTTTTTCGAACTGTATGGATGGCAATAGAAATTTTTTTTTTTTTTTTCGCTGAAGTGCGAAGCGAGAAAAATTCGGCCGATGAGAGCACAGGACAGAGAAAGAAAGAATGAATAACACGAAGAGATAGTGTATAGGGAAATGGTATAAAATTGCGCGAGTTATACAAACGGCAAAGGAAACAACAGCGAAGGGAAACCTGCAATATAACAAGCAATAAATAAGCCACTTTTAATTCCATGTATATTAAACGATTATGTGGATGCTTACAAGATTTATTGATTAAAAACAAGCATAATGAAAAAAAAAAAAGTGGAAATACCAATTTTACATATTCTTACTAATCGATAACGATACAAAAAAATACGTATAGCGAACATATTAAATTATACGATTATGTAATTGAGAATTAAAAAAAAAAAAAAAAACGAGAAGCAAAACGTGAGAAAGAGAGGGAGAGAGAAAAAAAACATTAAATCATTTGCGCAAAGCAAAAAAGCAAAAGAAGCAAAGCAAAAGCAAAAAGGCGGAAAGCAAAGCGAGATGGTAAATATAATATCTACATAAGTACGTAAAGTTTCAATTTTACACTACCGATAATAATGAAATAAACTGATTATAAGGCTATATAAGATATATATGACGACGACGATGTGGGAACGACGATGATGATTTATAATAATTATAACGATGTACAGAATATTTATGACGAAACAACAACAAAAAGAAAAAAAAATACAAAAAACCAAAAAAAAAAAAGTGAAAAATAAGGCCCAACTTTGGCGAGAGAGCCGGCCGCCCCGAGAGTGCTACGAGTTTACAAATCTTGAAGCGCGAAAGCTCGATAGTGTCGATGCGCGGGTTTAGATAAATTGAATAATTAAAACGATATTGACGAAGAAAATCAAGATGAAATCGCGAGAAAAAACGTCAATCAATGTGATTGAGGATCGATCAATTATCGATTACAATAGAGTATATTCTATGTATTATGGGATCCGGCATACTCGGCGCTTTAAATTAAAATAAAAGAAATATAAGACGAGGAGATATGACGACGACGAGGAAGAATTAAAAAGAAAAAAAAAAAAAAATACAAAAAAGCGACAGCGCTCGTGGGGAGACGTTCCTTCGCGATCGATATACGACTTTGAAACTCCGAATGTCCGCGATTCTCAGCAATGTTATCAATAATATTATTAATTAACAATAACAATTAACGATTAATAATTAACTAATAGTATCCCCCGGCCTCGCCTACGAGAGGTGAAAAAAAATACAAAAAAAAATAAGAAAAGAAAAGAAAGAAGATGAATAATGTAATAATAATAATAATTGAAACTTATTTAGCGATCGCTCGGAATTGCTTCTCGCGCTAAATGGCGTACGACTCTCTACTCAAAACGGCCAGACTATAATGGATGTTTTGTAAGATATAAAAAACAAAACGAGAAAGAATATTCCGCATCGAGCCGAGCGCGGATTATGGAAAAACGGAGCGTCACGTTCGCGCGCAATACTGGTGTTCGTTTTTTGTTTTTTATTCACTTATTTATCCTGAAACTCGTCGATACTGATTCGAGACAAGAGATTTGGATTTTACTATAATATAGACGCAAATGTCCGCGCTCGGTACTCGAATGGATTATAAACCGCGTAAAGAGCACGAGACGAAAAACGCTGCGATAGCGAAAAACGAGATGAGAGATTAACGAGGCGATGAGAAAAATAAAAAAAAAAGGCACGTCGATTCGAAAAAACGTTATTGTACGTGACGTTCGACGTAACCCAAAAAAAATCCTCCGCGAAATAATAATAATTACCAACGCAGCGAAAGAAAAAGAAAAAAAAATAATAACGGCGCGAGGGGCCTCCCCCGCCCAACAATCCCCCGTAAATCTAATTAATTGTGTATGTATACAGAATAAAGAAAATAAATAATAATGAATATTGCGATTATAAATATAAACACTAATAAAAAAAAATAACAATATTGTACCCCTCTGTACATATAAATATATGATAATACAATGATTATTACCATATGATTTATTATACATATATATACATACATAATATAAATATATATCTAATGAAAAATTCATAATTATTACGTTTAATATTGTTTTCGATTAATTGATTGAATTGGATTGATTGATTATTGCAATGGCGATTAATTATTATTATAACGGTAATATTATTATTAATATTTAAGAAAAGGTTCACAACGTGCCGTGTGTATGTGGGAATAAAATATATAATATAATGGACATTGTTCAATTCAACATGCTATCTCGTATTGTGTCAATTATTATCTCACCCACCTTCACCCCTGTTCCTTAATTAAGACGTAACTTCTTAGCGTCGCTTAACTCGATCTTAAGGTCATTATGACGTCATTACGACTTATTATGATGCATTACTGACGCATTATTGCCGACGGCTGTACCATACGTAGCAAAGTTAAATTTTCACAATTCGAAGAGACATGCGCACAGTAAAATCGCTTCTGCTATTTTGATAACGAAAATATCATCAATGCGCAGGCGCGCCTCACGCGCATCTTAGCGAAGCTGTCACATTGTCCAAAGGCGATTATTCACCGTACGCCGTGCGACAACGGAAACGACCAATGGTAAGCGGTTTTCGCAGATTTCGAGGGTAGGGTACGATTTTCGCCGACGAGATTTTCGCCCAAGTCGATCTTCGCCGAAAAATTATAAGATAGAGAATAAGTGTCGTGTGCACAATAGATGGCGTAACGAGACATTTTCAGTAGACTTGAGCCCCACCAGCGATGAATTGAAATATTTAAATAAATTAAAATTTTTTTTTCATTCGAAACTTCACCGGAGGTGTACGCGGTGTCCAAGTGTACCGCGATGAGTTCCTCGAGGTCTAGCTTGACCGGGGAGGATCTCTTGCGATCCAGGTGCACCGCGAAGACTTCTTCGAGGTTTAGGTTGATCGGAGAGCGTCTCTCGCGATCCTGGTGTACCGCGATGATTTCCTCGAGGTATAGCTTGACCGGGGAGGATCTCTCGCGGTCCAGGTGCACCGCGAAGACTTCTTCGAGGTCTAGCTTAACCAGCGAGCGTCTTTCGCGGTCCAGGTACACCGCGAAGACTTCCTCGAGGTCAAGCTTGACCGGGGAGGATCTCTTGCGATCCAGGTGCACCGCGAAGACTTCTTTGAGGTTTAGATTGATCGGAGAGCGTCTCTCGCGATCCTGGTGTACCGCGAAGACTTCCTCGAGGTCTAGCTTGACCGGAGAGGATCTTTCGCGGTCCAGATGCACCGCGAAGACTTCCTCGAGGTCTAGCTCTCGACCGGAAAGGACCTCTTGCGAACCAGGTATATCGCACAGACTTCCTCGAGGTTTAACTTAATTGAAGAACGTCTCTCGCAGTCCAGGTGCACCGCGAAGACTTCGTCGAGGTCTCGCTTGATCGGAGAGGATCTCTCGCGGTCCAGGTGCACCGCGAAGACTTTTTCGAGGTCTAGCTTAACCGTCGAGCGTCTTTTGCGACCCAGGTGCACTACGAAGACTTCGTCGAGGTCTAGCTTGACCGGAGAGGATCTCTCGCGATCTAGGTATATCGCACAGACTTCCTCGAGGTTTAGCTTGATCGAAGAGTGTGTTTCGCGGTCCAGGTATACGGCAAAGGCATTCTCGAGGTGTAGCTTGACCAAAAAGCGTTTCTCGCGGTTCAGATGTGCCGCGAAGACTGCTTTGAGTTCTGGCTTCACCCAACAAAATGTCTCGAGGTCTAGGGCTACCGTAAGAACTTCTCGGAGGTCTAGTTTGACCGAAGAAAGATTCTCGCGGTCCAGGTATACCACAAAGACATTCTCGAGGTCAAGCTTGAACAAACAAAGTGCCTCGAGGTCAAGAATTACTGCGATGACTTCCTCGAGGTCTAGTTTGACCGATGAACGTTACTTGCGGTCTAAGTGTACCGTCAAGACGTCGTCGAGATCTAGCTCGACTAGAGAACAACTCTCGCGGTTCAGGTACACAGTGATGATTTCTTCAAGGTCTTGCTTGACCGGAGAGCGTCTCTCGCAGAGCAGGTGTACCACGGTGACTTCTTCGAGGTATAAGGTTGACTAAAGAGTGTCTCTCGCGATCCAGGGGTACCGCAGTCTTCCTCGAGGCTATAGCTTAATCAGAAGCATTTCTTGCATCCAAGGGTACCGCAAAGACTTTATGGAGGTCAAGCTGAACCGAACAGACATTCTCTTGGTCTCGGGCTGCCATGAGGACTTGGGTGAGGTGTAGTTGGACCAGAAAGTGTCTCATAGTGCTCAAAGCGGCCCAGGTGCACAACCAAAACTTCTTCGAGGTCGACCTTTGCCACTATCATCTCTTGCAGTACAGAGGTTTCTCGAGTTCTTCTGAAGTTCGACCTCGACCGCAAAACATCTTTTCTGGTGCACATGCATCGCGAAAGCCTCGAGGTCTAGCTAGGCGAGTGATCCTCTCTTGCGGTCTAAGTGTACCTCGAGAGATTCCTCGAGGTTTAGCCTGACGAAGAACGTCTCGCCCGGTCCATGTGTACCGCGATGAGTCCATCAAAATCTAGCTTGATCGAAGAGCGTTTTCCGCAGTACCGTGAAGACTTTCTCGAGATCAGTTCCTCTTCCCCTTACGAGAAAAAATTCCTCGAGATCTAGCTTCGCGGTGCACCCGAACCGCGGGAGACGCTCTTAGGTCGAGCTAGATCTTGAAGAAGTCTTCGCGGTACACCTCGACTGCGAAAAACGCTGTCCGGCCAAGCTAGACCCCGAAAAAGTCTTGGCAGTACATCTGGACCGAGAGAGACGCCCTTCGGTCAAGCTAGAGCTCGGAGAAATCCTCTCAGTAATTTTTGCCCTCTAGACATTTTGTTCGGTCAAGCTTGACCTCGAGAATGTCTTTGCGGTATACCTGCCCCGCGAGAGTCTTTCTTCGGGCAAACTAGACCTCCGAGAAGTTCTTACGGTAGTCCTAGACCTCGAGACATTTTGTTGGGTGAAGCCAGAACTTAAAAAAGTCTTCGCGGCACATCTGAACCGCGAGAAACGCTTTTTGGTCAAGCTATACCTCGAGAATGCCTTTGCTGTATACCTGGACCGCGAAACACACTCTTCGATTAAGCTAAACCTCGAGGAAGTCTGTGCGATATACCTGGATCACGAGAGATCCTCTCCAATCAAGCTAGACTTCGACGAAATCTTCGCGGTGCACCTGGACCGCGAAAGACGCTCGTCGGTTAAGTTAGACCTCGAAGAAGTCTTCGCGGTGCACCTGGACCGCGAGAGACGTTCTTCGATTAAGCTAAACCTCGAGGAAGTCTGTGCGATATACCTGGATCGCGAGAGATCCGCTGCGGTCAAGCTAGACCTCGAGGAAGTATTCGCGGTACACCTGGACCTCAAAAGACGCTCGCCGGTTAAGCTAGACCTCGAAGAAGTCTCCGCGGTGCACCTGGACCGCAAGAGATCATCTCCAGTCAATCAAGACCTCGACGAAGTCTTCGCGGTGAACCTGGACTGCGAGAGACGTTCTTCGATTAAGCTAAACCTCGAGGAAGTCTGTGCGATATACCTGGATCGCGAGAGATCCTCTCCGGTCAAGCTAGACCTCGACGAAGTCTTCGCGGTGCACCTGGACTGCAAAAGACGCTCGCCGGTTAAACTAGACCTTGAAGAAGTCTTCACGGTGCACCTGGACCGCGAGAGATCATCTCCAGTCAAGCGAGACCTCGACGAAGTCTTCGCGGTGCACCTGGACTGCGAGAGACGTTCTTCGATTAAGCTAAACCTCGAGGAAGTCTGTGCGATATACCTGGATCGCAAGTGGTCCGCCCCGGTCAAGCTTGACCTCGAGGAAGTCTTCGCGGTGTACCTGGACCGCGAAAGACGCTCGCCGGTTAAGCTAGACCTCGAAGAAGTCTACGCGGTGCACCTGGACCGCGAGATATCCTCTACGGTCAAGCGAGACCTCGACGAAGTCTTCGCGGTACACCTGGATCGCGAGAGACGCCCTCCGATCAACCTAAACCTCGAGGAAGTCTTCGCGGTGCACCTGGACCGCGAGAGATCCTCTCCAGTCAAGCTAGACCTCGAGGAAGTCTTCGCGGTACACCTGGATAGCGAGAGACACTCTCCGATCAACCTAAACCTCGAGGAAGTTTTGCGGTGCACCTGGATTACGAGAGATCTTCCCCGGTCGCGCTAGACCTCGAGGAACTCATCGCGGTACACCTGGACACCGCGTACACCTCCGGTGAAGTTTCGAATAAAAAAAATTTCAAATTTATTTAAATATTTCGATTCATCGCTGGTGAGGCTCAAGTCTACTGAAAATGTCTCGTTACGCCATCTATTGTGCACACGTCACTTATTCTATCTTGTAACATTTTTCGGCGAAGATCGACTTGGGCGAAAATCTCGTCGGCGAAAATCGTACCCTACCATTTCGAGGTACTAACGAAAGTCGCGTATTGCTTCGCCATTGGTTACTTTTTGTCGACCTCGCCGTTCGGTGCATATTCGCCGTAATTCTTAACTGGACGTGAGAGCAGAGTGTGTCACACACAGTCGCGCATTAAACAGTCACGACGAAGGATTGTTTTTTGTTTTGTTTAATCATTCAATTAACAACAGTTCCTCGAGCTCTCGTACCGTGAATCCCGGAACGTCGTCTCGGTTTATCGAGGAACGTTAGTGAATAGGAATCGCAACAAGATGTAGCGCCGGAAGTAATCAAGTACGGATTGCGAAGAAGAGTGCGTCGTTCCATTTATCAGGACACTCTCGGAGGGTATAGTACCACCAAAGAGAGGCTCCTACTACACTTGACGTTTCTCCGCTCTCCTCTTCCTCGTATTGATCCCTCCTACCGATGAGGGGCGATGCATCTCTCGTTCACTCCCGCGAATATTTTTACGAGTGTTTGTAAACGAAGATAAGAAAAAATATCCAAGTGGATGTTTGTTTGTTTCTCAAGACGACGGCGAGTTTGAGAAAAAAATGGAGATCGTCGGTGATTACGAGTACAACACGAAAGACCTCATTGGACATGGGGCTTTCGCTGTTGTTTTTAAAGGGAGACATAGAAAAGTGAGTACATTTTTACTTTTTTTTCATCACGATTCTCCTTCGTTCGATGGGTTAACGAACTGTCGTGGAGACGACGTCATTTATTTCGATCGTTAATGTCGCGTAATCCACGAAACTTGTCGTTTTTTTTTTCGCAAAGAAATCCAACTTCGTTGTTGCCATAAAAAGCATCACAAAGAAGAGTTTGGCACGATCGCAAAATCTTCTCGGAAAGGAAATAAAGATTTTGAAGGTTAGCGAAATCATTGTTATTGTCGTAAAACAAAAAAAAAAAACATCAAATAAATTCCAATCTCTACAAAACTTTTAGGAGTTAACGGAACTGCACCATGAAAATGTCGTTGCGCTGCTGGATTGCAAAGTAAGATAACACGATAATTTTGTTTGTTTCGCCGATGAAACTTCGTGATATTGAAATTTAACTCTGTCGTTGTTTTTTCAAGGAATCCAATCACAATGTCTTCCTTGTTATGGAGTATTGCAATGGCGGCGATTTGGCGGATTATCTCGGCGCTAAGGGTACGCTATCTGAAGATACCATAAGAGTATTTCTCAAGCAGCTGGCGGGGGCTATGAAGGCTCTTCACGCCAAAGGCGTCGTTCACAGAGACCTGAAACCGCAGAATATACTTCTGAGTCACAGTTGCGGAAAGGCATGTCCTCAGCCTCATCAAATAACGTTGAAAATTGGTAAATACAACTCATTTTTCACCACCAAAAAAAAAAATTTGCCATAAAAATTTTCAGATTTTTTTTTTTGCCAAAAAATATTTGTAACGATTCATTATTATTATTATCATTATTTTGATTTTTCAATTTAATTCTGAACATGAAATCTTAGAATGTAAAACAAAAAGACGGAAAATTCAATATACTGATACTGGAAGTTTTAATGCATAAACTGATAAATTAAATTGAATGTACAGTTATGATGGAAAATTAGTGTACAGTATATTGAAAACTGTAATCGATACTGTATTTTTAGAAATTTATTTTTATTCTACCGTAAATATACTTTAAATTCGATAATTCACGTTAATTTCACTGTACAACAGTACATTTATTTTTCATTATTATTGTACATCAATTTTGGAATATTTGTTTTAGAGATAAAAACTTCAAATTTTTTTTTTACAATGAGTCAGTAGCATCAATTTTTATCGTCGACGATCCTATCGATAAACAATATTTATTTATCGCAGCTGACTTTGGATTCGCGAGGTTTCTACAAGACGGCGTTATGGCGGCAACCCTCTGCGGTTCGCCAATGTATATGGCACCGGAAGTTATAATGTCGCTGCAGTACGACGCTAAAGCGGACCTCTGGTCTCTTGGAACGATAGTTTTTCAGTGTCTCACAGGAAAAGCTCCCTTCCAGGCGCACACGCCTCAAGCGCTCAAGTTGTTCTACGAAAAGAATGCCAATCTCGGGCCAAAGTACGTATCGCAGATTAGCTTTATAGCTTTATAGAAAAATATCTCCAAATTTTTTAAAGTATCAATTGTATAAGTAATTCGTTAATAGTTTATCGCATCTCAGACTTCGTAAATCTCATTTTTTTCGTTTCTCTGTCGTAGAATCCCTCCAGGTACATCGCCCGACCTATCGGATCTTCTGATGGGTCTCCTGCGAAGAAACGCTCCCGATCGTATGCCGTTCGACGAGTTTTTCAATCACGACTTTCTTCAAGGCCCCCGAACGGCACCGAATCTCGTACCCGTGGAATTACCGGCATCGCCGGTCAACGTCGCGGAACCTCAGATGCCAAATGCCGTGACAACGTCGGGACCCGACACGAGCAGTCCGTGTTCCAGTCCGGAAGACGATTTTGTTTTGGTACCGAGCGATCTGAGCAGCGATACGGAAAACAATCCGAATCCCCAACAAGTTAAATACACGAAGCAAACGAGTCGCGAAGCGGTGAGTCCCCCGCGTCCATGTTTCCTACCGATATCCGAACCGATTCCGGTACCATCGCAGAGAAGCGGTATACAGCCGTCGTCACCGTCGAGCGCCGGACGGACCGGAAGCAGTTTGGTACCGCGATCACAGCCCATAAGCATGAAACGCAGTACCGACGCGGCCCACAGAAGTCACGCGCCCGACATAGGCTCGTTGAGTCCGCCGAGTGTACAATTCGTAATCGGCACACCGCCCGGACGAAGAATGAGCGAAACTCCACCGCCGCCGAACACGTGGCAAGTCAGTCCAGTTGCCAGACACTCGCATGCGTCGAGCGGCACATCTCCCCTTCGACGTTCATCCGGCTGCAACAGCTCGTCGTCGCCGTTACTCACCGGACCGTTGGCGGTCCTTGGATCACCGACTACGAGAGCTCTTCAAGACAACAACAACACACTTAGGCATTCGCCCGTTATACCGTTCGGTACGCGTGCCGTAACACTACCAGAAATATCGGAAGCTTCGAGCTTCCAAAATTTCTTTCCCGAACTCAATCCTCCTTTGACGGACGATCGCCCGTTGACTTTCATCGCTCCGGAACTTCCCGAGGAGACGCTACTGGAACGCGAACACAACGAAATTCTGGCGAAATTAAATTTCGTTGTGGCGCTTTGCGAGTGCGTTAGCGAAGTCGCCAGAACGCGCGCGGGACCTCTCGGCGCACCTTTAGGTGGCATCGAACAAGCGAGCAATGCGGCTACCAAAAGAAGAGCCGAACAAGTTATTCTTCTCGTACGAGCGCTTCAGTGGTTGAGCTCAGGATTGAGTTTGGCGACGCAGCAACTCAAAGCTGGTAGACTGCAACCCACCGCCAGTGTTAAGGACGGTTAGTTAATTTCTTCTATTTCGATGCTTATTCCGCTGAAAATATTTCTTTGACAATTTTTATAAATCAGCGATTTTCAGAAAAATTTAGAGATTCAGAATATTTAGAGATTCAGAAAAATATTTGACTCTTAACTGTGCGAAAACTTTAAGAAGTTACGAGGACTTTTCAATGAAATTTCAGAATAATTTTCAGACGTATTCAGAAAAATATTTTCATTGCAATTTGTAAAATCTTCTAAAGGAATCATTCATTCACTTTTTTCTTAACTTTTCAGTCGTTAGCACGATGAACGACAAGTTCAGATCTTGTTTAGCCGAATGCAAGCAGCTGAACAGCGCTGGTCTTCTCCGTCAGACCGGTGCGACGGCGGATAAAATTCTCTACAATCACGCGATTCAAATGGTAATAATTTCTATTCTCTATTGTTTCCGTTTTACGAATATATTCGTCAAACCGATTATTCGAAGTAACGGATACCAATTTCTGTTTTTCGTGTAGTGTCAGTCGGCGGCGTTGGATGAACTTTTCGGCAATCCCGCTGAATGTTTTCAACGTTATCACACCGCTCAGATACTGCTGCATTCGTTGTCACAACACGTGAGTCACAGTCAGGACAGAGCGCTTCTCATCAAATGTAAGTTTCCGGGATAAACATTCCAAAGAATAAACAGTCCATTTTCACGAAACAACGATTACAGTATATAAATAATTTCTGCACGACATCGAGTATAATTTTTTTTCGAATTATTGCAAACAGAACAGATACATTTCACAATCAATGAATTATCGAATTAACATAAAGTTCCCTTCCAATATTTATTTATTGACGAGTACTCACTCATTGGAGTGATAATTTACCGTATCGCCTAAGATAAACATCCAAAATTTTAACTGACGCGTAAAAATCTTAATTTCGCAGATAAGGCAGCTGTGGAAAAACGTTTATACGTATTGCAGCAACAAGGATACATCTACGCGACCGATCCTACGTAACGTATGTAAAATAAATGAATTTAAAAACGTCGGGGTAAGAATAATAATAATAATAATAAGAGTCGAAAGAAGAGTCTCCCGCCTGAGCGCCTGTTAAGGCTGTATAAAAGTTAAAAACAAAAAAAAGAGCGTTAAGCGGTCAGAAAAAAAAACATAAGAAAAAGAAAAACGGAGTAAAGTAACGATAACAAGTATCGCGACGGTATTTTACCGCGAACGAAAAAAAAAAGAATCTTCAACACGATTGAGTGATATCGCGGTCGATATAAACTCTATTCTAAAAAAAAAAAGTATGAATTATTATAAATAATGTAATGTAATCACAATTTAAACTAAACTAACTCTTTATTTCGTATATAAAGTAACAAAAACAATGTGTATACTAACCGATGTAGTGATGCAAAGAAAAAAAAAAGAGGAAATGAAATAATGTAAAGATTTTTTTCTGTAAAAGTTTTCTTCTTTGAAGTTTTTCGTATGTGACGCACCGCCGACGACGAAGAGCCGATAACGGGAGGGGTATAGCGGAATAATTGTAACAAAAATATAGATGCGTGGAATGCAAATTCCCGTAAGAAGATTGCGAGGTAAAAGCTCATCGAAGTGTAAACGTCGTTTCCGGAGCGAAACGAGTATCACGATCGATTTTTTTTTGCAAGCTATAGAACACCGACGACGATATAACAACATTCTAAAATCAGTCCTTCTTTTCTTCGATCGACGGCTGAATCGCCGATGGATTGTCCCGGTAGATAACGTAATTCAGTGCCACAGCAAGCGTATTCCACGCGAGGTAAGGTACGATAAGATAACCGGCAACGGGATTCACGCGATGAAATGCAATCGCCATTGCTGCCGTTGTTCCCCACAAAACAACGATTTCGTAGAGCGCCTGCAGTTGAAAAAAAAAAATCAAAAAATTTTTTCGATTTCCTCAGATTATTTATATCGATTTTTTTTTTTTACCAATTTAATATTATGCGCTCCAAAAAAGAGCGGTGTCCACGTCCAGTTGAGAGCCAAATTAGCGCCGTAGATGGATAACGGAACTGCGGCACCGTCAAAGCCGCCACCGTCTCTCCACACTATATACGACGCGTATCCCATGGAAGTGTAAATACTCGTCCATATAGGACCGAACGCCCAATTGGGAGGAGTCCACGAAGGTTTCTTCAACGACTGTGAAACAAAAGGTTTGCAGGATCGATAAATGTGCTACTTTAACGCTCGTCGTCTATCATGTTTCAACCCCTCTGTTTTCGATCTTTTTGCACTTTATAACGGGTAAACGAAAACCCCGTGCGTTACCGCTGAATTAAGTTGAAGTCGTTGCGAACCGACATTGGAGAGAGTTGTACGCGAATACGAGAACAAACGGGTCGTCGTTCAATTATCATCACTTATCGTAACAATTACATGATGCAAGTCGATGGGAACGGCTTACTACCGTAACTACGACTTACCTGGTACCAGGGATTGATGTTTTTTCTCGTAATAAAACCCCCGGCGAAACCGCCGATATTCGGATGTATCGTAGCGGCTACCGCCGGCCATGAAATTCGCACCGGCATAATTAAAGTACGAGAAATGCTTCTATTTTACGTTTGTTTTAAATATCAAATGCGATATATCGGACGATAAAAGTTCGTTGCGATCGGCTCGACGTTGGCAACGTCACTGTCACGATCCGCGGAACTGTGTCTCTCTGTGTGCAGTGTGCACTCCGAGTGAATGTGTATTTGGGCGATCGGATGAATGATGTAACGTAGCGACTAAGCGGCAAAACTGATCGCTGCAGTTGGAAAGGGCAACGCGCGATCGTGATTTGCAGAACTCTTCGAAAACCCGATATTATTGGCGATCGGAGCAGCCAATGTTGTTATCGGGATTGAAGAATATTGTTGCAAAGCAACGGATAGTACATTTACCGCGACAATGCATTTCGCCGCTTGTGTTCTGTATTCGCCGTTTTCGCGAAATTTGCTGTTTTACCGACAGCAGATAAAGAAGGCCGCAGTTTACCGTGCGAACGGGCGAGCGATGCTTGTTGCCGTTCGCAAAGGAGTCGAACAACACGATATATCTTATCAAACATTCGTGACTATGTAGTTTCATTCTTACGAAAAAAAATTACGGGAAGAAATACGAAGAAAAAAAAAATCGATATCCAGTATTTTCTGGATTTTTCACTGTGGGAATGTATTTTTTACGGATTTATTTCTCCGAGACATATGTTTGTAAACGTATATACAACATATAGAACTCTGTAATAATTAAATCTTTTAACAATTCTGTAGAGGAAACTTTTTGTTTTGCTATCATTCCACAGGAAAACTACGCGTCGAAGAAATACACAGGGCTAACGAATGTTTGCATAGAGCGAAGAACGGCTATGTTTAGCGCGAGAAGAACGAAAGAGGCGCATGAAGATAGATACTCAACGATTTCGTCGGGTTTAAGAGATAAGAAATCTTTCATAATGATCAATTAACACGATAATCGCTTGGCGGTGCTTTACTCTGAAGTTCTCTCGAATAGAATTCTATTAATAGATTTCCAAATTTGCATTAAAAAGCCTATAAATAAATGACCAACGATTATATCGAGACGGAGGACGAAGCATCGAAGCGAAGTATCTTCCCGCTTCTCATTTTGTTGTGTGTCATCATCGTCATCATCATCATCATCGGAAGTAGAAGAAGGGATCGTTGTGTGCGGAGTCGAGGACACTTACGACTTGAGAGCTATAAAACGAGAATCCGTTGGTAAGAGGAGAAGAAGATGAAGAGAGAGAGAGAGGGGAATACGGTTGCTGCGCTAATGGTCAGTCTTCGTAAAGCCAGCGAGGGAGAGAGACTGGTCGGTGAACGAGCGGCGCACGCGGTGGGTGCCGTGGGCCGATTGAGCCCGAAGTGCAACACACGACCGAGTCGCATATAATAACCACAGTGCTTCGGTCCTCGCGATCCATCCGACACTGGTAGTGATAGTCGCTTTGCGCTACTTGCCACAAACGCACACTATCCACGCGTCCGCATTCCTTTCGCGTATCGATACATCAACAACAAATATAAAAAAAAAAAAAACGTAACTCACGAGAAAAAGAAGAAAGGAAAAAAAAAATAAACGCCGCTATAGACGACCGAATGCCGAAGACTTCGAGTTATTAGAGGTTCGACAGAGGAGCCAAAGTGTGTATATAATGCGCTCCGATTTGTCATGACGGTTTACCGTAACGAGAGAGCAACAGAGTGTCGAGAGAGCCGAGAGAGAGCGACAAATTCCCCGGGAACAAACGACCATCTCGGACGGCTGGCAAAGCTGACCAATTTTGATTCATTGCCGGGGTCGTGCCTCGCGCGACCCGTGGTGTCGCCTACGGTTAAACGAATTAATTCGTTTGTTACCGACCACTTATACTTCTCGCGCTGATGCCTCAAAGCGAAGATAAGGATAGTCACGAAGCAAATTAACTTCGTAACGAGACATTGACCATTTTTTTTCGGGAAGTTCGATTTTCCGTTGCAACTTTTACGCGAAACGCGAGACGAACGAAGAACGCGCGAAAAAAAAATTGCTTCGACGTTGTATACACGCGACTGTGAGGTTTTACCGTCTCTTCGGTGGACTAACGAAGATACTCGTGGGAAGTTGTGTGTTCGCGGTTCGTTTGACCTTCGAACGCGAAACGTTATCGGCCGACGAGAAACCGCCGAGTTTCAATATTCCAACCAACTCGAACACTCAATCAAAACTTTTGTCTGATGCATTCGAATACAAAGTTCGCGATTTTCGTTTCACGCAACACGAGCCATCGGCGGGACATGCCGTGGAATCGAAACTTTTGCAAAACGAAAATATCAAAATGAAGGTGAGACGCGACGAATTTATTATCGTTGCTTAATCTAATTTCGGCATATGAATTTACGAAAAAAGTTAAATGTAAAATACATCGAAAATACTGTGAAAAATAAATATAAAATATTCGTAAAATGGAAACTTCAAAAAAATTTATTCGCCGTATATATTTCGCATTATAATTATTTTTAATGCGCATTTAGTTCGAATCATTGTTTACTCTCGTTACTCGCGATACGAGAAAAAAAAAACCATTTACGCTCCATTACGCGAAGTATTGAATGAAAAAACGCTAAATTTCGCCGTTAACGTTTCTCCATCGCAAAAGCCTTTTGTCGCGTTGTATCGCGTATAAAAAAAAGTTATCTCTATTTTCGGCTGTATGAACGGAAAACAATTAATCGGCAGACACGGGTTGGCAAATATTTTTGGAGAAACATAGAGAAACGGGTCGTGTAGCGTCTGTTTGTGTTCGTAGTAAATCAACAGTGGATAGAGATTTCTATAATTGGCTCCCGCCAGCGAAAGCGACGGAGACACTTTTATCCTACATAATCCTTTTCCGAGATATTCACGGAGTCGTGAGAGTTCGATTTATCGATTTATTCTACGGGTAGGTCACCGCTGCCTTTTTTTTTAATAGTTCAACGACTAAAGGAACGTCGCGCAGTGCGTGTAACTTCGTTCATCGGGAGTCTATTAGTCGTTAATCTATCGCGCGTTATCTACTTTGTGACTCATAAACGGTATTATACATGTAGCGAATATTCGTTATTATTCCGTAAACGGTTAAGATAATATTCTGCGTCTCATTCGAGTTCATCGAAACGCGAAAAGTACGGAATGCGCGGCGAATTAACTTCTGTACAGACGACAGAAATAATATTTATCCTTTCGCGAGACACTAAAGCGGGAAAACGCTTCGGGAAAAACACGCGTAGATTTCGAGTTTTGCCGAAGGCTTCCGGTGCGAAAAAAAATACCGTGCAATATCGTGCTGCCGGCTGACACGCCAAAAGATAAGGCTTATCGGTCCGGAGACCCAAAGCAGGCAACAGCAGCTTTTCCAGACACCCGGCAAAAATTGCAGTCGCTTTAAATATGAAAGTTCAACGACAGTTTCGTCTTCTATTCAACGATATAAAATCTTTTTCAAACAAAAAATTCCTCGTACTATCAGCGCGATAATTCTTTAAGTTCGGAGCAAACGATCGAATTTGATAAAAAAGCGCAAACATTTCGCGCGTAATTGTTCCGTTAATATACGGAATTTACGAGATAAGAATTCGAAGATAATTATTCCGAAGGAAAAATAATTTTTTTTTTTATTGAAATTTATGTTCTTCTCGATTATTTCAGATGCAGTGGCTCGCCGTGATGATATGCCTCTACGCGGGGGTCGCGAGCGCTCGTACCGAAGAGGATCAGGCATCCGGTCTGAGCGCAAATGGGATAACTACTGCACTTCCGGAAAGATGTTTTCACGCGCAACAGTCCGAATGTCCGTCGATCGAGAACGGCGAGTGTCCCTGCAAAAGAATCGTTTTGTCGCACAACAGTCCCGACGCGAACGCTGTTTTATGCTGCAATTTGGATAGTCAGAGCTTCGAGACCGGTCTCTCCTGCGCAAGTGAGTTCGATATTCTCGGCAGCGAAAAACATCTTTAACTCGCCGAGTCTGTAGCTTCGTATAAAAAAAAAAACGATCGCTAAAACTGAGAGAAACTCGGCGCGGAAACTACGGAAATAGAGAGACTATAACGATAAATTCGTGTCTACCGATCACTATAGTTGTTTATTTACGTTTTTCCAGATTTCCCCGCAAACGTATCGTATATTCACATAAGAAACTCAACTCTCGACACTTTCAACGTCAGCGAAGTACGCTGGAGAAGACTGAAGTCATTGTCGATAACCGACGGTAGAATAAATCGCATAAAGGGACAATTTTTAATGATGACGCCGACCCATTGTCTCAATTTATCGAACAACGCTTTGGTAGAAGTCGAAAATAATTCGTTTACGAGATTAGCGCAACTGACAACTTTGGATTTATCTTACAATAATATAACTCATTTACCCGCTCTGAATACGATGAATGGCCGAGAATTTTGGCTCGACATCTCCGGTGAGTTCAATTTTCGCAAATTTTCACGAAAATTTTCATGGATATCGCAACCGAAATGTTATTTTCACGATAATTTACGATCTTTTTAGGTACCAATACACTTTGGTGCCACGATATTTATCAATATATAAACAAAACCGGCGAAAAGCAGATAAACTTCAATCGGGAAAACGAAACCGTTTGCTCCGCCAGCAAAACTTGGCATTGGTTCAACACGACGGAACAGGTACCGCTGAAACAAGTGCGGTATCTCAGTCTCGTAAGTTTTTCTTGCACTCGAAAAAATCGTAAATTACAGAGAATTTTATCGGGAAGAGTAGTTAAAATTTTAACGAGATGAATTCTTCGAATGTTCCGATTAAACAGCTGCAAACGGAGTGTCCGAAAGGTGAAAATTGGCAATGCCAATGCAGCTTTCGACGATTCGATATCATTGATGGAAAACCTCCGACTCTCGCGGTTAGCGTCGATTGCAGCGGTATACAGTTAACGGAGTTACCGGAAAAATTGCCTCGCAACACAATTGTTCTCAATGTTTCGAATAACAATGTGAGAAAACGATTATTACGGTTTGTGAGACTATTGACGCGTTTACAATGGACACGTAAAGCTAATTTTGTTTTTTTGTTTTTTTTTTTTTTACAGATAACGGTTCTCGACGATCTCAGCACGAATCTCTGTTACGAAGATATCCGCGAATTTTACGCCGATTACAACAATATATCTTCTATCAATAAATTGGAGGGTTCGAAGTTTTTGGATAATTACGCGCTTTTGAGTCTTCGATACAATAAAATCAAATCGGTGAGTTGCGAAAACTAAATGTGTTGAATTGAAATTTTTCGAGAGATTTGGTACTTATTGCATTTTTTTAGTTGCCGACGTATATATTGGCCGCCAATGGACACGATAATAAAAATTACGTTAGTTCGCGACTCGTGAAACTCGGAGGAAACGAATTACATTGCGACTGCAATACTGCGAAGTATCTAAAGGTACGTTTTTGCCGGTAGAGGCATTTTTTTCTTTTTTTTTTTTAGATTTTTTTTTTTCTTTTGATAAAAAATCTTTGTCATTCCGCAGGTCTGGTTGCAAACGCGAATAATGGACTCTGACGAAGTGCTTTGCGAGAATGTTAAGGATAAAGTTGTGGATCTCGAACCGTCGAAGATGTGCATTTATCCGGGCGATTGGACCGATTATATTTATTATATAATCGGTACAGAGGTTTTGTTGCTCATGAGTCTCGTTGCAAAAGTCTCGTACGACTATTGGGTATTTAAAACTGCCGGTTATTTACCGTGGCCCGCTAATAAAATGCCGAAATTGCCGTGCGACTGGCTGTGCGAAACTTAGAAAGACTCGAAAAACATCGATTTTTTTTTCTATACTTGTGATGACCAGCCGTTCGCCAACGACTCTACAGTTACATATCTTGACGAGAGGATTTTTATTCCTCCGATCTTTGTAAATAATGCATATTTTTTAAAAGAATTCGTAAAAAGATAAAAATACGACTTTAATATGATTATGACGATCGAATATGACGATTACGCGATTAACTTCTGCGAACCATGACTGGCTACACGATTCTTATAGTTAATTAAGAGAATCAATATGATTATTGATCTATTGATAACGTTTTATCTTTTATAATGTTTATAATATTTAAGACATTAATTATTTGTTAGAGAGATGACGATTATTTTGCTTGAGACAAAGCGGTAACGCGAGATAACGAGTGATACAATAAATTATGCATCCCGAAACGATATTTGGACTTTAATTGAATTTTTTTTTTGCAACTGCAGACGGTCGCAGCATTCGAACAAATCCTTTCACTTTTATCTTTGTTTATTCGACATCCACGCGTCTTTTGCGTCCATTTTGTATAGAAAAATATTTACACAGATGCGAAAGTCGGGAACACCAGCGTAACGTCGATATGCTGTACTTCGACGCAATAATTAAATTTATAATTCTTGTGATTTTTCTTCCGTTTTTCTTTTTCCTTCTGGATTACGTTTACGCTTTTTGAATTTTGGTATCGTCGATATCGAATCGCGTTTCGGTGCTTCGCGCTCGAGTTTCTTCTTGTCGCGTTTACTGTGTTTCTTCATTGCCAACATGTAGTCGGGGACGTTACAACCGGATGCACTCATCACTGAAGCGATACTGTTGAAAAATAAACGACGCAATAATAACGTAAGAACGATTCTTTACGACCGTTGGAGACTGTGCAAAAGTTTACCTTCTCAAATTTGCCGTGTCGTGTTCCGTGAAGAACGTTATAGCTTTACCCTTGTGACCAGCTCTGCCCGTTCTACCGATTCTATGAACGTATGATATCGCGGAGGGTGGAAAATCGTAATTTATCACGAGATTTACGCCCTTGAAATCTATACCGCGGCCCATCAATTCCGTACATACGAGCACCCAGATTTTTCCTTCTCTGAAGCATCGCACAACGTTGTCTCTCTGAATGGAAAAGGAATAAAAAATATTGCATTAATATCCATGATCGACAAATCACCTTAAAAAAATTATCGAATTTTTTCTACTAAAAAATGATCCAATTTTTAGTTCTTTTTAAAATTATTTACTTGAGTCTGAGTTCTATCCGAATGAATCACATCGACATTGATACCGTCGTAAATGAGTTCGTTGAAGAGTTCCTGAGCCCTTTCTTTGCTCTGCACGAATACCAGTACCGGAGGTGCGATACCCTGTAACAATTTCCTCGTTAAGTATCTCTGATTGTCCTTTAAAACCAATAAGCAAAAAATGTTCATTACTTTTTGAATAATATTACGAATCGCGATGAGTTTTCCTCTTTCCGTGCCGACGAATAGTAACTCCTGTTCTACGTCAGCCGCTGCGGCGTTTCTCTGTCCAACGGTAGCGTTTATGAGACCTTTAAGATTGTGACGACACCATTTCGTTACCGCTGGCGTATTCGTCGCGCTGAACATAGCGCGATGAAGATTTTTGCTCGTACATTCCTTCGTTATCGTTTCGAGTTGATCGCGAAACCCACGCGTTCCGTCTTCGAAGAGTTTGTCAACTTCATCGACAACGAGCCATTCTACGCTGATTGCAATAATCCATTGAATTAATTAGAAATCATCAAATTCTTCTGACTTCGATCTCACGGCTACTCACTTCTTTAAGGATATCGCTGGAGGCTCCTGTTTTAGAAGATAAATTAGTCTGTTCGGCGTTGTGATGAGAATATCTGTGAATCGTTGGGTGAAAGTGAAAAGTGCAAATTTTTTATTTCATAAATAACCAAAATATTTAAAAAACCAAGTAAATATATACGGAAACTCACCAAATTTTTGAGAACTTTTGGGACCGTATTTTTCGAGCGCCTGTTTGACTTTGCTGATGATGTGAATTCTGAATGCTCTTCCTTCACTCAACCTGAGACATTCTCTGTACGTTTGCTTCGCAAGTTCTCGAGTCGGACTGAGAATTACCGCCCGAAAACCATTTTTCTCCGGTCCACGTAGGTGATGAATTATCGGCAATAGAAAAGCAGCAGTTTTACCGGAACCCGTTGGAGCGCATGCGAGAAGTTCTCGACCCTGAAACGGATTGCAATGAATTTCTTTACTTTTTCATTGTCACGGGGAGAGGGAAATTATTAATATCCGGCTGTTCACAGCTTCGCGACCACGGCGGCGCAACATTTCATAAAAGTGATTTTATTCTGATCACGTGATCGTATACTTTTCAATAAATAAAAACTCTGAATGCTTCCATATCATTAAGTTTCGCGGAAAAAAAAGTCTGAATTTCTACCCATTTTTTGATTCGTCTACTTAGTTAGTAGGGTGTTAATCGCAAATAATGTTAAACATTTATTTCTCAGCAGATATGGAGAAATTCTTTACCTCCAACATGATAGGCATCGCCTGCATCTGTATTGGAGTCGGATCTGTGTATCCACACTTTTTAAGATTCTCCACAAGATCCTTAGAGACGTTATGCCGAGTGGTCAGTTCCTCAAAAGTTTCCAGAGGTTTAGCTACGTGTCGTCCGACGACGGATATACGATGTTCATTTCTGTATTGATTGATCTGCAAAAATATATTTTGTTTTTTTATTGTTATTATTATTTTTTATTTGTAGTTTTTAACAATTATTTGTTAAAAAATCAATGTTTCAATAGCGCATAAAACTGAATGCCCTTTTCATTCCCACCTTTTCCTGTTCCCGCATCAATAATTTGTCCTCCGTTACTATCTTCTTTTTTCTCTTACGATTCGCTTTGCTGCCATCCAGCGGTACTGTAATCCCATTGACCAGCGTCAATGTATCCGCATTGTTTTCACATTCTTCCAAGTCGTTATCGCTCTCTGCCGTGTTGTTCCTCTCAACGAAAATTGTATTGTCTTCGTCAAGAGGTTCACTTTTTATTTTTGCTTTTTCCGCTTTTTTATGAAACTATGAGCAATTATTAATCAATCGATCATTAATTATTTTTTAAAGTAAAATACTTTGAGGAATCGACGAAATTTCGATTTCATATTGGAATAATGTTGACACAATTTACCTTGAGTTTCTCGACGTCCGAACGAAATCGATGTTTGTCGAATTTTACGCCGGACGATAATTTCTTGAAAAGATCGAAGGCGTCCATTGTTTTTTTATTTAAAGTCGAAAACAAGAAAATTGAGAATAACAATACTATCACGTGTGAACGATGGAGATCATAACCAAAGAAAAAGCGCGGACAGAACTGGAGAGAAACGAGTATCCTTCATCGGTTTCAGTACGAAAGCGCTCGGATCGCTCGAATGTTTGCTCTCATGATAACGCGTCGGAATACGCGCTGTCCGTACTGTCAAATCATCAGATGATTTCGAATACATGCTATTGTTGTCAATAGTGAGAGAATTAGTTTCGTTATAGATAGAGTCAATAACAATAAAAAATTATTTTAAAAATGGGTATATTCTTTGCAAAAAAGAAACCGCAGAGTCGCGTTACCGAACACGACAAGGCAGTTTTGGTAAATACGCTTTCAACACTACGGACATTTCTAACCTCAAAAACTTGGCGAAATGTACTTCGTATTTATTGTTGTTTTCTCCAACACTCATTATTTCACCGCCGTTAATTGTAGCAATTGAAACAAACGAGAGACAAGATTAAACAGTATCAGCGAAGGATCGAACAGAACATCGAGAGGGATCGTGATATCGCAAAGAAACTTTTGCAAAATGGAAGGAAAGAGTACGTATTTTGTTTGTTTTAAAATATCAATGGTTTCGGGTCGCGAAAAAACAAAAAAAAAATAATTACGGACAATTCAGTTCACTATGACCCTTTGCAGTTTCACAATTTCGTGTAAAAATAAATAATAACCTTAAAAAATAATTTTATTTATTTTTCTCAGTCGCGCGTTGCTTCTACTGCGAAAGAAAAAGTTTCAGGAACAAGTATTACTAAAAACGGACGGCCAACTCGAGAATCTTGAAAGAATGGTTCAGGATCTTGAGTTTGCGCAAGTGGAGGCGCGAGTGATAGACGGCCTTAAGATCGGTAACACGGCGCTTAAGAAACTTCACGAAATATTGTCTATCGACGAGATAGAAAAAGTAATGGACGACACGAGAGAAGGAATCGAGAAACAGAAAGAACTGGATGATTTATTAATGGGAACATTGAGTGAAGAGGACGAAACGGAAGCGGAAGCGGAATTGGATGCTTTGCTGGCGCAAGACGTTGCGAATGCTGCGCCAGAAATACCGGAAGATGAAACATTGCCAGAAGAACCTGAAAATGTTGTTTTACCCGACGTTCCGGAGGACGTTGTGCCGACTGAGAAACAAAAAGGAAAAAGTAAAAAAAAAATTTATAAAATTCAAATTTCACAATTTTTATTGTACATGTTTCATTTTATTGTTAACAGGTGTCGCAAAGAAGGAGACGCGCGAAGCCGTCGCGATGGAAGCCTAAACGTGAACATCTTTATTACTATCTATAAAAAGAAAACAACAATGATAACGTTGAAAAACGAAGAAAAAACAAAACACAAGACTTTGTCGGGATTTTGCGCGTTCTATGTACATATGTATATGTAAAACTTGATACTATAAGATGAATTGTATTCTCGTCGCGATTTTTTTTTTTTTTCGCTGTTTTATCGAAAGTACCAAAGACACCGAGAGATTCGCGCGTAGAGAAAAACAAAAAATATTTGCGAATTACTCTGTGTAGTAAGCACTGTGACGAGAAAATTTGATTCACTACTTAATCGACGTTCTCGGTTACGAGATAACAGCGAATTTTTTTCTATCACCAACGGTACAATAAATTACCTAAATTGAATACACAAACCAATCGTCTACGAGAGTTAAAAAAAACTCCATGTATCATAAAAGTTCAATAACTTTGAAATTTTTTTTCACCTCATTTGCGGGTCGTACTACTCGAATTCGTGTAGTCACGACGATGCCGAGTGTTATTTTTCGTCCCGAAACCCCGGTGAGTAATTTCTATTCGCATTTTTTTTTTTTTTTTTTTTTTTTTTAAATCCCGAGACCACTTGATCCTTGGTCCCCGTGTATAAATACAGATATAGACTCTCGACTGTTGTACACGGCTACCGAGAGGCACGTTTGACTGGAGTGTCTCAGCCGTAAATTAGCGCTGTGACGCGGCTTCCGTTATCGCGGAACTTATTTACGACGAGTTTAAAAGAAAAAAAAAATCGTCGTCAGGTATCGCAAATAGAATGTGAAAGAAAAAAAAGAAGATTGCAGCAACGAATCCGTTATTCGCGCGTCTAATACGAGACCAATTAGGTGTTTCGATCGTATCACTGAGTTATTATCAATCGTGGATCGACTCACGTCGAGAGCTCGTGATTGGCTGTTGATTGTTGAAAAAAAGGGTACGTTCCGCTTGTGTACGCGCTTAATGCGCGATGCTTAAAATCCACAGCGATATCTCGTTATCAAACAATGACTTTTCTCAGTAACAATATAATGAAAAAAAAAAAAATTTCGCGAGTCACGTATTTTTTTGTTTACTTTATCGGAGGTTAATAAGTAAGTTACGAAAGTCATTGAAAAACGGAGAAAATTACAAATTTTGCACGAAACAAGTGCATCAACAATCATCGAATGATCCAGAGCTATAATACGATAAAGAGATCGAGTCGGTGTGTACCGAGCGTGTGAATTCAACGATTGTGAGACGTCGATCCACGATAAGATAAACTCGCGGTTAGCTACGACGATAAGAACGTTATCGCGGAAACGTTTATTTAAATATCTCTCTTTGCCTAAGCGATCGTAAAACGAAGAAAAAAGAAAAAAAATGTTTCCAGCCAATCAAATTGCAATGAAACTTACGTAACGAAAGCCGGGAGTATTCAATTTGTTGGTTAGGTTCGCGATAAATATTGTTTAACGAGACTATTAAAACATAAAACAGTATTGCGAACCAATACATTCGATACTTTTTATAGTTCGTAATGTGTTTATGTTAATGACGCAATAGTTCGTTATGAATTATTTTGCGGAGGAAAAGGAGGTTTCGACTTAATAACGCGGAGCTCGTGTACCGGATCGTTTCTTTCGCGTCTGTTGCTCAATTTTACGAAATTTTCGGGGTCGACGAGAGGTCATGGCATCGACCTTGTCTCACGAATTCTTTGCTACACAATCCTAAACTTGTTTTTCCTTACGGTCTCTCGTTTCGCCGAAAAGAAAAAAAAAGGAATACCTTCGCACGAAAAATAATGTCATTTTTTTGTTGTCCGAAATCGGCGCTCTCTATCTCCGTGTTTCCATTACCATCTCTCGAAAAATCCTTGACAATAGAACGTCCCGAGGTTTTTCACAGATCGGACGCGGCGCGCGTCCTCTCCGTCACAAGGATTTATCGTTCGAGGCGAGCGGCTGATAAATTTAGAAATTAACAGCTCGATCGCTCCGCGGCGTCGTAAGCAAAACTCTCAATATCTCAATCGTCGGCGATCGCAAGGAAATATTCGTTCATCGTATCCGTCGATCGAATCTCTCCGTCGAGCCGCCATTGAACAGTTGTTTTCGTTGTTTGTAACGGTTACTTATTTTTTTTCGATACTTCTATCTTAAGAAAATTCGAGTGTTTTTGAGAGTTCCGAGAGTTTCATTGTTATTTTTCTTAGTTTTTTTTTTTCGCATTCTCATTAAAGTTTATCGCATGTTTATTCAACGGAAGGTGCGATCAGGCAATCTGCTTTGCGACTTATATAAAAGACACGAGTCTCCCGTGTGAACGACGAGCGAAAATTCATAATTTCTCATGTATAACATTATTATTGTTGCGCCTCGTTGTATAAAAGATTCTACCGGATTAACGCCGAATACGCGAAGGAAGCTGCGGTATCTCACAGAGAGAGCGACGAATCATTTTTGACGTCACTCTCTTTATTCTCTCTCTTTCGCATACGTGATGCAACTTCTGGTTTTCAAAGTGTATAATACTTCCTCATGGCTCTAGTTAGCGAATTTAACGAGCACAATCCGTGTCTGCCAAGTAGTGCCAACGGCTCGCGTAGATAGCGCGTTCGAGATTCGCGATATTATCGTCGCAACTAATCTGCGAGGTCCAAAAACTCTTTTGGTTTTTCCATCGGAAACCAGAAACGTCGATCTTCAAAAGTTTTCCTCAAAAACTCTCCAATGACGCGAATATCTCGCGAAGATTTCTCCTCCATCGTTCATTGTAATAAATTAAGAAAAAAAAAAATAACCTCTTCGGTTTTTCCGCCAGGAATAGAAACACCGATCTGCAAGTTTCCTTAAATAAGAAAAAAAAAAAAGAAAATCGTGCAACGTGACGATCTCGTGACGATTTATCGTCCGTCGCTCATTGTAACAAGCGAAAAAAAAAAAAAAGAAAAAAACAAAAAACAATTACTGCGAAGATGAAGATTTTACGAGGTTTGGGAAGTTTAATATAATTTACGATAGGGTATCACACGTTGACACGATAAAAGCGCCACTTTTAGCTCGTGACGTTTAATCAATTATGAATCACGTGGTAAGTTTTGTATTACGTCAATAACATTTTTAATGCATCAGCGGATAAATGCAACGTGATATTTCGATCAATATTTTTCTGTTTCTTTTTACGCGTCAAAATAATATTTATCGAAGAAACGAAACAGTTTGTATCTCGAAGCTTTTCGGTAGTTAGCAACATTGTCGAAGAACGAAGGCTGCGAGCGAGTCTCGGTGCTCGACGAGCTCTTTAATAGCTCTCTCGGGGCTTTTCTATAAGTGCCTTTTAAGTGGGTCTCGGGTCAGTATTAGCGCACGAAGTGGGTCGTCAAGAATACGGGCCAACGTCTCGCTGCGTGAAATCTCGAACGTTGCAACTTTTGTCTTTCGCTCCTTTCATTCGTCACTGCAGTTTTGCTATGAAATCGAACTTCGTATTTTTTGCGATATATTTCGCTCATTACTTCGCGTGCAGCAAGATAATCGTTCGTTCCTTGTTCCGTGTTTTTGTATTTTTAAACAAAGCATAAACATAATACATAAGAATTATCGATGGGCGACAACGGGACACAGCCACAAGCAAAAGCGACGGAATCAATCAATTTTCTACGTTGCTGTTCTCGTATGCGCGGCATCGTAATCGCACGAGTTGTCCACAAGCGTCTCTCGGCGGTTCGCGCGACGCGGGACGAGATCAGCTTCGTTAATGCGTACAGATACATACGCTATATGTTCGTATATACATAGGAAGTATATGGTGAAGAAGGAATAAACGATAGAAACGCTATGAGAGAAACACGAGAAAATACTACGATGCTTTTGTGCTGCAGTCGCGCGAGTTCCGTATTCGAAACAAGACGACCTTCGAGACAGAAGCCGCGGCGACTCGTGGCGCAAAGAGAAAGGAATATAAGGCCGAGAGAAACAGAGCTGTGCCCACGGATTTTCTGTCGTCGAAACACCCGTTTCTTCAAAGCCGATTTCTGTACTCGGAATTCGATGATCATCCTCACTACGTCATTACTTTTACGCGTCATTTTATAGGTTAATTGAGGACGCGAATTCCTTAACGATTAGTTTGCGAAAAATCAATCGTCTCGTCTTCCAACGATTGCTTTAATTTTTTCAATTACCTTTACGATGTTTCGTGTTTTTTTTAAATAAAATACGAATTTATCGTCAATTTTTTCGATTTCTTTTATTCGTTACATTTCATTGCTACTGCGTTTTTGAAAAATACAAAATTAATAATGAGCTTAAAATATGCGCTGTAAAAAAATTAATTGAAATATTTAACACGAGGGATTTCGGAAGAAAAAAAATGGATGCGATAAAACACGTGTCCAACTACCTGAAACAATCGTTTTTCGAAAGAGTGATTAGTTTTGTCTGATTTTATGCCAATTATTTTTTGCGCGGAGCATTAACATCTGTTGCGAAAAAAAAAAACGAAAAGATATCGTCGGATAGATCGAGTATCTCAAGTGTTATTAATTATACGAGATTGCCATATAATGGCGTCGGGAGGGCGAGCAAAACAGATACGCTACAAGTGACCGCAAGTAGTCGCATCGAGTTTAATTCCGGAACGAAACGTCGAGTAGAAGTAGCGAAGGTCGAGACGGTGGACGACCCCAGGTGCGATAGCGGCGATTAAAAAAGTGGGGAGAGGCGTCCCGACGTCGCCGGGGGGCACTCCCCGAGCGGCTCTTTTCTTCGGAAGATTCTTCGGCTTTTCCGCCGTAATAACGATCTCGTGTTTGTCGAGTAAAAGAGAATTCAGTGTCAGCAAAAATGACATCAATGATGAGTCTCACAATAATAGCTACTGAATCATCGGTGAACGTTACACGGAACGCACCTTACGAATCGTCACAATACCCCACTTTTTTTTTTCTCAAACTCCGTATTACGCGCAGACGAACGATTTGACGAGTAGTTGAATGAAATACTCAATCTTTTATGGTACTAAATATAGAGAAAAGAAATTATTTATTTAAGTCTCGAAAGCGATAACGAGACCCGCGACAATATTGATTTGCGAAATATTGTTTTACAAAATGGCGTATCGATATTTTTCGAAGAAGAAACAACGAAAAATGATAATAAAATTTTAGCTCGTCGTAAATATAACCTCCAAATACACACAGATTTTCGGTCGCGTTAATTATCGAGAAAAAATATTATTTGCATAGTATCACTTCGAGATCCTTCTCAATTAATCTCTAAACGATCAAACTGATCGTTAAAGATGTATTGTGATTTGAACTCTTTCTCTCGAGTGTCTGCGATACTGGGATTAGGGATCATCGCAACGGATAATCGAGAATCAGTGGCCACTTGAACGGTAACAACGATTACAAGCTGTTGACACAGACTTCGCGTACCTCTTGTTATCGTTCGAGATCTCATTATCGATGTGGGTCTACGATAAACCATTCGCATAACTTGTGTCAAAAAAACATCTATTTCAGTAATCCCACATAATCGAGCTGTTGAAATGAATTAAAACGACTCGAACGATCGCTAGCGATGAAAAACAAATTGTTTCATTCCACTTCTGTAGTCTTCGAGTTAAGAACAAAGATACGAATCTCCGCGATACATTTTATTTAGCCATATTTTCTTGTTGTTTGAACAGTTTAAGAGTAAAGAACATTTTCGAACGTTCCGTTCGCGTCGAGCGATAAGAGTTAAAAATATTTCTTACCACATATAAAAAAGAAGACGAAGAGAAGGGATTACACACGCGGCGTAGACGTAGGTATATGACGTAGGAGTATTTCCGAGAGTACAGTGAGAAGGGTCGTGGGTTTTACGGTACGAGAGTTCTATTGAGTGAACGACGACTCGCGAATCCCCGTATCCCCGTACAGTCCCGCGCGTAGTACTGGATAATGTCGGTACAGTGCAGACGCGAAGTATAGCGTTCGCGAGGTCTGACTCTCTCGTGTACCGTACGCCACGCCGACGTACTTACGTTTCTATACACGGAAACTCTACATGTATATACATATGTATACTATACGTAGACGACCTGCGAAGAGTCTCGCTGGTTCGTGGCAAGTGGTAAGAGTCAGGCGCGGGTTAGACACACCGGGCCACTCGAGTCTGTCGTCAGTCGCCGCGCGGAGTCCGCCGTAGGAGCTGCGCTCTTCTGGCGCGTTTAAAAAACGTGCTTTTTACGAGTCACATTGTTCATTGTTTATAACAATCGATCGATATCACCGTAAATATATTGCCGTTGAAATAAAGGTGTTAAAAAACAAAAAGCTTACTATCAGCAGACGCGTTACGTGGATAGAAATAATAAGCGTTTCTTCGACTCCTATCGCTCGTGTGTTACGGAGCCGCAGCGATAAGGGAGTTTACTTAAACGAGTTGTATTTCTTCCGTTGCGCGTGTGAATTATACAAAAACATCGAGAACAACAATCAATTTTGTTGTTATAACAATAATATACACAGTTGATTTTGTATCGGTGAAAATAAATTTTCACTACAACGGTGTCAAACTGTCCGACCCAACCGCCACGTTCAGTTCAGGTAGGTAGCGACGCTGATTCACTTGTGTTATTGTTATTCGTTACGCGGTTTATTATTGAAGAAAAAAAAAAAGAAAAAATTATTCCTTTCGCTTCTGTACAAAGAGTCATCTGATTATTACATCGATGAAAATAAAAATATTTGTGTATTTCGTTCTTTTGTGTAAAGAGTGATACGATTATTGTCGTTAATTGATTGCCACGAGACGTGCCGAAGTTTGCACAGAATCGGCTTCGTGAATCTCGATATTTATTGACTTTAAATCGCAAATTTAATCGATTATCGAATTAACAAAAAAAAATTGACAATTTTTTTTTTTTTTTTTCGCTTCGGAATTTTTTTTTCTTCGACAATTTTTCGCGATTTAGTATTAGCGACGAGATTGCATCTATTATTCAAGAGTTATCGGAAAATGCACGTGGGAACGAAATCCACGTGGTTTCATCGAGCTGCGAATAGCTATATTCGTATATTATTCGTTATTCAATAATTCACGATTATATATTCGATTTTTCATTAAGAAGTGAAGCGCGTATTTATAGATCGAGAGCCACGTCGCTCTATGAACTAATGAAGTTTCCAAGAGACCCGTAATATACGTACGCGAACGGGTTTTGCATTTTATCGATTCGTAGCCGAGAAACGAGTATAGATCAGCCGGTTTAGCGAATCGTTCACAGAACACAAAACGTACACACTGACGGACGGACGGACGGACGGACACACATAAATGAGCGAGAGATCCGTTAGCGTGCCGTTGCGCTTGCTATGCGCGTTTCACTCGGATCCCGAGAGTCTAGCAACGCAGCGGCCCGAGAACTCTTGTGGTCGTGTGGGTCCGATCGTGTTGTGTCCGTCGTCCTTGGTAGAGTTTCTTTTATTACCTCGATTGCCGATCGTATCGAGGCCTTTCGCATGCAAACATCGAAACATAAGAGAGGGGGAGGGGGGAGGGGTCGCCCTTTCTATGATTTTTGATTCGACACTCTTGACGTACACGAGGAAGCAATTAAAAACGGTCAAACCTTCCGATGTCGAAATCGATATATACGAAATTAAATATCACGAACGCCGAAGATCTGTTTCATATGGGTATCAAATTTGAAATACACTTCTTGCGTTTCTTTTTAATAGTTTCATCTGTTTTTGCGATCTATTATTTTCGATCGTAACTGTCGATGCGCGCGAAAAATCCGAACTACTAAAATCGTTCGAAAGTTCGAAAGACACCGTACATTAGAGAAAAAAAAATTTCAAAATTAAAAAAAAAAAAATCTTCAAATTTTTTTTTTCTTTTTATTATAGCTTTTTTTATGATGAATTTTAGTCGATCGTTCGAATTTGAGAAAAAAAAAAATGAAAAATCGATCTGTGTAAAAGTTTCGTACAAAAGAATTCCTGATTTCGATGCATCGCAGACACGAAAAATAAAAGAAATCGGAACGGGTTTAAGCGAGGCGTGAATGTTGAGTTTAAGGAGTCGGGTGATAGCGCGATGAGGGAGTCGTCAAACACTGGTAGAGAAGATAGAAGCGATATCAGTGACGCTCGACTGGTGCTGATTTCTTTCTTCTTTTTATGTCTCTTGCTATTTCAGCGGCAAAGCTTGTGTGAGAACTTCGCCTTATTTGCCTGAATGTATTGTATATATACGTATATACATCGCTCTCTCTCATTCTACTTGTTTCATCTCCGTTATTCCTTCTTTTTCCCGCCTTTTATCTTTCTTCGGCACGACGCGAAATATTTTCCATCCTCATTTCTTAATCTCTGCATCTCACTTGCGCCCGAAAGATCGTTTCTCCCTTTTAAAGTCTCCCTCACTCGGCACCGGCGAGGAACTCGGGCTTAGCTTTGAATGGAGTGCCGGTTGTGCCTATCCTCGTTCTCACGAGGCAACCCCGTTCGCACGTTTCATGCCGCACACAGAAACCCTCCCGACGATCGATATAGAGAAACGTACGTACGTGAAATGCACGCCGCGGAAAAAAATACGACGCCTAAAGCGTTTCTTTTTTTTTTTTTGTTGCGTGTTTCTCGAGTTCGAGACGAGTTTTCGACATCGCGCAAAATTTCGACCGAAGCGAAATTTCTCATTCAAATAATGTCGAATAAAATAATTTTCTTCGTAATTATTTGAGAGGAAAGAACTAAAGTCCCCGCGAAAGATTTCAATACACAGCTCTTCACCAGTGACGTATTACCGAAAGAGTTGAGTCACTTCATTGATGATAATTTCGTAGTATGATGAAATCAGTGCTCTCATTGACCATATCGTCGGGCCGATACATTTCTCGATACTATATTCTCCGTGTTGAATTTCATACACGAGGAATAAAGTATACGTAGAATATATCGAGATATCGCGAAATATATCGAAATACATCGCGGCGTATATCGAGAAAAAAATTCCGCCGATGTTTCGGAATATATTTTTTTGGAGCTTTCGAAAGAAATGCTGCATAAAAAACTGTAAAAAAAAACATTAATTATAAAATAGTTAGTAATTTCGCGATAAACAATTGCAGTTGATAATTTATGGTAAAACACGTTTAATTCAAATGATTACGTTACTAATACGAAAAGACGAGATCGTCGAGATTCTCTATCGCGTGCACCTGCGTGCGTGAGCTCTATGGGTTGTTCTGACTTATTTCTGCGTTGCGTTGTCACTGCTGCGTATCCAGGTGAAGGTTGAAACTGTTCGCATGTGTAATACCGGTCGCCTGTGTAACAAAACGGAGACTCGTTCGTCTCGTCTCGATGCAGATTACCGCGTTTGCCACGCGCTCTTCTATTCCAAATTCGTGAAATTATTCAATACGAAATACGAAAAAAAAAAAAAAAAAATTCCATTGCTCGAAAAACTCTTATTGAAACAGCTTCGATTCGCACCTCGGACGATTTAGCGCGAACTCTGATAATCGGGCATAGTAGACGAGGAAAAGCTCATTACGATATCGCGAGCAGCAACAGTCAGTTATTTGCCTCTCGTAATTTATTCCGAGAATTTACGACTCAACGCGGATTATCCCGTGCGAGAGAAGCTTAGATTACGATGTAACGGGATGCTTGATGTCTCGACTTCCAGCGATTACCTATACGTCTTCTTCTTATTATCGTCAAATGGCTCCGGACAGCTTTTTTTTTTTTTTGCTTTTATTTTCATATTGATCATTCTGCGTGTGGAATATTGCATCGAAGATCGTGCATTTTAATAATCATACGATAATACGTTCGGAACGATACCAAGCGAAACGGTTAATTCCAGCGATAGGCGCCGTTTGTTTAAAAAAATATGAAGTAATAAACAACTTTCGAAAATATTTTTATGCAACAAAGTCTTCTGATAGGTTACAAAAGATTTTGTCATATCGCACACGCGGCTGCAATTTTTATGGAATTTTTTTTTTTTTTTTTTTTCCTTAAAAAGTAATTAACTTCGCCGATATCTCTTCTTAATACTCTTTAATTGCGTTCCACGAATAAGAAAGACTCCGAGGATCCAGCAGCGTCAGGCAAAATCCCCGCGGTGCGAACGAACCCAAGGCGAGGCGTTCGTTCTCTCATTCACGCAAATGAGACGATTCTTATCGCGGAACTTCCACGCTTTACCATTATTAAGCGCATTGAGTTATTCTCGGGTTATTAAGCACTAGGAACGTGCAAGTAGCCACATTATTTTTATTCTGTTTACGCAGGTGAATGTATTTCGACAAATTAACGATGAGGAGAGGAAAAAAGAAAAAAAATTCCACCGTAAAACGATTCGATCGAAACTGTTGATTTTGTTCCCCTTCTTCGACGAATCATCAATTTTTGTAAAATGCAATCGTATACACCTTCCGGCGACTGTAAAGTCCTCAATACGAATTGGTCACTCGTCCGTGCAGTTTGTTCGATCGCCTCGGTTTACCGAGGACGTTTACGAACGATCCATGGACGCCCTCCTCCTCCGTATGCACACCGACACGCAAAGCTTCGTGTTTGCCAGTGCGATTATTGTAACGGCGTAAATCAATGACCAATTAACGTCGCAGGCATAAACGAACGCCCCGGAGACGCCAATGTCGATGTATCGGGCCGATGAGCCAAGGAAATTCCTTTATACGTGTTCTCGGACATTTCTGCATTCTTATTCTCCATCGATACGATTAGCATAAGTCACGTAAATAAATTAAAAAACAGGAAAAGACGAGATTTCTTCGTGATTTTTTTTTTTGGTAATTTCTTTTTTTTTTACAATGTATCGCGAGATTCGAGTGGAAAATTTGCAGTTTTAATGGGTGTTTTCATATGATAATTAAAATGTCTATAGGCGCAAAGGTAATGAGGTAAAAAATGTGCACACATTAGAAGTAATAGGTTCGCGTGCTTCGGTTCGAATTTATGGAAAAAAAAAAATAGTAATAATTCGTTTCAACTGACGCGATGTATGTTTCTATCGGAAAAAATAATAATAGCAAAGCCTCCTACGTGTAAAGCAAACTTGTAGCTGCGCAGGAACGTCGAGGAACTTATTTCTCTAGAATAGTGGACACTTCGTTTCGTACTTAATTTCCATTTCAGTAGTAAGAGTCAACGTGCACACGAGCGATACGCGTTTTCTGACGTCCACCGAATTCCTATCGTTCGCGACGTATCGTTAATTATTTGGCTTGTATGCGCGTCCTATTATTGTGGACCGAAACGGAGAGGTGCAGCGGATCGAATAACAGAACTGTGTATTATGACGAGGCGTCGCGGCAATTAGAGCGTCTCAAACGGGGACTCGGCGGCATAGTATTGACGGTCCAACTGCCGCGATTGACCAATTCGTTTTTTTTTTTTTTTTTTTCTATTACACTAACTCTTGTGTTATTCGATAGAAATAGTCGTGCGTTGAAAAATCCTTAAAAAGAGTTGCGTAGAAAAAAAAAATGAAAGTGGATCGAAGTTTGTGGCGATAATTTGTGATACGAAAAAAATAATTTTTTTTTTATTTTTTTTTTCTTTTCGATATTATCGCGCGGACGTAACGATTACGATTTAGCGAAAGATTGATAGGATTTTCGTTTCCGATGGACAAGTAAATTTCGTTCTCTTCGGCACGCAACGTGAGTGGAGCGACAAAAAAACGTCTAATACGGAAGAAACGACCAGAAGCTTTCTTTTCGATACTCGATTGATATATACTTATCTGCGGACTCGACGAACCTCGCGTTATCGGGAATATCTCTCGATCTTGATATCTACAGTTTAATATAGCTCTCTCGTTCGTATTATTGTATCAAGGCGTACGATACTATATACCGTTGAGTAATCTCGCGATAAAATAAAAACGGAAGGTTCGACCAGCTGCGATACAGTTCAGTTTCGTCAGTCACGGACCGTACGCCTAACGGAACACCGGCGAGCAACGACCAAAGACAAGAAAAAAAAAAAAAAAAAACCGAAACGTATCGCGGTGTTTCTTCCTGTCGAGTCTGACTACCGCGGCTTTTTCTACTATCGCTATTCGCACAGATGCGACGCATCGTCACTCCTGGTAGGACGCATTTCTCAAGTAAGTCTTCGACTCACCGGAAGTCTGTCTCGGGTTGCTAAAGTATAATACCATTCGATTATATTTGCAATAGAAGAAACGAACGAAAATTTTGAAAGAAAAAAAAAAGAAACGGTAAAAAAAATGGACTGAACCGTCAGCGGAAAGGAGAGTCGCACTCGGTAATAATACGAGAACACCGGCAGTATATTCAGTGACTCGTGACACATTCGCAGAAGTTTACACTTTGAAAAGTAGCATTATCAGTCGCTGACCAATAGCCGGTATGACTAGCAAAACGGAAATAATTTATTTTTTAATGGTCTTTGTAACTTCACTGAACGACTGCGCTATGTCGGTTTACCGGTCAACTGTGACGGAATAATGATTTCGGTGTTAAATCACGAGTCGCGTTAATGATCCAATGTACTAATTTATGCGCCACGCAACTTTCCTTGAGTTTCGATAAAAATGCGAAAAACACAGAAACTTAAAAAAAAAAAAAAAATCGTTAAAATTTACTATATAAATGGAAGGTATTTGTAACTTGCGTCATTCAAGTTTAAATCGCTCACTTTGAACGGTATCGGTCGCAATAAAAAAAATATGTCGATTGTCTACCGCCGTTTTGTGTGCGCCGTACATATAAACGAGCGAAACGTTCGCGATATCGTCGTGAATAACTTCGTAAAGCCATGCAAAGATAACGACAAAGTCATACAGTGTAAAGACGAGCAATTATTAAGTGCGTAACTACTGATCATATTTCGTTTCGACGGGACTATTTCGAAACGATAAAAAATATTCATATTTTCGCGTTTGTTCGTCTTGTGTACGGAGTCTGTCAATTTCTCGTGTTTTCTTTATTATTCATTGTGTGTGTTTTCGTTTTCGGAGGTCTTACGCTCAATTAAATCGATGTATGTAGTATGTGCACAAGGGAGGGGGCAGGCAAGTGGGAGGAGTGCGAAAGAGTGAAATCTCGCGGTCGAGCCTCTCGATTGTCCTTGAAAATCGTGATGCAGTTTTCCTCTCTCGCTCTCTCTTAACCATAATCCACGAATGTATAATACACAGTACGGAGATAATAATTAATTTTCCGTTCACTTCGCGCGCTTGTTATCTTCTCCTCGTACGTAGCTAACTAGACGTCACGATCTCATACATATGTACTTAGGTAGAATTAATCTTCTATATCGTTCTAATATTCACGTTATATTAGCCACTATGACGATAAACTTTCGTCTACTCGTAAAGGTCCTGTGGCCATATTCACGCGAGTACCTTGGCACGCGATCTTTACAGAAATGTCCCAATTATTGACCGCTGCTAAATTATATCTTAATAATACCTAAAAATTGAAAAAAAAAAAAAAAATTCTGCGCTAATATAAAAAATTTAAAAAATAACAAAATTGGAAATGCTGCTGTTGTGGAAAAAATAAAAAATTTCGGGATTTTTCACGTTAATAAAATCGAAGACGGAGTTCTAATGGGCAACGACTGGGACACAGCACTGCGACGAGAGCCGATTCCGATGTTTGGTTAAAAAGCTCCACCGATCGAAATATGATAAAAATCACCAACTGCGCTTGCATATTCTATACGCGTGGTTGACATATCCTGGATATAATACGAACGGCAGGCACGTGGAATCGGTCGATATCACGTGAGAGCGCGAAACTAACGTGTGAAAGTTGCAGCAGCACCGGGCGCGGAGGGGTTTCCGAGAGAAAAAAAACTCGTGAATAATCGAAAGGGTAGAAGTGTTTGCAGCGAGAGGCGTGACGGTATATTAGCTACAGTGCAGGTGGACAGGATAATGAAGATACAAGGATCGATCGATTCTACCGGAAGTGAATTAGTCGAATGTTCTTCGCGATTTTCCGCTGTCGTTTTCCACACGCCGATTAAAGGAAACGATTTCTTTGCTATAAATACGATTGTTTTAATAAAATAAAATCGATTTATAGATTTGTCGACTAAATATTTATTAAAAAAAATTTCAGGACGTCTTATATATAATTAAATAAATTTTCTTTGAATTACGAAAAAAAATCACTTAATTTCTAAAAAAAAATTTTACTGAATACATTTTTTTTTTAATCAATTAAGTTTTTTAGTTATTGACTCTATTTTTTTTTGACAATAAAATAATACGTATTCGTTGCCTCATTAACGTTTGGCAGAAAAACTCGAATCAGCCGACTTTGGCTGACCTCTTTATTTTTCTACATTTTGAAATGTCAAGGCAACCTGCGTAGGTCCGACTATGACCTACCATTTCCACTTAATCACCTAGTTATTTAAGCCACAAAGCAACGTGCGTTCTCTATACAGCGATGAGTATCTATCACGAGGACGGTAAAGTCCTATCGTTCTTTTATCGTATATAGCGCACACTTCACCTCAATTATATTATCATAATTATTCTTTTTTTTCTTTTTTTCACCAATACATCGCGACACACACATCGAATATTGCAAATCGAACGGGAAAAGTGGAACACTCCGAACTGCGTCGACGACGCAAATACGATAACAGACACGACACTAAAATAGATAGGGAACGACGAAGCGGTATATATTCATTCTTTGCCCGCTACGTCGGGGTCTGTCTTTTTGCTTTCGCCTCGTTTTGAGCGAAACGTGTCACTCTCACTCTCGCCGAATGCGACCGCGCGTATTATTTGCTGTCGTTTCCATGTCTCGTCATCGTCGTACCTCCTCCACCCCCTTTCCACTCGGGACAATTCATCGACGGGGAATAAAACCGCCTAATAACTCTGCTTTTCTTACCAAAACTTATCAACAACTTCGCGCTTATAACTTTCTCCGGTGTCTGACCGAAATCGACCTTTACTACTACTCGCGAATTTATTTAGTATACGCGGAAAATAAAGTTTTCTTTAGTTTTGATTAATTATTTTTTATACGAGAATCAGATACACACAATGCGATATTTTTATTGTTTTCGCGATTTTATTGCTCCGCTTGCAGTTTACGTAATTTTTTTTTTTTTTTTTCTTTTTTTTGCAGCTATGTCTCTGGAGGAGTCACGACGTTCTCAGCGTCCGTACCGATATGGTATGGTATTACTGTGTGTCGGTGCGCTTATTAATTGGCTGGGATTAGCCGAAAATTACGTCGAACCTGTGCGATATGTTGGAGTGGCTTGCATTGTTGCCGGAGCTCTTCTCATATGCGCTGCTATGTGCTGCTGGCTTCACGCACCCCCGACGCGCGCGAGCGTACAAGCGCAACACACGAGTCATCCGATCACTGCTCAGGTAAATTTTAAACATTCATTTCGATGATTTTTTTCCGAAATATGTTGACCGAAATTTCACTTCCGGCAGAATTGCCTTATAACACGATATATAGTGACACCGCTACCGCGCGTCTCTTGATAGTAATAATAATAATTTTTTTTATGAATTTACAAAATATTTAAATTTATAAAACAGTTAAAATTAAAATAATTTTTTTTTTTCGATCTTTTAATTTTATGTAAATCAATAAATACTCAACTCGAAAGGTACTGACGATCTAAATAATTCAAGTAATATATTAATCATCGTGTCAATTTTTTTTTATGGTAAACGCAAATAAATGTTCGCTTTCCAATCGATTTATCTGAACCGAGTTTAGCGGTTAAGCCGGTTAAACAATTTGTCAAATTAATCGTGTAGATTCCTCAAATTTTTGAAAAATTTTTATACGCGTTCTTTCGCACGATATTTTTATAATAAAACAGCTTAGGTGAGTCACACGGACTATTAATCATTGCTTCTCGTTATCGTAAATTTCGTTACACAAAAAATACGCAAATGTTATAAATTGTGTCGGTTCGTTGACACCGGTCATCGTAAAAATGTTTCGATACGAACTTTTTTTTTTTTTTCATGACAATAACGCGAAGTAATAATAAATGATAAAACACTTGAGACAACAAACGGAGACTCGTAATTCAATCAGTTTGATATTTATTTTCAAATTTTGGATGACTTAATATAATAGTAAATTATTTTCATACGTAATATCGCAAGTCGCAATGTTCCGTGTATAATGTGTTGCATATTTTTACGTAAACAGATTGTATTTTTTTATTAATTAATAAAAAAAATTAACTCTTCCCAAAGATCGCGAAAAAAAAATGTCGATCTATAAATTTCAAGTCGTCTTATCGGATTTATAATTTTTTTTATAACACGATAAACCCCTTGGATAACCTCATTCAATATTTTAAATCGTTGCGTGTCGGCGAAGTTATGCGAACCAAACATTTTTTTTTCTAACTGCAACCCTCGTGTATATTTTTTTATTATTTTACCGTCACTCTCCAGCGCCCTCCGTAAATAAGCCATCGCTTCATCGTTGAATTACTTTGGACGCGAAGAACTCGAAAGGTTCTATAAAAATAACCGCAGAATCGTGGATTCTCCGGAACGCGACTTGAATACATGCATAGTTGATATTTAGTATGTCTATCTATGTATGTGTTATAAAATGCAGACACGCCGGTGCATCGACACCGCGGCCCCCGGAGAGCTTCAGCGAGAGTTTTACGTATGGAATTGGATTTCTCGTGTTTTTTTTAGCCCCCTATCCGTCTCTTTCGCTCCTCTTTAATTTTCATTCGCAAACTCCAACTTCTATTCGTTGTCTATAAATACGATTTCTCAATGTGCTTTGTACACACGACGATGTTATAGGATTGCCGTGGACTCATTCGAACTCTATGATGTTACGTGTATTTGCATTAACGCGAACGAGGTTATCGCGCAGAGGGGCGAATTTCGATCCCGAAAGTCCCAATTGCTAATAAAGTACATTAATTTTCTTACGGGACGAAGAAAATCGTCCGAACGGAGCTAAAATCCCCACCGACGAGGATCGCAAAACGTTTTTAGATCGATCCGAACGAACCCTCCGTACTTATACAGTTATTCGCTATCACGGAAATTTCCCCACGTAGCCAAACGAATATTCACAACGTTTTTTTTACTATTCCGCATCCTATCTCTCGGTGAGCTCTCTACGAGCTTTTCATCATCAATATTCATCGCGTCGCCCGAAGCTTTCAAAGCTCCGATGAGCAGGTGGTCTCTCCTGATACTATATACCTACCATTTTCCGCTTCGTCATTCATTCGAAACTTTTGTAAGCTCGCGAAATACAGTTGATACCTTTATCTCGAATTCAATAAAAGCGAAATAAAAGCATCTCGACGAGGTAAAAAAAAGAATTTGCTTTAACTTAAATGAATTAATAACTTCGTGACTATATAGACGCGAAAAAAAATCATTATTTGTAACTCTCGCGTGATTACGTTCCTCGGGTTTTTCGCATCGATATTTCGCGCGGATAATCTTCAACTTCCGGTCAAAACGACAAGCTGATGTGTTTTTTATTTAATTTATTTTTCACTAAGTCTTTAACTCGAAACTCAACTCGAAGAATAAATTTGATGCCTTCATCTCGAATTGGATAACCAAAAAAAGTGTATATTCTTATAGTTGAACTTTGTAATTAAATCAATTAGCTCAGTCGCTGCTATGGACGTCACGAAAAATCGTTACTCGAGGCTTTCGCGTGGTTACCTTTCACGTGCTTTTCCGGAGTAATTCGTGTTGGTAATCAGTCGCATTCGATCGAACGTATACTTTTTTGAATTTTTTTTATCTCGCGCCGTAAATCGCTTGCGAGTTATTTGTAAAAATTATGAAATTTTTTTTAATAATATGCTATTGCGTCAAAACCATTTTTTTTTTATCGTATTATACTTAATAATTCTTACGAATTCAACGGCCATCGTCACGCGTAAGACGCGATTTAATCAGCGATATCGCGAATACTACGATTATGTAGTATACGGCGCGCAATTTCGAAGGGTTGCGACGCGAGTTCTTATTTTCTCGGGTCATTCTTACGTAGACTAACACACGCAAAAGTGTGCTATAGATTGCATTGTAGTATCCATATAACGCGGATAGCGTGCTCTCCGAAAGAGGGTCGCGTAGCCGCGTTTAGAGACTCACCTAAGGATATTAACCCGAAACTATACGCTATAACGTAACTCGACGGTAGAAAATGTTCTATATTTATCGCAGCCTTTTGCCAGTTCCATAGATACCTCCCGTGCGGATATATTCTCACTGTGTTTTACACATCTATATAGCCGCTGACCGGCGGGGCTTATGTACCTCTGTTCTTTTTTTTTTTTTTTTTTCTGTATCTTTTAATACATCGCGGAGTCTCGATAATAATGGCGCTTCGTTTATACGTATAGACTGCGCGGTTTGCTAAAAGGGCGAGGAATAGAAAAAAAAAATAAGTTCAACGATAGAAACGTAACGTAAGCTAAGAATAAACTATAGTATAGCGTAAAGTGTAATGGTGCCTCGGGCCCGACGTAGTTTCTACGTCATCGCTCTCACAACTTCCCGGTTTTCTTCTCTTATCTCTCCATATATATCTCTCGCATTTACAGCCCTTCCCATTTTTTTTTATTCCATACCACGCGGCGGCTATAGCTCTTTTACACATATATATACATATACATCCCATCGGAAATGAGAACTCTGGTGCAATCAGTGCGCACTTCGTGGCATTTTCAACTTTAGTCATTGACGCGGTCGATGTATGTGTCGCAGACACATATGATTCCGTCGCTCTATCTATCGCGCTATCTATTAAATTATAACACGTATATCTCGGAGCTTAGATTATATTTTCTACGTCTCATGTACCTATCTTCGCGCTATACAACTTTATTACTCCTCCACTTGCCGATTCATTCTTCGCCCGTTAAACTTTATTACGGCTCCATGACAATGTGCAATGCTTATTTTTTTTTTTCGTTATTATTGCAGATCGACGATCCTATTCACGTAATTTCAATCGAAGAACCTTCGATACCAAATTCGAGACAAAAACCACCAGACTACGAGGCTGTCGCAGACGCACCGCCGAGCTACGACGATGCTATAAAACTGAATCCCGCGCAATTAGTTATGCCGAGCAACAGCAATAACAGTACAGCGGCGGGTACGACCACGACGACAACGACGACGCAACCGGTTGTTGTCAATGTACTCGGCACCGTCGGGACCGGTGGTCTCGGATCTGTTGAACCCACCGCTCCGTCGCCACCTCCTCCTTACGCGAGGTACGATTACAGTAAATAATTCAGGAATATCATAGTCATTGGTGCATTTCGCTTCAAGAATCCGTTGTTTTTATGCGTTTCAAATTTCGTCGCGTCAATTTCTCTCGAAAAATCGAAAAAAAAAAAAAAAATGGCAAAGTACCATTTTTTTGCCATTAGCCATTTTTGCCATTTATGAATTAATAAAAAAAAAATAATGAGAAAAAAAATTTTTTAATGGAATGGATAAACGTGTAAAAAAAAATTGGCAAAGTACCATTTTTTGGCCATTTGCCATTTTTGCCATTTATAAATAAATTAAAAAAAAAAAATAATGAAAAAAAAAATTTTTAAGTGGAATGGAAAAATGCGTAAAAAAAAATTGGCAAAGTACCATTTTTTGGCCATTTGCCATTTTTGCCAGTTATAAATAAATAAAAAAAAATAATGAGAAAAAAAAAATAAAAAATGGAATGGAAAAATGCGTAAAAAAAAAAATTGGCAAAGTACAATTTTTTGGCCATTTGCCATTTTTGCCAGTTATAAATAAATAAAAAAAATAATGAGAAAAAAAAAAATAAAAAATGGAATGAAAAAATGCGTAAAAAAAAAAAATTGGCAAAGTACCATTTTTTGGCCATTTGCCATATTTGCGAGTTTTAAATAAATTTAAAAAAATAATGAAAAAAAAATGGATCAAATGGAATATTGTTATTTATTTCGCTAATTTTGATTTTGCAGGTGAGGCTCCAGTATCGGCGTGTCGCAATCCTTAATGAGAACACGTTTATCAACGTCGAGCGTTCGTCGCGAAGCATTCGCGTCTCGTCAGTACGCTCGTGGAAGCGCGCGTGCCGATAGCAATCATCAATATCATTATCGTAGAACGTCGAGACTTAAAACGGCAACGGTTGCTGCGACCCCACGTTATCGTCGTTACGACGTAAGGCCAGCATCGTCAACGAGTCAAACGTCGTCGTCGGCGGCGGCGTCCGCTAACGGATCTAAAAGACTGCGAACCCGTGGTGTTCACGTGCTCTACGCACACGTGCCGTTCGTCGAACGCAACGCCGTAGTTTCATCTTGAGACATTCTCGTCACCAATGAACAAAAAAAAAAAGAAGAAAAAGAAAAAAAGGATCGAGAGAGACGATCGGGAGAGATATCTGCGTATCGTGAATTGAGCGAAAACGATTTGAAGACGTGAAACATCGAATTACGATGTTCCGCGAAACACGTGACATTCGCGATCGATGAGTATCGAAGTGTTAGACGCTGCGCGATGAACGTAAATGCGTGAATAGCCGGTATGCACCGGTGGAAACCTGTAAATTGACATAAAATCATTCCTACGTCCTCGTTTTGCGTCGTTATCGATTTCTCTCAGTCATTCAAAGACACTGCGGGACACTTTCCTGCTGATGAAAAAAAAAAAAAAATACTACACAATCATTTTTCATCCCGATGAATATTTATAATCGATTATTCTCAACAATCGAAAAATATTGTGTGATTTTTTATAACCGACGCTCATTCCCATTGTGCGACGTTAGTATAAAATTTATTATGAATAAATGAACGACCAGTTTCTTTGAAATTGGATATGTATCGTTTTATGTAACGTTGACGCAGGTAATTAAGAAAGAATGCGCGTAGTGCAACGATCTAGAAAAGCGTGAAGACGACTTTTTTTTTTTTCGTAAAAAAAAAAAAAATCATCGTATTATTTCGTATAGAAAAAGTCTGTGTATCATAGACTCGAGAAATATGTATTATTATATAGTTTTTACGATTATAATAGAGAATCAGGGTGCGCGCCTAAGGAGTACCCGTTGATGATGAAAAAAAAAAAAAAAAAAAAACACGGAGTCACACTAATCGATACCCTGCCATTCGTCTTAATTAATAATGTACGGGAAGTACACACGAAAATTGTAATTGAATAATGTATTATGTATATAAATTATATATATATATATATATATTATATATACGATTGTAAGTGCAAAGAAACGAAAAGGAGAGACGCGAAAGTCCGTTCCTTTTTCTATTGTGATGTTTTTTTTTACTTCTAAAAAATAGAAACTATGAATGATTAATTCATAAAACTTCGTTTGTCAAATACTACTGATACAACAAATTTATTTAAAAATTTGTTGTGTAAGGAGTTTATGATAGTCGAAAAATTATAACTTCTCACGATTCTTTTGTAAAATAAGAACGCTTCTTTTTTATATGGACTGAATAAACATTAAAAAATACGAGAAACAACGAATTATCTATTTTATTTCATCCCTCGCAATTTTTTTTATTATCTATTTTATTTTTTTATTTCTGTTCGTTCGTTTTTTTAAATTTTTTAAATCTATTTTATTTAATTTCTCGCAATTTTCTTTGCTTTCGTAAACCACTATTTGCTGATTTTGAATCATTACATATTTAGATTTATTTTTTTTCGCCAAAAGATCGATATATCGAGTTTATCGCGTCACATATACGATCGATCGAAATATACAGAAGCTTCGGCAACTGCTCCATAAGTTAGAATGTCTTTATTGTTTATTCTTATTTATAATACACTGATTGTACATTATTTTTTTGGTTTACTTAAAATTACATAATAATAGTGTAAAATGCTACTAAAAGGTGCTGAATCGAATGAGAAGAAACGAAACAAGTAACGAGAATGGATTCATCGATAAATACCCTTTATTCAATGGGAGGTAACATTTATTCTTACTTAAAGCATAACTATTTAAACTTATAATATTCGTAGAATTTTATCAACGGCAACAATAATTCGTGACAATCATGAGGAACTCAACTTTAATAGTGGATTTTATTTTTTGTTTTTTTTTTTTTCCTTTTTTTTTCTTCAAGTCGAATATTCGAATGATTTTATCGTTAATTACAATTGATGTGACACACGAAAGTCGCGAGAGAAACTTTCGCGATCCGTGATATCGATCGAACGAAATGAAAATTACGCGAAATTTCTCTCGCGCATTATCGGCGGCGTGCTGAAAAATAAATTAACATCTTACGACGAGAACAATAATGAATGGATGATAATACCAATAATGTTTCGGACTAATTGTAATTGTCGTTTTCACTATGGCTAATTGTTTAGTTTTTTTTTTATATTACTCTCACTACACGGTGCTGGTTAAAGTATATCGGCTGGTTGTTTCTTTTTTTTTCAAGTTAAATCGTTCATTCCGTATGTTTAATTTTTTTTTTTTTAGGTTTTACACAGGTAAATAATTGATTTTTGTTCTATTACTTTATTTACATTATCACGTTCTAAGTAGCAGTGGTAAAAATCATTTTTCTCGTTTTTTTTTTTTTTTTTTTTTTTTTCATGTAATACGTTGATGACGGTGTGCAGTCGCGTTTGTCCAATCGATGGGCTAATTGTCTCATTGAGACAATTGGGTTCTTCAGTTATTATAGAATTTGATCAAATTGTTTTCGTTTTCTTTTTTTATCGACTGTTATTCTCATACCGGCGATGATATTTAACTATCTCGGATTTCGATTATCACTAATCGTCAATTTGTCTGATCGTAAAATCATCGAAAGACGTCGATGTCGATCGACTGCTTGTAATTTTTCGTTTTTTTTTTTTTCTCTATGTCGATTGCGATATTCAATGGCAATTCCAATCACGTATTTACTTGGCTAGTAGTTACAATGTTGTATACCTTATTATTATTATCATCGGCATGTTACTCGTATTTCCGGAGAATTTTTATTTTTTTTTTCGCTTTTTTTTTTTCTCCTTGTCAAGGATCGGCGGAGGGTACAGAAAGCTCTCATCCTATGAAAAATTTAATTTCCGGATATCGGGACATTGAGATTCAACTGATTGGCCCGATAATTCGTCGAGAATCCCTCTCTCACTGTCCCAAAACGAAATATTTCCGATCATATATCGATAACAGCAACGCAAAAAATACGTTCTTTTTTTTAGTTTTTTTTTTTCTTTTTTTTTTTTTCACAACGAAAGATATATAACAATAGTGAGCAAATGTTATCACTGAGCAAAACGAATCCTACGAATAAAAGTTAAAATAATAATATTTGATAATAAAAACGAAAGAGGGCTTTGATCGATGGTTGTCGTAGTTATTGCACATTTCCCAACACCTTCCGCCGGGTAAGAAGGTGGCATTGTTTATTCTTTTTTCGTCGTTTTTCTTGTCTTCTCACGTTTTTCGTTTAAATATATTATTCATTAATACCCTTTCGTGTAATTGATTCCGCGGCAATCGAACGCGATTTATTTTTCTCGCATCGCAACGCTGAGATCGAGGAAATTCGACCTTTCGACGTTTTTTTTTTCTTATTTTCACTCTTCGATCGTTCGCGTTTCTTTGGCAATAATAAATTCGTTACAATATACACCTTAGAGACGATTAAAATTCGACGGGCCGCCACCAAGAATTTCAAGGGCTTCTGTTTTGTTTTTTTTTTTTTTTTTTCACAAAGCCTTTTTTTTTCTTTCCGTGGCACTTATGAACTATCCGACAGCTCTCCTCTCGATAACGATAATCATGATATCTCGCAAGTGATTTTTTGTTTTTTGTTCTTTTTCGTAATAATTATATATACAATTTATGGACAATTCTCGGCTCTCGTAGACCTTCGGTCACATTTTTTCCCTCTTTCTCTCTCTTTTTCTCTCTTCGATACTAATTGATTATAACCCTTTTACTAAACGTCTAATATCTGTATAGTAGGGAATAGTAGGGAGCTGTAGCGATGATTTTTCTTTTAAGTTACTGTAAATATATATATATATATGTATATATATGCATAGAGATCGTAACAGTGACGTTATAGGTGATAATTATTCCATGAATCTTAGCGCGATGGGTGATCGATTAATTGAGTTTAATAATTAATTGAGTTTTTTTTTTTCTTTCGGAGACGAAGAGAGATCAATCTCTCGGTGGATTTTTCGCCACCGACGATTCGCGGTTATCGCACAATCGTAAATTGCCGATTCCGCTCGTAGGGGCCGCGGGATTTTATAACGCTAATTGTTCGAACGATTATGCAGCCTTTCCAAGGAGCGATATACACGTTTAAGCATAAGATCTTTCATTTCTTATTCTCTTTTAGTTTTTTGTTTATACATCCCACTGATTTTCCACTGATTTTCCAGCGTATCGATCTCTCACTCGTCGTTTATCGTGTATATAAACGTATCGCGATATTCTCGTTAACTCATGAATTCTATTTACAATGGGACCCGATCGGTCGATTATTTACAATCGAAAACAAATCTCAATTTTGTGAGATTCGAATTTTCGTCGTTTTGGATTTTAGTTGCGAGCAAAATATAGTCTTCTAAAACACTTTCTTAATTTTTCATTTTTTTTTGGCCAATTGAGTTGAATTTTTTTTGCGAGTATCGCAGAGCGTTTAGAAAATTATATTTTGCCGCTTTTTTGTCATTTTTTTTGACGATCGAATTTTCGATATTTGGTTTTTTTTTTATTTTTTTTTTTAGCACCTGTTGCCTCGAACTTTTGTTTGTCTTATCTATCGAGCGCGTCGTTTTGACTTCGACGCGCTTAGACTCCGATGGTTCACGCAACTGAACGAGAGAGCGAAGGGTGATTTGAATTTTTTCTTTTTTCTATTAATTAATCAACAAACGCCGTTGAGCGATGCTGACACGATTGATATTTTCCTTAAGGATGGTCTCAGATGGGCGTTGGTAGGACGGTAAAATCCTGAAAGGCGGTTTTCACGGATTCGTATATCGGCCTGTTGTTGTCGTCGGCACAATAGCCATCGGGTGTGTAGAGAGTCTGCAGTTTCGTAAGATAACTGTCGAAATTTTCGTGACTCATTTTTTCCTGATGCGCGCCACCCGGAGCGTTGGGTATTCGCACGTGTTCCAGGATCGTTATCACGTTCTCGCGCAACGAGTGATAGTACTCTTTGAGATTGTTGTTTCGATGAGCGATAACGTTCGTCTCCTGAAATGGAATAATTTAAAAACTGAATTAACAACAGCCAATCATCAAAATAACGTTAACTATCGGCTTAAAAGTTTTTCTCGCTTCGATAAACAATTTTCATCCCCTTTTATCATTTTTTTCATCGTTAAAAGTTAATTTGTTAACTTTCACGCGCATAATAATAATTTTTTTTTTTTTATCGTCATTGAGAACCGAAGGAAACTTTTGTCTCAGCGATCGGTCGAATAGATATTTTTTTTTCGAGTGCTTTTTTTAACCCCCATTTTTCGGTAAGGTATCGATGGAAGATAATAGTCGACCGAACGCTGATATTCGAGATTATAAATTCCATAGTGTACCGGCTGAGCGGAATATCTCACCTTGTCGCCGTGTTTCAACTGATTTTCCATAGTGGCGATATCGGAGCGCAGACGCAGAACCTGGGACTCGACACGGGCGTTCTCTCTCTGTAACTCGGTGATCTCTGCCTCCAATGTGTAGAGATCCTCGCCCTGACCGGCGACACCAGCAGGTCCGCTACCGCTGGTACTTCCCTGACCCGCACCCAACGGACCACCCTGAGCCGGACCACCGGCATCCACCCCTGAATCGAGATACAAGCTCCGTTTAACGCAACGGCTCCGACTAAAATAATCTTCTACCCCCTCGCATAACGAAATTTACCCTCTCCTTTAACAAATATAACTCTCCTTCACTCTACCCCCGTCTACCCTTCCTTTGTCCTGCCGCATAGATAAACGATAATCAACCCTTAACCTTCGCAAAACCGAAACGATATTTGTCTCGATGTTTATAAGACGTTTTTACGTGAGACGAAATGTTGATTCAAAAAAATTTTTTAATAAAAAAAAAAGTTCGTAAATTTTTATTTAAAAAAATAATTTAAATCAAAATTTCATCTACTTGTATAAAAAAATCTCATAGGCTTTGAAGATTTCTCAAAATTAAGATTTCCCATGAAAATTATCTTTTTTTCGAAATACTTTACGATGTAATGATCAGTTAATATTTTTTGAAATCGTTAAATGAATTTGGAAGCATTTTTTTTTTTAGAATAACGATTAGTCTCGATAAAAATTTTCTTTAGTTTTATTTTAAACAAAAAACTCAAAATATTATCTTTAACTGTTTGTTTGCTTTTTTTTTTTGCGGACAGAGACAAATCTACGTATTCTTGGACAAGATTTCCTCGCTCTCGGGGGGTTTGAAACTCAATACGACGACAGTGGTTTTTATTGAATATTCATAATTAAAAAATTGGCACTAAGGGGGCAAAGAGCGAGAAATTCTTACCAGAATAACGTGAAAATTAATCGATAATAAAATAATTATTAATGCCGTATGTGCAAAAAGAAGGCGAAGGGGATAAGTGATAGAGAGACAGTGAAGATGTTCCGAGAGTCGTCCTCGATAATCGAATAATTGACAATTGATCATTGAAAAAGTTGGGTGCGATGCAGACCTGCTGGCATCGCAGCAGATTCGAGGACCTCGTCATCGTTAGTGCACACTTCGTGTTTTACAAATTGTATATATAATTATATATATATAATATATATGCTATAAATAGATTTAAATATCGCGATTGTATCGCCAAGTGGTGTGCGAGGATAAGGCGTCTTGTAGCGTTAAAACAATACTATATATATGACAAGTTATATATATATATGTGATAGCGAGCAGCGATATTTAAAATAAATATATAGGGTGGTTTCAGTGGAGAGGGTTGAATCAAGTGAATTCCTTTTTTTTTTAGCAACTCCTGTTTGCGATATTCTCGATCGAGCGGCTATACGTGAGATCTACGAAAGAGAGCGCATACGTTGGTCTTCACCATCCGGAAATTCCAACACGTACACGAGTGCTCTCTCGGTCCTCGCTACGACGCTCTGGAGGAGGGTAGGAATTGTTGTGGGATATTCAAGGATTTTATTTATAAGGGACAAGTAGCGTGAGGTGCCATCATACCAGATAACAGAAGAACGAAGGAAGACTCCGAGTGTTGACGATCGATCGTAAACTATATTTTTATAAATTTAATTTCAACAGATAATCGATATATATCGCATCATTTCGACGATTTTTTTTTTTTTTTTTTTTTTTAAGGCAATTTGGAAGCTGTTATCGTGACTTTGCCAACACTCGGATGTCGTTTCGTACATTAAAGACACTCGTGTGTGAATTTTTGTTGTTGCTGTTGTTGATTGATTGGTTGGTTGGATTATAATAATTATTTTTTTTTTCTTTCTTTTTCTTTTGTTACGTAACACCGAGAAAAAACACATAGAAACAAGTGGCGAGTACGTCAGTCCCTTACCTTCAAAAGTAAATGTTCTCCTCAAAGCTCAATGACAGGAAAGGAGGAGCTGATCGTGAATCCCCAGAATAAATCAGAATAGATTATTTTTCATCGTCGTAGCGGCATCGTCGGTCTTTGGACTTTTTCGGAACAATCCTTTTTCTTTTATATATGTATATATATCTCTTGCACACAAAAAAAAAATACTGTACGATAATAAACGAGAGATATATAAGATTCGGGAGGGAAGGAGTGGATATATAATTCATACGTTGAAGTTGAAGTTGTTATTCTACTCGCGGCGTTGTGTAAAAACGTCGATGGTATCAAAGCATCCGGTTGATCATCTTCCTAATCTTCTTCGAGTCGGAAAACAATAACTGCAACGTTGAGGATCGATAGGGTTGGGTTTTTGGAAGGTAAGGATATTTATATAAAGATTTTTCATTATTTTTGTTACTTAAAGTTATGGAGAAAAGATTTTTTTTTCTTCATCAGGGGAAAGGTATCGGGACATAGAGATGGGAAATGGAACTTCGATAATCTCATTGGTATGACAGCACATCATTGCGTGGATAGCAGAGCGGGGTGATGGCATAGCACAAGGTTCCGATTTATACTATACATTTTTGTGTTGCATGTAGTGTGTGGAAAATTTTTAAAAATTAACGAAATTTTGAGAAATTATTTACGATAAATCGGATATTCGGGAAAAAATCTGTTTTACCAATTGAAACAAAAAAATCTCGAAATTGTTTTTTTTTTTTTTTCGAAAACATTTTTTGTGAGGAATCAAAAAAATAGTTAAAACTCGCCGTCGGTAATTAACCGAAAAAAAAGAAAATGGAAAATTGTGAAAAAAAAATTAATAAAATTTTGGAAATTTGTGTACACGTGTATATGTGTGTTTGTGTGTTTTTAGATTCGTCCAGATCTCGTCACGCCGCTCGAGGAGGTTTTCACTCACGTTTCCCCGATCATCTGTGGCACTGACTCGCGATAGTCAGAATTCGCAATATACAAAATTTTTCACTCCAACAGTGATTAATCAGCGAAACGATAAGAAAGCTCGAGATATCGAGATTTTACTTTAAACACGACGATAACTTTCTTTTTCTTTCTTTCGTCATTTTTTTCGTTTTTTTTTTAAGGACGGAATTTTTTTTCTCTTTTTTTCAACCCCCGCCACAACCCCACGGATTGTTGAGTTATTATTCCTCAACTACTACGTCCTCACCGGTGATTCCTTTGCTGTACATACTGGTCATGTCCTCGAACTTCGGTTTTTTGATCGCGTGACCGGCGATCGGACATCCGGACAGTGATCTGTGTGTCGAGAATGATCCATTGATGTGTCCAATACCGTCGCATCCGGGTGTCGGACAGTTGACACCTTCGAATTTCATTGCAGTTGCGGCCGCTACTGCGGCTTTGTGCTGTTCCACCGTTCCGCCCGATTCCAATACTCGCATCTTGTTACGATTCGCTATTGGACAACCGGAAGCGCTGCAACAGATCGAAACTCTTCGATGTTTGCAATGTTCAAACATATGAACTTTCGTTGCATAGTATTTTCAACTGTTGACGATCGTAAAAAAAGATCGATTTTCGATTCTCGAAGACCACAAATATATCGGTATCCCGATCTTCAACAGGTTTTACTCGACTTAAAATTAATATTCATTTATCATTTGCATATTTTAAAAAATGTATTTACATTTCAATTAATACGCCGGAAGCAGAGAAAAAAAATTGCGAAATTTTGATACCAATGTCGCGTATCGTATAATAGCTAAAAACCTTAAGAATTCGGGTTCACCGTCCATGTGATCATCGAGAAATAAATCGAAGCAGCTTTTTCCTTACCTACGATGCGACAAAAATTTGCCAGTTGCGTGTCCCGAGCCGTCGCAACCGGGAATTGGACATCTGTAGCCGAGTAGCGACAAGCATCATCACCATACATCCCGCATAGAGGATAAGATGCGATAGAACCCGAGTGAGGGAGATAGGTAGCGTGAAACGAGCGGAAACCACCACATATTAGTCAGCGTCTTCGCCTTAACTCGAGGGGTTAATAGAAGACAGGGTTTGCGAAGGGGAGAGCGGGGGGATGAGCGACTAAGGGAAATTCTCCCCTTCCGTTTCAGCTCGTGGTTTTCCACCAAAACCCCCTCCTCACCCCTCCCGCTGCCAGCATGAATTTAGCTTTAATGTTTCCGCGAATTAAAGCCGAACGAGCGATCGATCGATTTTCCAAAATTACGCGGAATAGCAATTAGTTTTGTTAATTTGAAAGTATTAATCGTTAATCGATTGCTGAGAGGTTAGTAGAAACTTTGGTAAAAAAGATCGATATGCGATTTCGATTAGTATTTAAAAAATTTGTATTTCGTATTGAAATAAGTATTTTAAAGATTGTATACTGACCTCAGAGGTTCCGAATCCTGACCATCCCGAGGTTTGCTCTTTGGCTTATTTGCTCGCGGACAACCCGAGAGACTTCTGTGCGAACTGTAGTTTCCGGTAACGTGTCCCGACCCGTCGCATCCGGGCGTTGGACACTTTAATTCTTGCGAATGCGCCTGTATTTGCGAACGATCCGCTCTCGGACATCCGGAAAGGCTGAAAAATTAAATAATAAAAAAAATAATTATTTGAGATTATCGATCGATTCGATATTGTTGCAGAAATATTGATTAATTTCGATTGCTCTTCGAACGTCGATCCTCGTTGTCACGAGCGTATTTACACCTCACGGAGTTCCTCGCAAACTCGGAAATGGTACAAAAAAATTCAATTTTCGTATTACTTTCGAAAAACCATTAGAAATCAATGGGTTTTTGTTGTGGGATGTTGAAAAAAAAAGTAATCGGAGATTAAAATTTTATACCATATCCGTAGAAAAGTTTCGCAAGCAAAAACGATTTTTTTTTTTTTTCATCGGCAAGTCATCGCATGCATTCGTGACGTTGCCAGAGGATGCGATGGACCGAGTCGATCGCGCGCGATACTTACGAACTTTCGAAAGGTTAAGAATTTTTTTTATTTCTAAAATAAATAATCGAATGAACATCTTAACGGCTAAAAGTCGAATGAATCTGCATGCAGCAAGTGGCAACGTCTCATTCCATTTTTTGGATCACTCATGAGGTGTACAACTCGTAGAGCGTTTAATTTATCTTAATTATTTCGATAAATTTTCTTGATATCTTGCGTTTGATTCGGATCTTCGATTAATGTAACGCTCTCGATGGAAACGTTCGAACAGACAAAGTTCTTAAACTCTAAGAAAAAACATCGAGAAGGGATAGAAAAGAGAGCAGGAAGATCACAGTCACACCTGACCCCAATGAAACTCACATTGCCAATTGTTATTGCGTCTCATTCTTTAAAAATCGTTCGGCATAAAACGATTTTTTATATTTGCAGCACAATCGTTAAGATTCTCACTTGTCATCGCTACGAACCGGACATGGGTCACTGACAAATAGTTCGCTAAGAACTAAGCTGCCCACTCGAGCATTTTGTAGGCCTCAAGCATTTCGTAAAAAAAAAAAAAAAAACGCGTTTATCGGATCAGACGATGTAATGTAAATAATGTGTTATACAAGGTTAATGGTAATAAAATACAAAAACGACGATGATTTTGTCATCCCTTTTCGTAGGGGTCGGGTCTATAGGGTTGTGGAGGGAGACGATACGTCATTCAAACACGATCTCAACTACACACCATTTTGTTTTTTTTTCGTAAGGTATTAAAGATATTTTAAAGGGTTACACAGAGAATTAAAAGTGTGGAACAGATATAGAATATCGAACATATGAATAATTGTGCGAATTAGCAAATCCACGAAGTATTTCGAGAAAACTTATAAGGGATTTAAATTTTGTATTGAACGACTCGGAGGGTATCTGTGGGAGTCGTGCGGAGGTTAAGGGTAAAAAAAAATTAAGGGACCGAAAACAATGCATGCTTCATAAATTCGTATCCAAAGACAGTTAAACCTTAATAATGAACAAATAAAAACATATGATATAAGTTTGACGAAAAAAAAAAAAAAAAAAAAAAAAATTGGGGAAATTCGATGTCAGATGATATTTGGAGGCCTTGCCTTCTGTGGGTAGCGTAGTTCCCCGAGATATGACCCATGCCGTCACAGGAAGAGGTGGGACACTGTATGAGCTCCTTGCCGTCGCGGCCCCGTGGGCTTCCCCGCGGTGAGTAACTCAACGATTGCCTCTTCACATTCATACTGCGCATCGAACAGATCAACAACTCCTTAACGCCCTTATCCCTTATCATTCATACTCTCTCGTAAATAACTTGAAATACTAAAGAAAAAAATCTTCTTAAACTCCTATTGTTATTTATCATAGCTTATCTATTATTCCGCGAGCGATGATGACCGTAAAAAAAAAAAAAAAAAAAAAACAGCCCTTTAAATATTCCCGTGAGTTCGTTGCGGTTGAAGTGCGCCTGGAGCCTGTTGAGTGGCAGACGATTTTCGAATAGAAAGGAAGAGATGAAAGCTACGTGGTCAGCTTGCGGAGTGTTTCTGCGAACGGTATTCTCCGCTCGGCGATTCTCAAGCTTCTCACCGTCGGGGGGGTACGGGCTTCCGGAGGATAGTCCCGATTTCGCGAGACGAGGTTGATGGTTGGTTGGATGAGGCCGAGCAAGCGATGAGAAAGCTTGAAACCTGGATGACCCTTGAGTGGCCGCGATATTGCCAGGGCGAAGCCAGTGAGCTTCTCTACCCCCTCGGAGTAGTCCGCTGGATGCTAGAAGGGGAGAAACAGGAGAGGGGGGGGGGAGGGAGGAGGGCTGCCGGAGGACTTGAGTGCAATCACGCCGTCGGCGTACCTCTACATCGACTGGTCTATCCTCTGGCTTCGGGGATTCTCTGTTACCCCCCTCGGTACCGTCTAACCACTTCTCTCGGCCGCTCTTCCGACCTCTTCTCCCCAATTTCTCGCTCACTCTGCCGCGTCTCATACAAGAGCCAACGATGTATATAGCACAGCAGAGGAGATTTCGTCCTCTTTCCACTTGCGTATAGCTATGATAGACGAGATAACGGCCTGTCCTCGAGCCGATCTCGACCTCATCCCTAACGAGCTAAATCCTCGTACGACGTTGAGCATCGACCATCCCAACACCCCTGTCGTTATACCAAATTAATTCACCACGTCGATATAAATCCCGAGGGGGTTGAACTCTCTTCATTTTTCTACAATTCTCGTGTACGGAGAGAAGGTTCCATTTTTTTTTTTTTTTTTTGCCGAATGCATCGCGTATGTTGGGGGATCGGTGAGTTAAATTCGTGAGAGATAAATAATCGGAAATAACGGAGAGAGTAAATGGCAGCTGCCACAGCAATAAACGTCGAAGTCCCGGCTGATACAAGGATACTACAGTACGCTACGACTAGCAACAGCAATATAAACGTAATACGGTTAGGACCCGAGTTTTCGCTATATTAAGCGGTTATATTGGCTTCGGCCATTAATAACGGTGAAGTATCGCTATCGAATCCGCTACCCCTCTGGAATACGAGGAATAACTCGGTGTTCAGCAACGAATGAACACAATTTTTGTATTTATTTCTATTGTACTTTTTCAGTATCGAAATTTAATCTAAAAAAAAATTGAAAAACGACGTTATTTCAAGAATAAAATATGAAAATACACTATTTATTGCGTGTAAAAGTTAATGCCTATTAATTAATAACTTTGAACGAAGATAAGAAGTTTCGGTGTTTAAAAAAATCGACTTTCGGACTTTCGACTTAATAAAGTACGAGAAATATGAGAACAGAAACGTTTTATGACGAATTTCGGGGGATCGTGAAAGGGTTGAGTGCCTTTCGGATCATCGAATTTCGATGGGATTCAAAGGCAAGAAAGAGGGAACGGAAAGCCAACGACAACGCAGCAGTTTCTCAGAGGCATCGCGCGCGCGAATGTGTGGGTTCCGTCCGTTTTCGTCGGTTCTTCAGAGGCCCCGCGAGACGGCACGACGAGGTACTCGCACCCCCCGTCGTAATCCAGTGCGGTGGCAACTGATTATACCCCGACTCCTCTCGGTGGGTTGCGCGTTTCCCGCGGTCTTATCCACCCTCGCGCTTGTCTCCGTCCCTTCGTTCCTCCTTTACCTTCGTCCCTTCTACTCTTACTATTCTACCCACCGGTACGCGCGCGTCTCCAGTCCGCCTATACCATCCCGAGCTTTACGTCAATTAGAATAAGGTTGGCACTTTCGTTACGAAGAGTAATTACTTTAATTAACAAAATGGTAGCGATGGAAGCGCCGCGGTATGCCGAGGTGCGGTGGGCCAACGGGTTTGGCTCGTCGATGAGAATCGCTGGGCGATCGTCTTCGCGCTTTAGCTTCGCATTGCAACATTTCCACACATATGAAGCGCGCGTAAAAAAAAACCTGATATTTGCGTTTTCACGATTTCTGGAGACATTTTGGAAAGAAAAATTTTGTACGGTCAGTCAGTGAAAAATAAGAATCTAATGCGCTTAGAGCGTCGTGTAAAATAATCATTACGCTTAGCTGCCGCATTCACCGTTCGAACGAGCGAAGCGACGACCCTTCCGGGCCGCTAATTAATAATCGTTAATTAAAATTCGATTTCACAGAAGCGAGTCTTACCCGTCATCCTTGCCGGAAGGCTTGTCGAGGCCACCAATCGTATGCTGCGGTGGCGGCATACTGTAACACGGCGCTGGTGTATAACCGGCGGGTATCTGATAACCCGACGTCACTGGTCCACCGGGATAACTTCCGCCGCAGTTGTAAGTCGCCGTCGGATAAGGCGTGTAAGTATTTCCAGGATACTCGGCTTGGACACCGGTCATTCCGTATCCGGGATGTGGACTCATCGGACCGTAAGCTAAAAATACGAAATATTGTGAATAAAATTTACGATAATTGACCTTCAAAAATCGGCACATTACGGTTCGAGAAATGATGAAAAAAAATTTCAATTACTATTTACAATGGAATATTTCTTTAAAAAAAAATTGTCATAAAAGATGAAAATGGCAAAGTTGCAAAAACTTGACTCCGCGTCTATTCGTATTTCCTCCCCGCAGTTAATTTACTTTTTTCGTTCGACGGAAAAAAATATATATATATTCCGTTTTATCATCTCACTCTCGTGTATCGTTGAGTCCACAAAAAAAAAAAAAATAATAAAAAAAAAAATGAGTACAGTATGTTGGCCGTCGTAGAAGCGTCGAGCGAATTGTTGAATTGCTAACGTCAGTAGAAAAGGGACGTGCGTGTGCAGACACCGGCGTAGTACGCGCGTACTGTCGCGTCTCGTCGGACTCGCACTCTCGTTGTATTCGAATGTTTCAATTTCAATAACTACTCCCCCGCGTCCTCGTCGTAGTCCACGGACAATATTGCGCCGTCGTTGCTCTCGTTCTCTTTTCACTCCTACCCTCTCGTCCTCTCTTCATTCTCTGTACAGCGGACGTTCCCGGCGCGCTCACCCCTCAACGTGTACGCGAAATATTGATAATTAACAATGGCCGTGTTGGCCGGACGAGAAGTGGAGTGAGAAGTCGCCTCTCGCAACTGTTAGCACGAGAGTAGAGCAGCACACCTATAGAGCAAAACCGGGTATGATATATCCCGACGTTACGGTATGCATATGTGCCAAGGCAACGGGAGAGATATGGAGGAAAAGAGAACGAAATGAAAGTCGAGCAGTAGCGTTGCAGCGGCAGAACGGCAGCGACTCTTCTATTACGAAAGCCTTGTACCTTCCCTTCCTCGCTCACCGCACACCGGTTCTGGCAAAATTTTTTATTCGACTCGGTTTAACCACGTTGCAAGCTGCTCTCTCTCCTCCCAGTGGGCGTCGAGCTCTTTGTTCCGTTTCCCATGATATCCCAACCCTTCGCGAATAGGTGAACTGTACGCGTGAAGCTCGTACTGAAAACGCTCGACCACTTCCATCGTGACTAACACAGTTCTACCAGCGAGGGAGGGCGGTTGGTTCTGTGCTACGAACATATACTAGGCAGCGCCTCGAGCCCTCGGGGAGTTACATTTCGACGCTGTACTCGACCGACGAGTCTACTTGTACACTCTGTACGTTCGCCACAACGTCCGCAAAAAAAAAAAAAAAAAAAACGATCTAAATTTATAGAGTTCGAAGAAAAAGATTGATACCCGTTGATTCGCGATGGAAGGCCGAATTTTCCGTCAGTTTTGTCCTTTTTATTGCCGAATTATAATTCATTTGTTTTTTTTTATCCAATTTTTACTTTTCGGAAGCATTTGTTCGAAAAACCGCATTGCCGCATTTTGTGTATTTCCGCGTTAAGAATAACTCACCACTGGGATCCCGATACTGCTCCATATAGTGCGAAACCCCACTGTCCGGAGTGCTTTCTCGACTGTAAGCAGCCGCGTGGACTCCCGGTGGTGGAAAGCCGACAGGCCTGATGCCCGGACCGCCACTAAAGTTCACAGGTTCGTTAGCCGTCGAGAAATCTACGGGTTCCGTTTGTTCCTCGATCGGTCGTGGCGCCGGAAATGGTGGACCAACTGGTACCGGAACTGCCTCACCGTGTCCGGTTGAATACTGAGGACTCGGAGCTCCGCTGTTAAAATTTAACGGATATGACATTAGTAACATTCAACGTTGACTTCATTTTCTGCGGTATTATGACGAATTCTACCTGTGAAGCCTATTCACGCTGAGATCAAGAGTCTGACCCTGTGGACTGGGGACTTGTGGACTCGCCGTCAGATGCGGACTTGCCGCAGCCTGAGGACTTCCGCCGACCGTCTGCCCGCCACCGTACTGTGGACTCAAGCTGTTCGATCCGTAAGGCGGTGCCTGCAGATCGAAAAAGGTCCATATTTAGATTTCGAAGCACAAGAACCATTTCCGTTGTGTTGAGGACATCATAAAAGTGCAAAAATCAATTTTTCGCCAGACTTTTATGGAAAACTTTCCAAGGATCAGCTTTCATGTCATAAGTGACTAATGAGTTCATTAATAATAACAACAATTAGCAACAATCGTTACTTCCACATCATCTCTCACCTGCGGACTCGTCGACGTGACGCTTGAGGTCGAAAGATCCATTACCGAGCCACCCGGCGACGTTGGTGGACCTCCGGCTTTCTGCATCTGCTGTACCTGCGCACTGGTGACGCATTTAACATCTTCGGATTTGATCATAACGCCAGCGGTAGCCACAGCCGCCATAGCCATGTGATGCTGTTGTTGGGCCGCCGCCGCAGCTTCCTGATGATAAGCTCTCTCCTGTTCGTCCGGTGTCATTCCCGTCTGTCCGAGATAATACATGTTCGCTCTCGAGTGCAACTGTTGCTGTTGTTGCTGTTGTTGCTGCTGCTGCTGCGGTTGAAATGGTGTGCAACTTTGCGTGTCGTACCGGTCGTACGCCGAAGCGGTACCGGGATCGTAGGGACGATGATTCGCCGCACTTACTACGGCGTTCTCGTAGCCCCGAGATCCGACAACATCGTTGGAATAAGTAACCACAGGTCTTGCTATGTTACTTGCACTCGGATGCATGTAGGCCCTCGCGTGTTCCGCCGTTCTATGATGATAAATATCCTCTGTCGTGCTTACGGAAGCCGCCGCCGCGGCGGCGGCCGCCATCATTGCCGAAGATTCGTATGGCGATCTTTGAGACATTTGATGCGTCATTCTCGTATCTTCTACCATCGTCATTGGGTAAGTTACGGTCGGTTGCATCGGCAATACGTGATGCGACGCATGCTGACCGGGATGATGAATCGAACCGCCTATCGATCTCGAACCCATCGCCTCCATTGATGACATTGACGACGAATTCGAGTCTTGATTCAGATAAGGATCGTACGTTTGCCTTACCGAGGGCGGCGGCGGTGGTGGCGGTGAATTATTCACACGACAATTGTTCCCCGATGCGCTGTCCTCGGATTTTGGTACCAACAGATCGCTACCGCTTGTCTGACTTCTCGCTGATAGATTGCTGTTGTTACAACAACCGCTAGAAGACGCCGAACTTTCAGATTTTGGGACAACTTTCGTTGAACGCGAACTATTGTCTTCCGGAGTTTTTGGAGGCTTCACGTTTATTCCAGCTGCTTTCGTAGCTGCGTAGTAATCGTAGGATGGAGAACCCACGACGGATTTAGATTCTTGAGCGGAAGATGCGTACAATGGATAACCCTTGATGTCCATCGATCCTGGCAGAAGATTCGTACTTATGAACTCTGGAGGAATTCCTGACACTGTGAAGAGAAAAAAACACCAAATTAAGGGCCAATTACGCGGTGATAGCCGATTGGACGATGCTGTTGGATTTAATTCTAGAAGACCAGACATAGGAGAATACTTATGCGAATCTTGCGAATGCCGATTTCAAGGCACGCAAACAATTTCAACTTCTGTTCAAAACATTTGTTTGTAACAAAGCCAAAGTTTCAGAACCTTTAGAACGACTGTGTGGTCTTCTAAGCTTAATTAATCAGTGGTGTTGTTATAATTAGAGAATATGAAAAAGCTGTCTAAAGGCTCTCTTGCAAAAACTGAGCTGCAGCTAAACTAAAGACAATGCTACTGTGTCTCGTCGTCTTTGGGGATCGTTGAGATTCCTGTCGAATCGTCAAACTTGATGTTCAATTTCTTGTTGACTGATTTACGATGACATTCTTGTTGTTTTTTTTTTTATTTTTTTATCATTTGTCGTGGAGAAGCTGCGCGCGTAAAAACAAAAAACAAACGAACGCCTTACCTTGAGCCTTGTGGCGGGCCTCGCGTGCGGCTTGTTTATTAGCAGCTGCGATGGGACATCCCGAGAGACTTCTGTGAGTGTTCCGATTGGAGCTGACATGACCACGACCGTTGCAGCCAGGCGTTGGGCATTTCAAAATAGTCTCATGCATCGCCAGAACTGCGAGAACCCATAGACGTCCGGTTACAGACACGTCGTGTGACACACGCGACAGAATCGAGCAGAGAACTTTTCTTTTTTTTTTTTTCAATTTTTTCTGTTTTCTTTCTGATTTTCTTTCGTCGGAAATTTGCAATATTGAGTATAACTTTTCGTCTGTTATCCCTTGGATACGCGAGGCGCGGGGAAGGTACGAGAAAAAAAAACTGATATAATTCAAACAATAAAAAAAAATAAAAGAAATTTTACAGAAAATGGAGAAACGAAAAACAAAGATCGACGAACGATTTACTTTTGACACAACGTCACGGATTAAAACACAAATACCGAGCGGGTAGAGAGACAAGAATTTGAGAGATCGAAGATTGAGAGCGATAGACATAATATTTCAAATAATAACGAAAGAAATTATTAAAAAAATAATAAGAAATGTAGAAGACAACAATTACTGACAACGAGACACGTGTGTTTTTTTTTAATGGTACAGTAACACAATCGTTAATTAATTCGTGGTTAGCGTTTCTTGTACGTAAAATCGGTTGCTGAACGCGATTAAACGAGCCGTGATAGAAGGTAAAATTCGCGGATATTCGTGAATTTTCTCTCGTTTTAATTCGTCTGAGGGCTTTCCTACCGGCTTTTAACGTTCTCGACAGCAATATCCTGTCGGGGGATTCGGTTGGCGTCGGTGTCTCTCAGCCGACGGCAGGGACCCCGGACGAGAGATTCTTCTAATTGGACTCCAGGCTGCCCGCGAGAGCTAATTACCGAGATTGTAAGGAGTGCGAGAATTTCTAGTACTCGAGAAAAGTCGACGGGTGTTAAAATGGTCGGGGAGTTTTGCAGTCGAAACGAGAAACCGAATTTTCGCGAATATGTATACTATACTATATAGTCTGATAGTCTTTTTGATAATTTGGTCATTTTTTTTTTTTTTTTTTTCGTCATCGAGATATTAATAAACTATTTTTTTGTTTTTGTAATAATTATACTCAATAGCAGGAAAAATATAGCTTCCCTTGATTCTGGCGTGTGCGCATGCCGGGTCTCTCAGCCCTTGTCTCGGGATCTCGAGTTCCTCGAAAAACAAAATATTGTAGCAAAAAAAAATGAATAATTGCAAAGTGTGTCCCCCGTTAACGATAATGAGATATAAGCAAAAATATATCCGATACACGGAAATTTTTCTCATGAATATCTATATTCCATATATCGCGGATATATTTTTCGATATATTCTACATATACTTTATTTTCATGTGGGAAATTTTTTTTTTTTTTTTTTTTTTTTAGGGGGGATCTATGTGTCAGTGTGCTGGCGACAGACGCGCTACGATAACTACACAAAAACGAACTATATATAGTATTTATAATATCGTCGTAAAAAATGCAACGATGTGGAGCACTAAATGAAATATCGATAAAGCTCTCTATCCCGCAAACAATAAAGATAGGCGCATAACGAACAGAAAACGGAAACATTTTAAACAATAAGTGTCACAGATTACACAGGTATGCGTGATTAAAAAATAAAAATAAAAAAAAAAAGATCGAAAGAAAATCACGTACGCACATACACTCCCTCACGCACTCACGCCAAACCCGAAAATATTCTATGCAAATATATCGTAAAAAAAAAAAAAAAAAAAAAAAATTTCGGGTACTCAAAAGTGTCGTGGTGCCGTTTAAGACGCCAATATGCGTTATTATACTATATATATATATAAATATATATATTTTATTAAATTGCGTAAGAACTCAAATATGCATCTATGTTCAACTACGGCAAGAATAAACGTGTCGAATTGTAATTGAATATGAAAAAAAATTTATATTGCGATTATTTTAATACTTACTCTCGGGCGTAAGTTTGTCTTTTCGCGGACATCCGGATAAGCTGTAAAAAAAAAAAAAAAAAAATAATTAAAAAAATATTTATTGAATTCGTCGATGGATTTTTTTTCGGAAGAATTTGCGATTTTTTTTTTGTATATTGAGAGAAACGCTGGACAGCTGTTGTGCTAATCGATGGCTATTAATCGAGGGCCATCGAGGGTGAGTGCGCGAACGGTTCGCCAAACGTTTCGCGGCGGGAGGCTTAATGCTTCACCCCATGAAGCTAATCGGCATCGCTGACCAATAGAGGCGAACCCCACCGCCGACGAAGCGTTCGCGCGCTCCGGTTGCACTTTGCCGACCCCTAGCTGTAGCAATTATTACCGCTGGGTTGGGTTAATTATCGACGATTACTCACCTGCGATGGTGCGAATACAGTCCGGTAACGTGACCCTGTCCCGTGCATCCAGGAGTCGGGCACTTGTTGCCTTCTGTAACACACAAATCAAACGTCGTACGCACACACAAGATAACTTTAGTACATTATTTTACGGCTCGTTCGTTATTAATAATTAATAATCTTTCCATCATCAACGCAATTTCAGATCGAAAATAAATTATTAAAAATATCAACGAATTATTGATATTAAATATAAAGATTTCCTTCGCGAAAAAGATCGAATAAATTTGAGATGTAATAAGAACGAGTAACTTGTGATTTTTTTTTTTTTTTTTCAAATTAATTTTTCGATGCCAATATCGTATTTTTGAATTTCCGAAGCTTTTATTTATGTTCTCGTAAATTTCAGACTGAATCGCAATGATGTCCTCTTAATAAACGTTCTTCCGACTCGACACGAGATGTGTACATATAAGCAAAAAGCGTACAATTCCCACTGAACGAGAGTGCTTTCTATTTGCGGTTTAACGGAGATACGAGAGACGCGAGAGAACGAGGGTAGAGAAAGGATTCTATATGTGCAGTAAGCGCGGGGTGAATGTAGCAAAAGCTTGTATTTCAGTGGGTACGCATTCCCGGCATTGAAAGGTTGACGAGCGACGTGTCCAGGGTGCCGAGGCATTCACGTATTCACGCCTGTGCATTGACATAACCGGTGCTCAACGGCTCGGACATGACCACGAGTAGTCGAGAATTTATATTTAGTCGAAAGCCTCGAGAAATCGAGACGCAAGTAGTGCATTGCATTGCGTGAACAGACGTCCCTTTAATTTTCTTTCCGCACAGCAGACGCGATCTAATAATCGTTTGGCGAGTGCGAGCTATCAAATTCACGACGATTAATCACCCTTCACCCTCCCTTAAGGGGTTAGTCGATCAAACGCGAAGAAAGGGTTAACGGCAAAAGCATTCGCGTGACGAGATTCCAGTAGAATGATGTCTTGTGTGCCTACTATACGTGAATAGCCTATGGGATTTCGTGGTCCCAGAGCCTAAACCCGAGAAGATTAACGCCACGAATCCTTGCGGTCGACATATACACGCGTCAACGATACAAAGGATTCGTAAACCACTGGCTATTTCTACTGAGAATTCCTTTTCCCGACGTTTTCTATGATTTTGTCCCGTAGCCATTTTTTTTATATACAAAAAATCGGAAAAAAATATTTTTCTACAAATAACAGAACATTCGAGTGAGAGACTCACTGTAATCGCAAAGGAACCCCGAAATCGGGAAACCTGTGTATTTCTGCGAAAATTCTACCGTCTCGAATCTTCAAATTTTTCGACTCAATTTCTTCATGGAATTTTGAAAAAATCGTTTTTTCGTATGTATTCCAAACGAAAATAACAATATATTGCGATTTTTGTGCAAACAACAGAAAGTTTTAAAAGCGGAGATTCGTTGTAATCTTTCATTAAGAAAACGAGGGTAGCGTTTCAGACTCGAAGCTCGATACTGTGACCTCGCGTGACTCGACGATTGCACGTGCACAGCTCGAAGACTAAATGCGAACCACGTCGTTCACGAAAAAAAAAAAAGAAGAAAAAAAAATAGAGAAAACGGGTTTACCGAGGACTTCGTGCGAGAGGATCGAAGGGATGAAAAACCGAGAAAGCTCGGGAGTGGGGAACGGGAGGGGATACGATTCTGGGCTGTTCCCGAGTTCCCTGGGGCTGGCTGAGCAGCACACTTTTATAAACTTTGTCGTGTACTAATCCCACACGGTTCTGATCCTCCCTCCACCCACCCCAAGACGTTCTCAGCTTCTCCGATGCTTCTCGAATCGCTTGGCCAGCATCACGGGCAAAACTTCATCAGGCCGTCATTTCGCGTACCACCCGTGAGTCGATCCCTGCTTAGGTGCTGCTCCGTGCTCCTGATGCCCTCCCTCCGTTTTTGCTCTCTATATATAACCCGCAGCTTTTCCACCCCCGTGACTTCACTCGTCCACCTCTACCACTCCCCTTACCAACGTAAATTGGATTACGATACGTGACGTCATTAGCGGTATGCTTTATTTACACCCCTCTCCCGCCCCCCGCTCCTTGTTTCATTCCTTGTACGTGTATTTTTTTTCATCCCTTCGCGAATCCTCAAAGAGTAGCCCCCTCGATCTGGGGGATGATGTTTCGGAACTTTTGATTCCAGGGACTTCTTTTTTTACTACTTGACCACTTGAGGAAACATTGTATAACACGAAAAAATAGAGCGCAGCGTGGTTTTGAAAATATTTTTAGGGGTAATTTTTTTACGCAATTAATATGTATTTAATTCGTTACGCACGGCTTTCGTAATAAACTTTGCGATACTTTTTTTATTAAAACTGAACGGTACCGGATAGTGTTATTTATGGAAGGCAAAGAAAAAATGCATTATAGTCGGGGTGTTTCGCTATAAGGGATACAAGGAATAATCCATATTTACCTAACTAAATGATTGATCTATTATAAGCTAAAGGAAGAAAAGTTATGTTCCATAATAAAATCATTTTTCGCGACACTGCTGACCGTTTCACAACAAATATTAAATGCATCGTGCAAAGAAGTCCGGACTTTTACCCTTTTTATTCAGCCGACTAACCCTAAGTAAAAAAACGAAAAGGATAACGAGAAGAGCAGAGAAACTGAGGCAGAGTAGCGGGATCGGTGGTCGTGAGTCGACCGGAAAAGCTTCCAGAGGTGGGATTAATAAATTAGCCGTAAGGTTTTTAAAAACCTCGTGAAAAGGAAAGAGCTCGAGGGATGAAAAAAAAAAAAAAAACGTCCGAGAATTTAGCAGTGCAAGAGAGTGAGACGGGGGTAATGGTTCCGGTCAACAAAATGAATACCGGCACGCGCTTGCTGGCTGTTCTTTCCGGACGTCTGAATAGACTTGTAACGAGCCGGACGGCCCCTTTTTTTCCCGGTGGCCCGGGACGCTGGGATAGAGCGAGATAGGGAGGAAAAGACGAGGGCCAAACCCTCGAGGGTCGTCGTTGTAACAGCGCGAGAGAAAGACGAGAAGATTCCGTCGAGCGATGTATAAGAGGGGTGAGAAAAAGCGAGAAGTATCACGGTACGGCGAAGGGTCGTCTCGTGTATGCTGTGTCGAGCCGAGAGGCCGAGTGTGTAATTGTGTTATTTTGTAGCCATTTCATGTGAGGGTCAACGCATGAACGGGGGAATGGCTGGAAAAGCGTATGAGAGAGCGAGAGGCCGCCGAGGCCCAAGGTGTACATAAACACTCGGATTGTTTTATTCATCCGGTCGGCTTCACGTCCGACGCGTGCCACTGCAAAATCTCTTTATACAAACATATATTCTCTCGGACTCGAGAGGATCTTCGTACAGAACCATCATCTCTCCCAGCCTCCCGCGCTACCGTATTCGTGATGAATTATTGTTAGAAATACGTCGAGCTAAACTAACCGTATGTCTTTCACGCGCAATAACAGAAGTCTCTCGTTAAAGAAACGCGCGAAATGTTCATAATTATTTTTACTACTGGATCCAAACTTTATCGACCGTTGGTATAGTAACTACTAAAATAAACCATTCACTCCAATATTTATTTCCGGAAGTCAAACACCGTTTTCTCTGCTCGTTAATTAGTCTATAAAAATCGAAAAAAAAGAAAAAAAAAAAAATCATTTATTGTGTATAAGTTGGTTTTAGACGACGCGGTAATCAACGGAAAATATGAATTTCACAAAGATTAATCGACGCATAAGTGGGTCAATTTTTCGAACGAAGCGAAAGGGTTTAATCGCGTTATGTATTTTTGTTTTATTGCTAACGGGGAAAACGTCAGTAATATCAGCGGAGTTATGCGACCGATTGGCAATAGATTTGCAGCCGGAGACCGTGAACGTGTTACGTCATCTCGTGAGACCGAGCGACTTTTTTTTCGCAAAGGGGTTTGCGGCGAAAAAAGGGCCAGTGGCACTTTTGCGGCTGTTGGATTTTCTCCGATAGCCGTTTTTATGGCGTGTCAACACGCTTTTTCGCAACGCTCGACCCGACGTCGATGCGGGGCGAGGAGCTCGAAGGGTGCAGCAGGTTCACATCACGCAATCACGTCGCAAAATCAAACGATCGTTCGCTCCCGACACGGTTCCAGCCCTCTTATGTATCCTGACCACCCAACCAGATCTGGTATACGCGATTTCACGTGTGCGCAAAATATTATGAGAAAATGCCTCTTCGGGTTTTAACGGGTCGCACGCTAATAACGAAACGTATGTTTATTTTCCCTTCGCCCCGTTCGCGACTGTGGCGCAAGTGCAGCTCTCTCTTTTTTTTTTCACTGCAGATAAAAATAAATGTCGATCGTAAAACTGAAGCAGGTAAAGAGGAAGCGATTCGATGTGAAATCTAAAATGATGTAAACTCGATTACCGTTATCGAAAAACAAAGTAGATACGGTAAAATTACAGTAATCGTTGCAAATTAAAAAGTTTTTATATATAAATCGACGACAAAACTGTTAATTCAATGCCTTCCGTTAGCCTATAAAAAAATCAATTTTTTTGGCCATTAATCACGAGACCAACCGTTTGAGATGTCTTCATGAATGATCTCATCCCATTTTTCAACCACCCGATTTATCGGAATATTGCAAACGAGTAAACTTGAAAATTTCATTAATTCAACGATGTTTCCTCGGTCGTTTACAAAAATGACTTTTGTCCCTCCGAATGCAGAAAATATGATTATAATCTTTGGATCGCTATAATGTAAATTAGATCGCGTCTGTTCCTTTTTTCTTTGAAAGATCAAGAGACTACCCGTCGTTTTGCGTCGCTCGTGCAACTTTCGAAGCCATTAAATACTAAAGGTTTGATTCCAATGGAAGCAGATGCTTTTAATCATCCCTCGCCCGTGGAATCGACGCGGTTGCCCGACGAGTGAGCTTTTGCGACAGAGAAAGGCGGAATAGTGGCGAGGGGACGGCGGAGATTGAATTTTGGGAAATGGTCGTCTCCTGGCCTCGCAAGGTTCCTCTCCCTCACTCTCTCCGACTCTCTGTCGTTCTACTGACTGCCGTTATACGGAGAAAACGCTAAGGGGATAATGAGGAGAGGCAGAGGGAAACGTGGGGTGGTAATAAGGTGGCTCGTGGAAGCTTGAAGCTGCAGCAGGCACGCTAGTCACGTTTCCACCCGCTGACAGCTGCGGCTTATACGTATGACGCCGGTATCAACCCCAAATTTCACCTCACCCTCCTTACTCTGGACCAGTCGTGAGAAGAGAGGAGAGGGATGTCGAGGGGGTTTGAGGGCCGTCCCGTGTCACCGCACTCCTAAGACCGTGGAATGCACTCAAACTCACCGCCCGTCAAGCACTACCCTCACTCTCTCTCCTCCTACATCTCCACGACTTTGTATCTCAGCGCGTCTACCGAAACGGATTTACCCTCTCGCTATATCCTCTCCCCCCACTCACCCCCACCCCTTTGGCACCCTACTACCGTCCTCGTTTCGCTAACGTCTCGCCAAGAGGGAATCTCTATTCTCACAACCACCCTTCTCATCCGTGCCGCAACGCAGACTTCTTCCTTCCACGTTTTCCGAATTAAATCCCATTCTCTTAACTCCCTTGCTTTCTCATGAATGAAGGAAAAAAAAATAAGAAAAGAAAAGAAGAGCTCTACCCTTCGCTCGAGAAGAGGGTAGAAAAAGAGTGCGACTCGAGAGAAAACAATAGCTACTTTGTTTTTGAATGTTCCGAGGCGACAATTATGAGGTGTCAATGTAGTTAGTTTTTTTAAGGGTGTTACTCGACATTAGTTATTGAAAATGAAAATTATCGCCAAAGCCGTCAAAGGGTGCGTTTTTTTCAACATTTTTTTCAGTAACTCTCAATATAGAAATTATTGATTTTAAATGAAAAAATTCCGCGTACTTTTGAATTCCTTCATAGGGGTGTGAATTTGGCGATTTTTAAAAATTTAAATAGTTCGATATCATTAGTAAAAAAAAAAAAAAGAAAAATTCAACAAAGTAGTCGATCTTTTGTTTGGTTGATTTTGGCCATTTGAGTCATCACCCCTCGCTTTCGTAATTATTGATTTTCCGGTATGCCGGCCTTAACACTCCTCTCTTCCACCCTAACTTTATAGAGTAGGAGCAGCAGCAGCAGCAGCAGCACAAGTGCGTTAGTGTTGAACAAGTGTGCGGTCGAGAGATGAACGTACATCGTCGATGCCTTTTGTCCCCTTCCCCCGAACTACCCCTTCGTCAACGCGTATAAACGCACGGGACAACCCTAAATTCGGTGCTACTACTACGAACAAGTTCGCAACATCAATGTTCTACTATCCTCATCAATGTTTCACCAAATTTCTTGTGCGTTCCAAATGCGTAAATACATAGCCTTTACCGTTGTTTGCGATAAGAAAGGCAGCAAGAAGTCATGACGCGACCGAGACGAGGGAGGAAGCATTAACGAGTCAGACGCGTATTCTCTCACCTCTGCTGAGACTGGACGGTGACATGGACATGCCGGGTCTCGTAGGATCAAACGGTATGTTCCTGTTGTCGGTAATTTTCATTCCACCGTTGTCCTGAAGACCCGCTACGCCGGTCGTAGTCGAGACATCACCTACAGCAGCGGGACAAGGGGTAGTCGTCGTTGTCGTCATAGTCGTCATCGTGTTTCCACTACTACTCCCGTTATTTCCTCCAGACGCAACCGCGACAACGTTAGAATTATTATTACTCGAACTGTTGTTGTTCGCGACATTTGAATTTCCATCCCTGTTTACGTTGTTCGATGTTTTACTCGTATGACTGTTACCGCCGGTGCTGTAACTCGTTGTACTGTTGTTGCTATTGTTGCTAATGGTACTGCTGCTGCTAACAGCGGCAACACTGACGACCCCTTCCCTGGCGATGTCCTGTATCGCGCTTGCAGCCCTCGACCCAACACCGGCAGGTTGTAGTATCGTGTACTGCTTTGAGGAATTTGTGTCAGGACTTTCAACCGGTGTTAATCCACCGGTAGATATAGCGTTACTCTGTTGTTTGTTTGCACTGACCCCGGTATTCGTGACTGTCGGAGTTGCGACATCACCAACGGACCCGCGAGTGCTCATCGTCGTCTGGACTCCGCCGTGAATGCTATCTTCCTTCGGTGATTTCAACTGGAGAAGCGACACCGTTGATGCGTGTTTCTCCTCCGGTGACGACGAAATTCCGCCGATAGGCTGCGGTATCACCGGTACCGGACCGGGGGTTGGAAATCCTACGAAAGTCGCTGATGCCGGATACGGACCTATCGGTGGACTCGATGTTGCACCGACTGTCGTTGCCCCGCGACACGTTGCTTTAGTGTGGTCCGTGTTTGGTGGCCTGAATGCCGAACTTCCGGAAAACGTCGAACCCCCCGACGACGTTGGCGACGAACCGGCCGAACCGGATATACTCGATGCACCCTTCAAACTACTCTCCGCGTATTGTCGATGATAACTCGAATACGACAGATGATGGGGCGCTTGAGAATGATGTTGCTGATGCTGTGGGGGTTGTTGATGAGGATGCGGCTGATGCCTACTCGAGCCGTGCGGTGATGACGCGTTGCTCTTGCAACTTCTCTCCTTCTCACGATCGGAATCATCTTTCTCGGCCAATGGATCGGACATGTCTATCTCCAATTCGTTCGACGAATCGTCGACCAACTCGTTGAAGTCCGGTGGATCGTAACGCGAGTACTTGTCGTTTTGTCTCAACTGACTGTCGCTTCGGTCGTTGCGATCTCTCGATGATAATCTGTTGCTCGCCAATGATCTGCTCATTTTCGATGGATCGTGCACGAGACTCGATGATTGCTGATGATGCTGCATTTTGTTGTGATCCTGCATTCGACTCTGCTGAAACGATCGTCCACCGCGATCTTGCTGTCCTCTGAAGGTTATGACGTCTTTCAACGAACAACCGGCTGCATCGTTGCTCGCCGTTGATGACGTCGACACCGAGGAAGGTGACATCTTCGGGTTGTCCTTCTTCTCTTCGAACAAATTCTCAAAATTTGACTCGTATCTATCGTCGTCCGAGTTGCCACGTTGATAAAGGGAACCGCTAGGACCGGGCCAACTGCCCGATAGACTCTTGAGCGCAGCTTCCGTTTCGCGTATAAGTGTCTCGTCGTCTTCGGGTTCTTCAGAATTTTTGTTTGATTTTCTCGCTGGACTTCCGGTGTTACCAGCCGCGAAAACACGCTTCTTCTGTGGTAACGATATGGCTGTCTTCGTTAGGTTCGATTCCGTTTCCATTGGTTTTCTAACGTCATCGTCGCGAACGCTTTTTCTTCTACGTTTTGCTGCCGCGTCCGAAGTTTCCATCTCTTGCGTAACACCACCGACACTCGCACTCACGGATTGTGAACCGACAAGCTGTCCTTTGGACTTGCAACTCAGCGTCGAAGCGAGACCCGATTCTGCTTCCAGTTTCCTCTTTTTGAGATGTGCCATCGCATTCTGGCCGCCCGGCACGCTGGTCAGTTCCACCCTGGAACACAAAACATTCCAGAGTATCAATTTTTCCGTCAAAAGTGTGTTTTTTTTTTTTGTTGACTTTTCCACACGTGGTCCGGGACGACCCTTATTCTCTCGCTATCTTTCACTCTGACATCATTCCGTGTAATTCTCTTTATACTCGTGTTTGTTTTTTTGTTTCTTTCTTTTAAATATTATTTTCTTCCTCTCGCAATCATCCCCCTCGCCTCGTCGCACTCTCCCCTTCTTCGCTCCGGACGATTAGAGTACAAGTCATTTACAATTATTATAATAACAATGAGAAAAACCTGTGTCTGCCTACCTCAATGTTCGCGCACAGATATTAGTCCCGAAGTGCGAAAAAAAATAAAATAAAAAAAGAAAGAAAAAAATCAAAAACTTTCACCCACGAGTCTCTCTGAGTGTTACGAAAAACAAGTAACAAAGTACAATACCCGTATCGATACGGCAAAAGTTTGTACTCGGTCGAAGAAGTGAAAAACAAAAAAAGTTTGACCTGCGCGTAACACGAGGACACCGCGAAGTTTCGCGATAGTTTTATTGTATACGCTTTTAGGCGCTACGATGCGCGCCAAGAGCCCTTGCCCGTGAGGGTGCTCGCGAGCTACTGTGGTGTGCTATGTAGAAACGAAACGACAAGTCGAAGGGGGATGAATACGGTGTAGTGGTGGTAAAGCCAGCAGAAGCATTGAATAGTAGTGGTGGTGGTGGGTTCACAGGAGGGTGTACCAACCCTACCAAGCGGGCACGCGGGATACTCGTTGCTCGTGCGTGGTAGTTGAGTCAGCTACGAGGGTGGTTTTCGCGAGAGCGTAGGAGGCACGAGCGAGCGATTTTCATTTCGGTGGTGGGAGGTTTGGCTGCGCGTCGAAGAGTCGCGTCGACGTCGTCGTCGACTCCGAAAGTGGGGGGCGGGTTCTGCGCACTGTCCACCCACGAGAGAGCTTTTCTCAGTGGTACACGCTCGTCCTGCCCATACCTTCGCGAGGAGTTCTCCACCCGCGCATCTCCTCTTCCTTTGCACCCCGTATACGTGCCATCCCCTTCGTTCAGCTTTCCCCTTTTCCCGAAGCCTTCGAAGGCTCCAACGGCTAGAGAGACTCTCCGATAAAACGAAGAAAACGTCGGAAAACGTTGATATACCTTGCAGTCGAGGCTGCATGGAACCACCCAGCGGTAGCATCTACAGGGTGGGCGAGGGGCGGCTGAAGAGGGAGATATGCGGTCCTGCGGGCAAAGCCAAGGGATGCAACTATACTGCCTAACCCTGGGGAAAACCACCTCCAAGACTCCCACATCCTCTAGATGACGACCACCTACTACTCTATACCAGCATCTCTGGTCCGATTATTCTGTCTTTCTCCTTTCTCCAAGGGGAGATGCACTTTATACATATATCAGGTGCGCGCACCCCCCGACGGAGAACGCGCACGATTTTACACACCAAAACGCCCCCATTGCTAGTTATCCTTTTCACTCGGTTCTCCATGTACCCCTCGTCTTCTTCGTCTTCTTCTTCTACTTCTTCTTCTTCATCCCTTCCATGCGTTTACCTACAAGGGTGGGTGGTCTTCGTAACGTTGGTACCACCCCTTCTTCTTCTTTTTTTCATCATCTTCTTCGTCTACTTCACAGTCCTCTTCTCTGTATGTACTCTTTTGCTTGACGGTACGCGAGATTCTACCTGCCTTAGCAGTATAGGAAACGATGCTGCTGGCTTCCTTTAGCTTGGCAAAGAATCCGGGTGAACGGATAAAGCGAGACGCCGTTTACTCGCGGTAAATAAAGTCTCCTCTCGTCTTATACGTGTTTTATACGAGCGAATTGCGAGATGGGTAAAAACGAGCAGAAACTTTTGACGAGGCACTCGATGCCTCGGTGTATATGCATTAGTTAGCGCGATACCGGAACTCGCGCGTCTTTGACGAGATTCGACGATAAAGCAGTGTGATGATCGTGGATCGTCGGTGAATTTTGGAAATTAAATGGTTCGCTTGATGACTTTGCGATAGATACGAGAGACTCGGGAGAAAATCCAGTGACGCCTCCGCATAAAATCCGATGATGATATCCGTGTGGATAATTGATGAAACGATCGGAGGAAATCGACAGTGAGAGGAACACGGAGGTGTCAAATTAATGACCTGGCACTGCGGGACTCTGGACCCCCGACAGATATTCGATTTACGTGAGATATAACAGCTTCTCATCCCTTTCTTCGGCGTCCCTCTTCGTGTCATAAAAGAGAGACGCTTTTTCGACTGGGTACTTTGCGGGTCACGTCAAAAAGGCTCGTCCTCCATTAATTAAATACTCGTTCGCTGCTAATCGATTCTGGAGGACGAGAAGCCTTCAGTAGAAAAATCCGGCTTTGATCAGACTTCAATTTTTATCGATCTATCGCCTTTCTTTAAATCCTCTCGATGTTTTTAGATTTACACTATATTTTCTTTTTTTTTCTGCCTTCTAAAGTGCAAGTTAAAGTTTTTCAAAAACTTCGCAACTGTAGAAGAGCAGAGATGGCAGTAGTAAGAGAGATTTCACTTCAACGCTATCGGTGAGCGTACACTCGCGCGTGTATAATCTCGAATCCTTCGACGCTACGCGATATACGCGACGAAGAGCCGACAACTCGAATTAGATAAACCGAAGATCGAAGCTTCAACGTTGAAGCGAGTGAGATAGAGACGGATCAGCGTCAGCGCTTAGTGCACCACTCTCCCCGGGATCACGAGAGTGAGAGAGACGCAATTGGGTCTTCTCTTAAACCTTAAACCTCAACGAGAGACAGAGAGGTTACCTCTTTCCACGAGACCGCGAGAGTTTAGAGTGTGCTGAACTCGTCGTTTCATCTCACTTTCGAGACCTATCCTCCCCCACCCTCCCCTCCCCCGGAATCCCTTGGAAAATCCTGGATAAAGGGGGGACATCGAAGTAACTGTTGGATAAGTACGAGAAGCTGAGAAACAAACCCGAAATCGCGAGTCTATAATTCGCACCAAGGATTCGTGACATTATCACTTTTTTTTTTTTTTTGGCGCTGTGTACGAATGAGTTAACGAACGGGTAGAATGTTCTGCATATAGTAAAAAAAATAATTAGCTTCATATTAAAGTGAACTTTTTCAATCGCAGAGAAAATAATGTGTTTTCAATATCAACATCGTTGTTTGTTCGTAAATAAAAATTTATTTCGATGAAATTAAGCAGAGGATTGGCTACTTTTACTCGGTTAATTCGAAGCGTAATTAATACCAGAGCTTTAAGGAGATTATCGTGTAAACTTGTTTCCTGAAAAAAGTTCACAATCGTGTGATAAACAGACGTTGAAATTCTTCTGCTGGAATCACACCGAAAGGGATTAGAGTATTAGGCGACGTGACGTAGCTGTCTTGTTCTCTCGTCCTTTACCCCCTCCCACCCCCTTCCTGTCTATCTCTCGAGACTCTAAAGAGGCTCTCCTTGGAACTGTGTGTTCCTCGAGATAGCCGAAAGTTCTTGGCCTCTTCCCTCGTTGGTACGATGTCTCTTGAACAGGTCTCTCGTCGGTTCCTCCAGTCGCCCATCGCAGTAGTTGCGCGCTCTTCCCTTCCTTCTCGCCGTTTTCACTCGCCGAGAAAGGCATGGAGCAGCACACAGGCACTCCCTATCGTACCTCGAGCCCTCGACAATTCCAATTAGATAAACCGCCACCGGATCACAGCTCTTAGCGGTTTAGAGAAGAGGCTCAAGCAGCCTCCGGATTTCCACGTTCGATCTCAGCCTCCTTCTCGTTCTCCTTCTTGAATCTTCAACTCTCACTCTCTTGATCTCGGTGTGTCTATGACGCTTCTCCTTTCGCTGCCCCGTTACACGAAATATATCGCAGAATTGGTGTTAACCGTCTTGCCGCCGGTCGAAAACTCGCTCGACCGTTTGCTCCGGACCTATCGGCAAATCGGCCGGATACCAAACGATCCCTCGTTGCCGCGGTTCACTGTCACCTCTCCCTCACCCTCTCCGTCAATCCGCTTTCTCACCGGTTTCCCCGGATTTCGCAGTTTGTCACGAATTTACCCAGCGAACCATTCAATAGCGATAGGTCAGCCACGGAACTTCCGGTTATCGGGACAAAATTATATTCAAACCCGAATATATATAATGTACGTCTCTAAATGTATAACTGCAATGTTCAAAGCGTTAAATTCATTCAAAGATATGCTGAAATATCTATACCGGAAATGAATAATATTTTTTTTTCCCACGGAGTTCAAAATTGGGAATTAATAGAACTTAATAATTTAAGGAAATTAAATCACTGAAGTGATTTTTTTTTTTCAATCCCTGAACATTAATTTAGGGAAGCAAAGAAGTGTCGATTGCTCGACGAGGGTGTAATTTCCAGAATCACGCGTTCTCACATTTACCAGTGTAGAAATAGCCTAAATCCGTGAGCTGTTAGCTCGTTGCAAACTCATACGTCTTTTTCTCGCCGACGTTCTACGGAGGGGTTGTTCACGCGCTGTCCCTGCAAGCACACGCTCTTCCTATCCGTTTGGTGGGCGGGGGAGGGTTGGAAAAGAGAGAACCGGATAATTTAGGAGTCTCTCACGCGTGGATAATGGGAAGTTGGCTAATGCACCCCACTTGGCACCAGCGCGTCTATATATATATCTATATACACGGCTTGCCTTTCCTACCACGTTGAAAACTCTACTCTTCTGACGTACTCTTTTACCCCGGCATTCACATCCCCTTGCAACACTTTCGCGAATAAACCTCTCACCTCTTCCACTCTCGTTGTACATATTTTTTTAACAATTTTTCTGACCGCTGAATTGCATTTTTCTGAGTGTTCGTAAATAAAAAAAAATTCTTTAAATCCATTAAAAGTTATCCAACAATTTAGAACGTACGAATTTTCGCTTGGGAGGGTGAAAACATCCACTCGACGTCTCGAATGTGAGTTAACGAGTAAAAATTGGCCTGATTTCCAAAGGGAATAGAAACTCAATGCCCGTGACAAGGACAGTTTTCAAGATTTCGAGGGTTTCGAACAGAGTTCACGATGATTTTAAAGCTTAGCTACGTATAGATATATACTTTTATATATACGCGCGAAGCTTTTTTATCCGCGAAAGTAGGTAAAAGTGGACAGAGATGTTGAAAAGTGCTGTGAGTAGGACAGCTGGGCATTTCGACTCCCGGGAATACTCTCCACTATCAACCCCACGATTCCTTCGCTAACTATCCGTCCATCTCTTACAAAACCATCCCTTATTTCTTGTCCCTTATCTCCGCTCATGCCGTCGCCCCGCTGGCGATTCTCTTCCTCTCCCACGCGAACACATCTACGCGAACACACACGCGAAAGAGAAAAGCAGCCGAGACTCAACGTATACCTTCGCTTACCGGGAGGAGTCTTAAACCAATCGTCGAATTCCGATCAAATATTTAGCGCTGCCCGCGGGACCTCCGCCTTGGCTTCAAGTGGTTCCTTTTCCACGGGCATTCGGCACTAAGATATATCTATATCATTGGATACAGCGTGTAGGAGCACCAGACGGACTCTCTTCTATCTGCCCCCTCCCCCCCCCCCCCCCACCCCTCGTAGAAAAGAAGCTTCTTGTGTCGCGATCACATATTTAAGGGGATTCCGAGAGAACCTTCTGTCCAGTTCGCCCACGTCTCATAATTCTTCGAGTTTGATTCACGACTCGAATTTCTTTCGACGCGGCAGAAAAGGCCAATCGATGCCTCACGGACGCGCCGACTAACGTTTCCGCCATTGAAACGTTTGCGTAAATTTGAAAACTTCGATTAAAAAATAATTCGAAAAAAATTTCAATCAATTCGGAGTTAAGTTTGTGAAGTTTCTTTTGTTTTTCACGGAAGTCGATTCACATTCGTTTCTCGGGTAATTAAAAATAGACGAAGAGGGCGGTAACAGCATGACGCCTCGAGCTGCTCAACGGGGATAATACTGAAAGAGCCGTGGATCTCCGAGAAACGTGGGGTGCGCGGCGAGGTATAAGGGATGTGTTTTACCGAGGGATACTTACACACCACCACCACCACCCCCCCGGGCAACATCCCTACGCTCTGGCGTGTACGCGAACTGGCAACCGGCACATATTTTCATATAACAAAACCATCTGCGTGCCGGGCATAACAAATTTCCACTGATTTATAGAGCCACGCGAGTACGAGACCCGTGGAAAAGAGAGATAAAGAGATACAACGAGATACGAAAATTTTGCACCGTTATGGACAAGACGCGTAAGAACTTTTTCAGTGGGTTGAGAATTGTTGAAAAAAATGTAAATAATGCAAAAAAACATCCACCACTGTTTAAATTAAAATTTATAAAAAAATTGAGATCTCGGGAAATATAAATGCAATAAATAAAATAACGAGTAAAGATCGATACCGAACTTCGAATTTTCAAAATCGATTTTTTTTTCGAAACTTCAAAGGAATTTTCATCGAAAAATAAATCGCTAATAAAAAAATCAAATCGATGTTTTTCTTCTAAAAATGATCAATTTAGTGGTATATTTCGCTATCGAATAACGTCAGCGGGTTCTCAAAAATAAATCCAACAATTCCAACAAATTGCTCGAAAGTGACAATATCCTTTGCAAATACATCGATGCACTACGAGGGAATAGTTTTAAGAACGGTTCGGACCGACCGAGAAGACGGAGAAGCCTACGCGACGGATCGATAGCTTCATCGTAACGCGGACCGTTCGCCGAAAGCATCTTTATATCCCTTAAAGTATAATGATCTGCGATAACTGAAAATTATAATTTAAAGACTGTCTTTCGACTCTATAAAAAAAAAAAATATATATATATATGTATATATATGGAAAGGTTCGACGAATAAATATTCAATGAGACATCTACGTGCTGCAAAGTGGCCGTTATTTATCATTTCCCAGAGAAATAGTGTTTGGCTGCGTGTAAAAGCCGCATTTCTAGTAAGCATGCAGAATGGTTCGCCGGTAGCATCTGCCGCGGCATCGGGGCGCAAACAAATCTACTCTGATTTAAGGGCGGACCGGTGTGCTTCGCGGGATGTGTATATATACTGAGCGCATAAGTATCAACCGTGTGTACGCGTATACGAGAGGTACGAGAGGTCTATCTCTCTCGCCGAGAGTTCTTACCGCGCAGAACGTGTCGGCTGGCGGAAGCAGCGTTACAAACGCCGGTTATAGTGCCGGTTCGCTCGAGCACTAAATTCTCAAATGAGCGTGGAATATAAACTGTCCCTGGGTTCCCGGTACGTCCCGGTATAATAATATCCCAGCTCGGTGCTCGCTAGCGAGCCACCTAGTGTAATGCCTTCTCAACGAAATTGCCATATCGCAGCGTGTGAAAACGTGCACTCCTGGCTTTTCGTAGACAAAACGTGACTTCGAAAATTACGTCTTCTAATTATGCAAATGATAAATCGAATTCGGCGAAGTATATTAAAAAAAAAAAAAAAAAACGAAGTTAAAAATGCATCGTGAATAAGTAGTGTCAAAAATGGCCAAATTTCGAAATTTCATATTGAAAAATCTCGAAATATTAAAAATGTTCGTAAATTCGCTGGAACATCGATTGACTAACAGCACATAAAGTGAGTCATAAAAACACATATAATACGAAAAATAGGGATGAATTTTTGAAAAATTATTGTTTTTGGTCATTACGAACTTCAAATTATGCTGCTGCGCATTAATCTTTTCGAAAAAAAAAAAAAAGATCGCGAGCCCATAAAGCGAAATAAGGAGTATTTCTCTGGAACCCCTTCCGGTGCAATTTGTTATCGAGAGGCAGTTGTAGCGGAAGGTCACGTAGGATGTAACATGATTACAAATATATCATAACGTTCTCTCCTCGCGCTTCGTACATTGTAGTAAGAAGAAAACTACCCTCTCTGTATCCGTAAGCTATCGGAACCGTTACCCTCCCCCGATTGTTGCACAGTCTGGAGGAAACACGTGCGTCGCCTGTCGATGCGGCTTTATCGTCGCAAATCACTGCGTCTACGTACCTATACTCTCTATAGGTGTATATGGTGTATTATATTATATATATATGTCTATATATATGTGAAATAAGGACTATGGGGAGCGGGAGATACGAAAATCTGTTGGGGGATGAATTGTCGAAAGAGAGAAAGATAAAGAAAGTTGGAAAGCTTGAGAGAGTGAACACGACTCGAAATACTGGCAGACAGTCGGATATCCCGGAATGTTTTACACCTCATTAGGCAACAATGTGTTGTTGCCTTGGGGATCCCGGTGAATTATATCGGGCATAAGACGATGGGCTGCTGTTGGTGGCGTAGAGTCAAGACAAATGGATACCAAACCGGAGGTAATTGTGGGCTTTTATTAGCTCTGGTTTGCCAGAACCCGTGAGAAAGCCGGAGAGAAAGGAATACTACTGTTATTCAGAGATATAGGAAGGGAAATGCCGAGGAGAGCTGAGCAACGCAGCGAGAGTACGGCGAAGAGGCAGTTGCGCTGCTTTTCGCTGTTATTCTGACGCTGCTACTGCCGCTGCCGTTGCCGTTGTTGAGAATGGCAAGCGAAGCCCTTTCCCGCGGGGGATCGCGAGAAGCTTTCCATACGCATACAGCACGCGCGCTACGCTCTTCGCGCGTAATTACTCGCGTGACAGTAATGCCGCTTGGAATGCGCTGGGAATCTCAGAGAAACCGGTGAAGTCTCTCGTCGTCTGGTTGAAATAAACTTGACGATGTCGAGACACACTAATGTCACGACGTTGCATGTTGAAATTGCACTAAATATTGTTTTAGAACTTCGAAGAGCTTCCTGTTTGCCCTGCGACTACCCTAATGATTCGTTTTTTTTTTTTTTTTTTAATAATACGCAACTAAAACAACTACATTGATATTTTTATTAATTCCTTCAAATATCATAAAAAATTTTACTTTGAAAAAATTTACGATGAATTTTTCCAGATTTTTTTTTTTCGTTGTTTTTATTTATCGTTCGACGGAGATGAAATTTTCGGGAAGGGATTTAGAGAAATAACGTCTTGAGAAGCTGTATTTTTGAGGTTCTATTATTCCTATTTTTCTTTCTCGATATTTCTCCCTTCTGCGAGGTTTATCCGCCCGTTATTACGTCTCTTTTCCTTTCCATCTCTCGTCGTCACCCCTTTTATCCTTTCTACGAAGCCTCTCGCGAATTCGCGCGTGCCTTCCTCTTTCTACCTCAACGACAGAGACCCGGAGCTTCGGTGCTTCGCCTCATGTATTTATGCATTTCGACGCGGGACCGACGAACCGTGGCCCGCACGACCCCGTGCATATATATAGTATACATATCTAGTGATCGAGAACTCCCACGACAACGCGTAAAAGCGTCTACGAGCTTCGAATCATCGTGTAAGAGGGTCTTCTATGTCGGGAATGCATTTCCCATCGAAGCTTTCTATTCTCCCCTCTGCGCGAAGTACCAAAAGAATTTAATTGGAAAAATTCTCCGTGAAGCATCGATTAATTAACCCTTCAACGGTAAGCGTTCTGTTGCCTGTTATCGATGTTTCCCAAAAAAAAAAAAAAATATCGCTTTTTTTTTAATGCAAATTCAAAATAACTACAAAAAAAAAAGAGTTACAAAAAAAAATATTTTGTTGTAAAATATCGCAAATTTGCGAGTTTAATAAAAAAAAAAACTGTTTTTCCGCTAAACTTCGGAGGGTTGAATAATAAATATAGTACTATAAAATATCGAATAAACGAGCGAAAATCGAAAAAACGTCGCGGAAAGTTATTACTCCACAATGAACTTCCTTTTTTTTTATATTTATTGTTATTATTCGAGAGCCATATTTACTCATTGAATTCAATTCGCCTTCACTTACGTTATGATTTATTCGGTATAGTCGCTAGAGGCGTATACCTGGAAGAGAGGCGAGTAGCGATGATGGGAATTTATTGGTGTCGGACGCCGCCCTAAAAGCGTACGACGAAGGGAAAAAGTCGAAGCAACCGAACGAAACAGCGAGGTTCGCGAGAGTAGCCCAAGAGGGATGAAAAGAGTGCTGCCGACAAATCCTCCAGGTCGTGCATAATGTTTATGCATCGCCGCAAGAGTATTGCCTGACTTTTTTTTTTTTTTTCCGCACTAAAATATAGATTTATCGCTAAAGCCAAAGCCACTGTACGAAAATTCTTTACTCCCTCGTAAAAAAAAAAAAAAAAAAAAAAAATCAGAAAACGTTAATGCCCTATGGATCGTCGAACAGCTATATGCGTTTCGAAAACAAATAATAAGCATTGGTCTGCGGAAATTTTCTGCCGCCGCGTCGCCGCGCGATAGTGAAAGCACACAGCGCACGAAGCTTTATTGAATCCTTTATGTATCGACGGTAGTGAATTTTTATCTCTTCACTGTGCAAATAGGGACATAGAGACCCCCGAATCCAAGCTGTGCTTCGATGGGTTTCTACTGCACCCTGTTCGCCCTTTAAAATGCAATGTGGACCTGTAAATCAAGCCACAGGCGATCGCGAAACGCGGCGTTCCCTCTGCTACTGGCCACTGTTGGCTCGCATCTCGGACAACGCGAGATCGACCTATAGCGATGCTTCTCGATATAGTCACCGTTATAGTCCGTACGTGAGGACGTTTCAAACATTTCCATTCCGTTATATAGCAACGCTACGGGAATATAGATACTTATATCGTATAAAAAGAAAAACTAATCTCCTCCACGCGAAAAATATCTTCCCGGCAACCTTTCTACCCTCGAATCAGCTTCGTTTCCCTTCCCTTTCCGTGAATATCCCAAGTCTCTACACAAGCTACGAAGAACGAGGCAGTTATGCTAATGCAAATAGCATATTCTTCGTTCATTCTCTCACACTGAAGTACGATAAAATAATTCTGAATACCTGAATGAGAATAAACTCGAGAGTCTTCTGTTGTGAACTATCGCGTACAACCGGAACGGCGAATGGATTTCGAAGAGTCAGAGAGAGAATGTTATTTTTTTTTCCTTTTTGTCGAGAAATCATTTTTTTTTTCCTCTACTAAAGTTCGTTTCGTTGCTACAGGGCGGGAGGGTGAGTTCGGGGTTTCAAGAGGTGATATATTTTCGTCGATAGATCATAGAAGCCGGACTGGCTTTTCGTTCCCTTGGATGCTTTATTAGTGCCGAAGAGAGAGAGAGAGAGAGAGAGAGAGAGAAAGAGAGCGGAGAGAGTGGAAAGCGACGTGGGTGGTTTTCGGGACAGGAGGGACTGTCAGTGGGAGAACAACGCGACTATTTACCCGTAGGGGTTTGCCTTGTCCTTCCTCTCTCGATCTCTCGTCGACTCCCAGCGGTTTTACGGATTTCTCGCTCTGTCACACGAAGGTTTTCGTTGCTCAACAGCTTCGGTCTTTCTTGTTACTCGACAGGCGAGCAACGGTTGGAAGCAGTGAGAGAGGGAGGGGGTGGGGGTTGAGAGAAAACCCCGAAGGAGATGGGAGTTCAGGGGTTGACGCAGGTTCCGAACCCTCGAGAGCAAAGCTCGAGATATAGCCAAGGAAGAGAAAGAGACCTCGATCGCTCCCCCCCCCCCCCCCCCTACCCCCTCCTACCCCCTCCGAACATGAATTAAAGTTTTAATTTCTCTAAATCACTGCCGCGCTCGCCCTCGAGCGCTTTCCACCAGACGGTCCGTTACTTATAGCCTTTGCCCTTTTACCAGCCAGAGGGCCTTCTCTTTTCTTCCACACTCCACAATTTCGTCCTGTTCCGACTCGTCGACGACGTCATTCCCTTTTTTTCGAGGATCTTCGACCCTCTCGACAACGAAATCGATATGCACTTATCCCCCTTTGCTTCGAGAACTCATTCGCTCGGCTTCTCGTATATTCGATTGCCGATATGAATATATATATACGGATGAAGAGTTTCCCAATAAATCGTTGTTTTCAAATTTAATTTATTACGAAAATTTCATAATTTTTTTGGTTTTCGAATCTTCAATTTTTATAATAATAACAAAATCTCGAAAAAAAAAAAGAATTCTAAGATACGATTTCTATGACGGAGCAAATTGATTATAAACATCTATATGGTTATTATGAATTTAAAAAAAGCAAAAAAATTCATTAATTCCAATGTAATTTATTCTTGAATGTGATTTACACGTTAGATATTAATTTTTTTGTTTCTGACTCCGAGATGATTATAACAGTGCGGAGATCTACAAGTACGCGGGATCCTTCGTCTCTCTTGGGCGCAACACCACACACCCCTGGTGACATATTGTTTCCATTCCGTTCTCAGGCCAAAGCGCAATAAAAAAAAACCTGGCATAAATATCGCCTTTCCCCTCCCCTTCTACGGGTGCTCGGGGAACTCACGGAGCAACCGCCACGATCCACGCGTAAGAACAATACGCGAAAAGCTCGTGAGGCTACGTACACTCTGTGGGGATTTTGCAGGGGTTGAATTTCTCTCGTAGAGGGCGACGAGAGAACGAGCCGAGAATTAAAGGCGAGAAGAGAGAGAGAGAGAGGGAGAGAGAGGGAGAGAGAGAGAAGGTTCGCGCCAACGATCCTGCCAACCGGAACGAGAAAGGAATATCGCGTGTAACGCACAACAGGCGACAGCTACGGAGTGCGAACAAACGAGCTTTTCCTCTCTTATACCCCCTCTATATATATAGACTCCTACCAAATGTTCGCTACTGCTGTCGCTAAGGGTATATGCTGCTCTCCTGGCCCCGGTCGCCTTTCCGACTAATTTGTCTGAGTGGCTTTTTCGAGCGGCGCAAAGCGCACTAAGAAAGCACTCTTCGTTAAAATACCGCAAAGATTCTCGGAACAGCAAGCAAAAGCTTATGGTCTCATGTCGAGCTTTAAAAATTCCCTCAAACGTATGGCACACTTCCTTCTTTATTTTCCTTTTTTTTTTTTTTTTACGTATTTTTATGAGATATACTTACAGCGTTATTGGCTCGTCGGGACTCGGAGGCGAAACTACGGATAGCGAACTCGATGTCGGACGCATCGACGTACCTGGCGATCTGCCACGATCGTCAACCTGTAAGCAAAGATATTATTAATGTAATACTTTATATCAACTATAAAAATGGAAAAAAAAAAAAAAAAATTTCCGAAATTCTTATTAATTTAATTAAAAAAAAAAAAAACAATTTATCTTAGAAAAAATATTTTTTTTTTACTGCTTCGCTAAGACGATGCGGCGAACATTTTGCTTATATCCCGACCTATATCGCTAGGTATTCCGAAAAAAAAAATTAAATAGCTTAATTTCGAGTGACGTAAATGCTCCGATGAATATTGGGGTGAAAAAATACGTGTTATCTTCGAAATTTAACGCGATTGTATTCTTATCGAATACTATTATCGTTTATGTGATAATTTTTTACGACAATTTTTCATCTGTTCTGCTTTATTGCCGAGTCATAACGGCTTAATTTTTATCGACGAGGGATAGTCGAATTTATGATTTCAAGAGCTCCATTAATCGCACCCGAACACGCTCTCTACTGTTTGATGATTTATCGTACCTCTTCGAGGGCCCTCTCCCGTTCTCGCATATCGAGAGCTCAATTTTTTTTTCTCTCGAAACCTCTGTGGCATTCGCGAGAGAGAAAGCGAGAGAGTCGAAGCTTTTGCAGCCCGCTAACGGGAATCCATGCAACAGGTAGAATCTCCTACCTGTCTCTCTATGCCGAAGCTCACTCGCTGCTTCACCCTCTCTTTCCTTCGGAGCCTCTGTGCGAGTGAGCTGAGCTTTCGAGTGCAACGGGAATCACTGCGTGAGATATATACGTATGTATGTATATGTATATATCGACTCAATTCTCTCGCACCCGATTTTTCTCGTGTGTTTTAGAACACGAACTCCGATCGATTTATCTCCGCCGCACGCACCATTTGTTTTGTAATTCTATCTTTTCATTTTTTATTTTTATCCACTATTTTTCTCTCTCTCTCTCTCTCTCTCTCTCTCGCTCTTCGTGTGTCCCGTTGCCAACGATAAATCCGACCAGCGGTCAACTGCGACGAGGCAAAAGTCCGTCTCTGTTCTTTCTCTCCCTTCTACGCACGGGTGCAGGAAGATTAAAACCCGCTGCTCTCGTTTGTTTTTTTCCTCTCCCTCGTAACTCAGCAGATTTATTTGCGAGAACACTGTTACTCTTGCCTGCCGCTGCTACTGTTACGGCTACTGAGTGAGTTATACGAGAGGATAGTTATTATCGTGATCGTTTTATTCGATGCTTAAGGCTTGTTAAACGAGGGAAGATTGCAGAGATATTTCGATGTTATTGAGTGGACTGTTATTAATAAAAGAAACACTGGTTTTTCATCGTTTAAATGGCAGAGGGAGGCATCCGACTATTTAGATTGTTAAGAATACTATATGAATGATGATGGACGACATTTTTTTTTTTATTTCCCGAGTTTACGTATCAAATATTGAGCGAAAAATATGAAAAATTGCAGAATTATGATGAAATAAATCGAATCGATAATTCGATATTTTATCGAAGATATTTTTAGAATATGAAAATTATAAAATTTGATTTTTTTTTCTTTTTTTTTTTAGAATTTTCTTTTTATTCCGTTACGAGTATCGTGTAGACGTGACATTGGAAATTCGGCCGCTGAACTGACCGTGTCGTCGATATTCTCGACCCCTAACACGCGAAACCCTCGAGCAATCGTATAAATTTTATTGACCTTAAATAAATCCGCAAAGTGCTGTTCGCTTCACGTCCGACAAATCCTCGAACAACCGAAGACAAACGGTACCTCGACGTGTGTTTCATTTTATCTTCTCGCATTTTCTTCGATGCGTACGATAAAATGAGTGAAAAAGGAACGCGCTGGTCAGACGAGCGAAATAGGGAAATTTTTCTCGATAACATCGGGACAACGTTATCTATATATCTCTCGCGAAACGAATCGCAGTGGCATAGTTCAACGAACGTAGAAAACAGCGAGAACAGCAGTGATTTGCATTCCAGGATGGTGGTACGCTGAGGCATAAAAATTCCATGGCGATAACTTCCTTTGTTCTCTCTCGGCGTATCACAACGACTACCATTCCCCGGTACAGGGGATTCCCCTTTCTCTCGAGTTTCCTTCATTCCTCTCCTCCGCGGCGAAAAAAAAAAATCTACTCGCTTCAACTAGTTTTTCCCGTTTATATTAGATTTTTTAAATCTCAATAAAAGGTGTTTCTCGACACAAAATTTAAAAAAATTCGTACGTTTTTTTTTTTTTTTTTAATTCTTCACAAAACTACGAAATTTTCTGCATTGTACCGTAAGTTGACGATTTGTTATTGATTATTTTAAAATATTGATGCCATCGCCTCCCATCTGTCGGAAAATAAAATTCACGAGACGCGAGTCTCGAGAAGGGGATAAAGAGACCCTCGATAAATATTTACGTCAAGTGACCGTGAGTTTGGAGGCGGAGCGAGGTAACTCGAGATATTCAAAGCTCGAGGAAAGGAACGCGTCTGAAACTCCGTTCCTCCTGTCGTCGAACGAACGAAAAGTGGACGAAAATGAGAGAAGGCAGAGAAATCGTGTTGGCGATCGCGAGAGATGACTCGGGAGGAAGAGCAAAGGCTCGAGAAAAGCGAGGAAGAGCGTAGACACGGACCAGCAGTGTATTTGCGTTACGTTACGTAGTTGCGCGTTTAATCAGCCGTGTACCAGGAAGAGGTAGAGAAGTCAGTAGACTAGGGATGGGAACGGCGTTTGTCGGTGGAAAAAGGGAGAGGAAAGCTTGCTACTCGCGTTATATCCATATATATATGTACAAAGATGCAGGGAGTGGTCGGCGGGAAGCCCTGGTCTTTGCGCGGGGGGTGGAGGCTCGTCGGTGGCCTAAAGGATACCTAAAGGGAGTGGATGGGGATCCGAGCGACGATAGGAAGCTCCTGCCTTTGCAACGCGGCAAAGAGAAGTCTCTCGGTTTATTGCCCGATAGGTACGTACGTAGTCTCGGACTTTCGAATCTCTGTGTACCTATAGCTGCAGTCGACTGAAGCAAAGCGGATTGACTCGTCTCATCCTCTTATCTCTGTATCAACGGTTCCTGTCGTTCACTACCGTTGTTCCGGCATTGTAACGTATTCTATTTCGATTGACGTCAACGCTGCAACGAACATTTTTTTTTTTCGAAGATGCGTCATCACTGTTCTACTTTCTGTACATTTCAGCGCAAATAAAAAACTACAAAAAATAATGAAATTGTAAGGGGATGAAAATTACGCGAATTTTATTCAAATATTTATAGGTTAATGAAAAAAATAAGAAAATAATGATTTTTCATCGTCAAGGAGCAGAAAATAATTATTAAAAATAATTTGAACCGCTGATAATAATAATGGTAATAAATTTCGTAACGTTGAAAATGCGTTTGTTTTGCGGTATCTTGCGACAGAAGCTTTGTCGAGAGTAAATTATTTAGTAGATATCGCTATGCTACAAGGCGGAGGTATGAAGATCGAGAGGGAGTCGAGAGCAAAAGAGGAAAAATAAGAAGGCGCCGCGGCGGAGGCGTCGATCGCGTGACAGATTGCCCCCAGTATTTTCCACCACATACATCATCGTGCCGCAAGACGGTTCGGGTGTGTAGGCAAACCCTTAGTTCTACCTCGACGCTCGCAAAACTCCACCTCTTTTTTTTCGTCTTAATTGGCATCGGAGAACCGTCGATAGGGGTGTAACAGTCGATCCGCTTCGTGAATTTTATTCCATCGCGCATAATGTATAATCTTTAATCACAATAAACTTTCTTACTATTCGATCAAAATAACTCGCGAGCTTTTTATTTTCTTTAACGCGATCTAAAATTAGCGTCAATGTGATTATTTTTTTATTACGTATAATTTCCGGTCGACATTTCCATTTCTCTTTCAGTTGGTACTTTTGCCGAAAAGGAATTTCCAATTGTTTACAATTCACGACGTGTGGCGCTGTTGATGCAAATTTTCTCGTGTATTTCGATCGATTTTTATTCGCCGGAGTGGGCGTTTTTTTAACAACGACGTGACTTCGCCGGTGCGTTGGGTCCGCATCGCTGATCATTAGTGTGGGCCGCGGAAAGATGGCGGACGGGTGTTTTGCGATCGAACGCCTCGTAAGAACGCAAACTTTTTTCGTCGTATATATAATTGGGGATTAATCACGTTGAGAAGCGATTCATAAAGAAGGATGAGTAGGAGAATGTTCCGGCGTTACGAAAAGGAGGTTAAATCTCGTAGAAACGAGTTGCATGTTCACCAGAGGACGAGAGTATGAATGACTGAAGTGCCCAAATCCTCGCAGCAGGCCGGAGGTCATATACGGGATTAAACGGGTAAGTAGCGAATGCTGCAACCTCGACGATAGTGACAGTTCTCCCTCGACTTACCCCTCTACCGCAACCTCTAACCAACGACCATTATCTTAACAAATCTAATCTCGCCGTGGGTGTTTATAAATGTCTTGTTTTCCGAGCGAATGGCGAGAGACTCGTCCTCGTTGTCGACGACTCTCGAGTATCTAACAGCACAACAAGATTTCAACCCCTTACCTCACTCTTCCGGAATCGTTGTCGCATTTCCAAAAAGTGTTCAAACGAAATATCTTAACATATTTTCCCAAAATTCACGGCTAATATCAAATTTTATCCCGATTTACGTACGGAGCAAACGATTCGTAAGAGAAAAAAATTTGCATAGGTGACTTCGAGATTTATCGATTTATTAATATTGAATGAAATCAGCGATCGGATATTCATTGTAAAATCCATTTTTTTTTAATACGAAGGGCGTAATAAAAAAAAAATAGGTTTTGGTGACTTTTTTGGGGGAAAATGACGTAATCTTGAGTATTGGATGAAATGAGGGTTGGGAAATACTCGTACGGATTAAACGACACGCGTGTACCTGAACACGCGTACGCCATAGTACTTTCCGGGCTCTTGCGCCCTACGTGCTCTTAGAGCTCTCGCTAACTCGAAACAAGGGTAGAGAGAAGAGAGCAATAGGAGGCTCGACGAAGTTGAAACCACCGCGGAACCATCAACGTGTTGTAGAGACTCGCGAGGGCCAGGACCCTGTTATTACAGTCAAGAACGCAACCTCTCCGCCCGCTCCTTTTCCACTCCCCCGCCAACAGAAGCTCGCCACAAACTACAGGGCGTAATCCCTTAAGAGCAATAATAAGAATCCTTTCCTCTGGTTAGATCTCTTGGAATCCGAGCTAAAACAGAGCTAAAACTCCTCTGTCTACTCTGCTTACCGAGGGTTAAGCACTATTCGAAAAACCCTTCGGACAAAAATACCCGTAAAAATGTCCCCAAAAAATCTCATTCGACGATTTAAATTACTTTGCAATCAAAATGGCTTTGGATAAAAAAAGCAATAGAAAATAAAAATTAGTAAAAAAAAAATTTTTTTTTTCAAAATTTTTTGACGCGACAATTTAATTAAAAATTTTCCGAAACTTAAAAAAAAAAAAATTTCCATCGATAAATTTGGGGAATTCGTATCTCGAAATATTATTGCGTTAAATCATTTTAGAAGTAAATACTTGCGTCTTGAAAAAAAAAAAAAAGTTATCATCTCTCCAAAGCTTCGGTTGTATTAGGAGTTTCGTTCGAAGCTTCCGCGTGTACGGTACACAGTGTCGCGTACATTTTGTCTCTTCCAGGCCTCTGTGTCTCGTCTCGGGGCATAATTTGCACACAAAGTACCGAGAGGCAGGATGCAAAGGATAGAGGTGGAGAAAACGAGACTGGAAGCAAAGCCACGGGGGTGCTTTTCCTCTGTCCATACATACATATATATATAGTTACCTACACATGTATATATATATCTATATCGCGTAGACATGTCTGTGTATTCAACATACAAATACCATCGCAGTATGTATGTTCTAAGGACATTATGCTAACCCCCTTTTGCAAAGGTCGTCTACCTGATGCACGTGCGACTGGTGAGGGAGGAGTGAAGCTCGTGGGCTTACGATAACGGTGAAAGAGTTGTCGAAGCTCCCACTCGAACCCCTCACTTTGTGTGTCAAAGCGCGATACTATATTCTGTAGCAAGGATTCTATCGCCGTAGTGCATTGGATAAATTGAGATTGCTGAAAGGAAAGGGTCACTCGGAACAGCTCGAGCCACCGGAGCATCACCTGCTGCTTCGAAGCTTCGAGGGTTGCGCCGAATAAATGATGGAGAATGTACAGCGCACACGCAGGGCTACGCCATTAAATGTTACTTACCCGCGCACGAACGTAAGGCCAGGTGTTCCTTTAGGTGGAAATGTAATTTTAATGAAAATACGAAAAAAAAAAAAAAATTTATATATAATGTAAATGAGTAAAATAATCAGTGATAAATAAAATAGAAAAAAAATTTCAGAGGGTAAAATACGAAAAAAAAAAAAAAAAAAAATCGTTGCCGAATTTCCGGTAGAAAATCTTTTTTTTTTTAAACTTTAGTCTGAATTTATTCGTTGGCTTTTCAAATTCGACCTCCAATGGCAAATTTATCGTCGTCTCCGGGAACGAAAAGAAAGACGAAAAGCGCACCCTTTGCTAACGATGCCGAGCGTTGGCACGCCGCTTGAGAGCTAACCGACTGGTTGGCTATACTAGCCGCGAATAGCTAACAGGAACAAGAACGCGGGTGGTAAAAGAAGCTCGTGGAAAGTCTCGATTCCTCGCTAAGGGTAATAAAAAACCTGTCACGTAAAGGCCGCCTGAGCTGAGACTGAGAAGAAGTCGAGAAAGCAGGACGAACGAATGAAGGAACGCGAACGCGAACGCACAGCTTGCGGGACGGCGCGGTGGCGCAAGGGGGTGTGACGGCTGCGGCCGAAGAAGAGGGAAAGAATACTGATTCATTATTCAATTTGGGTCGAGTGATTAGCATGCGACGTCGTGCAGGCGTCGTACTCGACGAAGACGAGAGACTCTTTCCTCGTCTCTCCTTATTTCACTCTCGACGTTACTCGTTTTCGTCTCTCGTTCTCCACGGGATCCATCTAAATAATGTAAGACGAGACTCGCCGCAGACTATCTTCCCGAGGTTACCGAGGCACCGTTCTACGAGGGAGAAAACCGCTTCTACAATCGGCGAACCGCAGTATCAACGTACTAAAACCCTTTGCGTCAACTTCAATTTTCAACAGCGTCAAACAGGTTTTACACGAATTATCTTTATTCAATATATCATACCCTTTGAAAACTCAAATTTTTGTGATTTTTAGCGTCATAAAAATCGCGTAAATCGGAGCATTTTTTTAAATCATTAATTATATAGTGTAATTTTATTTACCGATTATTATTATTTTTTATATCGAGGAAACAGTGAAAAAGTAAGAACAATCGAGAAAGATAACCGCGAATAGCTGGTATCCGGTATAAAACATTTTTAATATAATTAAGTGAAGAATCTCTGCGGTGGCGGAGAGAGTTGCCGCGAGTAGCTGCGTACCACCGTAAGGATCACCCCCTGAGAGCTCTCATCCACCTCCCGGCATCATCCCTTTTTCAAGCACAGAGCTCAGACCTTCCCCTTCCCTTATCCGCTTTCCTTGTCCTTTTCTCAACTCGCGTATTCGTTTTCTTTCTCTTACTACTCGAGCTCTCCGCGATGTAAGAAGGGTTGTATTCAGCTTGCCTCCGGGGCATGTTAATGCACTCCGAGATCTTAGCACTTACACTCCAACACGCCCGAGTCCTCGAGACGCTTTCTCTCTTCTTATTTCTGTGCTCCGTTCGTATAATACGAGAATCCTTCCTTATTCTTCCGTCGTCTTAGTCGAAACGCGAGAGGGCCCTTCCTTACTGTGGGAACGTTTTCTTCTCGGCACATAGAGCAGAGCGCCAACCCTCCGCAAGGAGAATCGTAACCAGCCATTTTCTCTTTCTCTTAAACTACCCTCCCCCCCGCCCCCACCCTTCCAGCATCGAAAGCTTCGAGTCCAGAGGGGTTTTACGGACGACGCCTTTAAATTCGTTTCTCGCAATCTTACGCGACGCTTCATTCGAAATTTCTTCATCCCCCGCGAAAATCAAAGGAAACTAGAAATTTCTTTATCAGCATTCGATGACGTAATTGAAAGCGTCATTCTCTGATTGATTGTTCAATTAATCGTTTCGATTATTGCTGAATATCCGAGGCTAACCGGTAATTCACAACCTGTATACCTATACGTAGAGTCGAACGAAGGGCCGATAGGAAGCCATGACTCTCGACACAGCACACACCGCACAACGTTGTGGAATCAGCGAGAGCACAAAGCCCTTGATGGATGGGTAGCCACGGGGTTGCGGCACACGGCTCGAGACCAGCACTACTCCCGTTTCAACCCCCTCTCGCCACCCCCCGAACCCTTGCTATAGCAAAAGCGAGCTTCGCGAGTGACCACCTGTTGAGGAAAGGCCGAGCTTCGGAGCTTACGCACCTGTCCACGCACGCGAACATCGTAGGCGGCCTCTGAACGTTTGATTTTTTTTTCATCCCCTCGATAATATCGCTTGCGATCTGCGGTGGGATATCTGCGTCCGATTGCTTGCGAAGGGTGGGGAAAATGTCCAATTGGTACATATTATTTCTATATAAAACGAAAATTTGATACAATTCAAATCAACGAGATGAAAATGGAAACTCACCCTTTGTGGCGCTTTGCTTAACAAAAGAAAATCTATTGGAAGAGATTTTTTTAAAAATGGTACAATTTGAGTTACAAAAATATAACTGTATTAGCGCATTAAATTTATATTTAAGTATTCACGAAAAAAAAAAAAATTCTTAACATTGTTTTTCACTTGTATGAGCAAAAGTTCGCGGATTTTTCAATGATCCTTGGGAATTTATTTTTTTTCGATATATTTTTTTAATCGCTATATGAATAGCCAATTTCCCCAAAAATTGCAAAATCATTGTTTATTCTCTATGATTTCTTCGTCATATAAACATTTTTTTTCACACTGTGTACGGGATGTGAGACGTCCTTATTAGTAATCCGCGAGCGTCGAGTCCATTACGAATTCCGATTCGAACGGATAACCTTCCCGTTTCTGGGGCTCCCTCACCGGTCTGTGATCATGCTTACTGCATAACTACTAATCCTCGTTCTCTCATCCCATCCCTCTATAACACCCTGCTACCTCGTGGTCTCTCGTTCGTCATAAACGTCGAGTTCTCTGTCGTCACGTAAGACGAAGGATATATCTTCTCCCTTTCTCGTTCATCGTCAGCCCTACCTAACTTCATCTATACTCTCGTCCTTCCGTCTTCGAAGTCTTCATCAGGGTGTTAATATATATAAGCATTGACGAAGATTATCTTTAATTCCACGAGACGTCGTGGAAATGCCCTCAGAATATGACGAGGGAAGGTCCGGCCGGTATCGCTAATAGACGGTCGCATGAACAAACTTTTCAAACAGCTCTCACATATAAACACCGAGACGCCCAGTGAGACCTCCAATTGCGAGGGGTGATATTGAGCAGTGTACGTAAAGAGTCAGAAGCCCGTACGCCATCGACTGGTTGCTAATGATAGCTTCGTGCCAGTTAGCCGGTCGGGAGAGAGTGGCAATGGCAATTTTTCTCATATTCGACCCTTGGATCCGCATAGTCTCTCCACTCAACGAGAAAAAGAGTAAGAGAGCTGCAAGAGCCGCATGATAAAGTATCAACCCCTCCAGAACTGTTTGCATCTGATGGCAACTTCAATTCGTTAATTGGCGTACAACTTTTTTTCTCCCTCACATTTTTAGCCTTCTTTTTTCTTTGTATTATTATTATTGAACCAATCATTTTTCATTAAATAAGCGAAGACGAAGTATCGGACTGACCCTTCGCTCTCTCTCTCTCGCTCGCTCTTTTTTTTAGCCCTTTAAAGCTTAATCCCTTTTTGACCACCTCACTCCATCGTTCTCTCGCCTCAGAGAACTTTGAGAGCTCGTTTACTGCCCCGAGAACTCGGGGGGTTAATTTTTTTCTCTCTTACTCAACGGCAGCGGTGGGACTCTCTTTATCCACCCTTGCGGTCGTTCAAGCCGGCCGCAGGCCAGTATTATATATACCTTTTGGGCCGGTAGACGGTAATCGAGACCGGTCATCCGAACTCTAATACGCACTTTTGCCTTCGAGAATTACGAGGCACTTCAGCCAAACCACGAATACCGAGGTGAAGGAAAATAACGAAAGGGTCCACGTGTTTTCGATTCATTGACCTTTTTTTTCTCTTCATCAAACGAGGATAGCGAAGTCAAATAATTTGTGAGACGAGAGCTGCTTGGTGGCAACAGTTTATAGTCCCACCGAAAAATCCTGTCGGAAGTATGAGAGACAATAAAAAATAAGGGATGAAACGATTCGATCGAGGAACGAATGAGGACAAAGATTCAAGCAGAGGAATAGAATAAGAGAGCTTTTCTCGGAGGGGAAGATGTGATGGCATTCGAATCGATTACACAAAGGACGATGTAAAAATTATGCAAATGTCGTTTACAAGTGAATCGCGGAATTCGAATGAAAAGAGAAGACTGCAGGGAGGCAAACGGAACGATGAAGAAGGAGAGATTGAGGGAGAGAGAGAACCGGTAGAGGTTACAATTAGGCAGAAGCCAATTCAATATCGAGGACCATTCGTCGGGAATATTCAACGATTCGGTATTAAATGCCTGCCGGCCCTTTTCCACTCTGTCGAATATGCTGGCCCGCTGCGCTCTCTCGCGTGGGAACCCACCCCCCCAAAACGCTCTCTCGATAACTCCGAGACTACACGGGAACGAAACTTTTACGCGTTTGTATAATTTACGGGAATTTTATTTCTCTATTTCGGAGTATGTTATTCACGATTAATTTTTTTTTTTTTTTCGTAACTTTTTTTTGTAACGTTTTGCTATCGCATCTAAAGGTCGAAGGTTCGGTGGTTGTGTGTGGGATGGATGGAGGGACGCACGAATACATGGCGTCTCTTGAAAAGCCGAGCGTAGGGTGGAAGGGACTCACTCGCGACGAGCTTAAAGCATCGATGGAATTACCGACGGGTAATGAGTTTAGCGGGAGGGATAGACGAGATGAGAGGTTCCTCTCTGTCTATCTTTTGCTGTGCCGAGTCTCAAACTACCCTCCACCATCACCAAGAGCATCGAGCCACGTCCGCGCCCTTCGGGAGAGAGACCTCGCCGAGGGTTGAGCCTCGAGCTTCTCTCTACAACAGTTACTCCGCGTAGGTCTACGACGACGAGCTTTGGTAGACAGACTGAGACCGATATTCAAGATACTCTGTGTATGTCGTTTGAGTCTTTCGGCAACGAAGATGAAGAATGCGACGACGTTTATTCGATCATTCGAAATTATCTCGATACCAACGAAACCCCTCTTTCGACTACGCGACGAAAAGTCTAATTAAAGTTTCGAGAAAAAATGCGTAAAGCACGCAAAAAACCGCAAATGGTTTTTTTTTTTTTTTTCAATTTCGCATTTTGAATTAATCGTAATATTTTTTTAAAGGAAAACATTAGAAAATCTTTAAAAAAAGTTTCATACTTTTTATACGTTTCATTAAATCAGATAAAAATGTAATTCTTGCAAGCAATTCGTAATTTTTTCAAGGATATTGAGGATCTTTAAATAAACGAATCTTTTATTTCAAAGATTAACAATTGAAAGCATATCCCGACTCTGAAATTTTCTCACGTCGAAGGCGTCAAGCAGACTTTCTTTTTCTTAAAAATTTCTTTTTTTTCTTCTTCAATTTCACGGGCAATCGTGAAGCGAAGAGACAGAGGCGTAAGATAGAAGAAGAAGTAGAGCCTTCCCTTCATCTACATATGTTCTCGTCAGGCTGCGCTTTGTTTCTCGAATAAGAGCTCATTACGAATGCAAAACTGGCCATTCATATTCAAAATTTTATATCTCACGATGCCTGTGGACGTGAAGCAGAGAAGCAGCAGGATGAGACGGTGGTAAAGGAAACTGCCGGAGGAGGGGGCGAAGGGGCCCACGTAGTAGAAACCCTCGCGAGGACTCTGCGAAGCTAATTTATTCGGGTTCGATCCGGTGTGCCGCGACAAATCCCCCGAATCTCACTGCGGATTCGACCGGAGCCGCTTGTGCGCCATTAATAATTTTCTCGTCTGCTTCGCGCTTCCGATTTTTCTTTTTTCTTTTTCTGTCGTTTTTCCAACACAGAAACCGCCGATTTGGTACCCACGTCTAGTGTCACTGCCGATGATTTCGCATAATATCGTCATGAATTTCTTATTTACCAAATTCGTAATCGATGATTTTTGACTTTGATTTAACATCACAAACAACGAACTTTGACTATTTTTCGTCATCGAATTACGATTTTTCTTTACTCGAAGGTTTCGCATGATAAAATACAATGTCTGATCTTTACAGCCTTTATCTACTTGCCGGGTATCTTTACGAAGACCAGAGCCTCGTTCGTTGGCCATTCTCTCGGCTCGTCGAAGAGATAATCATATTAGCAGCCCTCTCGCTCGCTATAACTTGTCTATGCATAAGCATAATACCCCTAGAACTCATCCTCTCTGCATACGCGAGAGAAGAGTCAAGGGAAAGACGAAGATGGTAGAGAGAGTAAGAGGGTTGAGACTCGCGGCCGTTGGTGCTCTGGTGTGATGCTAGTTATATCCTAGCCAGGGATACTAGTTGCCCACGTACTATATATTTTACGGGCTCTGGTGTTGCACACCCAAGGCCCCTCTACATCCCCTTAGCCTGAGGAACGAACGGAGAGACTCGAACGCAGCAACAGCAGCCCCTTGCTTTCTCTATGCTCTACTGCTCTTCTCTCCTAGCGTTGGGCTCTGTTATACCGTACTATATATGCAGTTAATGTAGTATGTGTATTTTGGTGTATATATACGAGGAGAGAGAGATAGAGAGAGAGCGCCGTAGAGAAGGAATAGAGAACGTAGAGCTCTCGCGACTTTGCCGCCGCTAGAGAAGGTGCAACGTACAACGTTAATCAGCGTAATTGAATTAGCCGCGCTCGCTCGACTGTTGTAATTATGACTATTTATAATGATTCCGTGCTCGTGCCCGGCTTCTACACCACTGCCGGGAGTTGTTGCTAGCTTCCTATCACGCCTCGAGCCACTGCCGAATAGAATAGGATAGAGATTTTCACCTCCTCCCTCTCCTCCCACCCCCCGTCTTCGGATATTAACCAACACACCATTCGCATTACTTGTGAGAATTGGATATAATTACGATCGGTAAATTATTTACACTAACTTCCGGTTATAAATTTTCGCATTGCGTTTAGGTAACCTGTGATACGGGGTTATTAAAAAAAAATTCTAGGGAAGTAAAACGGTGGAATATTAAATGAATTCTTTGTTATTGAAGGAAATTCATCAGAAAATTAGACCAGTGTTTAGATCGCTAAAGTTAGGCACTTAAAATAAAAAACAGAAGATAATGGATATCTTTAGAAATTCTGCTTTGAATAAAATTAAAAAAAAAGTAAAATTAGTTATTTTTCGTGTTCTTCGTCGCGATGTGTAGTCAGAGAGGTGCACATTGCTATGAACAATACCTAAGGCTGCAATATACCCGCACATGCGTTGTATGCAATATTTCGGCACACAGAGGTCAGCTTGTCGGATCTGTTGGGATTCAGGCGAAGTACAAGAGATTCAGGAAAGTCTGGAGATTTAACAGATACAGATAGAGATCCTTCGGAATACTCGTTTCCAGCATCACCAGCAGCAGTGAAAATGTATTCGAGAGTTTCCAATTTGCGGTTGCGGTGGACGTCGCGGGTGTAGGAGGGGGTTGACTGGAGCGCAGGCAGTCAGGATGGTTCCAGGTGGTGGTCTTCGTCGTGGCTTGGGATAGCGAGGAAAGAGTAGGAGAGAGAGAGAGAGAGCGTTTCTCTCCTGGCCTCGCATCCTCGTACCATTGCGGACAGGGGAAGGAACTCCTCGGTTCGGGCTCTATTATGGTAATTATATGATAAATACAACAAGGCCTTAGGCGCTGTCTTCTTCCCCGCGTATCCCATCTCGCAAGCTCAACCAGACTCTGGGATAGAGGATTTCAGAGTCCTGGAGTGGTAGGAATCTCACTCTGTGCCTCGTCCAACGTTGTACTTCCCTTTCCACTTCATCCCTACCTCCACCCCCTCGCCATTTTCATCCCTTAGCCATTTCTAATTCTCTCTTTCTCTCCGATCTCTCTCTCTCGTTCTCTCTTTAGGCTCTCGTCTTTCGTTCTGTTCGTTCACTCGAGACCGTGAGGACGCTGGTTTGCCTTAAAATACGCCTCCTCTCGACGGAATGCAATTAATCTTACTCTCATCCTCGTTCTCGCTTTCTCACACTCCGACACTCGCGCTATATTCCCATTCCAAACGGCTATATATAGAGAGGCATCCGTAGAAACTGTGAGGAAGCGCCTTGTGGTTATACGCGACTGTACGCGAAGAAGTGTTACCGACTTAATGAAGTACGACTTGTGATGCGTGACGCCGAAGGGGATGATTCTCGTGCGAGACGAAATCGAGAGGCGAGATGAGAAGGAGGTACAGGGTAAATTCTCCACTGGCAAAGTGCAAAGAGATACGAAATCCTCGACTAAACACCCTCTTTCATTATTACGCTACGTTGGACATAGTCGCTTATACATATATACGTTGACTATGTCGAACGAAAATAAACATGTTGCACATTCTTGAAAAATTGAGAATTATTATCGTGAAATACATATCAAAATTAATTAATCTGAAAAATCGAATGATAGAATTAAATTTTTATTATTCTATTGGTTGGGTAAAAATTTTTGTTTATATTTACCGAAAAAAAAAAAAATTCCTACATGTTCAGTTTTTTTTAAATCTCTTTTCGGAAATATGTAATATATTATTCTTCAAGCAAAAGTTCATTCTTGTGTATCTTTAAATAATGCGCGAGAAATACAAATAGTTTAAGTAGTCTGGTTTCGGCCAGAAGTCAGAGATATGGTCGTCAAGGGTGCATTTCATCTTCCGGTCACGTCAGCCGAGAGACGGATCAGCCAATGTTCCTCTTACGCACTATATTCACCCCCCGCGTCGCTACACTCGCCGAATCATCAATCTATTATCGAACTGCCTTATACACCCTCTAAGTTCTAAGAACAGACATTACCTCAACTTTTACCGCAACATTCTAATCAATTTCTGACCGATTTGCTTCGCTTCCATCATCCATATCAGTCATTTTCATCAGTTGATACAAATACGTCGATATTTTCTATTCTTTTATTGCGCTATTACAGTGCAACTTCGAGATATCGCGTCTCGAAAAAAAAAAAAAATTATATGAAAAATATCCTTCCACCCTTGCGTAGGGTGCGGAACGCGAAAATTTTTCGTACGAACGCACGTGAGATCGCTGCAATATTTTTGCGGTTTTCATACTGTTCCCGATTGCGAAAAATTTAAGGAAGGCGAATGCAGTAAACCGCAGGGTAGTTTTACTCCAGCAAGGGCAGCGCGAGCAGCCGCAGCGGGGTAGCCTCGCGACGACCCTTTCCCAATACCAAGCGAGAAGAGACCTAGCGACGAAGTGCGTGCTTATTTCCATACACTTAGTCTACCAGCAAGGCACGTTGCGGCTTGGCATGGTATAAGCGAAGAGTGGAAAGAGGGTCAAAGAGAGATCCCTAGGCTCAGGTGTCCTCGCGCGTAATAGGTGGCATCATCATCCCCATGGTACGTCGGCTCTCGTGACGCGCCCGGGATATCAACCCCTCGTCAAATGCTCTGATCGATGTAATATCCATACGCACGATAGATATGGACACTCTCGTTTTTTTTTTTTTTTCTTTTTTTTTTCTCCACCACCCTTGTAATACTCTTCGCCATTGACAATCGATCGAACTATAGATAGAGGTAATTTAAAGTGTATGTAATACTTCAATTCCTTCGACTACTCACCCTCCCATTTATCATCACGAGCATTCAGCTTTCAACGTGTAATTTTTTATTTTCTTTTTCAACCCTTATTCCTCCCGTGGACGCGGTTTGTTTTACGAACTTTTGCTGCAATTGAACTTTAACAGTGCTTCTTTCCTTCTCCTTTTTATGCAGGTGCAGTAATGTTAATATTAATAATATATTAAACATTCTCGATATTTTAAAGAATTCAGTGCTCTGTGGATCGACGTTTTTCCATGATTGAGATTTTTTTAAATTTTAATTGGGGCATTTTTTTTCAGCAAAAAAAATTAATTAAATGATTCAGTTCACCTGAATATTTGTCTTAAATTTTCCAATTTTCCATAAGGGTGGTTTAAAAATTCATTTACATGAATTTTATAGGAATTTATTTTTTCAGTCTGAAGTTAAAGAAACCCGAGTTAGGGGCACTTACTTCACTGCCCATTAACTATGGCCTCGAAATTACAAAAATAACACTTGTTCGTTGCCTTCACCCTCGAGAATCTTGGATTGGGGGACTCGTACCTCGGAAAGTTGAAGTAAAATTAAGCGAAAATTTCGGAAAAGTTGAACGAGGAAACCCTTTTCTCGGACGAACGACCGGACAACCCTTCAGAGTAGCGACTCGAAACAGCGTTAGGTATTATAAGGGTCCAGCAAACTAACCCTCTCTTTTCTCCCTCGTATCGTCATGCACACTCGACCCTTCCTTTCCGCACTCTTTCACACTTTATGATTACGTATATACGTTCGCCACACTCCTGTTATACCTATTAAATATTTACTTTTCAATGAATATGCAAATATAATTATTTACGCGCAATTTAAACGTTTTTCACACGTTCCACATACACCCACAGCGTTTCCATATACGTATGTATACGCTGTGTGTAATCACATCGCAGAATCTCGAGTATACTACAGTCGAGAACCACTTGTCAGGGAAATTTACACCACCTCTTTCGAGACCCTTGTTACGCTGTTCGCGTGTTTTCTGACTTAAGGTTCTTGAATCTTTGAGTGCCGCAGTATAAAAAAAAAAACGCAGGAAACACGTATTTGTGAAATTTTCATCGACAACTTCAATTTTTTTTGCTTCTTAGCGGCACTCGATTATCACGGAGTACCAATCATTTCATTACAGTTTAGCGCATTATTAAAAAATTTCAATTTCCGAAATGTGAGTGAAAATTTGTCGAAATTTTCGAATAGTTCGAATTATAATAAATTATCTGTGGCAAAAATTCAGAAAAAAAAAACAAATCGTTATGGGACATTACAGTAGCAGTTTCATAGATTACGAAGAAAAAACATCGATGATTGCAAACATCTTTATCGACGGAAGGAAAATCGAAAAGAAAAGTTAAGATTTTATTTTTTAATTGAAGAATTCGTTGTATATATAATTTATAAATAATTACCGCATTGAATTCATACGTTCGGACGGCTTATTAATTTTTATTGCAAGACAATCGTCTACAATTTTTTTTTACTTGACTACCCGACGTTTTGAGAAACTGAGGTCTCAATGAAAGATGACGCGCCGATACCTCGGGCTACCGAGCACCGAAGGAATTAACCTTTAGCGTTAATTATCTCTCACGCTTTTGGCGCTTGGTGGATGAAATGCGAATAGGATGAGATGCGAAAGGCAAAAGCAGAGTTAAAGCCAAAATGAGGCTCGGTGAACGGCATCAAAGAACTTTGCCTCCCCTCCTCCCGAGTGTTTAGAGCTGCAATATCTTTCCGCCGAGGTGCACATCGGTGACCGTGCTTCACTTCTCGTTGGGGTAGAGTTTTGAATATGGTGAAACGAAAAGCACCACCAGCACCGGGATCAGCTACGAAAGAGAGAAGTGAGGCGATGGTGGTCGGCTCTGCGGTCGGAAAGTTCTCTTCAATAAACCGACGGTATTTCGGCACCTACACTCTACCGGATCCTCTTGGAATTTACATAATTTTCATTTATTTCGACAAGTTGTGAAATAAAATATTTACAAAAAAGAATGTACGCGAAAATTGAAAAAAAAAAAATGTCGACGAGGGTTGAAAAATTTTTTCACCGGAAGACAAAACAGATAATAAAGAAAAAGCTCGATATCTCGAAGAGAAAACGTCGTCGTTGAAATCGCAGCACGAAGAGCATCGCACACACACTTTCGGAACATCCGCGCGCTATATCGCCCCCATATAGTGAAAGCGACTATGGATACAAATGACTGCAAAATAGGCCTTGAAAATAGATTCCAGGGAAATTCGAGATATTCCGCTGTTTCGTTCGCTATATAAGCTTATTCTGCCGGCGAAGAGAACGAGCTTCGATACGAGAAAGTGAAGGAAAATAAGCCATCGATATAAATTGCTCCATCCGCCATACCACTCTCTTTTCTTCCTCATGAGTTTCTGTGTATGTGATTGCGACCCCCTCGGCGTGTGTGTTATCTCATAGGAAAGCTCGCGTCCTGAAGAAAAGTTTTCTCGCAAATAACCCATCGGTGAGCCCGGAGGGTGTGTTTCAACCTCTCCCTCTCCCGCCGTTTCTCGCGAGAGAGTAGACTTACCCTCACGTCGACGTTTCATTCTACAGCCGACGACGAGTCCAGACACTTTTTTTTTCATCCCTCCTCCCGACATATCGTTTCTGACTGTCCGATACACACATTTTTATTTTAGTCGACTCTCGAACTCGCGAAATTCGATTATAAAATCTTTTTTTTTTTAATCAGAAATTGGATTAATTACTTTTTTAAATTTTTCAACGAGTTTTCCGGCTGACTAATGTATTGATGAAGACGAGGGGTAGAAATTTTTTTTTTTCAAAGTTTATCATCGATCCGTGATTATTCAGTAATTTTAATCACACCGCGAAGAATATGACGATTTTTTGAAAACTCCCCGAGTGAGTAACGATTTATTGCTTTGACTACGAAGCTTACGGGATTTCTCTGTTCCTATTGGTCAAGAAAATGAAATACAAGTCGAGAGTTTGCCGTCTGAGTTTCAATGGCAACCCTTCCTGTATTAGATTGCATAGAGGTTGCGTGAACAGCACCGGGTAGTACATTATTTCTCGATGTCAAATAAAGCAATTAGCATGTGCCCTGTGACCAGGATGGCTCCTCGTTCTCGGGGATCCGGGGGTAATCTGGCCGGAGTCCCCGGCGTGTGCGACATCTTCATCAGGCTGGCGAAGCCGGCCAGACCACCACTGCCCCTTCGTTGTTCCTTCGCACTGGTCACGGGACGGTCATGTGACTCTCCTCTACCACCCCTAGAGACGAGGGGTTGTTCCTCGTTCTGCCGCATGAGCACGAGAAAGCTATATACGCACATATGTATACATAGAACGGAGCCAAGTCGCTTTTCTCCAACCCCCGTTTCTGCAGTCTCCGTCGCTGCTTCCAAGGGAAATTTCACAAAGGCTGACCCGTTCTCGTAATGAATGTTACGAGCCTTTTAATGCTTTACGCCTCTTAGATTTTTCAGACCTTCTCCTCTTCCACTTTCTCGTCTTCTTCCGCATGTTCAACCCTTTCCCTCCCCATTTTATTCTTTTTCTTTTTCCCCTCTTCTTTTTTTAATCCTATCTTCATTCCTCCGGTGTGCTCTTTCGCCTCAGAAGTGGCTCCCCGGCGGAAGGCAAAGTGGAGAGAAACCGAGGATGGTGTGATAGGGTGAAACGAGTACGCCTCAGGGGCCTAGGTAATTATGTGGCGGACGTAAATTAAGGTTGTTTAGATTGGGATTTTTATTAAGGGGTCGTTCTCTCTTTCCTTCTGCCAGAGCGCGGTAGAGGACAGAGGCAAAAAGAAATGGCGCGCGGCACGCTTCTCTCTTCTTGCTTCCCTCCGCCCTCATAGCGTTTCGTTTCTTTCGTGCGGCGAACCGCGTCGGAAAAAAGAAAAAGAAATCAAAGATGCGGAAACTCAGCGTCCACAGTCTGGGAAACCGACGTTTAAATTCAACTGACAAGCAAACCAAAAAACGTGTGAAGAAAAAAAGAAAATTTAGCTTTTTTTTAGGCGTCTCTTTTTCATCCCCTACGAAGAAGAGAGTTTTCTGTGAGGGTTTCCGGAGTACATATCCGAAAGAGAAGCTCGCATTTCGCTGGACCACGCAGACACAATTCCCCGAAGCAAAAGTCGTAACCCATGATCAGGGGTAGCCGCGCGGGAAATAGCCAACGGCTGGGCGGAGGGTAGTGAGGAAAGAAAAAAAAATAGATACACAACATCGTGAAACGATGGGCAGTATAAGTCGAGATTAAGTGTAATCGAGCTTTAGTACTCTGCGAGATGTTTATTTTGCCTCCTGGAAATATTTTGCACCGCGGGATTGTGGCGAATGAAGAATAATAGTAAATAGTAAACGGTAAACAGTTAAATGATATGTTTTGTAAAAATAAAACAGTGTGGCGGGTCAATTTAAATAGTAAAAAAAATACCGCAGACGTTGAGAGTGATGCATAACAAATAATTGATATTCATTCCGATATAATTTTCTTATACGAATTCATTTTTTGATGTTTTGTTTTTTTTTGTTCTCAATTTCTTGTTGATATTTCGCGTACGAGCGCCCCGTTCGGCAGATGTTAAGCTAACAATAAAAAAAGTCAAGAAAAAGTGTCAAAATGTTTACGTAAGTAACTCAAAGTCTCTTTATACGAAGCACCAAAAAAATAATAATAAATATGAAACTCTTTTTTGAGATTAAAGAAAAAACGCTATTTTTGCTCGCGAAGAAAAATTTAACGGAACATAAATTTTTTATAAAAAAAAAAAAATGAAAATTTCTTATCATTCGCTATCAAAGGGTCGAGGAGTTAAACAATATATATACATTTCCAAAATAATGTATCCCTCGATACATCGGAATTCAGTGAAAAGTCTTGCGCGCCGTTAACCCACGTATTCGGAAATTTCTCGAGTCACGTTGCTATGTTAATCTCGTTTCCGTGCGAGGAGCTAACTCTCTCCCGTCTTTGAGCTTCGGCTATGCAGAATGGGAAATATATAGAGAAACGTGTGTTCGTACATCAGACGATCCGTGGACTCCGTCAAATAGTTAACTGGTTTTCGCACGAATGGCACACGCCGGGGGTTGTTCAGGGTTCGGGGGGGTGTGAGAAAGCAACTTTGGTTCGTGAGAGGGATGTACCGACTCTCTCTGGTACGCGTTCGTATACGAAACGTACGCGATAGTCAGTGGACTGGAGTTTTCGGGTTACTTCATCGCGTAGAATGTACGCATGGCCTCGAGATCTTCCGTCTCATTTTGTCCGTGTGCTGTGTGCTAAAGCCCAACACCGGTGGCTGTCCTGGATATGGTATAACCCAGAGAAACGAAGAGAGGCGGAGGGAGAAAGCGAGAGAGAGAGAGAGAGAGAGAAGCGAGAACTTCTTGGAAAGTTTAATTCAACTGGGCGGGCAGCGGGGCGTAAATGCTTGAATGATTTGTTGCAAATCGAAAGCAGTCTCGAGGCTCTTTTGCCTCCGTTCGAACTGGTCTTCTCTGTACCCTGTACTTTCCGTGTAACTCCGCCCGACTAGGAAACCTTCTCACGACATATACATACCAGATATACCCCTTCCCTTGCCGAACGTTGTAATATACCATAGTCCAAGGTGTATGTGTGAATTCTCAGTGAATTTCAAGAAAAGGAGCGAAGATACACACAGATAAAGGAGAGCTACAGAGGGAGGTATGAAGAGTAATAGAAGAGCCAGTAATTCGTAGCGTTGGATGAAACTGCGAGAAATACGTATCTACTTATACTCGATAGCTATAGCTGGGATGCTGCGTGTCTCTTCTTCTCGAGAATGAGAAAGAGCGAGAGATCGCGAAGAGAAATCCCCGTAGAAGCGTAGGACAAAGTTTCGTAGAGGAGAGAAACGATGAAGAGAGTCACCGTTCAAACTCTCTTCATCGTTTCTCTAGGCTGTGTGCCTCAATGTACAGCGTCTCTTTCCGGATGCTCGACTATTGAAATTCGATGGAAGCATCCAGACGCTAGTGCTAGTTTTGCGTCTCAGAATTTCCGTTTTCTACTCTACCTTACCCTTTCTACTTTTGCCCGAACCCCGAGGGTGTAGGGGGGGAGGGGGTGGGGGTGGAGGTGGGAGGAGGGTGGAGGGAGGGACTCTCTGTACTCACTCTTCCACCAACGATTAGGCTTTGCCGTCATTAAAAGTTTATAAAGAAGTTGCTTCAAGAAGTCGCGACGTGGTTCGCGAGAGAGGCGCGAGAAGGAGAGCCAGTGGAGTACACGGGCACACGGTTGGCTTATACTTACCGGTTGAGCGAGTGAGAAACTCGACAGCAAGTTTTCTCATGTGCAATGCATAATGAGGGGTGGCATCAGACTGCGCAAAGGGCCTACAAATGAGACTCGCCGACTCGATGCTCGGAGGAATGTCGACATTCTTCGTTGTGTCATTTTCATAATAATTGTATCGATAATCGTGACAAATACGAAAGGAATAAATTTCTTCGACTTTGTGATTTTTTTTTTTTTTTTTTGATAAATTGCGATGTTGCTTACCTTGTTCATGATTCGGCGGGGATAGTCCCGCCCTGCGGGAGGCGACTCTGCAACAGACAATGTCAGAGACGATTAAAGTTACTGCGACGAATCGAAGAAACAAATTTGTTATAAAAATGTTAATTTTTTTTTAATACTGAAAGGGTTGTTATTTTATTCGTATAATTGGTTGCTGTATACGATCGAAGGGCAATAAAATCATTGAAATTAAAATTGCTAAAAGTCTGTTGAAATTTCTCGGAATATCGAGAACTTCCGCGATAGGTGGCGCCAAAGTCGAATTTTCCCACGTGACATAGTAATTTCTAGAAGATCTCTTGCTTCCGCGTAGGCGTTAAGATTACGACAAAAATTGATCTTTACATTCGAAACTTCAACCCTTTGATTCATCGGGGAACGGCCGGGGTCCTGTTCTTTGAACGACGCCTACGGAATTGTAGCGTGCAGCACGTGCTATTGCTCGCTTTTACCGTACGATCGAGAGCGCCCGCCCCGAATTCTCATAATCTAATGAATGGTCCGGAAACCGAAGCCCCCACTCCCTCATATATTGTCGGGCTTCGGCTCCCAGCATCCCTCCAAAAGCTTTCCTTCATCCCCGACCCAATACATACACGCGAAATATCTATATTCAGTTTTCCATCGACGTGTTGGGGGTGTATGTGTATGTGTGGGAGAAAGATACGTGCCCTACGAAAGCCCGTTCGTGCGTACAGAACCCCGAAGCCTTCTTTAAAAAGGTAGAGACGATAGAGGTGCTTGCGGCGAGTTTCGGAGCCCGCAATGTAGGCGGTCTCCCCAAAGGATAATTAATTATTTAGCCATTATCGATGGCCAAAAAAGGATCACAATTTAGCTTCGTCTTTCTGATTATCCACCCCCCGAGCAATTTCCCTATTTTTAACCCGCTTTTAAATTAAAATGCGATCTTATCAAGTTAATTTTTTTTTTTATTTATTACAATGACTATTTAGTCATTCATCGTAAAATGTATTCGATAAAAAATTCAGCGGCGAAAAATAAGTCGATTTTTCGGATATTATAAAAAACGAAAAAAAAAAAACCATTTCTCGCGAATTAAACGAGAGGCATATTCTCATTTTATTTTCCGGCAACGAAGATCATAAACACATATTTCGCGGTTTCCGACTGGGCGTAAATAATGAAAAGTGCTCTGGCAACATGACCAACCGCCACGTCGAGGGAATTAATTGTTTTCCCTTACGGCGCGCTGCCGTAACAGAAACAGTAATAATAATAGCGGTCCTTGTCGCCTGTTCTGAGTTGGGTTTTCCTACCCGCAGCTTTTCCACCTCCGAATCTGCTCCACACACTCGGACGGTTTTGTGTTTTCGTATAGAACGAATAATAAAAAGAAAAACGAAACAAATGAGACGAAGAAAGCGGTAAAAATAAAAGGGTAACAGTGGCAATAGCTCGAGCTTTTCTGGATATATATATATATAGATATGTGTATATCGAAATGTTGAGACAAGCTGAACGTTGAGATCAGCTATTCGCGCAAAGTTGGCGAATAATGTTTCGGACACGACGCTCGTTGCTCGTCTGCCAGCTGAAAACTGGTGGGCCAAGGGAAGGGGTGGAAGGCTTGGTTTGCGTCTCTCGTTGTCCACCCCCTAACTTTAATCTCACTCGCTCTTTCTCGTCCAACCCTTACGCGTGTCCGCCGCAGATTCAGACTCCTAATTAAGACGAGGGTGCGAGAGAGGGGTTTGAGGGGGAGTCGTTCGCCAGGGATCTCCTCTTCGTTTCTGATATGAGAGCGAGGGGTTGCAACGCGGGCAAAGCTCAGCGGAGACGAGTGAGAACATCTCTAGTCGAGAGTAGCGCGCTGGAAGGGGCGGGAACAGGGCAAAGGGGGTGTAAGGAATATTGATCACGAGCACCATCCCTGCGTGGACGTTGAGACCAACGGCGAGAGAGAGCGAGAGATAGAGGGTTGTGTTGGACGTCCTGCGATCTTCGTGGTTTCTCTCTGATTATTTCACTACTCGGACCAGCCACGACCGACAAATGCGACAGATGTCCCGTGAATTCGGACGATTACAACTATCTCACCGGTATTAAAAAAAATTTCACGAAATAATTAAATTTTTTTTTAATTATCCAATGAATAAATATTTTTTGTGTTTATTGACCTGTGACGCCATTTTTGGAAAAATAATTAAAAATTTTAGAGTTAATTACTCATTTTTCCAGAAAATTATTTAATTTTATTTTTTTTTCCTTCTTTCGTATTTTTAACGATTGAACGAATAATTGACTGACTGTAATGAGCGCTACTAAAGTTGACTGACCTATGATAAATTGGGACGAATACCGCAAAACGTTTTCTTCAGGTGAAAGCATCGCCGAAGCACGAAACGAAGAACCTTTATAGGTAGAAATGTACCCTCCTGTTTCTGTATCCCGCGGCTAACTGTTTGTCCGCTAATTAGAAGCTAACGGCGCTACCGGGGGCTTTCGAAACTAAAGTTTCGAACTTTAAAGTTTCTTGCGTTGCAGGATAGTATATAGTGGGCAGAGCGGAAGTAGCTTTCGCGTTCTCTCTTTGCAAACACTCGCTGACTCTCTTTGCTCTATGTGCATTCTCTCTTCAGCTTGCACCGCCCGGTTTACCCCTCGAGAGAAACCTTTCTCGTCTCGAGACTACCACCCCTCAACGTCCACCACCGAGTCGTTAATTACTAATTAATTGTTTCGCCTGTTTGACTTTTAAATGGATAAGTTAAACAGCTTCCGGTACAGATGTACAGGAAATGTGTGCATGTGCGGGAACTAATATTAAATTCCGAAGCTTCGCCTTGGTGTTTTTTTTTTTTTTTCTTAACGAGAAACTGAACAGCTAATTTAAATCGGAAGTGTTGCAGGCGCGTCGCTGAGAAGAAATGGATAAAGAGAAAAGAAATCCCCGAGGTGTCTCGTCAGAGCGTTAGAGCTCGCAAATCGTTTTACCTCAATCTTAGCGTCGTACGTCTCGTCTTTTCATACTTTTTTTTTCTTTTTCTTTTTTTTTTTTTCATTCTTACATTGAGAGCCAAGCGAAGGGGAGAACGGTAGAAAATCGCTGTGTTCTACTCGTCGTAATCGGAGCTCAAATAAAAAGACGTAATACCAGATAAAACATCCCATTTGTCTAACGACGATTTTTCTCGCACCCCTTACACGAGAGGCTTGTATAGCGACTTCGAAGTAAAAGAGGAGGATGATGGCGTGCCGCCCCGAGGCGAAGGTGGTAATCATCTTAAACGAGCGTTGTCACAGACACCGGGCAAAGGACAGAGTTATAGAAAAGCGTATAACTTCGATAGAGAAAAAAAGTGAGGTGCGTCTCGTGTTTTCTCAGGCCGTTCCGTACCCAGCAGCTAACTCGACGGGCGCACCTGATTCTTCGGTAATTGAGACGGATCGATAAGCGCGACGCCCTCCGATGAGCCTCGCGATTTTTTTCTCATTTTTTCACATCTACTTTATATTTTTTTTAATACCGTAAGAGGACGAAGAAAATAAAGAATGAATAATTCTCGTTCAGTAGATAATAACCGTAACGAATCAGACGAACCACAGACCTGTATCGGTTTCTCGTACGAGTAAAAAAACTTAAAAAAAAAGAGTTTCTATGGATATAGTTTTGTTTTCTCGTACGAATTGTAGGGAGGGGGAGTATGTATTCGCGACTAAGGGTTGAAAACCCTCGCCCCGAGTTCCTCGGCGTAGCTGCGATCTCCTCGCAACGGTCCGGGGAATTTCGTATTTACAACCCTCCGAGCGTATCGCTATCTCCGACCGCGCGGTAAAGAACACGGGGCGAATGATATACGCGGTAATAACAGGCGGCGTGCTCTCGCGAGCGCGAGAGGCTACACACAAACGTGGTAGGAAAGCTTGTAGAAAACGCCAAGCGAGCTTCGGCTACGGTAACCCAACAAAACTGAGCGCACGAGAGAGAGAGATACTAAGGGGGTGAATTTTCGTAATGCCTGTAATGGCTGTGGCCCATGGGTACGTTATTCACGCTCTATACATCGCGCTCGCGTTACCAATATAGCAAGTATACTCTATATATCTAGTTATGTTTATGGGTATTAGTATCGTAACAAAAATTCACCCCGCATCCCCTTTAAAAATATCTTAACGCAAATTTTCCGAGAACCTTTTTTATTCGAGATTTTAACCATCGAAATCAGCGATATGTGGTTCGGATCTTTTTTTTTTTTTTTTCAAATTCTCAATTTTTTTATTTCTAGTGGAATTCACGATGTTTGAGGGAAAAATGTGATTGTTGATAATTTTTTCCATCCAAAAAAATTACGTTCACAACATTTTTTTATTACGAATAAATCTACCGATTTTATTAATTTTGTCTTCGGAGTTGCAATTAATACTAATCGAACCTCTTTTACAAACGTTAGTGTGTGAGAAATTCTGTGAGACAGAGAAATGGCTTCGGGGACGTCGAATAAATCGGCAAATAATCGGAAAAGCGCCGTGAGAGTTCTTCCTCAGGGGGAAGGAGGGGTTGAATCGAGACCTGGCATTGACGGGCTATAGAGAGGGGGTGTGTGATTCGTCCTCGTCGTTTTCTCTTTCCTCGCTTTGCACAAATCGGTATCTTAACGCGTTCGCACAACCCGGATCGAGGGTGGCCGATGCAGCCGGAGTAGAGCGAGAAACGCGTTAGCGTTAGAAATAGGAGGAAGAGAACATCGCGGCAGGGGACAATTATTTAAGGGCGCGTTGCCGCTACGGTCTTCTCGCTGTATATCTGCAGCTTTGGCGTTAACGGAGAGACCGTTCGTTCGTTCGTTCGTTCGTTCATTCGTTCTCGTTTCGTGCGGAAAGGCGAGAGTCCGGGAGCTGTTAATTGCCGGCTGTCACGGGCACACAGGGCGATACTCGCTACCAGGAAAACCAGAAACTCCAGGATTTTCTCAATGACTCTATATATCTCGCGATTCGAAGGATAAACATTTTTTTCTCTTAACCCAAAATGTAAATAAATTCCATCATTTATTCACATGGAAAATTTATTTATTTAACCAAAAAACATTACGATTTTTTCTATAAAGAAACGGCAATTGCGGTTGGCAATCTAGCAAACCCTTTACCGCGCAAAGGGGGTGTATATTACAGTATAATATACCTGCCCCTTCGCTATCTACTGTCTCGCGGTATGGTCTCTCGTCCCTCTTCTCCCGCGAGTGAGTCTGAGTTGCCGGAGATTAGAAATTCATTTGAATATTTCCATGCACAGCAGCAGCAGTAGCGAACAGCAGAAAACCCCGAGGTGTAGATAGCGCTGTAGTGAAGAAGACGAAGAAGCGCTTGTAAATGCGCCCGCGAAACGGAGTTCAAACGGGGGGAAGGGCGGAAAACGGGGGCGATGGTTCCGCGAACAGAATTTCCTCTTTCTCATCGTTCCTATATATATTACGTAAAATATATATATCGTATAGATATTTCGGCGCGGCAACGCAAGGGGCCCGAGGGTACACCTAGCGCTCTTTCGAATTATCAGCTAAGAGGAAATTATGGAAATAGATATAAATCGAGAAAGGCAGACAGTAAAGGAGAGAAAGATCTTCTCTTTCTCTGCTATATACTATTTTCTCTAATAAAATCAGACGTTGTTAATCGAGTCTGATCTGTACTTCCAGCTACTACTTTCTACTCCGATCGACGCCGATCGAAGGTAATGAGAACGCAATTTTTCTTTCACTCGTTCGTGAAAACAAGTCGGGTGTAAAAAATATATATATATGGCGATAAAAAATCGATAGAAAGTAAACCTGAAGGCGTTTGAGAGAAAATCGTCGACGTCATGTGCAACAGACGCGGCGCTCGAATTAACAACTCACGCGTCGTATACTCTCGCATTATTATCCGATATCGCGTTATATATCAAACACCTTGAACCTCCCCTGTCGATATAGGCGCCGATGTGCCGAGGGAGTTCTTGCATGGAGTACAGTTATGTGTATATATATGTATATAGAGGAGAACGATTGCTCACCAACTGAAATCCCCGCAAGGCTCGTTCCGCTGTTATTCGCAACTGTGTGCTAACGAGTGACTCGTGTTTGAGTCCATCAATATCATCTATATATATACTATTTCGTATTATGACTTGTAGCTACGCGAGTATTTCACCAATCTGTACTGCGACTCGAATTTATTTCGCGCGAGAAGAGGATTGACTACTCACATGGAAATCGACAAATTAGGCGACAACTCGAAAATAATGATAATAAAAATGATAATACAAAATCACAGAGACGTTTCGTTGGAAAGATTTTACGATGAACCGGAAATAAAATTAATCAAAAACGGATTTTTCTCAGGTTTGCGAGAGATTAAAATCAAAAAAGTAAAACGAAACTTTGGCTTTGAATAACTAGAAAGTGAAAATTTAAGGGCTCGTAAATCGTCGACGTCCATCCCGACCTGTTATCGGTCATCCCTACCGCGAAATATTTTCTCGAGCAGAGAAATCCAGCAGTTCGAATTCTTCGGTAACTGGCGAACGAATTCTCGGCTCGCTGTGTCCGGCAGGCAAATTCCAGGTTACGCGTGAGAATAAGGGTGAAAGATAAAGGTAGTCTACCCTGCGGCCCTTCCGCGAGAGTCCGAGCGGTTTCGCCTGCGGAGTACCGGAGGCCCTCGTACGCACTCACCATCGAAGGAAAATTCTCTGGCGCGCACCGTAGGAACGAGGGAATCCTCTCGATAGCCCTGTAGACACTCTCCAGTGGCGAAAGGGTCTCCCCGGATCGTTCGCGGAACAGCAGCGAGTGAGGGACAACGAAAGATCGAGACAGGAACCCGAAGAAAACTCGTTGTCCCCCTCTCGACGACGCCGTCTCGTTCGTCGGGTAAGAAAAAAAAAAAAAAATTAACAAGACTCAGAACCATCCCCCGTTGGCCCCTCCGGTATCTCCAGTCTCGGGGGTTGAGTCGAGTAGAGAGCGAAGGCAAGAAGAAAAAAAATTGAAGAAATAACCAACTTTCCGACGTAACGCCGGAAAACTTTCGTTTCTTGTTCCATCTCTGTCTTTCGACTACGAGTTTTTCGCTCAAGGGCGCGTCACAACCTTTTGCAAGAATCCAAAGGTTCAGCATATAGTAAACGCCCATTCTCTTTTCTTTTTTTATTCCCACCTTTATCACTGCCGGTGGTCATATACGGTACGTTCGTTAGCAAGTTTGTGAAAAGTGCGTGGCAAGAATCTATTAATTAGAGTTATATGCGAAGGATCTCGAAGAAATGAGGCGAGAGGAAATAAGAAGAATTCGAGGCTTTTCGCAACGGGCTTTTCTCTCGAACGCTACTGCACTGTGTGCGTTACCCGGTGCCTCCCCCGAGGGCTGTAGGAACGCGAAAAGGGGTTTCTTGCTTCACGAAATTGCCGCGCGTTGAAAAGGGTTGATTAGGGATTTGCGAAGTGAAGGGAGGGGGGAGGGGAGGAAGGTTTGCGGAATACGATGCAAGGGTCGAACGCGTCTGGACCCCGGAGGCTGTCTAGCAACAGCCTAACGTTTCCTAGTCATTCCTTGTGTGTCTGATCAGTTACGAGGCTTTATATATATACATATATATATCTATGTGCACACAACTACTACCCGAGGAACATTGGTGCACGACGCGCGTTACATTGAGCCCAAACGGCGTAGCAGAATGATCGATCACCCCGCGTTGCCGCAACGTTCTGCTAATTGGATGATCGATGACTCTGCGCGGAGTTCATTGGAAACGTTTCTAACTCCGTTCGTACGTACTGCACGATATTTCGCTCGTAGATCGCGCGTTAAAAATACGAGAAACAGGAAAGATTCGAAATGATACTTATAATTGTATGGATCGCGACGATAAAAAAAAAAGCTCCGTGCATCGTAAAAAAATTTATTATCAAAACAACGAAAAAATTTTGTCCAAATTAAATTATAAAAAAATCGTTACGAAATTTGCAAATTAATTTGTTTTCTTAACAAACTTATTAGTTACTGTTTTTTACAGAAAATATTTATGAAGACAATTTTTTAGAGTTTGGAATACATTTTTTAAAAATTGTACCGGAATTGTTCGTCTTAGACGAATGGCTGTAAGAAGGGTTACCAAATGGGGAAGGGGTGTGACTCGACCGAAAGGGTTAACGGACAATGTATGTTTAATATACGAGCGGTACGAGTAGCGTTATAGTGTACGAACCTTGAATGTAATTCGGACTTGTAAATCATGCGAACAATGTCTTAATGTCCCGGTCATGGGACGCCCACCACCCAAGACGGAAGAAGAGAGTTCTACGACGACGACGAGCGGAGCTTTTGGTAAGGAAAGGGGTTGCCAGAAATCCCCTCGTTCGCGGGGATGCATTCAAAGGGAAATAAATTAATGGCGTCGAGAATGCTCGGTGAACGCGGGAGACCATTTACCGAAAATCTTTCGAAGTCGATTAAATTTATTCGAGCGGAGACTCGCGTCATTATACTTTTGGACTTCAACTATTTAATTCAATAAGAAATCTCGCAAAAAACCGATGTCGGAGATTGAACCGACACCCGTACCGCAGCATTAACCTATTTTTTTTTTTTTTTCAAAATTTCCATTTTTTAATTTTTTTTTATTTCCCAGGTTTTTGAAATTTTACTTTAAGCTTTCATCCCTCATAGATCGTTCAAAATTTTTTTCTTTTTTTTTTGCATAATTTATTATAATTATTAATAAATTAGAAGAAATTAACCGATTGATATTGAACAATAAAACGTATTTTTTTTTTACTTTGTACAATAATTTACGGCATAGAAAAAATTTTTAGTCTGATAACGTCAAATTTTTGAGAAGCGAAAAAAAAATGTATTCTCTGTATCGAAGATTGATAAATAAATAAATTTTACAAAAAATTGGTGCGATTGAAAAGAGAATAGGAAGGTATAGATCGTCGGGTAGTCATTTAGTATGCATAGCCATCAACCGCGTGACTATTTGAGGTCAATTTGGTATTCGACATCATATAGATCAGATTTAACACCTTGAGAATACGAGACTAAGAAGCTGTGCTTCATTCTATACATTTTCAGCTGAAGTGTTTTCGCTCGCGGTTTAACGATGATGCCGCAATTCCCTTTACGTTCGAGTCCCATCCCTACATAGAGAATCTCCGGCAAATCTTAGCTTCTTTACCAGGCGAATGGTGAGAAGAATGGGGGTGGGGGAGGGGGTGATATTCGGTAGAGTAAGAATTCTCCTCGCGATAGTGTTTTGGGCAAAGGGTTTCTCGTGGTATGAGTCGAAGAGAGGCGATAATCGACCGTAAAACCGGGACTACGGTGGAGCCATTAAATTTCCCATTGCGCTCATCCCCTTGAAACCCATTACCCCCCCGTAGCGCACAAAAGATATTACAAGCCAACGTTGAAACTTAAAAATCGACTCTACGAATATCCTACGAGAATAAGAGGAGAACGAGAGTTTCTTGAATTTATTCAGTGATTTTCGAGTTTATATATGGTGAGAGGAAATGTTGAAGCTCGTGAAAACGACCCTCACAGAGGTTTACAGCAACGCATAGAGCTAAATCGCGTAACGGTCTCGACCCTCCGCTCGAACGCGCCAACGGAGAGTCTGTGTGTCACAAAGACTATGAAAAAAAGATTGTACGACCAAAGGAACACGCGTAAGACTCGGGGCTAAGGGGTGCGCGAGAGCGAGATTGGGAGCAAACCGGAAGGTCGAGAGATAGAGCTCTGGAAAAGAGGATTCGGAGGACTCCTTCTAGTCCTCGTAATCTCGGCTCAAGGTGTCGTTCACGCTGGAATCTCCTTCAAGTGAGCTTTGCTATGTAATTCAAGACATTGTGACACTCTTGTACATACTTCAGCGGAACGAGAAAAAAAAAACTACCCCTAAGATCGAAAAATATCGAAAATATGCCAATTAAGCACTTTTTCGTATGATTTTTTTTCACTGCGCAAACGCAGATGTTTAACCCTTCAAACATCCCTTTAAATTAAATAAAACGATCACTCGATGATACTTCGGTATTTTGTAGAATAATAATAGACTCTGGAAATTTGAAATTCTCACTTTCTCCCTCGAGAGCCATTAAAAAAGGACGTATTACACTCGGCGTACCGTCAAAGTTACGGATCTTCGAAACGAGGCCATCGTCGCTTCGTTCAAGAACCGCGTCTCTCACTTATTTTTTTTTCTTTCATACCAGCCAATTTTATACTTGTAAATAGGGTACCGGAGGGTAGATTCCCGTTCATGGTCTCGCGAGAAGAGCGACGAAACGAGCAGTAGGAAAAAAAAAGTAAGCGTAAGCAAGACACGAGTATAAGTAAATTAGGCCGGCCGACGCGCTTGATAAGGATCTCCCTTCACGTTTTCTCAACTCTCCCTTACGTCCTTCGCCTTGTTTTCTCGACCCAATCCCCGCCACAATTTCTTTTTTTTTTTTTAAGCTCAGACTAAAAGAATCGAGACGTCATCACGTTTACTCATCTTCCGACCCGTGACAGAGATCCTCTCTCGCTTCCATTTTCCTCGGTAAATTAAAGCAATTTTTCTAAAAAATCGACTCACTGACATCGTGTTTTATGACACGAAAAAGTCGAAAAAAAATAATATCTCCGACCAGAACTGAGACTACAATCGAAAGAACAAAGTATTACAACCTCGAAGGGTACTCAATGGTTCTCGAGAGGGGTGAATTTTTTCTCTCTCTCTGTTTCCACATATCTGTATCGTTTTGTCGTACTTGAGTTGCGAGATCGAGTAGGAAATGCTGTGGCACGCGTAGCAGCTATCGTATAGCATCGCATTATTGCTTTTATGGCCAATAAAAGGCTCGGATGGACCGGACGCGGGTCTCCGGTATCGACAAAACAACTCGTAGGCGATCGTGTATCCCAGCGTGTCCACGAAAAATCCTCCCCCCACCCCTTCCCTTTGGTGTTCGAGGTGTCGCGATTGGTTTCGTATATCGAGGAGATATAGTTCGGGGACTCCCCGGCCCAGTTAACATCGGGGAAACGAAAGAATAGGAGACAATAGCGACCAGCCGGCTCGTCGATACTATCATCTCGAAACCCTTCGGGAACAACTTGGCATTCTTGATACGAGTTGCGAACAAATATATACAGAAGTGCAATTTGAAGATTTCTCGTGTAAAAAAAAAAAAAAAAAAAAAAATCGCTATTAGGTAACCATTTTGTCATTAAGGGTGCGTCAATTTTATAATGCAAATTTGCATACGAGATCAATTATTTCAACTATAATTCGCGTCAAGATAATATTCAAGCATTTTTTTTTTCCTCGTAGACGCGATTTTTTTTTCATGTTTCTGAATATTGCAGGCGAGAGACCTCGGCGTCTTCGTTTATATTTTTTAACACCCATAGACCTCGGTATCATTTTCTACTCTGTCCGGTCTCTCGCACACGATATCGTTAATAAAGTCGGAGTATCTCGCGGGCAACCCCTGTCGCGTCTAATCACCCGTCGCTCCCGACGTCCCACCTTCATTTCCTCGGCAACGCGGCCTCTTCTCGCTTCGCTCCCTCTTCGGTATTTTCTCTCTGCAACACGAACACGAGCAACGGAAGCATCGCGAACCTCGAGTGCTCACCTTCCGAGAGACACCTGCATATTTGATGTTCAGTGTAAACAGCCAACCACCACTGAATAAATACCCTCACCCCCTTCCATCCCTCATGTATTATTAATCGCAAACTCGTACGCTCGTCGCAGATTAAAAATACCTTCTTCAAGGTAAAACATCGCGAATGTCACTCACTAATTTTCCATTATAATCGAAGTCGATAAAAAAAAATGTTAAAAATTATATAAATACCGCGGTACGAAGAAAAGAAGATAAAAAAAATCGTACGATCGTAGATCGTCAGTATTGAGATTGAACTTTAACAAAAAAAAAATCTAACATTCATCCCATCCACTTCGTCAAACGAGCCGCGAAAGTAGTAGTGAAAAGAGTAATTTTCAAGCATTTTTCAGACTCGCGTTTTATCACGATAAAGCGTCGCGAAGGGGGATGTATGCATAGATTTAGGAGTACGCAATGCTTTCGAGCTGTTTACACACACGTATATGTCGGTGACATATCTGACGCGAAATCGCGAGACTTTCGCAGCTATTCCCCTGGGATTATCGAGATCCGTTAAGCCATCGCGCTTAGATGCGTCTGATCAGTTAGGGTATTTTTCTACTCCGAAGCTTCTGACGCTTGTCTCATCCTTCCGACACGTCGTCTCTTCTCCTCTCGCCTTGCCTCCCACCTTCCCCTACCCGATAGAAAAGTGAAGGGAACGCAGTAAAGAACGGGATTGCCTTATTTATATTTGTCCTCTATGCTGAGCGAGCAGCGCGACGTTTTCGCGTCGCGTAAAGGTGGGAAGAGAGAAGAGGGTGTGATAAATTATCGCGCGTCAAAGCCTCGTCGCGCATTCATTTGTACCGAGGCATGGCGTTAGCACTGTCATTGGCTACCATTACTCATTTTGCCGCGTCGCGCATCGTTCAGATACACGTCTTCTTCCAACGTCGAGATTTTATAATTTTTTTTTTTTTTTTTTTTTTCACCAAAGCTGTTCCTGAGACATCGTCAAGATTTCTCAGAGCTTCTCGGCTGACAAGAGATTCTCCAGTTAAGATATAGACAGTTAAAATATTTACGGGCTTCCGATTTCGCGACTGATTTCGTCTTACAGCTGAGAAAATATCACATGCATAGAACTGGAGTTCACTCTCCATCGCCGAGTCTGCAAAGCAAACTCCTGTTACTCTCGAACAGCGGGCAGAGGCAGCTTTCACGTTTGCCGCGGAGATTGCGTTTTGACGTATGATAGATTCATGGTTATTGGAATCAGAGTGGTTCTATTACATCGAGGTTGCGAAAGAGAGTGAGAAGAGAGAGGGAAAGAGAGAGAGGGAGAGAGAGGAATTGGGTGGCCGTGTCGACTAGATTCAGCGAGCCAACTTATCGCCGAGGGCGACGTAAATCAAGAAGGGGTCGAATATACTGTATGTTTCGTCGATAGCGCGAGATTCGAGCTTTTTGCCTACGCTGCAGGTATAAGCCCCGGCACCCCTGTCCTTTTTCGATCCCTTTGACCCGCGTTACATGTTTTTTTATTTCCCTATTTGAAAATCGATCTCTCGAGAAATCGAATACCGATTCGAAAAATCATGAAAGTGGATAAAAAAAATGCCGAATCGAAAGTCAAAAAATAATTAATTTTTTTTTTTTTTATGTCTCATCTGTTTTTCATCCCCGTCGACCGTCGATAACGACGATGAAATATTAAGGAGGTAGAAAAAGAGAGGATAGAAAGTATTTCATGTACAATGATTCTTAGCTTCCTATATATAGCATTGAGAGTTTCCACCCTCGCAACTATATCGGTCGCATCGGCGGCAGCGTTATTTCTCGTTCCACTCCAGTATCAGTATATACCGAAACTTGGAGAGGGAGGAGGTCACAAGGAGGCGGAGAGGTATGGGATCGGCTACTTTGCGATACGCGAGGCGGAGAGTTCTCTTTCCCTTGCCTGTGCCCGCGCGCGAATCCCCGAGCGCAGATTAAGTCCGCCGTTGCTACTTCTCGTACCTCTTCTCCTTAAATATTCATCCCCTTGGAAAAAAAACCTGATAAAAATAAGAAAAGACCTCGGTGGGAAACGAACCGCCATGCTTTTCTACCACCGATAATTCTTTTTTTTTTTCATATTTTTCCATCGCTTATACAACGGCGTGACTCATCGTTTGTTTTTTCGCCAACATCTGTTTTTCAATTTTTTTTTTCATCGTTAATAATTCAGATAGTTATTTGGAGCCAATTACTATTGCGCGAAAGTCGATTTCAGTGCCGTTAATAAGCTTCGCTTGAGTAAAAAAAAAATAAAAAAAAAAAAAATTCACAAGCGATATCCCTTTCAGCAGGCCCAGCGGTATTTAATGTCTCCTCGAGTTTGACTTTAAGCCTCTTACGCACTTTCGAGACTCTTAAGCCGGACAAAGAGAAGCTTTTTTTATTTTTTACTCTTTTTCTCTCTTACTCCGACTTGAGTTGTTTTTTTCTCTCACTGGCGGTTCGTTGCAGGGTTCTCTCTGATAATTGAATCAAACGATTTATTTTCCCCGATTAAAAAATACCTAGAGCCGGGGTATGGAACGAGGAGAATCCGCGAGGGCTGTGCTATCCGGTTACCAAAGCAGCTTTTTCCACCCCTCTCACACTACAAAACTGCTCTGAGATCCTTCCAGCATCTCGTGCTCTCCTCGTTCACGCGCTCTATCTTTCCGAAAAAAAACAGAGAGAGAGAGAGAGAGAGAGGAAGAAGAGACGAGAGGCAAAAGAAGAGATCAAATGGGAGAAGGGTGCAAGAGAGGGTAGTTTCCAGGGGTTTGAAACGCGATCCTCTTCACGTTTATTTGCGCTCTTTGCTCTCTTCTGGCCCCCCGGGGGCAGGAAAAAAAAGAGAAAAAGAAAATCGAGGAAACAAGTCACTTGTCGACACCTCTAGAGGCCTTGTGGATAAGAAAATTTATTCAAGCTGAATAACGATTAAAAGGAAAAGATGTTCGCGTTATCGTTAATTATATAGTAGATAAATACTTACGAAATTGCGACAGAAAATTGGCCGAAAATTTGAGAATTCTAATTTTTTAAGTACGTATCAGATTTTGTAGCTTCCGAAAAGGCGAGAGATCCGAAATTGAAAATCATTAGAAATAAAGAAAAAAGCTCGTAGATGCGAAAAAGATTATTATTATCGGGGAAAATAAAGTTTGCCCGCTTCTGTGTGGCCACGAGACTGGTGTATGTCCCTCCAGAGGTACCTTCCAAATTGGTCCCAAACGCGATAAACTCATGACGGTGGCCCTCCACTGTTATACCCGCAGCCCTTGACGCGTCTCTCACGCTACGCGATATGGAATTGAATTTAAATGCGCCCGCACCTCTCTCGCGATTATATATATTTTCTTCGTATTTTTCTTCTTCCGCTTTCGTCGTATACGCGGCCTTATGCTACGCGTGGCTTATTCTCGTTTCTCAAACTACGCCCTTCCCTTAGCGTGGATAGCGCAGAGATTGATTTGCGTTCTCTCGTCTCCGCGAACGAACTTCGGAAGACCTTTTACGATTCGTTCGAGTTCTCCGCCTTTTTCTATCTCTTCGAATTTTTTTAAATCGCGACTCCTCTCTGTCGAAGCATCGGGCTTATTAATAATATCTCGAGGTTAGTATTTTTCACGGAAGGGAATGAGGGTAGTAGCTGCGTGTATAAGAGACACGGGGCGCGACGAGAGGAGGTATAGTCGAAGGGCTTCGATCCGCGGAAAATCTAACTTGGTCTCACTTTCTCGCTCATTTCTGTATCACCGTCGAATATGGATGCGCCGTTCGACGCGCTGAGAAGCGCCCATCCGGGGCCACAGATGGAAGTACCCGATTTATATGCAAATTCCATATTTGTCGCGGGTCCGCTCTCGAGACACTCGAAACGCCGAAGGAACGAGTATAGTTAGGAGAACGAAGGAATACCGACCTGTTTTCTCATCCGACACATTTCGTCGGCGCCTTAGCAAAGCGAAATCGTCTATGACGAGACAGTGACGATCGAATGACGCAAGAAATTCTATCAGTTAATTAACGAAAAAAGTTCTTGCAAAATTTTGATCAATTTCAGATTTTTTATTGCCATCGGAAAACACAGATTTTGTTGCACCCTTATAATTCTATAACGATAATTGTCTTCAGAGGCTAAATGTTATGGACTCATCAATGGGCGGTTTCTCGATTTAAACAAATACATTTGCATTAAAATAAATGTTTTTCAGACCCGCGAAGCATGATGCATGTCTCATCTCGATGTCTCGCGAATTAGATGGGGTAAATAAGAGAATAATAGCGAAGTTTGGGATTGAGGAAAAGGGGTAAAAAAATGCATTGTTTTAGTTTCCTTCACTGACATTGTGGGGTGGTAAAGTCGTCCAGCCAGAAAACAGTGAAAGTATGTATGCTTACCCTTCCGTTAGTTTCCTACGGAGGTCTCTCGTTGACCGAAAAGGGGGTTTGAAGGTACAGTGGTATAAACAAGGGTGGCCCGACCCCGACGTTTCCTGTGGATCAGTAGCGACGACACTGAGACCTTCCGCTTTTCACCCTTCGCAAATTTTCTCTTTCTCGCTTTACATGCTACGGTAAACAGTGGAGAGAAAAAAAAAAACGTGGAAAAAGATAGCTTAACCGTTAGAGAAACTCTTCTCCGCCGGGCAATGGACCACTCTTTCGCGGGTTCAACGACGACCAGCGTAGAGTTTGTTTCAGCAAGAACGCTTTTTTATATTCGCAACAAACTCGTTCTCAAGCGTCGCGGAGGCAACGAAGGGGTTTTTAAAACTGTAGCAAGGCACGGAGCTCTATCGGATACGGAAAATACCCTCGTAGTAACCGCACTACCGCAACCACAGCCGACGTACCAAAGAACTCGAGACAGTTTGAAAAATAAAATAAAGAGAGAAAGATGAAAAGCGTCTACCTTTCGCGAAAACCTTTATTGGTTTCTACTGGCAGCGTAGTCCAATATTTTTTTATTACCATACGAGACTAAACATATCTCTTCCATTCTCGAGAGACTGAACAACGTGTAGAGAAAATTACAAAAATCGATTCCGTTTTATTAATTTTATGGACTTACATAATTTTCATGTAATACGATTTTTTTTTGTTTTTTATAAAAATGAAGAAAAAATATTACGCGATAATGGGATTTTTTTTTTTTTAAGCTGAAATTTCTCGATATATTTTTCATTAAAAACGACTTACTAAGAAATGTATCGATTTTAAACGATGTAAATTTATTTTTTTCAAAAAATTTCTATTTAATGCATTATATTGTACAGCGACTGTTGCTTTTCAGAAATTACCTGAATTCTAATAAATCGCGTCCGCCAATTAATTATCTTTCCGACATACCTTGAAAAAAAAAAAAGGGAAAAACTACAAAGTACCGTTGCCGTATCCGACGTCAAGCTTCTCCCGAATTCTCGTCGGAAGCCTATCGCGCCGGTTACGGAACACGAGAAAAGGGATAAAAGGGCAAGTCAGCGCGGTGGTTGCAGCCATGGATGCCTACGACCACCGGGGAATTACGAAATACTTTTACAAATTAAATACACACTCGTATAGTAGGGTAGTGGGGGTTGAAATTCGCGGAGAGAGTTCGTAGAGGAGAAAACTGGCATACTGGTGAGTTCCGTCAGACCGCAGTCGCCCCCGACAAAGTATTCGCAACAAAGGGCCTCCGAAGCGCAAAAGCTACCGCCCCCTCCCGTTTCCCATTCCACCCTTCGACCAGCATGGAAAGACGCGTGCGATATTTTTTTCATTCCTACCGTGTAAATTCAATGTCCTACACTCTTTTCTCCCGTTTGCCTCCTCCGTTCATCCAACAATTTTATATTACTATGCGATGCGATGAGAAACAACCCTCCTCAGTGTAATAATAATTATAATAATAATAATAATGATAGTATAAAAAAGAAGAATGAATCTGTACCTCCGAGAGACTTGGTGTTTTAACGAGAAATATATTTCCCGTGAGAATGACGAGAGTGGACAGCAGCGAGCGAGAAGCACCGGTGGAAGAGCCCCAGTCAAGGGTGAGAGTGGAAACGAAGAGTGGACTGCGATTTTAATTTTTTTTTCCGCAACCCCTATAACAATTCCTCTTTTCTCGTTTCTCGCGGCTCTCGTCATCCCTTCTCTGAAGCGGACGAGACGACGAGAGTACAGCGAAAATGAGCAAAGCAGCATCCCTTTCGTTGTGCGCGAGGGATGTACATCTTTTCCGTCGAACGTCCGATGGCCGAAGGTAAGAGGAAAAAGTACGAGAGATCGAGACCAAAGCCAAGGGAAAGAGTGAAAACGAGACTAGGAAAAAAAATACATAGCGGAGCATTAAACGCAAACAAGGGTAGCAATTTCGGAGGGGACTCGAGGAGTCGAGAGGTTGGTACGAGAAAAGCAAGGAAGTTGCGGTGCAGGACGAGGGGAGGAAGCCACGAAATCGTTCGACGGGTAAAAAAAAAAAAACAGGAAGAAAAAACGAAAAAGTGAACGAGCGGGTTAAGGGTGGTCCGGAAGCTGGAAATGGAGAGGGTGGGCTATGCTTTAAGGGGGTTAAGAACGCTTTAGAGGCGGAACGGGGCACGCGCGCGCTTCTACACTCTCGAGTCCCGGCAATAGCGCGCAACAACCACAGCGGTAGTACAAGCGAAGGGAGTTCCTGGCGCAGTCACACGATACTTTTTAATTTAGTAAAAATGCGCATTCAACCCTTGTGGAAGCTCTCGCGACTAACGCTCGGCAAAAGGGGTCCGATATATAGTTCCCTTCTTCGAGGGCTTCGCCGGACCGAGACTTCAATGGACTTTTCTACTGGCTCTCTTCCCTGCTTCCGGTTTATTTTTTTTAATCTTTCCACGACGATGAAAGAGTCAGCATAGCTGGAATTTCACTGCCGGAAAAGTGTAATTGACAAAGATTTATCGCGGTGAATATTAACTTTTAAATATTCGAGTACCGAAGCGTTTAATGAGAACTGAAAGGTTCAAAATTTCCGTACGACTCAAATAAAAAAAAAAAAAAATTTGTCAAAAAAATTTGGAACAATTCAGAGTGATAAATCGAACTGTACTTCGGATGATGGAACTGCTAAAAAAATTCTATAAAATACCAAGTTGGTCGATCTAATTGAAAGACTGAAAAGCAAATGGTTGTTGGCGAAAAATTTACGAACGTAAAGTGTTGATGTTGATTTTTAAAAAAATTATTTTGGTATCTATGATGCATTTTATCGATGGTCCGCGAGGCTAATTTAAATTGTTCATTCCACAAACGGGATGACAAGCGAGACGCAAGCAATGTCGGGGTGGTGGACGACCCCAAGCTTGACGTAGAAGGTGGAGGGGTTCTCGTCTTCTCTCGTTTTCCAAGCGTCGTAGCCTCCGGCAGCCTGGAAGCTCCTAACGGCAGAAACCAGAGAGAAAACTGCCGCCTCCTCCTCCTTCTTGTGGTCGTTCTTCTCGTCTTCGCGCGCGAGACTCTCTTTTGTTTGAAATCACAAAGTAAAGGCTCGATAATGGTCGTGTAATCAGATTTATCGAAGGGCGATGTATACACGAGAGTGACGAGGTGTATTAACGCGCCCTTCGATTTTCGGATCTTCGAAATTACATCGACAGCTCGCGGTACCCTTAATATATTATAATAATAATATAATATAAAATAAATTACTCTATACGATGAGTCATATAATTACGTTATAATCGCAAACTACAACGTGTGTCAAAGAAGAGCTTTGCGACCAGCGAGAAATAAGATCGAATTATAATACACCGAGGATCATACGTTCGAGCGATAATTTTCAACTAAATTGGGAATGACGTGAATTCGATACGATGCCGACGACGACATTATTGCGTGAGACACGGAACCATGAGAAATATGTATCTAATGGTTATATGCATGTCAGTGTAAACCCACGATAAGGTACAACGTCGTTCCGCAGCGCGGAAGATAATACGAAGTAAGCAAGTGAGAGAGACGAAGAGAGCCGACGATACAAATTCCAATATCTACGGAGAAATATGTCGGTGGGTATACGCACCCGCCGGTTTTCCCGTCGATAAGGGCAAACCTGCGTTCCTCGCGTTGGGAGTCTAAACCATCGTCTTATCATTTACTCACCCCTCATTCTTGGTTTGTGATTAAACAAAGATTTTTTTTTTTTAATTCATTTACCAAGGAATTTTTTGCGTAATTGCTATTATTTTTTATTATTCGGGATGTTTGTCCTGAAGAAAATTTGCTGGGTTAGGTTAGGTTGGTTAGGAAGTGTTTCCCTAATTCCGCGGTATACACTTCCGGGTTTTTACGGTTCCTCCCTCCTAACATTCCCTACTCGCATTCAGCTCATCTACGTAACCTTTACTGGCGTTCGCAGCCGATTTATCTACAATCGCATTTGTCGAGGACACGGGAAAGCTGCGGAAAACCTGCGCCGGTGGAGACCGCCATATTCTACTGATTCTACTTTGGTATTTTTTGCATCTGCGTAAAGTGTAGAGAACTTTTTCCACTCTGAAAAATGAACCTCCCGCTCAACGCTCAGTGCGCAAGTCAACACAAAGCGGTCACCCATCCAAGTACTGTCCGCGAACAAAGCTGCTTGACATGGTGATCACTAGAGGCGCGCGACGACCGCGCTGCCACCGTTGTCGGTTAAGAAAATTAACTAATTACTGGGATTGGTCTCTCGTTGATGATTGGCCATTGGACTTTTGGTACGACGATCGGTGTTCCAATGCCGAATCATTCGGCGTACACACCTCATAGTTTGCATTGTATAGGATCGTAGCTGAGTTGTGCGTTATTTCGAAGGCCCTCTCCTCTCATTGGCGTCCAGTGTGCCCAGCGTAAAGCGATTTCCCGGGTAAAATTTAATTAAAACAATCAAATTATGGAAGGAACCGGCGACGACGGGTGAATGGCCCCGCAGAACAGGGCGAGCAAAATTCGTCCAAGAAAGGAAAGACGGCGGAACGAACGAAAGCTCAGCCTGGATAAGATTTTCTTCTCCACTCTTCACCCTTATTCTCGATTTTCTTTATTTTCTCTCGCATACCCTCTGGTTTCGTAGCTGTACGCTTTCGTCAACTACCAATTCGCTTCGAAGTTATTCGAGGGTCGCACAATATCCCGAGATTCTTGCATCGCATGTACTATTTTTATACCTATCGTTTTCAAACGGTAAAAAAGTAATTTTTTAAAATATTTTCTTTTTAAAAATTTTTTTTTTTTTTAAATAAATTCACGCGACTAAATTTTGTCAAGAAAGGCAAATGACAGTAAGCGTCATTTTTGAAAAATAACTCGGTGAGCAAAACGACATGAATATCCGTCGCTACATTCCCTTATCGTTCGCGACGCGAATTTTTCTTTTCGGCTGGATAAGAAAAATGAAACGTTAATCACATTCATTCTTGCAAAATAAAAAAAAATCGAATGAGAGAAGGAGCAGTGAGAGTCTGTGGTCGAAGATAAAAATCACCCCTCGTTTCTTCGACCGCACCTCGAGCGAACTGCGCGCGAGTGGACGGGGTGCGAAAACTCGAGGGCATCGTTGTCGTCAGGGCGGCTCTGTCTCAGAGTCGTGGGGATTACATTGTCGTAAAATCTCCCGTAGAATTTACATGAGGAGTGCTGTCTTTTTCTTCCTACAGTAGTAGTATATATACGATGCAATAAAATATTGATGCCGCGACGTTTGAATGCCTGTGAAGCAGGGAAAGTCAGACTATACACCGGTTTTCGTCTGACTGACCTTTCATTCTTTATTTCCATCGATTCTTTCATTCCCATCGAATTCGGAAAAAAAAACGCAAAAATCCTGTATCAATATTTCTAAAAACCTATTTGTCACTGACAAAAAAAAAGAAAAAAAAAAGAAGTTCAGATTTTCCCGTTAATTTAAAGATTTCGACGTTAATCCCTTCGAATCTTCCAGACCCATTTGCAAAGTCAAGAAAACGTAAGGGATGGTTTAAAGCTCACGGTCTCTGGTCTAACGCCACGAGGACTCTATGATCGTGGTGGTCGTGTTGGCCCCGTAGACGTCTGAGGTGGCTGCCAGCTGGCAGATTGCCGCGCAGCATCCCGTTAAACCAGCGGTACGAGCGCAGTAGCAGCAGCGGCAGTGGCAATAGGGATTCTACCCGTTTCGGGGGTAAGGTTGAAAACCACGCTCGGCAAACCACCCTGGAAGCCTCGGGCACGCGGGTGGCCTCTCTCTTCGAGCGCCAAACCTCTCGCGAAATATTAATTAACGTTATTAACGCGTCCTCCGCATCCCCCGCAAAAGCTTCGACGGTTCGAAGGTAGTACGACCAGCAAGGGGTGTATATTTTCCACCCTCTCAGGCTTCTCTCTATCTCGTTCTCTACGGTGGCTTGGCTTCGCCGTTTTCTCTCCTCCGTTCGCTCTCTCATTCCCTATGCTCCCTTTTGCCACGAAAAGGGAGGCAAGTAGAAAGAGAAAGAGAAAGAAGAAAAAAAAGCCCATTATCGTAAATCATCGTTTTCCAATAACGCGCTCTGCCAGGCCTCTTTACCGTTCTTCCCTCTGACGTTCGACGTCCCCCGCAACCCGCATTTAAGCTTCGAGACCTCAGCATCCCTTTCACCTTTTTTTCATCCCCTCTCTTCGTACTCCTTTATGCTACCGACTGCTATATATACATCTACTTACCGATTCTGTATATCAAGCTATTGGGATTCCACCGCTAATAGAATGTATGTACCTTCCGTGAACCACAAGTCAAACTATTTTTTTATTTCAAAGCACTCGAAGCCACTTTATTCCCTCGGAGGAGTTAAGGAAATAACTTGATTGTTGCTTCTCGACGCGTACACGGTAACTTCGTTCGGGACTCCGGATTCTCAATCTTCACAGAGATTCTTCACGGAGTTTCGCACAGCATTGCGAATCGAATGCCAGAGGGTTTGGGAATTGAAGAAGAGTGAAAAAAAAATGAAGGAGATTGAAACGAGAAAGAAGAAGGGACAGCGTGGGTCGAGAGCGGTCAGGAAAGGTGGTCGTGCGAGACGTACACGAATTAGGATTTCCGAGCACGTGGTTCATGGGCGAAAGTCTACGCTCTCTCAGACGCGCAGGTCAAAAGAACTGGCAATCATCCAGTGGAGACTCGCTAATAAATCGGTCGGAAGAGATAAAATACGAAGCGATATCGATGAAGAGACTTTGTCCCGCGGCACATATCTTCATAGTCACTAACCGATTTCAGTTGAAAAAATAAAAATATCAACGCCTTTATACCGATTTTCTATATATTTAAACAAACACAGCATCTACAGCATCCCTTCGAGAAGATGAGGAGAAAAAAAACGACACAGTACCGTTAGCGAGAAGCGACGGAGGATACCGCTCGTTCGAGAACGACGAGTTGCGCATCCATCGTGATCTCATTTTCATGCGCTTTTATACGAACGAGAGATGAATATTGCTGCCGGTTAACCGAGAAAATGAAGAAGAGGCTGCTATGGGGTTGGATTGTGATATAAAGTGAGAAAGCGCGCGAACACCCGACCGCGTACGAATAACGGAAATTAAGTGTCAACCGAAAAGAGCGGAGAGAGAAAGAGACGTAGCATCGGGAAGGCAAAGCGAAGCCGAAGCATAAGCAAAAGGGAGAAGGCTCTGGCGTTGGTATGTGTGGCTCTGGACGAGCGAATGAACGAATGAGGGGTTGAGAGATATACATAAGCACCCCCTTCCCCCCCCCCCTCCCCACCCTCCCCCCGCCGCCCCTTCTTCCGGTGAAGTCAGGATTAACGCTACGTGCACCGGGCGATTTCACGTTTTCTACTGTGCGTTTCATCATCTTTTTCTTCCAAGAGCTCATTCTCATCCTCTATCTCGAGCACTCGGCGCTGAAATTCTCGCACGCGTTTACGACGAACCGAGCCTCGTCTTTTAACGACTCTCGTTCATTCCCTCTGACGGCTGTAACGTCATTCAACCAACTCATACATTTCACAGTACCAGACGAAGAGTTTCACAGATAATTCCATTTCTTTTTCGCGGTCCCGAAAAAAAAAAAAATACTCAAAAGTATCTTTTTTAGAGATTGCCGCCGATAAACTTAAGGATTAACGAACCCTCGAGAAAATGTCGATGTCGCAGATCTTCGCGAGCAAAAATCATACAACATCTACAATGCATCTGATTTTTCATTACAGAAAAACAATAATGACGAAACAGCAATTTTCGAGTTCAATAAGTCGTTTATGAGACCACAAGTCTCGACGTACGGTGTATCACAAGGCAAGCGTGAGCGCCGAGCGATCAATCTGCCATTTACCTTACTCCCCTCTTAATATTTTATACGGAAATCCCTCGGAAACGAAAAGGATTATTGTTTTAATAGATTAATTCCCAGGAAAAAAAGGCCCGCGAAGCTTCTTTCATAGGTTACGGAAGAAATTCAATTAGAATGCTCCGAGTCTAGGATCGCGTTCTAGTAGCATTGACTTTCGAGATCAGAATTCCAGTCAAGTTTCGTTAGATGAAAGGGGTTGCAAGCTTCCAGAGACTTACTAACTCGTGGCGGAGAGGAGGGTTGAAGGTTTGGTGGAGTCGGTAGCGCAACGCGTCTCCGATCGAATATCTCTTCGTAACGCGGTCGTAAAGGGATCAAGGGCACGAGAAGACTTTGGCGTAGCGAAGGTAAAGGGTAAGAGAGGAAGTCGCGTGCTTGCTACTCTCGGTGATCCGTGCGAAGCATCAATGGCAGTCAACGAGGGTGAGAGTAGAAAAGGGATAGAAGAGAAAGTGAACACGAACAGAGAGGGAGAGTGGAAGTTGATCGTATAAAGGATAGTCGAATGAGTGAAGGGGTACATGACTATACTATAATACTGTAGGAATAGGAGAAGGCAGAGAGCGTGGAGCCAGAAAATTCTTGTAGGGGTTGCAACGATTCTCCAATCATATTTATAGGACCGAAAAGAATCCTTCCAAAAGGCGCTTCGGCGTGTCTCACGTGAATCAGGGATTACCAGGACCAAATAGAATGTTTTACGATATCGAATAGATACGCTACAGTATAACTATCCACTATCCACCCTCAGATATACACACACGCGAGCTATAGACACGATGTCGTAAAAAAAAGTCAACTGAAAGATAGAAAGACGAAAATTCCGAAAAGAGTGGCCAATCGTCCGTACTGTAACGTGCTCCCACTACTCTCGAATCCAATTTTTGTTCTCCTTTTTTTTCCCCCCCGTTCGCAAAGGTTTTTTTCCTTCCCGTTGTTAGATCCGAGAAGATGAGACGTAAGAATACGCAGCATAAAAAATATATATAGAATCAGTAGTAATACGAGAATTGTAGCATGTAAGTAGTTAATGGCGCGTGATGGTCAGACTGAAGCAAACTGACCTACGACGTCGAAGCATCAAAGTTGCAGAAATGAGTCATAGCTTCTTCGGAAGAGCCAATTTCCCTGAAGAAGAATTCTTCTCCTCTCGTCGAATAAATATTATTGGTTTTTTTTTTTTTTTTTTGAGGCCAGTGTCAGTTGACGGCGAGTGAATGAAACGAGAAAAGTAAAATGCGAAAGAGAGAAATGACCGACCAAAGTAGGGGCGATAATGAGTCGCACCCGGTCCCAGGCAACCCCTCTAAGGCTCTTCATTTGTATTTTAATTAGTGTCGTTATGCTAATTGCGCGCCGTTGCTTTTCTTGTACCATTCTCCAAATCCGCACTCCCTACCGGTACACCATTTAAACCTCGAAAGCTTTTTGTTTCCTCGCACTTATACGCACGTTGTACGTGATTGACGAAAAAAAAAAAAAATTGAGGTGAAAAAAATCGATATTGTATCAGTTACGGCAACTTTACGAAGGAGATTCACAGTGTCAAGTAGATGATGCAGTGCCGATCAGACATTAAAAACACATATAAAAATACTGTTTTTAATTCATTCTCAGCCCGTGAATTTCTTTCATTCTCGCTAAACTGTCTCTTCACTCATGCCTCGCCCCCTGGAGCCGAGGTATGTAGTAGTATATCTCGCTTGTTGCTCGTCCCTCGACACTTTCACCCCCTCCCCTCTTCCGATGCTTTGCGCGCTAACTCAAAACTTTTTTGTTACACCTCGCACTCGGCAACTTCTTTAATAATGCAACTCTTTATATTCACGGGTTTTTTTTTTTTTTTCTTTAACAAGCTCCGGCTCTCGAGATTAGGTGAGAGAATGGCGAAGTGAGAGGGGAAGCCGCGAATGAAAGTAAAAATAAAGGCAAGGGAAAGTCGAATGAGCGGTGCCGACCGAGTGTACCCAGTCTACCAAATATTCTCTCGGCAACCGTTACGATGTTTCTTAATTATTATTATTGCCATTGTGTCCTCTCTGCCACTGAGCTAAATTTGGCGGATAAAGCAGTCGAGAACCCTCCGCGACAATAACAACTACGTTCTGTCATGAATTGCTAATCTCGCCTAACTGTACTGTACTTCACATCCTCTGAATTCAACGTATTTTGTTTCTTTAACGATGTATGCAAAAATAATTTTTTTTTTTTATTATTTTTCCAGCGGATGAGAAGTATCGCAAAAAAGTCTATAATAGTTATAGATAATTTTGTAATGTTTTTGTTTTTTGGTGATTTTTATTTTCTTCACTTCGATTAACTATGATACAGGGGTAGAGATAGAAATCGCACTGGATATTCGGTGAGATATCCAAATAGATTTTGGCGTTCAACCGGGCGAGCAATTCCCACCCCCGCTTACCCCCCTATAGAATCCCATAAATTCACGACTTAGAAACGTTGCAGGTCGTACGAATGGCTTCGCACGCAACCCCCCGGGGGTTGCCTTGGCTATGGTGTGCTACCAGAAGCTCGTGGTGACGGTGGTCTTCTCTTCCCCGGGCCATTTCCCATGGAGAGAGAAGAAAACGCTGCGATAGGAGCAGCAGCACCAGTAGCAACGTGTGCTACAGAGAGAGGGCCAACCGGTTTCCCCGGTCGATCCATAGTCGCCAAGTTAGTGAAATGTCTTTGTGGTGATTGAGCAAATATTTGAGGAAACCTCGCTGGTCTGACTGGCGATGGTAGTGGGATGTGAGGGACGAGGCAATGCCAACCAACGACGAGAACAGACTGCCGACGAGAGAGTATAGCGGTCGAATTTTCCTTCATTCGCGAACGAAGACACGCATACATAGGCATACAGACACATAGAAAGGAAACGAATCAAGATGGAAGTTGGTGGCTCGAGGAATCGCCGTTTGCCGCTGTGGGTATCCGAACGATGAAGAAAAGCACGAAGAAGAGGGTGAAATGGATAAGGGTAACTATAACAGAGCGTCAGGCAGGAAGGGGGTGACTGTTATACCGGTATCGTCAATCGGAGATTCCCTTTCGGTTCAATCATATATATGTATACAGTATATCCTTCATTCACTAAGTCTCGTTTCATAAAATTTCACGACGTAGATGTCGATTCTTTCCGCATGAAAAATGCGCAATGCTACAAATTTTCTCAATATTGATACACTTCGATTATTAAGGGTTGATACACAGATAGTGTATAACAAATATAATGTTTGAGGGAAAATTATACTATTAATATTTTACACGCGATAAAATCGCAATTATTTTATCAATGACTGTGAAAAAGGGTTAATCTTTGTTCAGATTACCTTCTTATATTTTCAATCAATTTTAATGAAAAAAAAACCCTTATATTGATTTCAACGTCTGCTGTTAATATTTCAATAATTGAATATATCGGTTATAAAAGAAAGCCATCGAGTTTTTTCAAAGTTGTTTACAAAAGTAACACTCGACGAGTTTCTTCGTTATAAATTGAACGAAGACAAAAAAGCGTTCAGGTACAAAGCGTTCTACGGTCTTTCGTTAATAAAGTGGAATTAAAAAGTTGTGAGAAACTGCCGTAGCACCGAGAGGAGTGTCTCTCGGTCTCGTTTTGCTTTTCGCAAATTAAAACGCTTGCAATTAGCACGCCGGGCGTACATTAGGCTTCAAGCGAGTGAGATGGGAAAAATCGGGGTCGAAGGTCGTCGAAGGGGTCGGTTGTCGGCAAAGGGCTTTAGCGGCACGCGCGTCGACGCCAGGGTATCTCAAAAAAGGACGAAAAAAAAGGCGAAGCTAGCCGTCACGGAGTCACAACCCCTTTTTTCTCTCATTCGCCGTCCCTTCGTCACTCACTTTCAACCACCGTCGGGGGGGTTGAAAACCACAAACGACAAAAATCGAGAATGTCCTGTGCTTTGTACGACGCTACTCCACTAACTCCTTCGCGTTTCTCCGCTATGTATAACCGGGCAATTATACAATTAGTTAAAGTATCTGGCCGGCCGTAACGACCCATAAAACAAACGTGATTACGGCACGTAACTGCGCTCAAAGTATACTCGGAGGGGTGCGAGGGGGGGGCAATGTGACGCCACAGTCAAGTCACAACGACGTAGAAAAAAAATAAAAATAAAAGAGTGATGAAGTGTTACAACGCAAATGGGATTTTCAACCCGGCTTTACCCGTGAGATATAGGAACGATAAATATTTCAACAAAATATAAACAGGCATTTCGGCGAGTTTGATCCTCATCCCGATTCATGAATATCTCTTATCGTTTTAGGAAAAAATTTATAGAAAAAAAAAATTATTTATTTTTCAACCCTTATTTCCGTTTGACTTTAAAATTTTTTATTTTTAAGCAATTACTGAAAATCGCGTTAACGCCGATAGCGTTTTATCGTTCAGTCAGAGTTAAATATCAATCGAGAACTAAACTGAATGACCTCCACAACTTTGCTGTATGGCACGTCGTATTCCCGAATGCATAATGCATAAACGCGCGCATCATCATATCACCATTTCTCGGAGTCGCTGAGATGAGAATAGACAAGTGGATTTGGGGGGCGGAGGGGATGAAAAAACGATGCAAGCGTTTGGTGAGGGGTCACGAAAGAAGGGCGTAATGCTGTAGCGTGTCTCATATGGAGAAAGCTTTGTATCGTGGAAAACAAGGATGGCATTTTTTTTTGGTAAGAAGAAAAGAAGAGTTCACAGAGTGTCGAGGAGAGGGCCGCGACGGCTGCAAACTTGACGACGAACCCGACGACACGTGTGCCAAAGTGAAAATGTATGGCCGAGCGTATCGCACGTGAGTTGACTTCTACTGGAGAAAGAGGGAGAAAGCGATGAAAGGCAACAGCGGTAGCAACCAGCGAGCATGTGGCAGTCTGAAAAGATTCTCATAACTCGATACGAGGGTCGTAAAGCAGCGGATGGTTTCTCCACCTTTCTCGCGAACAGCCTAATCTCTTCTTTACTTACAATGTGTTTTTTTCTTCTTGTTTTTTTTTTCCCTAAAGTATCGAAGAATGAGATGGAAAATCTGTCGACAATTTGTACCGATAAATTTAACGCCGAGTGGACTTTACCCCATTTCAGCTTTCGCAGAAAGATGGAAATATAAACTTTAAACATTATTTGACGGTATTTTTTCGGCTGAAAAGCTGTCGATGGGCCAAAAAAATGTATATACGAAGAACAGTCGAAGAATCAAAGAATTTTAAGCAAAAGAGTAGCAAGCAAAGATAAAATCTTTGCGCCTTGTTGGAGAGAGCGGGTGAATGGGGTGAAAGGACGTGTGTTTGCTTTTATTCAAATTGTAAGTTAGAGACATCTCGCGTTGCCCGAGCGATCCGAGAGCTTTTAGCGAATGGAAAAAAATGTTTGCGCTAAATGGTTCGATCCCATATGGAAATGAGATGACTCGGTTCCACGGCGTCTGAGGGCGACGTTGACTTTCCAATACTTTCTCTTTGCCCATAGGATCGTGGAAGCGCACAGAGATTCTGTCAAGGCATCGAAAAAGTGATGGAGAGAGGAAGTAACTTCCACTTTTGCTCTTTGACTTCTTTCGTCAGTCTTTGCCGAAACGCTCGAACGTACGTGACTGTCTGCTTACAGCAGAGTACGACGTTTCCAGAGAGCCGGAAACCGAGTTGAATGTCATATAGCACAGTGAGGGTGAACTCATCCCTCATTTGACTTTCGTTTCTCCCTGAATCACTGAATTAATCGAGTAGCTACGAATGCTCGTCTCTCCCTGGAATTTATCTCGCATCGAACGGCAACAAAATCTTACGGAAATCGCGGAAGCACACGTTAAAAAATGTCTTTGATCTTCCGAATTCGTCGACCAAATGTCGTTAGGGAAATTGAAAATCATTATTCCTTAATATCAGTCAACCGCAGATGTGTCGAATCGATTTTACCGTCAAATTTACGAATTTCCAATTCATTCAGAATCCGTATTTTGATCATTGGATCAAATGATTTCTGGAGCATGCGGCCGCAATAGAAATGTAGCATGAGGCCTGCCGTATAAATTTCACAGAAAAGAAGCTGAAATATGTCTGATTCCCGTTGAATAGAACTTCCGTGAAGAGGATTTTATGAAAAATTTGATTAATTGCAGCCAAAAACATTCGTTTCAAAGAGAAATTAAAAATTCCCGACCTTGTTCACTATTAACTATAGCTATGCAGGTCAGTAGAAAAACTCGGCATTGGATACGAAAAAAAAAAAAAAAAAATCGGCTCATACGAGACTGGGGTTTCGTGATTGCGAGGTGGAAGTAGATTTGCCCGGGGCTTTCCGTGAAATTCTCGTACGTGATGGCTCGAGGCAAGCTCTTTCAGCATCGTATAGTTGCATCCTTGCAGCAGCAGCAGCAGTGGCAGCAGTAACGGCAATGTTAGAGAAAGCACAGGTGTATTGGTGACAGGCGTTGTACGATGCTTTCGTCGTCGCTCGCCTTCCTACGAGCTCAGCAGCCCTCGACTCACACATCCCTAAAAGTTGCTCGCTAATGCCAAGGCCCGTCGGGGCACACGGGGATTGCACTGTTTCGCCGGCACGGCACCGTGGGGGTGGTTCACGCTGCTTCGCTATGTGTTTCCTCGTCCCACCGACGGCGACAAAATAAGGGTGTGAGTTAGGGAGCGAGAGGTCCACATTTGCATACTCGTCAGCTGTGCTTCCTTCAACTTTTCCGCGCGACACTCACCCAACCACTGCCATATCCCTTCCTTCCTCTTTCACTCGTCTCTGCACCCTCTCGCGTTGCTTTCATATCCCTCCGCACCCGAAACCCCTCTCGCATGCCTCTGCATAGTATAACGTACGACGAACTGGTGCACGAACCTGAACCAGGCAAACGTTCCTCCACCGTCTCTTGTTCTCTCCCTCTGCTTAGCTTTCTCATCTCTTTTTACTCGACATATCCAAGGACGGTTGGAGAAGTTACGCCATTCGGATCTCTTCGTATAGCCCAAGCCTTGACGGGTTTGGGGTGGGAAGGGGGAAGCAGCCGTGTATTTCTAGTCCCGATTCATAATTGCAAATTTCCCGCTCTTGCCTTATTTATGCAGCCAGTTCAACGCCGAGAACGCCTTTCTCGACATCAATGCTCAGTATCACGAATGCATTTCCTTTTCCGTTTTTTTTTTTACCCTTTTCAAATTTCTGTTTATCAGATGCCCTGTAAACTTCTGATGTAGTTTTTGTTTAGCTTCGGAAAGCACGTAACCAAAGAGATTAGTTCAATTCAAAATCGTGCATTTGATTAGCTTCCAAGTTGTATTTCATGTCAAGAAAGTTTATGTTATTAAAAAAGAAAGTTCCTACCATTGGTATGATTCGCTCAGAAAATTGTACTTATCGCGCTTGTAATTGTTGAAAAATTTAGAAAATCGTCACGTCATCTGATATATGCTTTGCTTACATCCCGATCGGTCCATATGCCATTACAGATAAGCAGAGATCTATTCTTTTCTGATTGGGTAATAGGAAAACGGGGGTGCAGAAGTATGGGTGGTCTTATAGGGTTAATAACAAGTGTTTGAACACAGAGAAGGGAATTCAGGAGAGTGATTTTCCATGAAGCAGGAAATGGATAGACGAGACGATTGCCTAGAACCCTTTAGTCTTTGGATGTGTACCACGAAATTGACCCTCCTAGGTCAGTCGAGCTTTTGACCCTTAACCTATCCCATCCCCTAAATGTTCGTGAATTCTCGCTCTCGCCTTACCATCGCCTGTGGCGCAATGCCCTATTGCATGGATTGCGAATTCGATGGTTCGACGCTCTTATATGGGTGGGTAACGAAGCTTTTTGCCAATGTTCAAATCATCAAAATCAACGTTTCTGTGACGGGAGAACCTTCATTTTCATCTATTGACAAACTTATAATCAATTTTCACCTTTATACTCCATCAGTGTAAATGCTATAAACCGATTATGCGAAATTATCGAGTGAAAGACTTGCAGTGATTTCCCGAGCCAATTTCGCGGCGTACCAACAGCAATCCTTTCACTCTATCTCTCTCTCTGGTGTTCCACACCACATGTGTGAATTTCACCCATCTACGGCAGCGCGTATCGTATGTGTGCGGAAGCACACCCGGGTTTTCAACACTGAGCATAATTTAACGCGATACGCGTTAAGGGTCGTGCTAACTTGCTTAACGTAACCTCAAATAGTATATACATTGGGTGCGGGGTTCGGCGTATGCGTACGGTGGGTGGGGTGGGGGTGCGTTTACCTCTGTCACGGTTGGTAAATTTAACCAGCTATTTGCGCGTTTTGCTAAGCTATTGTAATAATTGATTTCATTTTGATCCATTGATTCAAAAGCCTATCAATTTTTCGGTATTCAATATCTCAACGGTTTGTTTACTTTAATGCCGGGAGAACTTCGAACGCGAGATTAGTTTTCATGGTACAGGAGAGTCGTGAGGCGTCTGGGGACACAAAAACCACGGAGCTTGTAATCTGCTTGCGCGATGGAATTGAAGTAGAGAATAGAGAGGTAGGACACGACAATGCGAACGAGTTCGCGAGGGGGGAGGGAGGGAACAAGAGAAGGAGGCTCCGTCGTGGCGATGTTCGAGGTATGGTTAAGGGACTGGGGGTGAATCTCCTGGTTCCACGACGAGGGTGCTCTGGGGCCTATAATCATGCGTCTTGATTAGTGCCGTGCGCTCAGTGATCATCCTCGAGCCTCTAATGCCCTCTACTGTCGCCTTGGTCGAACGGATCGACCTCGAATTCGCTCTAACCCGGTCCTGGGACACCTTCGTAGCATCAAACTTACTAATATTAAGGCTACGAGCACTTACTGGGTGACTAGAAATCTCGTAGATTTATCTCAGCGTATCTCAAAATAAAAATGAAAAAACTCTGCCGAACCCTTACGGCCGTTTCTACTTGCCGAAAAAACCTCGTAATGTCTTTGATCTCGCGATAGATTCTTCCAAACACTATTCCAAACTCGACTTCTAACCTGAGGCAACGCGAATACGAACACCCGGTACGTTCAATAAGGGATGTAACTACACGGAAACAATACCGAAAACCACACCCACTCGTCTGTATAGCACTGCTCCATCTATGTATTAAGGACCCCTACCAACCAACAGAACACCCTTCAGAGAGACATTTAGTCAAATGTTATAAACAGAAAAGACTACGAAAATTAAAAGCGGCTAAAAAAAAGTTAAATACCATGAGGTTAAAATGTATGAATATCTATTGACCGGAATACATTAATCAATCCGACATCAGAACTTGTGCATTTTTTGAAGAATTTCACCATAAAATTCTTTAAAAAATCATATTTACGGATGTTAAGCAGGTAATCTCATTCCGAAAAAATGGTAACTTTCAGACACATTTCGTCCGTTTGATCATCTATTTTAGTAGATTTCTTTTCTTTTTTCCGGGTTTTCACAGCGTCTCTATTTTTTTCGGAAGGATTGTATCTCGTGAAGGGATAAAGCTATTTCGTGGGTGTTTCAGGACCACTTGGAAATCCAAGAATGGTTAGCAGAGTCAGTGGGAGTATTGGATAGAGAAGAGATTAAGCAAATCGTGAAGCACACAGCTTTGGGTCTTGCAGGGAAAATCGTAGTCTCTGCGGCGCGGTTTAAGGTCCCGGTCAATGGCGCGTAAGAGACGGTCTTCCTGGAAGGGGGTTTGAGGCTGCAGCTATCGTATCTATGTACATACAGATACATATAGATTGTATATGTATAGAGAAGGAAGAGTATAAGCAAGTTAGCCGGAACCATCGTAGTAGGCGTCCCGTCTTGGCGTTCTGTTCTCGCTCGAGGCTCGCACAGATGGATAGATAGATAGTACAGCGGTTGGACTGATACAATTAGATGTGATCTTAACGCCATAACTCACGACTAATCTCGTCCCTCGCTGCGTAGAGATGGGGAATGGTTACCAGGAATATGGAAAGGGTACTCTACTGCTAGCAACCAAGAGGTAGTGACTTTCCGGCCCAAGGCGCGAGTTACTTCATTATTCATCCCGTTCTGCGCGAACGGTTATCTTCTACGGCGAATCATCTCGTCCTCTTACACAGTTAGAGCGCTGCTTCTCGAACGAAAAGGACAAGGAACGAGAGATAGGATACTCTGAGAAGAGCAGAGAAGGTCGAGGATACCGAAACTCTGCGTACCTATCGTTGGCCCGCGCACCGCATCGCTAGACCGCGAGCCGCGAATAGCTTCACGAAATTCTACGTCGTGTTAATCATTCCGGTAGAAGGATAGAAGCTAAATAGATTGGCACACGATTCGCGCTGTTCCACGAGAGATTGGTGAATGCGCCAAATTCCACACGCCATCGGCGTCAAAATTTTCAACGTGACCTCTTGACAGACGAGAGAGAGAGAGAGAGAGAGAGAGAGGTAACTGACAATCCTTTGTCGGCCACAAGAACTCGCGGAAGGTCTTTGGATTATATGAATTTCGTAAGAGCGCATTTGCACGTTCCATACATGCTGTACCTGCTGGAAGATTAAAAAAAATTCGAAACTCATTCCGCGGATACGTGTATCTTTTTTTCTTTTTTAATAATCCGCAACTCCATCCGCCATGAAAAGACTGGTAAACTCGATCTCTCTCTCATCCCGGTAATATACGCTGGGAAAAAGCACAGCAGGAAAAGCAGCAACGGGCTCGCGCGTCCGTTATTGACTGAGTTCGTTTATGTACTCGGGTTTTACGACGTCACTAAAGTCCCTCGAGGACTCCGAGGTACGACAGCCAACGCGCGGGAGGCCGTGGTTTAAAAATAAAACATCCAGTCTATTCGTTGCCAAGCCGACGAGTTCAATCTCTTCGCTTATCGGTTTTTCATCGGCATAACATGCTCTATCGTAACTCTGCGATAAGTAGAAAAATCGCTTTTTTCTAACCATAATTTTGGGACGAGATTTTATTTTGTTGTTAACCCTTTGCGTATAGGATCCTTAGACGAACGTCTGAAATTAGCGACTTCCGGTCTATAAATTTGAAAAAATTCTCGGCTAAAAATGCTCATGGCTCTCGTGACTACAAAGTAAAATGAGTCGCGGCAGCCATACTTCTGCGTGTGAAGGGTTAATACCTGATCTTTGCACTGAAAGCATTATCGTTATTATTGTACGTCTGTCTAACCCCATTTGGCTGGGTTTTCAGGGGCCCAATTTGGCTTGGAACGATGTTACATTGCCTGGAAATACTCTCGTCGCAAGATCATAGTTTCTGACCCATTTACCCAGATATTCGTACGATTTTCCCCGTCGGACTCGGCATTCCACCCCCTAACCCCCACCCCTCCTTTAACCGTGACGATACTTGTCTCACTGTCCACCCTCTCTCGTGTGTACGCGAAAGAGCTATAGAGCTCATACGAAACAGGAAGTGCGGTGATAACGACGATGCTGTTATTCAGCTAGACAACTACACATTCAGGCCATACGGAGGGTAAAAATATACCTCTATAGAAAAAACTTTCCATAGAAGCTTTTCTCGTGAAATCCAATATAGCGACGGAAAAATCACGTTTTTTTTTTTTTCTTTCTCCCGAACGAAAATCATATTAACGCGGGCTGTTGCGATTAAAATTAAATTGTAATGAGGGGTACGTGGAGAGGGGTGTGGTTGGTCCGTTGGTGAATGTTTCAAGAGTTTGTGGCAACTTGGCGGAAAGGAAAACCCGAACGAGGAAGAAGAGACGGCGCTGGTTACGGACGAAGCTTACTCACCGAGATAAACGTCTACCCAGAAGAAGATCTTCCTATCTCCTTCAGCATACTTTTAATTCCATTAAGTGGCAGGCCTCGGGTGGTGTAACCCTTTCTACGTCTCGCTCACTTTTAAGCTCTGTCGCGCTTTGGAGTGTGAGAGAAACGGATAGTACGAGAAGACTATCCAAAGAGGTCGCCGAAGCTCTTCAGGCCTCGGAAATTCTTGGCATCACGGAGCACACAGCTTTTGGCTCCTTTTTCTCTCTGTGTATGCTTCCTCTGAGCTTTCAATGACTAAACCCTCTTTGAGAATCCGGTTATCCGGCGTGGAGATCACTTCGTGATGAGGGAACCCTCCACTCACTGTCTCTCTGGCATTCGACCAAAAACTTAATGAGAGATCGCGCTTGTAGATGGATGTAATAGGCGACTCTTATTTTTTTTTTTATTTTTCGGATTTATATTTATAAGTTGATTTTTTTTTTCGATTCATAGAAATATGAGACATTTTTAGAATATGCGAACCGTCCAGAAATAAAAAAAAAAATTCTTTCGCACTTCGAAAAATCGTATAAAAAGAAGGCAAATAGATCTCAATAGATCGCAAATTATTGCGATATTCTCGTAATAGTATTTAGGACAGTGATATCAGTAGATTTGTTAATTTTTCTTAATAATATGACTGTAGAGCTTCGGATTATACTTTAACCAATGTACCCACTACCTGTTGGCTTCTGTAGCTCGCAGGTTCCCTTTTGCTCACTCGCGAAAACGCACGAGGGGTGCGAGTACCGACAATGAGGCACGAATTAGCCGTTTCACGCTCGCGTACTATGACGCATAACGTCATATCGCCTCTGTATCATCAGCCACGGAGTATTTGATGGCGGTACGCGACAGAGGTGCAACAGTCAACCCTATTTCGCCACCCTTGCATAGTAGTAATAGAAGCAGAAGCGACAGAAGGAGCAACGGGGCCTCGTACGCGCCGCCGGCTGTTGTAGATGTCGTTGCTTTGTACCATCAGGATGATTATATTGCCATTCGTCGAGAGGCGTAAAGTCGACGAGGCTCTCCTCGTATTGTATGCCAAAGACGAGAGGGTTGCAGTAAACTATGGAAACGTACGTGTAACTAAGCGAAGGGTTGTAAGTCGAAAGCGCTGTGACGAGATTCCGCGTAACGAAGGCGCATGCATAATTTTCCAAAAATTTAGGATTACGACGAATAAAAAATTGAAAAAGCTTTTTTTGTGTTACGAAAGGGATGTTTTATACAGTATACATTTCATTAGCGAACGATTACTATCATTTTTTTTTTGTTCGCTTTCTCCAAAAATTTTCTTTCGCTACTTTTTTTTGTTATTATCAATAATCTTTTTAACATTGCGAACGTCTAAAAAAATCGAGCATTTCTTCCTAATTCTTTTTTATCATTTCTTCGTGGATTTTGTCGTATTTTTAGAAGACTCGAGGTATATACTTTGCCGGCCGGTTGAGCCCCTCGGAGGCTGTATTTTTACGATATTATTTATGATATTAATTTCGCACGGGTAAAGCGGAATACTGGGTGGGATGGTATATATATATACGCGGGTCTCGGGAACAGGGCATCACAGACAGAGGAAGGAGGGCTGCTGCTGGTAGGTGTTTCTGGATGCGGGAGTGTCTAGCGGTGGGCTGTGAGGGCCCGCCGGGAGTTGTAAAGCGGCTGCGAAGCCCGAGCTCTCTTCTCTCGCGATATCATTGTCTCGCGGGTAGAGAACGCCTCGCGCTCGCCACGACCCCTTCCAGTATTTTCTCTCTTCTTCCTTCCTCTCCTTTGCACTTAGTCGAAAAGAAAAGAGCGCCGAGAGTGCGAGCGAAGGGGGTTGAATAGTGTGGCGCGCGGTACGCCGCAGTTCTCTTCCTTGAAAATGTGGCCGAAACTCTCGGAGAAAAGGAACGCAGAGAGGCAAGAGAGAATCTCTGCCGGAGCTTTTCTCACAAGCAAAACCCGGCGGAGGGGTTGAAAAGAAGGAAGTCGAGAAAGCTCGACGCCTCCGCGGTCTTTCTGTGTTAACACCAGAAGCCACGAGGTACGCGATACGAAAGTCCTTTTGCAATTCGTATTAAATACAATAAGTAAACAGAAATATTGTGGAATGATTTTCTTTAGTTGTGATATCGTTTCTTTGAATAAAATAATAAAATTTTATGAAATTTTGTCAGTCGGTAACAGTCTAGAGAACGGAATAGTCTCAAAAGGTGACAAAAAAAAATCAGAAAAAAATTACATCGATACCTCGAAGTCTTATTTATACGATTTCAGAAAAACAAAAAAAATTGAATCTTATCGAATGTTTATATCCATGTCGAAAATACGCTACTTCAGCTCGAAAAAAAAGTCATGCAGCGCAATAAAAAAAATTCGTTTACGATTAATATTCAAAGATCGAAAAAAATAGTGATAATTCGATGAATTGAACTGCTATATCGTGAAAAGCGAGTGGATAAGGCCGCTTTCGTGGTTAATTTATCGAGTTCTCTTCTCGTGATTCCCTCCCTCTCGCCTCTTCCCGTTCGAAAACTTGGTTGAAGTCGGACGATCGCCCGAGGCGAGAGGGCATAGCGGAGCAGAGTAAATCCAAGTTTCCCGGGGATAAGTAATATTTAAAACGGGTCTCCCTGCTGTGTTGCTGGTGCTGTCGTCCTCGAATTACTTTCCAGGCCAGAGGTGGGCATACCGTAAGAAGACACCAGAAGAGGATTCGTCCACGAGATAAAAGCACTGTGAGCCACTCGCGGTTACCGAAACCTCGAGGCTCGTATTAATCTCTCGGTATAATTACGTCACCTCGCGCAACGACTCGCAGCAACCCCCCGCGGTTCTTTAGTACTCAAGCTTTTCGTATACACAATCAACTCCAGCGACAATAAAAGTGATGGAGTACAGAAGAAAGAATTGAGGAAGAAAAGAGCAATAAGCCGACGATTTCCAGAATATTTTAAAAATCGTAACTGAAAGGACCGATGCAGCTTCCATTTCTTTTGGCTTTCGTAATAATGAATCTTGAAAATCATTTTCTGTTTATACCATCGAAGAAACTGCACTTTAGACTATCTCTGAGACCATTTTTTATCTATTTTATTACGATTTTAACTCTTCAAATATTGAGGAAAGAGTACAAGAAGTATATATTAAAGGAATAAACATCGACCAAAAATCTGCAGTAAAAATAAAAATCCCGGACTTTCCCACCTGAAATTCGGGACTAAGGAGTTATTCAGCAAGAATTTCGGGGCGGGATACACGCGAAATGCAGCGTTAAAGGTAAACCGCACAACCAACAAACGATATGCGCCACAGTAGCCGAAGTCCCTCACGTCTGACCAGCACGTGTCCATATCTACTAGCGTTATTCTCCTCGGACGTAAATCAGGAGATATTCAGATGTAACAAAATTCCTTGGTCCTTGAGGCTTCCCGCAAGTAAAAGGATGAAAGCTCTCTTTCATTTTCTAACTATATTGTACTTATCAAAGCCGAAAGCGATGATCTTGTACCGCGCGCGGATGTTGCATAGAATTTCGCGAAGGATTCGTACGGTTTCGTCTATTTAACAGAGCGCCGAAGAGGGATGAAATCAACGAGAGCCGCAGCTACACACAACGTGTACGGCCTGTTCAACCGAAAACTAGTCTCGGTTTACCGAGTGGAATCAGTCCTAATTTGCCAATAACAGTGAGAGAGTTCTCTCGCTCTCTCTGGTCGACGAATCCAGTTAATACAGCGATTAGGAAGCGTACACAAGCCCGCCGGGTGCGGACTCTCTGCGCTTCTACGCGCCCGCGAATCTATATATACACACACTATGTACGGTTTGCTCGAGGCAAGATTTTCACGTGTATACTATAGTGGTATAGATAGCTTGCGAGAAGCTTCAGCCCAGCGTGAAATCGACGCGAGGCAAGGCGGAGCTTATACGGTAGTCGTTTGGGTAGTCGACCGAGGAGCTGCGATCCTACACGGTAGCAACTCCTTCGGCTTGCACACGATTCGATTTGATTTTAGCCTCAGGCAATACGATATATACTCTTCCACCTTCGTTGTCGGTAACGGTGAGCTATCACGACTATCATCGACGTCTATATCTCGAGAATGTCACAATAAAATCATTGTACCATTTTATCCTCGACAATTAAAGAAAATTTCATTTTTTTACATCGATGGCTTATCATTTTTTTGATAACGATATCGATGATTAAAATCGATTTTTTTTTGTATGTCGTCATCGGAAATATATAAAAATGGCGTCTATGAATTTTTTTACCATTTCTTATACTGCGTTTTCCTAATATTTGAAGCGCTCGAAGACCGCAAACGTTATTGCAGTTCAGAGTTCAGTACGAGAGGTCGTTAGTAATAGTACTCAATGAGATAGAAGTGTTGGATAGGATAGAATTAACTCGCGCGACAAAGGTTCAAACGCTTGTAGTCCCGCCGGTTCTGCTGGATCGACACGAGAATCTAAGGACCTGTCCGCAAAGACGCGATTCAGTGCGAATTCAGTGTCTGCGGTCAACTCTACACAGCTTGGTGGGAGGTTACCGTTCTCGTCACGAAGGACTGAGCTTTCTCTCACGAAGGCCCGAAGCCAAGGCCTTTGGTGATTAACGAGAGGTCAGCAGAGTGCACAGAGTATCCTCCCGCTGGACCCGAGAGAGACACTCTCGGGCGAACCTACAGCAAATACACCCTCGTAGAAATTGAGTTCTCCTGTCTCGTCTTCGTTCTGTTTCTCGATTGAGCTTTCCGAGACGTGAAATCACTCTCTGTATAATCGAGACGAAATAATAATCCAAGTTACCGCCCTTGTAGCCGCGAAACGCCATATAAATGGTCTGCGATCAATTCTCAATCGAAAATTACGGACATCGACATCGGGACTTCGAAAAATGTGTTACGAAAATCAAACGGTATTGTTTTTTTCGCCGATATAACCAAATAAGTATATATAAGGGTGTGAAAATGGCGTAACGAATTTTCTCACTCAATACACACGAGCGTTCTAATCCCATCGTCGAATTCTGACGAGAACGATGGACAACAGTAAAATCCCTCATCGTGTGTACGTGCCGCGCGGCCACTTAGCCGGATTATGCGTCTCATTTATATTCGTATTCGGTTTCGTCCAGCGCAGCTTTCGCTAATTAGCCAACCAAGTAAAAGCTCTCGCTGAAAATAATGTTCTAATTCGCTTCGAGTACGAATTTGCGGTCATTGTCCCCGAAAAAAAAAAAAAAATGATTTTTATATTTCGCGTCGAACATTGCTCCCGAACTTTTTACCGCGTCTGGCCAGAAGGGTGCAAAGGCACACAGTCAGCTCCTGCAGAGATGCATTGTTTATTCAGAAACGTATCGGTGACGAGAGAGGAGGACGAGAATCGAAGGGGGAAGAGATGACGTATACGCGGGGTAACCACCACTGTGTAAAATGCCGTGTGACCGACGAAGAGACGAAAGGAACCGAAATATACACTCGATGGTGAAAATAAGAGAGATAGAGTTTATGCGAAGCTTAGTAGTGGTAGTTGGCGTGAATAGCGTTTCCGGTGGGACGTTCGGCGAGGTCCGGAGGGCTACGCAGACTCGAGCTTCCGGTCGAGCGTCCACGCCGGTCCTCGGCTCCCGGTCCGGATCTCGTTCCACTACTAGCGCTCTATATATATGTATATATATAATACCGATCGTCGACCAGTAGCAACTGAACCACCACTGGCTCTCTCTCTCTCTCGCTCTCTCTCCCTCGAGACTCTCTCTAGCTGCTTTCTGTTACCCATTCTCGGTTTTGCCGTTGCGGAACAGCAGCCGTTTCTGTGGCATGGGGACGACGAGGAGGATTCGACGCTCAGCTTGGCGAGAGCTTTCCGCCGAGGCGAAAGCTCGACTAAGGCGAGAAGCTTCACCAACGACGCGATTCCTCTCTCGCTCGCTAATTAAGATATCGATTCTTATTGTCCACTGTGGTGTACGATGGCGGAACGGCTCGACCGGAAGTCCCAGCCGGTGCCCACCCGATTTCGGACTCCGATATCAACGATGGCCTCGAGCTTTCATCCACCCCCTTTCCGTTCTAACTACCCTCGATGCTAAGAGAGAACCGACGAGGGACTACTTACTAATTATCTAACGCCTACATTTTCGATTCTCGGATTATGTTATACAAAATAGCTACCGATTTCGAATTAGGAGATTTGAACCCAAGAGAGAGTGGCGGAGAGAGCGAAACGAAGATAAAAATAGAGGGAAAAAGGAGACAGGAGTACGGAGGATCGTTTATATAGCAGTCGTTACTTAATCCCAAAAGCTGCTGGACGTAAATGTACCGGAGAAGGTCGCCGGCACGCGCTCGTAAAGAATGACCGCGGGCTTGTCACCTGATAAATATCTTTATGGTTCGCCCCATGGAAGACAGGAGAGCTTTTCGCTAAGCATGAAGGGAGAACTTGCGGTGCGCGAACTGCTCACGACGCGTGTAAAAACGAAATAAAGGCCAAAGGACAGAGAGGAAAGGTGGTTACGCTTTCTGGCCTGTGGCTCGCGAATGAGAGAAGGATATCGGGTAATTATGGGGATTAATCTTAAGTCCCGTAAAGTCCACCACTTGTGGAGCCAACGGCTTTTAGTACACTATGGACTCATAGTACCTTTGGCACTGATCTTTATATCTCTTTTCCACTGACCACCATTCAACCATTGATGTTACTAAAATATTGTAAAATTACGATTTCTTTTTAGGACGAAATCTCTCTGAGGCCCTTCTAGTTTTTTTTTTTTTTTTTTTTTTATAGAACGATAAGGTAAAGGACCCAGTTACTGACAGATCTTGCCCCAGATCTTGACCCCGGTACCTCTAGCATAGTCGGCTTCCCCCACCATTCAATATGCAGCCAATGGGTAGCGCGCGTTCGGGGTGTCATCATCTGGGACACTCGGTTCTCCTTGTTTATCCTTAGAATGTTGCACTCGTAAAGTGAGAGGGTTGCCTAGAAGTGTCACTAACTGGGTCTTTTACCTTATGCATTTTCGTAATAAATTTTTTTTTTGATCTTGAAAAATGGCACTTTAAAGTATTTCTATGCATTTTATAATGATTTTTTTGGATGATTTTTCAAAATTTTTCGTTTCCCGTTTCTCGCACGGGCTGACGATCTTTTCCCGTGTGTTATACACGTATGTAGAATGAGAACGTTGTGGGCCTCTGCCGTTGAAGCTACAGGTGTCAGCGAGACCGGCAGTATTTTTCAACGAGGGGAGAACGAGCGAGATAAAGAGAGAGTGAGAGAATCGAGAGAAAGCGCGTACACGCACTGATGGTGTAGGAAAAGTATAGGAAAGGGATGACTGCGACGGTAGAGAGAGTGCCGGCACGCACGTTGAATCTGCTAAACGTTCTCACTCGTGCGTGAAACGCCTCGATATCACTGTTTTATTTCGGCTCGTTCGCGCTCCACTCTCCCGCGAAATTACATTCTCAATGTATATATACTATTATGTGCTCCCTTTTACCCTTTATATCCACGTTTCATACAGAGCTCTCTTCATATTTTTTTAACCTCGTATCCTCACGTTGATAAATCAATTTTTATCTCTCGATAAGTCAATTATATTATTATTTACGTTTCATAATTTTCAATTTTTTTTTTTCAAGCAATTTTATTAGAGATATTTAACGATCGATTTTTTTTAATTTTAAACGATAACCACTGTGAATGAGAGGATTTTTTTTTACAAAAAAATCGGCTGGTATCGGTAGAAAAAAATTTAATCGAATGAAATTACGATAAATGAATAGAAAAAAAAGCGTAAAATGGATCGTTCAAGAGGACATAATATTTCATTCTTGTTGCTAAATACCGCTCCTACGCTGGTATTAAGGCAATTATGAATTAGTTGTCCCGGCTATCTGACAATACAAGATGTTGCGAGTTTTCGGCTCTTCCGCACTTCGGGTTAACACACCTACTAGCGTTCCACCGCATCTTCATCTCTGCTTTCGCCCGGCGCTATCACACCGGTGCACTCTCACCCTCGTCAACTGTGAGAGTCAGAGAGAGAGAAAGAGAGAGAGAGAGACCACTTGGCACACTGCGCTTTCGGTATTGGTGAGATGGCAAAGCCGTGTGTAGTGCAGACGACTCGAAATGCGAGAGGATCGTTTTGCGGCGAGCCACAGGCGACTGCTGCGACAGTCGACCACCACCTTCCACCCTTTACATCGCTCCCTTTCGCTTCGCCACTTTCAAACCACCATCACCCCGAAAACCCGAAGCAGAAGCTGTGACGATCTGCTTCATCCTCTCTTCGCGGTGAACGAGAGAGTAAGAGACCTCACTGTAGATTCCCATATACGGAAATAGCTTTCCTCAAAGCGCAAGCTGTTCTGCGACTTTCATTCCGCATATCGGTCATTTCGCAGAGACTTTAAGGTAAATTTACCGTTCCAGAGACTCGGTGAATGAAACAATTCATTTTAGAAATGAATTTCGATTATTTCATACAACATTTTCTTCGACCAAAAAAATGCATTACCATTACCAAAAATCATAAAAATTCGCGGAATCGAAGCGAAATTGGGATAATGTCAATATTTTCATAATTTTTTTTTTTCAAGGCTAAGAATATCATTTTCTGAAAATATAACAGTATTACGATGTAATTTGCCTATTAAAAACGATTGTTCAAAATTAATTTGTCTATTTTACGATATTCGTTCGATTTACCTTAAACCTTAACGTCTCGTTTTTGCATTGGTGCGCATACGGACGGCAAGGCGGTAAAATCAATCGACCTAACGACGCCGACAGGTCAGTCGTCGCCGTGCGACACCCTGCGGCTTTTACCCACCACCTTCGAACCCTCGACCTGTTCAGCCCAAACATCGTACCGCTCTCTCGCTGTATTGCCTCAGGATAGAAATACATAGATATATACATATAACTATACTATATGTATACATGCGCTATGGTTACACCGGCTGTCGGAGGTTACAGGACGCAGGAAGAAGGAAATATAGTGCAAGGATTGCGAGCGAACCAAGGATGGAGGATTTAACGGGTTTGAACGGCGATGTACTTCGTGAGAGAGGCGAGGGGTGGAGACCCGCGACTGGTTTTCGGTGGTGAGTGCCTAGTCAGCCCTTAATATCGTAAGAGCCGACCGGACCCCACGCAAACAAGACCTCCTGGTCGACGTACCTAACCCCGACGGTAAGCACTAGAAACCTCCGAGAGGGTATATATGGAAAACCTCCCTTCCAAGAGAGAACCACAGACACAATGACGGTCGGCCGAGAGAGGCTTCAGCTGGCCAGTCAAATTCAACAGTCGCCTATATACATATATATATGTGTATATATGTATAAGCCTCGTCCTTCTTAACGGTAGTCGCCTATTATCGCTAACTAATAAGGGATCTAATTGAAACGTCGGGCTTTTGTTTCCGGCTACATGAATCGCCCTTTCGATGCCTTGCCAGACGGCTTCGATAGACTTTCGACTAAGGAAATCTCTCGGAGCAGATAAACTTGAAAAGGCACAGCAGCGAAAAGCTCCGAAATAACTTTATCGTTTACTCTTGGGAACCAAAAAAATTTCAACCCCTATAGACTCCACGAGATTGCAGCATTGCTTTGTTTATTTTTATTCATTTTTAGACGAAACGCGACGAGTTTGATTATAAATCAAAAACTGAATTTTTCTAGTGCGGAATTCCGACGCTATTTCATACGGGATATATTATTCTCAATGGACGAAATGGTATTAGTTGTCGAAGTTATTAGAATATTTATGTTGCGAGACGTCCGGTTGGGGATAGTGAACGCAGTGCAACGTCCCGATACTTCGTCGTATTATTTTCAAATGCTGAAGAGAATTATTTATTTGATTTTTTGTTATTTTTCTTTTTTTTACCCCTTTCATTGATCGCACAATGATTTCTTGGATTTAATTGAAACAAATAATTTTAAATAATTTTTTTTTTTTTATAATTTACGATTTTGAAGATAAAGTCTACAATTCAATAGTTCCATGAAAATTAAAATTGCGTGTCCATCAAAGGGTTAAATTTATTTATTGGAAAGATTGATGTATGTACTCACCTTGTCGGTGTGCGTTGGGACTGACCGTTCGTGAGAGAGAAGCTTGAATCTCTTGCGCGAGATTAGCCTGTCGAGTTTTGCTCAGGTACAGCTGAAACAACGAGAAGCAAAAAAAAAAAAGAAAATATGAGCATTTCGGCAAATCGTTTTTACGTATCAATATCAATTTGAAAGCGTATCCAGGGATCTTTAGTCCGGCCAAATAGAAAAGTAATCGTCGATGGAGTAGGGTCGTTGAAATATGAGTGCTCAACCCCCGAAGAACAAAATAAGGGAGAGAAAAAAAAGAGGTTGGAGAGGCCGAGAAGCTATCTCTTGAAGTCTTGACGTCGGAGTGGATAACGGACCGAACGATTTATTCTAAACCTTTATCCCCGCGGAGCGTTGCAACGCCAGTGGGTATAAACCAGTGAATCCCCTCCCTCAGGTTCACTCGAAATTTATGAAAGAAGACGCCCGTTTAACCGACTCGTTCAGTCATCCCTCACCGCGGTGGCGACGCGACCCTTCGCGCTCGCTATTCTTTCTCTCGCTGCAAAGCTCCGCCAGCGCGTGCCTTTTTTTCCCTCGAGTTATCTTCCTCTCCCATAGCTTACTTCGACTTCCCTTTTTTCCCTGGCGGTGCTTCGCATGTCAGCCCTTTATTTTATACTGCCAAGAAAACTCAATGACAATTCTTAACCCTTCGCTTGTACGGAAAAACTTTTTTTGGCAAAGCGAACTTCTTTGCTTTTTTACAACGACGGAAACGCCATTAATGTATGCAACCAATTTTTGTCCGCACCGTATAAACCCCTATGAATTTATTCAATTTTTTGCCTAATTTTGGTATTTTAAGGGTAAAAAAATTCAAAATTGAAAATTACGAGTCGCTTTGCAAGTTTTTTCACAGACGTCTTTGGCGAGGTATTATTTTGCCTAAAATCGTATATTTTCTCCGCTATAGTGAAATCGGACCGGTATTCCGATGGGGGAAAGTTATGACCAATTTGAACTTAAAAAGCTCACAAATTCGAAGATATTTTCTGTCGCAAAAAAAAGCAAACGTTCGTGATAAACGCACATCGAGAGACTGCATAATACAACTCGTCGATTTGCAGCGCCTAAGTTTCTTTAAAGGGGATGCTGTGTTTCATCTCACCAATGTGCACGCAGCCTGGTGAGCGCGTGATCGGCATACCGGGCGGATACCCCGCTGCTACGATCGTACGGACGAGACGGGACTCCCTTATTCTGCACGGGTGTACGACGGGGCAGAAGCTTTCAGAATGAAAAGCTCGACGGAATTCCGCACCGCCATCCGATGCGGTGGCTCATGAGGCGTTAATTCGACCTTCTCGATCTTCCTGCTTTTTTTTTTTCTTTCCACCGCTTCTTATCCGAATCTTCGGAGATCAACTTCGAAACCTATCCTCCAAGAAATCATTAGAACTTTTTCCAACCCGGAACGATTCTTTATTTATTATATCGAAAGTTCGCGAGAAGATGTGTGCGTATATATATGTATATGTGTATCTCGAAACATCGTCTACGTGTGATATGAAAAGAAGTGAAGTAGCGAGCGTGAGATCGAGACGGACTCGGGATCGTAAATACGTCCACGAGGATCTCTCACAAATCGCTCTCACCCGCCTCTCTCGCGCGACTCCTGAGCTCTCGATATATCCCCTTCGATATAGAAGATGAGATACGAGCGCAGGGGTAGTACTGGTTGGCTGGTTTGCCACACCGCCCTTGCAGCTTGTCGTACTCTACCGTACGACCGGCAGACGAAAGTATTTTCCGCTGGTGAACGAGAGGACGGAACGCCAGTTCGAAAGGCAAAATATACAGAGACGTATATAATACACGTAAGAAGGAAAAGGGGAGTTAGCAAGTGGCAAAGCCCAGTCTAGGGGATTGCGAAGTCCGCGGAGTGAGTGTGAGAGTAAAACAACATAGCAGAAGGCTTGCGAAGCAGTCCAATTTTTCAAACCCGTCCAATCCGTGTCGTATGTAAAATCAATCACATGCTCGCCCTTCCAGAACTATATACAGAATATCGAGAATCGAGATAACACACCGAAAGATTTTCACATATCTCGGAGTTTTGTCGATATCACAGACGCCAATCCGACTTTTGACGAAAAGCTCAACTTTTTTTCTGTGTCTCAGCATCTAACATTTTTGTCAAATCGTATTTTTGGCTTCGAGACAAAAGTTGCGTAGCATTAAGTCGTGTCTGACCAACATAGTTTTTTCTACTAGGCAGTTTTTTTTTTCGCAAATATAAAAAAATATCTGTCTTGCCGATTTTTTTTGCGACGTTCAGGAAACGAGATCGTGTCCAGCGGTGGGACTTTCGACAGAAAAGGAATGAAAAGGGGTGGTGGGTGAAAAAATTCTTCGTGACGCCATGGGGGATGAAATTACATCGAAGATCCCCGAAACCTCATGGGACACCGAGAAAGATCGCCGCGCTCGACTTGTAACTCCTCCGGAGGGTTTCGCAAAAGTTTAGCATACGCAATTTTTGCACATTGAAATCCCGACACGTAACACGCGGGCGGAGAAGTTTAAATTGAAACCCGTCCGTTCGATAGTCGTACAAGCTTTGTCCAATAGCTAAGAAACTTTCAAAAGATATTCGCCAGAATGAAAAAAAGAAATTCGAAAAAAAAAAAAAAATGGTCGTCGCCGATGAATTTTTTCGGCGAGCTGTCGAATTTTGCAGGTCACACGGCGTGCCACTTACCAAAATGTGAAAATAGTTTTTTTTGTACGAAACATCCTCTTAGAGCAATAAAAAGGCCCTAAAGAATTATCCGGAGTTTCGCATCCCTATATTTTTCGTTGAACCGGGAGAGAAGCACCTCCGCTATCTCGTTCCGTTGGTGTATAAGGTACCAAAGAGGTAGAGCACACGATACCGCAGCCTATCATCCCCCTACGCTCGAGGGGAACTTCCATAAAACAGTTATGGCTTGTTTATACACCGTCGATGCGGAAGCTGTTACATCGTTACGTGTAGAGTGTGCCACCGCGAGATGTTGTACGAGGGAAGCCGATGGGTTATACGAACGCGTGGATCCGATGAACGACGAGAAGCAGCAACACATCAACCCCTTTGGAAAATCGAGTACTCGACGCTCGAAACGATCAAAGCGCTTCTCTCCTCCTCTATTTTACACCTTCTCGGTTGCATCGATATCCATTATACACGCGTTTTCCACGATACAGAGGCTTCTCTACTGCTTTTCGATGGAGTCCCGATATGCATTATCAGCTTTCATCAAGACGTTATTCGGTGAGTGACTTATTTTTAATTCAAAGCTCGGTACATCGAGTACCGGGGCGACGAGAGACTAAAGCTCAAGATTGTGAAAGCTTCGAGGAGAAAGGGGATCGTTATAACACAGTCGAAGTCTTAAAATATCGGGGAAAACCTTTCAATCTCTAAAGGGGTGCGCGTTCATCGACGAGAGGGGTGCAAGGGGGAGGGTATTTTCAATTAAATAATACTAATCCAGATAGAGAGAAAAGGTATTCGGAAAAGCCCTCGACGAAATCTCATTCGCAGCTTGGTCTCTCGCACCCTTCGGCTCGAAGAGACGCCCTGAAACCTGCCAGAGAATCGGCTCGCTCTCTCTTTTTAGACTTCGAATTGTAATTAACATTTGGTTCTACCATTAGTGTAATTAAAGTGCCATTCCATAATCTAGGAGAAGCCAGAGCGGACGGGAAAGCTCCAGGGTGGGGGTTAGGCGAACAGGAAGAGTGAGGGGAAGCACCTTATCTTTCAGACTTCAGCCGGGGCTGCTGCTAGTACTCTCGCGCTTTTGGGGATCGTTTACTCCCTCGAATCCTGTATAGTTTCCTTCGTGAGCGTTTCCGCGATAACTCCTTTTCTTTTCTTGCAAAAAGGCCGAGTTAAAAGAACCGAAAAAGGTTAAGAGCGCGTTGATTAAAACGTTTCGATCTTCGATAAACTCTGGTTGAGTATCTTTTATGACTGATATGTGAGAGAAAACCCGATTTCCGTATCCGGAAACACGATGTGATGACGTAAAAAAAAGGCTTAGAGTGTTTTTTTGTTATTCAAGTAAAGGGTTAAGCTTGTCTGAGAGAAAATTCGACTTTTTAATGCAAGAGAGCAGCAAGCACATCGGGATAAGAATGAAGAGAGGGTGAGAGCTGTTGGTAGGTTGGTTGAACCTTCTTCGAAGATCCCACGAGGAAACGATAAAGATAAAGGTCGTAAGAGGTCCATAGAGGGTGAAAGACGAGGGAAAAACCGAAAGAGCCAACGAGTCTCATTCCAGTGGCGCGCTAAAATAAAGAAAAGCATTCGGAGCGTCGAAGGGGTATGGGAGGGTAAAAGGAGGGGTATAGATAAGAAGGTCCCCGTTGACATTTTCCGGTGGTTGAGTTAATAATGCGAGCGGTACACAAGAAAGAAAGCAGGAAGAGCTCACACCGGCATAGCAAAAGCTCCGAGAACTACACAGAGACTATACATGGGATTCCTTTGCAAGGGGGTTGGGTGTTGGTCTCTGCTTTTCGCGCTTCCCACAAAGTGCCGCCATAAAGAGGCGCGGATGTGTTTATTCGAGAATTTGCCTTTTTTTCGTCTTCCTTCCTTCCCATTCCATCCTTGGTTTTGCCTCCTCATCCTCTTCTTTGGCCTCAATTTTTTCTTCCGAGGTGGCGCGCCCTCGCCACCTCGAAAAAAAAAAAAAAAAAAAAAAAGAACGACTCCACAGCGAGCAAAGAGAGGCGCAAAGAGACTGTCGCCCTTATTCCTTAGACTTTATCTTATTTTCCTCGATGACGATCTCACCGCGAGGATTTATGCCCTCTCGGTCGCGCGCATTTCCCGCACTCTCTGAGCTTTCGAGAAAGAGTAAATAGTCGAGGAAGGATGGTTACGGAAGGGATGAAACGGTACCGTAGAGAGGAGGATGAGACAAACCTCCCCGCCCCCTCGGAAGACTCGAGAAAAGAGACGAGGGAATGAAATCACGACGCAATTATTTTCGTTCCACCTCGTGAACGGGTTTTCGAACCGGGAGATTCCCTCGTGAAAACTGCCAGTGGGAAACATCCTGAACGATAGATCCTCGCCGGGGCCAAAAGGGGAAAAGGTATTCGACGGGCTAAGAGAAGAATTGGCCTCGTCAAGTGTGGAAAAAAAAAAAAAAACGATCTCTCGACAACGATCGTGATCGTCGATGCTTTTTCTATATAAACGATGATCGGGGTGATGGCTTTTCCTTCTGCCAGAGATTTTGTCACCCCCGGATAACGCACGGAATTCTATCCCGAAAAAGGGAAAAAAAAAGCAAGACAACGCCGACGGAACGACACTAATGGCATTTTTATTATTTCGTCCCCGGGATCCACGAGCCGCGCTGACCCCCGTCGAGCTTTCGGGGATGTCAAACGGGAATTTCTCGGTCTATCTGATACGGACTGACAGGCTTTTGCTATATGTAGTTCGCACCTTAGCAGCCCTATCCCTAGCCATCTATCTATCCTTCAATCGGACGCTTTCCTCTTTTTTTCTGTATCGCAACGGGGAATATTGTTATCACGTTGGAGAAGGGATTTCGCGGTGTGTCGATTAAATAAGAACGAGAAGATTAGTTACGTGTGTGAAATACACGATGTAGAATATGCGATATGGAATTAATTTTAAGTAGTCAAAAGCTCGGTAGAGATTGTTTTGTTGGCTTGGAGAAAGCCGCGGCGGCGATGTTTTGACCGAGAGGAATACAGAAGGACCATCGCGGAGGCTGTGAGTGAACGGCGAGGAACGATATAGAGACCTTCGTCGCTCTTCTCGTTCGCGAGTAGAAGGCTCATTTGATAAATGAGGCCGGCATAAAGCTGAAGTATGGTAAAAGCCGGTGAGCGACGGACTCTCCCGAACGGGCCAACTTACCAAGCTTCGCTTTTAGAATCGCTAATGACTAATGGCACCGCGGAAAGTAAGGACGTCATATCGTCGTGTTTCCGTGGAGATTGTACCGACCTCTCGGGTCGGTTCACCGGATGGCGTTTCATGTTATTCGACGGAAACTCGAAAGCGAACCTCGAAATATGCATTTCCCGCGGGATATTATTCAAGAGACCACTCGTCTTTATTTCCAAGTTTATTCGTATTTACTTTCAATAGACTTTTAAAAGCACATTTTTTTCATCGTTTCTCGTTGAAAAGTGATGTTTAAAAAAAATTTTTTTCCATTTTTTAAGACGTCAATGCATCGATGCAATGGAGTGCAGTCTTAGTGACCCCACTGATTCAATAGCGATTATCGATCGTAACTTTTGTTTCGATTATAAGTATCAATACGTCTCGTGACGTACTTTTTTTCGTCGTAAACAACGACGACAACGGTTGACATTGAAGACGATTTTTTTTTTTTTTCTTCGCGAATCAGAGATGAAACGAAAATGATAACGTGAGTAGTGAGAGTGAAGAGCGAAGTAGGATTCGTAGTGACGAGAGGATATTCAAGCCTGAAAAGTACTTTAATATACGGCAATCCCCTTGGCTCTGTCGAAACTCGCAGAACTCGAATGTTCTCTCGGAAAACCCTCCGACCTTCCATTCCCTTGGACCGCATGATAGCCCACCGGCTTCCGTTAAAATTTCGCATCTTCCGACCGGAGACTACAGTCATACGCTTCGACTCATTCGCGTTCTACCTTAACGAACATATGTGGCTACCACCCCTGCAATCCGCTTTCACAATTTATTTCCTCCTTTTCGCGTTAAGAGAAAAGGAACCCTTAATAATCCGTGTGTCTCATTCCCGTTAAAAGAACCAAAAAAAAGGTCGGCACCGTATCGCAAGACTCGCAATAGCTCGCGGCGGCTCTCCGGGAGACCTTCAAAGGGGATGGTATCGAGAGAAAATAAAGAATAGTGTGAGAACTGAGAGAAGAAAAAGAAGAAAGGCCGTAGTTGGGAAGAAAGCCTACGTGTCTGGGTTTCGTTATATCTCATCGGGACTGTTGAAACGCTCCGAAAAAAGAAAGATCCGTGGAACAAAAGAGGAGGCGGCTCCCCCGGATTCTCATAGTCTTAAGTATTCTGGTCTTTTCCTTGGTTAGCTCTCTGTTAATCCTTTGCTCTCGTCGACGATAGCACCAGAAATTATAGCAAAGCGACTATCGCGGAGATACTTTGTTCAATTGTCTCCACTGCCATCGTCGTTGTAACTATATGGATTTTCTGTACGATGTATTCTCGACATGCAGCTGTGAAGCTGCAATAGGGGAAGGCAACGAAACAGCTACGCGGTGAACCAAATGAAAAGCTGAAGAGAACCCCTAAGTACGAGGTATAAACCAAAAGGTGGAGGAAGTGGTAGAATGATATAGAAAGAGCAAATCTGTTTAACCTCGGATAATAGAAGTAAATGAACGGTGCTCGGGACGAATGAAGCGGCCCAATAACGACGAATCGTCGGAGACACGAAGTAGGGAACGAGAAACGAGAGAAATGAGCGAAGCTGTTCTCGGGCTCTCGTTCGTTTCGATTCTTCTTCTCTCCGTTTTTTCTGTCGGCAACCAGCTGATCTCGTTCATGCCGAGTCTCAGGGGACTCTGGAGCTTTGCTGGGAAAGAACATTGGCGAACCTACAATTTATCCTTCTATCGAGCTGTTGCTTTCTTCAATTCCGAGTGCGAAGTTTCAAATGGCCGTATGGTGAGCTTATTTCGCCCACTTTCTCAATTTTTTTTTTTTTTTTTAAATACTTCGATATTAACGATTTTTTCATTTTATCATATCGATTTCGTATACCATGAGATAAAAAAAAATGTCAGAAAAACACGCGGAGAAAAAATGTGTTATCGTCTTTACGGTATAAATCGTATCTCGTCGATATCGGGATGTGTATATTTGAGGCCGCAGTGCAGTTTCTGTTAATTTTGGGAACTGTTGGATAGTGGAATCTTTGGGTGAAACCCCCGCAGCTCTCGTGGGTTCACCTTCCCTCAGGTTTCGTTGCCGGCAGCAACGTCGAAGCCGTGGCTGCTGCTTCTGGCTGAAGGCGGACGAGGCCCGAGGCGAAACTTTCCTAACGAGGTTTACCGCTAATCACCGCCAAGAAACCATTCGCGTGTAATTTGTTTATACCCCCGGTCATGCCCGCCGCCCATAACTCCTCTCTGGCCTTCCCTCGCCGGCCCTCTCGCTCTCTGCAAACGCCGTCGTCTCTGTGTGTACCGGGCGCCAGCAGGCGAGAGAGCCGTACCAACTCAGCACACTCAGTGCTTTCTCGCCCAACTCCTTCCAACGCTATTCTCATCCCCCTTGGTACAACCCATCTCACCCCCTCCCTCCCCCTGCGCACCCCTTACGATAACTGAGAGAAACTCGCGATTTCCGTTACGGAAATCACTGCTTCTGAAGCCTTCGACGAGCACCACCCGAGTCTATATCCTCCTCAGTTCCTGATTCGATCTGCGATATTCCAGCGGAACACGCGATTTTCGATGTGGTAAAATTATCAACTGCAATCGGGCAATACGACTCGGGAAATATAAGATATTCTGTATCAATGGTATTAAAGATTTAATGAACCAGAAAATTGATCACATTTTTCGATGTCTCTTATGTATTTCTTTCGATACAATATTTGCAGAGACTCCTTCGCGAATTTTGAAATCGAAGTATCTAACAATAGATATGACAAAATAATGATTCATTCCCTACATATTCGAAAGTAACAGTTTCGCGAGATACTGTATTCTCATTGATCTTTGAAGGGTTAAAATGTTAACAAAGATATACTAGTTGTGTAAGCATTCTTTTTTTATCTTTATTCTTTTTAAAAGCCTCGAACGTTGTTGGTACCGAAGTCGTTTGAGAAAAGGGTGACATAAACGGCGTTAAAGCTTCAGTGCCCAACCTCCACGATCTACATATCAAAAAGGCAATCCGGTGAACTCGCTTATGTAAACGGGAGGGTGAGAGAGAGGCCGGGGTGGTGGTGGTGGTTGAGGGAGTTCGCCGAACGAGGAACCTCGTAGTCCTGTACCGAACGAGAGGCTACGAGGACGATGAAAAGAATTCCGTGGTAGAGATGAGATGAAAGTGTGAGAGAGCGTCGAGAGCGCTAATAAACCTGCTACTGCTTCTGCTATTTCTCCATTCACTATAACGTGGATAAAAAGGCAAAGGGTGCGAGAGTGAGCGACACACAGGACGTGAAGCAGAGCTTGACGAGGCATTCGAGGGGCTGCCGGTGCCGAGCTTTCGCTCAGAGCCCTCCCAGCAACCGGATTAAGGGAACCGACGACGAGGTTTGAGAGGAGGAAAATTTTAAGTCGGCTTACGATCCCGAAAGCTCGGAGCTTGCGGCCAGAGGTGACGCCCGGAGAAATCGCACGCTCTATCGCCTTCGCGATATCGTATAGACGATATCGAATGTAATATATCGACCTCCGCTAAAATCGGAAGACCCTATCTTTTATCCTATTATACAATGAAAATATTGACGGATAAAAAAATTCTGTTAACCCCCAGAATATCGAGGAAAAATCTACAACCCTTGACTTCGCATTAGCTACCAAAATTTCTCGCAATCGAATACCTTAAAGCTTTTTTAGTACAATTAATACGTCAAAAAATCGGCAATAATTCGAAGCAAAACGACGAATACTCAAAAAAATTGAGAAATTTTACGATTTTCATATTCAGATTTCATCCCCGAAATGTGTGTTCTTTTGTGATTAAATGCTCGTAAATCTTATCGTATTCGCGTGACAAACTCGCGAAAGTATCCACCGCGTGTGGACACAAACCTTTATACGGAGTCGCAATTATTTCGGCAGCAGTCCGGACAGCAATTAGCTATTTTCTCGTATCTCTGCTACCGAGAACTGAAAGGTTGGGAGTGTACCAGAAGGGACATGTATATACGTCGACGCCAGTACGAGATCCTCTTTCCCTCGTCTCTCTGCGTCATCTATTCCCACGACGATAATTAGCAGGGTATCGCGCTTACGTCCGTCTCGTTGGTTTAACTTTACTTAGCTCCTCGCTCTGGGCTTTCTCATCCCTGCTGCTGCTGCCGCTGCTACCGCTACCGCTGTTGGGTTTCTCCACGAAACGGAGTGGCCGGCAATAGGACGGAGAATCTCGCGGTTTCACCACCGCCTCAAACTCTCACTGGGAGAATATATACCAAAGCCACGGGCCACTGCTAATGTCTTTTCTGTGTTAACGAGTCACGTCCCTGGTCCCTCGACGAGTATGACATCGGTACCTCATGCATTTCTATTTTCTACCTTGTTCACGCGACTACGAATACCTCGCGGATAAATCTCGTATACGTCATCATTCGAGAGATTAGCGGCTCCGATTTATGTACTTGTGTAGTATATATCGCGAATAATATGATCCGCGAATGACCAATGACCATCCGGAGGCTTTACAGCTTAAATCTCAGTTTCTCGCGAGTCTCAGAGACACAAATTTCGGTGATCCAGCCTAAGGCCCCGACGGCTTTCTCGACGGTTTTGAAGTAAGAAGCAAGCAATTTGTTGGTATCAGGTGCACACCGCGTCTCAAGTTGTAAGCCAGGTTTGTCCTGCTTGGTGAGTCTCCCTTCTACTATAGACTCGGGGAGCTCCAGAGGAGAGCGGCGGGAAGACCTAACGGCAATTAACTCCATTACCACCCTGTAATATCGCTCGGTAGCATGAGCCCGGAGAGCACACGAGAGTACTCGCAACTCGTTAAGCCTCGAGGCTTTCGACTGCCTTCTATACTTCGGTTACTGCGGAGAGAAACTCCCATGGAGAACAGCAGGACTTCCTGTAATATGGTACGGGACATGCAGAAGCTGCGTATGTATCATATCACAGCTTCTATATCAGTTTTTCGTCCTGAGCGTTGCGCCTTATACTCGTTTTTTTTTTTCGATTTTTCCTTCGATGAATCTCATCAAATCTTCGAGAAGCTTTTTTGAACGATATCTCCCGTTAAAATTTGAAAAATCGGAGTCTGGCTTCACGATTAGAAGTTAACCATTTAAAGAAAAGAGAATAAATGAGTTTGTGGGGATGTGGGTAAAGTAACGTTACTTATTTCATTTTTTTTTTTGTATACAGTCATTTGTCGCAAAAGTTTGTTGTACAAATTTGCCGCGAAGTTTTGGGCTGTGAAACGTAAGACAGGTGAGACAAATTTGTGTGATATTAATCCACAGGGTAGAGGGATGATTTTGCGACGTAAACGTACGAGATGTTCTGGTACAGCGTACCAACTGTTATATAGAACGGTGGAGCTTTCGATTCATATATTCATAGGGAAACGAGTAAGCGAGATGGAAGACGAGAGATCTGAACTATTGCGGTCGCTTGGCTCGGATACGTATGCGCCACGATTGCCACCGGTCGCGACCCCGTGCATACATCACAACGTAGCTTGCGGGGGTTGCGAGACACACATCCAAACTCTCTGTATATAGCGCTGCTAGAGAAGGTGATGGAACGGCAGTCGGGTTGGGTCACCTAGACGGGCAAAAGCGTCAACCTGACTGATTGCCAACTCGCTTGGGAACAGCCTCGCGGATCCGTGGTACACGAGAAGTCCGACTTGGGGGTTGGTTTTCTCACCGCTAAAACCGACTTATCCTCGTTCGTCGTCCTCAGTCCCACGCCTTGCCTCGGCATCCCATTATAACGGTTTGTCCGTAGTACCTATTACCCTAACCACTGACTATGAATAGCCGCTTGTTTAATATTTCTATGTCACGCTTTCCGCAATACGACACTATTCTTCAAGTATAACTTAAATAAAATATAATTCTTAGACTTCTGCATCCCTGACCTCATTCTTGCGTCGTACGGCCGGAAATTCATGTTTTTTTAGCTTCTATGTTGCGAAATCAAGTGGTCAGGAGGTAAGGAAAATGTCCGCCAAGAAAGGACGACTAATAATATAAAAATAATAGTCTCTCGAAACGATATGTTTCCACCAGAGCGACGCGCGATCTTTTGAGGTTAAAAAGCTTCGATGATTGATTTAATGCAAAACGCCTTTTAAAGTTGCAAACTATGACCAATACATAGCTGATTCGATGGAACCCTCGCGCTTGTGGTCCATTTTCGGTATTTTATTTCGCACAAACTTTAATCTCATGTACAGCTTCCCGATTGGGGGCGCGAGAGTGCGTAGTAGAATCGCGATTCCAGCGACGCCTTGGTGGCTGCTATCCACCCAGGTGGGGTTCTGCCGATGCTGACGGTCGGGCCAGTATCGGCACAACACTGGAGTGCCAGCGTCGAAATGTAACCTCGGGCCAAGGCTGGCCGACGTGTTCTAGCCAACGCTGGTTTAGTGGCGATCGCCAAGCCTGGCCCAAGACTCGCCCGACATTACAATACCGATGTTGACAATTTCTAATGCTGCCAATTGATGCCATTTCTAATTGATGCTTAATTTATTTAAAAATAAAAATATTGCGTTTAAGGTAAGAGGAATGAGAAAGAGTTGCGAACATGTTTCGATGGGATAATAATCTGCAAAAAATAAAGCATATAAAAGGTGGTAAGAGATAAATTATGCATAAAAATAATTCCAAAATGTTATTAACAAATCACTGAAATACAAAATTGAGCAGCCAATTACCCGGCCACTTAATTTTTTTTGTTATAAAAATAATTTAACTTTTCTGAATACGTATGAATGTTTCCGAAATTTTGTCTAGTTTCTAATTTTTGTTCGATTTTACTATTCAAAAAAATGTTTAAAAAAATGCGTATGTTTTCAGAAAAGTTATCAAATTATTTTTATTAAAAAAAATTCGGTTGCCGAGTAATTTATTGCTCAATTTTGTATTTCAGTCATTTGGTAATAATATTTTGGAATTATTGTTACGTAAAATGAATCTTTTCAGCACCTTTTCATATGCTTGGTTTTTTTTTTTCAAATTTTGTATATCATCGAGAAGCGTTCGCAATTCTCTCATCCTTTCTCAATCTTAAATAACGTCGGACTCAACGAAAGGACTACCTTTAATAAAAAAAAAAACACGAAATTCATGTTTGATTCGTTTAAAGACTCAAAAAAAAATTAAAATTAAATTCAAAATTTTCAAACAGATTGGAAGCAAATTTTTCAAGTTTGTACCAAATTAAACGTTAATTTTGATTTTGAAAAAAATTTCAACGTGCATTTCGTTTTAAGCAATCCAAACGCAAATTTTTTTTTTTCAAACCAATAAAACATTGTTGTAATTATTTTTAATCAAATAAATGGAAATTTCGTTGTTTTTAACAGTTTAAGCGAGAATTTTGATTATTTAAACAATTAAACCACAAATTTCGAGGTGTCGAAGAATTAAACGTTAACTTTGAATTTATAAAAAAATCAAATGTGAATTTAGATTTTTCGAAGCAATTAAACATTGTTTTATCTATTTTTAAACAAAAAAAATCAACAATTTTTTTTTTTTTACAATTTATGCAAAAATTTCGATTGTTTAAGCAATTGAAACGCAAAGTTGGGTTCTTTAAACAAATTAAACATTTTTTATTCGTGTTTGAATGAATTAATGGCAATTTCGATCTCACGGGGACTCGTCACGCGTGACGTCACAGACTCGGCGTCGGTGCGTGCAACCAGCACTGGCCCAGCATCGGCATGTCATCGCTAGCCAGACTTGGGCCGATGTTAGCATCCCCTGCATATGCCGACGTTGGTCCAACATCGTTGGCCAGTATTGTGCCAACGTTGGGGCCCTGGCAAACAAGCCTGGGCCAGAGTCGAGCCAATCGTCAAACCCCACCTGGGCAGTGAATTACGAGCTTCTCTTGCCGGCAATTAAGCTACGACAGCATCCATCTAATGCGGCAGAGCTCGTAAACACACTCCGGCGCTTCTCTCGTATCCTCTCTCCTCTCCGCTGGATGGTCTCCATCCGTTAAGCAACGCGATGTGCATGGCAAGGAAGCAAAACCAGACATATCTCTACTACCCTCCGAACGGCATCACGAGACGAGATATCCTCGTTCCTCGTTTTCGAGCGCTTAAGCGCAATAAAGTCGCGCGACGTATGCTGGCGCCTCAATCAACGTATCGTCCTTCCGCTCGTAAACTAATTAGCGTCTAACTCGCGCGTCTATTATTTTAAAGCTGAATTTAATATTACGAATCTCCGCAAGGAAACATCGGAATTAATATCGTGAAAAAATAACCCAAAATCGTTGCTTACATTCTGTCATATCAATTTGAGTACAAGAATTCTTCAGAATCTTAACATTGACCGAGTAACGCAAAGATAAGGATAATGTTGCGAAAATATGTGTGGTCATGTAGAATTGTTTCATTTCCCGCCATATCCGACTGTCAATCGTTCGCAGCATCTCGATAATTGTTTTCCGACCCTTCCGCGAATGTTCTACGTCAAAGGGTGCCTCAGAAGAGAAGATCCAGTCTCCGCACTCCAGCATCCCTTCGAATGACGGTCGATGGTCCGCGAAGCTTTCTTCCTCAGCGGGGGAGACAATCTCGCAAGTGACCAACGCTAGTCTAGCGTGAAAGAGAAAGTGGACATCGACGCAACACACGATGAATCGAGTGCGATCGAGGCATAGATGAGGATGGCGGCGACGACGGAGACGACGACGACGACGACGACGATCCGTTGAGTAGACTGTGAGGGATCGAGACCTGAGCACGTTCTCACCCTTGGCGTTACTCGTGAGGACCCTTGGAGGGCCTAACGAGGGGCTTTGTCATCTCTCTGTATCACCGCGCGTCGACTCTCTTAATGATGGTTCCCCAACGTCCAAGGGGCCCACGTAAATAGCTTCCAACCCCTGAGCACACGAGAGTATCCCTTGGAAGTCAACATACATTCGATTTATGTCGATCATTCCTTCAACTCAATATATATCCATGTGATTTCTCCTTCATGCCTCTTTCTCAATCGAGCATCGAACGCAGCGCGATAAAAAATGCACAAAGAGATTCAGTATAAACGCCTCCTCTCAAGGGATACAGTCAAGGATGCCGCTGAGCTTTGGGTAAGCAGGAATATCGTCCGTGTGTTTGTTACGTGTTGTTGCTGTTGCCGCTGTTTTTTTATCCTCGACTTCCAAGGAATATTTAAAGCTTCTTTGCATTGCGATGAAACGCGCTGACCGGTGTCCGGTTTTCGACGTCGGGAAAGTTTACGAAAGCGTTACGGAGCAAAGGCACCCCCGGTGGTCGCTTTTCCTATATGTGCTCGCCGTGCAGAAGCCTCGACGACTCGATGCCCCCGTCTCGCCCAGATTAATGGCTGCCTCATTTAAATACGAATCTCATCGATACAGAGAACGACCAGGCTAACGGGGTATACACTCGTCTGTGTAACTCTCCGCATGTGTGCGTGTGTACTCTAGGAAGCAAGGGGTGCTTTAGCTCGAGGAGAGGGAGTCGAAGCCCAACCGAGGGCTTGACCAAGGGTCGAAGTGTGTTTGCCGTCCGAGTAATGACTCAGGGAGAGGTTCTCTGACCCCCTCTCCCGCACTCTCGTTCGTAGTATTCTCGGGTCTTGCGTTCCCACGTAGACTCGTCGCAAAGTGGAAGGAAAATGGCTATGCAAGCGAGCGTACCAAAAACCCCTCTCCTTAGTGTGTGTCACCCATTCTATCAGGTTTCCGTTCCAGCAGATCCTCGTAACGTCAAGAGAGATCCGAATGTAGATACAGAATCGAGACCCCAAGAGACTCTTCCTAATTTTACGTCACCGGACTTCCTATTTAATTTACAGCGAGAGCGCCCGGGGACAATGTTCACGACGTCGTAAATGTTTTTTCGACGAGAATGCTGACGATACGGATTTCATTTGTCAGCTTTTGTATGAGAAGAAAAATCGTTGATTGTCGGTGAGTATTGAGAATCTATAGATCGTGTCTGACCAACAATGCATTATCTACTTTGGGTTCTTTATGGATTCTCCTAGCATCAGTCTTTACCTTGTGCGGATTTGCTTCGTTGTACAGACAGGACACGATTATCGTTTAAGCTTTCCACGTTTGGAAGTCTCAAACTTGGTCCATGCACACTCGAGTAACAACCACCACCGTCAGCCCCCTTGGATCTTCGTTTTCCCTTGTATAACCTTACAGCGATCTCTCCTTCCTTCATCTCGCGCGCGCTCCAACGATGTATCTCCTCCTCTCCGTTCGTCGTTTCCTAATATCGACAGCTCGTGTCTACTTTGCCGCGGTATGCGTAGGGGAGTCTACTCTTCTCTGGCTTTCCCATATCCCTTCACACAACTCTACAACTCGGCCCTATCCTATCTCTAATATCCGCATCGTATCTCGTCTCGGCTCATCTAGTCTCGTTGAATTTTCGCTCATCTCGCTCGTCTGTGAGCTTTCCTCACTCCGGCGCTCGCGCGATCTAACCCACGTGCTGTGCGAGATCTCCTCTGTTGGCTGCGGCGTGCTGTCTAAACTCTCGAGTTCCCCGGTGCCCGGAACCATCGGGAACAGTAGAGCGCCAACCCGCTAACGCAGAAGTAGCGATCTCTCTGCTTCTCATCTCTCACGACTCCTCACCCTTATCAACGTCCTTCTCTCTTCTGGCGCCTAGCTATCTCGACGGAAAGTCGGGGAGCGAGAGATTATCAGTGGAAGTGGATACCTTGCAAGAGCCTCGAGGTTGTACACCATGCTTTTCGTACACTCCCTGCAGGATCCCAAGGATATCGCGCTATCAAATGCACGCGCTTTACCCCCCGCTTCGTCAAAATCCTGTGGGCGCGCCGCACCTCTGTATTTCCGACGGAATAACGTTGAAGGGTTCTATGTACAAGAGTTCCGTCATTCGACAGAGGAAGCAGTTCTCTGTTCAGCATGATCAGTCAAGCAACGGAAACTTATGGAAAATGTTTGACGGAGGGTTGGAAAGTCGCGAAGGGCCGTTTCCTGCGGCTTGGCCACGTGTCATAATTCAGTTGGTTACGCCAAGGCATGGCTACAGTCGGACAGGCGAAGGCTTCATCGGTAATTAATAGCAATAATTATTTTCGTATGAACCATGTTATGTGGATCGAGAGTAGAGAGTGGAAGTAGAAGTGTGTTATAGTTTGGTTGAGGGGTGAACGCTCGGGTTACCCGAGGCGCGAAGGGCCAAGGGATCCGGGTCGAAGGGACTTGTAGTAACGACGATAAGGGTCGCCGAGCTTTCCAGTGGAGTCAGTCGGGTGGGTTATGGAGGAAGAGCCCGTCGGAGAAGTAAAGAGAGATGCCTCGTAGGACAATCTCATCTCGATCCCGTCGTAGATCGTGTGAGCTCAGGCCCTACATCTCTTCCCGGCAGCGCCTTCGTCTTCTCGATCTACTGCTTACGGGTTTGTAGCTAGTCTACGGGGCTTTTCGTGGAAGAGATGAGAGCCCCCACAGGCGAACAGGAGAGGAAGCAAAGGATGCTTCCTACACTTGGATGTCTCGTTGTTTTCGAAGGCATACACCATCCTATGGGGGCCACCCCTCGACGTGCCAAATTGAGCACACCAAGTCCTTTACTCCTTTCCCTTACTATACTTTGTCCGAAAATACGATAGGAGTAATCGAACCAAAGATATATCTCATTATTTGGGTTGCGTTCGTTTTTTCTTCGTAAAAAACAACTACGCGTTGAAATGACTTTTGTTTTGCAGGATCAGAAAATGTATACTCTGAATTCACAATGTAATTTTTTCTCGTTTAAAATTTGACGAACGGCGATGTCAGAAAAGTCTGTATTTTCTAAATGAAAAATAAAAAAAATTCCTAGATGAAAAATAAGAGATAAGCCGAAGAAGTTAGATAGGGTTACAAGGCTTGCAGCAGTAGCCATCTTCACCCCTCGGCAATGGAAAGGCTTTTCATAAATACTGAATGACACCCTAGGCGACGCATCCGCAGCAGACTACCCCTAACTCCACCGTGGCACCCTCTTCCAGATACGAAAGGAAGAGGAGCAACGTTGCCGTGCGGCGCCGGTGAATCGGCCTCGTCGCGCCCAGGCCCCGGTGGTTTTCGCCCGAGTCTAATAAAGGGTTAATTAATACGCTTTAAACCGTCGCTCTCGAATGGAATGAGTAGAGAGCTCCTGATTCTCCTGCAGCGCACAGGGGTTCCCCGGGTACAAAGGTGGCCCGCGGAGGATGAGTGAGACTGGTGCTTGGCCGCCTGGCGTTGCAGCTTCTCATTTTACACACAGGCACACCGTGAGCTTTTCAACATGAGATGGAAGAAGAAGAAGAAGGGTCGCGATCGCGTGAAAATGAAACCGACCCAGCAGAGGCACAATCCTCCCCCATTCCACGTGTCATAAATTTGGAAGGAAATAAAATATACGAAGAGCCGCAGTTTTTTCTCTGCAGAAGGGAGCGTCAAAAATTAAAAAAGGGAACCCTGAACACGCGTGCAATTATCACGGAGGTGAGAGAAAGTAGACCTGGGATGTGTCATCTCGGCAAACTCAATTTATTTCGTTTCGCGAAAAACACGCTAAAGGACGAGAGAGGGTTGAAGATTGTACGAGTGGAAGGGGGACGAGGTGGTTTAACGTGGACGAGAGGTGAGAGCGAAACGTGCGCGAAAGCCCTTTTCCGTGAAAATAGGGAAAAGCACGGAGAGAGGAGAACTGATGCTGGGTGTGGGACGAGCCAAACGGTGATGCTACCGGCGACTTGTGAACCACTTGTCGCTGTTACGGCCCCATAAATTCGTTGGGGGTTGCGCTCTTGCCGACGCCTCGACGACGAGGCTACTCTTACCACTACACTTCCTTTCCTTCTTCGGCTTCTACTCTACTCTGTGTCTCTTGCTTTGCCGTTGTGACTACTCCTGTCCCGCTCCCTTGGATTCGTGTTTGGACGCCTACTTACTTAACGTTACTTCCCAAAACACCGCCCTCAACAACACCCTCAACACTGATCAAGACGTTCGTAAAAGTCTGATCAAAGTTGTAGCTGTTGGGTACAATGAAAAGAAAAACAAATCTTCTAAATAGCGATAAGTAGTTCTGGCATGTGTTGGTCAGACGACTTTTATTCGTCAAATAATTTGTTTAAATTGTTAATAACAACTGCAAAATGGCAAATTAGGATGAAATATCATCATAATGATGAATTAACTATAAAAAATGACGTTGCGATCTTAAGACAACATTTAGTGCGTTTAACTGCAAAATAAGTTTCACCTGTACGCACGACTGCGGACTGCTGAGGGACTCTACAGACGAGTATCTGAAGTGTCTAGCACCCCTCTGCATCCGACAATTCTCTATATATATGCCTTTGGGAACGTATATAAACGCGTTACGAGACGAAGTCAGTGGTGTATGACGTCACGGTCGTGAACGTCCTGGCTCTTCGCTGGAGGTAGAGCTGTGCTGCCAGCACTGCTTCCTGGCGACTGTTTCCGTGCTCTAGGTGGCGTCCGGAGGCCGTCAACAAAGGGAGGCCACCTCCCCCGGACTCTACTGATGCCAACGCGGTATCGCGCCGAGAGCACTGAAGACCCAAGCTTCGAGACTCTGTGCACTCTCATACTCTATGGGTGTATACACACCCGTCTACCTTTATGTCGCGTATCACTCGAGCGTCCACTGTACCGGACCTCTCCACTCTCCCTTTCTCTATTCTATTCTAACCTTATGTAGAGATCGAGGGGGAATGAAAGAGAGAGCTTTGAAATAGACAATCGCCTGCCCTGTCGTCATACTCTCGACGAAATCAATGACTACAAATTTCTGTTTGAATCCGACGCAAAAGTTAATACATTCTTTCGTCTTCAATGTGTATAGCAATTTGTGAAGGAAAAAAGATCGCTGGTTCATTGATTGAATTTTGCTTCGGGTTGAGAAAAAAAAAATTCGTGCGTCACGACGTTGGTGAGAAGTGCAACGATGGAAGAAGACGAGATGGAAGAACGAAGAAAGACGGCTGCGCCAGTCCCGGATTTACCGAATAGAAATGCCAACGACTTGGCAGTGAGAGGGAGAGAAAGCTATCCAGCTATACTGTCGTATATACCTACGACGTTTCCCCATTGAACGTCGTACTTTGAAAACTTTGGACGTTAAGAGAAAGGGTAGCTGGTGGGCTGCCGAGCAGGACGTATTGTAAAGGCTCCTGGGTTCCGGGCGACAGAGGGTGGCATGCCAGCAACGGCGAGCAAGAGAGTCGTCGTAGCCGTAGAGAAAAGCTTCCTAGACACTGGCTTCGATTTAAGGATCGAGACGGTGAAAACCCACTCACATCCACCCTCCAAAACAGCATCTACGCAGAATTCTCTCACTGCCGTTCCATGAAACACGAAGAAATACTAGGATTTCGGATTTTCCTACCAGTCGGGGAAGAATGGAGAGCAGGGGGATGAAAAGAAATCGTCGTCTATATGGCAAGGGGTGAATCTGGGGTTTGCACACGAGATATTGAACGGAAAACAAGCGCACCGAAAGCTCGAGGACGCTCGGGCGTGAAGACCAAAAGAATGCACCATCCGTTTAGCCATCATCCGTGTCCGGGAATCCACAAGGATCTCAAAAGCTCCGCCAAAAGTCAGAATCATCGACCGAAAAAGCTTTTCCTATATCCAACGCAAGTAACATCGCAGTAGAATCAGAATTGCTTGTGTGGTTTTTCGAAACAAAAGAGAGCTGCCCCAGCTTCGCGAAAAACCCTTTGATAGAATCACTCTGGCTCGACCTTAACGCTATCTCGCGAGCTTTTTCCATCTCCTTTCCTCCCCGTCTCGTCACGCGGAAATGCGAGAGATTGCTCTCTTTATATTCTACTTGGCCCTGGATGCGCGCGGTACCAGACTTTATCTATATCTCTGTGTATAGAAGCCCCTATGAGCTCTTTTCAACCCCTCCAGATACATCGGAGTCCGCGGCATATCGCTTTCTCGTTGCTTTCTTGTTGTTCTTTTTCCTAACCCCACGAAGCTTGTGTACAATCCTTGCTACATCGTTCGCGCGTAGGATGTCGGGAAGAAAAAAAAATTAACACGACTTTGTCGTTAGAGTTACGAAGGAGCCACGAAATTGACCAAGAGGGTTGAAAGTGGATTATTTCCTGGCCATTTGGAGAGAAACGATACTCTGGAGTATAGCGTCCATCGAATGGATCACGGGCCAATGACAAACGTTCGTTTGTGGTAGAGCGCAGACGAAAGTACGATCGTACCTTACCTGAACGTAGTCGAGTACCGCTGCTGCATTAAGGGTTTGCGACAGTGTTCACCCGGGAAGGGTTTGATAGAGAGGCGATAGGTATGAAAAGGGAAGACTCTCGGTCTATCTCTGATGCTGCAAGCTCTCGGAAGGACCAACGCTAATGAAGGACGACCAAGCGGTGAGGAATATAGCGTTGGTATATAGTTGGTTGGTAGGTCGAGCGCGGGTAAAGGCCAACAGGTCGCCATTAGAGCGTACTGTTTCGAACTACTAATAGCCAATTCATGGAGCAGACCGAGCTGTTGTATACAGTAAACTATACTCCAAAGGCGCGGCATCCATCCCCTCCGAAGATCGACGCCGTCATAAACAACAAGATGGTTTCTACCAAGGAAACTACCACGGCGAATAGATATTATAACTCTGCAGAGTCCAGGAAACCGGGAGACTTCAATGGTCACAAGGAAAAATCTATGAAGACGTGATACAGACTTTTGCTCGTAGAATTGGAGAAAGTTTATTAGACGAAAATTAGAAGAAATTCTATGGCCCGAGGGTGCCGTCAAGAGGCTTTCGCAGAGCTTTTTTTTTTGCCTTTTCCCAAACTACTATGGTACGCTCCATGATGCCCGTGGGACGTCCGAGCGAGTGAACCCTGCGGAACCTGCGGTTGCCCGTGGAAGGAGACTCTCTATGCCACCATGCCGTTCACTGAATAGAGGTTCATCAGACGAGACGATCCCATAACCGGGATACGAAGGGACGCTAACACTACTACTACCACCATTTTAGGGGGTTATGTAGCCTCTCGTAAGAGAGACGAATAGTTGCGGCTTGAGGGTGTCCAAGACTGAGAGACGCTATAGACGGTGTAGGTGTTACTCTATGTCTTCACGATCAATCCCGACGTAGAGTTATTACAGCGATGGGTCTCGAAGCACTTTCGCAGGAGGGGGATGGGAGGATGATTCACCCGAATCTATCTATTTATTACCCGACACGTTTTGGCGATTAATATCGATTTCGTTAATTAAATAACTGTAATAGCAAACATGCTGGCGGAATCTGACCATTTAGATTGCAGAGACCGCCATTATTTGACTGTATGCTATATCGGCGTGACCCTTTGACACAGATGTTTATGACATTCCGCCCTATCAATTTTACGACAAATAAGCCAACAAATATTCATTTCAGACATCTCGATGAAGACAGAAATGCAAAACTATACAGATAAGTCATATCTAGCATTGAAAACCGCACTGACGGAACGTTGACGGTAAAATCGGCAGATTCTGCGGTCATATATTATCCAGCTTTCACGTTATTATATCATTCCTTTTGTTGAAGTACGATGGGTATGGGGAAGCGCGACGACGTCACGTTTACGTACAATAGTCTCAGTCTTGCGAGAAGCTCTGGCCGTTCGCTCGCTCGCGTAATTACGAGGGGCAAAATTAAGCACCGACACAGCCGTGGCGTGCGGTGTCCGTCTGTCCGTCGGTTAGTTCCTTCGCTTGGTTAACGAGAGAGGGATGAGAGGAGGAAAGCGTAGAGAGTCGCACAGTTTCACAGAGAGAGTTAGCTTTAGCTTGGTAGAATTTCTAGCTCGCTCACACGACAAAGACGAAGACGCGGGTAGCCGAGACGTCCTCGTGGTTTCATCGTCGTACTCAGCCTCTTCGTCGTTCGTCGACGTCAGGGGGAGGAGGGGGTGGGGGAGGGAGACCGGGGTGAAAGCTTCTCTCGTGGCTTCCAACGATTCTCTGTTCTTGCCTGTAGATGGGCTTGCAGTCAGAATAGAAACGAGAACAAGGAGAGAAGAGCTGCTGAGACGAGAGAGCCGTAGAAGCAACCGCCACAGCAGCTTCCTTAGCCTTAGATCTCGGCAATGGATCGGGCCCACAAAGCACCCATTAAAAGATCATATCACCCGGGTGCGCGAGCTCACTGGCGGGTCTACTGAAAATCAAGAGAGCGAACACGAGCCAAGGGGTGCCAGATAGAAATATCTCTGATGGGCGTAGTGTAGAAGGGTTCGCTTTTCCTTCATCTCTTTCCATGGAAAGGTACCGAGGGACGTCTGTTCGTTCATTCGACCCTTTTGCCATCGTGTCGTTGTTGGAGATGGAGAATTGACGTGCCATTAGACACGGATGTAAAGCAGAATGTCATTTCGAGGCGAAAAACTCAACTTCGTAATCGACAAAGATCGCCCATCTACTAATTACGCTGATAAAATCATTTGTTTGATTTAACCCTTTAAGAAAACATGTTTTATCCCCTGTATTAAAAAATGGTTGGAATCAATAATGGTACTCATTGGCACTGAATTTGAGACGACAGGGTGCAAGTAACATGTCTACCAATGTTCCCTGCCGATGTATTTTAGTTTGTAATTTACAGACTCCGGAAGATCAATCCCAACGTTAAATCAACCAAATATCTATATGGACCAATAAAAACTGTATGCAAGAAGCGTACTTTACACACAAAATGCATTATAGAATCATTCAAATATGCAATACATTGTCAAGTAAAAATTAGTGTTCTTTTTTCGTTCCGTCTTCTACGTCATTTCTTAATCGTTATTCAGCATGGACCACCCTTGGATGCGACTGCCCGGATTCTAGAATAAGATGAAGAGAAGCCAGAGTCGCTGTGGTGGTGTCCTAGCCGTCGGGTTATCGCTGAAGATTATTTTACGAGCCTGCGGTGCCGTGTGGCATCAGCTGCGTCTTCGGAACCCTCGGGCTTCATTCCCCAAGTGCGACCCCAAGGCAACCTCCGGCGTACGATCCATTCCTGAGAATGCCTCCCCTCCCTACCTCGGGATATGCCTCTCGTACAGAAACGACCAGACCACCGGAGCCTTCTAACGCGAGTTAATAATACTCTCCCCCTATCATTTTTTCCCTCCTCATCCCTTATCCGAAGACACACTATGGCGCATATTTTATTTATAAGAGCGCTGCAGTCAGTGGTTCTTGAAGACTCGATTTTCGCAAAGAGAAATCGACTTCTTGCCGAGTTTGGTTATAGAACAGAAAAGGGGGGTGGTTTGCAATAGTCCTTTGCCTGGTTGGGCGGGAGTTTGACAAAAGCGGTCACAGCGTCGTAATTATCGTCTCGGTGAAAGAGAGAAGGTAAGGGCGCAGCGCAACGTGAACGGGGATGGAAGGAGTGGGAAAAGCTTTCTCGAATGTTCGACCAGTGGACGACAACGACGCCGACGTGAAATAGAAAGACCAGTGAGGGCTACCGCGACGTTGAGCTGACTGGGCTTCCTAGGAGTTTCCACAGCGAGGCCCAAACATCAGCTCGATTCGTGGCGGCAGCGGCAGTACGGCTCGTTCGTGAGGACAAAGTTTCATCTCACGGGGGCTACCGCTTGCCCGCGTCAAGGCTTCGTTGGGACACACAGAGAGTATATACCCCTACAGGGCACACCCCGTGTGCGCGACCAAGAAACTTTCGCGTTACGCGAGAAGAGTCCGCACGGACGAGGAAGGTAAAACGACAACGACGACGACGACGACGACGACAGGGGCTTCTTTGTGCTGCCCAGCGGCTGGACCAGAAACGAGACGACGCTCCGGTGTAAACGGGAACGATCCAGTAATTGCACGGGACGTCCATTAGTACGAGGAAAACTTGTAATTTCGGGCGGTTTCGCAAGTTGTGGACTGAGCACCGCTATAGATTATGCTCGGTAGTTTAACGTTGATGTACGTGGTATTGATCGTGAGCGGAAAATCAAACGACCATTTTCTCTATAATATTTTGATGAGATGCAACGGGGCTTCGAAATAATCGGATTAATGTTATATCATTCGGGAATTCCAAAATGATTCACTGATAACAATATTTTGTTTTTGGTGCGATGGAAAGGTTTCACGAACGATGTCCTCGTAAAGAATTTTTTTTTGATTGATTTTTTTGTTTAAACGGCGTTTTACATTTGTTTTACTTTACTGGATTACATTTGAGGCAAAATTAATTTTCTATATACCACATTCGGATTTCTAACGACGCCAGGGGACCAATTACAATATTTTCCGGAAGAACGATCCCCGCGAATTCTCAGACGGTACAAGCGACTCGAACGTTTCTCCCTTTTGCCGCGTCCTCGATGCGCTTCTCCGCAAACGAGAGAGCGTATGTAAATTAGAATCTTCTCGTGGAAAGCCGCGGATCTCACCCTCTCCCCCTTCTTAAGTAGGAATATAGAAAGGCCATATACCACGCAAAGACGGCATATGGGTCTCATCGGATCGCGAGCTCGCGAGCTTCTGTATTCTAATTTTGGGCTTTGGTTTTCAAACGGCTTTAACCGCACGTTCGTCGCAAGGTGTCTCCACACGGATAGACACAAACAACCGCCTGAGAGAGTATAGAATCGTTTTCTCCGTCTCCTCCCCTTACCCCTCACCCCTCACCATCCCTTACGTCGAGTGTACGTTTCTTAGATGCATCGTCGCGAGTTCTACAGCCGCAAACACCCCTCGAATCGAAATCGCTTTCCGACTAATCCTCCAGTCACGAATTTCTCTCTTTCTATCAGTCGTCTCGCGACCCCCTTAAAGATACCTCTAAACCCCTCCGAACATTGCTATAGACAACATTTTCTTATACATATTACGTCAGCTGCGCTATAAAAGAAATTCTGACGATGCGGTGCCCTTCTTAATACACGTAAAATTAAAATTAGGCATCTCTTTCTAGCGATATTTGCATCCGGTAATGGGAAAAGAAGGCGCAAAAGGCATCAACGATGGGTAAGCCGACACGAAGAGACGTGGCAAGCGCAACCGCGCCCTTCCTTCTCGAAACTCATTTCTTCGTAGAAAATGACGAGGTGCCGAGTTTGTCCAAAAAAACTCCTTTTCCTCTTTTCTCAATTTTTCATTCCCTTTTTTTCGTGCCTCAATTACGAAAAATAACCCAAAAGGATGTTAAGCGAGACGCCCAGACGATGCCCAAAGTTCGGAGAAAAGAAGTCGACGATAACCGATTCAATATATATCCCCCTTCTGTTGTTATAAATAAAATATTAGAGTGGCGATCTTTCGCTTCTGGGGTCTGTCTATCGTCTCATGAATAATCGAGATAATTCCCAAACGGTAATTTTCGCAATTCCCACTGGTGATGATAGTTTTTCAACTAATGCAGACGAGAAGCGACGATGTTGACGGGAGAGAAAAAAAATCGCATTCATTTGACACACTTTTCTTAAAAAGTGTTTCGTCAATTTTTAATACTGAATTATTGTTTTTTTTTTTTTTTTTTTTTCATCGAACGACTGTCGAGCCTCTAATATTGAGGGTTGCAGAGGCAAGTTGTCAGCTCAGTAGTAGAGGAGAGAGAGTCGTTCAAAGGGAAACACTCTCTGAATAAGGGTGGGGGGCGGGTCGGGCCAATTCGTCTTATCGTACGGGTTCTCGTCGATCCCCTTTCTCGTTCATGTATACAGGGGTAGCCATAGACGAAGCATTAATTTAGATTACTTCGTTTCTCGGACGTTCGGCTCAAGAGCTTCAAGAGCTTCTTCGCAAACTCCGATGGCGACCTAACACACTATCGACGATCCATCGATAGTGCTACCGATAGATAGAGTAGACTTCGCTTATCTTAGAATCGTTCGTCTTCGCATGAGGACGCGATTACATTGAGATTGCGAAGTTATAGCCACCTTTCATGATCTGGTGAATCATCGACACGGAAAATTCGTCATCTAAACAACGCGAATCAACTCCTAAACCCACTAATTCTTAACCTCAAGGTTAACGTCAAATTTCATTCGCTTTTCGCCATTAACTTCAATCGACGATGCAAAACAATATCTAATCTTAACTCTGATTAGATGCCGAAAACTCAACTAATTTTTGAAGTTTAGATCAACGTTAACATTTATCGATTCCCAAAAAATAGAGTTAGGAACAAAAATCGGGTTAATATTCTACCATCGTGGATAATGAGGTCCGGAAATGGTCAGGCAGCGAAGCTAACGAGACACGTAGAGTAACCGAAAGCATAGACAGGGTATCCACTAACTGAAACTCTGTAGACGTTAGCGTTATGAGGCAAAGTGTCGAATAGAGAGTTTCTCAACGAATATACACAGCTTTCGTGAGTGTAGGTATTAGAAGGTTGCTATGGTACATAGAGAAGAGAAGAGCGGCCGAGTTGGATATGGCAGTCGGGAAATCCGATCCAGCGTGTTACTAATAAGTTTGTGTTGGGCCCGAGTATCGCGTTTAAGGGGGGTAGAAACACGTACGAAAGTGGATAAGCAACAGCGAAGTTCATTCGTGCCCGCTGACGCGCTCTGAATAGTATAATATGCAGTACACTCGGCTGTACTCGCTAATATCGTTGAAGTCTTTTCCTACGTTTCTCACGCGTGTTTATACTCTCCGGTGTACTCTGTAATCGTATTTTGTGATCGGATATACGTTCTTAGTATCTCAGAGTCTTCCATCCGAGGACTCTGAGAAGACTGGACGCCTCACGATCTTTTGGCTGACGCCAAGTAATCGTAGTAGTCTTCGCGGTGTCGTCGTACGATGTCTCCAGCACCACGTCGTACGGGAATGCAATAACGAGTGGGTTTGGTTCTCTCTTCGGGTCTCAAACATCCCCTTTCGCTTGTGACTCTCACACTACTATTCTGTTCTATGTGTACCGACATACGTATAGTATATCTATATATCTACACTGCTTCGAAGGGGTAGCTTGAGCGTCTTGGCTGTAGTTAGCCCGCATTAGTAATCTCCCCGAGGTGTTCTTGAATTCTGTGCTCTTCGCGTGCGTGCGGCTACGACGACGACCCGCAGCATCGTAGAAACTCTCACTCCTACCCTCCCACCGCGACCCCTTTATCCTCGTGACCTCTCGAGCATCACGAAAAGCTTCCGCGTACTATTCTCGTGTGCCCTCTCGGCTTCCATAGCGCCTAGTTCAGTCCTCCCCCACCGCAAACCCCCACCCCCTCCCCCCGTGAAAATTTCAAAGTCGAATATATTCAAATATCCTTGAAGACATTATCACATACCGCAGTTTCGGGATACATTTTCCACGAGCAAATGTACTTTGAAGAGACGAGTTATACTTTTGTTTCGAAAATATGATTTTGAGAAAATAATAATAATAATCTTGGATGAAAACAATTTTCAGTGACTAACCGGTGAAAAATGGTCACATTTGGCCAAAATCACTCATTTTAGCTATTTTTTGAGCAAATAGCGCATTTCTGTCTTAGAGTGCACCACTAATGCACCCTTAGAACTTTTAACTATTTTTACAGACATTTTCGATTTTTACTTCGGTAATTTTAAATATTTCGGATACGAGTCGTTTCTCTCGAGAATTGTAGGGGTGGTTAAACGTTCCCCTCGATAGGCGATCATCAGTAGCGACCATGTAGAGCGAGTAAGCAGAGAATGGAGTGAGTAAGGATAGGACAATTTAGGTGGTTTGATCTCCACCGAGGTCGAAGTCCGGGACGACCTACGGAGAGAGGGGGTAGGGGTGGTGGTTAGTTCTCGCACAGTCGACGCTTCCCAGGTTAATTGGCCATTCATGGTTAATTTAGTCGCGTCGATGTTGGCACCGCCGGGGGAGTAAGGCGATAGCAGTAACGGGGTTGTCCCTGTGCCCTCAACTGGAGGTGGGTGAGGGGGGCGGCAGAGGGTGGGAGGGGTGGATGTTCTCACCACTCGTCGTAGTAGTCGTATTTCTGAGTCGCCTTCGTCGTCGTCGTCGTCGTCTCTTGCCACCGATTACGTATTCGTCTCGTTCCAAAGCTCCTTTCCAACCCCTCGGGGAATCGGGCTTCGGGCTTCAACGTCCATTCAAAACCCTTTCCCATATATAGCAAACCAAACGCGAAGGACACGAGAGTTTACCGATCAGTGGTCGTCGATTGGTCTCGCCTCGTCAACGGCAGTGCCCGACATCGTGTTATATTCTACGTCCATACACACACACCCTCTTTCCCCTTATCCAGCTTTTCTCATTGACAAATAGAACGCGGCATCTACATACAAGCGTCAATTATCCAAGAGGGATTGCATTCGAAGAGAATTCGTCCGAAAAGCCGTGCAAATGCAAGAATTAACCCCTTTGCAAACGTTCGTTCGCTACTTGCTTTCCGGTACAAATTTGCAGCAACCATATACGGCTTTCTTTACCCTTTCACATCTATAAATTACCCGATTGGCTAACAATTAACCGAGAATATTAACCCTTTGATGCAGGGGGTGATATATGAACCAACCACTCGCTTAATTTACTAAAAAAAATTTGATTCCTTTGCTAACTTCGTATCTCGCGAAAAAAGCTTCAAATTATCAATATCTCGACGATTTTAGGTTTTTTATAGATTAATTCGGTGGTTGGCCTGTTTATTACCATATCTTTTTACACACAACCCCTATCGTTATTCGCAGTTAGACACGATTGCAGAAACTTACGAATGGCTTTATGAAATCGAAAGGTATATCCCGATATCCGCGTTATATCCTCAGATAATAAAATATGAGTTGGCAGCAGCCGGGAGCTTTTACGAATTTTATTTATCGCGAATCGCGAGGCAGTTTTCGCTGCACACAGAGTAGAAAGAGGGAGAGAGAGTATAGCTGGCGTACATATATATATAAGCTATGAACGGAGCGAGCGAGGAACCGTGCTTGCGGGAAACATTATCTAAAATTCAGGCAGTAATTACTTTGCTGGATATAGCGGGTGCCGCCTTCTCCGCTTGATTTATAGTCATCGCGCGCGATGCAGCTGCGTGGGTGTAAGTAATTAAAAATGTACCATCGCGTGGTGAGGCGAAACGAAGGAAGATAGTAGATAGAGGAAACAGCAACGGTAACGGCAGCGAACTCTCTCTGTATCTCTTCCCCGACCTGAGAAAGTCGCGGGTATCGCGAGAGGCCCGGGGTATAGTCGGAGACGGTACCGTGAGTGCTTGTGGCCTCGTCTGGCTTTCCTCGAAATAACATTCCCTCCTGTTGTGCTTCTAAAGTATCTCTAGCCTCGAAAAAAAAAAAAAAAAAAAAAAAAAAAATGCTCCTTGTATCGAAAAGTTCATTTTTTAAATTCATTCTTGCGATACACGAGGTTGAGCCCTTTAAAGTCCCCGATATTTTTCATTTTTGTCTCCGCATATGAATTACTACTCCGAAACCCTATATTTTTCGGCTCACTAAGGGTAAAATCGATACGACGGAATCTACGAAACATGTCTGCCGACGTCTCACGTCGCAACTAATATAATCACAAGCGCAAGAAGCTGAATGCTCGAAATCGGGATATTAAATGGTACCGAGTCTTCCGGTGATAAGGAAGAAAAAAATTAGCGTCTCGTTTCCGTACGAAAAAATCGGCTTAACTGCTAACGAACGTACTTAGGGTTTCTTCTCTGCCACATCGAGTCTCCCGAAGCGTCCTAATTGTTTACATAATTATGCGCCAATTAAGGGGTCCGAGAGGCAAGAGTAGAGGAATCTCAGTGACTACGCGATGAGAGTATCTCCAACCGCGGCGTTTCCCGCGCAATTAAGGCGCGGTTGAGAAAACCTTGAAGTTACAAAAAAAAAAAGAACGTCGAAAGAATAGGGAACGAGGAATAGAGTGGTACGTTGAAGAGAGGCGGCTGGCTGGGAAGAGAGAGCGCGATGTATAAGTAAAATACACAAAAAGGAGAGACGAGTACCGAAGGTGGAATGAGAGATTGGTTATATACGCGAGCCGTGCAGATCGGAATCGCTAGAGGAAAGAGTGGAATTTAATTAGGAACCCGCGGATTGCTGATGCTTCGGGTTTTGCTGCTCATGCTACTGCTCGTCGGTGGTGCTTCGAGAGGAACGGTGAAGGCTCTTGTGCTTCCAAGCAGCCGTGAAGAAAACCGTTGAGAAACTGTAAGGGATGGAGAGCGAAGAATCATCCCCTATACCATATATATATCCGTATATATAACCCATCGTAACCATCCAACTTGCAAGCTTCCCGGATACTCTCGTGGAGCCGAAGACATAACAATCAGGAATATGATAACACGCGGTACCGGATGCTTACCTTCACCTCCACACACCTTGACGCGATGAGTGAAGGGATTCGCGTTTCACCCTGCACACGTTTCACAGTCGTGAGGATTCAACGGGAAGGGAGAGGAATCTCCTCGGATGGAAACGCTGTACTCGCTTACGTTCAACGCGAGAACCACGGAGAAGCAACGAGCGAGATGAAAGATGATGAGCGAAGGAGCCATATCCGAGATTTCTCATGCTGGGCGAGTAGATACTACGAGAAGGAGAGACCAGGACGCTCGCTTAATTAGAACCAGACTTCCCGTCAGGATGCTTGAGGCTTCTCATCTTAGCTGTACCCGAACAACTTCTCTTAGACCTTTCTACAGAGTTTATCCGAGAAAAGCGGCCACGTATTTGCCAAAATACGGATTTATCTCTATTTTTTCGTTGATTTTCATTAAATGCGACGATGTGCGAAGAGATGCGAAGAAAAATTGATCGATGATTTTTTTTACGAATTATTACGCGACGCATTTCGCATTGATTATTCGTAACGTTATCTTCAGGTCTAAAAGATCGCGTTGGGCATTTTACCTTTATAGCATTTCATGTCCGTAATTTTGGTTATATCGGCGGAAAATTACAAATAAATAGTCATTACGAAAATACGAAAAAAAAAAAGTATTTCGTACGTAATGGAGGTTATACCGTTCGTTGCTGTAGCGCGAACTATAATTACAGAATAAAGACGATCAGCCAGAAGGACTCGATGTTTACTTTATCCTCGCTAATCAAGGGACGTATTTGCGTTTTATAATCCTTTCGGCAACGAAGGGGTGAAATCTGGCGGCTTAATTGAATATCTTTTCAGTCTGATGAGTTGGCATCGCTCTCCGCAGTTGATACAGTAATATTATATCGGGTGTTTCGCAAAAAAATTGACTACTTTATGATAAGCAACATATAGCGATAATCAACATATAGCGATATTTTTACCATAACATTACGTCGAGGGCTCTCGCGTGCTTCCGCGTCTAATAGGCAATAATTACTTTTCCCTTTAAATTGCAGATAAATTGTTTCCTTCACATCGATACCCCTTTGTTTAGAAGCTTTCGAGTGCACTTTCCACTGCGCTTGCATAAGGGGATTGTCCCGAAAGTATATGTTACGCGAAAAAAAAAAAAAAAAAGAGGACGCTGAAAAGCAGAGGGGTGCCGACGGTCGGTCAAGGGTGCGCGCACGCAGTCCGAATAATTGATAGTAGCAAAGTGTATCGGGCGGCTCGCAGCGCCTGTAGGCTTTCCAGTAAAAGCCCTCCGTCTTGCTTTCAGACTTATCGATAATTCAGTATACGTACAGCTTGCTTGACCGTTTCGCTGTCCTGGACACTGGGACGCGGAGCAGAGGTTCGAAGAAAGCAAGACGACCCTATGCTGCATAATAGTTCGACAGATATAGCGCACAGAAAAACGTTCACCCGGCTATTCCATATGATTAATGGCTTTTATAATGCCCCAAGCAGCGAAGTTGGGCGATTCAGAAACCTACCCCAAGGGTAATCGCGTTGATCATAGGTTCAAAGGATAAAAAAGAATTATTTGCCAAATGAAAATGAAAAGCTCCGCGTGTATGCGGATGCGCATGTGTGCGGCGTCGATCGTAATATTGTACTCGGACCGTTCCGGACTGTCTGCCAGTTTGTCTGTCTCCTATGGGCGAATGGAAAAATCGTGATAAATTTCGCAACGGCGAAACGTACCGAGAACGAATGAAATATAAGCCTCGATGCCCGCGGGCACCGAGAAAAAGAGAAAGAGCTTTCTATGTCGACGACAGCGGCAACCCCCCTGGAATCGGGTAACACGAGCATCGAAATTGCGACGTGATATCGAGCTATCGAATCGACATCCGTCATGCAACGTGTCATATATACCGCCAACCGTTCCTTCTCCATACTCAACGTTCCCGCGACCTCACTCTCGTACTCTTGTAACTCTATATCTATAACACGAACGTTATAATCCGTCTAACATGCGATCGCCACTTGAACGCGACACGGCTTTCTCTGCGTACCACACGAAGGGACAATTTCGTTAGTCTCTGAATATAAACCCCCCCACGGTTCAGACTCACACGACAATTTCCAGTATTCTGAAGTGTGCACTCGCGACAATTTTCTTTCGTCGAGACTAACGGCTGCGACAAATTATTTAATGAAAGAAATGCTACACCTTTTTTTTTAATTCCTAGAAATTTCCTTGAAAATTCGAAATGTAATTATATAGATTTTCAGAATGAAGAAGTTATGTAAAAAAAAAAATATTAATAATTAAAATTTTTCATACGCGATGTTTCTTTCGATATAAAGGAAATTCCAGATTTGCAACTTTCCTTCGTGAAAAAAATCTTTAGCGTCGTATTTATAATCGAAAACGAGGTGGAAACTTTTTTTTTTTTTTTCTATTGTAGGGCATTCCATAGGTGTGTATTTAGTGTGACGGATATCGTGTGTATTCCAGATACACGCAAGTAATACTTCGCGGATAGTCAGACATTGTCAGACACGGACGAGGCTCGGTAGCGTCCGGATGTGTGACTGAGCGTGGGAAATGGGCGCGTGTCTTGAACCAACGCAAGACAAGGCGCGAGAGCGCGATATGCGAAGCAAGACAACCGCTTTGCAACGAGTATACGACTATACGACGACAAGAGAACGTCGGTCGGGCGTCTCTCGTCTCCGGTCTGTTCACCGCTTTCGCGAGCTTCATAATGCATGGGGATTGTGGCCACATCAGGGCCAAGGCGTGTACGCACGCGTTACCCTCGTCATATCATACAGAATATACCGTATACTATATATATATATACACATTATATGTATATCTACATACGTTCATACGTCGTATGTAACCGAGCGAAATAACACGCATTTGCGGGCTAATTTTGTGGGAGCATTTGGCCTGCCGGTGGCAGGGTAGCAGGCAACATACAGAGAGCTCGTATACGGGGAATGCACATCATTTGAATATACCGTACACTTTACTCGCGATCTTTCCATCACGCCCATGGCAATACGCAACTCTCAAGTGATCTCGGTAACGTTTTTTTTTTTTTTTTTTTTTTTTTTTCGCAACGGGGAAAAATGCAAAACGATTTGTCGAAATCGATAAAATTGCCAACTGATATAACTGGCGCACGAAAGAGAAGTTTCGATATGTTGAAAAATCCGTGTAATTTACGTATCGAAGGGTGTGGGAAGAAAAAAAGCGAGAGGATAAAACACGAGAGAAAGAAGAGAGCGTGTGGAAGTCCGATTATGCGGTGGAAGTTGAAGGGATATACGAAGGGGTTGGAAAAAGGGGGTTGCTTCTTGATTTATAACAGCGTGACGCGTTTAAAACGCAATGATTTTACGGTGAAAGCTCGGGTTACGGGTTACGACGACGGAAGGAAAGTGTGAGCGGGGAACAGGGGTAGAAGATAGTGAGTTTCGGTCGAAACGATAGAGCCGCGCGCGACCACTCGCTCCGTTTAGCTGCAACCTGGCAATTACCTGTAGGGCATAATTGTCATCCCTTACGTTTTCTCTCGGGAGGGCCTGAGACCCCTACGTGTCCTAACCTCCCCTCTATACCACCCCCAACCCCCCACCCCCCTTTCCTTCTTCTTCTACCATCGTACGTTCACCGCTGCGGGGGCGTCGGGTCACGCGAGGCCGTGCCTGTCGCAGAAGTCCACGCGACCCACCGAGCCAGCCACGCAATGCCGAAACAACACCGTCCGACTTGCCTTACCTATATCAGATTTCTAATTACTAATTTACCCCCTTCCCTCGACTTTCCCTCGACTGCCTGACTGCTTCGTATCCAAACTCTCCGCTTCACGAATCTCTGGCAAAACCACGAGGGTTACAAAACAACGAAAGAGAAATACCCGCACGTTGAACTCCGCTTGAGAAAACCTTCGGTATTTTCGGTGTATTAAGATATTCAAAGATTGAGTCCCTTGTATTATTCCGAGGTAAGGGATATCATGGTAACAAAATATCTAAGGGTAGTTTAATTGAAATATTGCAAAAAAAAAATCGCGAACACTTTCGAAATATTTTTTAACATTAATTCGATGTTATTGGCTTTTTTTACTAAATTGATAAAATTCTGATGATTACAATTAAATTTTTTTTTTATGTTGAACTGAACATTTATCGATCGATGACATTAAAATTTTTTTTTTTAATTTGATTTCGAAATATAGATATAGTAATATTTTTTAATGGGAGCATAAATCGATTAAGCGGAAGTAGATAACGAAAGAACTCACCAACCGGAAACGTGGATTGCCTCGGAAACACAGTGGTACTACGTACGAAAGTTAATAATTCATCGGTTATTTACCTGTAAGCAGAAATAAAAAAGTAGCAATTGAAAAACGTATATCATCGTAAATCATGAAGATGTGTCGTGGAGGTACTTTCGTAAGATGCGAGGGGTGCGGAATAGAGTTACAGATGGAGACAGAGACGACATATATACGAAGAGTATGTACAATAATTGCGCGAATTAATTATTGTCCCGCACGAACGTCATGCGTTTCTCCTGTAATTAACCGGAGGGCATAATTTAAAGCGTAGCGGAGTTGTTAACAATATCGTCGTCGTAGCGACTCGGGTACGTGCTGTTTGCCGCCGTTGTTTCGGCCGCTGTATGACGGGACTCGAAACCCACCCTCGTACAATCCACGACAGCGCGTTGCAAGAGGGAAGACACGGGAGGTCGAGCGATGCGGTGCAGTGGGGAGGCCTTGCAACGTTCGACTCTGTCAACCCCCATGATTCATAGAGCGTGCGAGCAGCTCAAAGAGCCACCAACCTGGCCGACTCCCACGCGAAACAAACTCCGTCTTTCCTCGATTAAGCTATCCGAGAATTTCCACACCGACGATACCCGACAATCTTAACCCTTCGCATACCACCCGGAAGCAGTTTTTTTTACTTTCTTTAAAAGATTCGTCAGATTTTTTACGTTTTTTTATTAATATTAGTTTTAGTCGGCACGTGAAGTTTAATGGAAATCGATAATTTTTTTTTTATTCTTTCAACATTTTTTTTATAAAAAATACAAAATACATATTGTTATTCGTATATTATTTACTTTTCAATAAAAATTTCATAAAACAAAAAAAAATTATTAATTGATTATATTTCTATCATTTTTCGAACTAATAGATTATTTGTCGATCGATAATAATTTGATAGAGAAAAAAGCACATCGTTCAGATTCGATATCTCGATAGTCCGCCGCACTCATCCTTTTTATCCACTTTATTTCCCAATATGACGCATCGATACTGAAAGATTGGAGTCACATTCCCCTCTATTGCATCCCGCGGATTGCCAGGCTATGCGCTATCCTCCACTTTTTCATCCTCTCTAAACGAATAAACTCGTTCGGCGCTCCACTTTATCTCGATATTGCTGTATTATATATCGAACGCTATCCTACAGTGATGCGGAAAGTACGGTGGAGCTTCGAAAGGAAGGGTTGCGGCGTATTCATCTGTGTGAGTGTCGAGGCGTGCGAACACTTAGGCGCAATCACGAAACCAATTGGAATCGGTAAATATCGGTTCGCTGACGGTGTCTGATCGTATACAGGAACGACGCCAGTAGTCTTCATTGCTTTCTCTCACATGCGCTTTTGGACTATAATACGAAAGCGCCTATGGGAGGTTCGATGAAGACATGAAATAGAGGAGTTTGAGGTGCGGATCGAGGAGTTGACTCGATAGATCGAGCGAAGGGCGTGGAAGATATGTCCTCGAAGCATGCGAACGTAATCACCGCAATTTCCGTCTTCGTCTTTGATCGATATGAGACGATACATCCATTGCATTCTATCAACCCTTCCAGCCACTCCAGGCACAAGGGCAATGCATTAATGTGTGTGAGAAAGAGGGAGGGAGTGAAGAACGCTATATCCCCCATTGTAATTTGGTGTACGTGTACACGAATTAGCGTTAACATACGTAAAGGTATGTCTAAGCGGGAGAAGCCCACGAGATCGTGTAAACGCAAACACGTTTACGCTACAGGTTAGTAACCGCGTGTGCACGCGGAGGTAATGGATACGAGACAAGGATTGCGCTAGTAGGCTGTACGCTGCACCCCATTCGAGAACGTTGGATCATCCCCCGGAGGCGAAACACGCTCTCTATATTCCACTTCGCCCAGGTAAAGGAAGCGCTGAGATTGGAGCTCACAAGTGGTTCAACGCGTAAAATAATTTGAGGTAATGATAACCGATATGCCGAAATTTCATTCAGTAATTACTAAAAATTGCTATGATTTCCAATTTTTTTTTCTCTGCGACTGAAATTCTTCGGCAATAAATTTCAACTTCAACTTCTACTTAAAGGAATTAAAAAAAGATCGAAACTACGAAAATGTATCATTGAAAAAAAAATAGTTATTTTTATTGCAAAGGCAACAGAATTTTTAATAATTCATTTTCGAAAATCACGTTTTTCGTATTTCCAAAGGGTGCGGAGAAAGGCACTTTAGCGCACTGGTGCGAGAAAAAATACGAGATTTGCGTTCGTACGCATGCGCAGTATCTTTCTTACGCGCGATGCGAAAGTGCTTTATGCAAAAGAAAAAAAAAATGGAATATCGCATTATGCACACCGAAGTATCTCCGAAATTGTTCCAAAATATTAAAATATCAAATATCGTCGACCACCTGAACTTTAGAGCGATTTTCTGCCCGCGGTACACAAAAAGGCCCGAAGGTTCGTGTGTACATAAATGGAAATATTGTATAAGTGTAAATATCATTCGTGACATTTAGATGGATGGTCGCGCGGACGGTATAGGGTCGTAGATATATGACAGTTATGGGGTGAAGTATAAGGGCACCGCCCCGACTTCTCTGTCATCTGCTCTTCTCTGATGTGGTCTGTGGCTCGGGGTTTAATAACCACCGTCGTTCCTTCCTCGTGGACCTCGTCAAACAAACGATGAATTCTCGAGACTTTTCGATAGGGAAACCTTCCAAATGGCACCCCGGTAAAAAATTTTGAATAAAAAAATTTTCACCCCCCACGCGATCGCCAAAAATTGAATTCGAAGTTTCAAAAAATGGGGGTATATATATTTTTTTTATCGATGTATTATGTTTATTTTAGTTTTTTTTTTTTTCGGTACGAATGTGAAAGTCGAACGTCGAAACGTTAGCAAAATGCTTGAAAATGTTGGCAGCGAGTGCAGGCGGGAATGGCTCGCATCGACTGGCACCGACTAGTACCGATATTACCCCATCCTTGCCACAATTCTCGGGAGCTTACCTGCAAGCCCTCTCTCCCATTCTTTGGCTTGTAACGAGAGCGAATGGGGGGTTGATGAGAGAGAAAGAGGGAGATAGAGATAGAGAATTGAGGAGGCCACACGTAGGTGTGTACCTAGGGTACCCACTTCTATTCCCGCGATCAATTAATTCCGGACGCTTAATGCCCATCTAAAGACACGAGGCTTGCGAAAGCTCGAAGCCTCCACGAGGCTTTGAGGTGAGACGAGTAGCAGCGATAACACCGGCGTATCTATACCCCCGGCCGTCCCCTTCAAGTAAAACCACTCACTCGCTCCGCGTTGCAGTTACGTCGTCTACGTGCTTCTCAACTCGCCGATAACACCGCGTCGAGAGGTGCCGAATCCCCGTCACGCGATTCTTTTGGTAACACGTTTCCCGGAAAGTGACTTCAAAAGAGGTCGAAGGCCTTCGCGAGATTCTTCAACAGCAGTTGAACCTCCGGTACTTCGAAAAACTAAGTATGAATGACGTGTTCTCGATTATCCGACAAAGGAAAAACGCGAACGAGCGGAAAGTGCAGCTAAGTATATATATCTGATATATACCTATGAGTAAAGACTTTAGCCGGTAAAACTTTATTCGATGGAAAGCTCTGTACAAACTGAGGCAATGTCTGCTGTAATGAGTCTCTATATCTCTCCGTACGTACGGTAGACCTCGGGACGCTTACCCTCGCTACGGTATCAACAAGCAGAACGGTGTAAAAACGGTACCCTATCTAATTGTGTCGATAGAAGGGATGAAAATAAACGCGGAAGCAATTAATAGAAGTCTTCAACATCGTTTTCATCGCGCATCATTAAAAAAAAAAAAAAAAAAAAATTATTATTACCAATAATGCAATAGTGATTATCTTAATTCTCTTTCGAATGATAATACGACTTAATTATCGGTTACTTCGATAATACGAGTAAAAACGACGATAAAATAATAATAATCTCTATTTATGCGCAAATGAGAGTTTGAAGTAATTATTGGCTTAAATCTCTCTTCATATGCCATTTTCCTCATAGAGTGCCAATGTACTCCAACCGTTTATTCATTCAGCGTGTATAGAAAATTGTTCGCTACCTTCGAAGTTTCTCCTACGGCACTTTTAGTCCTTACTTTCCCCCATCGAGTCGAACTCCGGTACGGGACGAGACTTAATTCCGAAAGCAAAATTAAGTACCCCGACGATGGTAAATACGCTCACGGGTGGAGTCTCTCTGGAAGACGGTGACGAAGACGACGACGACGGCGACAGTTCTCCTCGGTTAGAATTTTCATCGTACACTCGTCGTTAGACTAGGTACGGGCGGTATAGGGCGTAGTAGAAGTCTACTATAGTAGAAGGGATGAAAGTTCGACGCGCCAAGGGGACGTTGAAGGTGTACTACAAGGTTTGCTTCCTTCCTCTTCTCGTTCTCTTTCTCACCGAACAAACTCGTCGAGTCTTGCCAATCGCTTTCCACCTCACCGTCAACTTTGCTACGCGGTTTTTGATACTGATGAAAAACCGTAAGGAAAACGACTCGAAAGCGAAATTAAGTGGATTTCCCTCTGTTCTATCTCGTCCCGGTGAAAATTTCAACGCGACAAATAGACGGACCGAATATTTTGAATGCTAGTTTAGTCCGAAAAACTTTTCAAGACAGAGATTTGAAGCGAAGTGGATTCGGAGTTTTTTGGTCCGCCGCGTGACGGAGACCGTTTAAACTCTATCTCTCTTTGCCGAGTCTTGGACTCCACTTTAGCGAGATGAAACGATGTAAAATCTCGACAATGAGTTTCCAGAAAGACGCGCGAAATTCGTGGAATCATGAGACTCGATTTCCTTCGCGCATCTTCCAGGGCAACTTGGCGCTTTCATTCCGTCTCGAAGTTCTCTCGAACGTCCGCGTGTGTTTCGGAGCCGGAATGCAACGTAAAAGTAGCGAGCGCGACGGTGAAAAAAGGCAAAGATGGAATCGACGTTCGAATGCGACGAGTAGCTTAGGCACAAGTCCGGGAATACGGTAGAAGTAGAAAAGGTAATAAAGGAAAGGAAAGGATGAAGTACAGTGGGGTAGAGAGTCGAAGACAGCAACGCTCCAGTCCCGTCGTCGACGAGGACGAAGGAAGGTTGGAAGACGACGATCCGAGTTGACGTTGAAAACGACGTTGGCCCCCTGTTACCCGTGCGACTGTCGCTCACAATTAGCAGTCCCCGGGGAGTCCGGGAGTACGATGCCAGGAAGGAGTGAGTAAAATTCACCAGAAAGGGAAGGAGAAAGGAAGGGATAGAGTTTAGGAAGAGTCGAGTCCCAAGACGACTCGTACACGACGCTCTTTGTATTAACTATCCTAGTGGCTCCTTCCTGTCAACCCTTTTCTACTCTTATCCTCTTCCTATTCCGGTTCTTCTTCTTCTCGACTCCGCCTCCCCTCCCCCGCCCTTCCCTCACTTCCCGCCCCTTTCCATAGCCGTTTTAAACCCTGTTGTGCTTCACTCTCATCCTCAAACAAGTTCGCAGTCACCTACAGAGTCAAGTGAATTAACGTTGCTTCTGACTTGAAAAAACTGTTGACTGAAGGAACGCGCCAGTGGTAACAGGTATAACGAATTAAAACAAGTTTGCCGAGTAGTAATATCAGTTGGTAGGAATTAAAAGTACGATACGATGACATAGTTTGGACTCTTAGTATTCTGTTTCTTTTTTTTTTTTCGCTTGTAGCTCTTTTTTACACAGAATTCGAAATGATCTACTTGTATTCAATTTTTTCATTATTCTTCATTTATCGAACTTTCAAACAGACATTTTTATACTCGGAATTAATATCTAATTTTTTTGTATATTAGACATTTTTTTTTTTTTTCGTAAGCCTTTTTCCCATAAATTTAAAAAGAAAAAAAATTATTTTAGATGCATTTCTAGAAACGCCCCCCCCCCCTAAAATTCCAAATAATAAATAAAAAAGCTCTCTTTTTTGTTTTCTCGTAAGAATATTGTGTGCGAAATGATTTACCCGAGGTGTGGCGAGTGACGACGATCGTCAAACGCGATAGTCCGTTAAGGGTAGTGAATGGCCGACGCGCGAAAGCAACGCGGGGAGATGAAGCGACGAGCACGATAGTAGGGGAGACTTTGGCTCGCCGTAGGCAGGGACACCTCATTAATATTTAGACGTATTTTGAGCGTCGGGCAACCACGAAGCGTACCTCGATAGAACCACCAGCGCGCAACCATCTCCACCGGGCCACCGCTCCACGACTTTATACATAATTATTCGCGGGAGATTGGCGAGCGTCGGAGCGGGGCTGATGGTTACCCCGGGCATGCTTCGCCTCCGATAGGTATACGTGTACCCGTAGCTCCGCGATTCTATTCAAGGCCGTGAAACGCCGATGAAATGTTATTCAAAAAAGAAGGATCTATTTTTTTTATCGCGTATGGTCCGATCCTGCCGAACGGATGAGCGAAAATCGTCGAATTGGAGATGATAAAAAGCATCGGACGTAAAGTTCAAAGATCGACGATAGTTTGTTGCTAAATTCGTAAGCGATCAGCGGTTTATTCATGTAGCTATCGTTAATTAGATCCCATTGGCTCTCCAGTGAGTTCCTCCACCCCCCACCCCCACCCCCCGGACAGGATTTTCTGCTATATTTCCAACGAATGGCTTTGATCGAGCGGCCAACTCGGCAAGGAGAGCGGATACAAGTACCGACGAAGAATTTACGCTATACCATTCGAAAACCGTCTCAGATCCGATTGCCAAGAAGGAAAATACGAACGGCCAACTTCTTCGCGAAACTCTCGTATTTATATTTCTCCACTCATTTCCGGTGAATAAATATTCATTCCAAATATTCTGGCAGAACCATCGCTTTACAAATCCAGACCTACAAGCCGATTTTCGCGATCTTTTAGACGAAAAAACAATGCGACTGTTTGCATTTTTTTCGCCATCGAAGCAACAAAAATGTAAAATAACTTTATCCATTTATGTTCCATTTTTTTTACACATTTTGTTAATATTTCAACTAATTTGTTGGTTGAAGATTGAGAACTGATAAACTCTAAGTCTTCGATTTAGACGAAAATCCCGTACACGCCGGAAAAAAAAAAGTTTTGGTTCGACAGTAAAACGCAGAAATAACTAGAAAATCGTGCAAAAGTCCGTATAGTCACCTTTGCCTCGCGAAAGAGCTCACCTAATCGATCGGGTACGAGTTTTAAAACTTTGTACAACGCAGCGTGTGCCTTGGTTCAATCTCTCTCTCTCTCTCTCTCTCTCTCTCTCTTTCTCTCTCTGTCTTTCTTCTCGCAACGCCAGAGAAAACGATAGAGAACATAGAAAGAGAGAAAGACAGAGAGAGAAAGAGAGAGAGAGTACACGGCGAGAACGTTGAGAAACGCCGTAGCACACCGACGAGAGAAGGCGAAGTCTGTAAATTTTCTTACATTTTATGAGCCATCAGAATTTCATAACCTCCAGCCAGTCCGCGTGGTACTTTGCACAGGAAAACTTTTCACCGGCTCGAGGCTTGCTGCTGCTGCTGCTGCTGCTTTCGCCCTTCGTACCTCACCGCCCTTTCTCAACCCTGTTTCCTCTTCGCCTTTTCTCGACATTCGAAGAGAGAAAGAGTAAGACAGGGCAAAAGTGCGCTTCGCGCAGAGCTGCAACTACTACTACGACGACGAGAGTATCGCGAGGGAAAGGGAAGAGGCGAGCCTCGAGCAACCTCTCTCAAACCCCCTCCGCGAGAGACTGCGAGAGCCATTGTGGATATATTATACCGAAGCAAAGATCGTAATAACGTTTAAGGGGATGGGATAGTAAAAAAGAAAAAAAAAAAATCCTCGAGCTTTTCACCAAACAGCTCAACTATACCGCTGAGCTTTCCATCATTTTATATCGCGCAGTTTCGTACGTTCGCGTGTGAAAATTTACCTCCCGGAACTTTTGTTTCTTTCCAATGAGCGTTATTTTTATTTTTTTTTTACCCTTCGGTTTAATATTAATAATATAGGTCGTGATTTGAAGGCTTATGCAACGTCACGTTAATTGGCCATCCGTGGACGATAAACGCTCGGCGTGACCGTAAGGGAAAACGTTGAATTGTCTCGCGTGTCAACTCTGTTTCACACCCTCGCGTGACTCTACACCGCGGCAGCGGCACGGGAGAGGGAGGCTTGGAGTTCAACCAGCTGCTACACTGTTTCTACGCCGTGTCGTTCACGTCAGCACACGTTACAACATCCCGTGTGCGCGAGAGACTTTCGTTTGTTCCGTCCTCGTCTAGATCGACGTGGGGTTAATTTACGTTTCATGACCGAACGACAGCCTGAGTGACCAGAAACACTCACGAGAATAAACCTTTTGTTCTGGCAAAGCGAGGGTTTCATGCATCAAACTATTAACAATCATACGTACGACGATCGCGAATAAGCTTACGTAATAATGTTTGTCGTACAATTTTTTTTTTTTTTTCAATCTATTCTCGATGAGTTTGAAAACGAAAAAGTATCCCAAAGTAGTAACAGCGATATATGATCAGACTGCTAAATAATAATTTTTTTCATCCTTTATTGGGGTACCAAACGAAGATTTACTTGCAATGAGTAAGTCTCCGTAATAATTTATCGCAATATTAGTGATTTATCTCAAGAATGACTATAAAAGTGAAAAAAAAAGTAGCGCAGTAGAATAAGATTTTTATGATCAGACCATTTCGTGATCGCTTGATCCTCATCCTTACGAATTATTTCGAGGTTATAATATATCATGCGATAAGTGGGCGTTACTCGTCGCTGCTGGAACAACCTCTCGGAATATAATGCAAGAGCTCTCGAGGTATGGTGGAGCTATGGTCGATACGAATAAATAAGAAACGAAGCAGCGACGTCGTTCGTGATCAACGTCCGTCGGCAAAGTTTCTCATACGAAGACCGAAGAATATCCCGATTGCGAACGTTATGTTTATACATAGTTGAAAGAAAAATGCGCAAGATTTTGAAGAAGGCAAAGTCAATATGGTGTTTTTTTTTCGATAAACGTCGGGGCGGAGTCGACTATAGATAATAATGTTCGTTGAACAAACGAGAATAAAGTCTGATGTTCATAGCAACAATCTCGACGATGAAGGAAGAGGATACCGATAGATAAAAACTTCCAGGAGTCGTATAAGTATATATACAGATATACATGAAGACAGTGTACGAACGAGAGACGTTCAGTCGGATGAACACAAATCGAAGAGACGCATTTAGCGAATGGGAGATATCTACACAGTAGCAATTCGAATCTTCAGCAACACTCCCTTTATCTGCGAAGACAGTAGTAGCGCGCGAAGCTCGGACTATCGGGCGAAAACCGACAAAACACGTGCGACGCAATAATTGCAGTCATTCCGAACCATTCGGTTTATTGGGACGAAGCCTACGAAAGATAATCTCATCGCCCCAGTTTCACGTACCATCCATTTGGACCTAATACGTGACACGTAGTCGCTTCTATCACCGCGCAATGGGAATTTCTCTTTCTCTGTTTTACGATCGAAATGATCGAATTTTTTTTCCTCTCTCCGTAATTCGTAACTCGACGTATTCGTAACTCAACAACGATTAATATGTTAATGAAATTATCGTCAATCGTTGAAAAAGTATCGATTTTATATCGAATAATAAAAATCATAGATGTGTTCCTTCGGATTTTCAATCAGATATGAATTTGCATCGTAACTCAGCATTGCCGAGTAGTTAATTCCAATCAAATGAAAATATTTCCATGTTATCTCTACATACGCATTGACCACTTTTCACCGTTTTGACTTCGACTTCGAACAATTGTTTGCACAACGGTGGTGAAAGGCTAAAGAACAGACTCCGCTAAACCCGAATTTTATCCAAGTTCAAGGAACTCGTTGTCTGCCATAGCGCACGAGCCCCCCGGAGCGTTCGGAAAGATATATTTCGCGTTAACTCCGGGGGGGGGGTCGGCAAGATTCTTCGTGAATCTCCGAGCCAATCGTCCAGAAAGAATCGAATCATCGTGAGTTTTTCAATACCGAATGTAATTCCCTGATCACGCGAGATTCCGGTAACGCAGGTGTTTACCCGACCGTGTAAGCAGTGTATACAGTGTTTCATCCCTCTCGCAAATAATTCAAACTCTGCCACAAGGGACTACAGCAGGTTATTCGATTCTACAGAAGTCACTCGCCAGCAACATCGTGTGTTGTTTTTTAAGCTATTTATCTACTTACAATTGGTTAAATCTTGTCGGGCAGCCACTGTTCCATCCTCGAGAGTCGCACCAACAGCACGATTGACCCACCACAACCCCTTTCTTTTCTTTCAATCCAGTTTTTTATAAACTTGTTTGAAGGACGGTCGCCCGACGACCGTCCACCGGTTAACAATTGCCGATTATAACGTATCACCGCCTTACCCCGACAATGGCAATCAGCGATGATGGACCGATCGATCGGCAAAAATGAAAACAAACAAACGAACGCACGCGCGATTAGTTTCTCCCGAGTCTTCAGCTTCTTCGGCGTCCGGTATCGCGAGAGTTCATCGGAAAGAAGCACGAGAAACCCGGAGAAATCGGTTCGTCAACAAAAATGAAACTAGTGAAGTATTACTGGAGTCGCGGGGTTTTGTTGCCGATCGTGGATTAACGTTGTTTCTGTTGGTTGCTGGATTGTGGATGACGATTGCGAAGAAGATCTCCGGTAGTAGTCAGCGACACTCCGCCTCGAGCAGCTCGTCCAGGTCGTGATCGTTCGTGAGGTAGACCGGGCAACAATCTCCGCTCATGCTTGCCGCTGGTGAATATCTCGCGGATCGTTCCTGGCCTCTCTCATTCCTCTCTCTCGTCCGTCTCGATCTCTCTCAGCATCCTCGGTTGCGGCATCTCTCGACTCTCCGGGGAACGGTGTCTTGGGCAGCCTCCGGAGAGGCAAGGGGGTGAAAACACACCGGGTGTTCCACAGAGAGAAAAGAGAAAGACAGAGAAAACGAAGCTCTCATGCGGGATCCGGGGTACGGAGAAGCAGCAGCGGTGGAGGCACCGCCGTAGAGCGAGAGCGTTAGTGGCGGACGACGTCGAAAGCCCCGTTTCGTGTGGGAGGTCGGTTTTGGGTAGAAGTGGTGGTGGGTTCCACAGGAGTCACCAGGGTTCTCCAAGAGAACAGAGCGGAATACACGGTGAGATGGTACAGCGCGAGCAAGAGAGGAGGACAACAGCTTCTGGAGCAGAAAGCGGAGGGATGAAGGCCTGAGGTGGTGCGCGGAGGGTTTGGAGGAGGAGGGTTTGACTCCGACTAGGAGGATATAGCACAGTGAGGAAGAGAGGGATGAGAGCTGGATGACGGGGTAGTGGTAGTAGCAGTTGTTCCTCGGAGGTGGGCCGCGCAGAGTCGACTCTACCCGTAGTCGCCGCTGATTGGACCACCCCCGCTTGGCACTCTCGGCCAACCCCTCTCACAAACCCTCTCGCGTTTTCCTCCGCGAGTCATCCTACTCCTACGCCCGGGTACCCTCTCGGCCTCCTCACTCCTCGCTATCTCGCTTCTTCTACTCTACCTTTGCGCGTATCTTTCTCAGAAACGACGGGAGAGTGAGCAGGCGAACACAGGCTTGAGGTACAGCCACCTACATACCCGTGTACTATATAGTACCCTCGGAGGGAGTTTACTACTGGTTGGCTTCTTTTTTCATTCTTCGTCTTCTTCCACCCCTATGTGTGCACCGAGCTACCCCGGCTATGTTAGATACATCCATGTGTACAGGTGACTACTACTATTTCTACTCTTATTCAGGGCCTTGATGTTCTCGTTTCGTACCAGAGAGATCCACCTCCAACCGCCTTCATGGCTAGTATTCTCGCCAGCCAACCGAGCCATCCACCCTTTCCTACGTACACGTCACACAAGCGTCCCCCTACGGGAGGGATGAAGACCAGTCTCAGCGTATAAGAATTCGGACCACCCACAACGCCTCTCAGAAGCTCTCGCTCTCTGGGTTCTTCATCGTCATGGTGAAATGCTTGCTTGGTTCTCTTTCTCTTCGTGTGTACAAGAACCAGGATGTACGCCTGGTGACCGAAGGGGGGTTCGAGAGATGTCTATAGAGATACGACCAAGGGTACAGGAAACGAAAACGGGAGCTTCCGGATGGTAAAAAACCCAACGGAGGAGAGGCGAGACGCTCGAATGCAAGAGAGGAATGGTGAACAGAGTTGGAAGAGAATCGAGGTTACCGATGCAATTAGAATAAACCAACGAGGTATCGAGACCCTGATAGCATAAATGAAAAATAAACAGTCATTCGTTGCGGTGATCACGGTACTTGTGAATAAATTCGTAGCTTAAAAAATCATGGAGTATGGCGGCGTGATAAAATCGCAAAGGCAAGATCGCGCTGTTAATTGATCTCGGACTATCGCGCCGGGGCGAAACGAATCGGTCGAAATTTGCTCGCGGCTACCTTCGCGGCAAGACCAATCGCCACAAGTACCTCTTACGAGATATTTAACACACGTGAGAGTGAAACGAATGATATTGTTATAAAAACGGGTGGGGAACGTCGGAAGGAGATAAATCAGCCGGTTGAATGCTTCGATAAGCGTTCAAGGGGTTTACGAGCCTCGATTACAGCATAAAATCGGCTCGCGTGTTATCACGGCAATGGTGACCATCGAGAAATGTATGTTTCACAGTGTGATTAATTCACTTTAATCGATTAATTACTCACGAAAAATGGACGAGACGCTTTTTCTTCCAGGCTGAGGGAAACACGATAGTTTTTTCTTGTTAAGTAGAATCAGTCACTTAAGGGTCAGACACTTTTTTTTTGCATCACACATTGCGCTTATTACGCAGCACTGGCAGTTTTCGAGAGTAGCGCGCTTTCCGGAAGTCAGCCATGTTGGCGTATCCGACGGCGGAAGTCGCCGACGGGAGGCTTTTCTTAGCTACCGTTCATCCGGAAGATACTGTTTCTTCGACGGAACAGACGAATGGAAAGGGACTCACAGTGGCGAAAGCAAAGAGTCTCGTGTTGCTCTTGTTGCAGCGGTTAAGTCTCGACTATCGAATTCTGCCTTTCGCCGCGTGGATGACGTAAGGGAGACCGCAAGACGTTTCGAAAATGGGGATAACGCGGATGACGACGACAACGCGAGGTTCAACGGTAGTGGAGGAAACACATGGGGGGCGCGAGATGTAGCACAACCCGAGACCTAGACACTACTGAACCAGCCCCATGGCAAACCTTGTTAACGGCAGTCGACAGGCAAGTTTAAACTTCGGGTAACAATCCCCCTACCAAACTCTATCTATCTCACTCCGCTCCTTCTCCCACGGCTTTCTCTCTCTCCCCCTACTCCTCTTTCCCAACAGGGTTCATCGTCTCTCAAACTCACTCTCTCTCCCCCCACTCAAAACAGTTTGCCATTCGAAACTGCGAGAGAACGATGCCCATCTCGCTGTTGAGAAACAGTCAAATATTTCACAAAAGTTCGCGGTTTGTTCGGTGTCCAAAGTTGAGGCTTTCAGCCCCCTTCTCCCGTCTGGCTTTAGGGAAACAAAACTACGATAAACACACTCGATTCTGCGGGGTTCAACGCGAATGGAGAATTACGAAGAAGAAAAAGCTTTTGTCTTCGTAGCGGTGATCTTGGAAAACTTCACCAGGAATGTATGCACAAATGAATTTGACGTCAGAAAATAGGACTTCCGTGTCAATTGGTCGATCAAATTTTGTCAAATTGAGGTATCCTTCTATACCCAACCTTCATTTGAACCTGAAGTATATCTGCGTCAGGTCGACAGTGGTTCCGTTCTCGGGAACCCTGTTCCCTGGTACCATTCAAGACGGAAGTATAAGAATTTAACTCAGAACAGATGTTATCAATGAATGAATTTCGGGAATGTCTCGATTCTCTTAACCCTGAAGGTTATATCCGCGCAAGATCGAGAGTAGTATGTCGTCTAAGAGACTAGCGACGAAGAGATGAGCCCAAGTTCACGTAGCTTTCGCTAGCGCGAAGGGGGGGCATCAACCTTCGCGAGGTTTATGGAAGTTGGGTGGGCGGGTTGGAAACTGCTATGCGCTTTGGCTAACTCACTGTGAGAAACTTGGTAGTCGTCTGCCGCGGCGCGATGCCGCTGTTACTCGGAGTAACAAGAAAGAAGTAACTATCGTCGAGACTAGTTTGTTCAATGGCACGGCCACAGAGAGTGGAGCACGAGGGAAGTGCGAGACAGAGTGTCAGACAGAGAAAGTGTCTGATGTGTGGGAGGGAATCGAGGGGGTCCCAAAGTTCTTCGCAAGAACAAGAACAAAGTTCCCTCACTCTCTCCCCCCCTTCTTGCAGCACCCTCTGTCTCGTTTACTCCGCATCCCCCGAACCTCCGAAGTCTTGAACCCCCTTCGCCCTGTTCACCCAGTGAGAGAAAGATCGAATGCACGCAGCCCAAACTTGGTTTCAGGGCTCAGTCACCTTGAGGAACTTTCCCCAGATGATCGAAAACCGAATTCCACGTGGTGAGAAACCCGGATGTATTAACAATACTACCCACAGAAATGCGTTGTTCAATGGACCGCAAAGGGGCTGTTTTACCCAAAACATCGTGGAATACCTATTTTTTCTAAGCATCACTTGGCTGCAATTGACCATTTTCTGAACATGAAACCACCCCCTCCCCTTACTTGGTTTTTATTTTATGAAGCTTCTTTGTAGTGAAATCGATGCGTTAGGGTGTAAGCTACATGTCTGTCAAGATACCATGTGAATAGAGAAACTTCTATAGCAACTATAAACCGTAGAAGCAAAATGTCCCAAGACCATCATATCCATATGAGGCCTTCTAGACTTTATCTCCAAGAACGAAACGAAACAAATTTGATAAATTTTTATCGAAAAGTAGCTTTTTTCGACGGCACAAAACGAATCGTCAGAAAGCTTTTGACGACAGAGCGGCAAGTACGTTGAAGAGAAGCGATTTTGCACGACGACTCCGGACCAGCCGAAGCTATGGTTCACACCAATTGGAAATGAAACGGTGTTGGTGCTTTCGCATGATGCTTTCCAACACTGTTACCCCGCCATTTCTCTATGTAAGGTACGCGGCGTCTGCGAACGCTGGGTGAACGTATCGGTGTGGAGTTACATTAGACAGCGGCAGGGATATATATATATGTATGTATTAGTATATGGATGTGAGCTGCCGCCTGGTTCACGAGGAGCCCTAGCTTCGGCTTCAGGGCCTCTGGTTCCCTTTTCCTCGTAGTGGTAAGTGTAAAACTTTTCTCGAATGTGTGAGTCACTCCTCTCTATACTCTCGCGGAGGCTGTTCGCTCGCCTCGGTGAGCCCAACCCAGAGTCGTGAGAGGAACGCAGCACGAGCACAGAGAAAACGAGAGAGGGAAGCGAGATACACAGAGTACTACTCAAGGTAGTGGTGGTTGTGCTCTGCTGGACGAGATTTCATGGAAGAGACACGGGGAATGGTGAGACGAACGGTAGTGAAAAAAAAGCCCGGCGAACAGCGGAGAGAGAGTGAGAGAGAGAGAGAGAGAGAGAGAGAGAGAGAGAGAGAGAGAGAGAGAGAAAGAGAAAGAGAGATTGGCGACGTTCCCTTGCCTCAAGCTCACCGGCGGGAACCCGCAAATTATTGCCCGTAGCAGGTGCATTTTTTCAGATCTCTCTTCTTTCTCTCATTTCTCATTTTTTCTTTTCGTTTCAAAGGATTTCACGGCAGCCGGGAATTTAATGTGCAGCAAGTAACTGCTATTGGCATATAGCAATACCAAAATTTCTCAAACTCTTCGATTCTTTATCTGGAAGAGTTGGATATAACGATCCTATTACTTAGCTATTCATATACCATTTCTATATCGATGATTCTTCGTCTGCGAGTCGAAGATTGATGAGATCGTTCAATAGTTGTTGGGCAAAAGGTTTTTCGATTGTTCCACGAAATTTTAATGATCCGATTAGCTTTCAATTGGGTCCGAATTTTAGTTGAAGATCGTGCGTTCGTCTACGGATGCTGCGTTAGAAGTGCGTTATGCGAGTGTTAGGTTGAACGAGGCATCCCAGCGTTTCGAGAGTTTAATGCAGATTAAGGATCGCGCGTCGAGGATGAAGAGAAACGCGAAAAGCATCAGTGCGGCTGCACTAGCAGCAGAGGAAGCGCGGCATCAGCAGAAGCAACGCTGGAAGGAGGGCTCGGAGGGTCCTTTGTAGAACGCGTTTCGTTCGGTATTAGCTGGAAGTAGCTCGTAGAACCGAGGTATTACCTGGAATTACGTCTCAATCTACCGTGGCCGTCGACTAAACTAATATTAAAACTTTTAACGTAGTTAGAGCCCCGGGGCCCGCGGTTGCTTTACCGTCCGTGAAGCCTTCTCTCTCGTACTCGAGACCTCTCACACACATACCCCTTTAACTATGGTCAGTACGTCTTTCTCTCTTGTATAGGTTCATATAGCTCACTAACGCTCGAATGGACCGGCCTAGCGAAGCATCATTGACCGTTACACCCTCGACTTTGATGTGTTTCACACGAAAATTTTCCGCGACAGGACGAAATCATAAATTAGATAGACGGAGAGGGATCCTCTTGGTTATTCGTATACCCATCATATATACCCTTTCCCCGCGAAATTCTGTTCATCGATAATAATAACTGGTGCACGAACACGAAGAGATATTATCCTGTACCGATCGCCCAATCTATGTACACGAATCCAATCAAATCGGAAATTAATAGCACCCACGAAGCTACAATTCGTAGTGATGATCGCGTGAAAACGAAGCAGCAGTTGTGAGAATCGCAATTTCAATGGGGGGGAGAAATTCTAAATGGTGGAAACGTTTAATCCATTAAAACTGAGTAACAGACACACGTACAGACAGACGAAGGGAGAAGTGTGATGCGGACGAATTGTAGTTGATCGCTCGTGTAAAGGAGAGATATACTGCATACTGCAGTCGATCGCTTTCTATTTTCATTTTCAATCTCGTATTATTGCACGAGGATTATCTCGACGAACGACCTATCGAATGAAAACACAATTGACGTGCCAATCCCTCAAATAATATCAAATCGTAAGATATTTTTCGACGATTGTTTGGTGTCTATTCGTAGATACGGCAATGAACTATAACTAGAATTTCAGTAACTGAGAAAAATTGAAGAATTTTAGAAAATATTTTGGATCGCGTAATTTTGCATATTTTTGCGCGCGTATCGTGAATCCGATAGTACTTTACGTCGATTTTTTTTTGCACAAATTATTATTTTTTTCGCATAAGTACTAATTACCGGATTATAAAAACGGCGATACCATTTCATTATTTTCATGCATTTCATGCTATCGATTGATTTTTCATCGGTATCAATTTTTAGGTACCATTTGCTGGAAGTAAACAATAACATTTTTTTTCTATACGGAGTAAATAATGAGCGCAGGAATTTGATGAATTATTATAAAAGGAACCGAAATTCACGTGATTAATATTTTTTAATTAATTAAAAAAATGTATGGCTAATTTAACGGGCGAGAAAAGGAATATGAAAGAGTTTAATACAGAGGTAACCCTTTCGGACCGGAGCTTCCGGGTAGAGTGACAGAGAACTGTTTCTGTATATCGCTTTGCACCCACCCCTGCAAACGTTAGTGGCGCAACCTCCTCGGACGATCGTCAGATTCGCTATCGACCTGCGCACGCGCAAGAAAACCCCCTCCCACCGAATAGCAGCGACTCTGGACTACCAAGACGACGATGACGACGCTGCAGGGTCGCCTGGACCACCCAGGATGCCTCCTCTGGGCTGTGGCCTAAACTTTACTATTAATTTTTTTTTTTTAATTCTGTCGCCACGACGTAACACAGTTGTGCGCAACCATTGATCGCGCGTATACAATTCACTACCTTTTCCAACGTAGAAAATAACAACGTGAATGTTACGAATCAATTTTTTTTTAATTGCATCGAAACAACTACACCATAAAGTAGATCTATGATTTTTTTCACAATTTTTCGTTCACATTTTGTGAACATTCGAAGTGTGTAAAAATTGAGAACTGGAAACGTCCTACATGCGCGAAGTAGTCTTACTTACGGTTAATTACACTTTACCATCGATGTTTTGGGGGTATCGATAAGTGATGAAAATGCATCGGCACATACGAATTTTTTTTTTATTTTTTTTTTTTTATATAATATAATTGAATAATCATCCAAAAATAAAGCTCACATCTATAATAGGCGAAGAAAATCTTAAACGGCACAATGATGTTGCAACAACGATAATACACCGCGAGGTCGATGATAAGCTCAATCGGAAAGTTCGTCGTAGGTTCATGGGTCGAGGGTCACGGAATTATGCGAAGAAACGAAAACTTGGAAGAGCGAAGAAAGTGGTTCTGGAAAAATGCGCTGTTGGAATAGAAGAGAAGCGAAGAGGAGAGCGGGAGGCCGAGGGAATATGGCGAAGTATGTTAATGGCCGCGCAGCTGTGGAAGAATGAAAATAAAAAGGTATATATATTCGTTCGTGGCGAGTAGGGGTCTGGGGAGGGGCTTCACTCGAGCGGCAAAGTTCAAAGTCTCGGACGCAAAGTTCGGCCAGTCTGGGAACGAAAACCTCCTCCCCTCCCCCGCGAGTTCGTCGTGGCGGATTTTCCAGTGTCCCCTCGTTGTCGATTCAGGACATCCCTCCTCGTGGCCTTCGTGTCCGTTGACTACCCGCGGTTTTAGCAACTTCTCGCTGACCCCTTTGGCTCTACAGTACGAAAACTACCAAAGTAACTCGCGCGCACGTACTTTCCCTCGTTCGCGAAAAAAAAAAAAAAAAAAAAAAAAATGATTCCTCGATGTTTATCAGTTACTATTGATTGTCACACAAGAGTAACAATGAAAACGGTAAATCAAACTTTTTCCGATAAAATTTTGAAAAAAAAAACGAAATTTTCGTTACGCCGCGTTTGAAGATTTCGTCCCATGTATTTTCGGACACTGATCACGAATCGGATTTTTTTTTATTTTCCGCTTAATATTTTCTATGACAATTAATGACACGAGAGAAAAAAAATTATTGAAAATTACGAAATTTTATGAAAAAAAAAAAATGTATAGAAGAGGTTGAATTTGGAACGGAGCCATCGGGAGATCGTTTGATTCGATTTGCCAGTGCCTGAAGGCATCCTCTCACGCTTTCGCGCTCGTTCACTACTACATAACGGTATATTAGCCAGAAAAGGCGATATAGTCCGGAGATATAAGAAGACAAACATCACCAGTACGGAAAGGACTGATGGTAGTACACCTACTACTACTATTTGTGCGTAAATACACGAGGGGTTGGAATGGAGAAGCTCCTGGTCGGGGGTTACAGACGCGCAGGAGGGTAAACACTGGTACAAGGAAGCTGAAAGACGCACGAGGAGCGGGTGTCGCGTCTCGTTCCCAACATGTATCCTCACTCGGTAGCTCGTCGCGCCAGGGGGCTGCAGCTACGAGAAGAGCCTCTGGTGGATACTACTCATTCCAGGGAGTCCGAGAAACCATAAATCCATCGCGTTTCTTCTCTATCTTTTCCCTTATCCGCAGCTGCGCGATGTTTTCGAGAGTATCTCGAGGATTACTAGCGACTCGAGGAATCGGAAAGCTCCTCATGGCACTATAGTCTCGAGACGTCCGAACGAAAAGTGTTTTTTGAAAAAAAAAAAAAAAAAAACATCGAAAATATTGCCTCGGAAAATCTTTTTTGATGTTAATTTTTTAACTTTTTGACGATCGCGCGGGGGAGGTATTGATTGACTCGGGAAATTAGCTTTAAGGGTGATTTACGATGATTGCCTCACGATGATGGATCGGACAATAAGAAATCTCTAATAATGACTGCTGCGTTTATATGAAGTTTTGTCGCTAACTGCCCGCGGGGCTGTAGATAGGAAATTTTCACAGAGCCGAGTAGAGGGTATTAAGAAACGACATTAGATTATAATTTATATTAAAATCTGTGCAGGAAGATAAAGAACGACGCGAAAGGGGGTGGCAGGCAATGACGACGATCACGACGACGCTGAGATTAACCCTTTCTCTTCTATCCGCCATTGGCGTAACTTCTGACTCATTGTTATTCACTATCAACTATAGTATAGAGCAAAAGATTAAGGAGTGGTAAAGGTTTTTATTAAAAATATATCGGGTTGCATTCATCGAAGAGAAGAAAAAGTAAACGGCGTATTCATTTACAATTTTCGTACTTATCGTGATGATCGTTTGGAAATATTCAGTAAACAAAGATAAGGGAACGTCCATTTTTTTTACGAAAAATTAACAAGTCGACATTTTTGACGCAAATACAAAATGGACGACAATTAAAAAAAAAAAATTGGAAAATATCGAGTTCGATTTAATTAGAGACTACGCCAATGGGCGATAATCAAAGGGGTAGATATCCAGAGGGAGTCTTTATAGAACAGGGGTGCGGGCTGCCTGACGCGTAAGAAAGCTTCAAACTACCCGCGACCGAAGAAATAAAGCTCATCTATAGAAAGTACTTCATTGTTACAATATTGCAAATAATTTTATCATAAAATACGATTTTATTATTTAAATTAACTTAATTCCGTGAACTTTATTTTTGGCTGAATTCGACACGAACGAATAACACGATTGAGGGTATTACAAAATTTCAAAAAAATTCGAAAAGATAGAACTGAAAAACCGAAAACTCCATTGTTTTTCGTTTTTTTTTTTTTTTTTTTTCGAATTCTGTTACGCGTGAGATTTATGTTCATTTCTGCGAATGAAGGTCGCAAACAAGCAAACAAACAGTGAATTAATCATCGAAAGCTTTCAAATGGCAACCCTTCCCTCCCCACTCTTATTTTCTCAGAAGGTTTGTGTATTCGCGTGTATCGATATCGGCTACGATGGGTTGAGGCTTTTCCTAATAAAATGCATGATTTAGCTTCCGTTGGGGTATCGGTGCTTTTCGCCTCCCGCCCTTTGCCCCGAAAGCTCGCGAACCCTCTTTACTTTCTCTCACTCTCAAGCTGTTTCACATGGAGCGCGTGCCATCGGGGGCCTTGTAACATGTACCACCGATACGGAGGACTGTCATGAATTATAAAATGACGGTAAAAGCGAAAGTTCTCGCAAGCTCTCCAAGCCTCGAAAAAGATAGAGAGTGGGGAGGTTGTAGCGGAGTGACGTTGGGTTTCGAAGGAAGAGAAGGATGTTGGACAGAATTAAAGGGATGGGTCGTCTATACTGGCGTCAAGGGTGAATCTACTCTGTAGCTTCGTCAGGAAAGCTCTCCATCCCTCTCTCTATCCTCGACAGTCTAGAGCTTTTCTCGGTACGTGGGTTACGTCGTTACGACTACGCGAAGTACAGAGCCGACTGGCTTTACACGAGGAAGACTGCGCGCACCTATATAGATGGCTTCTATACCCTTCGCTCACCTAATTTAATGAAATAGCGAAGGGTTAACCGAGTTTCGCATAGGTGGTGCAGTTTTACCCTACAGTTTTACCCGGGCAAATGTTTAGGCAACTACCCCACGAGTGAACTCTACAAAGTATTCAGCAAACGACTTAATACCCCGAACTCCCAGTAGAAAAATCAACTTTCATCGTTTGATTTTTTAGGCTTAGTAATCAGTGCACATCGCAAAAGAGTAAAGGGTTTCCTTGGTTGAGATAGAGATTTGCCGGAGATATTTGCATCCAATTTTCATCTGGACCACCAAAGAAACTATACTTCGCGGCACATCTGCGAATTTTTTTCTGATTTTTTCACCCTCTCAGTTTGTTATTATTCGAACCACTTGATGCACGTATTCGTACATGAAGGGTTGAAAAAAATGTGTGAAAAAAAAGTTATTATAATTCAAGCCGAACATCCCGGGGAGTTCGGTTCAAAGTTATTGGACTTTGAGATTCGAGGGACTCGGCGAGTGGTCAAGCTGATGTCGTTGTGACCAAGGGACGAGGTGTGAGAGTTTGCAATCTCGAAGTATTCCCCGAACAGGGAGACGCGGCGATGAGCGTGTGTGTACCGGTGTGAGAAAGTCCGATGACTGTTAGGTCCAAAGGGGTTTCCGCGTCGCGATATACTATAGAAGGGGGAGAGTCGGGCTGTGGGGTTTGGGGTGTTCAGTCGCGTGATTACAGTGTCGTGTATTTAAATGGTCTGGAGGACCTACACCAATCACACAAGGGGGTGGAAAGTCACCCCTCTCGATATACCCTTGTCTAACGCCAGTGGGACGTAGAACGACGAAGGACTCTTCTACTGTTGCCTGGTCCGTTGCTGCTGCTGCTGCTCCTCTCTCCTCGTTGACCAGAGTCCTCATACGCATACGAAGGGATATAACCTCGACGTTGCTTTTGCCTACGTGCCACTTCCAACCACCTTCACTTTCCATACACCACAATAGTATAATCCTCCCCTCTATCCTCCCCTCCTCGTCGCAACAATATACACATGCATACAATGACCACCGAGACGAACCGAGAGAGCGTCGAATCTAGAAACGGATAATATGCGAGAGTGGAAAATTCGAAGGACACCTCCCGCGAGAGGCGACCCTCGTATAATAGTCTATATAAGGGTAGAGACTCGCGAAGGGTGGAAACTGTTAAAGTTTCACTACATTCGAACTACGAGGCGGAATATTAAGAAGCATAAAAAAATTTTGAACAAGAAGACAATCGGAGTTTTTTTTTTTTTTTTTTTTTTTTTAAAGAAGAAGCCCTTATCTGGACCAATGCCTAACCGAGCGATAGTACCGATATGTAGGATATAATACGACGATTAAAAGCTTCGAAAGGTAAATTCTTCGGGAACAGAAATAAATTTTAAAAAATCAAAAGAATTTGAAAAGCTATTATTAATTTCGTTTACATATGGTCCTATCGTCCCTCGCAAGTTCTTTCGATGTATAAGGCGCATTAGTAACGCTGTGCCTTATCTACCGAACGGGATATAAATTTTGTCGAAAGGTCGAGGCATCGGATACAAACGGGAGCAGGCGATACGTTACGCCGAGAACACGCACGTGCCGCGATCAACCATCTTCCATTATCCGTTCGTGTTTGCTAACCGCTTGACCACAAGATTAACGCTCGTATGTGACTCGTACGCGAAGAACGACCCATAGATCGCTGCTTCGAGTTATGACAAATTTTGATAAATTTATCGCATTCGCATCACGATCAATCTTCGCCGCGTAAATTCGGTTGGCAAATATTTTGAATCACTTTTAAAATCGATCTTTCAATTACTCTCATTAGCAAAAAAAAAAAATAATAATTCAATTTTAATAATAAATGAATATAAAAATATTAAATTCAAATCAATAAAAAATTTTTTTATTGAAGTATTTTTTTTTTGCGCTAATCTTTGAAACGATATTGATAATTGAATATACACAGTAGCTATATATTTTTTCTTCAAAAAATCGTGTATCAATAATAGTTTACATGAAAAAAGCAATACATGAATGAAAAAATGAATTTCCCATTGTCGATTTGAGTTTAAATTGGCTACATTGCGAAAAATAAAGGTTTTTTGCGGTTGTAAAAAAGAAAAGTGAGAAACGAGAGTACAGGAACGATGTACGGCGGACGTCCGTCTCGCCGGTCGTGGATAACAAATGCAATATTTCGGGGTTTCGGGGGGAGGTTCGGGGTGATGGAAATGTAAAGGCGGAAGAGAGACGGTATATATACTCTCGTACGTTGCATCCCACATTCCGGGAGGCTGGAAAGCCCCTGTGGAATATTATTCTCTGTGCCTCGTAGTGCACACGGAGAGAGCGGGAGAGAGTGGACCAGTTTTCGCGATGGTACGAGGCTCTGCTGCAGGGTGGCCCGGGGGCGAAAACGCGTGAGAGAGCATTGTCCGAAAGCTATACACCACACGCCAAAATGAAACCGAACAGCCAGAAGCAATTTTTTTCGGTTATCCAGTTTATTAGTTTCATTCAGAGACGCGAAGGCCACGATGTGGAGCGTTTCACGGTAGCAGAAACAGAGGAAGAGGAGAGACGGGGAGGAAGTAGAAAACGCGCTTTTTCAAATTCTCTCGGCTTTTCTGCTCCTGGCTATTGTTTCGCTTCCACCGGAGTTCGTCAGTTCCTCGAATGAGTTAACGCTTGTGAGCAGAGACTCTAACGAACAAATGTACCGGTATTATTTCCGGCGAAGAAAGAATATATGAAATATATAGACTTTCGTTACAAAGAAGCTGCTTAGTAGCTTCTAAAAAATTTTCTAAAAAATGGCTCTTTGCCATTTATACATCGGAAAATCAGCTTAAAATGAGTGTTTTTCCTACTGATTTGTTCAATAAACAATACATCGAGACATATGTAAAATATTCGTCGAGATCGTATACCGATTAATTAAATATATAAGGATTTATCAGCGATAAAAATGAACGGCTTCTAGGCTGCCAGATCGATGCCCGATTTTCTAGGGTTAAGTCGAATTAACAGCGTTGCGGTAGATAAATTTTGAGGAAATGTCGAAGGGCGCAGTGAAGAACAGAAGGTCGAGTAGCGTCGATAATAAGAGAATGATTACTCGATAAGTTTGCGGCATTAATTGAGATTCAAGATAGTCGGCAACTTTTGCTCGTTCTCAGACGTTATCGATAACGATCTCGCGTGGCCCTTGGAACAATGGAAAGTACGAAGGGATAAAAGAAAGAGGACATCGAAAGTGAAGTGCGAGCGACGAGAGAGCATCGCATCTGTTCGACGCAATCGACGCTAAAACTCCAGAGAATTGTGTAAGTGGAAAAGGAGCAAAAGCTTCGTGAAGAAATCGTGCAGTTCCGTTTTTCGACGATTGGGACAAAACGGGGGAGATGAACGGGGATAGAGAGAGAGGAAGGGATAGCGGTGAACATAAATTCCGAGACGACGCGTCGGGACGGCCGACGGACTCGCTCTCTCCACTTACGAGAGCGATAAGCTCTCCTATCCGAAAACCTCAAATGCTCTTGAGTCGGAAAAGATCTCGCGCTGTAGCCAAACCCCTCTCTCGACGATACCACGCTTTTCCCCGGGCGAATGCTTATCTCAAAACCCCGCGCTTTATCCTTCGCTTCACGCTTATCTCAAAGGTCTTCTAATTCTTTCTAATAGTCTGTCCCGTCTGAACGTCAGTGGACGTTACTACTAAATAAAAAAAAACCACTGGTACCGCATCTCCAGGATATACGAAAATTTTTATTTTATCATTTCGAACGGTTCGAGATAAGAAAAAAATTATTTATTAATTCTATCGAAAAAAAAACCATATCGGAAAAAATTTGAAAATTGAAAACTGTTCACGCGACATGTTAGTCGACCTTAAAGTGAAAATTAAAAAAATATATCGCGAATCTATGAATCTTTAGCATATGTAACTGCCGCCTTAATATTTGACACGAAAGTTCAAGCGAAAGGGTGGCAAATTTTGTTTTTGGTTAATAGTCATCTCAAAACTCAAATTAGATATTTTTCTCGCGTGCGTATCGTTGAAAATTAAGCGAATTTTACAGGTGAATAATCGTCGGCGGCAAGTGTCGAGAATAGTGCTGCCCTCCGACGAGAATGTCGCGAGTTATCAGGGGGTGATTTCTACCCCTCCAACAGAAGTGCGACAATTACAGATGCCATCTCTGTCCATCTCTGATGATCACGTCTGGATCGATCGTCGCTAAATTGTTATTATTATTCACAGTAACACGCGAATGTTTCGATAAATTTAAATGTCTTTAATGAATTTTTACCGTCGACCTGCGCGATCTGTGATTTTCGTATCGAGTGCTCAACGGATCGTTTCTATTGTTATTACAAACATATTGCTATGTGTTCGTGTAGTAACGGTGTGATAAAATGGCGTCGGAAACTACGAGAGCGGCCTTATTCGCAACTATGAAATTGCGTTATCTAAAACGGGTTGCCAACGGCGTGTCGACTGAGTCGTTAATCATCGTCTAATCAAACACCTAGTCGCGTTATATTATTTCTATGAGATTATAATTGAAAATTCCATGCCGTTACGGTCAATTGAAAATGACGATTAATACAACGATAAAATTTAATTGCTTCAGCGTGTAATAATACGTTGACTATCGGTCTTAACTCCGCGAGTTGTGATACTTTTTTTTTTTTTCTCGTCTATAATCTGCACGCAATCGAGGCTCGTGAACTGACCTTTCGAAAATAGCAAGTCACGAAAATAGGACAAAATTTTTAAAAATCTATATTTTTATTTCGGAGCGAACTTAATTTTTCAAAAGTCACGAAAATAGGACAAAATTTTTAAAAATCTATATTTTTATTTCGGAGCGAACTTAATTTTTCGAAAGTCACGAAAATATGACAAAATTTTAAAAAATCTATATTTTTATTTCGGAGCGGACTTAATTTTTTTTTTTTCATATTTTTACGATTTTATTTATGTACTCGACGCCGGAGAATAAAGGGGGAGATATTTATTGCGGAAAGCAATTTTACAAGGCAACGCGCGTCGAGTCGGATAAATACTATCAATGGGGGTAAAGGCTTCAGCGGAAGAGGTATCTTCCTTAACCTGATAAATTTTCACAGAACGTATAACATACACACACGCAAAAGGCAGTTTCGTGCCCTGATATTCAGGTAACGGAGGGCTATTACAAGACGATATCTATCGAAGACGGCGTATAGTCGAAGGACTCGTGAGGGCCGCCTGGAGAGAAATAAAGAGCGATTGCCTCGGTAAATCAGAGCGTAGCTATCCCCGTTTCCTCTATTATCATTCCGTCCTTTTCACATCGCTACCTTTACTCTCGGAGTCTTTCACTCTCGCAACCTCATGCCGTGCCTTCTCGCAATGGCACATCGGCTTCTGCCTCTTCTATTCCACCGTATGCTACGCTCTCGCGTCGTGCTTCTCTCTGTTTTCTTCGCGTAAAGAGTCTCGTCTCGTCTGTCTCGAGACAAACACCTACCGCTATTTTCTTCACGGCCTTTGCGCACACACGCGAAAGGGCTCGTGAGAAACTGTACGAGGATGAGACTGAGAGACGAGAGTGCCTCGGCTAACGCACGAGCTACGAGCTGCATACTAGTGTGTTACTCTTCCTCTTATTCTTCTTCGCAAAGATGGAGGTAAAAGGTGGAGGCAGCACGCTCCGCACATACGTATCGGGACATTAGAAGAACCTTTTGTCGTCCCCGCGGTCTCCTTTCTACGGTATTCCCTTTCTCTACACGAAGAAAAAGCCCCACGAGCGGCACACGCGCCAACATCCATCGAGAAATTCTATGCACTACTACAACGTGTCTTACAACCTTTTTTTTTTTACGAGTCATTCTTTCTTCTTCGGAGGCAATGGAGCTTCGAATTTATCCGAATAATACGCCGATCATGCAGTTTTACATTCAATTTTGCGGTTTTTCGAAAGTGATAAGACGCCATTTTATTTTTGATTTTTTTTCGTTATTGTTGAAAATAAAATAATACTCGTTACTTTGAGTAGAGTATATCCTGCAACTTGTCGATCAATAAAAATTCATCGAGAATTGAAGAAAAATTAAAGAATTGATGGACTTCGATTGATTCATTGATTTTTTTTTTTTTTCGATTTTTTTTTTTAGAATTGTTGTATAGCTCGTTTTTATGATCCTAAATTGCGGAAAAATAGTTCGGAAAAATTATAACAGAAAACTATATATTTCAGAAACACATTGCAACACATGAATCGTCTTTCTGAAAACAATAAGCCGGAGAAACTTGTTTTTGCTTTTAGTTCTGGTTTCGCTCATTCGCGTCTACAGACTGCAAAAAAATTATTTTCTCTGGTCAATGTACCGATTTTTTGCCTCTGCTGTTGAGAGAAATGGGTAAAAAAAAGTTCTCCGCATCGCTGACGAAAAGATCGTAGCCTCTCAGTTCCGACGAAAGCCGCGTAGGGGTTGTGGGATACGCCGGTGCCGGTGCCCTGGGAAGCTTTACGTAACTTCGAAATTATAAACTCGTCAGGCATTTACGAGAAACGATTAAAGCCGACTCGGCGAGAAGGAGTGGAAGGGAGGGGAGGGAGCGGGGGAGGGGCCGAGCTGACGGGGATACGCGGGTTCGGTGTTCGAGGTTACAAGTAAAGGTGGGTATATGAGTTACCAAGCGAGAAAGAGGCGGAAAGTTCACTGCGCGAAGGTTTGCGTTGGCGCTAAGCTAGCGGCATCCGTCGCACGCACGTTTTCATCGCTGTTCGGACTTTATGTATATAGATCCACCGTTTCACCTATCGCAAGTCCTCTCGTAGACCTGGTTTTACTCTACGATTTATCAAAGTAACTCTCCGACGTAACGGCTTATTCATGCGGGAAATCTCAAAGTTTCTCGCGGCTTACGAACCGGACAAACGCCCCTAGATGCTTTTCTCATTCTCGTTTTCTCGTTTCTCACACCCCCTCTCACACCCTAACGATCCACTTCCTGCAGTCCCGCTAGTCTTCACTTGTGAACTCTCTCAGATCCACATTAATGCTTGTCTACCGCCCGCTGCGCAATGTCGAAGACACAGGGGGATGAAGAAGCAAAAAAAATTTAATAGACGTACAATCCACGAGAATTTCGCTTAGAAAATTTGATTAGATCCTTCTACCAACCGCCCCCAGAAGATATAGAAGACGCAGAAGTATAGATATTCTGTGAAGCATCTCCCTTACCCTCCGGGATGCTTTATCGAGGTACAGCTTTCTCGTGGCCACGTCCGGAGACGTGAAACTTTCGACAAAACTTTTCTCTTCTTATACTTATACTATATATCCAGACAGACGAAGAGAGAAAAGAGGAAATGCTCGAAAGGACTGACGTATCGTTCGGAAAACAGTGCGACGGAGTAAACAACCGGTAGGGGTTGGGGTGGTCGGAGATGAAGCGCGCGAGTAGCGAGAGAGCGTAAGATGGACAGAGACTCCCAATTTTTGTCGAAGATATGCAAGAGGAAGTCGGGGCGAAGGAGGAAATGGAAGAAGCACGAGAGAAGAACCAGAGAGAGCTCTCTCGTCCGCAAATAAGTCAAAAACTCTTCGCTGGTATTGGGAATGGGTTTTTTTTTTTTTTTTTTCGCGAATTTCATTCGGTAAACAGAATTTCAAGTATGACGAGTTACTCCGCGACATTTTGGAGAAGCTTTCGGAAGTGAAATTGATGAATTTTTTGATATAACTCGTTTGTTTTGTTGGCAGAAAAGGTTAGTGAAGAATATAAGCAGTAGAAAGGGTTTCGATGCGATTTAAGACGCGACAACGAAAAAATATTTTACGGTTTTGGGAGATCGTTCATCGGATAAAAATTCGACGAGGAAGGGCGATACCATCACGAAAAGCGGCCACGAATCTTTCAAATTTTGTTTTCGAGAGGTTCTTGTCCTGCGGAAACTCCCAAAGTTCCGTAGAAACCTCTGTCCCTATCAACTTCCATCCCTTGGCGCGCCAATGATAAGTCCGAAGAATCTGAACCTCTCGGCGTTCAAAAAAAGCCCGAAAGTTTAACTCCGTTTTCTTTCGCCTTCTTTAACGAGTTCAACGAAACCCGGTCAGGGAATGCGTGACTTCAGAAATTTCAACTTTCGAAGAGAAACCCTTAATCGTTGAAGGGTTCAATTTCGATAAAAAAAATGCATTAGCAACAATTTTATTATCCGCGATTCACACCCATTCGCAATTTCTGTTCCCCTATCGCAATACTATTTCCATCGTTTCTCGATTCAGCGCGGTGACAAATCGATGAAGCATTGAGTGCCCCGTAAACGTAACACGCTCGTCGAGCCAACTCAGCGGACTGTCAGGACGTCGTTAAATATTACGACAGTTAAAAAAAATATAAAAAAAGACTCTTCTTCTGGCGGACTGTGTAAAGATTTTTCTCTGCCATAGAATATTTTTACGACTCTTGCATGAAGCGCGCAGGGATTGTTCCGCGGAGAATTGGCAAATTTAATCCTCCGATGCTTGTCTGATCGAGTAGTCCATTATCTACTTAGAGATTCGTTTTCACGGGCCGCTATGTGTCGGTCTGCGGTTTGCGGAAATTTTCACTGCCTTTCTGACCGCGTGGAACGGGACAACGGAACGCGATAAACCGGCCGAGTATCGAAGGGAATAAAATATTTATTCGCCATAAACGTGACTCGTACGCGAACCGACGGAAACTCCTCTGTGGCGAGGGTCCGAAAGGGCTTTCCAAGCTTCCGTATACCATAACCGTTTAATGTCCGTTCGCTCGCCGATCCCTCCGCACGAATCGCGGAACGTTTAGAAACTTGGAGTGTAAAGCTTCGGGCTCTCGTGTTCAACACTCTGCCCGAGAGTCTTGGACGCGCGCTGCACGCGGGTGGGATATCGTACGGGGGTTGTAAAAGCTAAAACCAGAGATTTGTATGGGAATCCCCGGTAAAGTAGTAGAAGAGAGTATCCCTACGGCGCAGCGTTACAATTGATAGCCCAGCGATTAACGAGAAATGACAAATACTCATATTTTGTCACGACTCATTTGGACCACGAGGGTGCAGGGGGTTGATTGTGTCCACCTAAAAACATCTGCTACTTGTTTCCTTCCTTGTCGTCTCGGGAATACTCGACAAAATTTCGTATATACGGAACGCGGACGCAACGAGGCAGAAGTGCCTACTCGATAAGGCGTCCTCTGGTCCGAGAAAAATTGATTAACGCGCCCCAAAACAGAGGGGTTGCGCGTGGTGAGCGAGTGGCATTAGTTACGGGTTCTGAATAGGGGATACGAGGATAATTCGAGTCATGTAGCATTTATTTATTTATTTTTTTTTTTATCAAATTTTTCCAACCCCAGAAGATTACGGTAAATTTTGAACCCCCGTCGTTATCGATGTATTTTTTTGATAAAAGAACTTATGTCGATGACCAGGGTGCAAAAAGCTTAGCAAAAGGGTGCAAAACTATTCGCGCGGGCGATAAAAAAAAACAATAAAATATGAACTAATATTTTTATTCAATTAATATCAACCCTTTGGGAATGGATACTGAATACAGTGGATATAGAAGATGTGGTTAACATCGAGAGCCATGAAGCATCCAAAGTGTTTGAACAGCCTGACAAGTGTAGAACTTCTCGAAGCGATCAAGTTCCCGAGGATCGGTATCACTTGGTAGCATCCCTCGGTATATTAGACTCAAGCAACCTATACCGTTGGTACACGAATACCGACGTGTGCTGTTTGCCACGTTGCGGTTTTACCCATATTGGATTCCTTGTCTCCTACGTCTGCCCTCACCTTCGTTCCTTGGAAAATTCATCCCCCGCCCCCTCCCCACCCCCTCCTCAACCCCCTTTCCTCATTTCACGAAACCATAAAGCGCTGCATACCACAACCCATCGCGTTTGAAAGATCCCACAAGGGAAAAAGGCAACTTCTTCGAAACTTGTTACACTTCATTTATTATCTTTTATTTCGTCGATTGGATCTCGACGTGTGTGTAAAGTCCTGTGGAAGATATTTGTGTGAACCTATCGAGTGAGAATTTTCTAGCAACTTCGAATCATCGAGATTTCAGTCGCGTGCCAACCTCTATCGCTAGCTAGCTGGATACTCCATATAGTTCTCTATCTCATTCCTATACTCTTCTCTTCGTCTACTGTCCAATCTCCACTGGAATCCCAGTGGCACGAGTTTGTCAGTATAGACCCACAGGAATTCGTCATCCCACGGTACGCCAAGAGTTTGTCCATCGAACGGACATCGCGGAGAGAAGATAGACGGAGGCAGATGGAGAGGAAGCGAAAGGCCAACGGAGACCTTCTGATGCGCGTTCGCCAAATGCCTACCCATTTGTGTGACAAACGAGATACGTCACGGGACGCTGGACTCTCCTTGCTTTCGGGGGATGCTTTCTACGGCAAATCCTTCGACGTTTCATCTAGAAACTTGCATCCCCGTCGTTACGCATTGCGCGTCTTTAATCCATTGATTAATTCACTCCCTATCAACGTCCCTTATGATTACTACTTCGGCAAATCCCTCTATTGTATTAATTTCGGTATTCTTTTGCAAAAACGAAGTCCCAGCAGTGCTATTGTGATTCATTCATTCGGAACTTTATTCATTCGAAAACAAAAAAAAAAATTCCGAAATATTGAAATTTTCAATTTCTTTTTTAATAAAACTCGAATCTTGTCGTATTTTTATGACACTTTACCGCACCGTAACAACACCGAAAAATTACCTATTTTTTACGCTGATCAATGATTCACCCCTTAATGTAACCCTATTTCAGCATAAACTACCAAAATTGGCGGCAGAAAGATAAAAAATATTTCTCTTCGATGCTTTCCATCGAATATCGACATTCATCCAAATTTCGACAATTACTCTCGAAACGATAGAATTACTGCATCAAAGTGGTTGCAGATAGATGTAAATTCTCTAATGCATATAGCGCAAAGCGTCTCGGAACGTCGAGGCAAGTTTCCTGGCGTCGTGCGGGCCGTAACAATCGCGAGTACATGATAATAGGAGTGGATGGTTTGGTAAGCATCGCTGCATTCGTGTTCATCGCGTTGGGCGACACGGCGGAACTGAGGATTGGGAAGTAGTCACGGCCACCGTCGCGTAATGGCCAATGACTAATAACACTCCAAATCTATTTCCAGTACCTATAATGACCGATCGTCCTATTCGATACAACTGTAATAACTAATAACTGCTCGGATACTGAACTTGCCACTCAGGATTCAACATCGTCTACGCGGGATAAGGGGTGGCGGGGATTTCTGATCGCGGAAGCTTCTTCAATGTATACGATGGAATTGGACGAATTGTAGATGGGGAAACATCTCTCGAATTTCCACGCTGGACTCGACCTGGGAATCCAGGAAGAGAACGAGACTCTCGGCGATGCTTCGCTACTAGTCGGCACGAGAGGGAGAGAAAGCTCGGTAAAAGCAAAGAGAAAATAGGGGTAAAAGGGAGCGAGGAAGGGAAAGAGAGAACGTCGATAATGACGCCATCTGGCTCGCGTCGCAAAACTTTCCAAGAGTTTTAATACCCTTGCGAGAAACGACGACGACGACGACGACGTCGAGGAAGAAGAAGAAGAAGAAGAAGAAGAAGCAGAGAAAGGTGGGTGAAATGCACGAGTGGCGTTGGATTTCCACAGGGCGTTCGATAGTCCTCGCTTCGTCGTCTTCTTCTTCTTCATCTTCGTGTTCTCTCCCTCTCACAATTTTCTTTTCTCGCACCGACGGGCATAGTTTTCTATCGTCGCTCCACACTGTACTTAAGGGCTGTTTTTCCCCCCATCCCTTGTCCCAGTAACGCGGGCACCGACGGTTGGTCATTTAGAAAAAAAAAAGTCGTTAAGCATATTTCCGTCGAGTCATGCCGAGTAATTTCCTACTGACTCCCGTGTATACTTCGCGCTTTGACACTACTCGCTCTTTTTTTTTTTTCTTTCATTCTCGACTTTTTTTTTCACCCTCGATTGATGATCGAGGAATTAAAATTGGTGCAAATTTGGTAATGAAAAAATACCTCGAGTGCGAGATGAGGGGTCGATTGGAAAAACGTTCCCCTTAAGTGTTTTTTTTTTTTATCTTTTTTTTTTTTAAGCATCGAAAAGAAAATCTTGATGACAGGGTACGGCGGTCGCTGATGGCTCTCGGAGCTTCTCGAGGTGACGCGTCACGTCAAAACGTTTCATCTGGTCTCGAATCCCAGTGAAATTATTGAGCTAATTACGATAAGTTTAAAGTCCCACGAAACATCGAAGGGGAAAGAAGAGTGACTGAGCGACGTGACGCGCACTCTTCGCGAATGGGAAAGAGCGAGATTTGCAATAGCTGGTCTGCGATTTGAGTTCTTTCTTTTTTTTTCACTCCTACCCTCGTTTCGTTGGGTACGGCGGCTCTCCAGACAGAAATATGCGAAGCCTCGTGGCAGTCGTTGATCGTGGCTACAGCAGCCTCTCTAGCCAAAGCCGGACCGCTTAATTGGACAAAGCTCTGTGCCTCTTCCCTTTTGCCGAAAGCAAGAGGGCGGAAGTACGAATGGAATATGAGAAACGAGATAGAGAGAGAAAACGTTTAACTCTCGGGCCTTACTTATGCCGTCGAGTCGCGAGAGAGGAGAGAGTGAGCTGAAGCGTCCACTCGACCGTCGCAATATGCCGAAAAAAAACAGAAAAAAAATTGCGAATCACTTTTCGACAGAGGAAAAAGGCAACGAGTCAGACACGAGGCTGAAAGGATCAACGACGGAAGGTTAAACGAATGGAAAAGAGACAAAGAGAAGGATACATAAGGGCGGAAAGAGCGAACGTCCGTCGAGGACCACGTCAACATGGGAAATCGAGGAGGAAACTGCTGCTGCTCTTGTTCAGCCGCCAAGTGCCACCGGAAGTAGAAAAGGGACGAGAGCTTTGCGCGCCAACGACTAAGGGATATGGCGCTTCAAGAGGCCGCGAGAAAAAAATCTAGAGGAGGGATTATGAGAGTTGGCACCTATGTTCGAGTCTTGGAAATGGGAGCGAAGACAGTACCGGAAGTTACGAAATCGAAAACGGTAAATAATTAATTACGAAGACGGAATAGCAATTGCTATTGTCATTACAGTTAACCGTTTCATTTTGGACCAAAATAGGTTACTACCTTTCCGCGTCAAATTTTTATCAAATTTATCAATGTTTATGAAATTTTCCGTAAAATATATCGCCAGTTATCGAATTTACGAAAATTCTGTCGCATTTCAGTTTTTTTAAATTCGCCGTCCGACGAAATCTAAATCATTCCATATTACGAGGAAAAGGGTTAATAATGACGAATCTTAAAGTAAATATTTTACAATGCGGTCAATAACCAGTACGCGCTCACTAGTTGGTACATTCCGTCATCGAACAGGAAGAAGAAGAAGACCAGAGCTCTCGGGGAAAAGTTACCTCGCGCCATTAGGATCTTCTGTTTGCACTGTCGACTCGGGTACTCTCGTTCGTCGCCTCCTCGCCGTTCGTTTGATATTAATGTTTTTCTTGCTCAACGATATCTCAGAGAAGAGTCTTCGGTACACCCCACTATACACTTCGTACGACTCGTAACCAGCCGTTAGCGCAAAAGCTCGTAATTACCGCTGCAAACAGAACGCGCGTTCTGTGTGTCTCTCCATAGCGACGGAGTATATTACTACCATAGCGCTTACTGGAGCACCAACTGCGTTTTCCATTTCGATTTTCTTCAGTGTAGCTTGTCGCTTACTGTTAGTCGCAGAGGGCGCATCATTTTTTTTCATACCTCACCGAGAGAAACGAGAAGACGAAGAAGAAAACGAAGAATCGGTTGATAGTCCGCGAGCGTAAATGGGACAAACGCGGACGGGGGTAATGAGGAACAATACGATAACGACGCGATACTAACGAGAAACATCGATGAATCCGGGAGAATAGTAGGTAATGGCACAAGTAGAAACGAGATACAAACTTTTTCGAGCTGAAATTAATTTTTCCTTGGCTCGGGGCATATTTTTTCGAAAATATATCGACCATTCGGCTGATGGTCTACTTATGGGAGGCGTATGAGAGACAATGGGGAGGAAGGGGCGTTATCGTTGGATTGTTGGGATTTTCTTTTTCTTTTCTCATACTTGAAAGATCAGCGCTTGGTGTTATCCATAGCTGTATAGTATTTCTCTGCGTTGTTATATATTTCCGAGAGCGGCGGTAATCTTCCGGCCAGCCGGCGCGTCTCGCAATGCTCGCTCATTTGTCTCGGGGTCTCGGCTAATGAAATTATAGCCATCACCCCCCCCCCCCCCCCGGCCCTTTCCACCCCCGGGGTCATCTTTCCGGCCAACTTGGCCCTTCACCTATCTCTCTTCTCTCCTCTCCTTTCGCCGTTTTGCTCTACGGTCGCAAGGGAAAACCCGGACGGTAGACACGCAACATCGGCCGAAAGAAAATTGCGGACGAAAAGTTGTTTTCTCTAACGCTCGTCTGTATATATCCTCTTTGAGCACTTTGAGCAGATGACGTCGAGAGTCGTATGAAAGGCTTCGGACCCGGTTACAACTATCCACGCGGGGCATATTGCCTTCACTCGTTCGCCGATACCGTGTGTAACCGTAGAAGACACAGCTGCTTCGCTTTACCCGAAGTGTCGGCGATAAGAGAAAAGAGCTAAAGATCGCAAGTTTTTTTTTTTTTTTTTTTTTTTCGTTGGCTGCATCGGTATTATTGGCACGAGATTGCACCCCCCGCTACACGAGAGCGTCAGATGCTGTGTATGAAAACTGTGCGGAAGACATTCGCAGAGTCTCATTGTTTCGAAAGAAACTGTGCAGTTGCGTCAATCGTTGAAATTATTTATTTCAATACGAATTGAATGGTCATAATTAAAAAGAAAACATTGCTGTAACTTTTTTTCTCGCGTCGAATAAAGTCACAAGAAAATCCGTCGATTTTATCATATTTTTTTAAATTTTATATTTTTTTCGGAGTCTTTCGATTCCTATAAAAAGCTCGTAGCGATACGCCCGACAAATTAAGTCGTCGTTCGTAGTCCAGGCGTATCCCGAAGACCAGTTATCGAGTAATGAAAAAAAAAATTCAAGCTTCAATCTCATTCAGGACGACCCTACAAAACGCTTGCGGAGGACAAGAGTATTTCGATGTCAGTATGAAGATCCCGGAACGACTCTGAACAGAGGGTGTAACGAACTGCGCAGAGCTTATCTGGCGCCTTAAATTTTTTTTTAAGTTTACCCTCGTGTGTCGTATTAAACCGTGAAGCGTTTAAAGCGAGGAAAAGAAAGAAGCACCGCGTGAACGGCGAAATCACCCCCGGAGGTTAACGCGACACCCTCGAGGCCTCGCGGTGTGCTGCACGTAAATAGCTACTTGTCGCTTCATTTCCCCGAACAAAAAAAAAACGAAGACACTCCAAGGCGCTTAGGAGGTTCCTTTTTAAATTTTGCATAAGAGACTTTCCATCGAGATAACAAAATATATGAATTAATGGGACCTATTAAGACGAAAAAAGATCGCTAATGTTCCTATCGCTCCCCATCGTAATTCTTGAATTCTACCATTGGGGAGCCTATTATTATTATTATAGATTGTCGAAACGGTGAAATATAACTTTAATGTAGAATTATTTTAATATAGAAATTATTTTAATCGAACATTTAATTCACGAGAGCAATGCACGCTTATCCCGTGTGCCATAAATGAAGAGGAAAACTGCGAAGGGGTGCTTTCGGTTCGTTGCCGGACCCAAGAGCAACCCTCTCGTTAGTACGTTTCGCAACTTTCCACCACTGCTCACTCACTCTCACTCTCTTTCGGGAACGTTGCCGCATATTTCTACACCCACCCCCTCGGCACATTCTCATCCCTCTCGCTTGCCTCACGCGGCAAAGCACAGGAAAATATTATTATTTCAACGGTTGACTCCTTATTGCGAGACATTTGTTTTCATTTGCTTGCTGGCTGTTGCCCGCGGTAGAGAAGCGAAACGCGAAGTCGGAGAGAGTAAAAGAGAGAAAGGGATAAAAGTTCGTAGAGGAATGGTTCTGCGTGGAGATGAATGAAAGGGTGCGAGAGAGGAGAGACCAGTCGACTTTTTTTTTCTCGCAATTTTTTCCAGGATCGCTTGTTACGCAAGTTTTTCGCCCCAATTGACTCTACGGGAACGGGAGGGAATAAGGGTGGACAAGCAACCCTCGCGAAGCTACATGAAAGATCTTTACTGATTTTTTTATTTTTTTTTTATTTTATAATTTCTTTATTTTTCTTTATTTTCTTAACGCCGCCAGTCGACTGCCAAGTCGCCGCCGGCGCGGATCACCCGCCGCAATAAAACGAGAGGAAGTACTCTATAGCACCTGGTATTCTTCTCAACTCTTATCATCCTTCGTTCGCTTAATTTTCATTATACCGAACGAATGACGTGGAAGAGAACACTGCGGAGAGGCTATCGCTCGATTAACGCGAAGCAATCTCGCAAATTATACGAGGCGATTTTTCTCAGTTTGGGATACGCGAAGACGAGAAGGGTGGATTGTCTCTATTTTGTTTTTTCGCTTCGCTTATCGAGAGTGAACCTTGCGCCGGAAAAAGATGCAAGGAGAAGCGAAGCATTCGCGAGTGAAAGCAATAAAGCGGCAAAGGTGAACCTCACGATGGAAAAAGGGTGAAGAAATTGTTCGAAGGTGATGCGCGTACGTAGAGAGGGTTGGAAAACCACGTCGATGGAGAGCCCAAAGAAAAAACCTATCCGACCCCGGAGCATCGGGAAGAATTTTAATATTTGCCAATTTAGCGAACGGCAGATGAAAAGGGAGCATCGGAAGCTCGAACGTGTTGGGTTGAGTTTCGCTCGTGTGTTTCACCCCCCGAAACGTTCTCGATAAACCACATCAATGGAAGGCTTTCGCAAAAGCCCGAGAATGAGGATGCGTTAAAGTTTCGATCGTTCGCCGCCGTTAACCCACGTGGTGAGAAGAGAAACCGAGGCATTGTTACGAAGCATTGAAGTTGAATCGAAGTAATTTCCAAACGGTATATGATTTAGCAATTAATCGAGAGTTTGCAATAGAAAATTACCAATTTTCCTACAAAGGGCTCAAATTTTAAATATTCGAAATTATGAAGTATTCACGACCGTCCATCGAATATTTTTGCAATTTTAAATTCAAGAGAAAAATACTAAAGAGTAATACCTCGTTGAAGATAGAAAAGCGCAAATATGTGCTTTCAGGAATTAATAAATTTTTATCAAAATTGATCGATTGCGATTTCAATGGAAGAGAATAATCGTAAATTTTCGCGGAATTTTTCGCGGTAGGAAAGGGTTAATTTGCGACGTTATACGGCTTGAGAACATCGTTCCAGGAATTGGGAAAAGTTTCTCAAGTATACAGGACGCCGTTGGAAAGCTCTTCCTCGGCGAGAGTTCGAATCTATTACACCCGCGGGTCCACAACTCGACGTCACGCTACGTACGGTTTACGAAGCTTCGGGACGCTGACCAAGGTCCGAGCTTGCGAACTCGTTGGAGAAATATAGAAGGAGGATACCAGCGGAGCGTTGTGCTTCAACCCCTTCCGCCGGTAGCTTCGCGTCCAGCGCGGAATAGTGTAGCGAATAGATAGATAGATCTTTCCTGGGGAACCCAGTAAACCCTCCGATTCGGGCGATACTGCTGGTGTGCATCGAGAACACAGGACGATTATTCCCGTAGCTTGGCAACGTATTCGAGAGCCTTAGAAACGATATATCACGAATCTTCCCGAACCCCACGCCACAGTGTATATCATTTTAGATGCGATTTATCATCGATAGCTGTTTTTATCGTCGTATCCACGATATTTCACTAACGATTTTCCCAAAAAGAGGCGGCCATTTTTTTTTTTTACGACAAATCGGGTAATATGTGTTTCCGTTCGAAAATCAATTTTTTCAAAAATGCAATATCCAACGAATACGATTTTTTTTTAAGTTAACGAACTGTATGAAAATTGGATCCAAGTTTCGTTCTCCGCTTAGAGTTTCACGAGGGCGAAGCTGTACCCTGAGGGGGCATAGATGCGAAGGTTGAGGGCGTGTAACGTCCGAACCAGACGCCGGAACGAGTTTAATTCGACCACCTAAGAAATTCGGCGCGGTCGCATTCCTCAGGAAACTTCCTGATTGTGTGTCCGGCGGGCAGAGGCGAAGGTACAACGGAGGAAGAGAGAGTGGTAGGTAGGCGATGGCGTGGTCCAGCAAGCAGGCAACCGTTCAACGACGAAGCTTTCCCAGCTTCTAGGAGGAGTTTCGCGGCCGGCAGCCCTGACCACCAGTATTTATGTCCGGGACACCCGGGCCTCTTCCTCTCCGTTCCCCGAGTGTCCGCGTTAGTTTCCGCTTGCTTCCCGAGAAAGCAGTGTAGCAGCAGCAGCAGAAGCAGAAGCACTGAAGTATATACCATAGGCTACGTCTGCTAGCGAGCTTCCCTTGCATCAGCAGAGCTTTCCAGCGCACAAACCCCCACACCAACACTATCCCTCTCCTTGCCGCTTCTCTGACCGTACGACCGACCTCCCACCACACTACTCGCTAATGGTTATGGTAATTACCGGCCCTAATTGCGAGGAGCAATGGAATTACGAAATATCAAAGTTTGCGAGGCAACGGGAGCGAGAGAAGAGCCACTCACCACTGACTCCTCTCTTTGGCCACATGACAACGCGTGCGCCACACTCTATTCTCCATCGGTTCTCCAAAACAATATTAGCGGAAAGTAGAAAAGGCTGTGTTTGTCAGACACGAAAAACCCCTTCGTATTACCCAATCAAACGCGTAAAATTCTCGGCAAAATCATCAAATGCCGAGTAAAAAAAGCGCAAGTAGAAATTTCCAAGTTTGTCAGACGGGAAAATAGCATTCCAATTAATGAAATTAACTATGTAATTCGCTAACTAAACTCGTCAAGTGGTTTGAATTTTTAATTGAAAAAAAGCGCTTAAAAGCCACACGTCGTGTACTATAAAAAAATTGTACATATATATATATATTTGAAAGGTACGAGTGTGAAAGGAAAGTAGGATTAATAAATTAGTGGTTCGAGGAATCCGAGCGTTTCTCGTATAACGAGTGGATAAAGTGGAGAGTGAGTGGCCAGCAACTCCTCCTGCTGCTGCTGCTGCTGCTGCTACTACTACTACTACTACTACATCGGGTTTTCTCCATCGAAAATTCAATTAATCCGTTCTATATCGAGCCTTCGCGATGCCGACACGAGTCGTTTTCAGTTGCTGGCGCCCGAAAAGAGAACTCGGCGCTCTCTCGTTTCCTGCAAGGAAACAGCTACGTACACCCCGTACACCCCGAGTGCTTGAAATATCCAATTTTCTGAATGGAAAAGCACATTAGCCCAATGTTTAATTGCTACTCAGGATCAAGAGTGGCCCGCTAACTCTCTCTCCACCACTGAATCGCGCAATCTCATCCCTTGCGTACCGCCCGCACCCCGAGAGAATTTTCTATGTAACCGCGACGATCCTACGGGCGCCTCTCTCCGTTTCGCTTGGCTAACAACTTTCCTCTTTGCTACTAGCCGTGTACCTTCTCTCTTCCGTTACTCCGCGTCGCGGCTTTCGATATCAATTAATTCACTCGGCGAGCGCAGTATAACGTATCGATTATCAATAATTTTTGTTATATGACGGATTATACGGAAAGTCTCGGACTCGCATTATTAATCACTCACCGATGGATGAACCGAGAAAATGTGACACACGGAGTTACATACCTGAAAAAAAAAAATACAAAAAAATGTTGCATTTTTTTTTTTTTTGATATTTCGTATTTTGCTCAACGAGAATTTAGCGATTGTTATTATTTGAAAATTGTATTGCTTAAATAATAATGAAATTAAGATAAAAGAATTAAACATCATTTTTTATACGTAGTTACGATCTTTTAGAATTTTTTTTTTCTTTTTAATAAAGAAAATTTGAGACCGGAAGTCGTTGAATCGTAATATGCAGCCATTTCGAAGCAGTAATCCAATGAATGTCGGAGCTATTAATAGTGATGGTGTCACTCGAAAGTTAGAATTATTTATGTACAAATGACGGTCCCTTCGGGTGTTTGTTGCATCAGTACGAAAGTGGAAACGTGAGACGTGAGTTTGAACTGTCTACGATGTCCCTGATGATGCTGGTAGAGAGTAAGAGAGGAGAGGATCGAGGCAGGTGTACCGAAGGCACGTATAGGGAGAAATCTGCTGGCAGACACAATCCGACGAGAGAAGTTTACGTCTTAATAATAAACAGAGGGGTAGAAGGTGGGAGGAAGGAGGGGTGGGGGGTGGTGAGGGATCGGATGAGAGAAGCAATGCTATACGGCGAATGCAACGTGGATATCTGGATTCTATCCTGAGGGATGAACCAGAGAGGACTGTGAACCCTCTCGGACGATGGAGAACGAGAAGGAATAGAGAACGGAGAACGTATACACGTCGTACGTTCCGCCACGGAGTCGATAGTGATTAAAACTTCGACTGTGGCGAACCAGGGGGTGAGGGGGAGATATACATGTATATAAACTATTCCGGCACGACGTATTCCGGTAAAATTTTACCGAGGATCGATTTGCTATTCCGGATATTCCGTCCGGAATACATACCGTCAAGGGGTTGGCGTCTCCTTACAATTCAGAAAATACGAACTATGTGGTGTCGAGTACTGATTTTTCGATCGTCAGGCAATGGCAATTTAGGGTATACAAACAAATGTATCGATAACCCAACACTGAATTTCTGATAATTGGAAAAAAAAAACGTAAAAAGAGAATTTTCATTGGTCTAAATGATGCCGAAGAGAGGCATCAATTTTGGTGCAAATGCAAAAGATTTGAAAATGTATCAACAGAAAGCGATATTAAAGCGATCGGATCGGAGTTTCTCCAAGTTTAAGGCTGAAGATCGAAGACACCTCGTTTAATCAGACTGTTTACGGTTATTAGGTAAATGTTCACAAATGTCTTGTAGCCGACATACGGGATGGGGGGATGGGATGTGTGACACACTCTCCTGCACATCGGTGGAAGAATATGCGGGTCTAAACGTCGAGTAAGCAACGCTATAGGATCGAAAGAGAGGGTTGGATCTCGGATCGATCCACGACGACGCCGAAGACGAAGACGAAGACAACGACGACGACGTATGGGCCTCTGGTATAACTCGTAAGACAATCTGCGAGAGGGGAATGCCGTACAGGCGCCACAAGACACCATTCCCTCCCTCCGCCTCACCGATTTATAACGCACTAAACCCGACGATGCGTGTGATCCACGCCGCTCGCGTCACACGCGTTACCAGCAGCTTGATCCTCGACAAAATCCCCACGGGATATATCGAATATCCGTAACCCCACCCCCACCCCTCACGGAATCGCATTAGACAAGTTGAGCCTTCGTGATATTATCCACCCCCCAACGATATGGAAAAGAAAAGTGATTGGATTTGACATTTGTTACCGTTGACTTTTTTCGCAGCATCCATACGAATTTGCGTCGTATTTCGCGTAAGTGTAATTGTCGAATCACTTATTAAAATTTTTTTTTTAAATTTTTATTTGTTATTTGCAAAACATTTTCTAGCGTCTGTTTCTCGATAAAAGCGCATAATTTGTTTAAAAATTTAAATTTAATGGACATGGAGTGTCTGAAGGAATTTTTAAAACGCCACGTTGTTAGCGCTTTCGAGATCGCGAGATTTGTCCTAAAAGCCGATGATAAATAAATTTTTTCTCTGCCACAGAATCAGGGAAGCGCGCATGGTTTTCGACCCTTAAATCTACGAAAGGGGAGAAAACTGTTTATCGTACATTATAAACGATATATGTGTATGTTGGACGTGAGGTGGACCGGTGAAAACTCCGAGAAATGTGTGTTGGTATAAATTCCAGATGTCTGAGCGCTGTATAAGCGTTACCGTCGGTTTCGCGCGAACGTGAAACATACATAGAGAGGTTTTGAGAGTTGGCGACGACGGGGAGGAGGAGAGAAGCTACGGTAGTAGTGAGCTATAGAGGGACGAAAATTCGTGCCGAGAGTCCGAGAGGCAACGTACCAGCAGCACACAACTCGCAACGAATTACTCGAATATTTAATATGCTCGCGAGAGATTTGGACGATTCGTTAGCGTTGAGAATAGTTGGTGCGCAGTTTGAGAGAACGAGAATAACCGTGAGAGGGTGCCGAGTAGAGTGTAGAGGGCGGGGAGGCTTGCGAAAAAGAGGGTTTGCGCTTTGCGACCACGAGGCGCGCGCGCCACGGAGTTAACGCAAGCGAACTCGACATATATCAATTACCTAACCAGCGTTAACGTACATGCCGTTCGTAACTGCTCTGTACGCTATACCAACGTAAAACGAAGCTGACAAAGCGTTGTGAAAAAGTTTGACGAAAACACATTGAAAAAAAAAAAAAAATACAAACAAACACACAAAAAAAACAGGCAACAGGAAGAGATAATGTTCCTCGGGAACAGTCGACGCGGCCATTTATCTGTCACTATAGTACGCTTTGGACAAACTTTTTAATTAATAACGCGTTCCCTCGTTATAGCGGATGACACGCTTTGCTAATTCGGATGCCAATAAGCAACGCGCAGATTATAATCCAACGACGCCGTTTGTACACAATTTGTATGTCTATCATCGAGGAAACGCGTATAAAGGATTTTCTTTGATACAATAATGATAATGATAAAAATTACTTTTGCGTCGAGTTAAAAGAAATGAAATTTCGATCTCTACCTCGTTGCACTTGCAAATTTTAGACCTTTGCGACAAGAATGATATGCGATTGAAATTGCGGAGGAAAATATTTGATTTTCACAGAAATTGCGAATAGGCGTTGGAAACCGAAGGACTTCACAAGTATGGGAAATAGTGTTACGGTATATGCAAAAAAAATGAAAAAAAAAATATATATAAATGAGAAAGGTACGTACGTTCTCCCGTTCGCGTCCCTCCCGACCTATTCTTATTCCCGAACGAAATATCCTGAAATTCTGTTTGGGGGCCGAGTCCTTTTTACACAAAGGACGATATGTAGAACGCGAGTGGTCGTCGGAGAGAGAGAAAGGAGGGGAGAGGGATTGAAGACTCGGTATGAAAGGCTAATATCTTCGTTGCACGTGATCGGTATACCGAAGCGTGCAGTTCACGAAAGAACATCGTAAGAAAATACGCGCAAGCCAAAGGAAAGAAAAATAGATAAAACCATCGACTCGTATCAATTCATAGCGCGCGGAAGAGGGAGATTCGCTCTGTGTTCGCGCGAGTCGACTCGTTTTCCCGGAATAATTCAAACTCGCCTGCGCTGTCGAGAAAAAAAAATAGACGCTCTCAATCTAAATCGAAGCTTTTACTGCTCGAAAAAAAAAAAAAAAAATCGTTAAACGAGATCGAGAACAGAAAATCATCAGCAAACTATCTGTGCATTATTAGTGTGAATTAGAAGTGCGAAATCGACGGGGAAAATAAACTAGATAAATCGAAAAAACAAAAATGGAAAAAATAGACACCGAGAATTGCGAGCGGCAGAGGGAGGGTGGGGGGGGCGAAATGGAGTTTGAACGAATCGACGATTCGTTAAAGAGTGCGAGAGAGCTCTCGAATCTAATCCGGGACAGGAGCCTTGACGACACGGGGGTGGCAGCCAGGCAGGCATCGCCGAGAGTGAGTGCTAGGCAGCTAGTTCTCTACCCCCTCCCCCTCCCCCTTCACCCCCGAGTGAGATAGCGAGCGTGGAAAGTACCACGGGGGCTGAGAGAAAACGAGAACGGAGAGGCGCCTCGGGAAACCGGACGGAAGCCTGGGAGGTCGCTGCTTGCGTCTGGAGCGGACAGATTCCATTCCGGATTGCAGATCTGCCACCCGCATCCCCTTGCAACCCCAGGAGCCTGACCGCCGTTGCGCTCTCGCCATGCTTGGCGCAAAACTTTTGCAAACCCTCTCCTCCCATCGCTACTTCCCCATCCTCCCGCGAATCGAAACGCTCATGTAGCACCTTGCTGATGCAGGTGGAACGAACTGAGACCCCTTTTCACCCAATGAAAATTTTAACTACCCGCGAAATCAATCGACATTGTGGCGAAGAATCATCAAACCTTTTCATATCTTTTAAACGACCCGTTAAAAAAATTTGAAAATTTAATTGGCATCTTGGAACGATCGATGCAGTTGTAAAAAAAATTTCTATATGTGTTTTTAAAAAAATATCTTAATATTTCTAAGGGCATTTTTTTTTTTTTTTTATAAATTCGAAACAATCAACTTAATCTTTTTTATATGCTAATGTCTCGATTAAAAAAAAATATATATTTTATAGGCAAATAATATCTCGATGATGACGCGATTGTAAGAACGTTTATGGTCTTCCAGACTCACGAATTAAAATTTCGCGCAAATTTCGCGAATAAAAAAAAAAGGTAGAACTTCCTTTTAGGCGAATTTTTCGACGTGTGGCAACAGGACAAATTTTACGAGGTGGAAAATCGAATACTACGACGCTACCATCCCGACGTTTACGACTCGACGATGTTCAGAGTCGCTGACGAAGAGTTTGAGTAAGTCGCGTGCCCGACGGATCATCGAAAGGTCGAACGAGAGCTCAATTCACAAAATCGCATTGAATCAGCTTCGGCGCTCGTTTTTGCATCTCAAATCTTGTTCCCTCGAGACGGATAGGTATATATATGTATATTTTCATATAGTATACATATCGATGGTGCCGCGGGATCGTACTGCACGTAACTTTTTCGTGTCAACACTTTTATGACCCGTGTGGTTATATGGAGCGAAAGGAAAGAAAACGCGGTTATCCTGTAGCTTTCTCTCACCTATATCGCCGCATTTCATTTCGTCGAATTTAAGCGGAGTTCTCACACTCACACGTCGACACACATATGAGAAAGAGAAGGAGAGAGAGAGAGATAGAGAAGGAATGAGACAGAGATATCGTTTGGAATGTGAAAAATTTATGAACAGTAAGAGGGTGACGAAGCTTTTTCAGTTTTGCACAGAAAAGGAGAGGAGAGAAAATATACGCAAACCAGAGAAGCTTTACGACTCGAAGCCCGAGACGTCGTCTGGCAAACACGTACCTTCTATATCAGACTCGTTCATCTTTCCGCTCTTTTTTTTTGTTTTCACTGTATACATATCGTTGCGATGCTTGTGACTTTTTACTCGCGCACGTTTCCAATAAACACTGAGACATAACTGACGAAGCTTTTCTGATTTACCGGTATTTTTCATAAAGAGAACATTTTTCTGTATGCGTGATAAGGGTTGCCGAGAGATTGAAAACTCGTATTTCTCATTTCGGAGACGAGCTTACAGCTATATATATGGATGTATGCGTCTATGTGTGTGTGCGCGTGCACGCGAGTGTGTGTACGTGTGTGTGCGATGGCTACGGAGAATTTGCTTGGACGAGCAACGAAAGTTTCCAGCTTTACTGGGCAGCTACCGAAGTACCGAGAGGAGAGTAGAGTTGCCGGAGCTTTCCCGAGGAAGCAGCGCGGAGCTTCCTGGGTAAGTTTAGATTTCCCTGTCCAGTCGGAGTGTGGTATACCGACACTATAGGATCCGACCGCGTTGCATCCAGGGACTGTATACGCTGGACGAAAGCTCGACGAGATCTGGGATGCGGACTATACTCATGGGGGGGAAAACCTCGGATCGTGTAAGCTAGAAACGAGCATCGCGAACGAGAATCGTGTACATCTGAGTTTACCAATTTCGAAGTATTGTCGACTGAGTTTCATCACTACAAATCCCGAATTTTAATCCTCGAATTGTATCAACGAAAAAATTAAAATAAATTATGAAATTGGATAAAAAAACTGATCGAAAAAAAAAAAAAAAAAAAAAAATTCGAAATGTGAACAAACAGATTGCAAATGTACGAAGTTACGACCCTCTCGAAGGTATTACACGATCCTCTTGTCGCCTTCCGTAGGGGAGTTACGACTCTCGATAGTGGTTTTGTCACTCAAAAATTACAATAAATTATGAAATTAAATTCAAAAAACTGATCGAAAAAAAAAAAAAAATCGAAATGTGAACAAACTGATTGCAAATGTACAAAGTTACGACCCTCTCGAAGGTATTACACAATTCTCTTGTCGCCTTCCGTAGGGGAGTTACGACTCTCGATAGTGGTTTTGTCACTCAAAAATTACAATAAATTATGAAATTGATTTGAAAAACTGATCGAAAAAAAAAAAAAATCCAAATGTGAACAAACAGATTGCAAATGTACAAAGTTACGAGTCTCTCGAAGGTATTACACGATTCTCTTGTCGCCTTCCGTAGGGGAGTTACGACTCTCGATTTTGTCACTCAAAAATTACAATAAATTATGCAATTAAATTCAAAAAACTGATTAAAAAAAAAAAAAAAATCGAAATGTGAACAAACAGATTGCAAATGTACAAAGTTACGATCTTCTCGAAGGTATTACATGATTCTCTTGTCGTCTTCCGTAGGGGAGTTACGACTCTCGATAGTGGTTTTGTCACTCAAAGACGATATCAGACTTGGCGCGGGAGAAGCTCGAGGTATAGAAACTCCCGCGATTCCCAAATACCATATAGATGCACATATCTTTCTCGATCCTCGGAAGTCATATTTGCGGATAATATTGACCGACGTCTTGTCACACATTCCCCTCCCAATTTTCCCTATATCTTCCGCCCTCTCCAATTTTCCCATATCCTCTCCCGTACACTCATCCGATATCAGTAATAATATTAATAACGATAATTCGTGGATGGTTCTCATCGAGAGAACGGAAGAACTTTCAGCCATCGGGGAAAAAAAAAAAAAAAATCGTGTGTACATAGCACACTATTTATTATAGAAATATTTCTTTGTCCCCCGACGACATTGAAGGAAAGCACGGAAAACGGAAGAGCTTAGGCGTTTGGTCGTTGATTAATCAAAGGACCTGTCGATCTTTGCTCCCGAAAGGGTCATAGGCGAGGGAGTGAAATGAGACGAGAGTGGAGCTGACTGTGGAAGTGAGCCAAAGGCAACTGTGTGGCAACACATAGCGCGAGAGAGAGAGAGAGAGAGAGAGAGAGAGAGAGAGAGAGAGAGAGAGAGAGCTTTAAGCTTTCGTGCGCCGGGGCGTTATTAGCTGCACTTTGGTCTTGGACCTCCGTAACAGAAGGCCCGCACGGCCCACAACCGTTTGTGTTGTTGTTGTTCTTGTTTGGGCAAACTGCGGCAAAATTACTGGGCTCCACGGTGCTGCTGACCAACCAGCGCTTTCTCCAAAACCTCTGGTTTGGGAACGTGCAGAGTACGGTATTATGTACACGTAGAGTCGAAGGTAAAGGTATAGTAAAGTCATAGAGAGAGAGAGAGAGATGTGTATGCGTACATACTATACATATAGCGTATGGCAAAGGGTGCACACACCCCCTCGCGACTGTACGTTAACGATATTTGTAGGGACAGCGGTGAAGTTTAACGCTGTTTCCCGTTACCCTATCCCCCTGTTTCCCCTCCCCGCGTATACTCCGCAAAGGCAAGACTCTCCGACTCTAGTCGACGACTTGCAGACCCCTCCCGGTACCCCAACACCGCTACTGTCGCCTCTCTAATGGTCAAGTCTCTCCTCGTCTACGAACGTTGGTCAGACCGCAAAGTGATCGTAGCCGTAGACGCCACGGGGCGTCTGGGACGCTATCCACGACCTTACAAGACTTCTCGGAAGGGTTGCCCGAGTAACCGGCTTCTCTAAACGTCGAGCCAATCAGTTACGCAACGAAATGAATTAATTGCAAATCTTGTATAGCCAGACGTCCAGGAAACGCGGTTTTGTTCTGTTACACGGAATATTAATCAACTATCGTTTCACCGAACATTAAATCGATTTTTTTTTTAATCTGAACCCAATTTATCTATTTTCCATCGTATTCTATCAAATACATCTCAGAGTCGAACGTTTTCACGTAAAAAAAGGCTTCGTTTTTAAGCACTGACCGGTATATAAAATAAAGAAGCGATCATTGACGATCGAAGCTCCATAAGACACAAAAGGGTTCGGGTGGCGGGTAGAACTTTGGATACTAATTGCGATCGTTGCCGATAAGCGAATCCTCTCGGAGGGTATAGAAAGGGATTTGTCCGGCAAGACGGGACAGGGATTAAAAAATCCTTCCGATATAAAATCGTACGATAAAAGAATGCACGAGAGATTGGCGGATGAGAACGAGGAATGCGCGCGTGTACGTGAGTAACCAACATCGGCATCAGCCGTGGCAAGCAGCAGCGGCTATATAGAAACCGAGAGTGAGAGATGAGCGAGAGACTAGTGTAAGGGGGTAGTGAGGGATAAAAAAAAACGGTAGGAGAGAGGAAATCCAAGTAATTAACAACTTTTTGAAGCCAGGGATAATCTCCGGACGGATTCCCTTCGTTTGGCTGAAAGAGTTCGCCTTCTCTATCCTTCCTCTTTTTATTTCGCCGCTCTTTCTCGCTTTTCCCGAAGCTCTAAGCCGTGACCATTTGCCCGTCGTCGTCAACGTCGTAGTCGCAGCAGCCTTTCGCCACGCTGTTTATAATTAAACGTTCTTCTTTTTTTTTTTTATCCTTCGCTTTCTTCCCTCGGCTCGCTTCTTATTTTCTCTCACCCTTAGCCCTATAGTGATTCTAATTGTCGCAGAGTAAAAGACACCCTTCCATTCTATCTCGCGGGATTAACAGAACGTTGTTCTCATCACGAAACGAATTCCTACAATGTTCAAAAAAAAAGGGAAAGGAAGAAAAAAAAATAGAAAATTTTCGGAAGAAGGGGTGGGTGGGAGTGGGGGTGGAGGGGGAGGGTTATAAGTCGCCCGACGATTTGACGTGACGAGGGTACCGTACGAGGATTTTCCGATCGTTAATGATAATGCGTCCCGATGAAAAGAGAAGAGATGAGATAGAAGTACCGCCATCCAAGTCTTGCGGAGGAGAGACGAGTCACGTCCCGAAGGACGTAAAGCCAGGGAGCTTGCGAAAAGGGCCTTGTCTCTCCACCCAAGCCTCGCGCGTTTATCCTCCTCGCGTACGGCGAGCTCTGCTGTGTTTTCCCTCGGTGAGAAACTTTTAATACCTCGGGCCACCACCTTCCCCTTTACCTCCCTCTCCCACCCCCTCTTTTCTCCCACTATCGTCGCGAAATGCCTATATACAGTTTTAGTGTATAATACTCAAGAGCAGAGATTGTTCCCAGACGACGACGACAACGACGGCGACGACGTGTAGACCTGTTTACAGGCTGTCGTCGTCGGCGACACAGACCAGGAGACTTCTTCTCTCGCAACTACAAGAACGTCTGTCTGTCTCTCACCGCTGTTACTATCCAACACTCGCCCTCTAACCCTTTCTGCTCCTTGAAACATTCAACTAGTTTCAAGTTTGACTACGTAATAGGTCGTGTAGACAATTAGACGCTCGACCGATCCTCCTAATGCTCGAATACCGCTTCAGATTAATCCATGAAAACCGCACATATTTTGGCAACAATGCTCTTCATCGAGGTATAGCTTCCAGAAAAATGATTTTTTCTTGGTTTCTTTGCCGTAAAATCAATTGCTGAATACGGGGGAACATTTTTGCCGAAGTATCGGCGAAACGCAACCAATAGTACCACTATTATCGACCCTAAAAACCGGATCCTCAGAACCTGAAGATCGAATCTTCAACAGACTGATTTTGATTCTCTAATGGGGTTAAAGGGTTACAAGGTGTCTCAAGACATAAGGGTCGCAGGATGTGAAGGAACACTCGATATTACTTCGTTTTGCAGGTACATAGAAGGTTCGCGAAACATTGTTGAAGATGAAAATGAGTGAAAGCAATGCGTCTGAAGCTGGGAAATGGCGCACGCTGGGAGAATGAAACGGGATGTATGGAAGTGAATAGGAACCGACGCCTGGCGTCGTGTTCTTCCTTTCCTCGTTGTCGGGACATACTGCCGCAAAGTGTGAGACATCTACACATACATATTGAGGAAGAGAACTACACCGTGTTCTCCACTCTGGTTTCGCGATACGATTCACGAAGTACGACGAATGGTTCTTCCATTGTCGAGAGCCATGTTAATTAGATATCTAGTCTCGCCGCTCAAATTCACCTTACACGCCAGGCTACCGCGCCAGTTTCCTACCATTGTCGGCCTCCCAAACACTCGCAATTGTATACATGTATAGAAAACAGTCGTTCGTGTTGATGCGACAATCCCCTTTCGAGGACGAGGCGCCAACAAGATCCGACTGAATAGCCACATTCGCACGCTTCGCAATATTACACCGCGAACGTGACGTAAATCCGCGCAGCTTGAGATACACCCCGGGGATGGAGCATTAAAGGGTTAGTGACTCGAGAAACGAAGTCAGAAATTAATACGGAGGGTTCGAAATGGAATTTTGGAAAAAAATTTTTTTTTTTTTTAGAACAAAGTCGCGAATTAGGGTGGTATCGTAAAAAAAATCTTACGATTTTTCTAACCCAACATTTTTTTTATTATTCTTGTCATCTATTAAAAAATAATAAAAATTCTGTAATAATTCTGTAAATGACGTATCTACCAAATGATTTAATTTTTTTTTTATTAATTTTTTTTGTAACTGAGGTGTAGTCAAAGGATTTGGGAATTAGAAAAGTCCTTGAGACGCTGAGTTAATTTTACTCGGAAGAATAGCTCGGTAACCGAACAAGTGAACACTTTTTACGCTACACAACTCGCACGTTGGCCCCATGCGAAAATAAAACAGCTATGGTAGAAGAATGAAATAACTTTAAATTTTATAAAAGCTCAGCCGACTAATTATAGGAAAAAGAAGCTCTCGTTACATAGAACGGTGAATTTTTTTCCATTCGCACTCAGCTTTCGCACACACTGGAGCGGCTGTGCGTGAATTTTTTTTTTTTTTTATTAACCTCGCAGTGAATTTTTTCGTTAGCGAGCTTTCCGCGAGCTAATTAATTTTCTCGATTCTTTCATTTTTTTTTTTTTAATTCTTATTAGAGAATATAGCGTAGAAGCGCAAACTGCGCGTACAACGCAGGGGAATTTTTTTTTCCACAGGTATTTCGCCTGTTGATTATGCTTATTTCCTGGCTTCGCGATTCACGGTTTTTGTTCATTATTTCACAATAATAACTCGAAGCTTTACACACGCGATGAGGTAGAATTTGATCTTTTTCCGCGTTTCTTTTTTGTTTTACTTCACAATAGCCTGTTGCTGCGCAGACACAAGAACGGAAAAGAGAATTCCGGTCTGTCTGACACCGCGCGTCGATCAGTGGTAAAACCACTGAAGGGCACGTGATACGGCAGCGCGAAGTGAATCGGGGTGCGAACCTACGCCCGACTGGGGTAGGTAACTGGATATATATACGGGAATGATTCTGTGAGGATGCGGCGAAGGTGGGCGGGTTACAATCGTCGTCGGACATTAATTGGCACGAGAGATCTTTGTCCCCGAGCCGTTTCGCTGGCGCGCTAACCAAGTCCATTATTGTTCCCATAGAAGCGAATATATGTATTATAGCGTTATACATAGTAGATATGTTGGGTATGAGAGATTCAGCAGATCTCGTTCATTCGAGAACGAAGCTGCTCGGCTTTTGCCTGCCTGCCAGCCAGAGAGACCTCACGGTTCGCCGAATTCATTCAACGGATTAGCGAGATTCGTGGCGTAAGAGACGAGACTCGTGGCCGCGAAACATAATTGCGGTGTGAATGATTTTGTATAACTACGAAACAGTTCGGAGATATGCCTCAGAAAAAAAAAAAGAATCGAAAAATTGTTGTTAATTTTTTTTCCAGCGTTTCGCAGTTGGTAATACCTCACAATAGTAAAAAATCGAAACTCGAAACCCGTATACGTTGCGTCGTGGCGCATTGATATCACTACAATCGAATTGAAAAAAAAAAAAATTATTTCGTTACACCCTTTTTTCAGTCGGAAATTTTTCTTATTTTATGATTTTTCAACTTTTTTTTTATCTCTATTGAAAAAAAAATAAAAGATCGCGGTAAAAGTAACGATGTGCCAAATTTTGATAAGATGAGATTTTTCGTCGTTTCGAGAACATCGGAGACCAAGAAAACACGCAAAGTCACATGTTAACCGGGCAACGGGCATTTGGAAGTTGAAAAGAGCGATTTTTTAATCACGAAATAACGCGATAAAGTTATTAAAAAAATATGTTGAAAAGATCGAATGTAAAAGATAAGACGAAACTATGAGAATTTCTGTCCCTTCGAAAAGACGTCACAAACAGTGAAATGAATTATATTATTTGGCAGTCTCGAGGCGCGTGGTTCTAGAATAATTAAAAGACGCTTTCCGGGGGTTTGGGAGATCTTTCTCGAGAAAGCTGATGGGAGTGAGAGTGGCCCTCCGTGGGTTGGACGTCGTTGACGAGATATTCGCAACGAAGACGTCGGAAAATTGTGGGAAGAGAAGGGTGCAAAAGAGATTGACAGTGAATTATTTAACTCTGACAATTAAGAGGGGGATAAAGAGCTCTCATGCCGGGTTTGCGGACGAATCTTGGTTTCTAAATGCACACCACCCCCGAAATATTAACTCCGCGTAACTGGATATTGGACTTCGAATTTCTTTCATTTCTCGATTATGACGAATACGAAAAATCTTCATGAATCTCTGACACGGAAATAACCCTTTATAGGTGTCAAACAGTAACGAAATTTTGAATAAAAATTATTAAGACGAAATTTTTAAAGGTTTGAATACTAACTAAAGGTGATTTTCAAAATTTTTAAAAATACCTCCGAGTCTATTCTCTTTGATTTAATTGATAACAAAAATTCATTAGAAACATCAATGTCGATGTTTCATCGAAATAAGTACATCCGGAATAACGTGCTTCATTTTTCTTTTTACAATAAACGAAGAGGGAGGATTGAAACTTCGATACAAGTGATCGATCATCGCGTCCACCGACGGCGGTGGCAACGGAACGAACAACGCACGAGGAATGGACCGTCGTTGCTTCTTAATTACATACACCAGAGGTCTGTCGGTAATTGCTACAGTACGAGAGAACGCGCGTGCGAACGTTGCAAGAAAACATGTGAAACTATATATATAGGCCGGTCTGCGTATGTATCTTTCGCGCTCTCTCGCGGGTTGTATACGAGGGTCTTAATCAGCATCCCTCCGGTTTTCGCGGACTATGCGCCTCTCCGCGAACGGCTAATGAAAATTGATGAGATAATCGGGAGGGGTGGAAGAGCGAGAGCCGATGCCTCTCCCTGGAAGGGTGCGAGAGGAACACTGCCGCTCGATGCCTCCGAACCAAACCAAGCTTTCGAGGGTGCAAATTCACTCGTCGGATGTCGTACGAATCTCCCAAGCCTTTCCATCCCTTATCCGACCACTCGACTCTAAACTCGAATTAGCTATCCCTGTATACTACTCCAATTATCATAACACCCTACGAGCGTTCTATTTTTTTTTTTTTTTTTTCTTATGGGAAATCAAATTAAGACCGTGATGAAGAAAAAAAAAAGAAAAAAAAATTACTTGATGAGAAAAGTGGAGTCAAATTTTTGGTAGTTATCTCTCGTCGAAGAAAAACGTTTAACTTTACGATTACGAGGTAATTTTTTGTTATTACAATAGGCCTTTGCGTATTCTTTAAACTCTGACTCTCCTGTTCCTTATAGAAGGGTTAATTAGACGATTATCGTTTCGGGAAAAGCGGTATAAAGCGAGGAATGAAAGATTTTATCGACTCTATTAGGCAACGAGTTAAGACTAACAGCCGCGAGATACGAAGTATACTATCTTCCTTTCTTTTTATTAGTTCGAACTAAATGATTAGGAAAATTGGCGCAATCCTTTTTTTTCCCTCATCACCTCGAGCATTGCGCCTTTTTTTTTTTAACGTGAGAGAAAATTGACGGGGGACGAAGCAGCTGCAACTACAGCCCTTGTATAATACGCCGCATTCTTTTCGCAACCCTTTCTCGAGGCGTCTACTTTAATGACCCATCTTTTTCTTTCCTCAAAGGAAAGTCGAGGGGTCGGTGCGAAACTTTTGTGATTTTTTTTTTTTTTTTCATACTTTTAATTTTCATTCTACTGAATATTAGAAGAGCCCGATGCTCCGCGACGAGGCTGTATCAATTACTTATCTCGCTGAAGCGAACGAATTTTCATTTTTTTTTTTTTTTCATCGTCTCTCCTCAATGACCAATAATAAAAAAAAAAATGATCGACCGTTTTATTTACCGAATACGATAATATTTTTAGCGTTTTCTCGAAAGAACGAAAAGAAAATGATGTGAGAATAACGAGTGTTTCATTGAACGATAAGATTTTACGAACTCTCGGGAGCTCATTTCATCAATCGAATGCTGGCGCGGAGTAATATCAATCTATGGCATTTCCAGTTCGAAATTGTCGAAGAAATTGAACGTGGAGGTGGATAGAGATTCTCTATGATGAGACTCTTCGACGACAGTTTTCATTCAACTATCCGCAAAATTGCGAGTGTACGCGAGAAAATAGATAGGAAAAAGAGATGGGAATAGATTCGACAGAAAAACTGCTGCGTGTCTTCGAAACGGATGGGAAAATGAAACGATTTCTGCGCGAGAGTCCTCTCTCATCGGGCAATAGGAAACAATAGTGAAGTGGAAAACAAAAAGTTTCAGTCGCCCAGGCAAAAGCGAGGCATCACAGCCTTCGCGTTTTCAACGGCGTTCGGTCTTTTTTTTTTCATCCCTTTTCCTTCTCTATGGTTCGACGCGACGACAATTTCACTGGCAACATCCCTTCGACGCGTTTTCTTCCGATAGACTTCAATTATGAGCTTTCGAGGCGAAGATGCTCGGTGAACGCTCACGGTCGGTGGGGGGGAGGGGAGGGGGGTATAAAAGAAAATTTCAATATTACTGACAAATTTGAAAAGTTCCATAATTGATTCGCTCTCTCGGACGTGAACGAGGAAAACACGAACGTTCGTGACGGAAAGAGAGAGCGAGTCGGAGAGAATATTCCGAGCTTTAGGTAGCCAGAGACACGAGAGTACGAAGGGGACTTTGTGCCGCTGATCGTCGTACCAGAAGGTGAAAACAAAAGGGCGCGAGAGAGATTTTCTCTCGCCGAGAGTTCATCTTAGCGATGAGAAATATATAAGTCGATCGAGGAAACGAGAGAGAGAAAGAGAGAGAGAGAGCTCGTTTCTGTCCGTCGGTTGGTCGACGCTCCATCAACCGAAAGGATTGAACGCGTCTCTTTTTCCTCTTCGTCTTTCCTTCGCCGTTCAATAATTTCCCTCACTCTGACACTTTTGTTTTCAACCAGCTTCTCCGGCCATTCTTCGTAATTTCCGGTGTGAGATAGTTTCGTGAAATTCTCACACAGCTGTTCATTTCTATATATTATCTCTTATGATTATATGCACTTCCGCGGATCTTTCTCATGGAACTCGGAAAGTCGTAACGATCAGAACGAATAGAGAGAAATCTCGACGATGGAGAATAGAAAAGGTGGGAATAGATGCCTTGCGGAGGCACTGTCGTTATTATGTGAAACTGGTTCGATCTCCAAGGCGCCAGTAGTAGCCGCGCGTCTGCGATTTATCGCAGTAATTACGTTAGGCGTAATCGATGGTCATTAACGTTGCGTTATGGGCCATCGCCGAGGCTACATCGAGATATAGACCGACCCTGCGAGGGAGGATGTGAGAGATATGGTCATGACGTCGCGGAGAACGATTTTTATTAGAGGCGATCGAGTTACGAGCGTTGCGATAGTTCTCGCGTCGCTTTCTCGACGGATATATAGACGAAATCGATTCGAGTCACGATAGAGCGTTACACCAAATTAATACGATATTTTATAGTACTATAATGAGAAAAGAACAACGAAAAAATTGATTTGTGAAGCTAAACCTGTGATGATTAACTCTTATCGAGGCGTTGAACAATTGTGTAGAATTTTCTTGATCGTTCGAGATAATGGAAATTGAAGAATTATGTATTTATTTAGCACTAAAAGATCTCCGAGAATTCAATAAAGAGATTTCTTTTGTAAGATCTGTAATTTCATACTGTTCATCACATTGGTATCACATTGAAAAAATATTTACGAAATTCGGGAAAAATAATGATTAATGATATTTCAAGTGATAAGCGCTGAACTTTAATTCGGTAATTTCAGTAAAAATTTCATCGTTCATTTAGCGAAGTAAATATTAATTTTTATCGCCTACGATATGCCATTGATAGAAAAATTGTGATCTTTTGATCTTTTGTTATATCTTTTTTTTTTGTTTATCTTATTTTTCATAGAAAATCCATATAAATATATTATCTTTTTCTTCAACTCAAGAAAATATATTCACGCAAATTTTCCAGCCGAGATATCGCGACCATAGTGCGATAGATCGTCCCTTTGGCTTGCAAGAGTCCTTTGGGGCAACGAGAAGGAAAAAGAAGGGTGTAAGGGGAAAACGTGAGATCGAGAATGTACAAGAAAAACATATCCCGAATGGGTTTCCTGCGTCACTGGTATAGGATACGCTGATGCTGGAAACGGTCACGTATCGCGTCCGTCACGTATGCATATCTTGGGACAACCCTTGGTGAAACTACCCTTGCCTCGCGAGCGTCCACGAGAATTGCTGGTTTGGAGTGTTACTGGCTTTTGCTACTACCGCGAGAGAGCGAGAGAGATCGCGTTTTCTCTCGTACCTACTACACTCTCCGGCTCTCTGTGTTCGCTTGCTTGACTTTCCTTGCTTTGCCGGGAAGGCTTCCTCACTCCTTTACCCGGCAATGTGTTCTCGTTCGTGTCGACTGGCTTGACTCCGGTCTCGGTATACATATAACCCATCCACCCACCGAGGGTTGGAACCACCCCTGGGACTCTGAGCCGGACGTACGTGGTCAACGCGGGGCCAAACTGTCGGCGGAGTTACGTAAAATAGTTAGCGACACTTCCAGCCGGACCCAGAAGCAGTTCCTTTCTCCTTCTCTCCCTCCCCCCCCGCCACCCCCTTTACTTCTCGAACGCACACAGTCTGCTGACCAACCCGACAAGTGCGAGAAGGCTGAAACTACGACGAGAAAGCTTGGAGTAAATGCGAAGGGTGACTCGGTGACTGCTGGGACATAGAATTTTCGAAAACCAAGGGGAAGGGTGAGATAGGAGAAGAAGGGAGGCTTACACCCCTTCGCGTATCCTGTCCGTTCGTCACTGATATATGGCCAAGAGAAGGCACGGGGACCTCGCGAGTCTGTCTACCCTCTGAGATACAACTCGTACGTGACCGATATCGTACTGATACGTGGATGCGTATTATATGTTCTGGGTACCGAGTACACACGTTAGGTTTCGTAACAATGTTTGACAAATAGTACTAAAACTGTAGCCATTCGTATGCCTTCTTTTTAGCTTCTTTTATCTTTTTATTCGCTCCAGAAAGAGAACTCAATTTAAGTTCAAGTAGTTTCCGAATCAATTGTCTCTTCGCTCAAGTTTCAATAAAAAACGTGTTTAGGGTAAGTTTTTGGGTCAAAAAATGATAAATCCATTGAGTAAACATGTCAATATGTATTGTGGAATTTTTTCAGATTTTTTGGTCTCCGATAATGTAGAGAAAAATTGGGTCGAATGAGAAAAGATTCCGTTTCTTCTTTTATTGGGGAAAAAAACAATACGTTCCGCGAATTTTGCACAAAACATCCAATAGATCAAATCAGCGAGGTCTCTGAGCTGTTGAATAGATGAGTGGAAATTATTCACGTTTGCAATAACAAAGTTGAAATTCAGTTCGATAGTAAGGCGGTGTAGCAAGTTTTGCGACGAGGAGGAAACGTGCTCGATCGCGTTTCGGAATCTTTGGCAAAAGTTGTACGTTCGCGTCCATGTCGTGGTTGTATGCCGAGTATTTGTGGGGTAGAAGAGTATAGAAACGTACAGGACGGAGGTTTCGTGATAGTGGAGTGGCTTCTTGCACGGTCACCCGCCGGACGTTCCTCGTGCAGCGAAGAGACACGAGGAGCAGACCTGAGTGCAGCAAAAGCTATAGGAGAGGTCGAAGACGGGGGAGAGTGAGGCTGCGGCACTTCCGGCGGGCTTCGTCCTCCGGGTGACATCGCGACGACACGGTTCGTCGATCGGGTTTCTACTTCCGGTGACAGATGCCGCGTTGGGGCGAACGAAGACTACGGAAACTTAGCTATACCACGCGACCTATTGCCATTTCGGATGTTTCCTCCGTGGTTTGATCCAAAAGAACTTGATATTTCTAAGTTTTCAAAAAAACCAACTTCCGTTGATGGAAGATGTTCATAAAATTTTTTTAAAGTAATTTTTCTTCGAATATTAGTAATGTTTCGCTTGACTCTGTGCCAAAACGAAACCAGAACCGTTTTGTTTTTATTTTCGATCTCCGATACTAAATGGGCACTTTCCAGAATAAGAAATGCCGAAACCCCAACATTTCTGGACAACATTCAGAAATTCGACATTTTGCGGCAGTTGACATCCCAAAAGTGGTCCCAACACAGTATGTTGGAAATCCATCAGTTCATCTCAATGCATTCATCAGTACTATATCAACCCCCTCCCCCCCCCCCCCCCCCACCCCCTCAGTATGTACATTTCTGGATCTTCAGTAGAGGTGGTTACTGCAGTTTCTCACGGAATCGCCTGGGGCTACCATGGTGCCGTGGATTCAGGAGAATATCCCAACTTCGCTGAGGCTTTCCTGGTCCTCACGGCTAACCAGTAACCAACGAATCTGCTGGTTCTGATGTTACTGCTACCTCGAGTTCTGGCCCTCGCGGATAATGATTTTATTCCGTTGAATGTACCGGCAAACTTACTCAGCCCATCGTAGTTCGTAGAACATATCGCTGAAAGTCTTTTCCTAAACTCTAAACCCAACGATTGTTAACGACGTGGTGAGGATGAGAACGACACGTTGACCAGCTAACGGAAATTGGGTTAAATAGCGCCTGAAGTATCTTAATCGAAAACAAGAACTGAAACTGCAACGAAAGGGAAGAAGAAAAAGAAGTGGGTGCTCATTCGCCAGTAGAAATGATAAAACTGGACGAAAGACTCGATTATGAAGTCGAATGGTTGGAATAAAACTCCGTGATAATTTAGTGCCGAAGTGATGGTGACTGGGTGAAAGTCTTGAGTGGAATGAGGTGGTGGAATCTCGTTGAAGAATAAGTTGGTTGGCCTCTTGGTACTGGATGGGGAGCAGAGGGGGCTTGCAGAGTTCTCGAGGTGGTTATACCGGTGCCAAGGTCGCTTCGGCACTCTCTGTTTCCTTCGAGGATGTCAGGGTGAGTGGGTCAAGTTCAGGAGGAGAGTTGATCGTCCAACCGGAGGGGGGGACCAAAAGCTTTAGGATAAAAGTCCAAGCTTCTTGGGAAGAAGACCCGGGTAACTGTAACTATCCATAGTCGCGCAAGTGTAGTTAGGGATAGAGAAGACGCGTGGAGAAAACGGTGAGAGATGGATCGGATGAAAAACTTTTCGGCCTCGCAGCACCAAGCACAGTGAAAGCTCTACTCTCTCTTTCTCTGTCTCTCTTCGAGACACCGAGAATTTTTCTCATAGATTTTTCTTTACGATATAGTTATATTCATGGGGGAGGGAGTGGGGGGGGGGACAAAGAGAGGGTGAAAGAGGACGTTCCTCCGGTTCTCCAGGAAGCCTCCTGCAGAAACGCCCGGCGCGCCTCGACAGTCAAACTCCGCGTAGCCTCTCCGCGAGAGTTGTTCGCGAGCCAAGTTTCGCCATTAGACGCGGTTAAAACTTTCTTCGAAACACTTTCGTCCTCGTCGTCGTCTTTCCTTCTACTTCTTCTTCTTCTTCTTCTTCTTCTTCTACTTCTTGGTCTACTACTGCGGTCGCAACGCGACCGTGAAACAAACGCACCGAGAGCGCCAAAGGAACAAAACTGAATTCGGTATATTTACCCCCATTTTATGAATACCAACCCTGCCATCAAGCTTCAATCTGTTGACTCTACGGGATATGAACGAAACGTTTTTTGAATTTCACTCCGTATCGTGCTGTTTTGTCAATTTACGTGAAATATCTTCCCTATCGAACGAGCACCGCGTGTGCCGTATGAGTGTACTGTCCGCTGGACTTGCAATACCCGTAATTCACATCTGTCCCACGTATGAAAAGAATATCGTTGTACGTGATCTTTTTTATCGAAGAATAAAAATGACCTACGTGTTTCGTACTCCTCTGAGGATCAATTTCGTAAGAAAAAAAAAAAAAATTCTGTCTACTTTCTGCGGGTTCGAAAGCTCGGAGGCTTTTCGATGGCTTCGGGGCAAAAGGGTTTGCCACGACGTTACCATTCAGGGATAAAGGGTTTCTGACCGAGACTCCTCGTAGTAGTCGCTAATTGTCGTCGAACGACGATGGGGTTGGTGGAGTGTAAAGGCCCGAACTGGGAAATAGAGAGGACGAGGCAAGGTAACTGGTAGAGAGTGCGACCGCAGGGTGGACACGGCAAGGCACTCAAGCTCGGTTCACTCGTCTTTTAACTCATCTAGCGTCGAGTGCAACACACGCTTGTCTCAGCGCCGTCCTCAGCGCTGGGCTTGGGGTATACAGAAAGCGAAGCTAATAGTGACAGAGGGTTGATACGCTCGGAGTTTCGAGTTAAACAACCTCCCCCGAGATAGAAACCTTAATTCGCTGCTAAGCTCGTTACAACTGTGTGTTGGATGCTGAAGTAAAAGGGTTGATGCGTTGACAGAGTCAAAAAAGCTTTTGCCAAAGACTGAAAAGAAGTTCGGTTGATTCAAGTTGATTTGCAGGTCTGCATGATGAAGACATACTGTCTGCAGACCCGCCCTTCCTGATGTATTCATCTAAAACATGTTTGCTTGACTGTACCCAGCAAGTTTAGACTTCTAGGATTAAGCTGGTTAAAGCAAACGAATGTTCTTTCGGAATGTTTAGATTTGATGTAAAGCGAATCAGTTGAAAGGTCTGCGAGTAAAATTTAACGACGCGTCTATGAGGGAGCGCGTAGAGAAGAATAGATACGGTTGAATTTTTTCGCTGAGTCCGCAACAATAAAGTATGGGGTGGCAGAGGGAAAGGATCGAAAGAGCTGGGAAGAGATATCATTCCTTATCGTCGACGCCAAGTGGAACAAACAAACTTCGATCGGCCATGAGGTTACGGCCCTCGGTTCCTCTATACGATCTACGCTCTCTCGTTACAATATGGTCAAGAGCGTGGAAGAAGAGAAAATTCTCTCATTCCACACACTGCTCTCCCTCCTCCCATTTTTATCCTCTATTTCGCTGGATTCTCTTCCTCGACTTCTGTCTTTATGCCGTCGTCCATAATCCACTCGTACTACTAGTACAGAAGCACGAATCTCTGGCTAAACCAAACTTTTACTTTACTTCTACGCAAAATCTTTTCAAATAGGAGAGAAAGCGATGATAAAATTGATGTTAGCGTTGCAAGAAGTCGTTATAAAAGGATTCGTTCGATCCTTCTACGATTTACGATAGTTACACCAAAATCGTTATTTCTGATTTTGAAGACACTTCGGAGAATGAGTGAGAAAATTTGACTCCCGGACCAAAGGATTTCTCGACAAGGTTCGTTAGTCTCATCAACGAAAATTTTCGCAGAATTCACATGTGAAACTGTTGAGGGTCGTCACGAGTTGCTGAACAGAGGTACGGAGACTAGACACAAGTATGTACCACCCGGCAGAGGTTGCAATGATTAGGGAAAGTTCGAGTTCAACACTGGAAAATTAAAGCGTGGAAAATGCTACGGTTTCAATGTTCATGGGACCGTCCGAGACGTCAGGCCGGTCATTCGCTGGAACGTCTAGCTAGACATCAGCTCGACGTTTCTTTTGCATAATTTGTGAAGCTGAGACAAGGGTTACGGGTTTCGATAGTTACGTAAATTTATGGAAATTTCACATGAGCGTCTGATCAGTGAAGCTTTATCCACTGGATCGATCATTGGATTTGTCGAATTTGCATTCTGATATATATCACGTGGAATGTACAAAATAAAATAAAAATCTGACAAAACGCACAGTGTTGCCGAGAAGTGTCCTTTCTTCAATGGATTCGTCAAGAATTAATTATAAACATATACATTATTATTACAGATGCAATTGATTAGTTGGTTAATTTTATCCAAGTTTCCCTGAGGGCTTTGAGTTTGCCGTGTCGCATCATCCTTTGGTATCGCTATCCAGCGCATTTCTAACGTTTCCACGTCGAGGGAAACTATCTCGGGGAGTTACTTGCGACGTCGATTAATCCGGAATCTCGCGCACCCTCCCACGGGAATCATTAGAAGGGGAAGACTCTCTGGCTTCATCGTGAAGGACTTCGCGATGTTGTCCCGCGGACCTTCGTGAAGGATGCCGAAGCTCCAACGGACCTCTTAGAAGGAGGGGTATAGTAGCCCCTTTGCTCTTCGAGTATCCGCCCGATGCTCTACCGTCTAGAATGTTGCTTCGGAGTATGCGGATTAAGGGCGCATTACTCCGCAGGACTCCGAGAGGGGCCGAGGGGGGGTTCTCGGTAATTAGATCAGGAAAGAAGCAAAGGGTTTTCTCGTGAATGAGGTTAACTCGGGAAGGTCCTCCGCCCTGCGGGATAATTCGCTTCTCGATAACGCAGCCTTGCCTTACTACCCTTCTTGCTATGGCATTTAATCCAAGCTTATACGACGATAATATTGTTAAATGATAGTTTTACTCAGTTGAATGCAGTCGATAATTAGTTAAAAGCTCGTATAAAGTATGAACAAAAGAGACCACCCGTATCAGGAGCAAAGAAATAAAGTTTCGCCGAGTAATACGCGAGGAGTGACTGTCTCTACGATGACCCGAGAATATAGCTTCCGGTTGATTTTATTGCGCAAACTTGTAGCCATTAGATTTTATGCCCTGGACCAGGGGACGAGCTAAATACACAGGATACAATCCATCCGAAAGCTCGGCAACATCCAACAGACGAAGAAGGACTAACCCCATCCTATCTGTGGCGAGTCGATGGCATGAAATATCTGAGACTCGTAAGTGATTGCCAAACACAAAATCATCAGCCGAGTCGTATTTGTAAGTTTTGAATTTGGGCTTTTCTCGTTGATCCTCTCGCCCTCCCCCCCCCCTTCCCCCTAGAGGAGCTTTTCAATTTTTATCCCTAAAATCTCTCAAATTCCGGGCGTTACATTTGCAGGTTTCGGAGACTTCAACGAAGCGTATACCCGGAAAATCCTTATGTATATAAATCGAAACGAAAGCTCTATGTGTAGATATAAAGCTCGAAAAGCTTCTTTCACCGATCATTCGGACGTTAGAACACACAGCGCTCTCTTTCTCTAACTCCTATACCTATCCGGCGAAAATGTTCTCCACTAACGTTTCTCGCTCGACTTTACTCGAGAATTTCCTTGACTGAGAAGCTTGCAAGCACGCCTCGGTGCTTCTTGTACATGCGCTCGTTATTCCAAGCGTGAACGAGGGGCAGAACCTTTTCTACCATGTACAGGCTATACATACGTATATACATGTATATACATGATGCATACAGTACATATGTATCCAGGAGAGAGAAGGGTACCAGAGCTTGCGTAAAAAAAAGGAGAAGAAGCTTGCAAGCGGAGGCGTATCTGACGCCCACGCATCTCGCGGTGTTTTGGCGGGTCCGGGGCGTTACTGGTGCCACGAGGAAAGCCCAATCGGCGCGGGTACCCTCGTTCGAATACCGACCCGGCGCAACGGCTACCACGCCGACGCCCACCATCCGAGCTTTTACTCCTGGGATACAACTCTCTTCGTATGTGTATATACACACAGAAGCCCACCACCCCCCAATACCCCCCACAAACGACGCGCAACTCGCAACGCGCAGGGGAAAAACTCGCTGACCTCAATATATAGCCACTGTACCGAGCTTTCCGAGGAACCCTTGAGAGAGCTTTAGAGGGGTATCTACCTATATTTATGTATTACCTTTACTTTACTTCTACCCTTTCACTGACTTTCTTTGGCTGCCCCCGCTCCCGCTTCCATCCCTTAAAAGAAAATGTGAAAAACAGCGAGACGTATTTGCAGGGTTGGCGAACGAAACGGAAACAGGGTTGGTATTTCCTACTTATAAGGGTGAAAATAATTCGTGGATCTGTTGCATTCTGTTCTGCGAATACATTTAAGTGAACTTTAACATTTTTCTGTTTTTTTTTTGAGGGAAGACAACCTTTGTTGCGCGAAGGGGCGGAAAAAAGGGGTATTTTCCACTTATAAGTGGATTTGTATCGCCAGATCTGTTGTATTCCGTTCTTGGAATATGTTTAGCCGAAGCGTTTGGATTATGGAAGCAGGATATTCGAGACGCGTCAAAACCATTTGGGGTTGGCTTCTCGGGAAATTATCGGTCCAAGTTTGTTTGTCCTCTTCAGTAAGGATGATATATCGGTTGAGACAACAATAATGGAGAAAGGCAGCCTCATTCGTAGCTGTACTTGTACAATGCGGAACACAGGGCATTGCTTCCCTTTCGAACTTCTGTTCCGGAGGTGAGAGTCAGTGAATCGGACAACCTTCTCCACAACTCATGGCTTCTCGCCTTTAGCAGCTATTCTACACTCGAGAAAATTGTGAAACTTTTTAAAAGAAATCCTTTAGATTTTATTTTGAAAAACGATTTTTTTTTTTTAGTAGAAGCTGAAGAAAGTGCTTAAACTATGCTAATTCTTCGAGAAACCCTTGTCGATTGAGAAATAAACAGGAAGCATAAACGACGAAACAATGAACCGAAGAAGTAAAGAGTCACGAAGAGAAGATCTCTGACGGTAAACACACACATTGTTACAACGTCCTACAACGACCATCAGTCATTATTTTCCGCAACATTTACCAAGCACTTCAAACTGTTTCGCACTCAGTTACGTCGACGTTCCCCTTGCTCTTCGCTATGTTTCTAACCTTCCACGTTTCACGGGAAGAGAGAGGAGGTGGGGGAGGGGTGGGGGGAGGTCGCTCCGAGTCTTCTGCGTTGGGCCATACCAAAACTTTCTCAAGTATGTGCCACGTACCATCGGCTCTTCGTCTTTGCTTTTCTCTCTCGATCTTCCTACGGTTCTAGACCTCTCGCCACCCTTCGAGAAAGGAGCCCGTCTTTCTCACCTTTTCCTCCCTCACTCAACTGCCTTCTCGTGAGAAGTCCGAAACTTCGGGCTCTTGCTACATCGTGACGAGCACTCTTTTTTTTCCATGTCTTTCCTTCCTCTTTCTTCGCTACCGAACTAGGAATGAGTTATGAACGAAAGACGAGAGAAAAGACACAAGGGAAACGGCAATTAACCCTTCACTTATGGGGCAACTTTTTATCGTGAGCAAAGATCCTTCCTCAGGATAGAATAACGATGTGGATGTTATCAATTTTTTTTGCAGCGATATCGAAGAAAGTAGACTCCGAAGTATCTAGAAATTTTTTTACAATTTCTTTTACATAGTCTCGTAACATGCGGAACACTTGAAGGGTAGAAGACTGATAGACTTTCCCTGTAAGCCATAGATTACTAATTGTTTTCGATGAAAAAACGTTTTTCTTTTGCTTGCGAAATACAGTTATGCGTACCATCAGCTTAAAATGAAATATTTGGTTCAGATACATCGCTTGAGATCAGAATCATTGATTTGAATGAAGAATGATTCGATACGATTGAACCCATACGATAAACCAAGCAGCCGGACTGGCTGATGCGAGACCGTGAGACATGTGTCGGTTTTCTCGAGAAACGCTGGAGAAATACAGTATTCTACAGAAGCGGGAAGCCAGGGATCGTGGAAAGCGAGAGAGAAGCGTCGAGCCAAGTGTAAGAGAGACGAAGATATGCCCGAGGGGGGAGGGTACGATGGAAGAGCTCTCGTAGCGCGGAGTCACCGGGCCGAGACGGAAGTTTTAATCGAATTTATCGCAATGCTATTCATGAGAGAGCCGTACGTCTTCGCGTCAGGTATACCGGTACCCCAGCCTCTCTCTATCTCCGTCTCTACATCCGCGGAGTAGCAGTAGCAAAAGCAGTAGTAGCAGAATCCAGCAGTGTGCTCCTCGTCGGTGATACTCGTACGAGGAGACTTGGATAGATGCTACTGCCGTTTCTACTGGATATCCCGGTCACACACGAGTTCCTTTTCCAGAGTCTCCGGAGAGTGAGACAGACTCCGTCTGTCCGTTCTCCACATATCTTTGCCATTCCTCTCTCCAACTACGACCTCTTTTACGAAAGATGGGGCAAAACGAGACCGAGGATCGAGAGTAAAATTCCCGAAATGACAAAAAGCTCCGAAAAACTCGTCTCCGAAAAGTCGGCTTTTTGATCAATTTGTGTATCGAGTAACAAGATGAACACGAAAAAGCCGCAAATTTGGAATTTAAAAAAAACCAATTGGATACGGAAAGAGGATATGCCGACAATTTGAAGCAACGGGGACGACGAAAAATTTGCTTATTTGTAAATTTAAACATCGCGAAATATTTCTTTAACTGAAAATTTGCAATTTTTATTTATTTGCCGATGAGGACTTGTGCCGTAATGCCCCGGAGTCCCCCGCTATGTTATAAGTAAAAGTTGTCGTAGCTCCCCGTATGTCGAGTGTCGTCAGAGTAAAGCCAAAAGTGCACAGGGTGCACGGCGTTGACACTCACACACCGGAAGGCTTGCAGCAGCGGTAGACTCGTTCCTCGCGTAAGTTTCTTTGGTAAAAGTTAAGTTGCTATATAGATGGTACGTACATACGTATGGGTTTTCCCAACGTAGTATTTCCGAAGCGAAGAGAGGGAGAGGGGGAGGAAAGGACGAAGGCTAATCGGAATTACAAATACTACCCTTCTACCTGATGCAGCGCGGCTCGATACGACGTGAAGCGTATATACAAGAGCATCTCTCGACTTTCCAGCACGTGACGAGATCGCGAGTGTCCCTCTCACCGCACTCTTCTCTTATTCGTCGTTGGATAATATAATATATATACTAATATATATATCTATAGCGTATGAGAAAACGAGGACGCGCCAGTCACAGACTCTCTCTTCTCTACACCACATCTTCTAATTCAAATTTTCCTCCCTTCGAATTATAATAACGTCGCTGCCAGGAATCTCGAGACTTTCTCGCGGGATATCCCCACAGTTATTTAGTTACTATGAAAGGGGAGGGGGAGAAGATAACGGGGTCTCCGTGGAAGTAGACTCTCGGCATATGGTACGACATATCACCACGAAGTCCACGAAGATCTCGAGATTTTCGATATTACGAGTCCGTTAACGAAGTTAATTAAAAGCGGTATAAAAAATGAAAAAAAAAAGGGTTGAAGAAACAGAATAACCACCGTGGACCACAGAAGCAAATTCCATGCAGAGAATTATATATATATACATTTATACTATAGATAGCAGATGTCGAAGTTGGTGATAAATTCGAAGTCGAGAACTACGCGAACCCTTGGCTAAGGGGTTGCGCCTCAAGAGGGATACGACGAGAGGTCAACGGCTAAGTTGATTCCGGTATCCCAAACCTTCCTAAAGCTTCTCTACGAGATATAGTACATATCCTACCGCTCGAACTTGCGCGATTTATTTGATTATCGGAGACTCGGATGATTAGCAATATTGACAAATTAACTATCCGGACACGAGCGCCGCGGTCTGACCAAAGCGGTCTTCCACTACGGGGGTTTCGTACCGTCGAGTTAACCAAAATGTTGCAGTGACTCTCTTCGATAAATCGTCTATACGTGATAACAATCGAACTTTGATTGTCACCGTTTTCTAATACGAAAATTAATTTATGATAAAAAGTCATTTTTTTTCGTCTTTAATTTTCCGATGAAAATAATTATAAAAAATTATTTTATTTCAATTTTTTTTTTTTGAAATCCTGAGAAAGAAAAATTATTCAGAACTTTTCTAATTATAACACGCGTTTTTTTTTTTTTTTTTAATTCGAAACTTCATCATTACGTCATTCGGCTAAATTTCATTGCGTTTAACGCCCGAAGCCGCGATATCACGTGCGTTACGGCACTTGCTTTGCTCTTTAACGATCGTTTCTACAATAGAGAGAATCGCCAGTATGACGATAATTCCTAGTCAGTCCGTTCGTGGAACGCGCTCGTTAAGGTAGCCACGACGTCGTATGCGCATTAAACGTCGTGTAAACACTATTTACTACTCCCTAAATAAGTTTGTCCGAAAGCGTATATAGCTTTCCGGAACACCCGCACGCACACCCATTCCCAGTTATTAAGGCATTTTCAGTAACGCCGCTGTAGAAACACGTAAATATCATCGTTTCCAAGTCGAAGAATAGTAATCGAGACGCCGATTAAAACGCGATCTTTACACACCGCGATCGCAAAACACACGCCAAACACCCGGCAATAATAGATCGAATTACGATCGTTATAACGCTATTCTCTTAACAATTCGACGTCGTGAAATTTGTACTTTTTATTCGAATCGCCGAATCGAAATGCATTTAACCAACGGAATGAACTTAACGATCCGCGAAACGATCTTACAAGTTAATGTTCGTGTATATGTACGCAGTGTCGCCGCAGCAAGAGAGCGAATGATCATTGAGTACCCAATTTGCGGGTAATAAAAATCAACTCGGAGTCATAAGCATTCTGGAATAACGCCGATAACATCGAATGTTTTCCTTGAAGTGCAAGCGCTGAAGTGCTTTTTTATGTTTATTTCGACCGGTTTTCTTCGATGTAACCCTTTTAGTTCGTTCGAAAAGAAGCTCCGGATGGAGAGTTTGCCGGAACGACTGCGAGTCCAGCTATTCCACTATTCTCCTTGCCGACTCTCTACAAACTGTACGAAAAGCGGTGCAGCAACTGAAGAGATGAAGAGAGGAAGAGCGGTAGTCTCCTTAGGGCACTTGAGGGAAAACGCGCAGCCCTCTTGGCCAGTTCGATCCACGAAACGCATAATCCCTTATTGCGAACCGAGAGGAACCACCGAGGATAGTACGAGTGGATTTCGTAACGACTTCATGATTTGCTTGATTGCAACGGTTACGATAACCGAGAAAGCTACTTCGAGAAGAGAGAGGGAGGAAGATGAGAACCGGAAGTCCTCGAGATTTGGAGTGTACTACGGGATTATACGAAGGACTAATCAGACGTTAGACGGACGAATTGCTGAAGCAACTTCGCTGGAATATATATATAACCTGCCAGTCGTAAAGCCTGGAGGGCTTCCAAATTTGCCTTCGAAACGTCTCATCTTAGGGATGAAAATTGGTTTTCTATTAATTCAACAATTTTTTTTTTTTTTTTTCATTTTTATTCGAAGTAAGTAGAGAAATGAGCGTTTCGATGAGTTTCGTGTTTAGATTTCGATTTTCTGAATCTCTGAGAAAAGCTCGTTTACGCTCTCACGTATACGACATTTAGCGTCGTAGAAGAGCCAAGTAGTAACCTCATACCCTTTAGGATTTTGACGTTCTCCTACACGTCGAGCTCGTTCGCGGCCAGCAGCCACAGTTCGCCTCTGTACCAACCAGATTTACTACACCCGGCCTGTAATTATCATCATAAAGTCGAGTTTACGAGCAGTAAGGGCCCTCGTAAAGGAATGCTTCATTTCGCCTCCCCGGGCTATACGCCGCATACTCTCGTATCCAACTCCTCTCTCACGCTCGCGGATCTCCTCACCTTCTAGAGAATCATGCGCTGGTCAAACCTTAACCCTGCGAAAACGTCTCGTTCTCGTTTTACCTCTTTTTTTTTTCTTTTTTTTTTTCGAACACATCGCGGGAAGTTAAAAGTTGACTGGGGGCTGTCCGGGGATTTTATAACTCAAGGGGTTTCTCGAGATCGCAGGATTCGTTTCGAAGATCATAGCAAATTATTTGAGGGTACGTGAGCGCAATGTTACGCGCGATGTTCAACGCTGTAGTTAATTTTGTCTGACCAAACTGTTGGTAACTACTAGCGGCGGGGATGACGATGATGGAGGAAAAAAACACGAAGGAACGAGAAACTGGGTAACAATTTAAATACAATTTGAATAGTTAACGGGGTGAAAAGTGGGGTAGTAAAACTACAGTAATTAACGTGAGGTTCAACGAGAACTATAAGGCGACTTGTTAAACGCGCGTGGGGAGTCTGGAAACTTATTGTATTGTTGCGCCTATATTTACTCTTCGCAATGGAACGACCGTATTTACACGACAAACACCCGTAAACAAACGGGTGAAAATGTAGACCGATATGGAAAACGAGTTAATTCTTATCGAGTTATGATTCGAAGCTTTTCTACTTACAGCAAGTGGAAACAGACAAAATGGTCAGACATAACGGCGAGCAAATACGTTCTTATGTGATAAATATCGAGTTGTTTCAAACCCCTTATTTCAGATTAATTAATCATATAATTGCACCGAAACTTGGATGAGAAATTCATTTTTATTCGAGAACGAAGAATTTTCAAAAAAAAAATAAAATAAAATAACGACATAAAAAATTGCTTACGTGTGTTTTTTGAGAAAATTGCGTACTTTTCTGAAATAATTCTGAATAATTTGCGTAATTCCATAATTTTCGAAAAAAATCGGAATTCCTCGGAAATTCTCTTCGTGAAAAAGGTTTAGAAAAAATAGAAGAATTGGTGGTTGTAAGATGCGATATTCCGAGATACATTCAGACGTTAAATCAATTAAGAAAATCGAAGAGAATACTTCCAGTGAAAGTTGAAATAATTCTTACGGAGACACTTTCTCTTTTATTCTTCTTCGCTTATACTTTCTCGCGTTCTACGAATTCAACTTTATCGAATTAACGATCGGAGTCTTTGAATCCTCGGTGTCTCTGTTTGGCTTCGGTAAAATGCTCAAACGTCATTATCTTCATTACGAAGATGCGAGAGGAGGTTGGTAGACCGTCGCACGGATTACAATAGCTAATGAACCGAGAATCGTGAACAGCTTTTTCTCCATCAGACTCCTTCGCCTCTTCTCTCCCTTCGTTGACAAATGAAAGAAAAGTAAAAAAAAAAAGAAAAAAAAAAAAAACAAACAACTTTGTATCGCGAATGGCCACTTTCGCTTTTCCGTGGATGACGAGAATAACGACAACGACGATGAGTGGGTAGCGGATGGGCAGACGCGCGCAACGGGGATGCTGCCCAGTTAACTCGAATTTGCAATTTTAATTACGGAAGACTCGAAGGAAAAGAATGAAACTGTGAAAAAGAAAACGAAAGTCTTCTTGCTGTTTCTTCTTCTTCGAAAAAAAAAAAAAAAAATTGGCTTTCCCTTTTATCCGCAACGAAACTCGACGCAATAATCGATTAATGAACTACTCGCATTCGTTTATTAGATGTGTGTCCCATCGTAAACGAGATCTCGTCCAACTATCGTCACCGCCTTAGACTTCCAGCTAATTGTAAGTAGTCGAACCCGAGGGACAATTCGACCTGCCCTCGCGCTCTTGGGGGACCTTTTCAGTGGGTACCGGTGGCCCACTGATGGTTCGCGATGCTTTCTAGCAGAGAATTCGAGTCGTAGAGCTACCGAGCAGACGGTCTAGAAATGGCCTAAAACTCGATTATCTTCTGACGATATCTCGTTGGTTTTTCCCCCGAGAAAGAAAGAAAAAAAAAAAAAGAGAAAGAAAAATAATGTTTCTTCTCCAACGATAGGCTTTTTCTATCTCCGATACTTTTTATTTTCGCCTCATCTCTCAGTTCCTTGCAGACACAGAACTGATGAAAAATATCTCTCAGTGTTCCTTTGACGTCGGAGAATTAAAAAAAAAAAGGCTTTGGACATTAAGGAAACGTGAAAACAAAAGGTATCCATCGGCGGAGTGCTCTCCGCACGACTTTTCTCCGTGCCTTCACAGGAGGTATATATCTCAGTTAATGTATACATAGATCCCGAAAAGTGTTTTAAGTGGCAAGTTTTATATCCCCACCTTTTCGTACATCATATCCTCCTCTCTCGTTTACTTCTCTCCACGCAAAGTGTGTAATATTCTGTCTAAAGTCTGTGCGAAACTTGTCGACTAAAATAACACACACGCGCGTATCGGACTTTGAATAAATAATTATTAAAAAAAATGCAATAAAATGTTATGGCGAGAGTGCGAAGAATTCGTATTTTTCGCAAAGTTTTCGCAACAATCTTGAAAGTATAAGACCACCGAGAGACTATGAGTATTCCCAATCGTAATAAATTATTCTTCTGTTTTCCATTTTCCTTCGGTATATTCCCGGCGGATTGTCCGACAGTGGCCGGCGCCGATCAATCGTCGGTGGAATTTTTTTTTTTTTTTTACGGTAAACATCTATCTATTTTGTTTGTTTGAGGATAAAAATCCGTATTGGTTGAGTTTTTTTTTTTTTTTTTTCAATTTTTCTCGCATGGGAATCAGGAATATTGGGAAGGATAGAGAGAAAAGCCTCTCAGTCACGTTTCTCTGGCGGTGGGGTCACGACGTACGCCACATGACCTGTCACATTACGTAATGTATCGAGTTCTCGGGAGGACCGGAGAGATAGAGAGAGAAAACGGTGAGGTAAAGGGGGATAAAGCCACAGGAATGAAGCAGACGTTGCCTATCGATATGCTAAGAGTCTCGAGGGCTGTGCGCCATTCCTATGGACATTGGCCTGTCGCTCTTTTTCCCTATACCACCACCTACGGGGAATCCTCTTCCATCACCAAGTCTCACTCGCCCACCTATCTGAACGACGGCTTGAATCTACATTGACGTCGAAAACTTTCGAAATGATGGAAACAACGATCTATCGATATATACGGCTTGAGAGGACCCATAGAACGAAATAGAATTAGAATTCCAGCGTCCGTCAACTCCCGCGAAACGTCCAAATAATCAAATTAAACGATCAAATTAGAATCAATATTATTCCGGCATCGCGCCAACGGCAAATTTTGCTGCACTAATCAGGAGAGTTCTAAATGAGCTTTGATGAGATATGTATATCGAAGCCGCAACCCCAACAGTCCGAGTTGCAAAAAATGTCCAACAAGGATTTTTGAAATTATTGCCATTGAAACCCTTACGCTTATCCACTAATTTTCGAAAATGAAGACATCGACATCGATTTTTGGCCATTTTTCGATAGATGTGACGTTATTTTATTATTTTTTAATACGAAATCAATTGCGGAATTACAATTGGTTGGACACGAATTTTCGATTGTTTGATGAAGCGGAATATACCTATACGCTCATCCCTTCGTCTCTTATTCGATTCTCTCCCCATACCAAACATCTGGAAAGTATATGTACCCAGAGAGGTAGAGCTTCGGTCTACTAGTCTACGGCAAGCTTTCCGCGCTATCGGGAATTACTTAAACCAGCTTTACGACTAGCGGAAACTACGTGGGCTAACCAGACCGCGGTGCCTCTCGCCGCTCTGTGTTCGCCTCGCTGAAGGGATTCCGATGCATTACCGTATTAGCCAGCCGCGCTTAGAAAGGGTTGGTGCAAATTCAAAGTAGATTATAGACACGAACGCAAGATTTTAAACCGTGCGGATTGCGCTCGGCGCTCCTCGAATATCAAGTGGTAAAAAAATCTTCGCAACGCCCCCTTCACGGACACAGAGGAAAGAATCTGATGCAATTAACCACATCTCCAGTAAAAAAAATCGTAAATTTCTGATAGTTCGAAACCAATAAGTCACCACCCGTCGAATAATAGGAGAATTATTTTTATGGTCATAAATGTGTTAAAAATTCTGATAATATCGAGCATTTTTCATGATGGGTGGCGCCACAGTCGAATTTTACTAAGAGACATCGTAATTTCTAGTAGATCCTTCTCTCCGTGTATATATTTACGTCACTTCGCCGAATTATCAAGCCATTAATTTTTTCAATTTTTTAACGACTTTTTTTCGTCATCGTTAATTATTCGTCAATTTTTGTAATATCATTTTTGCAAAAACTCGATCGCCGGCACCGCGGAAAACAATACTCAGAAGAGCGTTCTAACGGCTTCGTTTTTCCATCGCGCCCTTCAAATAACCCTACGAAAACGGCTCGAGCATCAAGTTCAATATCACTTAGCTTTACTGCTGGTAATTATCATTTTACGATCGGTCTGCCCTCCCACCCTGAACCGAATGTATTCTTACGGCTTTATTACACAACCGAGAGTAGACGCTTCGAGATATCCCAAAAGCCACGAGGGTTTCAACACCTTGGCAAGCGATAACGACCACTCAGTTCGAAAAAAAAAAAAACGAAAAGAAAAACATAAATTACCGAAAGTTCGAAGGGGAAGTAAATCAAAAAAGTGTACGACCGCAACAATTTGCAAAAATTTTACAAACAAATTAAAAAAAAATGGAAAAAAAAGACAAAAATTGAAAAAATTGATCCTAAAATTGATTGATTGATTGATTCTCAAATTGATTAAGAAATTTTACATTTTTTTTTTTACCGAAAGTTCGAAGGGAAAGTAAAACAAAAAAATGTACTACAGCGACAATTTGCAAAAAATTTACAAAGCTATAGGTTTGCTGAGAAAAAAAAACGATCTCCAGGGGTTTGAAGAAACGGCGCATATATATTTTTTTCTGGAGCGTTCCGATGTAATATATTTATGTATATATAATGGAAAATTTAGGGTCTGTCGCGAACGATAAATTCGCAGCTGTCCACTTGAATATTTTCCGTGTTTTAGGCAGTCAGGGATCCGAGGCTATCTTGACCGATATCCTATCCCCCTTTTTTCTCCGGTGTCTCGAACACGAGAGTCCTTTTCCGCTGGACAAGCCGGGAAATCCCTCGCAGATATATATGTATATATATTATCCCCTTGGACCTTGCATATTCACAAATCATTCTCGGCCCTTACGCGCTTACCGGTCTCCCTTTTCCCACGGGATTATTTCGCCTTCGCGTCTCTTTCGACTCCGACTGACAAAACAGCCTCGTGAAACCAACGATTCTGCGTTCTATCGATATGACTATACCGATCTTATTTATCACCATGAGAAATATGTTCATACAATTTTTATGGAAAATATCGTGGGTATCCTTCGTATGAATGACTGAGTTTTCGTTAAAAATCGAAAAATTAAAAAAAAACAATCGATTTTTTAACGATTTTTTTTCGCTGTTATCAAGAAACTAACTTTTTAAGGCTCTTCCGCAATTTTTTACATGATGTAGCCATTTTTTTAAAATTTAATTTGAACATTTTTACTCTCGATTTGTAGAGAATCGTAAACTGTAAAACATCGCGCAGAATGATACTCCGAAAGATGTTAATAATACTCGATCTCTGTTGCAGAGAAAGACCGATTTTTCCGGCACCTGCATCGAAAATATCGATTTTTTAAATCCTGAATGGTGCTTTTCACACATCGCTCTATGCCAACTATGCTAAACGGTTTAACTTCGGAAAAAATGATTACCAATTTTCCAAAAACCGTATTTATTCTGTTGCAAAATCTGAGATTTTCAGTCGCAAATCTCGAAAACGCCAAACTATCATATGCCCTTAAACGTACGAAAGAAAAAAATCATATAATTAAGGAAGTCCCCTCCGCACGACGGCGGAATTTCGGCACTCGATTATCGATCTTTCGACAAGAAGGGGAATGTGTAAGTAAGAACCGCGCACGCCTTTCACGTGGAATCAAACGCAAATCGCTCTTCGTCACCGTCCAAACTTTTCGGCCATCGGTCTATGCCGCGTGGTTGATGGCTGCCTTGCGGCGACACATGTGTCAGCCAGCTTGCGATCTTTGCCGATAGAATAGCGAGAAAGGGGGGGGGGGGGGGGGGGGTAGGAGAGAGAGGGGTGGATGATGGTGCCTCTCAGCGCTCGTCTCGCATCCAAGATGAGACCCTCTGTTCTCCTCTCTCTCTTGTAGTAAGCGAATAAAAAAATTATTTAGCTAACAGCTGTGCTTCTTAAAAAAAAATCCATCAAGTTCGGCGATATGAAAAATCGTATTTATCTCTCTTCAGGAAAGAAGCGCTCATACGCCATCCCCGAAGCAGTCCCCTTACCCAGTTATTTCGGGAATGTATTTTCTGTTATATGTGCATATATGTTGAGGGCGCTGAGAAAACAGGTAACGCGGAGCCCGCGCACCACCGCCGGAAGGTAATTAGCTATCGAGTTACCTTCAACCTCGTGCCCGGTTGGCTGGATGCCTGCCTACCAACCTGACTGCTTGCCTGCCTGCTTTGGATCCGCTTTCAGACATGCAATTATGTCTGATGGAAATGGAAGGCCCGCTACTGGCTCTCTTCCTTCTCATTCCTCTCATCCTACTTCTTCGTTCGTTCGTTCTTCTTCTTCTTCTTCTTCACTTCACTCTCACGTGCTCTACGTGTATGCAGAACGGTACGAGGGGCAGGGGGAGGGGGAGGAAGGCGAAGGCATGTGTCTACGTCGGAACAAACTCCTGCATATTTCTCTTAACTCGTTCCGAAGCCCAGTTTTCATATCTATATCATATCATACTCTCTTCCGTACATTTCACTTTGTAAAGGTATATACTTCTGTAGACTTCTGTCTCACGGGTAATATTAGACTGTCCTCGACGGTACGGTAGTCGACAACGTACGACTCGGTATATCTCTGCACTCACGTGAAATTCGATGATATTTCATATCGTAGAAACGAAAATATGAATAGGAGAATATAAAGTATTAATGTGACGGTAAAATGGATTTTGGTGCCTCGTATACATACAACATAACCGGCGATCGGTATATCTTAAATTACTTTTTAAACGAATGTATTCTTGGAATTTTTTTTTTTTTTTAATATCTACAATTTCAGTGCTATAAAATATTGAGAAATGTAAAAAAAAACATCGCAATCACTCATATTTCGTAATAATATTCTCTTATCATTCGCCATTTTTTTTTTTTTTGCAAATACGATATGCGGAAAATTTACCGAAAACTCGAAAAAAAAAAATTAGGAAAAAATGATAATATGAATTTGGGATGAAAAGATTTCCGTTTCTACAACGATAAGTTCTGTAATGATGTACGAGACGTCAGAAATATGTTTTTGAATGAGATGAAAAAGCGATTTAAAGTGCTCGGCACTGATAATGAAAGAATAAAAAAACAATCGTGTACCCTGTTTAGTCAAGCGCACCCTATCGGGGAGTCGCAACGATGAAATCTACCCTTGGGAGACGGGGAGCGAGATCCACCCCTCGGGGTGGACAATATTCTCGTCGTAATCTCCACGGAGAGTCCTCTCGACAGTTAAATACGTTATACAAGAGAAATTCCGGGGGTTGATGCCTTTCTTTTGTCTTTGGGCACCTCGACGTGCGGCGCGTCCTCTAGCATGCGGCATACTAGTTGCGAACAATTTATAGCTCGGGAAAAACGCGAAAAAACAAAACGGAAAGGGGGTTGAGAAAGAAATACAAGTGCTTTGAAAGAGAAAAGAATAAGGGAGGGTATTCTTCTCCTTACTGCAGATCGGTCCATCGCGTCTTCCTCCTTTTTTCGAGGTTCTAATCCCCCAATGTTGCGATTCCGAGGGACCCCCTCAGTCATTGGTGTCCGCTGGTACGGGCAAAAAATAAGAGGGTTGGGACCGCGACCCCTTGCCGAGCGGGCGGAGGTCGAAGGGTCAAACTTCTTGTAAACCATAAAGAGGATTCCCAGTCATTAGATCGTTTTGCCAGAGGCAACTCAGTATCCACCGACGCTTTTTCGCCCGGCATCGGTTTCACCGACTCTACACCCCTCCCTACTGACCTCTGCAGAGCTTTTTGTCTTTTCTTTTCACTACCCTCGGAGCCACTGAGAAATCGTCAGCTCCGGACTCTCAACAGCTACTCTCTTTGCCTTTAAGAGGATTATTATTTCGTCGTTGTCGTTGGAGAATGGAACAAAATACTGTGAACCAGTGGATACATTTTCTCGCGAAGCTTTTGAAAGCTCGGCAGTCACCAACCGCAACGCCGGAGTGGAAATAAGGGAGAGAATTAGTCGAGGTGGGTAGAGACCAACGAGAGACCAGAGAATCGTCAAAAGTTTTCCATCCTCCAGATGACGCTTGGGCAACGGTCTGCCGAGTTTTTGATAGCTCCGCGATGGAAAATTAAGCTTCGACAATAATATTTTCTATAGAAATTATACCTCCAGCTGTTTTGTTTTTCATGCGAAAGAAGAAATGAGGAAAATTGTTTTGAAATAAAGTTCTAAATCATTGCGAGCGCAGAATTTCGGTTATTAAATTAACTAATCCCGACGGTTGTTGGAGGAAAGATGGTTGTTGCGGAACTACCGCGGGGCGCCTTTTAATCGAACCGGTTAATGCGCCCTAACATTCTTACTGCGAAACCGCCCTGTGGTTGGACGCGACTCCGGGAAAAGTATTAATTAAGATCATTGAGTACGAACCCCGCTACGTTACCGCGTCGATTAACCCTCACAGATATTCTTCGCGACTAATAAAAAGCTGCTGCGAAAAAAAAAAAAAAAAATTGAAAAAAAAAATGTTTACGAAACTTTTAGAAGATAACGTAAGAATTGCAAGATTTTTTTTTTCTTTACGCTGTTCATTTTGCCAGAGATTTGCGAAAAACTTTACTAAATCCGGATTTGAGGTATCAGGTAGTTCTCTGATAGATCGGAAAGACGAAATCCGTGAAATCCCGAGGAGCGAAAGAGAGCTCTGCGACTAACGTGGAAAGCGAATCGTGATTTCGTACTATGCACACCACCATAGATCACCGGAGCGCCCGAGCTCTCTGGGTGCTGCTGTGCTGGTTTCGGCACAACTCTCTCTCTCTCTCTTCGTACTCCGGAGCAATTGAGTTAGGAAGGAAGGAACCAGTTCGGCAAACACTTCTCTTTCCTCTCTTCTTTTATACCGGTTGGACGAAATTTATGGGCTTAAAAAAAAAAGAAAAAAAAAAAGGCGTCCGCGAGGGGTCTCTCCCACTTTATCTGTAATGTACTGATCTTTCCTTCGTCGAGGCTATGCCGAGAGTCGAGAGACCCTCTACGAACTGTCCAAGCAGATCCGCACGGGGGCTTCCTGCAATCTGGATAGAGAAGAAGCCACACCCCTCCAAGGAAAACGCTGCAAACCCCCCTATGGACGGACGGCTATTTCTTTCTCTCTTTTCTTGGTCCACACGACCACCAGGGTCCATGATTTATATCGATGCGAGACGAAGTGAGAGATCGCGTTGTTATATATACAAACGTGTATTCGTATAAATCCGCTCTTCACACCAACGCGGATCGGCCCTTCTTGCCTTACAAGGCGCACATCCAGATATATCTGTCCTTCGGGGACTTAGTTTTCCAAAGCTGGCTAACAGTGAGTCTTTACAGTATTCTGATAAGGAATACTCCTTCTCCGCCTGTTTTTCTACAATTCGATTCGGACTCGAAGATCGAGAAAACTTTAGTTCGGAGCTTCGAGACCGCCACCCTTATGGCACGATATTTAGTATCGGATATTAAGTTTCGAGTGAAAACAGCGAAATTCTTCCCAAAATACGAAAAAAAAAAAATAGTTGTTCGTAATTTCGAAATTTTTTTTATCGTCTATTTTTTTTCGTGGCCGCTTAAATATACATCATTCCGTTTACAAATTGAATAAAATTGGAAAAAAAAATTCATCGTCTTTATGCAACAATAGTTTTTGTTGTTTAAACGCCGATTGCAAGCTGTTTCCCAACACACCGTGTACTTTACACACTGTGCGCACCCTTCAATTAGAGAAGCCCCTATGTTCTCGATAGAAGGCAGAGGAATGTGATCGGGGGTGACAGCCAGCGACCCGGTTTCTGCCCACATATCCACAGAAATCACCCACATGCATCCCCCAAGCATCATGACTGAAGGAGAGTCTCTCTCGCCCGCACGCGAGTATTTGCCTAAGTGATTGCTGCCGCTCGCCTTGGAGACTATTGCGGCTACATATACATATAGCCATAATACGTATGGAGGGGTTGTTCACGATTTCTCGTCCGAGTTGCGAGCGGTTTTCTCGCTCTCGCGTGGCAGCTATGCCAAAAGAATGAAAAACTGGAGATATCCATCCTCCGTCTATAGCTCACATTGCGTTTCGAATAACTTTGTACTATCGCGCGGGAGTTCCAATGAATCCGAAGCGGATGCCTTTGCTAAACTTTCGACTCCGAAGGAATACCTGCCTTTTTCATTTTCCCATTTTTTCATTCCTTTTCTTTTTTTTTTTTTCTTTTTCTTTTGTTTTCCTCGATTTGAAGAAAGGTGAGGGGTGAAATCCCAGAAACACAGGGCTTGGAAAACAACATTACTCACAGATTCAACGATTCTCTTCGTATTGACTCCCATTATTTATTCGTAATGATGAATTTATATTCAAACGCGAAAGGGAAGATACCTTATTGCTGTCTACATTGCTGCTCGTACGAGGTCCCTCGCTTCCGGTGTCGCCGGTATATCGTTTCACCGGAAGCCAAAGCTACGAAAGACGCTTTAAAAAAGTTTCTCAGACGGTCGGGGAATCTTCGCGTGTGGTTTTTATTCTCATTTGATACAAACGTAAATCACAATCTCCGGACTAACCTCAAAAAAATTTGTCCGTTTTTTTTTATATTGGTTCCAAAAAAAAGACATTGATAGAGTTCTTCAATGGAACTTACCGATTTTCCGTCGAGAACGTGTGGTCTTTCATTTTCCGCAGCGGAATTACGCGATTGAAAGGGTTGCCGCGATCAGTGCTAATGGAAGTCCCTCGAGACTTCTTGCATCAAAGGCAAGATTCCCACTCGTATCTCTGGATTTGCTATGTAAGATGTAAGGATCTCGCGAGCCCTACGCGCAACACGCGAAAGGGGATATTTTCTTCGAAACCTCTATTTCCCACCCTACCTCTGTGGTCCACGCCAAAGTCTCGCGGTTTAACCGTAAACTTCGTAACTCTCGCGCGAGCCTCTTCCTTCGAAGACGCTGGTCGCTACTTAAACTTGACCTGCGGAACCCCTCGGTCCTTATCGTGTGCGGATAGAGAGGAAGATTCTCGGTTTACCTGGTCCTCTTCATCTCGAAGATTCGCTGATACGGAGGAAGCGCCAACAACCGGCCAGGGGCTCCGTCGGACGGTCCAAAGTCCTGACGGTGCGCGGGAGCCGGCGTCCCGCAAGATTCCTTTGACGAAATCTCGTGGGCAGTTGGCGAATTCCAAGGCGCTGTGGGCGCGCCGTTCTCAACCTATTTCCTTCCCCACTGCTACTTCTTATACTTCAAAATCTCTCACCCATACAGATAGAGTGTATAAGAGACTACGCGAGAGGGAGCGCGAGGTACGGAGAGATAAACTACGACGCCAAAGCTCCAAGTTATTCTGTAGAAAGGGAACCGAGACTATTGGCGCAAACCGTTAGTGCAGAGCCAAGATTTCTGAGTCTCAGCTCAGAAGTTTCCTGCTGATGGCCGCAGCATCCCATACCCATTACTATACTACCGCAGTATCCTTTACCGAACGAAGAACCTCAGCCTCTTTTTCTTCTTCCTCTTCTTCGCGAGGGTTCGGAAGGGAGAGAAATATGCAGGAACCACAAACGAGCTGAAGATCGACGGGACAGTTGCGAGGATGGAATACCAGTGCGGAAAAATCAATTTTGTCCTACCGAAACGCGAAGAGTCATCAAATTCTCGATCTCTCGAGAAAGGGACGAGATTTGATTTATTTGAACGAAGATCCTCGAAGAATTTTGAACGAATACATCAACGATGATGACGGGAAATCGTTTGTAAATTATCTGCTACAAACGCAAAAGTAAGGAAGTTCGCGAGAATCTGCAGCGGTGTTGGAAACTGCTACTTAAAATCAAGTTAATCATTTTTCTCGGTGTAAGTTTTGTAATTTTTTTTTATCCGTATTTTTTAACCGGTTTGTCATCCGGTCGTTTACCGCCGTATTAAAATCGTTTTCCCAAATCCAACGAGAAAGCATATCACAAGGGACAAGACTCACGAGGGATCTTTGGCGCATCTGCTGTGGGGAGGTACAGTACACGATAGGGTAGCCGATTACTTATGCGAGCCGCGGCCTCCCCTTAACAGAAGCTTCGCGTCTCGGCCAGCGTGGCGAGAACTCGTGGTTACCGTATACAGTGCAGAAGAGAAAGGGAGACGGAAAGGGTGAAAACGGGAGGGCCGGTGTGGTAGGGGGTTGAGAACGCCAAGTTAACGCGAACATATAAATTAGCGGACATCTTAGCAGGCCGCTTGCAACTTAGTCACGTAGCGGGTTTAAACTTGACAAGAGAGGATTCCTCCGCCTCTTGCTGTAGAGGTCCCGAAGAAGAGAACGGGAGAAGAGTAGAGAAGACAGACACGATCACCGTCACCTGCTATGTACGGACAACAACCTTCCCGAAACTTCGTAAAATCGAACTTCCAGAAGACTGCATACATTTTTTCTCCCATCCCTTTGTCATCGAAAACTTAGCGTAAAATTCATATTTTTTAGCTTTTTTAGGGTAAAATTAATACGATAGAATGTCAATGAGATATTTGACGCGATGTAATAATTTTTTTAGCCATAATTTACATTTACATTCATTTAATTTAATAGCAAATGACTACGCGGCGATTGCTCCGATTTCGCACCGGACCTACGCATCTACTGTATGGTTTCACAGCGGCCATTGATTTAAGCGATCAAACTTGTATGATAGTAATCAAAAAACGACGCCCCAAGACTCAAAGTACAGTATATCTTGTTAGGTCGGCAGAAATCGCGAGACGATCTCAAGCTATTCGAGATTCTCTCGATACCCATAGGGTATATCCCACCGACGATACAAGGGAGACTCGAACTTTCGATTTATGGGTCGAGATTCCCGAAGGACTGTGCAGCGAGAGGACACAAGTGTGAGGTGAAGGGAAAAGCGGCCTAAGTCTCCTACCCGGCTACCGGCTGCGATCCCGGACTGTCCTCGAACCCCCAGGGCCCCAACTCTCCTTGCGGTCAGAGTGACAGGGTCGCCGATTAGGTACACAATATTCCGCGTCCGAAACAGCATCTGCGTCGTTCGTTGATCAGAGAGAACCGTTTTCGCGAGGTGGGGGTCGGATACGGTGGAATCTTGAATTACGTTTTCCTCGAGCGCAATGTCGAACGGGAGAGTTGGGAATTGAAGGACGTAAGATGAATTCGTAGCCACGGAAACTGTGAAAACTTTCGTATACGACGATATTCCAAACTTCGGGGCAAAAGAGCAGTCCGAACATGTTTTGTCTTGTTCTTGAAAGCTTTTTCCACCATTTTGGGTTCAAATTTGATTTTTTTACGTACAGAAACGCAAGAGATTAGTGAGTAGATGAAGTGCTCTTAGGAATAGAAGTTCTCTCACCGTCCTCTTTGACTCCGTGAGTCTTCTTCTAAGGTCTCACATACACAACCACATGCATACGCGTCGCCCTCTTGTCGTTTGATGCCCGAAAAGCCAACGCCATCATGGTAATTGCATGGTGGCGCACCAGTGATTAATGCCGCTTGTTATTAGGATAAGACGCGAGGACGTTCTCAAGATCTGCCGTAGGGGGCGCGTCAAAGGGTTGCGTCCTTCTTCATCTCTACTCACAAGTTCCCCATAACCAACCCCTATCGACTCTGCTTCCGCGAGAGTTGAACTACTAGTCTGAGTGACGCTTCACGCTTTTCTAGCTGACGGAATGCGGAATAAAAAAAAATTCAGCAAGTCATATTCTCATCCCTTGCGCATCCCTCCGGGATGAACGGTGAAGCGACACGAGTCAAGAAGCAAGCTGAAGAGAACCGTGTACGCCACTGAAATACCGAGACGAACGAAGCTTCGCTGAGAATCACCCCTACAATGTTTTCTTATAATTAATGAGACTCCCCGTAGGTTTGGTGGTGTTGGCTCCTGAATGGACCGAGGTCCACAGCCTCGAGGAACGAAAGGGTTGGACCTCTAAGAACCTACCCCTCCACCTCCACCAACACCAACGGGCTCTTCTAAACTACGCCGGGCTGCAGCAAGCATCTCTGGAATGTCTTCTCAACGTATGCCGGAGCTTATTGGCGACATTTATCATCCAGTGGAGCGAATAAGATGCGAAATCTTGAGATTCGAAAGTTGTTTCGATTATTAAACGAAAAAATTCCTCTATCGAAATACGGCGTTAAAAATGTAAAAAAAAACTATACTAGAGACAGAAATAGGGGTGAAAATTATTGGAGGGCGAAAAAAAAAAGTTAAAAAAATGCCATAATTCCATAAAAATATCTCGTATCAACATATGATCACGATTTTTTTATGATTATGATTTTATGAACTTTTTCTTTGACAGCAGGAAATTTTTCATTTGTATCAGTAACCGACGAAGATTATTTGGAAAAATGAGTAATTTTCGTTATATTCGATTTTTATATCATTATTATTGTAACATTTTTTCGTTTTTTGTAAATTCCGCATCGTTCGCTGCTCGAGAGAGCGAGGTACCGCCGTGAGGACTGCACCGGTATCAGAAGCATCTAGCAGCTTCCTGTGGCACCCCCGTGGTCGGGTTCTCTCCTCTTTCCGCGAAACTCCATAGCACGGAGCGCGCGCGCGGTCGGATTTAATTATGTCTGGAATTCGGCGCTAATTAAGTTTGATCGAACGAATCCACCGCGGGTTTGTTACCGAGTTCGGTCCAATGCTCGCGAAACACGGCATATTCGTTGGTTATTTACTATAGTCCACTATAATACTATAGTACACTGCAGAGACGAGGTACGGTGAGGCAAAGGGGAGGCAAAGGGTAGGGAGGGGGAGGGAGGGGGAGGCCGAGGAAGAAGAGTTGCAGACCGCGCGCATAATGTAAATTAAATTACCCGCGGCGCCCATCGGCCAACCCTAATTGAACGGACCGAGAGAACCACGGAAAATAACCCTCTCAACGCTGCCCAATCTTTTTTCTCTTCGACTCAATTGTTTTTTTATAATTCTTCTCTCGCTATGTCCACAGTGAGAAATGAGTAATTGGGGGAACAACAATAGACTTATGACAACAATTATTGTTGTCCCAACAGCCATTTTTCTTTGCGATCGTATTTTTCGTTTTGCTCATTACGCAATATGCAATTGTTGTTTTCACGATAATTGCTATATTCCGCAACGAATGGCAAAAAAAATGTGTTTTAATTATTAATATTAATTTATGAAAATTCAAAGGCCTTTTTGGGTTAAATGAATTGAAAAAAAAATGTCAGCCACTATTGACTCGTTTATATAATATTTATAGAAGACGAAGAGAATTGGGGTTAAGAGAATGAAAACTTTGATGTTAAACAATTTATTTAAAAAATTCGAGTTATCAACGATTTTATTTAAAATTTCTAAGACGTCAAGAAAATCGAGGCTACGCCAATGACATTCTCAGAGGGCGGTCGACGCAGGTCGGCCTGCTTATTGTAATTATCCCTTCGAAGGAGCAGCAGCAGCAGCAGTAGCAGCGGAACCCTTCTCTGTCCAAGCGTTCGCCAACCCCTTTTGCACACGCTCGAGGCTCGATTGTTCTTGTTCGCATGCTGGACGAAGAGGAACAGAAGGTCGCTGCGGAGCATGTCTTACATACACCAGCAGCGCCATCCATGAAATTAAGCGTACCAGCAGAAACCACCGTGTCCCAAAGAACACCCCTTCTTGTCCCCTCACCCCACCAAAAGATAAAGCCGGTCTGCTTCCGTCAAATTTCACGGAAACTAAGCGACGAGCTACGTCTACGATGCCTTTAACATCTCAAAGATTACGTTCTTTCGTCTTTCCCGTTTTCCCGAAAATTCAAATTTTTTAATCATTATTTTTCTATTTTTTTTTACTCAAATCGCAATTCCGAATCCTGAGTATCGAGAAAGAGAAAAAAATTTCAAACAAATTGATATTTTAATATGCCAAAAAAAATACGAGAATTTTTTTTATTTGAAGAAATCGGACTACGCAAGCGCCCACAGTGTTTGTCCGTGACTACGAAAAGTAGAATTTTCAGGGGTTCCCTCAGGTTAGCCGTTCGTGGACCCACGACTCTCTCGATGTTTGACTTCTCCTCGTCACTGTGGTGGATACATATTTCAATCGTACCCGTAGAGGTCTCGAGGGTTCGCCGAAGACGAGAACGTAGCGAACGGCGATATATGTATAGAGTAAAGGGGGTGTTTGCTATCGCGGTGACCAGAATTTAATATTCATCCAATCAGAGTAAGAAGGGGTAGACGCACTGAGCTAAGGGACCCCTAGGAGCACCCTGCAGCACCAGTTTTCTTTTCCTTATAGTAACTTTGCTCTCGCTACCGCAGAATATGGAAAAATTGTAAAAAAAAAAATGTAAAATTTAAAATAACTTTCGACTCAAATTATTTTTTTTAACGGTGCAATATTTAAAAAAAAAATTTTACACAAATTTTTAAGGTTCGAAGATTTTTCGCATATGGATAAATGGCACAAAATTGATTTAAATAATTTTCTTTTTTCGGTCTGTGATCGCGAAATACAAACGTAGGTTAGCAACGTTCGTTTTTCACCCGAAACTGAAACTTGCGCACTTACGTACGGTGCATACAGGAGGTATGCACGAGCTCATGCCGGTCGCGCGATAAAACATCGGCGAATTCGCACGATTGAATTACAGTTTAATTAACTCGCGGGCAATTAAGCCCACCCTCACGGGTTCTGTAATACGCGTATGGCGTATGTATGTACACACGAACATATATACATATATATATATATGTCTAACGTACACCATCAACACACTAGCACCCCCCACCCTTTCTCGAACCACCCTCTTACGAATAATACCACGGCGAAGCGCGATCTACGCTCGACCGAAGCCAAAACTCGACGTCCGCCTCGCCACCCCCTCCCCCCCTCCTCCTCCCTCTTCCCCGCTACTTTTCTACCGCTCATATCGAATAATGCATCCGCGCTGCTTCGAGCGTATTCCACCGTCGGACTAGTCTCGAAACGGGTGGAGTAAAGGGGTAAGTTTAGACCGTTGAGCGCGATCTCATCGAAAAGTTTCCCGGCTCATTCTATTCCGCTCGCTCACTCGTTCCCTCTCTTTCTCTCTACCACAGAGTAGTACACGCTCGATTAAGCGTGTAGCGATTCTCTCGACTGTTAAGCCAAAACTCACTACTCCGCTACTCATTTTGTTCCCGGCCCTTCAACCCTTTCGCTGCTTTTTTTTTTTTTATCTCATCGATTATTCGCCGGCTATCGCGATGCCTCGGGAGCCAATACTTCCGTGTGCCGTTATAGACAGAGGAGTTTCGCGAAGTTTGAACATTCTTTGACGCAGAGCAACGGTTTACGATGGACTACGTCGAGCGTTACGATAGTTTGCGTTACATCTTGCGAACGAGAACCAACCGGGAGCTTAAGCTCGATCCTTGTTAAAGGGCCTAGCGACGATTTTAACGACGAGAGTGATGAATAATTACTTGGTGGATGATGGCGAGATACTCGAGCGGAGTGCCTCGTTTAACGGTCTAAAACGCTACCAAAGGGCTTAGGAGAGGTACGCGTACACGCGTGCGATAGAGTTATATTTATGAGCTTTACGAAGGTTTATTACACGTCGAATTTGTACGCCGAGGGCTCGAGGGCGAGGGATGCTGGTTGATAGTTGCAGAGAAACAGCGGCTTCTTGACTGCCGCTGGATCGCTGGATGCAACAGGACGATCACAATTTTTCAAATTGCAATGTTTTTTGTATTAATTTTATATTTTTTTTAAATATCTTTTTCTCTCTCAGTGGTCCATAGAAACTCATAAAAACACACGTTGAAAAAAGTATCTCATTGTAGAGATGAAGCGCTTCGGGAAGAAAGGATTTTTTTAAGTAATTATAGTATTCGCTGATCAGACATCGCTGGATAAATTAATATTTATAAAATAACAAAGTAACGAGGCAATGATTACAAGTTCATCGTCGATAAACTCTTCGATGGATTATTTCCATAAAAGCAAAAAAGAAATCATCAATATTCATCAATATGTAAAATTAATCGAAAGTCGAGAATAAGGACTTTCCATCAAAGCCGGTGATGTACAGAGTTCGCTTCATTAAATTTACCTATTTTACTATCCGCTTCTCGTGCATTTCTTAATTACTGTATTAAGCAGCAATAATTCATGAACCCGGTACCGGTAGGTACGGATTTGCTCGCGTATATATAAGAGCCGAATGAGAGCGATAGAGAGAGTTTGAGATATACACTTCTTCTCCTCCAAGCCTTGTATAACTCCTTTCTCTCGTGCCTCGCGTTAAGTCTCGTAAGCACGGCCTCGAAAATTCATAATTAAACGTTGCGGTGGGCGCGTTGGAGCTGATTACATCGAGCGAGAAGTTTTCCACGAGATATGATCGAAGGCGAGCGAAGGTAGTTGAAGTAGAGGTGAATGAGATGCAGGAAGAAGAATAACCTCTTTCTATTCATAATAAACATAATTTGCGGAAGAATAGGCAACACAGACCTTTCTCGATCTTTTCCATTCAACCCTCAAAATAACCCTCAAACGGTCCAAATTGCAAAAAAAATAGCCATTACCCAAAATCTGAACAAATTCACGGGAAGACCTCAAAAGGTGCAGTTTGTTCGCAAAAAAATTCGATCCCTACTTAATTTATCTATAATCAATATTTGTTGACGTGTTTATAGTGAAATCAATAAATCAGGAGCCAAGTGACGCGTTCATTAAGATGCCTTACCGATCTAATTAATATTGCAAGGACTACAGACGCTAAAAGTAAACTTCCAGCTTCGCCAGACCGATAGATTGTCTTCTACGCCTCACAAAATCTATTTTATTCTTTGATTAATCATTAGTTCATATCTTTGCGATTTCCTACTTTTGTTTGTTGCATACTTTTCCATCGTAACATCGCCATTGGCCTGCAAGTTTTGAAGCGATGCGAATAGAGCGAAGCGGTTCGTTTCCGACTGGTTTCTCCAGAGTGTCGAAGGCCGAGCGCGCTACTCGTCGCCGTTGTCGGCGTCGTCGTCGTGCGACAAATAGAAGCTTTGTGCCAACGACAATGGGGAGTTTATTTCCGGGCCGGCTGGGGCTACAATGTAGGCACTATACTGTAATTAAATTCTCAAACCCAAGGATTCGGAGGTTAGTCGCGGAGAATGGCAGGAGGAGAGTGGAAGGTAGCGGTAGTGGATGCTGAAGAGCAAGAGAGCAAGGCAACTCCAAGGGTTGAACCTTGGCATATTGCATACTGACCGGTCCGCAACGCTTCGGGCTTCTCAGACGGCCATATTGTCCACCGTATGTTCCTTCCTTCCTTCCTTCCTACCTTCCCACCTTCCTACCTTCCTACCAAGGGCCTGTGGCAAAGATTAAACGAATTCCTCAAGTGTCCTTGCCTCCCTAAGACCTGCCTACACCTCCCCTCTGGCTGCCCAATACCTTTACTCTTCCCTAAACTCTCGTAAGAAGGTCTTTGCTTCAAGCATTACATCGTAACGCCTTCGATTCCGATGCAAGGGTTTTCTCAAACTTCCGAAGAGCTTCTTACCCTCCGATTTTAACCCCTTAACAGTCAATAACAGTGCCGCATTCCCTAAGAGTTGTACGATGGCTGCTCTAGATACGTTTTTTTGACGTGTTATTAGATGGCGAACTTTTGACACCATGTAAAGACCGGCCAACGACGTTGGATGATTGGTGATTCTTGATGACGTTGGTCCAAAAATGAATGATAGAAAATATGGTAACCCAAGGATACGAATCCGAATTCTGCTGAATTGGAAGTTTCGGGCATTTTATTGAAAAGAGAACTAATGTTTGCATCAAGAAATGATGCATTAACACACGAAAACTTGATGGATAAGGCGAAGAAAGCCTTTTCTACCCTTTCGCTGTAATCGCAGAGGTATCTCTTATCGTTACCTTCTGCTCGATGTTAATCCGCACGTCGACGAAGGTAAATAATACGTGTTCATCGTCGGGCGTACCGCATTATACCGCGCGAAATATTCTGCGTCGGGCCGACGTTTTTGAAGGAATATCAAGTACGGAAAGGTTATATAGCTACGTGGTTAGAGAACGACGAAAACGTCGTCGAGTGTAAGAAAGTAGTGTGTGAGTGAGTTACATAGCGCGCAGGGGGTCTCAAGGAGCTAAAACGAAAGTTGGAGAGCGCGGAGGCTTGCCGCAGCAAATCCGGCTTGATTAAAACACTGTAGGATGAATATACACCCCCTCACCCGAACCTCTGTATATTCTCCTTCTTCAACCCCTTTTCTTCTCGCTCGCTCGGCGTCCCTCTTATTTCACTTCCTCTTTCGCCAGAGGTAGAGGTATCCGTAGGTACACCGACAAAAAGCCCGAAGAGGAACGGAGTTAAACTCCGTTCTCTCTTTTGCCCTTCGCACAACCACAACGCGCGCGTCGCTCTCCTAGGTATAATCTTAATGCAGTCTTATGCGAAGCGTAACGCGACGACTATACCGAGTAAAAGAGAGACGAAAGATACGAGAAGCTATATTTCATTATAACCCCGCAGCCCTTCCGGTCTCGCCGAGCTCCGGGAAACCCTTTCCGTTTCCAACCCGCTTTCTCTTATACCCTCCGCTCCCCCTACCCCGCCAAATCGTACTCCATATATATGTATACGCGTGTATGTAGCTTTTGTGCGGATATCGAGGGGACTTGAAAATATCGAGGGACGAAGGGGAAAACGCAACGAGAGGAAGACGACGAAACCAAGGCGAACGGGGCATGCATGACGACGCGAAACCTTTCGTGTGCGGCATTGGCTAAAGTGCCCTTTGCTCGCTTTCCCTAATCTTTAACCCTCTCGTATATTCTACCCGCGAAGTATACCCCCAACGCCAACGCAAATAACCCCAAACCCCCGGTTTCTGAACGTCGGAAACGTACTTTTTAACTAATTCCGCTACCGTATTCTCGAGTTAACCATTGAAACTGCAAGTGCGTTTGGAAATTCGGAATTCCGTATCGCAACTTCAAAAAAAGAATGTGAAAAGTGCATTCAAAAAATCTTGCATGTCGAGTCATGCAATATACGGAAAGGTCATTTTTGTAAACTGTTTAAGAAAATCGGTGATACCGATCGATCACACAAGTGCTGCAGGAAAGAATGCATCGGTAAACTCGGTACGGATCGGTTCGTCAAATGATATTTTGGTAAAGCTCTCGAATCGTCGATGAATCTCGAGTAGTCCAAGATATTCGCAGTCCTAAAGGCAGCTCGTTCGGCAACTAAGGATTTCTGCTGCTTGTTCCCGGGTTTCACCCGCAGAAACTCCAGTCCCGCTGGTTATACTCGGCGCGCCCGCGGTGGAGATGGGTACGGGGGTGTATTTACGACGTTACAATGCCCCACGGGCTAATCCTCGCTCTCACCCTGTAGTCGCTTCGAGAGGGTTTGCGAATTGCAAGTGAGAGAGAGAAAATTTCCAGTACAGGAAGAACGGACCACCGGTAGGAACAACGGCAAAGAGAGGAAGGGAGACGGCGTGTGCTGTCCTGCCCTTGGGCCATTCGTGGAAATCCACGAGAAACGCCGAAGCACGGATTCCACGTTCTCACTAACCTACCCATCGCGACGAATAACACGCTTTCACGAAATACCAGAGATGGAACGCAACTGTTCGCAGACCTGAGTCTAATAATTAATTACAATCGATATATTACCATCGATGCAAAAATTTATTGAAGATACGACCAACCGATCTTCTTGAATAAAATTTAAAAAAATACATTTAAAAATAGAGCACTAAACCAAAAAGTGGAGACAGGGGATGAAAGAAGCATTTTTAAGGGTGCAAGGTCTCCATAGTGTCAGATCATCGATTACGATGCATATTCTAAGCAATGAAAATTCATGTTGACCAAAAAATCGCCAGCTAAATCTTCTTCAATCGGAATGCAGCCAAAAAACAAAGATGAAAAAGTAACAAAGACCGAAGAAAGAAGATGAGAGAAGCGTTTTAAGGGTTGGAAATCTCGAAAGTGTTCTCGAGGGTGCTTTCTTCTTCCTCGGGGGTAAATTGCCAACCACGAGGATCCCTCCCTACCCACCGAGACGATCTAGTAATAAAGACTCTTCGTCCTTCTCTACCATCGCCACCCCCTCCCCATCTCTCTCCCCCGCTTCCCACCCTCTCGACCTCTGTGGCTCTCTCGCTCATTCCTCTTTTCTCATACTAGGCACTAATATCTCGTACACTCCGGGACACCCTCTCGCTCGCGCGCACCCCTAATTGACACAATTTTTATAAACCCCCGGGAGGCGCGTCAGCCAACGCTTCCAGAGAGCCTTTTTTTCCGCGAAAGTCGAGGGGTTAAGCCATATCTTTTGTGAAACTCGAACTTGCTGGCGCCTTTTGCGGCATCCTGGATAACTGTCTTCTATCCGGAATTCAACCGAAGTACAACGTAAAAAAAATTCTTGCAGATATATATAGCTATAGGATGAAGATAAAAAAAGCGACGTGTTCCAAACCCCGATGTTTTGGAAGGGAGCCGAAGAGAATGAGGGACGGACGTTATTCCTTGGAAACGAAAGCATTCATTTATAAAAACGCTCTATTCACCGGTTGTCGCGGTTTCGAACGTTGAAGACGGATATGCCGAAGGTAAGGGATGTTCGTAGTCAAGTTTTTCTAATGCAGTATCATCGCATTTTTCACAACTTTCCACGCAGAGGGGCATTTTCGAATGGAGAAAATTGCATTGTTAATATCTTTTTCCCAAAAATCACGAAATTAATTGATTTTAATTCAGATTCGTCACGAAGACTATACTTTACGGTAACTCTATGAATTCATAACTTTTTTTCTGTTTTTTGTATGTAAAATATTAGAAAATGATGATAATGTAAAATATTAGAAAAAACATCGAAATGCAACAAATACGACGTTAGCATTGGCAAAATAAATCATTTCTCATTTTTTAAATGATTTTTCTTGGTCTTTTCCGCTAAACGTTGCGTTTCAGCGACTTTAATGCGTGTCGAATCAGTCGTTTAACTATGCAGAAAAAAACTGCGTGATAAAAAAAAAATGCTCTGCCATACAACACTGGAAAGTCAAGTGGAAAAACGGGTCGGTAAGGGAGGGGCGGAGATGAAACTACCCTCGTATTTGGTAGGACGAGGACCGGGAGGATGTCGGGGATCGCTGCAACTGTATTAGGTACTGTGTATTGCCGTTGGTTTGTGCGAACCGAAAAGCGGTCCAGACAGGCGAGAGCCAGACGACCGTAAGTATTAAATAAATCTCCTTAAGCGGATCAAGGTTCGGGTGCTGGCTTTCCGGTATTTTAACGCCGCGTTTTCCGCGACCTAACGCCGGATTAGCCGGACTCCAAACAGATTTCTTCCTCCGCTCTTTTTTATTTTATCTCTCGCCATATTTCAATACCATTACAGTATACATTGTCGGAATTTCGGAATCGGAATTACGTAGTTCACGGATTGCCCCAGAAAAAAATGAACCGCTGTACGCATGCGCATACGCATTACCGAGACATTTGACGCGGAGAACGTATAATCGGCGCGCAGTAGTTACTGCCGTGCGTGGTCAGCCCTACTGTTTTTTTCTATTTTTCCGAAAGTAATAAAACATTATGCGTGAGACTTCTACAACTTCGTCGCGAGGTCTCGTTGCCCACAAATGCAGCTGTGAGTTTAACAATACACGTATGCGAACGCGAATGACGAGAATTACGGTCAATTTGCGTAGCTTGCGATGAATATTCATGAACGCGCGTTACAGAAATCACACACACGATGCGTGCGACCTACAAGCAGTGAAGGAACAGAAAAAAAAAAGATACATATAACGGTAGCCAAGTACTGTATGGATATCTACGTCATAATTTGTCCCTATCTCGTTTGTAATTCACGACTTTCTCACGAGGCACTCAGCCTCAGCAATATTCTACGAGGGGTTGTTGTTTCTTCGCTGGGAAATAAAGTGGCGGAAATGATATCATTGGCGCTGCTGCTTACTTTCACGAATTTCTCGGGGTGAAACACACAAGCGGCGAAAAAAAAGGGAGGCACTGACGTATAGCACAACGTTATTGTAACGTTGCCTTCGGCCGGATAACGAGGCAATTTTTATCAGCCCACCGACAACTTGTTCTCTACAGAGATTTTTGTTACGAAGCTTTAATTTTTTTTTCTTCATCGCCGACTCACGTTTAGCAGATCAATTCACTTCAATTTTTATTATTATTCAACTTTAAAAATAACAATATTCACGAAAAAATCACTTCTGACAAGAATTTTTTGATTAGATATTAGGGGCAAAAAAATTTTGATATAAAACAATTTTTTCGAAAATTTTATAGACATTTGTGATTTTCGGCACTGGGAAATACAATTTTTATCGGTTCAGATACTTGAGGTTTAATTACATCGATGATTTCGATAAATTTGGTAAAATCGATTTTTCTTTTTGGACCGAAATTCGTCTTCCGATTCAAAATTGGTGACAATAATAGCAGCACCTGGGCGACAGTATTGGAAGGCGTTCGGGAATAACAGAGGCGCTACGAAAGATAATAGTAGGGCGTAAGATGGAATTGAACGTTAGCTGTTCTCCTCCGCGAAGGACTTTATCTTATTCAGACGCCTTCCCCGGAACTCTGCGCCCTGCACGCCGGATTTCGCTCCACGACTCCTCCACGACGCTCTCTCCTCTCTTGCCGTCGGCTAAATAGCTAACTTCGCGCAACTATCCCAATAGATTATGATTATTGTGGAGGAAAGCTCTGATTTATGCAATTATCATAAATTTCACCTCTCCCCCTCCCCTCCCCCTCCCCTCTTGCCTCCCCCTACTGTCCTCCTGCCCTTCCAGTTATTCCCTTACCGCGTCTCTGCCTCCATGCCATCTTCCGTATGCTCCGGGCGATCCTATCCTCCTATTCAACCGGATTTCAATGGGGAAATTATGTTCCCGACTACCGACGACCCTCACCCGTGAATAAACTGCGCAAATCTTCGAAGACGAGGAATAATAAAAAATAAAAAAAGAATCGTCGTTTCGGAGTCGAAGATAATCGCGATTCTTGACACGTGGATTTCAAAGGCCCCGAATCAACATCAGCAATTACGCGTTGATCAGCAAGTGGCACGAGTCATAATAGAACGGCGGGTAATGACGCAACTAAACTCTGACTACACATCCTATTCCCTTTTCCTTCCTCGTTGCCTCATGAAAACCGCTTAGTAATTTGTGTAGTTTAAACTTCGCCGCATACGAGCAAAGGACGTGATTTGCATTGCAAAGGCAGCACTAAAATTTCACGGTAAACGCATTGGAAGCGAAAGGGCGACGAACGCTGAGAATCGTTTTAAGATCGTTCTAATCTCTCATACGGGGATCAAAAGATCCCAGAGATACATATCATCTCATACTATTTGGGATGGAAAGTTAGAGAGCTAAAATAGATTCAATGGGGATGATCTACCACGGAGTTATCGACGGTTGGATACCAACCGAGAGCAGTGAGAGTTGCCATTCTTTAAGTTGCCAAAGGGTTCACGAAACCCTTCGTTGTCCACCGTCGAGTTTTGATCGGGAGAAGGACAATGGCGATCGACTGTCGGTAAAGCAGTTGCCGTCGGAATTCACAAGCTCGGGAGATCCCTACTTTGCCGACAAAAGTAAACTACCCCCATGGTAAGGGTAAAACTACCCTTGCAGAAAGCACAGCTTTCGTCACTTCGTACGAAGAGAAGAGAAAGTTACAGCAACGACCTCTGGCGGAAGATCGGGCAAACAGTTCGGAGCTTTTGCGGGATGGTGAAAAAAATTCCTAGGAGGGAGGCGGCGGGCAGAGTAGGGATGGAAAATCGTCCATCCTTCTCTCGGGTTGATATAACTATGTAGAGGACCCGATGCACACGCTAGAACTTTCGAAACTTCCCCGCCGCCGACGGCGAGCCACGCCAGTTCACGCAAGCTGCCAGCCAGTTCGGCAAACTTTATCGCAAAGCGGGAGAAAACTTTAAAAATCGTTACTACAGCGGAACGGTGGATGATACCGCGTCCAACCCAACCCCCACTCATGCTGTCTAGAGATGGATATCGGAAAGCACCGGGAAACAGAGATTTTTCGTTTCAATTTGTAGCGAGTAAATTCATATTTTCAGCCGCATGAGGCATTTTTTTTAACACGAAACTCAGTCGGTCAATTGCTTGTAAACAATTGTCTAGCGCTTTTTTACTCAATGAAAAGTGCCGCGTCTCTCGTATAGTGAAAAAATAAACTTCGCGAAATTTCGAATTGCGCGTTAAGAGAACTGTTCCCTAAGTTTCCGAATTTTTTCAGTTTTTCGAAAAAAATTTTGACCAAATAAAAAATTTTTTTTATTTCGAAAAATATGCTTTTTTGCATTCAGTTAGATTTATTTTTGAGCGGTTAAATAAAACATTACGAAATTACACAATTTTTTAAATAATTAATATTTAAATTTGATAATTAAAAAAAAAATGTCTAATATTTTTTTCAAGGTGAAATAATTATTTTTTACATTCACGAAGGTAATATGCAAAATTGCCTTTCCGTGCGATTCGATCTTCGAATTTGTCGCTTAACTTAATTGCACGTAGTTGTCCACCGAAGGAACTACTCGAAGAGCTTTTGAAGCGTTAAAGTAAAAAATTATCTTTTCTACAGCACGCATTTTGTAGAAAAAAAGCTCACGTCGTACATGGCAAAGCTCTCGGAGGCTCGGGAATAGCGCGTTTATTACGAGCAATAACAACTTTTGTGGTACTTGTGCCGGGCGATTCCTGCGATCCTACTTTTCCCTCGCGAGCTCGCGAAATCGATAAAAAAAAAAAAGAAAAAAGAAAACGGGTCGTCAAGTCCCTTACATAGTGCTGTGTACTGTCAGCGTTTTACGGTTGCGGTTTACACGGCCTTTTACTGCATTCGAGTCACCGCAGCGGTAGCGTCGGCTAAATCTTTCCTTCATCCCTCCCGCCACCCCCTTTCATTCGCGAGGCTCGTGTCCACTCGCAGATAAGAAAAAAAACGATCTTTCAAATCACAGAACGGAGCCGCGTGTGTCATATATAGAATATAAAAGTTGAATGACATAGAAAAATAAAAAAAAAAGGCGCATCGCAAGATAAGTCAAATGAAATTACAGCGAATCAGGAAAAGCGTCGGATATGCTAAATGAATTTTACGCAGTTATAGGGGAGAAGAGATGTTTGAAAGAGCCGCGAGGCATGTGAAAAACTTTTTCACCCTCTAACGTCGACCCTCACCGGTGATCAACCGCAACGGGCAAAGCTTCGCGGTAATTATCGTTGGGTAAATATTTGCCGTTGTATATATATTCTCGACGCGATCGCTAAGAGGGTGCAAACGGTTGCTGCGGTCGCGCTAACGTTATCGCTTCAAATTCTCGCGTACAGTATCCTAAAAACTTTTTTTCTAAATAAAAACAAATACCGCGCGAAGTATTGAAAAAAATTCTGTTTAGAAATGACTGAAATATGGGAGAAGTTAAATTAAAAAAAGTTATTTATATATGCAAAAAATATTATTTGTAGCGAAAAATTGGCTTTCCGGTGGAAGCGAATGTTACGGTGGAAACATTGCGGTACACCGCGTACAGGAGCACCGGAATGCCAATTTTTTATAATAATTTACGAAAAAAAAAGAAATTCACATTTCCGCGGCGCTTTCTTATTTTGCATTTAACATTTTAAACCCCTCTATTAAAATTTTTTTGACGGTCTTACGGAACCGTTTCGTTGTTACAGCATTTTCCAACCGATCGCTTATCGAGGACTTTTTTTGCTGAGAGTCGCGTCTTTATTTTTATTTACGAAAAAAATCGGAAGTTCTGTAATCAATATTGTTTTTTACTGTCGATAAAAGCCCACAGGGAAGTAACCCGATGATTTTTTTTAGATTTTTTTGGTGTTCTTCACTATTGCGCGAACCATTTGGAGCGAAAGAGCTGCCGAAATTCTACCCTATCTGTTGCTTCGTAGAGAATTTTTTTTTCTTTTTTGCTAATATTTAGTTTTTCCACTATAAAAACGATGCGAATGTGTTTATAAAAAATTGCGTTATCTGCAATCGATAAAAGTACTCTCCAAAATGCCTCTACAGGGGTTTATAATTTTTTTTTCCACCCCACTTGGCGCGTATTTAAACTATACGAAGTACGATGATCTGACGAAATTTGATTATTATAAAGTCTCATAAATCGAACGCGCGAATTCGATATTGTTTCGGATCAAATTGCAATATACGATCGACGAAAAATAAATTATTCGCGAAAAGAAAAAAGAAAAAATTTTATGAAAAAAAAAAAAAAAAATTTTTATGGAATAAAAAAAAAGATTTTTTATGAAATTAAAAAAAAAATGAAAAATAAGCAATTAACAAAATTGTCGACTCACCTTTTTCGGTGTCGGGTGAATAATGGTCACAGGCACTTGTCGTGGTGTCGGCGTATGCGTACTTAATTGTTGAGTCTGTTGTTGCGCCGTTCTCTCGTCTCTGCTCGACGGCAGCTCCAGTAGATGCTGTATCGAGTGGTTCTGTCTCGTTTTCTGCGACGCCATCCTGTAGTCCCAAAAAAAAAAAAAAAAAAAAAAAACAACGCATCGATCAAAAATACAGTTTCATACGAGTACTTCCACAAAAATCATCTCTATCGATCATAAATGCTTGAATAAAGGTATTCATTCAGCGCGGATATCAGAGAAACGCGAATGGCGCTGAGATAAAAGGACAACGATGAGCTCTTCAAAAAATTTTGCACCGGAAGCTCGCAACAACGATTATCTCTAACCGGAACAGAGACACGAAGAAATATCTTTCTTCGCGCTGACATTAACGAAGGACCGACAGAAGTGATTTGAAAAACTGAACAAAGTTTTTTCTTCTTCTTCTTTCCTCGAAAAAAAAAAGAAGAAAAACTCGTGAAAATCTTTTCTCTTGAAAGATAGAAAAATATACAAGATCGACGAGTAAAACTGGAAAACTGCGTGCGTATATCTTTTTCCACAGAGCGTTCGTCGAGCCCTGTGGATATCGGGTAAAACTTTCGCATTTAACTTTTCCGTCATGGGTTGTTCGAGAGTTGAACGAAGTGAAGTAAAGCGCGCGCTGGAGAGAGTAAGAGAGGATGAGATGAGTTCGAACGCGAGAGGGTGAAAGAGAGACACGGGAGGGTTGGGGACGGAGGCACAGGAGGGAAACGACCAACAAAGCTCATCACCGGAAACTTTTCCGAGACAAGGATGAAGCGATAGTTCGAAGTGAGAGAGAAATCGAGCGAAGGGGTGGTTTGCGCGGAGTCGGGAGAGCCAGCGTGGCGAGAATCGGAGTCGCCCGGGACACGAAAGCGCCCGCGCACGCCTCGCGACGATCAGCCACTCTCTCTAACTCTCTTCGTCACTCTTTCGCAACTCCTCCTCTCCGGTAACATCACTGAACTATCCCGCTCTCTCTGTGCCCTCAGCCAACTCGTTCGACTCACACAGATGTGTATATACATATATATATAGCCTATGTACCCGGGTTACACTCGCTCGAGTAGGAAAGTACATCTAGTGGGCTACTGCGTATACTCGGCGAGCGTGTGCTTTCGTCGAGTTTTCCCTCACCACGTATCCCGTCTCACATGGAACGAATTGAACGAATGAAATTGTTCGTTTCTTTCTTTTTTATCGTTTTTTTTTTTTTTTTTTTTTTCGTACGAACTTTCAATCCATTTGTCGCAGTTTGTTCGAATTGGAGATTAAACTACTGTTATGGAAGTCATTTTTCGCAAACAGAGGATAATTTTTGTAAAAGGAGCATTTTTATTTATCCGGAAAAACTCTCGTATTGATATTGTTATTTTTAATTTTTCGAGAAATTTCTTCGAGTTAAATGAAATTGATTCGATTAAAAAATATATTTGGAGGACTTTTTTTAAGGTGAACGCATTTTAAAATTGCTCCGCTCACGACGCGATAACCCTCCGGAAGGGATGTGTATCGCTATGTAAACGCAGACGCAGAGATTCGGTGCAGTTGTAGGTGACCGTGACCTCGCACAGCCGGGCATGAAATGCGATGCAGTATGTACGAGACGATTGGAAAATTGACAAAAATAAAAATCGGGCCAACTGTCCCTTTAACGCTCTTCTGTAACCTTCGCTTTTTCTTCTCGCTTTCCGATAATATCTCAATATCGAATGGAAACTAATAAAACGAAGTGACGAAACGACAAGAAATTTTTCCGAATTTCAAAATGAATTTTTACCGATATCTTATCAATGGGTTTGCAACCCTTCGAATTAAAAGTACCAAAAAAAATAATAATAAACTCGAAACAAAAAACTATCAAAGACGATTATTTTTATAATTTTATCCTTTGAAGCTATCAAATTGCGTTCAAAATTACCACGAAAAGCTATCATTGCAAATGGCGCTCAAGGGTTTGTATTCGTGGTTAAAAAAAAAAAAAAAAAATCTGGGGAAAAACTCGAAGCCTTGAGCAATCAAGTTGCCGGAGCTTTTTTCTCTACAGCCAGGCAGGTAATATTCCTCATCGTTTTATACTCTACAAACTGTTCTGTCCCACCGTTTTCCCCTACTCGGGGGTTGAGGTTGTAAAAATTCTGAAAGCTCTGAATATACCTGTGGAAGTTGCGCGCACGGGGGATCGGTAGGAAAATTTCCGATAATTAAGAAAACTGTCGAGATTTTCTTTCGCAAGTTCTGCGAATCTGTGTACGAGAAGAAAAATGAACGAACGAGAACGAGTAAACGAAGTAAAAAGAAAAAAAAAGGAAGGAACGAAGCGAAGGGAGGGAGGGAGGGGTTGGTAGGTCGACTCGAAGCAAGAGACAGGGTTCTCGTACGTATTTCAGTCATCCAACCAACTTTTGCAACTTTAATGCCCGGGTATACGCTCACGCTCCCGAGTAATTTAACACGACGAAATTAACTTTTCAGTTTTAGCCAAAGTTTCTCTCGCACAGCTCGACGGCTCGGTGTGGTAGAGAGAGCAGCGCAACTTAACCGCGGTACGAAGCTCTTTCTCTCTAAACCCCCGCGCGGTACCTCGGCGAGCCTTTTGCACCCATCGCCTTTATTCCTCACCCCTTCAACTACGAGAGAGAAAGAGAGCCAACCCCCTCCCCGCCACCATTTTCCCGTCTTTTCCTACGTAGACCCGCAGGGACCAGAGCGAAGACTCGCTTTCCACTTTCCTCGCTCTTCGGCAAAAGTTTTTAAGCGTTTCCCCGGCTAGTAGCCGTCTCCCTTTTCTCTACGGTTCTTTTACCAACTTCCTTCGTCCTTCTCTCCTCTCTCCTATCTCTCGCTCTCTCTATATTCTCTGTAAAATAATTCTACCCTTAAGACCAGAAGTTTACGAGGTAAACTTGGTCGCTCTCGTTGAATCCGCTTCGGCCGCTAAGTATTTTTTTTCTCGCTGTACCGTGTTACAGGTACATATATAGAAAATATAACGGAAACAGAAAATTTCGAGGTATCATCAGCGTAAAAATGGGAATCATAGGGAATCAACGGGCTAAGATAAAAATATTTTTATATCGATCGCGAAGAACCGGAGAATCGCGTTTTTCATCGTTACACGTGTTAAATAACGTTAGTTAGGCCTTTCTGTCTCTTCGAAGTCGATATCCGGTTTTTTGCAGCCAATGATGGTCCGCTTGAGTTTAGAACAAAGCAGCTGTTGAATCAGCATTGACCACGAAAAAATACATCGAAATAGCGATCGAATATTTATAGAGACTCGTCGATTACGCGGAAAAAAAACAATTGCTATTGTAACCCTTTCACACTTATCGTAACCCTTTATCATTATTTTTTCACGGCTTTTATCACGCAGTAACGATCGAAAAAAAAAAAAAAAAAAAAAATCGAACGATCTCCAAATACACGATGTTATGCATTTTTTCTATAGAGCAGAATAGTTTCGATTTAATTTGAAAGTTCCGGAAATGAAAACTTTGCACCGAGTTGCCTATTGAAATTCACTATTTCGATGGATTTTTTCGCCGCTTATGACTGATGAGCAGCTTATTTTACGCCGAGGTCAGTGCTTGACACGGAAACGTGAAATCGCGAAAAAACTAAACGAAACTTAGGAATTGTGAGTTATTCTTTATCAAAATGGTAATGCAGAAGTGTTGACGTAACGGCGAAAGAAATCGCTCACATCGACGAATCAGAGACGAGACTCCTCGGGTGCCAGAAGCGAGAGGAATTAAAATCAATTGACTCGTGGCGCGCATCTTCGAATCCTTTGTTGCCTATCCCCCGACCTCTTTCCCCGAACGAACGAGCGTTTGGTATATCCTTGCAGAGACAGCACTGGAATCAACTTCCACCCCTTCTGCCCTCCCGCCGCCCTCTGGGGCTTTAGAGTTCTCTCGAATGAACGAGACTTCCGCGGGCGCGAGAAGCCGGAGCGATGGAGTTTTGCCAATAGTTTCCCCGGGAACAGTTTTGCGTACCTATTATAGCCGCACGATTGGATAACCGTTAGCCCCCCTCCCACCCCGCGATATATATATTGGCTGACTGCTGTAACTACTACCCCTCTGTCAAATTTTCTCCACCTCGCGCCTCGTGCTCGCGGCGCACTAAAACCTGCATCCGGTATATTATCGAACTCGTAAACTTTTCGTTACTACATACATGTCGACGATAAAACAATTACAAGTCTATGAATAATTGTTAAACGCATCAGGAGATAAAATTGAAAATCTTTCGAAACTGATTACTCGGCAAATGTATAGCGATTCTTCGCAGGGAGGGGATGTTCAACGCAGAATTTGAAGTTGTCGATATAAAATTCGAAAGATCGAAGGAAAAAAAAGGGGTTGAAAATTGGGGTTGAAAAATCGAAAAAAAAAATCACAGCGGTATGTGATAAAATAGTTCGAAATAAAAATCATACCATTGAATTTGTAGGTCAACTATCGTTTTTTCGATACGCTACATCGCTGCGTCGCGTGACGCATTACAATGTTGTAATCGATGGATTATCGATTATCGCAATGATGTAATGGAAAATAAATCAGTAGGTATCGAGTATCGAGAGAATAGGTATCGATTTATCTCACATTTTGTTGCTTTATTTATTTTTTTGTAATACAATTCTTCAATGAAATTATTCCAATTTCGTCAAATGTAATATCGTCAATTTTTAAAAGCATCTCGAGATAATAGAAATTACGCGATTCTCGTTTACCTAATTCCCGTTTGAGTTTGAAGCACAGCCACTGATTTTCAATGAAACAACAACGATACGTAGAATAATAGGGAAAAACCGAGAGAGCGCCCGAGCAACGATTGCGAGAAGAAAAGAAAAATCGAAAGACAAAGAAACGCTGCCACAGCTCGACGGTAAATGCTCTATAGTCATAGAAAACGAAAAAAGCTCCGAGAACGCTGATGATTAATCTACTCCAGCAGTTTTTTGCTCACAAGCATATTTTTTTCGTTTTTTTTTTTTTTTTTCGTAAATTTTTTTTCCTTCATCTCAGCCGAGAATTTACGAAGCCCGCGACTCGTGACGTTTTCTCTCCGGTTGTTCAGAGACGCACGCGCGCCAAATTGGGGTTGAAAGGCCGTGAGAGTGAGCGCTCGCGCGCGCGCTAACTCTCGTTCCTTCCCTCTCTCCCTCTCTCTCTCTCTCTCTACGCTCCGAAGAATCGCAAAAGCCCGGGCAACAGCCACTTGGTGGAATTTGAGGACAATACACGCGAAAACCGACAACACGAAATTACAACGGTGGAACGAGAACGATATGACGGCCTAATTAGAATCCCTGCCTTCCACCCTCGACGCGACACGCATCCAGCAGGCGTAAGAGCAGTTCCGAGTAGTTACAGCTCTGAATCTCTATGCGCACCGCGGTGACAACAGCACCGAGAGAGTTGTGTTACACCCTCTCCGAGACGCGGAGATGCATCCACCTATTAACAACAACAGCCTCGACCTCCGAATTGTTATTGCTACCGCACATGCAACTTCTACCCTTCCAACGTCAACTCTTAACGCTTTCCTCATCCCTAAGCTTTAAACTAACTAACTAACTCGACTCTCTCCTACATATATTATCTCAACGTTCTTTATTCATTTCTCACCGCTCGCTTCGGTGTTGAGAAAAATTTATTCCGCCTGACGAAACGAGCTTTGTTCATTCATTTCGCGACACCTATTCTCCCTATTATCTCGTAAAATTTTTTTTTTTTTTACGTGCCATTCTTTGGAAGTGCAGACATTTTTTTTATTTTTCGAGACCTAATTAAAAAAGCGTTTTTTCTGTTTTTTTTTTGTTTTCGTTGTTGAAAATTCAGATCGTGAAAACGGAAATTTTGAGATTTAATAATATTTTTTTTTGGACTGTGCTTTTTTGAAAATCAAACTGCAGCGTTAGCAATTTTACGAAAAAAATTTCAAAATTTTTTATTTTTTAATTTAAGATGTTATTGAGAAGAATTGTGAGATTTAGCGATAATTTGTCGCGGCAAACATCATTTTTTTATAGTTGTCTTGGATATTTTTTACGTAAAATTTGCATCAGTGTCAAATTTCGGGGTTTGTCGATGCGGCAATACTACGAAGTCGAACAGCTGACCGTAGGGAATAGACACATATATACTCGAGGCTGTTGTCTGTATTTATGTCTGTGTAGAGACACGCGTGCTATAGTTCTATCTCTGTCTCTGATTCCCCTGGTGCGCGAGCGCAAAGCTTTCCTCGTACGCGGCAACCCTCACGATCCTCCGAATACTACGACACTCTCTGTCTCTCTCCCTCACCGTTAGTCGATTATCGCACAGGACTCGGAGTGACTGCCGCGGCTAAGCCGGCAACCGGCCCCCTCGGGCCAATGTCATTGTCGATGGTTGTCGTAGTCCGAGACTCAACGACAATCTCATTCGTATTAAACTAACCCTCTACGGTGACAAAAGTCAATCCTCTCAAAAGCTCCGAATCTATTCAAATTTTTTTTCAAAACAAACCTCGTTTTTTCCACCGATCGAATTAATAATCGGCTTTCGTATATTTTTAGCGTAAAAATTGCCACAATTTTTTTTTCGATGTATTTTAACAAAAGATCATCGATCTATTCGCGGTAAATGCGGAAAAATTGAAAATTGATTTTCGAATAAAAATTTCTACGAAAATAAATTAAACATATTTTTAAATTATCCGTTTTATGATAAACCAAAATGGCTATTTTGATTGGAGTCTTTTATAGATTATTTTTCATTCGATTAACTTTGAGGAATTGGGATCTATCGATCATTGATCTATAGTCGATAAATGCAAAAAATCTATTTGACATTTGTTAAAATGTTATTGATCGATTCTTTATTTAAAAAAACAATATATTAGTGATCTCGAAAATATTTTTCCGGGTAAACACTGTGCGAATAAACAATTAAACGTATTTTCGCAAAATGGGTGTTTCTGATAGATTAATGTTTATCGTATCTGCGAAAAATTTCGTAAATTGACTTTCTGCATTAATTAACTTTGTGTATCGGTGATCTATGGATCATTGATCTATTTCCACTAAACGCGATAAATGTCACAACGATAATAATTTTTTTTTCGTAACTCAGCAATGAAAATATGAATGTCAATAGGATCGATCTACTCACTCGATAAAGTTTCGAAATCCACAAAATTTATTTCCCAAATGTAAAGTAAAACCAGCACTTGCACCTCGAATTGCACTTTGACCTTTTCAAAAATCTTTTTCCAGTACACAGCACAATTTTTTTTGTCGTTGGATCTATTTTTCTACGAAATAGATCTATAATGATCTATATATAAAAATTCCTGCGATAAATAGATCAAAACACGATCGTCGACACTTACACTACAATACTCTACATAGATAAAAATGCGATACGTTGGTTAAATAATAAATAATAGGTGTTGAGAAACTCGCTGTTGATTTCAGCGACGATAAGACACGCGACACTCGCCGCGTCGTAGATTCGACAAGTTCATTTTTTTTGTATGAGAGCCAATGCCGCAAATGAAAAAAAATTAAAAAAAAAATGTGTACGAGATACATCGCGGATAAAACATCGAGAGCGAACGCGCGTGGCTTTTCGGCTTTCTCTCTATCTCTCTATGTCCTTCTCTCCGTTTCTCCCTGCGTTCTCTCATTTCAATCCGATTTTCATCCCCCTCGTATTACCTCGCGCCAACGCGAGTCCGAGAACACTGGTCGTCTCCTCTCTTCGTTCTCTCGATTATATTTTCTTTCTCGCTCGCACGCTCAACGCGAAACTCCGAGAAAAGTTTACGCGGCTGTAGCGCGGCAGCGCGTCGAGGCTCGAGCGTAAGGGAGGAAAAGTAGGGGGGTACACACGAGCAACCGAAGCAACTACTACCAACAGCAGCGGCAGCAGCAGCGGCAAGCGGTTGCGAACGAAACTCGGCGCGCGCCTCGAGCTCGAGAGTGGTTCGCGGGGGTGAAAGCGACGCGCGTCCGTGGGCTTCAAGCTTTCGGATTCTCGGCGTGCTGCTGGTAAATAAAAAAGTTTTCCCGAGTCACGCTATATAGAGTTTAGTATACGAAGCTTCAAAACCCTTCTCGCCTCTTCGACTCCCCCACCCCCTTCCCCCTCCCCTCCCACCCCATTCCCAACTTCGTTCGTCTCTCGTACCTCTCGAACGAACCACCCACACCACCACCCGAGTTCCAGCTACCGAGGAAAACTCTCTCGCGCATGATCCAACATGGAAGCTCATCTCGTGTACGCTTCGGGGACGCAAACTTGTTCGGTTATCCCGGAACTCGATCACTCGCTAACGGCGATCAACGAAAAGCACATCAATCGAGTCGTTAAACATTCATAATGTATAGAAAAAAAATAAAAATAAAAATTTTTTTGACGACAATAAATTTATTATAATTTTTTTAAACAATGGCGTAATAGGCTTTTGATGTAAAGCAAACGAAAAACCGCAAAAACAACGAATTCATTTTTTTATAAAAATGGATTTGAAATTCCGATTAATGACGAAAGCGAGTTAATGTAAAAATACATATTTTTCAATTAATTTTATTTTATCTAAATACTTTTTTTTTATTGATCAAAATATTGATGTAATATCTCTAAAATTGCACGTAGAAACTCGATGATTTTTTTTAAATTTATTTCCCTCTGTTTTCAGGTTTCTAAACCATTAAATAAATTCTCTTAAACATCGTGACAACGATTAAAATCGTTTACACTTGAGATTTTCCGGTTAAAGCTTTGGCTAAACAAAAATCGGCACGTGGTCAGGTCACGTGTCAATATGGACACCTAAACCCCGTCCCCCACGACATCGAAAAAATAAAAGAAATTTGCGAAAAAAAAAACCTTCAAACGAATTTTTTTTTATCTGATAAAATTTATGATCGGTTTGTGAATTGGTGAATTCAATCGATAAATCAATTCATATTCGATGAGTCTTTTTCCCGTAGGCGTTTCGAACGTATCCATTCTTTCGCGGCGTAGAGGTCGAGTTGAAAACGAGACTATAACTCTTGGATACCGTGCAAAGACTCGGAGCGCATAACAACAAAGGAACTCGTCGGTGATGCTGCGTTTACTAGTATCCGTTTCCCAGCAACCGTCTCCCCCTCTTGTACTTCAAATAAATTCTTCCTTTCTTACGTCGTTTCACTGAATAACAACTTGAAAGAAGGAAGAAACGAAAGAAAACGGACCTTTTGAAAAAAAATCTCGTCCTACGAAGTCCACGAAGTGTATCCGGTCTCTGTAGATGAGAAGTCGCGAGAAAGAGACGAGTCGAGGAAGACGTCCGAAAGTGGAAAGAGAAGAGGAAGAGAAGAGAGCAAAGAGATGCGAACAGGTTCGGCCGGCAGCCGCGTGCCGGCTGACGTTAACTCTGTGTGCGGCAGACCCTCGTGGGAGTCAGAGAGCTAAGGGAAATCAATATCTCACTAGGGGTTGAGAGCACCGGCAGCGGCAGGCGGCAGACTCGTATACATTCATCCCTCTCTTCCCTCACCACTCAAGTGCGACAGCGACAACGAGAATAAGACTTAACGGGAGAAAAAGTGAGACGAGAATCGTTTGCCTCTTTCGAGATGTTGGCCTATGCTGTGGAAAAGCTATACCTACGCGAGAGAATCGAGAGAACAGGGTGGGGGTTGTGAACGAGCAGTGAAACAACGTGTGAGAGGGAACAAAAAAAAATACACACGTACTAACTATACATACATTTATATGTAACTGGTATAGATAGATAGATATATACATGTGTATAAATCGTGTATAAGTGAGAGAAAGATAGTAAAAGCGCGCAAAGCTCATGGCCGCGCGTTCTCGTGAACCATCAGCAGCGCGCGCTCGCCACTTGCTAACGGATAGAGGTGGGGAGAGGGACGATCGGGGGGGTTGTTATCCCGCTTCTGCTGTTGCTCGACGTCTATATCCCTCTTGCTTCATCTCTCTTGTCAAACTAGCCGTAAACTCGTTGAAAAGTCGTTCTAGACTCGGTAACAGTAGTGTCTGATCTTCACTGACTGTTACTACTTTTTCGTTTTCTCTCCCTCCGCTTTTAGCGTCAAACTCATTTATCGTATCGTTAATTAATACAACTTTTGGCAAATAAAAACAAATATATATTTAGCAATCTCTTAAATCCGTTTTTCACGATGGTATGATTAATATTTATAATACGAATTATTATTATTATAATAATTATTACTTCGTATATCGTTCTTCGTGTTTAACTCTCTGTTGTTTTTATTCCCAGGCGGCCGCGTGACTTTGCTCAATTGTTTTGCTTTTTTTTTTTTTTTGTCATTGAGCTTTTTGTTTGTTTGTTTGCGAACGAGTTAATCGACCACCCTCCACCGGAAGGAGGGGTGGTAGGGGACGACACGGAGCGTGTTGCATCCACTAGGGGTGGTGTTTATCTTTGTTTGTTTTATTTATTGTATACTTTTTTTTTTTTTTTTTTTGAGACACAAGTCAAAGGGTCTCAAAGTTTTTTGAACGTTCCGAGAACGTTACTCCCGGTCGCTCCAGCCGTCGCGGCCGCTTAGCGGGAACTGGCTGGCGGTCGCGCTACCGCTCAACCGACCGAGTCGAACACATCGAGGAGCCGCGCGCGCGTTTCCTATCTTCTGTCTTTCTCCGTTCTCCCTTCATCCCTCTCTGTTTATATATTCTATATAACGTTTTCCTCCTCTCGCTTCGCTCGCAACCCCCATCCCCTCTCCCCTCCGCTCCCCAACCTTCCATCGCCGCGCGCGTTCGCGATTCTCTATGGCTCAACTCTATATTCCCATAGTCGGCGAGATCCTCGCTTCTGCTATACTCTCTTCACCTCCCTGACGCCCAAGCGACGAGAAACTCCCGGCGAAAGTTTGCCCGGCGTCGCGGGCAACGCGCCCGCTATACGACGCCAAAGCCCGTCCACCCCCTCACCCCGCGCGCAAACGCGATCTCTCTTCTCGCTTTCACCAACGCCTAAGCATCAAGCGAGAGATATAGAAAAGAGGGGTCCAGCGGATGCTGAGACAGAGTTGGATGAAAGGAAAACCGACGCTCTTCGTGACTCATATTTTTTTAATTTTTAGTTATTCATTTGGCGAGTAATGAGGACCATTTAGAAGACACGGAAAAATCATAATTGCGGAATAATTGAGAGCATTTTTTTTTACATTAAGAATAAAAATTTGTGAAAAAACGTAATGCTTTCAAAGTTATATTTATCGGATTAAAGTTTTGTCTGCGAACGCAGTATCTTTTACATCATTATAAGGGAAACTTTTCTCCGCTCGAAGTTACGAGGATTTCCGGTTCGTTAAAAAATTGCTTCGTCCCGCGAGTCCGATCGTTGCAATGCATTTTTTTTACGGGTTGTTGAAGAAATTGTATTCTTACGTTTTTGCCGGAAATTTTCTTTGAAGGCGTTTCTCGACGTTATTAGAAAGGCTTTGATAAATTATTGTAAATTTGAAATGATACGTATTCCCCGCTGACTCGCGATATCCTTGATTTCCTCATCTATGCTGCAACCCCTCAACGAACTCTTCGCTGTTTCCCACTTTACGCTTATTCTGCACTGCGATCAACTTCCTGCCCCTCTCAGCCGTTTCTTCCGCACTTTTCTACCGGCCTTTTACATTTACGTTTCAACTTCTTCTACTTCTTTTTCTTCTTCTTCTTTAACGCTTTTTCTTATACTTCTTCTCGTATTACTTGACGTACTACAGTGTACAGCGTACGCTTCACCGTTTCTCTCTCTCGAATAGTAGCTTTTCCCCAACTTTTGCCAAACTTTTTTCCACCGATATATCTATATATTATTGCACAAGCTTTCGCCAGAGACCGCGAGTCAAACTTTTTTTCTTCCTCTCTCTCTCTCTTCTCTCTCGCCGGATACTCGAGATAAAACTTCACCAATCTGATTCTCTCCCAACTAAGTATATACCTCTTCTCGAAAAAAAGAAACAATTACCAATCACGAAGCCGTTATCTTCGCGAAACAATTTTTTTTTAAATTTCTCCTTTCTAATTAAAATGATTTTTTTTTAATTGATATATCGCTCAAAGTTTCGAAAATTCTTTTCAAACAAAGGATTATACCGGAATCTTAATTGTTACGATTGTTTATACTTTTTTTTTTCGACGATAAGACTGCAATTCTCCTTCTCTCCTCCTTATCGCGCGCTCTCTCTCTCTCTCCCTCCGTCTCTTACGCTCCGCTTGCCTCAACCCCTTGGAAAACTCTCGAGACGAAGTTTCTCAACTCTCGGTTCGCCAAGAGAACGCAAAGTTTTCTATGACTGTGGAAAACTTTGTTTGAACGTACTACCATCAAGATATACGGCCAGTGAGCAGCAGCGGAGAGAGCGAAGCGGGGGAGGAAAACTAAGGACGTTGATATATCTATATACATATAGTTGCGAGTTGCAGGTTTGAAAAGAAAGAGACGAGAGTAGCTAATGTTATAACTACGAGGTTTCACATCACACTGTTTCGCGAGATGAAAACTCGAGTGCACGATATCCTCTTTGTTCGGATGACGAATAAATCCGCGAGTTGCCAAGCGTTGAATTTGTCGGTACGGATTTTTTTTTTTTTTTTTTTTTTTTTTTTTTTTTTTTTTTTTCGGTTGAAATAATTATATATCCTCGCTGCTGATCCGATCGCCGATGAAAATAGTAATTTTAAGCGAAATACCAGTGGCAGCGGTCGATTTGCCGGGCAAAGAAAAAAATACGTTTCGTCGGCAACGGGGAGGAATTGGACGGTGAACAGTGTCGGTAACTCTCGGAGGTTAGTCCATGACCTACGGTCACCCTCCCTCGAGTATCGCGAACATGGAGAAGAAGGGGGAGACTCACGCGTTCGCTCAACAATCGAGCGGCCCGTTGCCACGAAATCGATCCTTGTTCCGTAAGCGTATACGACGACGAGGCGCGCGCGAAGCACACTTCTATCCGATAAATTTAACTTGGCCCAGAAAGCTTATTCGAGTATCAAACGCCGTTCTCCCTTTGTCCCTCTCTCCGATTACTCGATTACCGGAAACGACCGTCTTAAAGTGACGTTTAGCGGTTTCGGACGAAAATAAAAAAGCATCGGAGTGATTTTTTTAAATCGATAAAAAAAAAAAAATTCTTTAAATTTAATCGAAATTGATTTTGTACCTAAGGTTTTGACGACACATCGGTGAAAAACTGCAAAATTTGACTATCAAATTATGGATAATCGATATCGAGAAAAAAATTACTCCATTTTTTTTTTATATCGATGAATTCATTTTTATGATGAAATAACATCCTTAAACTGTATAATTTATCACATTTGCGTATATAATACCAAATTTTACGGATTCCGTAAAAACGCTGATTATTTAGAGTGGAACTTCGTAACTCTGTTATATTGAATTTCACGAATCGAAAAGAAAAAAAAAATTCTTTCGGCGAATACAGTTAAAGGTTACGATACATCACGAAGAATAGAAAACTCGTCTATGCTTCGAGGAGCTTTCGTCGGACTCTCCTCTCACCTTTCTACTTCCGAAAACCATTCTCAACCCCTCCCCATCCCCCCTTTCCACCTCTTCTGGCGTTCGTTCAGAAAAAAAAAGAAAAAAAGGAAAAAAAAAGTGGGAGATCCGGAGACCGTTCGGATAAACTTTTCCTACGTCATAATAATTTCACGAAGAGTCCTCTCTAAATAGCAAGTTTATCCGTAATAAATTGTTCGACTAAAGTTTCCGCCATCGGCGAGAGGCGAAGGAAGTTTGTATATAGAAGAAAGTTGGGGGAAGGAGACGATATTCTATGTATATATCGACGATATATGAAACACGTCCCCTCTATTCTGGTGGAAATCCTTCTCGTCTCTCTTTTCTTTACCTCGCCGACGCCCAGACATCTTTTTTTTTTTTTTCTTTTTTTTTGTTATTCCATCTTCTCTACTTTTCCGTCGCATTTCGATGTTTCCTACGTTCGCGGAGGCGTTCAACGTGGCACAACATTCTTAAAGATGGTCTTTCATTGCTTCTTCGAGGTATTCTCGGATCGATGAAACTGTCTCCCGTTTATATCGAGAGCGAGAAACCTCCGGGTTGCACGAGTTTTCTATAGCTTTCTCGTCGCTTTTCTCGGCTCTTTCATTATCTCGATCTCTGCATCCCACCCATACTTTGTCATTCTCCCCTCGAAACGCTCTTCAATTGCTTTGAACTATCGTTTAATATACTCAAACATTTACGATGTTTTTCCCCCTCAATACCTCTCATTAAAGAATAATTAGCGTTTTACATGCCACAAATATTTTCATTCGTTCGCATCTGCGTCTTTCGCAAAACATCGAAATAGCATTTGTGGCGAATAACAAAACCACAAATTTTCGTCGTTATTTCCGAAATCAACGCAAAGATTTTCGAATTTTCGGATTTCCGGAATTTCGATTTTCGGGGTTTTTAAGAATTCGTGGAATTTTTATTTTTTTAGCCAATCGATTTTTTACGAATTTCAATCGAAAGAGCCTTACGAATCACTTTGATGACGAATAACAAAGATTTTCGTAACCATCGATTGTAAACACAAAAGCATTAACCGGCTTCATCCCCTCTCCGATGATTCGAACGTCGCGAACGACACCCACCGCTTTCGTCGTATTCTCAAACTTAGTTTCTCATGTACACCGATTCTCCTCAAGTTTCCAACTTCGGAGAAGCTTCTCACTAATTTCCGGTTCGAGTTCGAGGAGAGGATGAGGAGAGGGGGAGGGAGGGAGGGTTCGGGAAACGAGTCGTCCCCCACTTTGCCGGTACGAGAGTTCCGCGTTAGTCGACTACTATTTTCTCCTCTCCTTTTCGCAGCTATATGCGGAACGTACAGCTCTCTACCGAGAAAAGTTTTGCATGCGGCACAACTTTTGGCACCCCGGCGCAATCAACGCCCTCCCCTTCCGCCCCTCAACGCGAATCTCAAATCCCTGCGGTATACGAAAAGTCACAGGACGAGAAAGAGAGGGAAGTGCGAATCGGTGTAAACGAGTTTTGCCAACTAGCGATAAAGTCGCTCAAGCGTGACTGGCGCAGTTGCAAAGAACACGACGATCCGATTCGATGGTATTAGTAACATTCCCCCTCATCACACCTTTGTTCGAGTTTCCGTTGTGAGTTGTGACTCGAACGGTGAATACATCGCGGGAGTATATTACTTACAGGCACACGTAAACAGCGCGTAACTCGATTATCGATCTCATTTACTCGGAACATTTACTATACATGGAAAAAAAAATGACACCTTTTTCGCAAAGTACAGTTAACAAGTGCAAAAGTGTACGAAGCGTTTTATGTCAAGTGGGCCGATAAGTCTTTACCGTTAATTTTTGCTGCAATCATTAGTTTTTTTTTTTTTTTTTTTTTTTTTTTTTTCGTGTTAATTTTATTATTATTATTATTAAAAAAATTATTTTTTTGTTATTAATATTAATTCGAAAATTGAAAAGTTCGAAAATTCATTCGTAAATATGAATTTCATAAAGCTTTTCTTTTTTTTTTTTTACGAGATTCAAAAATCATAAAAGAGTTATTTGTATTATTTAATTTGAGAAAAAATTGCGAAAAATTCTAAAATATATGGAGGAGCGTTCGACCTTTGGGTAAATTGATTCAATGATTTTGGCAACGAAATCGAGTTCACCGAAGCGCTTAGAGGAAGCTGTCGCTTATGAGTGCTGAAAAACTATTTCCCGGAAGTTCGAATATCGCCGGAAGGAAAAATCGTTGGCTAACGACGTCATACATAGAAGACGACAATATCGGTATCTCATTGGCATCCAACGAAAGTTTGGAGGTGAATTCGGGGGCTCAACTATTGTCTCGTTGGCTCCCGGTATAATATAACTGCATGTGTGGAATGCACGGATATGCGGTTTACTAGAAGAGAAAACGCGAATTAACCCCGGAGGGGGGTTGGGGGGAGTTTGGAAATCTTCCGAAGGGGGAGGATGAGAAGATACGTTCTCTACTCTCGTCCTTTACTCGCGGCTCGCGCGCGATCGTGAGAAGGGAGACAGCGCGAAGGAATAAACATGGAAAAGCGGAGCCGCGGAGTCAGCGCGAACCACCCTTCCGGACGGCGTGTCTCGCTGCTCTCTCTCTCTCTCTTCTCGATCTTTTGGCGATTCGAAAGCTTCGAAGAACCACACGAGCGCCAAGAGATAGAGAGAGAGAGAGAGAGAGAGAGAGAGAAATCGAGCGAACGAAACGCCCCAACGACCACCGGTAGCAGCACCATCCACATCAACGCAATTTATCGTGTTCCACTGGCTTTGCTACCGTGAGAACCGACGGAGAGAGGAGTAACATCCTCCATCCACAGCTCTGGCAAAACTTGAACCTCTCGAAACTCTACTCGAGTTTCGGTTACTCTCCCAACCTATTGGCGCATTCAACGTTCACGAAAGAGACGGAAAGCAAGGAAAAGAGACGGAAGCAACGCCAACCGGAAGTTCGTACAAAGAATCTTCGGGATATCTTTGTGTAAAATTCATTGCTATTTGTAAGTGAAAAATTCGACCACTAAATTCATTCAAACGATTCGTTGTCTCCTTCGCGAAGTACCGAATTGTTCATTACGTAAATCACTGTATAATAGCTACGGTATTCGATTAATCGTTACTGGGTTACGGCAAACGGAAAGACAACATATATTTTACCTATTCGAATACTCCGTTAGTCTTGCCGCATTCACTTCGCTTCACCTGTTCTACAACCATTCCGCGAATAATTGTAATAAAATTTTCTCTTTATCATCAAATAAATCGAAGTTTATACTATATTTGCCGAATTTCTTCCGATTTTTTTCATCGATTTTTGTTAATATTTCATGTTACCGAAAATTGCAGTTTAGCAAACTTTGGTAATAAAACGCGTTATTTTCTACTCTCAAAACGACGATTTGCTTTTTTGTACGCAATATTTTGCAGTTTTTTTTTTTTCGGGAAATTACGTTTTGTGGCATCGGTGTGAATTAATACAAATTTTTTTCTTCGTATTTTATTAATATTCAAATCGTTTAAAAATTGCGTATTAGCAAACTCCCGATGATCGTTGAATGGCGCACGTGAGGGGTTGATAATAAAAAAAAATAAAAAAAATTGTAAATTCGAGTATTGAATGTTTGGAGACAACTCACCAAGGAATTAATAAAATCGATGACGATCCACACGACGATTAGATTGGAAACCTCGTTAAATAATTCGTACGCGATAGGCGACACGCAGAGGGGCGCGCGCGCGCCCACCCCTTCGCTTATCTATTCCGTCCGTCCGTCTATTATATTCTATAAACTATCCCTGCGACCACTAGAACGATACCGCACGCACGTCGCAACGTGACTAACGTGGAAATTCGTCGTTACGATGTACATTACGTATCATCTATACACCAACGTACTTCACTACCCTCGACGGAGTAACTCTATAGTAGCGCTATATGCAGGCAACGATACGAAGAAGCTATGCAGCGCTCGAACTTTCGCCACGTGAATCGTATGGAAGCCTCGTTTTCTCGCCCCACTACTTAAATGGACATCCGTATTGCATACCGAACGATCTACTCGCCGATGTTTCCTCATTCATTCGACGTTATTCGTCAAATTTTTTTTTTTTTCCAACCAAAAAAAAATTTTTGCACAGCGCTACATTTTTATTTCGCTCTCAAAAATTTTCAAAATAATTTAAAAATCATAAAAAAAAAAAAAAAATTGCCGAAAGCAACGAGAGACCCCAATGTAAACCGAACGCTTTGCTACCGGAAGACAAATTTGATTTAAACTCGATAGGCAAATATCAAAATTTTCAATTATCTTTCAAGTTTATCAGAGAAAAATCAAAGGCCGAAGAGCAATAGACTGAAAAAATTAAATTAAATGTGTAACGCTTCCGGAAGGTTTGCTAGCGATACGATATCGATATCTGGAAGAAATCGCGGAGTTTCTACATTGTCCGCGTGGAAACAACTGTATCGCGCGGTTTGTCTATCACAGTAACAATATATCCTGCATAGACGAACGTCTGTCGCAAAAATAGAAAAATCTCCGTGAATTATTGCATATATATCCGCGTAGAGTGGGAGTATTTTAATCGGGTCTGTTGCTGCGCCGCGAGAGCATACAGCGCCGTAGTGTTCGCCCCCCCGTTGTGCTTATTGCACCACGTGTACGCGTCGCGAAGTTCACGGCGTAAGGGGCGGAAAGATGAAAGGGAGAGGGAGGTGAACGGGAGGCCACGTTGATGTTACAGTTACCGATCCCTATTATGCGCCTGCAGCCCCCTCTCTCGCTAAATCCGATGTCCAGTGTATCGCGAGCGCTCATAGTTTCGTTTAAACATTCACGAGGCATACGTGTCACAAATGCTAGTGGAGGGCATAACCACCCCTCGCGGAATCGCCACGTACGTCGATCTACTACCGCCGATTCATGTATTTCTACTTTATGCATTTCACGCGCTTTTTTTTTTTTTTATATACATTTATGTACAAAGAGTGGACATCTACATATATAGAAAATATATCGTCAAATATACATATATATATGAAAATACTGGAATGAAACGCCGCGAAAATTGCAGACCGACGTGCGACTCTCCCACTCTTTTCATTACTTTGCACTTTTTTTTTGTTCGCTAACACTGTATGTAATAACTTTGTCCCATAGTTCCATTCGCCTAACGATCAATTAGCGCATTTATAAACGAAAGAGTTTGCGATTTAAAATTTTTTTTTTTTCTTCATTAATGTGATATCTATAGTTGCTACAATAAATTTCCGCAATTGCCATCATTTTTTCGATAGCGATGTTGAAATAAAAGAAATCCGAGAAAAATTTACGATAAAAAAAAAAATTTACCAAATTTTTACGATTTTTGAAAATTTTGAAAAATATCGAACGAAAAAGTGTCGAGGAGACTAAAAATAAATTAAAAAAAATTTCTATCCAGAAAAATAATCTTTTTTTTAATTGCGTAAAATTTATCTGTTTTATATCTATAGTCCGAATAACTGTGTAAGTGCATAACGCGAAAATTGAATTTCTATTATTTTAATTATTCTGTAACGAAACTCTAACGAGAGAATACAGTTACGAAAATATTTCTATGACGGAGTTATAAATATTGAGTTTATAGGATGTTAGTGTCGCGAGAGTTTGTGTATTATATCGGAGTCCGAATAACATAGTAGTTACAGAGTTTCCGACCTCCGCAACCCTCTCACACTCCCGAATGGTGGGTTAACGTTATTATAACATCGGGAAACATAAATCATCGGTGGTTAAACGCCCCCGCACGATTCTCCAGAGCTTCGAAATATGTCGGATAGTGGGGGGGGGGGGGGGGGGGGGGAGATGCGAGTGTATAGATGTGTACGAGTTAAGGTTTACGTGTGAGTTCTCACTCCGAGCTTTGGTACAACAGCGGAGAAGTTAGTTTCTACACTACAGGATATTCCAGTAGTTACGGACTCGTATAGGTCAGACCCGGGAGTACCCATCGCCGCTACTACTAGTGCTCCAAGCGCTTCGGCGTTACTAAGCGCAACCAGCGAGGGGGATGATCAATCGAGAAGTTTACCTCACTGGGAATCCGAGGGTAGAAGCCAATAAAAGCTCTATACAGTGCTTACGCGAGGGGTAACCGACTAGAGAGGTTTGATTTCGACATGCATCCCGAGATTCGTCCGCATATACCGATACTACGAAAAAGTCTCTTCCAATACCGTTTTACTTCGATTTTCTCCATCGTTCCTACGTAGTTAAACGTTAACTTTCTGAATTTGTGATGATCCGACAATTAAGCAATTAACGGGCATTTATCGCGTTCAAGAACGACGGATTATCGATGAAATATACAACGATACTTCTCGAGGAAAAATAATAGTTCGCGCAAATACTCGATCGGCTTTTATCGGTATTATATTGGAGTTGAAAATGGATTAATAGAATTTTTAGCGAAATCGGAGAATAAATTGCAAGAGGGACGAAAAGCCTATTGAAATTAATTTAATTGATTTACGAGTAATTGAAATTGGAATAAAAAATTGTTAGCTTAACGAACATTTTGGGTCGATTAATCCTTCAAGTTTATTGTGTTTTTTGAAGGATTTAGACATTTTTTTTTTACTCGAAATTTGAATTTCATTGGTCATCTCGGAGATGAAAACAACGAAAGATTGTTTACCGGACAATTTCCGCGATTTAGCCAGCGTCAGCTTCCGGAAGCTGCTCTGTATCTGTTGATATTTACTTCTCGTCTATTTGGCATCCTGCGTCGTATTATATCTCTACTTCCGGTCTTCCCGAATCCAATAATTTCATTAGCGAAAACGACAATGGTATACCGTATTATAACTGTCGTTGAAAGAAAAGGTTTTTTTTTCGCAATCATTATCGTTGAAAAAAATCAAAAGTCACTATACTGTCCTCAATTACTACGCGAAACCCTCGGATATGATTCTGCATTTTTCTATGTATATTTTGCATATTTCGGAAATATGTCAAACGATTAACCTCTTTTTTCGACGATATTTAGAAAACATCAGAATCTTACGTTAAGTAGGAATCGTTTTTTGAATTTGCAAAACGTTTTTTATTGCATAATTACAAGTATAAATACGTCGGATAGAAAACTAGTGGTTTTGATGGTATCTGACATGGCGGAAAAAGTACGAGGCACCGGTCAAGCGTTACACGCAAAACAGTCATTGCGCATCATTCCTCCTTTCATAATCTCAATACTTTTTTTTTTAGTAGTTTTTTAGAGTAGGAAACGAAAATAATACATAGCGAAAAATAAATCATGAAAAAAAAAATGGTAGTCGAGAACAAAAATAGTGAAGAATAACGATTACTATATGCGCAGAAAATCACTGCGCACTCCATATACAAACTTAACTTTTTATCTATTGTATTATTGAAGTTACGCATTTTAAAAATTGATAAAAAAAGTCGCATTATAGAATTGCAATGGTGAATTTCGAGGTATTATGCGCAATAATATTAATAAATATAATGACAATGATATGTAACCGAATTTAAGATTCATCAACAGCCTCGTAGCGAGCAACCTTGTCATTGTTATTAGCTGTTTTTTCAGTAAGGAATTTGGAAGGAATTACCTCGGGAAACATCTGAACTTTACGCCCATCGATTCTGCTATTCTTGAGGAACATTTGGGGATAATTTAATAACATTTGAAAAGTTATTATTCAAAACTACGAGTGTAAATGCGCGGAGATCCGAAGTCGTTGTCGTACCGGTGTGAAACATGGCCGATGACTGCCGGCAACGGTCGCGCGTTATGCGCAAAACGTCACTGCGCATCTCTTTTCCATTTGCTATACACAACGGTTTCACAATATCGATATCGATAGCCCCAAATTTCATGCAGAAAAAAATATTCAATGTAACCATAACATGTTCGCTTTTTATGTAATAAGCTGCGATTAAACGTCAATAAATACTGTCGACGCGAAGTGGATTTATATCCGTGTGAATTCATTGTTTAACGAGCGTGAACTCTCACTGATGAAAACTCAGGAGATAAATAGGATCAAGGAATTTCCAATCGGTAAACAAAAAAAAAAGATCTTTTCCACGGAAATATCGAAATACTGCCGTATTAAAGATCCTATTATTGACCTGTTCAGCAACTATAGTGCACTGAGACCTGATATAGAAAATATCAACCGTTCGTGTATCGCGCATCGTGGCAGAGACGCGTTGCGTCACTCTATCGAAGTACCGCCATCGAAACATAACCCTTTCTAAATGTTCCGTGTGCAAGTGTGACGCAATTATGATACAAAATTTATGAATAAAAAAGTTAAACCGCGATCATTTAAATATCAATATAAATATATACATACATAATCGAGTGTAGAAAATCATTCGAAGGATTAAAAAAGAACGAAAGGTATCGTTGAGTTTAATATATACGACAAAAAATCCCCCACTGGCTGCATTTATCAATAAATTACCCTCAACCCTTTCCTATCACGCGTAATGAATACAAAATTCATTTGTCATCCCGATTACTTCGTACTATTGGAGTCTTTAATGTCTGCTTTCAGAATATATCAAACCATCATAAATGAATAGTATCGGTGATACGTGCAATGAACTTAAGAAAGAGTACGACTCCTGTTTTCACGTGTGGTTCTCTGAGAAATTCCTGAAAGGCGACATGAATGACTCCATGTGTGCTCCCATCTTCAAAGTATACCAGCAATGCGTCAAGGTAAATAATTTTTTTTTCTCTCCCTTTTGTCGATTCGTCTCCAGGATTTACATTTGGCGAGAGATTCAAACAATTCATAAAAAAAAAAAAAAAAAAACAAAACGTGAGGCATGGAGGCCTGCAGTGAGCTTAAAAAGTCTTACGACAGCTGTTTCAATTACTGGTTTTCCGAGAAATTTCTCAAAGGAGATAACAATGATTCCGCTTGCGCTTCGCTACTAAAAGTTTACAAAGAATGTGTTCAGGTAAGTTGATCCGTTGTCCAATATAAAAAAAAAAAAAAAAAGATTTTTCAGCATTTCCCGATAATTATAAAATCGCAAATTTCTTCACGAGATCCAATAAAAATTCGAATAATTTTGATTAACGGAATGAAATTCTAAAAAAAAAAATTGTCATGTGTTGTAGAAAGCGATAAAAGAGCAGAACATTGAATTGAAGGAAATTGAGGTGAATCACTTGGGTACCGACAAGGAAAAAGGTCCGCAAAGTTGACGAGGATTTACCTGCCGTTTAAACTGTAAATACGAGAAAAATCAATCGTTGGATGTTTGTACGCACCGCCTGCGCCGCGCCATATGCGATCGGCGGACTCCGAATGCCGACGTTGCGCCGCTCGTCTGCCGCTGAATACCTCACGAAAAAACGAATAAAAAAATTATAAAAAATAAAAACAACAAGTAAATGTTCCCGAACATCGTGGCTTTTGCGCTTTAATATCGACAAACACTGTATAACAATTGTCGCCTAAATGTCACAAACTTATTGTGATAGAAAACGTTCACATAGGCAACTCACATTCGCGATATCCTATATTATTGTTCCATAGATCGACAAAAAATAATTATAATAAAAATAATAATGTTGTTCATCCTGTGAAACTTTTAGCGTTTCAAAACGCATAAATATCAATATCAATGTTGAAAATAAAGTATTGAAGAAAAACTTTATACAACGAACACTGGAATTAAGTATATTTATCGATCGAAATGGATTTAGAGTTGAAATTAAAAGTGAATGGGTTGTTCCGATAAATCACCCGTTTCAATCGCTGCCAGCGTCACTCGACGACGGAGTATCCTCTTCCGGTTCCTCGATTTCCTCGTCGTCGCTTTCGTCCGACGACGCCTTCTTGTCCGGTTTCGCCTTCTTTTTCTTGCTATCGTCCTAAAAAAAAAAAAAAAAAACAGAAAAATAAAAAATTCGGAAGATGTACATTTTTTTAAAGTACAGTAGAAGATTTAAATGATATTTTTCAGATAAAATACAATAAAAGATGCGAAACGTACTTGTGGTGCCGGACGTTTGTCGCCCTTTTTCGCCGGTTTTTTTTTCTCCTCCTCGCTCTCCGCCTCGTCTTCTTCCTCCTCTTCTTCTTCGCTCTCCTTCGGTTTTTTCTTACTCTTTTCTTTCGTATCGGCATCATTATCACGAGATTTCTTTTTGCTTTTGGATTTGGATTTGGTGTCGCTATCGCCTTCGCTGCTATCGTCGTCGCTGATATATTCCTTACTCTTGAAAGAAGATCCGCTCATCATCTTCGACGGCGATGCAACTTCCTTCTTCGATTCTCTCTTTTTCTTCTCCGATTTATCGCTCTTAGTTTTGTCGGTTTTTTCTTTGTGCGCTTTGGCGCTACCGCTCGCGTCGTACTCTTTCATAGCTTCGGCATAATCTTTCTTCAATTTTGCCGCTTTGCCTTCCCATTCGGATTTGTCTTTTAATTCTTTCCACATTTCACCTCCCTTTTTCGCGATCTCTGTTACGGATATTCCGGGATTATCGGATTTAATCTTTTCGCGAGAACTGTTTAGCCACAGCATGAATGCCGTTGCCGGCCTTTTAGGTTTGTTCTCGTCGCGTTCCTTCTTCTGTTTTCGCTGTTTTCTCGGCTTTTCCGACTGCAAAGACAAATAATCCGCATTAGTTTAATCGATCGATTGATTCCTCGCCGATTCGCTCGCCAAAACCTAATAAACTTACCACTGTCTTAGCGCTTCTCGATTTCTTCTCCTTCTTCTCCTTTTTCTCTTTCTTTTTACTTTCACCGGACGCATCGGAATCGGCATCGCTGTCGGTCGAACCGGCTTCGGTGTCGTACTCCTCGGCGACGTCACTCTCATCCTGATTAGGATTGAAATCTTCGTCGGTCGACTCGTCTTCCGAGTCCTGATTATCGTCGTCGCGTTCCTTTGCCTCTGCCTTCACGCGGGCTAAATACGCGTCCGGTTCATCTTCCTGATCGCTGTCGCCAAAGTCGTTGTCGTAATTCAGCTTATCCTGCAAAAATAATCCAAAAATTCTGTCAAAGAAATTTTATACTATAATGGAAAAACAATAGAGAAAAAAACGTTTGCAACTGTACTTACGCTCTTTCCGCGATTCTTCACGCGCAGCTTCTTCGAACTTATAAAATCGAATAGTTTGCCATATTCTTCTTTCTCGATGCTGCTGAATGTATGCATCACGCCGCTCGTCAGCTCGATCTCGAAATCGAAACTTCTAGTCGATCCACCGCCGCGAGCAAAATTAACCGATGCTATTTCCTCGAAACGTATGTGAATCGGTGGCTTGTGAACGTAGATGAACCCGCGTTCCAGCGGATAAAGGAAACCAGCGGCGGCTTTGTACGAACAACCGACTGCAGGCGTTCCGGAATGACTGCGATAGAGTAGAAAAAACATGAATTCGGTATACTTTCTTACAAATTAAATTACGATGGACAAATAAATTTGATGATAAGTAATTACCCAATGAATGCACCGGGACCGGTGAGTTTGCGATTTATTATTACTTTCATCACTTGTCCGAGAACTTCGAAAGTCGAACCTGACAACTCTTTCGGTAATTTGTCGTCGTACTTTTCCTTCAATTCTTTCCTGAAAATTTCAAATCAGTCGATGCAAAATTTAACATTAAAAAAGTCTTAAAAAATAATAAAAAATCAACTCGCGATGCATTTCGTTTCTTTGATTCAACATCCCGCTGTACCGCTGGGATAATTAGTTTTTTTCTCATTAAAAAATCTGAAAAAAATCATTAGCTTACTCGGTGAATGGAAGTTCTATGGACGTTTCCTCCTCGTGATTGAAAAGCAGTACAAGGTAATGATATCTCGTTTGCCCCTGTTTAATCGGCGGATCCAGCGAAACTACGAAGAACATTTGTCTGCTGTCTTTGTGCGGCAACATAAAAAGCCTCAGTACGGTGGACATCGGGATCTTGTAGTCGAAGGTTTTACCGTGAAGTTGAAAGAACGACTGGAATATTTTTATGTCGTAGCGACCACTGCAACGCGAGAAACAAAAAAAAATAATTAAACAATTGATAAATTGGTGTTCGGTAAAAAGTCCTGAAGAAATTTAAGAATTGAAGAAATTGAAGGGTATTCCTGCGCTTATCGAGGGTAAAAAAAATTTAAAGACATTTCCGAGATTTGCAGGACCACAGGACATTGTGAATAATCCACAAGACAATGTGAAGAACTTTGTATAAAAAATTTCTCAACGTACCGAGGTGTGAGACAATGTATTTCCCTGAATATAGCGATAGCATCTCCACTGACGCTGATAACAGAGGCCTTCTCCATGACTTGCTGATGAAAAGCTTCAACGGAATCCTGATCTCCGCTGTCGCTGACGGGAATGTGGAATCTCATCTCCAAGAGGCTCACCGGCGCATCATCATTCTGATGAAATTCCAACGTAACTTCGTTTTTTCCTGTGTTACACTGCGATACGTCTTCCAGCGGAATTTCGAAAGCCGTGTGATGTCCGACATCAAAGCTCAGTACGGAACCGTTAAACTTTGCCGTTCCCCAATTCCAGCCTTTGAGACTCAATTCTTTCTCCAGCATCTCTTTCTTGTAGTTTGAACTGAAAAATTTTGCGACTTTTTCCTGATCCTGTAAAAAAAAAAAAAAAAAAAAAAACGTGATGCAAAAAAAACGTTATTTTCAACAAAACTGCAGAGAGCCAATGACGGTTAAAGTTTTGCAGATCCAACGTACGCCTTCCTTGAATCCGCGAAACCTGTGCAGAGTGCCGTTCTTCAAAAAGATCCTCAGCCCCCAGGTGCCTACGAACTTCTGGAAATTTACCATCTCCATGTCGCTGGCCGGTATCTGTTCAACTTTGCCGGTCTTTTGATTCTTGAAAATGAGGTTTTGATCGGTGAGCTTAAGGCGCCCCGGCGTCTTATTTTCCGAAAAAAAAAAAATAAAAAAGAACATTTAATAAATTGAAGTTGATAATAATTATTGATCATAACAGTCATTCTAATTACCATAGCGCCCTTAACCTCCGCCGTGATATCGGGATATTCGAGAAAATCCATTTTCTAATCGGTGCGGCGTTTTCTTCGAGCCGAATGACGGTTAGTTTCTTTTCAACTTCGATACAAAATGTTATATCTCAGAATTCACGTCGAAACGTGTCCATTCCAACAATCCTATTGAAAATCAATTTCTCGGTTGTTCGCTCGCCACGGTAAGCTAAACTTTATGGATAAAAATATCGTTAAATACTGAATATATAATAAATAAGTACGAGACGAAAGCGTGCGTTTTGAACAACAAATTGGGCGATCAACACAGATGAGACGCACGCCGAAATAGGGATTTCGGTAGAAACGTTTTGCCGGGAATTCTAGGAGTAACCAGAACAAGTGAGAGTCGAATATGAAAAAAAAAAAAAAAATTCCTACTCCGGTATAACCGAGAGCTCGGTTTCGCTCTATCGTTCGTGTTCATTCATCAATTTTTTCCTGCGTAAAACGGTAGTAATACGAGTCCCGTAAAACTCACTATCCCGTGACATTTGATAATTATACGATTTCTATAATAATTATTTTCATAATCGTAAGTCCATTATCGTTACTTCCGGTAGTTCGAGTGTTAATTCGCAGTGTGTACGCGGATGTGGGTGGGTCTCTCGGTCGTCGAGTGCTCCGTTCTATGCTATATATCGCGAGCCTTATCATTATATATCTCTCCGAACCAACAGTTTCGTTTCACCTGTCAGCCTGTGTTAACCGTTTATATCTGTTATAACATGATTAATCGGAATTCCGGTTTAGCGTCAATTACGTGATCCCTTTCGATCGAATTATTATCTTGTCACGAATGTAACGCGATACAGAAAAAACACATTATTCATCGGAGAGCAGGCAGCGATAGTGGTAGTTAGTGTTATTGCAACACTGTCGCAATTTATTTACAACTTCTCTTGTTACACGGGGCCTATATATACACGTATGAATGAGCTTCGTAGTGTTAGTGCGCCGCTTTATCACACTGCCGTATAGTTTTCATTCTCAATAGGAGTGAAAGTAATGCGATACAAGATATAAACGACAGTCGCGCTAGATATTTAAAAAAATTTATTAAATTCAACGAGCGTCAATTGAAACGGTAAAAGATCGAAAAAATATAAATAATAATCATTGTCATGGCATCGCTCTCACTGCCGCGAGTTTTACAACAGAGAAAAACGAGTTTGGATCTGGAGCGTGAACAATTCGAAAAATTTCAGGTATGACTCGTCCGCAATGATATTACTATATATAGGTTTGTTATTGGACTTCCAGGAATAACGTAGACTCGCACGCACGCTATTTCATTTACGGATGTTTGTACACACGCCGCTCTGCATGGTTCATTACTCATCGAAAATAACGGAAATGCAATATTCTCGGGAGAACAAATAATATTTTATCATCGTCCGCATGAATTTCAAGAGGAGTCGAATAATTTTTTTTATCAACGACTAAATTTTCTCGGACGCTGCTGTTTTGTAACGTCGGATAGCTGTGCGAAAAAAGTTGCTAAGCAACTTTGACGTCCGTCCCGTTTGTAAGTGACATTCCTGTGCAACGGAGAGAAAAAAAACATCGTAGCTATCCGCACGCATCACAGTTTAATTAATTCATTACTAAAAGCACGACTAACATGCCGCCCGTTGTACCGCCTCCCGCCAAGCAACTGCAGCAGCAGGTGAGTCGTACTTCGCAGCTGCAAACATTTTTCATTCTCCTACTAATGATTAACGAAACTCAACTAAACAGAAGCTTTTTTTTTTTTTTTTTTCATAATAAAATTCTACTCTACTTTTTTCGATATTTTTGATTTTTTAAAAACAATTTTGCAAAATTTTCCGTTCAATATTTTCAGAGTATAAGTATTAGTAAAGCTGTTCATCCGTCGGAGACACCAGTGAAGGAGAAACATGTGCGCAGTATCCTTTTCCAAAAATATATCGTTTTTTTATTAATTACCATAAAGAATATTTTTTCATTTAGATGTCAGATCATTTTTCAAATAGCAAAATTCGAAACACTGAAAACTTATCCTACTTTTGTGGAATATATCCACGAAATTGCTGCACCCTCTTTTTCCTCTTTAAAAAAATGTTTATTGCTTCAAAAAGAGAAAAATATAAAAATATAAACAATAATTGATGAGCTGTTTGGTGGCATACGAACGAAACAATCGGTAAATTGGTTTTATCAACAGAAATGAAATATATTTTAATTTTATCGAAATTGCCGTCATTTCGAAGCGATCGTTCGTTTTTCTTAATGAAAATACAACAGGCGCTATTATCGGCACATATCAGGAGAAGAGCGGCGCGATATTCTGGATGTTCATCCTGCGACAGCCTCTGCAAGAGAATCGTATAATTGCGTGGAAATTTTGCCACGTTTTGCACAAAGTTTTGAGAGAGGGACATCCACGTGTGATTCAAGATTCTCAGTGTCACCGTAGCAAACTTGAGGACATAGGAAAGCTATGGCAACACTTGAGAGAAGGCTACGGCCGTTTGATCCATTTGTACACAAGACTCCTCGTCACGAAATTAGATTTTCACAAACGAAATCCCGGTCTACCGGGAAATTTACAAGTTACCAACGAGGAACTCGAGGCTATAGGCGAAAACGACATCAATATTTAGTGAGTATCGTCTCAATGTTATTTTATTATCGGTAAACTATTAATAAAATATAAATCGTTGCCGTTGAAGGCATTAAAACAAAAATCATATATCGTATCGTATCGTATAAAACATAAATCGTTGGAACCCAATAATACGATACCGTTAATACAAATTCTTTGGCATTTATTATTACGCCGTTTTTTTTATTCAGTTTCCAGATGTCCGTTGAGATGTTCGATTACATGGATGATATCCTGAATCTTCAACGCGCCGTTTACGCTTCCCTGGATCTCGCGCGTTCGAACTCGATGACTCCGTCGGGTCAGTGTCGTCTCGCGCCTTTGATCCCTTGCGTTCAGGACGCCTCGCAATTGTACGATTACTGCGTGAAAATTCTATTCAAATTGCACGGCGCATTGCCGCCCGATATACTCATCGGACATCGCGATCGTTTCGACAAGCAGTTTCACGATTTGAAGACTTTTTACAGTACCGTAAAACACATGCAATACTTCAAGCATTTGATAACGATACCTTCGTTGCCGGAGGTGAGTCCCACCGGCGAAATGTTAACGCTCTACGGACAATAGAAAAAATTTATTGTTTTATATTTATTTGAAATAAAATTGATCATCGATCGGACATTATAGAACCCACCAAATTTTCTCATACAATCGGAACTTCGTACGTATGTTACGCCGGTCGTTGTACTGCCACCCGAAGAACCTATGGGACTCGATGGCGACGCTGCTGTCGATAGTCTCATCGATACTTCCGACACGAGTTCTATGACGAGCGATCAACTCGACACTGTGCACAATGGATCGATCTCTCCCGATGCTTTGGCCGAACGGCAAGTGTCTCGAGTTGTTACGAATCTTACCTTCGGAGATAATGTTTCGAGATATGAAAACTTTTTTCTTTTTTTTTCATTCGTCGTGCAGAGATAGTCTCATCGAACATCTTCATCAGGAAAACAGTCGACAACGAGAAGAGATGCATCGAATTCTCAACGAATACAACAGAATAATAAGCGAAATGAAATTTCATATACGAGAATTGGAACCCGCATTGTCGGCTAAGGATAAGGAACTCGGGGAAGAAAAAAAATTAAAGGAAAATTTGACAAAACAGAAGAACGAGATGAATAACAAAGTTCGAGAATTGGAGGGTAAGTCTACTTCTACAGATATGCTCCCATTTAAAAACAAAATCTACTTCAGTAAAAATTGCAATATAATCCTTAATATCCTTAAAAAATTGCAATATAAACCTTAATAATTAACAATATCCTGTTTGACTTTGGAACTTCGAACTGCAATCGAATTTGTGTTCACCGACATAAATTACACTATAATAGGTTGCTGAGAACATTTTTTATCAAGTCTCCAATTTTCACTTTAAGAAATGGCGAAAAACTTATCGAACTTTTTCACTTTTTATCATTTTTTTTCTTTCGCTTTTGCCGCAATTTTTGGTCCTAAAAAACCTTTCGCGAGGCAAAAGAACGCGTTATCACACTTTTATATTCTTACAGTATAAATTGTTTTTTTTTTTTAATTTTCAGAGAAGAATCGCTGTTTGGACGAGAAGTTTCAAAAGCTCAAAGAAGTCTATTCAAAGCTCCGCGAAGAGCACATAAGTTTGATAAGAAAGGTGAGAGATAACGATAATCTATCGTCGCGACAGCGATTTTGATAGCTATCTAACGATTGAATCTCCGATTAAACAGAAAGCCGAAGTCGATCGACAACTCGGAGGAATAAAGATACTTCAAGAACAAGCGGAGCGTAAGACTCTCGAAGCCGAGCAAAGATTGCAGGAACTGCAACAGGGACAAGCGACGGCGGAACAAGAAGCTCAGAGGGTCGCCCAGGCGCGATCGGAATTGGATGACGTTAGAAAAGAGTTCGATAAATCTAAAACCGAGAATCTCGCGCTCGTCGCTAAAATCGACTTTATCTCCTCGGAAAAAGCTGTTGCCGAAGGTGATCTTCACGATTTGCTCGCGCAGAAGGAAGATCTCGATGTTAGGATAGTCGAACTTCAAGCGGACATTGAGAAGACGAAAAATCAAGCGAAAGCTGACTTTGACGCCGCTTACTACGAGTTACTCTGTACGATTATCAAAATTTATCTATAATAACTCAACAGTTATAAGATTTTTTTTCTTTACTTAATTATAACGATTTAACTTTTACAGTGAACTGCATATCGTCCGCCGAAACAATTCTGTCGAATGCAACGAGCGCTATAGAAAATCCGGCGATGTCGACGTTGACCTGTACGCCCGATTATTTGGAAAGTTTGGTGAAACCAACTTTGCAGAATCTCGACGAATTGGATGGCGCATTCAAGGTTTACATTGTCGACGCGAAACAGGGAAAACAGTTGATACGGTGCGCGATAAACGCGGCCTACGCTTTGGCTATATATCTTACGCACGCAAAATCCACATCCAACATATCAACAGACATAACGCTCGGCGACAGTGAGTTTTATCTATGAATTTGTATCGCCTTTTTGCGATAGTTAAATATGGCCGATAACATTATTGTAATTTTGAACGATAGAGCTAACGGATGAATGCAAAATGCTGGCCACGCAATCTTCCGCGATGTTGGCGAACGTTAAGGAAAAATCAACGAAAACTTCGGATCAGATAGCGATCGTTAAAACCCAATTGAATAATGTATCGAGTTTGGCTAACACTCTGGCAAAGGCGAGAGGAAACGTCGATGCTATCGGCGATTTAGTAGAAAACGAGTTACTCAGTATGGATAAAGCTATCGAGGAAGCGGCCGGCAGAATGCAGGTAATTTAAAAGAAATGTGTAGTAGAACTCCGCATTTTTTTTTATGCTCGCGAAGAAAGTTCGAGAAACGAATCAAAGCCACTGATTACTTCAAAAAATACGATTAATGTACGGAAAGATAAAAAAAAAACAAAAAGCTTCGCATTATACAGTTCACGCATTACCCTTCGATTTACGCTATTTATCAATGAAGTAAAAATTGTCCCAAATCATAATTTCAACTTATTAACTTAAAGTTATGTGCCATTTGATTATCGAATTTCGATTATCCGAAGATTTTTCGGTACCATCGCTCCGATTAATCGGATTTCTGTAGTTACTGACAGTAATGATTTGTTTTCTTTTAAACAATTTTTCGTTTCCTGTAGGAAATGCTCGCTAAATCCCGTGCAGCTGATTCCGGCGTTAAACTCGAAGTGAACGGAAAGATATTGGATTCGTGTACAGAATTAATGAAGAGAATAAGAATATTGGTGCAGAAATCGAGACTCTTGCAGACTGAGATAGTGGCGCAAGGAAAAGTGAGTCAACGTTAGAATCTTAAAATAAAATTAACGAATATCAAACAGTATTGTTAACAATCATTTATTTTTTCAAAGGGAACGGCTTCGGCGACCGAATTTTACAAAAGAAATCATCAGTGGTCCGAGGGATTAATATCCGCCGCTAAGGCAATCGCAATGGGTGCTAATTTTCTTCTGTAAGTCTATTTCTTTACCGAAATGCAGTTTTTAAAACAATTTTTCGTTTACTTACGGATATCCGGATTTTTCTAATCTTCAGCGAAGCGGCGGACAAAGTTGTTTCGGGTGATGGAAAGTTCGAGCAATTGGTAGTCGCGTCTCAAGGTATCGCTGCTTCGACCGCTCAGCTCGTTGTTGCGAGTCGTGTAAAAGCCGATCGAAACAGCAACAATCTATCCGCCCTTTCGGATGCCTCGAGAGAAGTGACTCACGCTACCGGGAGCGTCGTAGCCACAGCGAAAAGTTGCGGGCAACTCGTCGAGGAAAATGGTGCGAAAATTGTTCAACTGTTTCTCTTAAAAAATTGATAACATTTTGATTTTTTTTTTCAGACGACTTAGATATGTCGGGACTGAGTTTACATCAAGCGAAACGACTCGAAATGGAAGCGCAGGTACGCGTTCTGGAACTGGAACAGGCGTTAGAGACTGAAAGACTGCGTTTGTCAGCGCTGAGGCGTCATCATTATCAAATGGCCGGTGAATAAATTATTCCACAAGAATTTATATTTATTAAAACATCGGGCCGATCGAGAAGAATCATCGAAAGAATTGAAAGTAGTATACAATGCGACGAACTTAAAAGTTTGTAATTAATAAGTACACAAGTTACGACGCCACACGGTGAAAACGAAAGAAGTAAACAACAAACTCGGAAGGGGCCATCCGATCATTCGCGTCGTATTTTTAACGCCCCAATTTGTATTTTTGTTATATATACTCGTACCAAATTGGCATTAACCAAGGAAATCAAATGCTCGATACCTAATATCCGTTAAATCGTCGCATCATCTACACGAACCTACGAATACCATTGTAACACAAATATTGAACACGATTTACGTAATGAAACATTAATTATTATAATTATTACGTTTAGAGCGAAACTTATTTTATATACGAAAAAAAACAAACAAAAAAACAAAAATTATTTTGTAGTCAGTATTTATTCTCCGATTATTGAATATTATATATTATTGTGTATAATTTGAATTTAAGATCGAAAAACAATGATAGATTTTTGTTTTTCATTGTCGTCGTCGAGTATAAACATTGAAAGTTTTACGAATGTTTTGCACTCGTTTTTTTTTTTCTCGCTTTTCGAAAGATCGTGAAAATCACAGGTCTCGATGACCGAATTGCGGAGATGGCGTTTTTTTTTTTTAAGTCGAATGAATTTTTTTACATTCGATCGAACAGTCGGAAAAAACTCTGAGATTTGTACGTATTTACGAAATAATATTAAACAGAACGAGGAAAAAAAATCAGAATGTATATCTGCGATCAATCGATCGATTCGTAAAATGTAAAACTTGTTAATAAAACGAATGAAATGAAACATACAACGAAGATTCGCCAAATTTACGAAATTTTTATATTCCTTTTATTGTAGTATGTATAATACGGACAATGAAACAATATTTTTATCCTTTTTTTTTCGCTTCACATGGATTACAGTGGAATTACACGCGGTGCGAATGAGATGGATCCGCATATCGCCGCCTCGTGTCGGCTGCTCCACATATACTTTTTTTTATTTGTTATCTATACATATATACGTATATACAACTATCAGATAAAAGTCACGGAGCTCGAAGTCTGTCAGCGGAGCGATAGCCTCCGAAATATATTTATATATATATTTTCTTCACAGAACTAAGTTCTACGACCCCGCGACCGATGCACACTTTATTCTTTGAACCGTCGGGGGGGTTTAATCGCTTTCGTAGCGATCTATTTTCGCCCGCAACACCGTTAACAGACTCGAAAGACCGATTTTGGGGAGTGCTTTTGTTTAAACACATTTAAAATCGACACCGCGCCGATTAATACGCAATCGTTTTTTTTTTTTAATCGATGCTTTGTGTCCATCGCACGCGTGTCCGTCTCTCATTCTATTTATAACCCGTTCGCTCGTTCATCTCACTATTATACAGCAGCAAATTTTTTCTTTCTCTCGACTATCAATTAATTATTCTTTATTTAAATCGCTTAACGCGACGAAGGAACGAGCAAAAAAACTCTCAAGCATTTTTGCTGCTAAAGCTAATATTATTGATCCGCGTATCTCGCGGCGAACACTTGTTTTATTTTTTCTCTTTTATTTCTTCTCAACTTTTGTTTTTTTCGTAATTTTACATTATTTACAGTTGAATAATTTATATCCCGATAAGCGCGAGTTGACGATTAGAAAAAAAAAAGTGGATACCGCGAAAAGTATCGGCAATCAGCCGGACAATTATTTCCTATTAAGTTGACTTAAAAAAAAATAATCATTTTTCCTGGAAGATTATCAAACTTTGCCGTATTGTTTTTTTTTTTCCAATCGGCACTTTCGCAGCGTAAAATCGGGAGAAAAATACAATACGCGGAGCGCGTCGCTCTTGCGGCCAAATTTATCTACTCGTTGAGTAAAACGAGAGATCGATAACGACCGCGGAATACAACTTTAATAGTAAAACAATAAATCTTATTTTGTTTCACTTAAATGAAATACCGTCTCTTCTTCAAAGCGCTTCTTTCCATCGTCAGTTTTTTTTTTTTTATTTATGCTTTAGGATTTATATCATCATTTCGGAATGAACCGGTTTCGCGACTCCATCGACATTTTTTCTTTTTTTGTTTTGTTTTAGTTATTTGTCTATTCACCCGATTGGAATAGTCTCGCGGACACTAAAATAAAATATTTCGCCAGGCGATTAGTGGTCATAAATTCATTATTTTATTTTTCTTTTTTTGTCTCTCTCTTTGTTCGTTAATTCGTTGGTTAATTATCAATTCGTTTCTTGTTCCACCTATACGCCCTTAACGATCGAGAGTTTCAGACTCATTGGCAAGTGGCCGAAATTTGACCACAGAGTTCCAAAACCATATTTTATCGCTGACGCACGAACACTTTACGAGAAGCCGTGCGGCTGTTTTTATTTTTGTTTGTTCTTATTTAATTTTTTTGTTTGTTTCTCGACAAAAGCTCGTCGCCGCGCCGCGGGCAATCGATTTTCAATATACGAATCTCTATGATGAATATATATTTCGTTTTTTTAATAAACTATTTACAGTACACGTTTCTTTATCGGGAAACGCGGAGATGCCTAACGCTCGAGTTCTAAAGTCTCAAACGACACTCACGAAAAAAAAAATTTAATTTCTTTTTTTAAATTTGTGTTTAAATGTATATATGATTTTGTTTCATGTATTTGCGTGTTTATGGATGTGTTTCGCATGTGTGTTTTTCACGAGGAAGTTTATCGGCATTCCACGATAGATTCACACTTCTCGCGAGGATAAGAGCTTTTCCTCGAGTTCCGAATTCCTGCCCCCGTCATCAATGCCTGTTCCGTGAATTTTTTCGCGCTGTGCCGCGATTGCCTAAAATAAATGATTTTATGGATTTTTCTTTTCTCACCTCACGCATGCCGAATATCGTTAAGAGAGATTCAAGCGAGTCGTTGAAAATTATGCATCTTTCGGCGTAAAATAAAAAACAATTTTTTTTCCTCAACTATCACGCGACAACTTGAATCCTTCGAGTCGAATGTTTAAAAATATTTTCCCCCGTTAAGTAAATAAATGATAAAAAATACCGAACTTTTTGCCGATAAAAAAAAAGTGGCGAAGAATTCGATGCAAAATCTCCAACGAAACTCACGTGCCTCGCCTCACGTTCGTCGAATAATCGCGGAATTTTTTAATTTTTTTTTGTTTTGTTTTGTTTTTTAACCTTCCGAAAGTATCTCCATGAGAAGTCGTTTAAGGCTGTCGAGACCGGTGAGAAATCCGCAATCGGGACCTTGATGTATCGTTGACGAGTTGCCGGTCAGAAGAGCCGATGACGACGAGTGGCCGAATGTCGTATGAGCGAAATCGATCATTCTAACGTCGACGAGCGAATCCTCTTGCGTCTCATTCGATTGTTTGTCATTCTTCACGCGTAATCTCTTCGAGACACTTGCGGCGCATTTGACTTCTTCCGAAGTGTGATGCACGCCACGTTCTTCGCCTTCGTACATACGTAATCCCCGATGTCTCGAAGGTCTCGTGCGTTTCAAGGAGCACTTTGTACCAATGTCGAGATCCGAACTCGTGTCCTCGGAATTTGTGATTGTTAATTGCCCTCTGCAACAATATTCGTCGCCGCTGCTGCTGCTGCTTGTGCTGCTGCTTCCGTTTGTGCTGTTCGTATTGCTAGTGGCGCTGCTGTAAGACGAACCGATCCAATTGTCGTAAGGCGGCGTCTGAACTACCGTCGCATTCAGCAAATCCGACGGTGGATCCATAAAAACCGTTTCTTCGTTTATCGGATAAAAACCAGTGGCGTGTTTCGCTCCGCGCGCAGCAGCCTCGCCGAACGCTCTATGCAACGTCGATTGACTAACTTCCTCGTGTTCCGAGAGTAAATTATAATTCGTCGAATTGCAAGCGTTGCTGCGTCCGGGATCGCAATAACACTCATCGTCGTCATCGTCGTCGTCTCGCGCCATATTATCCATAAAGCTTACGTCGCTCGATTCTTCCTCGACGCCGTGTGTAGTCAATGGACTTCGACTGCGACTCGTGTAATCCTCGATCTGATATCCTTCGTAGACGACGAGTAACGAGCTGAAATCGCACCGAGGAAACAAAAAAAACAAATATATTGAAGATAAATCGTGAATAATTTTTTTTTCTTAATTAGATGAGTGAAAAATTTCGCTGTGCGCGTTTTTTGTAGTGCGTTTTTTTTTAGACTTGACCGTTATAAAGGGATGATGATGATACCACAGCGTCGATCAGTGCCCCGAGTCCATTCCGCGCGTTGTTGACATATTACACATAATTCGCCTATCCGGCGAACTGCTGATTTGCAATGAGAATCTATCGCATCGCTTTTTTGGCGTTTTTGTTTTGTTTTTTTCTTTTTTTAACGATAAACTTGTGATACGAATGTTTGGGCCATTGGAATCGGAATGATATTACTTACCAGGAATAAAAACGATAGCTGCTCTGTCGCTCGATCGCGCGGCGAAGACTCTCTAATCGCGATATCACTCGATGTATCGCTGGAGTCCGCAAACAGTAACCGTTGTGGAAGAAACGGTATAGTGCCGATTTAAATCCTTCTTCGTTCAATTCGCGACCCCAATACTTGTCTCTCTTCACGTAATGGTCCGTGTCCGCTTGGTATACCTGTTTTTTTCCGCAACAGAGATAACACCGAAATTATCAGATATATATCCGCGTTACGCCGCGCCGTGTATTCGTCAGTCATTGACGTATTTAACGATGTTTGCCTTCGTGAGAAATTGCGACACTAATAAACGTTCGATGTTCGATTATTCCCTCGCGAAGGAAACTTTGTTAAATATGCAAAGTAACGAGGAAGTAATTATGAAAATTTCTGATTAATGTTTACGTCGATTTTCGTCGAATTCTTCATTTCGAAAAAAAAAAATCTATATATAGAGATATTTTTTTAGAAATTTACCTGCATGCCGCACAGCCGAACGCCCAACGACGCCGAAGTGCTGGCCGCGCACTTCGCTATTTGTTTACTTCTCTTCTCCGCGGAAGCGTCATCGCCGTGCTGTCGCGTACCCATTTTTAGATCCAAAATGCACGGATGCGTGTAACGAGACGTTATGTTCTCCAATAGCAAAAAATCTGAGTTTCGTCGCGTTAAGAAAATTTCATTATTTTATCGCATGGAATTTTTAATCGTTTCGATTAAAATCGATTTTTGTTAATAATTTTTTTTTTTCGTAGATATCAATAAACTTTAGTCGAAAAGGATACATTGTTTATTCGAGGCACTGTCCAAATGCGTTCCTGATTTTAATACGTCCACCGTGCTGTTTTTACGATGTATTTTCATTCTGAAAAAATATTGTAATTAAACTTTGTCACGATTTTTCAATATTTTTTTTTTCATTTTTTTTGTTTTATTCTTTATTTAGCACATGATGCAGTGTAGTCTTCACTCTTAACTACTCTTAACTTTCGTATCATTTACAGCAGTTATAAATTTCTTTTTGTAGTGATTTATTGAAACGTACGGAGCGATCAAAGAAACAATCAAAGCGGTAAAAGTACAACAGATTATGATACTTAAACTTCCGGCGACGGTAATACGAATCGTGTTATCGAAATGGTTCTTCTTTTTTTTTTAATATCGATACAACGATTGGATTGACGGGAAAAAAAATGTGGTTTTTTTTTTTTTTCACCACAATCCAATAATTGTAAGCCTTTTCATTCGCAGTGCAAGAGACTTTTTTTTCTTAACGCAAAGATTAATTAACTAAATTATTTGACGCGATGATAGAGTACTAAATAAATATCGATGGTCTAAAACCATAAGGGAATATGGAGCTTTTTTTTTTTTTTTTTTTCCATCGCGTAATACATTTTGTAGGCATTTTGTATGCGTTTTGTTTTCGACTTTAGGCCATCGACATTTTAATCACGAGGAATAGAATTAACTAGAAGAATGACAATTTGTTTTTTTGTACCAAAGGTACGGCCCTTTTATTTTTGCAGCCTTTTTTTCGCCGTTTCTCTGCACTTGCTGGCGCATTACACGACTCGGTCGACCCATCACACACGAGGCTTTTTCGGATGCCCAGGAGGGTGATGGTACTCTAATCGTTCCCCTACTGGAAGTTGATGTTAAATCCGTCAACTCGCCGAACTCGACGACAAACCCGACGTAATCTCTCAATTGTTCAAATTTATATAAAAAAAAAACGTAATAATAAAACAACACATTCACACACGCAGTCACACAATGGAAACAAAAAAGACAAGAAGTCAATGATACAATGAAAGGCTTTCGATCTTCAAGAGTTACTTTTCGTTTTTTCCATTTTTTTTCTTTTTTTTTTCCGTAAGCTTCGCATGAATTTTTTTACCTGAGTACGTCGTCGCGTTTTCGTTTTGTCGAACCCTTTGAGACGGGACCTTGCGAATGCGGCGAATTATCCGGATCCCTGAAACTCGGACTGTAGCGTTTGTCGAGTGTTACCTCACCGCCGCTACTGGACGCCTGGATTACACCTGAAACATCAGCCGTTTCGTAAGAACACATCGATCCAATTTTTACGAAATTTCAACTTTTACAGTGTTGGTTCAGTTTTTTTTTTTTTTTTATTGATTTTTTTTACCGATACCCATCGAAAGCGTTATTCGTGACGAGCAACAAAACGTTTTATTCGTCGCTCCGCACGAATATTGAATTTTTCATTCCGCTGGAGGGGATTTAATGTACTCGTGTCGGATTGATAGCTGACGTATCACAAGGACGCTTCGCGATAAATTAACAGACGCGTAGTCCCTGACAGTCTGACGACGAAGTTCATCGGGTGCGATCACCCGATGACGGTTCACGAAGAGATAAAAGCAAAAAAAAAAATCAGAAAAAGAAAAAAGATTTTCGATAACGTAGCGCGGCAGTGTTTACCTTTCAGCTTTAATAAACGTATTTTTATCAGGCAAATCAAACAAAATAGAACACTTCGCAGACGTTACGTTTTTTATTCTCCATTTTACTACTGCTGTACTACGCGATATTTTTGTTTTGCTATCCGTAAAGATAAGCACTTCGGACGATGAGAAATAATGATGAAATAAATTATATATAACGCATCAATACTTACCAGTGCGGGATATTCGTTTATTAAAGTTTCATCGTTTCTGTTCCATGTTGTCACAGTTAATTCGCATAGTCACCAATGTTCGGATATCGGATATTTTTTTTTCATTTTTTCATTTTTTTTTTTTTTTTTCACGAACGTAAACGCAAAATACATGACAATCGAAAACGATTCCATTTAATGACGAAAAAGAAAAAAAAATTAAGGATGATGTAGAAAAAATCTAAAGGGTAATCACGTATCGCAGGTCGGAATGAATCGTATTTACCGATAAATTTGGTTCAACTAAAAGTGTTGTGACGCGACGATAGAATTTCATTAATCGAACATTGACTCGGAAATTTCCATTTATCAGAATTTGTCTCGAAGTGGTATACGTATATATATAACACACACACACACGCGAGCGGCCGCACGAGCGCACAGACAAAGTCGCATGCTGCACTGTGCGATCTCTTTCACGTGTCGGTCGAGTGTTACGCAACAGCTAAACACTGGCAACAGAAAGACACCGATTTAATTGAATCGATAATTGTTGAATGGCATTAATTGTACGTTTTTTTTTTTTTTCTCGGACCTTCGAATTCGTTTTTCGTAATTTCGTAATTTGATATCTTTTATCGAAAGAAACTGATCGCGAGGAGTTTCGCATCTAAAATCTATTAGCGATAAGTTTCATTGTGAAACGAAGGATGGAATACTCGCTTCGGCATTCTTTGGCGATCGGTCGTTCCGATAGAATATCTCGAAAATGTATACATTATTATTTTTTTTCCGTTCGATCGGTATGATTAACGATCGACACTGGATATAGTCGCAATTATTTGGAGATCGTCGATAAGCGATCTCTCGTAAACATTGGCCTATCAATTAATTATCGTGTGTAGAGCTGTATAAAATTTCAACTTTACTCGCAACAGACGCGTGGGAATGCAATTTTATTTGTCAAATAGAACGATGAGTAAAGATTTACAAAATATTTGAATTTCGATCGAAATTAAATTATAATGAATTTTCACGATCTTTTAAAGATTTTTTTTTCTTTTTTTTTTTTTTAGCGCGTCAATCGCGATTGGTCGATCTTACCTTTGAATTTTGGAACAAACATTTGTATGTCTTGTGGAATGTTTCTGTAGAAGTCGAGTTCTCGCCGATTCAATGGTTTGCAGATTGTGTTCTGATTGAGGAGCAACAGTCGCGTATGACCGCCGACCTGTTAAAAGAAAAATCATAAATAAATCATCCGCTGTATATTAGCCATAACTAATCTTCGATCTTTCGGCGATTAAAGTATCGAAGAAATAGAAAAAAAGATTACGACTATCGCTTTGATTTCTTTGCCTAATTAAGGCCATGAAAAAAAATAATAAAAAAATAACGCTTCTGGAGTCCAAAACATCGCGCTCTCCGTGTGTCGTGTACTTAAAATAAAAATGTAGGTCAAGAGTGAAAAGGCGCGCCCCCGACGCCCGTTCCCGTTTCACTGGAGGGGGAAAACGATCTTTCCTCTCGATAAATATTAACAGAAAACACAGATAAAACAAAAAGCCGATAGTTCAAACAATGCAAAATACACGTGAAATCTTTTTATCACGATGGAAAAATCTCGAAGGTGTTACTTGCAGTTTATACACCTGTTTATATTTGTGTGTAAAATATTAACGAATGATCTTGAAGTTTGACTATATATCGCATCGGGAGATTCTTTATCAAACAGAATCTCGAATGATTCATTACGCAAGCAACTATTTGCCGCGCGTTATTCACAAACTTGTAGCTCTTGCACTATCGTAAACGTTTATCAACGGTGATGCAATTATTTTGTGATTTCATCAATTTTACCATCAGCGGAAAAGAGATATAATGAAATATCGGAAAATAACGATCCACCGTCGTGTATACACGGTACTCTTCGCATATATACATGAAATCTTCCGAGGAAAACGTAAGATAAAAAATTGCTAAATCTCAGATAAACATTGTAAAATCAGCGCGGATTAAAGAAAAAAAAAGAAATCATAATTAATTTCGAAAAAAACGGACCAAATGCGAATATGAAAAATTAACTAACTTAATATACTTAAATCTATTGTTTATCAACAATATCGTGAGATATAAAAAAAAATCGGAGTTATCTATATAAATCCGTTGAAAACTGCACATTAAATACTGTAAAAGTGATTTCCCGTTGATTAATAAATAAATTTTTAAAAAATAACGGCGCACAAGTAGCTCATCGTTCCCCTCTCTTCAGAGACGAATCACCGAATGATTCATCTGAGAATTCCCATTCTTGCGAATCCTTCCAAAACAAAGGGTCAACATATGGCTCCGCGTCATCGCAAGATTTACCAACTTTACGTTCGGCAAACAATCGCTCCGAATAGCAAGATTAATTTCTTACGATGCGAAAACCCATCCGTCAAAAAATTTGTTTATACACTACTTCTCTGACGACAGTGAGGCTATGGCGTCAGTCAACGTAATTGACGCACTTTATCAGCGAAAGTATTTGCAAAGACCGCAAAACAGCGATTTTGCTTGGAATGTAAAATTTTTGGTTTTACGATAAAATGTTATTTTTACCTGATTGTTGAGAGGATGTAAGGCGACTTCTTCGTCATGATCCTGAAGAAATGCAGCGGCTGCAGCGGACGATGGGGATGACGTCGAAGAGGACGATGATATCGGGGATGTATTTGTGCTGTAGCACTTAGGTTCAGTCTCTCCCATACCCCAAGTACCCGTCAGGTATACCATGCCAGCGTACACCACTAATTTAATGTTTTTATAAATAAAAAATAGAAAAAAATATTGTCCAAAGACACACACACACAGATCCTCCGTGTCACCTTTGACTCAATCTCTCGCGATTTATCGATCCACCCCGTGTCTCTCTTAACTTTCTTATGTTTGTTATCCACCTTTACGGTAAAAAATATTCGATCTTTTTTTTTATCGTTTCGCTGGCACTCCGAATCGTTCTTTATACAACGTTTTTATCGAAGAAAATTATTGATGAATGCGCGTCGAGAGCGACGAGTGAGCGAGGACCCGGGGGGGAGCGGGGGACGAGGAGTCGGGGTCGAGGAAAACTGCGGGGGCTGATTATTATAACCGTGATGTGTGTTTCACACTTTGGTGAAAAGAAAACGAACGTTCGGGGAAGTAAAACTTTTCGGGGCACAAAACGACACGTAGTTCAACGAGATTCGTCACAAATTTCAGGGATTTCTTAATGTGTGTTTATTATTCTCGACGTTGGAAATGCGATGATCGAGCGAAGATCGTCGCTGTCTCAAACAAACTGCTGTCTCGTATCATTACAATGGGAGAGACTGTAACACAGTTATCGCATCAGCTGTAAAGATGGTGGGAGGTGGTAAACGCGAAGGCTTGCCAACCTCTACTCTCATTCCAGTGTTTTCACTTTCATGAAAACAATTCTTAAAGTCCCTAGACGTTTGGTGACTCTACTACTCGACAGTTTCAGGATAACGATCGACCAATCGGATGAAAATTCTCGCTTTCGCATTTCACAACTGTCAAACTGTCAGTGATCATTGACATTAACAAATAAAGTGTCTAATTAAGGCTACGATTCTTGTTGATTAATTTGTTCATTGAACTATGGCGGATCCGAAGTACGCTGATTTACCAGGAATCGTAAGTATTTCGACGAAATAATCATCAAATTTTAGCTACAGCTGTTTTTTTCTTTTTTTGGAGTAGGTGTGGTTAGAATGCATTTTTAATAAACGAAATCGTTCCCGATTAATAATTTAACGATGTATCGAGACCGCGTTGTTATTTCCATGTTTACCGAATTTTCAGGCTTACGATCAGGTTGACGTCTACGAGACGACCGATCTTCCGGAGGCGGAACAACTGCCTCTTTATTCAGAGGTAATGCATAGGTTAATGTTATTCGTTCGTTAAAATTAACGATTTTTTTTCGATTTTCCAGGATGACACCGATTCGATAGAACGTCTTCATACGACGGCTACAGAGGCTTTTAATAAATTCAAAGGCAAACATGTTATCACCAAAGGCGTTGATTTTTCTGACAGAATATCACGAAAGCCCAGAACTGGTTACAATGCGGTGTAAATATCGCTCCTGTTTACAGCGATACGCACAGACGATTTTTTATTTTTTTGACACAAAATCTACAAAAACAATTAAAATTTCGCAGATTCGGCGATTGGGAACTACCGGGCGAAGGGGAAAAAGAAACGCCCATTCAAAAGCACGAAAGATTGCAATGCGAACTGAAAGAGCTCTTCGACGAGGTCAGCCAGCTGAAGGAAAAGGCCAGCGACGCTGCGGAACAGAAAAGTATGGTAGAGATTATGTCGCAAGTCGATTTAATGGGAAAACAATTGAATAGCTTGAAATTAAACGAGACTCTCGGTACCGATCTCGTCGCCGTTTTAACGGATCCGCAAGGCGCCAATTTGAAGTGAGTTGCCGCGGGAAATCCGCGCGATCTTTCAAAAATCTCTATCATCGTTCGATGTATTATTTTTTGTAAATTTAATCCGAAAATGCGTTATTTTCAGGCAATTGATGACCCAAATAGAGCTCTTCAAGAAAACCGGAAGTGCCGACGCGGAGAACAAAGAAATTGTGATAAAGAAAGAAGCACCCGAATCTCCGGAAGCCGGTGTTTTGAAATACGAAATGATGTATCTCCCGGAAAAGGCGCGTCTGCAAGAAGTCCAGAGAATCGCTCATCTCGAACAGAGACTCGCGAGGCTCGAGAACGTTATCGGTACGAGTAACGAAAAACTCGCGAAATTTACTCAATCATTGAAGACTCAAGGCGTCGTCGAGGCTGTGCAACAACTCGGTGCCAAAGCTTCGCTTCTCGACAGCACGCAGATCGAAGCTATGGAGAGTAGAATAGCGACTTTGGCTCATAGAATGGATAGTTTAGCTCAGAAAAAGTCGGCTATGCAACAGGATACTGAACGCGAACAAAAGATCGCCGAGATGTACGAGATAATGAAAAAGATCGAAACGTCGTCGGATGTCGTTCCGCTAACGATAAATCGAATGTTGGCTCTCAGCGCGATGCATCAAAAAGGTACGGGACGATATATCTTCGGTCAAAATTTCATCGTGTACAACGAACAATGTTTTTAATGATTTTTTTTTCTTCGTGTAGCCGGCGAATTCGGAAAAACTTTGGTTCAACTCGAAGAACTTCAGACTCAGATAACCAACGGCTTGGACAGCAACAAATCTCTTCTGCAGGGAGTTCAGGAGAGTTTCGCAACGAATATGGAATCAATTCGAAACAACATGGCATCGATTGATGAGCGGATCAAGAAACTCGACAAGTGATTTACGAGCGAAAAAAAAAGTTCTTTTGAATTTAACGCACTCGCTTATTAATTAACTGTAACGATAAAAATCGATCTATCATGCTAATTTATTTATAACTGAAGTTCTGTACGGGATGGTAGATGATGATTAAATAAATGAATAATTAGCACAAAAAAAATAAGAATTCATTGTTTTTGAGTGTTTTAATTGTTTATCTTTATTTAAATCGCTTAGAAACGGAGCTTCTGGAAGAACCACTTGTTCTTACCGGACTTGTACCTGCGAAAAAAAAAAAAAACAAAAAAATCGTTAATTTATGTTTTCGAAAAATGATAAAAATTTTATTAAAAAAATTGAAAAATTGATGAAAAAATTAACGAACCTCTCCTCCAGCTTTACGCGAGTCTGGAATCTGACTTTCTTCCTCTTCATCGGATCTTTCAAGTCCTTGGGGGCCACTTTGTCCAATGGTACATCAACGGTGTATCTCGTTGGCATCAAATGGTTGTAGTTCAGCACCTGAAAAAAAAAAAAAAATTTCATTGTTAATTCAACGTTTTTTTTTTTCGGAAAAAAAAAAACAAAAAAATCAAAAAAAAAACAAAAATAAGGTGTTGTAACGCTATTTGAAAAAATCTTAGACTCACTTTGACGAAAGGCTTTATCTTGGATCTCTTGTGGAGTTTTCCTTTGCCCATTCGCTTGTGGACCTTGCGAGGGTAACGATCGATTCCTGCAACCAATGCGTGTCCATACTGTTTTTCCGTAGTGCCGTCGTCAAAATTTCTCATGACGATAGCTTTGCGTCCTGCGTACCGGCCACTAAGGACCAGTACGACTTTTCCTGTTTTCATAATTTTCACCATCTTGGCGAACTGCAAACAAAAAATTAAAAATTACGAAACTTTTTTATTTTTCCGAGGATTATGTTTGAAAACACGAAAAAACGCGAGACGCGTGAAGATACTAAATAAGAATGGAGTCTACGAGAAAATTTGGAGAAACCGAGTAATCTGTAAACATCCGAGTAATTGACGAGTTTAACCCCCTATGAACGTGTACACAGTGGAGCACGACTTTGACACAACTTTCATCGCGGAATAAACTATTTTTCACTAAAAATTACATCACTTTCGCGTTAATTATTGTGAGACTGTTCGAAGACAGTAAAAATTCGTGGTCTTTACGAAATTTTGTATTCGAACGCGAGACGATGTCTACGCCACGATAACATGTTGACAGGGGCTTCATCTTATATCCCTTAAAACACTCATATAATACGTATTTCGGATATAAATAATAGTGGCAAACGAAGCGCGAAACATTGATCTTTAAAACAATCACAATATTCATAAACAATATTTTATTAATAATTGGATGTTCGCAGATTACTTTGCAACACTCGGGAAACAACGCACCTCACGGCTATGCGAACCGGAAAAAAGAGCCTAACCTAACTTTCTATGTTCTTGGTGGGCTCAGTCGCTAGTGAATGGTTCGCGATAATAGCGGCAGGAGTCACCACGAGACGCGGCTACTTCCGCTTTGGTACCGGGGATCGAAAATACGAATGAGAAAATGCGGAGGCAGCAATGAGCTCAAAATTAACCGTAACAGCGTGGCTAATGAAATTAATTAAGAAAATTCGGAGTGCAAGATGATTTCTCAAATAAGATTATCCACAAGATTGAAATAATAATTTCCATAAGATGAGCGTAGAGTAGAGATTACATTTGGAATAACATATAAAAATAATAATGATAAACAACTTAATTGAAATGTTAATCGACTACAATTTTTATTCCTTTACACTGTCCCTACAATTCGATCACTATCTATCCGAAGCCCCTATCGCTTTCATAATCCTCATCGACACACTCGAAGTACACATAACAACAGAGATGTTGCGTAAATGGAAAATAAACAACAGAGAGATGGACCGCTTGTACATACGTTGCGGTATTGCCCTGCGTGACACTCGTGGAACTGCAGCATCGACAGCGTTGCAACAAGTGTTCCTAATCGATATCTGGCACACAAAGTCCCGCGGGAATGTCCTGAAATGGCGTAAACTCTCAACCATATGGTACTCGAAAATAGATAGATCTTATAGAAAAAAAATATTTTTGCGGATGATCCGAAGATCTACAGCGTCACAACATTATTGTTTACAATCTACGATACCGCATTTATAAGCAATAGACATTTTTTAAGTTATTTACAAGGACAGCAGATCGTGTTACCATTGAGTCGACATTTTATCGAATGTAAAAAAATGAATGAAAATAAACATCATATTTTCGAGAAATCATCTCAAACGAATAATCGTTTATTTTTTAAATAAATTATTATATTTTCCAGCAGACGAGGCTTAAATTTCGATAATCAATCGATAACAGTTTATTCGGAAGGGAATGAATTTTTAATGTTATTAATTTAGTGGAGCTCGGGGCCCATTCACCCTCAACATCTGTTTCAACTGCTCGCGCTGTGTGACTCTCAGCCGTGTGAAGCAAAGGGCAGAACGTGGGCGGTGGGAGTGACCCCTGGAGATTCTCTCGTCTCTCTCGCTTTCCTTCTGTTGTCTCTATATATATAACATTCTATGCCTTTGGGTGAAACGAGAGGGTGGTGTTCGGCCGCGAGAAGAGACCGGCGTGTAATCGATTTGAAATCCAACGCACGCCCTCCCAGAGCCACCGTCGAGCGTCAAGCAGTCGGTGTCACCGCTGCGTCGAGTGCGGACGCCGAGGATCGAACCCTCTCATTATTCCCGTCTCTGCCCACGTTAAAAACATTGTTTAGATAACTCGAGAGATGTTCAAAAATTGACCTATACGAACAATCGCGATCGTGTTTCGAGTTCACAGCGGAATAAACTCGATTGCAGCTGCGACTCAGCGGGTTTGACGATTTCGAAGGGCGAAAATTAAGCGCAGGATTATGCGCAACTGAGGAAACACCGTCGACGAACGCCCTGGTAAGATTTTACAAAAAATCATAGAATTTTCATTCGACAGGATTGTAAAGGATGTCGAACCCGTCGCGACAAGTAGCCGCAGCCTCGCCTCACGAATCGCTCGAGTCAATTTTATTTTTCGTTCTTAATTTCTAACAAAAATTGCTTCCGGTGAACCTAATACTATCGTTATCACAGTATGTAGCTCCGCGTTCATCATGTATATAAAAATAACAACAATATATACATATACACAGTTATCCATAACACATACAAAACGAACCATAAATATATATATATATATATATATAGATAAACTTATCTTCCATCTTTTTTTATTTTTTTATTAAATAAACTTATCGATGTTTCTCTCATCCGACACAATTGAAATCCTCGTCAAAGGCATTATTTTTATTTTCAATCGATGTTTTCGATACTCAACAATTCGTTGGTATTGATTGCTATTCTCTAAAAACATCGAGTACATTGACGACTCTATTTTATCGACTGTTATGTGTGTCAATGTGACACAAAGTGTTTTTCCAGTCATTCGTTGTATTGAATAAAGAATAATTTAATTTTATAAAAAGTTGAGCAAAAAAAAGAGAAAACAGAAAAATATATATACGTATATCTATATATAAATATAAAAAAAACATGCGTTACGCCCTGTGCCTATGGCGGTGACAACCTGATGCTTCCTCGCAGTACGCTTATCGCATCTCATGCCTTCCCGCTGCGTGTCGCGCACCGGCTCTCTCTCTATTATCTTCCCCGAAGCTATAGTTACGGCGCTATATCCCCATTGCTGTATCTCGTTGATACATTGATTATCCGACGTTGCTTACGCAGGTGTCTCGCAGGTATAATCGTTAGGTCATAAAGCAACAGCGGCAGGAGAATATATACGATCCATTTCGATGGGTGGTTCACCGGAGGCGCTTATAACGTATTATTGATTTTCGCGCAGCGACCTTTCGTAACTCGTCGCCGTAGTTCTCACGAATGAGGCAGCATCTGTTTCGCCGAGTTGCACATATACCGACTCATATATTGTGTATATATGTACTTAATAAATGAATCTATATGCCTATTAGTATATATATATATATATATACCTATATATACATATATATATATTTGTCACATACTTGAAAGCGTATATTGCGAGAATCGAGAGTATATAGAAATGTTTCTTCATCGATCGCGAAAACGACGCCTTGCCGGCTATATAAACGACGAAAGCGTGAAAACGTTTTTCCCATTCGCAAACGTCGGAGGGTAGGATTAAATGTAAATCAGGGCAACACTCCATAAGTCCTCGGATGTGGGAGGTTAGAGAGACGATAAAATCGTCTGCTAAGCTACGAAACAGCTTTGATAATAGAATGGTCCGAAAAAAAGAAGAAAACAAAAAACATGAATGAAGTTAACATTTATTTATATAAATATGTATTTCATTGTAAATAACCGAAATACATGGTTCTGCTTACGACATAACACATTAAAAAAATAAAAATTAATTAATATCGAAACTATCGAAAGCGAAAAAAAAATGGCGCGATATTTGTCTATCGATTTTTTAGTTCGAATTTTTCGTAAAAAATTGATAGGTCTTTTCGCGTGAATATGAATTTACTTTTAGAAAGATCTATGGGCCGTAAACGGTGGTGGAAGGGCGGCTTGGAGCTACTGGTGCTCTGCTTCCTTCAGGGAGTTATTCACGGGGACGGCGAAGTTGGTAAGTTTATAAAAATGTATCGCGTGATATTTTTGTCGTTCGATTTACTTTGTTGTCGTTATTTTTGTTGCCTTGAATATTGTGTCACTGTTCGACTTTTCATCGAGAAACCTGTTATTCGATGTTTCACACTATCTCAGGTAATATACATGCAGAGTAGCGGGAGATACGCGCTTTTCATTAGGCCGACGTTATCGAGCTGTACATCCCACGCGCAGTTTACATACAGCACCGCCCAACCCGCGTCAGAATAAACTCTCAAACGAGCTTCGAGCTTCTCTTGTGCTAAAAAAAAAAAATTATAAATAAAACTTTCATTGTTGTTTTTATTAATTTTTTTATTCCGTTTTTTTTTTTATTTTTTTTTTTTTCGATCGCTAACTCCAAAATAATGTTATTGCGTCTGACCAATACGCGCCGTTTCCACTTGTCCGCTCGGAAACGTTTCGGCTCGCTACCTACTGTGCGCTAGTCCTACCGCAAGACGAATTACCCTGATAAATATTGCACAATCACTGTCTAGTCGAGTAATTCCCACCTTTGGGACAAAATACGAAATTCTCACGTAACCAACATGCATGCGACTCAATGAAATTCGAGATGTCTAGTATAGTAGACATAATACGAAACCCTCCAGTTCCTCAGATTCCCATGACGGTAATCTCGAGTTCGTTCCCTCAAGAGTTTGCAGGTCGCTTCCCTTCGTGAACCCTGCGGAAAATATTTCTCTGACATTTTGTCTGAAAAACTCTAACCGAACCTTTTCACTGATTTTCTCCGTGTTTTTCTGTTATTTGATGAAATATCTCTGCCATTTTCGTGACACAATCTCCAGCTGTCGCAATTTATCAGAGAAATTCAGAGGATTTTTAAAAAATTCGGAAAAACTCCAATTTTTTCTGATAAAGTACGTTACGAGAAAATATGAGTTGTCACTGAAGGATCTACTCAGACGGGGGATGGAGCTGTTACTTAGACGGACAGTAGCGTTTTTCCGAGAAAATACGATTTATTTTCGGAAAAACTCCGATCTTCCGAAAATTTTACTTTTTCAGAAAATTGTTTTTGAAAATAGAAAAGAAATAAGTTTAGAATATCAATAAAGTACATTGATTATCAGACAAGATAACAGGAAAAATTCGATATTTTTAGAAAAATAACCAATATTTAGATTCGAAAAAATCGGAGAAATTTTCGGAGACGTTTCGGAGAAATTTCAGATAAAATTTCCGAAAATTTCGAATAAATTTTCAGACCTATTCAGATAATAATGTTCACCGGGGAAGTTATGCAAACAAATATCCCGCGATCTGTTTCCTTATTATTGTTGGTATTTTGTAAACATTAGAAATCCTTAAATGCTTATTCATTGAATTATGCTATTCGAGATTTTCGTCCCTTTATCCGCTTTCTTGTCAGTTTATTTCGATTTGAATATCATAATATTATTTGAGATTTTGTGGTGAGAAAAGCTTCGCGTCGTTGTGTTCGACGAGAACTATGAGGTCGAGAGGAATTATCGGATATTGCGTGGGTACAACATCCACGAATATTTCCGTAATACTCAGTTGTGCTGCTTTAATGCAGTCACGTGATATTCATTGATGCAGGACGCGGGGGTTGCGAATCCTTCGGTTCTCCCGCTATATCTATTCTCTTTCGACGATAGATATATAGATCGTGAATACCGACCGCCCACGCATTTCACAATTCCCGAGCGATCCTTCAGAGAACGCGTCATCCGAACCAAAAAACAAAAATAAAAAATCCTCGCGCGGGCGAAATATCGACGCGCGCGACCTTCGACATTGATGTATTAATTGAAACTCGAGATTTATATTTGATTTATAAAGATTCACCTTTGTTTATTTCAGGTTGTCTCTTCAGCAAAAATGTATGCAGGTCGGGGGTGGAAACTTGTTACGATGGTAAAACAATAATTATTTATTTATTCATTTATTCGATAAATTTTTCATACTTCATATTTCTTGGATGAAAAAAATTGCCAAAGAAAGTTTACAAATTTTCACGATTTTCAGAAATACGTTTATCGGCGTAATTGCGATATGTTAATTACATTTATCTCTAACAGCAAAAAAACGAAAAAAAAAATTGTTACATTATTTATCGAAACAAAAATATTACTTTATCCATTAAAGGAGAATGTGAAGATAAAAAAAAGTTCATTTTTTCAAATGGAAGCCCTTTAAATTTTTTACGTTGTTCTTTTCCCCTTTTCGATAATTTTTTGCGGGAAATAATTCCGCAAATTAATTTTTTTTTTTTTGATAATCGATGCAGACGCGGCCTTCGGAACCTGCATACGACTCTACGGTGCGGACGAAGAAGACGTTTACAGGTACGACTTGGATTCCCGAGAACTCGAACTCTTGCGAAGACAACTCGAAAGTCTCGTCGTCGGTGGATACGAGTGGACTCATCCGTATACTCAGTGCGTTATGCAAGCTTCGCTATACAGTCTGCGATATCGACAGGAACACAACGTGGAATTTTGTCGAGTGCTTGCGGACCTTGACGAGCGTAACATCGACGAATATGGAGACGACATTGAACCCGAAGAAGTAAGTATTTACCCAAATCTTTTGACAAAAAAAAAAATAAATGCGTTTATCGTAACGTTAAATCGAAAAAAAAAAATTCCAGTGCAAAAAATAACTAATTTTGTTGCTCTAAATAATTTTCACAATGTTTTTTTTATTTTTTAAAAAAATATTAATGATAATTAGATTTCAACAATAAAAAAAAAAAATTAATAATAAATTTTCATCGAAATCATCAAGGAAACGATGCCATCCCATCACCTTTTCGTTCTCTATGAATTTCGTTAGAATATTTTGCCTTCACATTTATTTTTTTTTATTTTTTATTTTTTTTCAAGGATCCTCAGCCTTTGGCCGTCGTAAATTTCACGCCGACTCGTGGTCACGGATACGGTGACTTCGCAGACGAGAAGTATTATCCGCCCGTATCATCGAAGAAGCCAAAGCACAACATAAATCGTAAGCTTAGCGGCAATCCTGAAGACGATTACACGTACGCGTATTCTTCTTCCTTCCGAAAGAAACCGGAACGTCAGCGAATTTCTAAGTTCGAAGAAGCGAACGGGAATGAAGAAAACGAGAGCGAAGATTTCCTGCTGGAATCTCCCGAGGATTCGTTGAACGTTAACGCTAATCTCGACGAGGTATCGAAGAATTTTCGGGAATTGGCACAGCGTTTGAACGTTAAGTACGACGAGCCGATGTATCGCTTGAGACGACAACCGCACAAAGAAGACAACTCTTTGCGTAATTTAAAATCATCGCGAATGAGCGTCGATTACGCTAATGCGGCAAAAGATATTCCGCGAGATAACGACAGAGACATCAATGCCGGAAGATATCGACGTTGGAAAGAATCGAAACTCAACAACGACATGTGGAAATTTATGATGTTGAACGCGACGTTGCAGAAACGTTACGCAAACGATCTCACAAAATTGGAATTTATGAACAACAAAGATCGCGATGACGAAGAAATTGATGATGTCGATGAAGACGACAAATGGATGAACAGAGATACCGGCGACGAGGAGAGAGACTCTCAAGAAAACGACAATCAGAATATCGGCATCGAGGAAGATATTTTCTCGAACGCGGGCGCACATTCGTGGAGCGTTTCCGGTCCCAGTTACGTCGATTTATCGAAAAGTCTCCACAAAAACGGAATGTACACTGAGGGCGGATTGGTGCAACCGATTGGATCGACAGGATTGGATCTTCACGACGTTATCGAAGAAGGTAACGACTTTTTGTTAAAAGACAAAGAAGAAAATTATATATCGAGAGAGAAAAAGGCGCATATCAGACGTTCAACACGTTCAATTATAACCCTTTTTATTTATACGCCGACATCGATCGTCTCCAACGCGTTAAATAAGGGGTTATAAGTTTTCTACAGGTATCGAACATTGAGATTTTAATGAGTCGCCGAAGTGGAAAAAAACGACTAATATTATATCAAAAATGATGAAAAGAGCGATAGTAAAAAAAATATGGGAATGAAAATTAAAAAAAAAAACGAATTTTACATTTTTCAGTTCCAGAAACGATTGATCCCGTAATGTTTAACGACGGATTGAGATTGTTGTGGAATCGCGATATCGGAGCTTTTCAACGACCCGAACGTTTGGACGTCAAGAAACCCGGTCCACTTTTTTCCACGAATAATTATGCATTCAAGACGCAGTCGCCACCGGCGCGTAGGTATCACATAAATTTTACTGTCGCACTCCGTTATTCGGACGTTTATTTTTTATAATTTTTTTCAGCACCTATCGCCGACGAGAAAAGTACCGATCGCGAAGAAAACGAAATTCTACGCGCGCCGTTCGTGAAAAAACAACAACGAGCCGTTGATTACAATGGAAAAACATACGATAATGTGGATCTCGATTATTTGTATATTCAGTTCGATAGCGATTTTGGCACGTGGGCCGACGGTGAAAAAGCCGTCGAGGAAGTTGCGAAATTGCTTGGTCTCGATAGCAGTCTCTTTAAAAGAATCGAAGTCGGTCGCGCGGAAGTTACTTTCGAAGTAACTGGAAAAGAACCCAACGACGCGATCGGCATCGCTCCGAGAATCGGTTAGTCAAAATGCAGCATAGTAAAAATCATAAATATATTTTTTTTTATCAATTTTTCGTTTGACTATAGACGGCATTAGAGAAGATTTCCAAAAAGCAACCGGTATGGAGATTATAAGGGCCGGAATCGGTAACAAGGTGAGTTCGTATTTTTTTTACTCGAAACAACAATTTTTTCAAATTTTTTTTAGAAATTTTCCAAAATTGAATTTTTTTTATTTTTGTTTAATATTTTTTAGGTGAAGTTACCTCCGAGCGTAGAAGTGTTACACGCGCCGAGACCTATGAGTCGGGGTTTGTTCGCCGGTCTCGTATTGGCCGGAGCTGCATGCGCCGCCGCAGCGGCTATCGTGACTCTGATTATCGCCCGAAAACATGCGAAATCTCGAGCAAAACTCGCCGGATTGGCAACACCGGATCCTGAAGCTTCGAAGGATTATCAGGATCTTTGCAGAGCGCGTATGCAAGCTAAACAACCGAACGAGAAACCGGAATCGCCGAGAATCATTAGTTTGTCGAGGGAAAGTGAGTCTAATAGATCGAGTACTTCGTCGTGGGGAGAGGAAGCCGCTGCGCTCACCAATATGGACATTTCTACCGGTCACATGGTCCTGGTGAGCCGAGAAAAAAAATCGATTTTGTTAAGAAGAGTTATCCGAACGCCTGAATTTTTTTCTAATTTTTTTATTGCAACGCATTAATTTATTCTTCGCGATTTGTAGACTTATATGGAAGATCATCTGAAGAACAAGGATCGCCTGGATCAGGAGTGGGCGGGAATTTGCGCTTACGAAGCCGATCCATCCTCAGTGGCGATTGCAACGGAAAAATCTAACGTCGCTTGCAATCGTTCCGGATCTTCTCTTCCCTATGATCACTCGAGAGTCGTACTTAACGATCTTTCCAATGCAAACAATTCAGACTACATAAACGCTTCGACTATCGTAAGTATACTTCAGCCGTAGAGTTTTCTCGTTGCGAAATTAAAAATATTTTCCATACAATAAAATCGCTAAAATATTTTAAACGAAATATTGACAAATGTAGAAAATTGTTTCAAATATTTTTGTGCCGTTTGAAATTAATTTTTTTTTCATCATTTTACATTTATTTATTTTCTGCACATATTTCATACATTTATTTTCTGTAGGATTTTTTTCAATAGGTTTTTCATTCTTAAATTGTAGTCAACACATTACGATAAGTTTTTTTTTTAATTAACGAATAACGAACTCTAATAATATAATTTAGTGACAACAGAAAACTGTTGTGTAGATAAGCGAATAGATGAGGCAATCTTTACCCCCGATAATTAAACGTTAAATCGTTGCAAACGAAAGTACCGCAATGAGGCGGAGAGAGAGACAAATGCGAATGATATTGTGTGTAATTTACCCCGGATGCCGCCTTGCCGTCCGAAACAGACGCCGGTAAGTCAGGATAGCGAAAGAAATGAAAAAAAAAAAATAAAATAACGAAATTGTTAATCCACGAAGGAAATATGATCCCGGAGCAGCATGCAGCACACAAAAATTCTAACCGTTCGCAGATCTTAGCAGCTTTTTCGCGCGAAAATCGGACACTACAGTCGTATAATTTTTCGTCTCAGGTGCCTTAAATATTCGCTATATCTCAACCCGACACAACGAGATTAATTGATTTTTGTCTCTCGACATTAATTAACATTGTGAAAGTGTTACATCAAAATTTGTATATATCTTCGTTACCAAAAAATACGAATTACATCGTTAATTTTCAAAATTATTTCGAAAAATCATAGTATATCGCGATATCGATATTTTCCCGAAAACTAATCGCGAATAACATGTATCGATAGTTAACTACATTTTTCGTGGAATTATGGATATAGCAAATTTTGTTTTAACACTAATATTCTTTGTCGCACCCGCAAAAGATTCCCCGCAAGATAAATAATTAGTATCTATTTATGCGAATAAGCGTTTCCGCAATCGTGAATATCGTCATTGGATGTGCGTTTTTTTTTCTTTTCGGTTTTTTCATAGACCGATCACGATCCCCGGAATCCGGCATACATAGCGACGCAAGGACCGCTTCCGCAGACTTCGGCAGATTTCTGGCAATTAGTCTGGGAACAGGGAAGCGTCGTAATCGTAATGCTGACCCGTCTCACCGAAGAAGGACGCGGCATGTGCCATCGCTATTGGCCCGAAGAAGGCTCCGAACTCTATCACATCTACGAAGTTCATCTCGTCTCGGAGCACATATGGTGCGATGATTATCTCGTGCGTTCATTCTATCTGAAGAATCTCCGCACCGGCGAGACACGCACCGTTACGCAATTTCATTTCCTTTCGTGGCCCGAGAACGGTGTTCCGCAATCGACCAAAGCGCTACTCGAATTTCGTCGTAAAGTCAACAAATCTTATCGCGGAAGATCCTGCCCCATCGTCGTTCATTGCAGGTGATTTTCGTACGATTAATCGAAGAAATTTCAAAAATTCATCGAAAAAAAAGTTGAATTTCAGTTTATGACGATTTTTTTTTGCATTTTAACATTTTTTTTTATTCCGCAGCGACGGCGCCGGACGCACGGGAACTTACTGTCTGATCGACATGGTGCTGAATAGAATGGCAAAAGGTGCTAAAGAAATCGACATAGCCGCGGCGCTGGAGCATATCAGAGATCAGAGACCCGGAATGGTTGCTACTAAACAACAATTTGAATTCGTATTGGTCGCCGTTGCCGAGGAGGTCCACGCGATTTTGAAGGCATTACCCGTTCAAACGATTACGGAAAAATCACAATTAGCCGCCGCCAACGCGGCGAGTAACGCTCAATCGTCGTCCGGGTCGGAGCAGTGATGGGATAAAATACATGACGCCAACAACGAGACTGTTGATTTGCAAGACAGCAGAAGATTCGATCTATTTGCGTTGAAGAATGAAAAAAAAAAATTAACGAAATAACGGAGTTAAACGATCAATTGCTTGGATGATGAGACGAGAAAAACGAGTTAAGTAGATATGGGATCGAAGAAAAAAATTACATATATCAGAGCTTTGATTCAATTATCGCAGTATCTCGCAAAAAAAAAATTGTATTATCATCTCTCGAATATCGATCGAGAAATTTTAATTGACGAGTTTGTTGTTTAAATCGATTTATCTTTCTTTAACAACAACATTCACAGATTTTCGTGATTTTGGTGAATGGTATATCGAGAGCCGCCGATGTATCTACGGCCTATAATACACAATAGCAATTTTTTCTTTTTTATTTCAATGATAAGAAATTCATTTTTTATTTTTATTAAATTTTTTTCTATTTCTCGCGAAAAGCACTTCCAGAGGGTTGCATGGCGTACGCCACGCGCATAATTTTATTCCGCTTTGATCAACGCGTCTGAATATCGACACGACGTATAAGAATTCGCACTTATTGTATGCATAGCAAAGAAAAAACAAAAAAAAAAAAAACTCTTCCATGGATGACTCGGATCGAAGACTATCTTTCTTTCCTTCGCTATGAATCGCAAAGACGTGAGAAAATACCGCGGCGTTTTTTGATGATTAAACGACAGTTCGATTTTTTGATAAAATATTTCACGAGTCCTCGTCCTCAATACGTAAACGTAATGGTGCTGTATCCATCGTAAGCAAACTTACCAAAAAAAAAAAAAAAAACACAAAAAAAACCCCAAAAAATGCAAAATCGGTATTATTGTCGCGTGAAAAAGTGTGTCTGGTTGTCTTCTTGCGATACTGAACAGCCGCGTGAACCGGAGTGCTGCAATTACTTTGCATTATGAAAGTATAATGACGAAAAAAAAAAAAAGAAAGAAAATCCAATGATGAATATTTTACTATGTGTATAATGTAATATCGAGATGTGAAAAAGAAGCTTAAGCGACGAGGAATACTGAGCTCCGAGATGCGCGATCAATGTCGACAATTGCTTCGAAAAAAAAAAAAAAAAATCAAGAAATCAAATAAAAATGAGAATCGACGGAAGTTCAACGGGAACCTCGTGGTCCCAGCCTCCCACGAGGATAACCGTGAAAAGCTTCGCCAAGTATTTAAAAAAAAGAAGAAATAAAAAAGTATCGTTGCGTCCACAATATGTCAATGAGATTCATAACGTGTCTTTGTAGCTAATTATTTCACACGAGCGTAGATTTAGTTTGAATGAAAAAGAAGATAAATGAAAATAATAGTCGCGATGTTTTATATAAATTGAAAATGACGGTGATAATGAGATCGCGATGATGTCGACATTGATCAGCGCGTATGGTGACTATATATCCTTCATACCCCGAACTTGGGACCCTCTTCACAATTCCCCTATCAAATCTCTTGCCGACAAAAAAAACAACCAAAAAAAAAACACATATTTGATCTTTTTCTACGTGACACCTCTCAAGAAGCGAAAAAAAAAAAAAAAAAAAATGCGGTAGTCTATGTTATTTTCGCAATTGTGAAGACGAAGAAAAGAGATCTCCATAGTCGAACGTGTCATTGTATAATCGATATAGTATGATGTATATCAAAAAATATATATAACGACGGTGGATGAAACAAAAAAAAAGGAAAAAGAAAAACTACTAAAATAGCGAATGTAACGATTATTGCTCTCGCAAACATCGCCAAATAATTATGATTTTATGTTTTAAATGATTATTTGCTGTGTATGCTATCTGAGGCATCGACTATTTAACAGTAATCTATAGATTCTATATTTTTGTGTAAGACGAGGAACGCGACGTACCTATGGAACATATAAATGAAAAAAAAATGATATATTATATATTATATATATTATAAGTCTATACCATGTTAATGGAGAATATACTAATATATGTTGTGAAGAAATATAAATCAATATATGTTCAAAAATGCAGGCGGTAGAGTGGTATATAGTGTTATCTACGATCCAAGCGTTTTAATCCATAAATCCAATTATTGAAAAAAAATTTTGTTAAATTGTGAGTTTCAAAAAAATCTTTCGGTATAATCAACACATTTCGTAAAAAAAAAAAAAAAAAATTCGAATGATTTTCCAACAATTAAAAATAAATTTCGAAATAATCAATTTTCATTGCAATCGACAAAAAATATTTTTATTGTATTATATCTATTTTGGAATTGCTGATAAAAGTTTTACTGAGATAACAGTTACTTTGTGATTTTTTTTTTTTTTACATATCATTAGGGAAGAAAAAGAGAATATTAGATTCCGCTGATGTTACGAATCCATTTACGATGATACGAAATATCGACGTATACGCCGGGAGTACGAGGCGTCGCGCATTTGTATCCATAAGATACGACACCTGCGATCATCCCGTTGATGACGAACGGCCCCCCGCTGTCGCCTTGACAAGCGTCCGACGTCGCGTCTTGATAACCGGCGCAGAATTGACCGGGTTTTATGCGGAACATGCGACACTTCTTTCTCGCGACGACGGGAATCATTGCCATCGTTAGTTTGTACCTCGGTGGTCCTTTGTACTGCAATTTAATGCCCTTTTTTTTACGATTCAAGAAAATTTACGAACTTTTTGACTGGCCGGCGGTCGGTAAAAAAAGAAAATCCGTTGTGTATTGTCATCGCGATTGATCGATATTTCCGATCGATCTTTTGATATCTCTACCGAAAACGAAATTTTTGTTCTTCAAAATTCGTAATAATAACGAGAAAAAAATGAATATCTTCCCATTGACCATTAAATAATTAATGAAACTTTGCTGTACTCACGATATTCGCGCCCCATCCAGCAACGATACCGCAACTTTTCCTGCGTACTTTAGTTTTCGACATGAGAATCGGTTTGATAGCCGGCGAGAACATGAACGATGGACTTATCTTCAGCAATGCGATGTCATACTGAAGACACTCTCTTGTAAATCTCGGATGTACATAAACGTGAATTACAGTGTACTGGCAACCGGCCATAAGATGAATACTTCCGGTGTGAACGTACCTGGGATCGGCTCTGTTAAGCGGACAAAATACGATTTTTTAAACAATTTTCTTAGTTTTTCGTTACACGGGGAAAATAGATCGAAGATTAATTACTCGTCGACACAGTGACCCGCGGTGAGGACCCAATTATTGCCGATAATACCTCCGCCGCATCCGGTATCCACGAAAACCATATATGGAAGTTCTTCCGCCGATTCCACCACGTAGCCGCCGACTATTCTTCTCAAAGATTTACAGCTATCTTCGTTCCAACCGGCTTGACGAAGATTAGTACGGAAATTCTTCGAGGAATGTCGACGACCGTTAAACATCGAGGAAAATGTGTCTTCCATCGTATAAAATTTTGAAAAAATATGGTTTTCAATATTGAACTTCCGAATGCCAGACTTCCGGTGTCGAAGAGAAGCTTTTTTCTTCGACATACTTTTCGGAGTTTTGTATTTTTTTATTTTCCCGACTTTTTTATCGCCAGCGCCCGAAAGAAGTCTTCTCCGCGATTCTGCATCGTCTTCGAAATCATAGACTATCGTATCGGTTACATTGCACATAAATTTCCCATACGAATTTTTATTAAAATTTGTCCTAAAAGCCGGTGCCGCATCGTAATAATTCATGAATTCCGTCGATTGATCGTTTTTGTGTAACAAGAATTCGTCTGGCGTATCGCTTACAGGTAAAAACTCCGAGTCGCCATAATCGAAATGCGGTGGTTTCGACTCGATTGCTTGGGGAAAGCCAACCGCAGGTCCAAAATCGGTGTATCTTCCATTTTGGAGTTCCGGTGGAAAGTACTTCGATCGATACCATCCGTCACAGACGATCGGATGTTTTTGGTAATATCCGACAAATTTCGTACCTCTCGGAAGCGTTAATTTATTCGAACAATCGATTAATTTGATAAGTTGCAAAAGTGTAGCGGACACTGCGAAACTAAGATAACGGCACGTGGTTCTCGTCGAACTGAAGAAATACATCGCTGGAATCAATCGAAGAGTTTTCGACGAACAAAATGATCGAATATTCCGATAGAAGGCAAAATTAATCCACCATCTCTACCGGGAAATGTTTTGGTGAGGCGTTCCGGTGATTAACCTTACGTACCTCCGGCGATCCCGTTAACTATCGTCTCCGTTGTTTTATTTTTTAATTTACGCCAATTTTCCTGCCCGCCGGAGCCTTCGTTACTTTTATACAGTACGCGACGTGTTTAACGATTCGCGAGATCGTCGATTACGATTCTGTTACATCGTGTAATCAACAAGGAGAGGGAGAGAGGGGCGGGGAGGGGGGGGGGGGGGGTGAGAAAAATTGATTAATAGTTCACAATAAATTTTGGGGATAAGAGAAATAAGTTTATTAGCACAAAACGTTCGACATAGTCAAACGAACATTTTTTTTAATCGTCGATTTTTGTTTTTTTTTCATTTACTCGTTGAAAGTTAACGATCGGTCGTCGATACTTAAACATTAATAACAGTGTGTATGTGGGTATTTTTTTTTTCTAACGCGATTTTTACCATAAATACATAATCTATCTAATCGTTCATCAACAGCACTTGTACTGTTAATTTTTTTTTTTACAATATACTGTGTGTATTTTTTTTTTTTTACGTTAATTCTCTTAGACAAGCGTCAGTCGCTCAACGAAAGTCAACGATATCTAAGGGGAAAAAACCCAATTGGTTAATAATACCAATAACAAACAACGACGATACTACATTGTTAGGTACATATTTAAGAATGCGTGGTGCGCAGGGTATGCGGTGACAAATGCCTCGATGACTAATTACTCGTTCGGTGTTTTAATTTCTTCCTTTTTTTTTTCTTGTTGTATCTTTCGCGCTAAAAGTTATTTTGTCGCGAAGATATCAACGTCTATGTACACGGAACACGCGGAATTTATCTTTATTGTCGGGTTTTCTTCTCACGCGTTCGCGGACGCCGATTATGTTTATCGGTTCGATAAACAACGAAATCGAGCGGCTGAATTATATATATATATTTTTTTTTTTCGTTTTTTTTTGGTTCAAGAGCATTGTCTCCCGGAGGCCGAACAGCGAACAGCGAAATGTTTCCATTTTTGTTTTTTGTTTTTTAATTATCTCTTCGCACACGAAGTATCGTACGGAGAGAAAGTAATTTTTCTATCGTAAAACACGTTTAATACTTAAAATCCCTTTCGGCAAATGAAAAAAAAGTCTATTAGGTTAAGAGACTCGTACGGTAGCGAACGTACCTCATTTAAAAAACACTCTAAATCCATCGAGTATGTGTATTCGTCGACGCAGTTCCTTGTGTCCTTTTGGGAGTTTTTTTGGTGTTGTTATTCTTCTTCTTATCGTTGGTTTTCCCTTAAAAGTTTTTCAATCATCGGAAAAACTCGAATATCAACAAACACAAGTGCGAAGACGTTGGATAGCACGCGTAGTATCGTGAATGTAAAACAACGATTATCACATACGAAGACACAGACACACGCGGTGTGACGGAGTGTCGAGAGATTGACTAAGTGGAAGCGGCTCGAGGCGAACGGCGGCAATAGAACATCCTTCCTGCTGTGTTTCACGTCGTCGTTCACTCATCTCAAAAACCCATTGCCGATGGCACACGAGAACCAACCGTGAAATCTTTGTATTGCGAAAACACACAGATCTGCGAGAGGAAAAACTACAAATTAGCATAACTATCCATTTCCCACTTAACATTGCGTCGTTGTAAAAAAAATTTAAGTATTTTGTAATTTATTGGTTATTTTATTTTTTGTATGACTAGTGGATTCATTATAACATTCTATTAAGCGTTTTATCGTCGAAAAAAAAAAGTTTTGTTTGAGATTTTTTTTTCGAAAATTAAACTTATATATTTAAAAATTTAATAAAAAAAAACGATACTTTTTTTTTTTTTTTTTGTGAAAAATGCATATCTTACCTTGTCTTTGAGCCTCTGGCAGAGTTGCAGCGCAATAGTGAGAAGTACGAGGGCGTCGTTCAGCCACGGGACACTACACTCCGCCTGCTGAGACTCGTATTTCACGCTGCCGTGTGCATTCTCCAGTTGATAAACAGCCAATACTAACTTGTAACTCTGTATGTAAAAGCTTATCGCAAGATTTTCCGGTAGATTCGGATTCAGCGACTTCATGTTACGGCTCTTCATAAGATCATCTATCGTTTTTTTCTTAGGAACTATGAGACTTGTCCTACTGCGCTGAAGACAACCGAGAATATTCCCCAAAATATGCATCACCTCGTCCGATGTTTTGAATGCATATTGACGATCCACATTGTCTATGTGCGCTATAGCCTGTTGCAGATGATTCGCCGCGTCTTGTATCTGCTGCAATTTCCACGGATGATCGTTCTGTATACTCGTGCGCATCGATACATTTTGCTGACGTTGCACCTTAAAGTTTACCTCCTGCGAATTAATTAACACGTATTAATACAATAATTTCATTGTCATAATTTCAATGTCTATTTGTTAATATCATTAATATTCGTATTACACTTCAATAAAGTATATTGATTGAAATTTCGTTGAAAAATTTGGTACTTAACCATTTACAGCATTTCTCAATGCTGAAAGTTTTTCAATAGAAATTTGTATATTTTTTCGGAAATTTTCTTGACAAAAAATAAACAATCGACCAATTTTCCGAAAAAAAAAAAAAAAAAATGGCAAAGGCATTTTTGGAATCAAATTTTAGTGATAAAACTTGCGGAATGTGTGAAAATCGTATTTAAGCAAAAGAATTTATTTTTAATATTTATTAGTTACCGCATTCGTGATACTGTCTCCGGTAAGGACGACGACGCACTTCACGTGGTCGTGAGGCGCGGCAAAGACGAATCTATCGGTTTTGCACTGTTGATCATTTCCAAATAGCGCCAGTGGAAACCTCTGAGCGCATTCCTGCGAGAACCAGATACGGATGGCATTGAAATTCTGTCTCTTTGTCGTCAAAGTGACATAACGACAATTACGAAACGCGAAAATGCTAATTCGATGGAAACGTATATACAGAATGAAATAATTATTTTACTAACCGTCAGAATGCCTCGCAGCTGCGACAGTGACGAGTGAACTTCGTCATGGAGCACCCATTCAAATTCCATTTGCTGCAAGAAATATTAATCGATGGATGTAAAAACCGAATAATTGGATTAATTACATCGGAATTTTTTACCATTTCGTTGATAAACGGAATCGTCATGTACGAGAAATTATTATATCAATGTTTACGATGTTTGCGAAGAAAAAATAAATTAAAAATACGTAAAGTTTTGACAGCAGTTGACAGTAAAATGTCATTGACGTCACTTTGTTATTTCCGATCGTACTAACGGCAGATCATGCCGGGTATTCAAATAGCGTAGGGAAGTTGAACAATGGATCGTTAACGATACGTAAAATCGTCATTGACAGTTTTGAGATAAAAAAAAGGTGAAGCGGGGTTAGTGAAAAAGAAAAAAAAAAAATTGATGATTCTCGCGAGCGATGACAGAGTCCATAACCTCGACGGGGTTCTCGTACTCTGCACCTTGTCACGTTTTTCGGGTAAGTAATATTGCGATTGGCTTCGACTACATCATAGATAAACGTTCGTTTATCTCGTGAAAACTGTCGTGTTTCGACAAGGTCACGACAAAGGCGATTAGATAAACGTTAGTCAAAGGCAAATTTCTTACGAGATTGTGCGCCTCCTCTTTCTCGCAGTCGGCCATATTTACTAAACTCAACTGTCATCTGCTGGATGTTCCACGAAGATTCTCCGTTACCCCCACTGAGTAGTAAAAGCACCAATTGGTCGGACATGATAAAAGTACAAAAGGAAAACTTCGTCACCAAATTGATAAATGAAAAAAAAAAATGAATAGATCGCAAAAAAATTGGATAACTATAAGGAGTTTGTACATCGAGCCGAACTTTTTTACCATTTTTATTGTAACATACAAAAATATTGAACGAGCGGAACGATATATGCTTACGATACGATATACATCTATAAATATATAGATAATAAATATTAATAATTATATATAAACATATATTGACACATTCAATGAACGAGTTTTTTTAACTTTGGCATTTTTTTCGGACAGCTTATAACGTGATGATTCCAGTGACGCGCTTGACAATTCTCGTCGCAGTAGAATGCAACTTCGCAACCTAAACACTTGAACATTGGTCCGGTCGCGCAACAATTCGAACAAACAAGATTGCTTACGGTGTTCGGCTTGTAAACGACTTTGCCGAGATGAGGAGTTTCGCAGTTTCGTAAATTCCATTCGACGCTTTCTTTCACGTTTCGTGTGCGGGACGGATTCATCGAAATAACGGAGGGGGACGACGGGAAACCGTTTGTCGAAGTTCGGGAAAAAGAATTTAATATATTTCCGGACGGTGTGGACCAACCGGAAGTTCCGGTGTAGTTATATCCGGTCCCCATAGTTCCGATCACGTGACCCGACGAGCGCCATGCCGCGCCGCCGACCGGAAATCTCATCGCTGAATTCGCGTAAGCGGATCTCGCGAATCGTTGTTGATCTTGCGGCTGTTGCACCTGCGGCTGCTGTTGCTGATGACAACTTCGATAATTAATCGACGGACCATTTGCGCTATTGAAACTTAATCGCGTTTGTCCGACGGCCAAAGCTTGTTGAACCTCCGAAGTCGTTCTCTTTTGTCGTTCGTACGTCGTCGATGTTCCTCTGTTCATCAGCTTAGCGTCTGTTTGCCCGTAATTAATAATCGAGTTTTCGTGAGTCGGACGTTTCACAACCGGCGATTGTTGCATTCCTCGATAAATCGGACGCTGAGATACGGTTCCAGAGGGCATCGATAAATTTGACGATTGCATTCGAGAGTTAAGCATCGTAGCGCTGGGACGCAGCAATGGACATTGAAGTATCGCTGCGCTGTTCCATATCGAAGTAGTCGCTGCGGCGGTCGCGATTGCAGGGTTGTAGCCATAAGCTACGCTATACGGATCGATCTACAAAACAAATAAAAAATTGCAACTTTCGTAGAAAAAAAAATATACACATCGAGGTGATCGTTAAAAATCTTGAAATTTTTTTCCCTAATGTTAAGAATTCAAACTGATGACGTTGATTAATACGAATTCTTACGATTCGTCGTTATTAATTACGAAATCAAATTTGAATTCATGTTTTTTTTATTTATTTTTTGTATTTAAATATTGGTGTTTTTTGAATGGTTGAAATCGAATAGAACGTTTTATATCGCTTACAGCATAATTTCGTGTATACAGTCGCGTCATTGCAATCGGCGAACAAAATTCTTGATCGAGCGGAGGAGGATGCGGCGGAGGTAGCAATGGCAATATTGGCGCGTAAGACTGAGACATATTTTGCTGCTGATCCTGCTGCTCTTGCCAACGATCGGCTCTCCAATGCGGCGTTGAAACGTTATTATGCGACGGAACAGAAGTATTATTTTGCAGTACTTCCGGTGTCACTGACTTGTCCGTTGACGTATCCAAGAGTTGCTGGAAAATTATTAATAACCCCCTTAAAACATTCAAATTCAGCAAATTTTTCGTAAATGATTGAGTTTTTTTCGATGATCTATAATCGTTATTACGATTTTCTATTATTTCCATTAAAATCGAAACTCGTATTTTTTTTTTACGATATAAATTGTTATTAAAACATTTTTGTAAAAATCATAAAAACAATTTTTATTTTTTTCATAAATATTCCTCTATTTTTTTTTTTTTTCGCGTAACACTGCAAATTGCAACGTTCGAATCGAAAAGTATTATCTAAAACAAAAAAACAAATGACGAAAGCACCGCGTCACTAAAGGCCAAAGGGTCATTGAGTTGTATACGAGGGAAAAAAAAGTAAAAAAAAAATTTCATCGTAAGCAATGGAATGTGATTTTGAAATATAAATACAAAATTTATGGAAAAAAATGTTAAATTTTAATGCTCAATCTCAATATATGTCGACAGCATTTCAATATTCTCTGTGAGTACCGGTAGCGTCGTCGTGTAACATTATTTAACCGGATGCCTTTGACGCAACATATTCACCGGAGTTTACCACTAATGTTGAAACTCTGAGCCATTTGAAAAATACGAGCTGAAAAGACGCGTCGGGTACATATTAAATGAGTTGAAAACATGCAACGCACAAGCGAGTGGCGCTTAAGTGCCTGCGATACACTTAATATCAAATGCTCTGCAATTTTTCAATCGCGCAAATTTTGTCCGCAAGTTGCGTGCGTATCCGGCGAAATTACGTGAAAATGTAAAACTGTTTTAGAAATAATAACGAAAAAATGATTATTCGATCCTAAAAAAAACAAAAAAAAAAAATTACGAAAAAATATCGTTCTTTTTTATTTCATCTAAATAGATGAAAATAATTTTAGCATTTTCTTATTTAAAACAATAGAAGTCAAATAACTTATAAAAAAAAATTTCATAAAATTCTAATTGTCATTGCATGATATTGTTATGAACCTTGAGAATCACTGATTTTTTAAATTTTTTTTCGAAATATACGTGTTACCTGAAAAGAGCCGTTGCGATTCTCGACTGCCGTTGACTCGTTTAACACCGCATCAGCTCCGGTAGCAGCTATCTGTTTCTTCGACAATCTGGCGATCCAATTTCCAAGGGTAGGAAATTGTTCGTCGATAGTAAGTCTATTTCCGTTCTGTTGTTCCTCGGCGACTTCTTCACTCACAGTGACAATATCCTTTCTCTCTTCCACTTTTCTCTTCGCGATCGAATTTTCTTCGTGAACAATATCGCACGTTGAATTAATTGACGTTGACACGGAATCGGTAACATCGTTAATCGGAATTTCAGTGATATCCTCAACGAAGTGCGGTTTAACTTCGAAATCGGTGTCCCCGTCGATCGTATCGATATCCACCGATTGCGAGTTCGACGAAAGTTTCGCAGTTGACTCGATTTCGTCACCGTTTTTCAAGCAATCCTTTTTATCGTTCGAACATTTGGCATCTCCGTAAATTTCGAGAATATCCACGGAATTACGACGATCCGTAGATATATCGATTTTTCCGATTTCATTGAAATTCTCATTTGTCGAATTTAAGTTTTCCCACTCGTCGATGTGCTCCGTCTTATCTTTGATATCGGTTGCCGTCGTGGTGCTGATAATCGGCGACTCGGTATCAACTTCTTTCTTCTCCGGTGATCGATATCGCCGTTTAACGCGTCCCCGACGCGACGAATTCTTTCTTCCATCCCACGTATATTCCCGACAATCCGTTATAGTAACGTAAACTCTCGGCAACACCGGCGGACTGTTTCTCATTTCGCTCGGCGATCTCGCGGCCTCGTAGTTGGTCGGCGATCGCGGTGATAACTTCGGAGGTTCAAGCGAAGGCGACGAACACATAGATGATGATCTCGAACTGCTGCGAGTTCTGGTCGGTGAAATGACTAAACTTCGTTCGACTTCCGGTTCGTCGATAACTTTCGTCGTATTTCCGTAATTTTTCCACTGAATTTCCTCGACTTCGTCACCGCATCCGGAAGAATTTGGCAAAACGTTTAAAAATTTTTCCAAACTTTCAATTTGCAGCATCTGTTTTCCAAGATTAACTTTTTTTCGTCGTAACTCTTGTATTCGAACTTTTAGTTTACTCTGTCTGTAGCGAAGCTTAGCGGCGTCGAGACTGGCGTATTGCGATTCCGTTGTCGGCGAAGGATCGGCGCAATCCTCGTACGTCGGCGAGTCTCCCGTTACGATTCTGTATTTACTGGAATATTCTTTTCCACCGCCGAACTTGTAACTATCGGCGTTCTTCAATCTCTTTGCGTTGTTGCTGTTCATCGATCCGGCGTTTATCGCAAAAGTAGATTCATCGATTTCGCGCGCTATACCCTGCCAACTGTGGCCCCGCGAAGTCACGGGTTCTTGCAGAGTCTGTATCTTCTTTAGACGGATCGGCGGTACGGTTTTGCATCCGGTTTTCGTAATATGCGATAAATAATTTTCCCGCGATTCTTCCGCCGATCTTTTAAATCCTTTTTTATGTCGTTTTCTCTTGCCCTTCGAGATTATTTCGCGATTCCAACATCCTTGAGAAATTGCCGAATTAGTCGTCGAATAAATGGTCACTTCGTCGCTTTCGAGATCCACGTCTATGCGCTCCGGACTGTGACTCAAGTCGATTAGATGATTATCGCTTGTCGTTCCGAAACTGTGAATGTCGGGACCGTAATTTTTCTTCATTTCGGACGAAGGGTCTTCACCACTTTCGGAAGATTTCTTTTTTGAAGTTTCGTCTTCTTTTTCTTCCTTTGAATTACTCGCTTTTCGCAACGTTTCCGGAGAATTCTCGGGTAGTTTATCCGATTTTTCCGACGGAACTTCGATGGCTTTACTGACGGTATCACACTTCCGCGGCTCGTCTGTGACTAGGGGCTGTTGCGTTGTTATTACGAACGGAGGCGGACGTGAGAATGAACTCCTGACGATTGCTGTTCTGCATGGGGTATGGTGAGGCGCAGGACGCACGGGCAACGAACGGTTTGGTTGTATCGGTATCACGTAAGCCTGACGGTCCCTCAATGCAGTTGCCAGACTGCTACCGACAGCCTGGACTCCCATGTTAGTGGTGGTAAGACTATCCATTACCGTTTTGCCGCATACAGACGAAGATTCTTCCCCTCGCGGTGGCAAAGCACCTGTAGAATAAACCGACGAGTTCGCGAAGGATATCGTACGCTTTCAAGGTATAGGTATTATGTATAAAAAGCCGACGGACGAGACAAACCCTCTCTCCCTATGAAAGCTTTTTTCCGCCTTAGATGTCCGATTGGCGTTCTCCTAGTGCCATCGCGGCAATAGCACGAAAGAAACTCTATTCGCGTTATGTCTTCGCATGCATACGGAAGACTCGGGGTAAAATGGTACGATAAACGCTCTTTGTCATTTCGAGGGGGAAAACCTTTGTACATAATAAAGATAAAAAGAAAACGTAATTGACCCTTTTGTCGCGCTAAAGTTTACTTCTTTGATGTTTCACAGCTTCAATTTGAAATTTTAACTATACTTAGGCTTCGAGCTTTAAAAAAAAAATCTGCTAATCGGCGAAAGACATTAAACGGGAAAAATGTAACCCGTTGAAAAAAATCTATTACACGTACTAATAAATCGCATTATTTAAAAATTTCGAGACAAATTTCAAGGCATTTCCGCGAAATTAAATTTACGAAAAATTTCATAAACAAACAAAAAAGGGGTAAAAAGTGATAGCCGCGAAGTCAGCGAAGGTGAAGGTCGCGGATTAAAAAATGTCGTAAATTGCCGAAAAACGAGCAGTGATGCTGATTTCCGGTATTCTTTATCCCGATATTAAATAAACGGATAAAAAAAATTCTGAAGAAAAAAAAAAATGTTTACGCGAACTTCCCATTTCTATTTCAGTACTTCGCAACCGGTATCCGTCAACGGTTTACCGTTTTGTTTCTTTCGTTCTTTTATACACTCGATGTATGCATTAGTCGCGGTTTTTTCTATCACGATGATTTCGCGGAAGGAGGAGATATACAGCGAAAAAAATATACATATATATACACACAATTGGATATAGCGTAATCGAGCAAAGGGTAGGGGACCCCTTTCAGAACGTTGGATCCTTCATAATTTACCGTTCACCGCGGCCACTGCCGTCGCGATACCCCCCAACATTGAGTTTCCCACTTTATCCTACTCCCCCGTGTCTAGCTTCGCCTATATGTAGAACTACAGTTGTTATGAATAAGTCACGAGTATACGTCGAGTCATTATACCCAGAAACAGAAGAAGAGAGCTTTGTGTAGCACAACAGACGCTATGTCGTTCCGTCCATCCGCTACCGATGTGTTCCGTTTTAAACGCGAAAAAAAAGAAGAAAATGAATCCACGCGTAAAATGCATCCCCCCCCCTCTCCCCCCCGAACTTGACCAACTAAAACTCCCGACAAAGTTCTGAAAGCGCGTAGACGACAAGAGTATCGTTTAGATTTTAATAAAGGACTTTGTTTTCCCGCGCGTCGGCACCCACGCGGTCGCGCTAATGGTCGCATCATTTTGTTTTCCTCAATTAAACAGTTCGTATTTTTTTTTTTTTCGTTGTTTGATACGTTTCTATTATACCGCGAGGTACTTGCCGCGGTATTGGATGTAACGATCGGTACTCAGTGCAAAGCTCGTTTCTTCTATCTCTCTTTTTGATTATTTAAATACGAAAGACTATAAACTCACCGAAGGAACACATGGCAAGCGATACTTCGAAATACTGGACACTGAGCTTTTTTTTTGTTTTTTCTTTTAATTACTTAAACGTTCATTTCGTTGGTTAATGAAAATTTCTTTAAGGAAGAAAATCGATGTTAATTATAGTCGTCGAAGCGTTTTAAAATGTTGAGGAATAGGGATTCTCGATGATATATCGACGGATTCGGAGGGTTGAAGAGCTCTGGGGGTTCCGCGAGGCAACCCGTACGGCGATCGACTCGCGAATGCGGTTGTTGCCGCCGATAGTCTGCATCTCCCAACGCCACGTGGTGGTCAAAGGTCATGCGCAGGTGGATGATAACAGATTTCCCGGTGGAGAACGCAATCATACGGACATCTATCTCCGTTGGTCCGTTTGGACTCTCGTTGGTACTTCAACATTACGGTACTTGGTTTTTCCGTCGGGTCGCTGCGACGAATCGGGAGATCGATATATGCAATGCGAGTGGCAACGTGCGGATAATAATAATAAAGAAAAAAATATGAATGTAGATGTTCGGGAGGTCATTCGCTTCGAGAAATATTGAGTTTTTTTGATGCGAAACATGTCGACCTCATGGGAAGTTATCCTTGTTCCGACTGACACCGATCGTCTTTATATCCAAAAAAAAGACTTCGATGTGTTTCACGCAGTGGCGTTCTTAATGCAAAATGCGATGTTCGTGTTTTTTTTTTTTTTGCTCGGAAAATATCCGGACGCGTTCCCGCCGAACGGAGGGAAAAACTTTTCGATTCTCTCACCGGCGACTGGACGACGACGCCGGGGGTGATGCAGCAGGTGGAACGTCCAACTCCCCGTAACCACCCTCTTCGCACTCATAAATGCTGCAGGTACTTATACGCGCACTCCTTGGCCTCCACGGCGAGTGTTCGATGTCCCCTTGCAACTTTTTTTTCCCTCGCCTCCCGATAGTTTGTACTCTCGTCATTGAATTTCTCTTTTTTTTTTCTACGCTACAAATGTTGTCGATAAAAGATGTTTTACAACTTTCGAAAGCTGATGCGAAGAAAAAATGCAACAAATGTAAAAGCTTTTTAAGACTTTGTAACGGTATTGCGGCTCGTTACACTGCGATAAAAAGAAAAAGAGCTTCGAGTCTTTTTTTATTCTTTAATGTTATTGCCACTTGTTAGTTCGCGATAAAATTTTTCATACCAAATTATATGATCGCATGTCGCAAAATGAAAAGGACATCGTAAAAAAAAAACGCAATTTGGACTTTTCTCTCTCCAATTTTCGAGTTATTATCGTTTTTTTAAAGATTTTTCTCAACGTATGTGCAGCTCTTTGCGAAAACGGAAAAAAAAACGTTGCGACATCGAAGCTATTTTTTTGTTGCGCTGCTTGACTCCGATCGTCGCGGAAGTACCGCCAACAGATATATATCAATTTTTTAAAATCCTTTCATCGTAATTGCCAGTTATTACTTCGCGATAAAATTTTCCAAACAAAATTTTCTTTGCAAGCGTCGTAAAAGCAAAAGAACGTCGTTATAAAAACGGAATTTAGGTTTTTTTTTTCCAACTTTCGAGTTATCGTCGTTTTTTCGAAAATTTTTCTCAGCGTCCGTAAACGCTCCGTTCTTTGAGAAAAAGAAAAAAAATCGTTGCGTTCTTTGAGAAAAAAAAGATGGTCCCGCTATCGAAGTTATTCTTTTGTCGCGCTGCTTGATTCCGATCGTCGCGGAAGTGCCGCAAATAGATATATACGAGATTACCGATTGCTGGTTTCGTACAATAATCGTCGGAGGACGTTCACCACTCGTCCAACGACTATACCTATCGTAATAAAGCTCCTCCGTTGTTCCAAAGCTCTTATATCTATATACACCTATGTTCTCTTCTTCTCTCCTCCCTGTGCGCGGGGCGATCGATTCGCTCGTCCCACCTTGTTGCTCGATTCGTATCGAGCAAACAAAGTGAACTTATGCACTATACTCCCTTAAATACGAACGTTGTCGCGTTGTCATCGCGATACCATCGTTTTCTTCTTCTTTCGTCGGAGTCGCAGAGATTTCGGAGCTCTCGTCGTGACTGTTTAGACGATGTGATTGATATACACTCATCGTTTCTGCCTCATTATTTCTTCAATTGGTGGATTTTTGATATTCGGCGATGTCGAGAAACGCTCCGAAAACCGCGGATGCGCGTCTGAATCGCGTACCGTCGAGATCCAAGTTTCCGACCGGAGTTTATACCATTCATTCTCCATCGGTTTGCGATCAGACGTTGAAAAACAGGCCGATACATCTGAAACGTGTAAACGCATACGAAGGCAAAGAGGTGAATACATTTTTGTGATCAATAAAACGTTTATCTTATATCCAACTCCAGGAAACATATACTTTCTTTTTCTCTATTTCCTTCTTTCGTGTCGTCGCCGCCGCTCGATGGCTACACGACAGATGGCCGAAGATGCTAAAGACGCGAATGGACAGATACGAAAGTATCTTATACCCTCGAAAGAGCCGACAGTTTATCCGAAGATCATTAGCAAAAGCGAATACGAATATTTCCGCGAACGCGCGATGAGCGGACTAATGACGAAGGAAGAACGCGAGGCGAGTCTGTTGGCAGAAGAAAAGGAAAAGGATCGCTTAGTCGCGGAGAGTATGGCGAGGAAAGAAGCTATCAGGAGAATGGATCTTAAAAAGATACGCGAAAGAGCACCGAGAGTCGATGACGTCGAGGCGGAAGCGAGAAGGAGAACTATGCATCTCCTGGAAAGAGCATACAATCTGAAACTCGAACAGGAGGAAGAAATTCAAAGATGCAACAGGTTGATCCTTGAGACTAAATGCCGCGCGATACGCGACGCTCAGGTAAACGAATTTTCATACTTTTTCCATCGTTTCTTTTCTCTTGAAACTCTACTGTAGAATTAAATGGACACTGATCCACGTCTATTCGATGCACGATCAGTGAACCCGGAATCAGATCCTTTTGATAATCCCTGTGACTGCGGGGGCGCGAGGAAATGTAACGGAGTAATCCCCAATTATCTACATCGCCCACTCTATCCTATCAGGAAATCTATGTGCGATCGGGTGGAGAAAAAAAATTGCTTTCGGTTGAGATTTTCATATATTCCATGACATCGGAACTGTCAAAACGTTTTTCAAACTCGTATATTTTTTATAAAAAAAAAACATTGACAGTTAAATCAGCGATGAAATGTGTCCGACTCAACTGTTTCAACAATCGCAACATCCCACGTCAAGCAATGATCATATATATGTATACATATATAGTTTTTGTCCATTCGCCGCACGTGAACTCGTGAATATATAGAGATGGTGTAATGCGAGAAGCGCCTGTGGCGTATATGGCGCATTCCATACGAAGTGCGTCACGCCAACTTTTCGTGGCCACGAAAAAAAAAATTCAAACATTTAAAAATTTTTTTTGTGTTATTGGTTTTTTTTTAATCCATTATACATCGAAAGTTTTTCAGTTGTACCAAAAAAAAAAAAAACATCGAGAAAAAATTTACATATTGAAATGTATTTTTTTATAACATTTTCAGCTTATTCAGGATTCAGAATATTTTTCGTACACTTTCGCGACAAATACAATTTTTTTTTCAGGAATCATTTTAATTTTTTTCTAATTTCAATGAAGTTTCTGTTATATAATGTGTAGAAACCATGAAAAAGTGGATACGATTCTAACCTTTACAAAAGACGATGAATTTCTTTTTTTTTTTATATATAAATAGATAAAAAATATAATTTTTTTTTGAAAAGCGCGAAAAGGCTGCCACGGTGTACTTTATATGGAACGCCCCATATGTTTGTACACCGCGGGGATGATGGAAAGGGAATTTTAACCTTTGAACTATCGCTGTAGCAAATTCGCTACATTAGCAAAATATTTTTTTATTTTTTTTCCGATTCTCCTACGAAAATTCGGGAAAAAAATCGACAAAGAGAAAAAGTGTCGAGAAATTGAGAAAAATAATTTTCCAAATTGTTGCGTCGATAAGCCGATCTTATAGATCAAATATATGTATCGATTATAATCTGAAAAAATTCAGAAACAAATCGTAAAGATCGCAATGTATAGTTTTCGTATTGAATAAAATATAATAATTTGAAAGCCTTAAAATCATTGTATCCGACGGTAAGGAAGACTTTTGCGCAACAAACCAAATATCTCGTATGCGACGAGATAATTCGATTTAATTACTGCGGGAAAAACTAAAGTATTTAAAACTGCAAAGATAGCTGAGAAGAAGCTGATAGAGCGCGAGCTGAGCGAAGAAGAGAAGCGTCTGAATGCAATGATGGAGAACGAGAGACGTTTGGCGATCAAAGAAGAAGAAAAGAAGGAGCAGCAGGAAGCCGTGAAAAAGCGTCAATTTGCTCGACTTCTCAAGGATCAGATAGTCGAGAACGAGGAGCAGAGGATCATAGAGTTCGAGCGGAAGCAGGAAGAGGGAAGACTAATAAATCTCAACAATATTGCGTGGCAAGAGGATGAGATCGCTAAGGCGCAGAGAAAAGAAGCCGAAAGTGCGATTATACGTAAAGAATTAGCGAGCGGAAATGAACGATTGAGACATTTTAAGGATATGGAACGCGAGGAAAACAGAATTATGGATTTGAGGTAATAATTGCCAATCGCTCCGAAATTTTTTACGATTCTGTTGAAACTGATCGCTTAAAGTTGAACATTTATTATTTTTTTTACAGGATACGAGAATTTCAGAGATTAAAGGATGAAAGAGAAGCTGAAGTGGCAGAGGCGCAAAAACTCGCGAAGCTACGAAAGGAGAGAGAGAAGGAGCGGGTCGCTGCGCAGACTCGGCAAGCGCACGACGTTCAGGTATTGAATTTTTTTTTCTCTCCATTTCCTCATTATTTTTCATATCACAGTAATCCATCTCCACGATGAACGATATCGATATCAATTAATATTCCCGCAGCAAAAATTTTGTGAAATTCGAAAAATGATGAGTTAGCAATGTGCGAATTTAATGTATGGCTTTCATTTTATTAATTTTGGAAAAATGTCGGATAATCGGTAATCAAAATTCACTCGAAACAATTCTCTTATCGTTGGAACTCTCTAAAAAAATTTCGTCGCGAATTACTACGATTCGCATTTCTAAACGACTTATTACAAACCGTCGCTTCTCCTCGTTTTCTCTCTATTCTTTATTTTCACCCTCTTCCGGCTTCCCCTCGCCTCGACTTCTATTCTCACATACGAATGATTTAATTTTTTAGGCGCAAATCGACGAGTTGAACGCCGCACGCGTCCAGGAAGAAGTTGAACGCGAGTGGAGACGAAAAGAGAAAGAAGAAGTGCTCAAGCGGGCGGACAAGTTAAAAAAACTCGAAGCAGCGCGAAGAGAGCAGATATATGGTCGCAAAGTGATGCAGGCAATGGAAATAGAAAGGGATCGTCGAGAATTCGAGAAAATTCTCGCCGTGCAGAAAGAAGCCGTATGCCGCGAAGAAAAAGAACGCGAAGCGAAGCAACGAAAAGCTCTGCGTCATCGTAGTGAAATTCTGCGTCAAGTAAACGAGAAAGAACGCGATCGCATCGAATCGCGACGAAAAATCTTCGAAGAAGGTATGGCGATACGCGCCGAGGTTGAGATGCGGAAGAAAAAATTGCGCGAAGCTATGGAAAGAAAGTGCGAAGAGATGAGAGCCAACAAAGTGCCGGAAATGTATATAAACGAAGTCAAAGGCATGATAGAGAATGTTGCCTGAAAAAGACAAAATCTCAAGAGGATTTGTTTACGAAAAATCATAAACGTTGGTTCTTTTTTTTATATTTATATTTTTTTTTTTCAATTTTTTTCTTCATTCGTATGCTTTCAATTGTGAATACGTACGCGGTGATTCAATAGAATTAATCGAATTATCCTGCTTGATGCGTAGATATCCATAAGTTTTGGTTTTTCGTGTCCGGCGATTATCACTTCCAAAGCATAACGACACTGGGATCCTTTTCGACGATTTCTTCGATTTGCGCTACGGATTGTCCGGTGTTGCAGCAAATCTCGTCGAGGCTATAGGCACCCGTGAAGTATTTGTAGACCGGTTCGTTTCGGCTTTCGTCATCGTCGCCATCGAGCTCCGCGCACGATCCTTGTACATGGATTGGATACTACCGTAAAAAAAAAAAAACAAATTTAGTAATCACGTTTAATCGATGAACAAACTACGAATGTCGTGAAAATATGTTAAGATACGGACTTTGTAAACTCTACGGATGAGACCCTCGATTAATCCAAACTGCACGAGTTTTCGTTCGTTGATCCTTAGATTTTGGGGATTCAGTCGTTGACACAAATCTCTCATACTGGTACCATGCGTCATACTTGCGTAAGTTCTATAAATATCGCGAAGATAGGCGGGTTGTCTTGCTGCAATATAGAAAATGATAAAAAAAATTTCGAATGAATTGTTCTTTCTATACCGATGCGAAAGGTAAATAAATAAGAAAAATTCAACTAACGCGACTTTGAAGCGTATTCGATGCATCTTTCCTGCAAATTTTGATCCTCCGCGAGTTCCTTCAGCTTCGGCGTTGTCGCGTAAACGTTACTGTACTGAAATATCGGTATGAGAGTAACGACTCCGTAGTATCTGAAAAAAATTAAATTATCGTCAACTATAGTCGTTTGAAACATGAAAATATGCCGAATATTTCAGCTGAATTATTTGAAAATAACGGATTTAACGTACACGAGATTCTGGACACAACTTTTGACTAAATTGTTCTCTACGTCCGCTTCAGCCGCTATACGCGCTACGTGATTAAAACCGTCGATATATGGAAGAACTTGCTGAGTCGTCAAGTCCCACTGGTCGCTACAAAATGCTTCTCTGCCTTCCAAAAAAATCGGTACTTGGTGATCCAATACGGGTCTCGGTTCGGCCGCTAGTCTGACGACTTTTAGATGAGACGTCATTGTTCCTTCTTAAAAAAAAAAATTAAGAAAAATGTAATGTTTATAAAAAAATTTTAAACTATCAATAAATACGAATAATAATAACCAAATTTAAAAATACAGTGACATACGAATAATGATGATAAATAAATAAATCAAAGCGAATATCAAAATGTTTCTAAAGCGAAAATTAAATTTTTTTTTTTTTTTTTTTTTTTTCAAAATAATTACCCGTCAAAGTGCACATTTTGTGCGAATTGAGATCCTCCATAACTTGTCCAAGCATTTGCGACAATCGCGTCTTGTCGACGGACGACGAGAGAAAACGGTTCTCTATTTCCAGAGCCATCTGGATAACATAGCTCTATCAGATGCCAGCAATAATCTTGTCTTCGTTGTTAGTTCGGCGTCTTTGTATCGGTAATACATCTACCAGAAAATCGGACATCTTTTTCACTACCGGCTCATAGTGAACGGTGCGCGCCTCCGCATTGCAGACGAAACAGAGATTGAAGTAGAAAGCATTCCTGGCGTACTTCTTGTCATCGATTTTTACCGGAAAGCCTAATATCTTGTAGTCCCGAAGGGTGCTGAAATTTTTTTTTTTTTAATGCACTCGAAATGTCGAAATTCGTTGAAATTCGATCGATTTTTACAACAGGTGTTTCTTACACGGTTATCGTACTGCGTTGCAGCTGAGCTTTCGGAATTATATAGACGCTGACATTGTCGAATATATCTTTAGAGACGAAATTGTCGGGTACCTGAGCGGTAAAAAAACAATTCCCTCGATGATTGGGACACGAAAATCGTAAAATGTTTTTTCGATTAAATAAACAATAGTACGAAAAACTAACCTGACAGGTTATCTTGGGTCCTGCTATGTGATGAAATTCCGAAAAGAAAATACATCGTATGATACCTTCCTGGTCTTTGCTGTCGAGATTTTCAACGATCGACGATTGCATAGCTTTTTCGTTTTCTCCATTTGTCATTCGATCACAACAATCACAACAATCCACGAGAAAAGTGGAGAACGGTATTATTTTGCTATGGATGTTGTGTACGCGCGTTCGCCGAGCTTCTGGCGTTCGGCACGAGAAGATCTCACTTTAGACCCCCCCTCTACTTGACTTTGTATCTCGTAATAAATTGATGTAAAAGTAATATTTAAATCGAATAATTCGTTTTGAGAAATTTCAATTGATACGTTCTGTAGTACGAGAAAAAATGAAAAATTCTGTATTGGATGTCTGCCTGTAGGTTTATTTGTTTTGAAGATAATTGAGAAATAATGACGCGAGATCGACGAGTTAAAATTTTATGAACCATGCGACTATTTCTTTTAGTTATCCATAGTTTTTCTATTATCTCCTAAACTTTATTAATCAATAGCGAATAATCGCAAATAAAATATGTTCGATTTTTTACGCTCCGAAACTTTTGCATTAAGCAACTTAGCATCTTTGTAAATGCCGTTACTCGCGTGTACCTAAAAAGTTAAAAAAACAAACAAAAAATCTACTACGTAACAAATGATCGCATAATTTCCAAATTCTTTATTGACACAATTTTTTTTGCTGGATATATCACAAATTATGAATAATACTTGATTATTATTCCATCATTCGTTTCGATAATTTAAGTTTATCGCTGCAAAGAAGCGCCCATTTAGACGGGACTGGGGAAAACTTTTCACTGCGTACTTGAGGAAAGCTTTTTTTTTTTCTACATCGTGTATTTGTGTTTATAATAGTTAATATACTTCTACAGTGGAGTTTTTTTTCTTTTTTTTTCATCTAAATAAAAAAAAAAACGAAAAACGAAACAAGAGCGACGAACGTTTTTCGATACTCTCGCAGATACTGTTTCGCGTCTAATTCGTTTTTTATTGTTTTAACACGCAAACGCAGTACCGTTTCATTAATCCATGCACTGGTTTTTTTTTCTTCTATCGATTAATTTTCTGAAATACTGTTGATGCAAGATTGTTTTCGTTCTTAGTATATCTGTAGCAAGAGGACGTAGCACGTGTCTAGCGCGAGAAATTGCTGTTCGAACATTGCACTGGAAATTGTTTGTTCCATTATTTTTTATTTATATGTAAACAAGCCTCGTAGATCCGAACAGAAAGGAATGTAGGCACGTTTCGAATCGAGTTGTTCGCTTATCTGCTCGCAGAGCATTAATCGGCGTTTGGGAAATATAGTGCTCCGTTTTTTTTTTTTTTTCGAGGAAAATGTTTTCCAATAAAATTAATTAATTAATTAGATGTACAGCAATTTTTATTCATTCACTATCATGCCGACGATATCCTGTTTTGTTGTTGTTTTTTTTTTTTCTTCGTTTTACATATAATATCCGTCTACCAGAGATATTAACAATAAAAAAAAAACAATCGAATCGGCGAATCCCGATCGCTCACATACACACTCAATAGACAAGACAAAAAACAATACGATTTAATAGATATTGTACGAGTCAGTGACAACTTCGTTTATTATTCACCAAAAAATCGTTAATTCCAGTTAACACATTGAATTTTCATTTTTTTTTTTCAAGAGTTTGATAGGACTTCGTGATGGTCGGGGAGGGGGAGAGAGAGAGGACTTCGATGGATCAAGGGGCTCTTGAGAAGTCAAGGAAATAAAAATCGTAGACGGAATTAGCATATAATATAAGTATTACCGTTAGAAAAATCGTTTCTCCCTTAAATAATCGTCGAATCATCGAATCGTGTCCTGGAAAAAAATCGAAAGTTTAACGCCAACTTGTGATTATTTTGTGTGTTTCGATAGATTATTCAATCTTTTTTTTCTTTTTTTTTTTGTTCTCGGATGGCTCATCACTCGCGTGTGTCCTCGTTTCTCGTTCTTGTATTCAACTCCGTTTGAATTTTTTTTTGTGTTTTTTTTTTTTTTTCGTTTATTTATTTATTTATGCTTTTGTTTTGTCTTGTTGTTTCTTTCATGCTAAGTTAAAAGTCTGTGCTACATCTCTAGCTAGTAGTTAGTTTAGTTTTTTTTTTTTTTCATTTCGTTTATGTAGATAGGGTACGTAGCTACGGTTACCTCGCATCTCAGAGTCCGCACTCGCAAAATCGAACTAATCACGCGCTATGGTTGTTGTTTTTGTTTTTTTGCTTCTCTCCCTCCGTACGAATTATTACGAATATTTTATTCAATTTGGTAAACTTGGGATGAAAATTTATCGTTCCTCATTGCGCACCACTACTCGACACTGCACTGTTCGATTCGATTTTTTTTACCTGTATTTGTTATCTTTACGATTAAAAACAATGTACAACGTCGTTTCGGGATTATCGCTTTCCCCTCGTAGACTATATGCTCGCGGGTTCTTTGTCGCAAAATTTTTCGGGACTTTGCGCGATCGTCGGGACGAAAAATGGGTCGGTTTCAAATTTGTATGTTTCCAGTGCAGATTCCGGTTAACACATCTAGGCAAACAGGAGTTTTACAGCTAATTTTACCAATTTCGGGCAAAAAATATATACGCATATATATATATGTATATATATATATTTATATATATTAAATCCAATAGTATACGCGTTTTTTCGGCTGAAAGATCGCGACAGTAAGTTTTTCCTTTTACGAGTGAGAAAACTCAAAAACCTGTCGTAGTTACGGAGTAGCGTTTTTTTTTTTGTTTCATATACTCCGATTACAATATATATTTTTTATCCCCAAATAATCGGTTCCGGTTCGATTATATCCCGAGTTTCTCGATAATACAGTAGTTGTAGCATTTGCAGTATGGTATCGCGGGGACGTTTCTTTTTTAAATATCTCCATTATTTTACTTCATTTTTCAATATAAATAAAAATGTAGGAGAGCAGATCTTGGAGACGTTCGTTCAAACGCGTTTAAGCAACTTTTTAGTCGGAAACTTTCGAGACGAAGCGCGAGGAGGACTCATCGCGAGTTACACTTTGACCCGTAAAAAAAAAAAAAACGAAAAAAAAGGTAATATCACGACGCGATATTTGATAACTGATAGAGATATTACGAGAGCGATTACAGAAAATGAAAAATAAAAAATTGTACGAAAAAAAAAATTGTTTTAAAAACGACACAAACGACAAGTTCGCGTGATGTCGTTCGAAGCAAATATGTACAATTGTAATCGTGACACTTGAAAGGTAATCGCGATACGATATATAGTATAGATATTATTACGAGATCGTCGTTTAACCGGGAGAAAAAGAATCTTCTGCAGCAAACGAGAATCGATTTTCGTTCAAAAGGTTCGTTATTATTTATTTCTTATTGTTGTTGTTTTGTATTTTTAAGAGAGAGAGGGTTGGGAGGGCAAAAACGTTGGGAAAGTCCTCCCCGGCTGACCCTTCGAAAAAACAAAAATTTGTGAACCCGGCCTTCAATTAGAATCAATATTCATCATCGAGTTGTTGTTTTTTTGTGTAGAGTTGATTACCGTGTAACGATATATCAATATTAATAATTACTAATTATACTTTATTATAAATTAATTAAAGAGCTCTTAACCGTAGGTGTTTATGTGTTTTTTTCTTGTTTTCGTTTTCTTTTTTTTTCTTTTGTTGTTTTAATTATAATAGTAGTATGTACGATAGCTTTTTTGTAGCAGCTTACTCTCCGGCCTGTTAACCGACGAATTGTGAAGACTCGCGCGTGTACTTAGATTTTCTTTGCGTCTCATTTCTTTTCCAATCATCAGCATCATCATCGTCTTTCTTTGCCCTTTCCTCCGTTATCTTCATCGTCGATTTCCCTCTTCTTCGTCTTCTTAAACTTCCCGAATTTTCGACGAAATTTCGAAATTTCGGTGACTAGCGACATTCCCATATCTTCACCGTCTGATCCACGCTACCGGTGACCACGTAAGGATGGCTCTTGTGAAAATCTGTAAAAACAATTAATCGCTTGCATTCCTTTTCTCTATTTTCATACACGAATAACCGATTGACTGTGACTGTGGCGCGAAATAAATCACAGACTGCGATAGAAAAAACATCAGTTTGTGTCGCGATACGAAAAATAATTCATATTTTTTGTCGCGAATTCCCTTTACATTTGTAGATGAAAATACGCAAACTGCGGCTATCGATCGGTTTTCAGGAACGATTTTTAAAAAATTTTGTAGTTCACTAATCGATCGAATTATTTTTTGCACTAAATAAGAATCCTGTTGTCCTTTTATAACCCGAGTGGAAGATTTGCAGAGACAGCGATATTAAGATGAATATTTTGCAGATAGAACTCACCGACAGAGGTGCAAAAATGAACGTGAGCCTCGAGTGTCTTCATCGCTCGTTTGTTGCGCGTGTCCCATACCCGCAGCGTTTTATCGTCCGACACGCTTACGATGTATTTGCCACCGGGATGGAAGACGATACCGCGTACCCAGTTGTCGTGGCCTTGAAGCGTGAAGAGGCAAACACCGGCACCGACGTCCCAAACGCGAATTGTTTTGTCTCGCGAACCAGAGGCGAGGAAGGGACCTTCGTGTGCTCCCTTATTGTCCGCACCGGCGGCAGCGTTTATCGATGCTCTCGCGCTATCGGGCGCCCATGCGATGCACTCAACCACGTGGTCGTGATCCCGCAGTTCAAACTTTAATAGAGACAATTTATAGAATTAGACAAAACTATAGACAGTTTGTCGAGAAGGAAAAAAGGAATTAACGAAAAATGAAACTCACTTTGGTGTCTTTTGTAGCCATATGCCAAATTCGCACAGTTTGGTCGTTGGAGCAACTGGCGATAAGCTCGCCGCAAGGACTGACCCTCGCCATTCTCACCCACTCCCTGTGACCGGTTAGAGTTTTAACGCAATATCCCGTCGCAACTTCCCATATTTTGATGGTCTTGTCGCGCGACGCGCTAACAACGAAATCACCCTGTGGTACGAACGACACCGAGTTAACGTTGTGATCGTGGCCGTGCATCGTCTTCACGCAAGCAAACGACTGATGAAAGTCCCACAGCTTTATCGACATGTCGGCGCTGCACGACACGAGGAGTTTTCCCGACGGATCGAACGCCACGTCCTGCACGCTGTCCGTGTGACCTTTCAGAGTTCTTTCGAATTCACCGCTTTCGAAATCCCACACCTGTATGTTTTTGCCACAATATCAAGAAAAAGGTAAGACGCCAAGTTTATTTCTAAGAAAAAAATGTAGTAAAATATTTTTTTGAGTTTATAATTTTTTTTTTTATAAAAAACAAAAAATCTCCGACTGAAAAAAAGGACTAATAACTAAACTATTTTAAGAGAAAAGAGTGAAATAGCAAAAAATTGTTCGTATATTACAGTCGGGAGATTTCAAACAGTTATTTGTTATTTTACTCTTTTCTGTTAATACAGTCTATTTGTTACGCTTTTTTTTTCGATAAATTTTTTTAATTTTTGTAAAATTATTTGTATTTCCTATTTTTTTAAATTGAGAATCGCACCATACGCGAAGTAACGCCAAATTTTATTAATATATTTTTAGTCGAATTGCAGAATATCGGATATGAAAAGAACGCGGAAAGTCCCATTTTTACTACTAAACGCGTAACTCCCTTTTCTTCCCCGGTGGACTGTTGAGAGTTAAAAAATCAGTTTTCTTGCCTTGATAGTTGCATCCTCACTCGCCGAAACTATGAGGCTGAATACCGGATGAAAGATAACTCTGTTTATTGGAGATCTGTGTCCAGTGAGACAGTGCTTTTCCGGTGGCCTCGGTATCCACTCGGATGACAACCTCTTTCCTCGCGTCGGTGCACCTTCGATGAACTCCTTCTCGGCTTCGGACAGCTTAGACTCTAATTCCATTACCTATACACGTCGAGACGCACACATTGGCGAAAGAGCGCCAAGTTGAAAAAACGGTTACATTAGCAAGTATTGCTAAATATATAGATATTTTAATGAACAAACGAATTAGAAGCGTTTAACGCCACGAATACGCATTTACGAAACTTACCTTCTTCTGCAGCCGTATAACGGATGTCCATTTTTTCTCGAGAAGTCCACCGTATTTTCGCTCGACTTCGCCGGGCATATCAGCCTCTTTCTTGAACGCTTCCAACGCATCCTGATACCCGTTGGTACTTAGATAATCTGCAATCGCCTTATTTCTGCAAATAATCATTGAATTACATATCATTCGCCATTCGTATTAAAGATATCTTCTTACATCGACACAATTAAAATTTCGAATTACATTTTTCTAGCTGTTTAGTAATTAAAATATTACACTATTAAAAAGTGATTCGCAACAAATACCAAATGACTGTCCGATGAATTATTAAAAATCGCATTTACGTTATCGAAATTCAGTTCTACTGCCGAATTTTTTCTTCAACTGCCCAACAGACCGAATATCCGATTTATTCAAAGGTTAAAAGTAATACTTAACTTTAATTCGAAATAAAAAAACGATTATTTAATAGTTTGAGATATTTTTTCGAATCGCCTTCTATTCATTTTTTTCGATACGAAATTCCAAAGATTTTTCCACTAATATTAACATTCTTGATGTTGGTGTTGCAATTTTTCTTTATTACCGACTTTGTCTTTTACCCATATAAAGCTTCGAGTATGTATTTCGCATAATTTGAAAAAAGAAAAGTACTCTTTGTCTCCGCAGTGAATAACGAGTCGGCGAGGTATGCAGCTCTCGGTACGCAAAAGCAGGGAAATTTCAGTAGTTCAACGAGGTAAAGCGCGGAAGGTTTTGCTCCCGTGAGAAGATCACTCGAGCTATTCAACTGTATATGTGGAGAAGGAATAGAAGGAAGTAAAGGGTGCACTGGCCTCGTGAGTACCTCCAGAAATCTCATCTCGCGAGTAAACCACTTGTGCGTTCTACTTGGCCTCTTCTTTTCCTTTTTTTTCGCTAACAGCAGCAAACTAGCGGCAGCAGCAGCATCATTTGAGAATATAATGCCAAACGGCTCAAGTGCGATCGCAGGAATGCGCGAACGTATGACCCGCATCTTTGGTATATCGCAGAATTATCGAACGGAGGGAAGCGTGAAAGTCGGTCCTTTCCCACTCGTGAGAATTGTGCATTGCGGGGGTGTAATTTCGTAATGTAAACCTCCCGAGCCGCGAGAATCAATCACAATCGACTGCGCGATTCGTGTCGCGCTTTGTTTACTTTTTTGCCACGAGAAAGAGACATTAACGATGTGAGAGACGGAGAACTGCGTCGTCCTTGTGACAAATCGCTCGGCAACATAGTTTTAATATTGTTGAAGGTGCACCTGACCCGCATCTCTAGTGGAGAGCATCGAACAGTCGTGGGACTGATTTTGCGGGGGTGTTTAATCCTCCGCACATCTGAACTATCCGAACGATTGTGCGATGAAGAGATTGTTACTGTAGAGAGAGAATCCCCGCGGATACTTCGGGAAGGAGAGAAAAAGATCGAAAGTCGGGCGGTGCCGGTACGAGAATCCAGTCGGGGTGAAAGGAGCTCTCGCGCACCTCTTGACTTCGTAGTCTCCTCCTGACGATCCTCGGTGCCCTATAACTATTATACTATTACTACTACTATATTTATCAGCATTCTACTGTACTTTATTTTACCTGCGAATTCCTCTTAACAACGATTCTTCTCACGATTTTCATTCTTTTTCCCGGCAGACGGAATTAGAAATTTAATGTATTAATAACCCGAATAATCATTTCATTTTCTTCGGTGTTTTTTTAATTCAATTTATTCGGAACACCGAAAGATTATAAAAATCCAATAATTATTTGTTCAATGTTATCGTTAATTAAAGATACGATAATTTCTGTTTTACAGCATTGAAACATTTTTTCTGGATTTTTACAATCATTGCAAAAATATTGTGAAATTAATGAAAATGATGTCAAAGTTCAATTAATTGATCATTCTGTTTCGTTCGATAATTAATGAGATCGAGCGACATTATCCATAGGTCAGCACTGATTTTTTTGTCGATTACAACGATTCGATGTATCGGTAAAAAATAAGGATATTTTTTAGTCCCCTTAATACTTCGAATGACTCATAATATTTGTCGTGTATCAAACGCAAGCGAGTGAGCTATGGATACAAAGAGGAGTAATAATTCAAAGCAGATGAGCTGCAGAGTAGTGGGGTCGAGTGAGGAAGTCGAATGAGAGGTGTCGCGGTCGGGTTACGATCCGGTTGCCGCTGCTGAGACGCGAGTCGCGCAAACATATTCTTCTACCGCGTCTTGACTCTCGGATGATGACGTCAGACTCTTCTAACTTTTGCCTTCCCAACGGCAGGTGTACATCGCCGCAGGTAGCGCGATATTCGACGCGTAAAATTTCAACGGGAACTTTTTATAAAGCGATGATGGCGCCGAGAAAAATGTTGAAATAAAAAAAATGAAAATTAAATAAAAAAAAATATATATATGTAAAAAAAATCGCATTCATTGATCAATGCGCAGAATTCTCGTTTCGTATTCGTGTCTCTCGTCTCTCGGCTGCATTCTCCATCTCTCCGATTCCGCTTGAATTCTCTTTTCACCCCCCGCGGTATACCTCGCCGGGTAGGCGGCCGGTGTGCGGTATCGATCGTGAAACTCGCGCGTGCTCCGCAGACAGGGCGAATTTCCGCACCCTCCTTCACACCGGACCTACGAGTTTTGCCGGCCAGCAACTACCCCCTTTGCCTTTTACCCGATCCATGACTAATACACAATTCGCAAAGCTTTTTAATATTTATTAGGGGCGAAACGAAAATACAACCGATGAAGCTATCGATTATTATCTTTTTTTATCCCTTTCGCACGTCCTTTTTTTCGCTACATATTGTTTTATTAATTCAGCTTTATAGAAATCGATAAGTTGACGACTATGAAGGAAAATACTGCAACGAAAAATGAGGTCAAATTTGAAAGCGGATTTCTTTGAAAGTGAATATTTGCCGTACGTTACCATTAACAATAATTTCCTTAGAATATATTTATCATTAAATGTTTTTCTCCAATACGAAATTATATCTCCGCGAAATGGCGAATACCGAGTTTTCTCAGAGTACATTTTTGGTTCACGCGATTGACGAATTATCTGGTTGGAGAAATGCGAAATACGATCGAATGTTTTGCCGTTACAATAAAGAGTCGGCACTACCGCCTCGAGACTTATTGCGTCAGCGAGAGTAAACGAGTCTCTCTCTCTCTCTCTTTCGTCCTAACGATTTATCGAGACTCCCCCGCTATACGAAAGTCGCCTTCGCGTGTACAGCCCCTGGTTAATGCTCGGGAGGCGTATTCGCCACCATGCGAGAGAAGAACCCCGATAACTACCCTCGTCTCATTGTGCCTCTCAAAAAAAAAAAAATGCGAATTTGTACTTCGAGTGGAGTTAAAAAAAAGATCGAAGATTGGCGTACAACTATTCGGTAGCCCCGAACTCGGCGGGTTGTGGGTATTTTTTTTTTTTTTTTAACTACTTGACGTTGAGATGCTACCGCGTCTCTTGATAAACTTACAACTCCTCCCTCTGCCGTTGTGACAACACCATTTTCATGATCCTCGTTGTGACCCGTCGTAGCTCCTCCGCGGGAACGTTGAGAAGTGGATTTTTTTTTAGCGAGCTGGACTAGGAATCCTCCAGTCGGCTCGATTTTCAATGGACCGCCATCGGCATCAACTGAAACAATTTTATTTTCCCAAAATATAAGTATTTTTTTATTTTTTTTTTATTTGGAACGAACGTTGTATAATAGAAATTTTCTACGTTATAAGGAGTTTTGAGGCATTGTTCGAGTTCTTTGGAAACTACAGTCCGATACATTGTGATTAAACGGACATTGTCATTATTATTGTTATTATTTTCGCAACATATTATTTTTCTACTCCCGACAGCCGCTATTACTATTGGAACGAAAGTTGTATAATACAATATTGTTACATTGTAAAGACTTTCGAATATTCTTAGAGTGCCTCAGAAGCTACAGATACATTTGTGTAAAGGTTTGCGAAATGTTTTTTTCTTTCTGGCGAAAAAAAAATGTTGATACTTTTTTTTTTGAAGAACGATACGAGTATTTTTGAGAAATTTTTTGACAACTGAAACAATGTTTTCGGAACGTGAAATTTTACTGAAATTCGAATTGCGATGTGGTATCCAACGAATTAAAATTCCTTGTTAAACGAAAGGACTCGATGAATTAAATTTCTTAGCAAAGTACGAAGTGAAATTAATGTTCGGTAAAGAGGAATTCAATTTTTTTAATACTTATTTAATAAATTTAATATGAAATTCGTACTATTATACGAAAGAAAAAAAATGCTTCATATTTCGTTGAAAAATTCAACGGCACAAGCTTCGTATTTTTTTTTTTTTCATATATATATATTATTTATCAATTTTGTCGACACCTGCGAAAAAAACTCCTTTTTTCATGTAGCATACGTGTGTACAGATTTATATCGTAGGCGCGAGCGTCACTCGGCGCTATAGAAACTCCGAGGGATGTTAACGGACGAGTCTATGACGCCGGAGGGGCGGGTTAGTTTGGCTACAAACTCGAGGCAAGTGCAAAAAAAAAAAAAAAAAGGAAGAGTTTAAAGAGATAGTTGAATCGACCAGTGTACACGAAAACACTCGATGTTAGAGATGTTGTAAAGTAAAGATGCGCGGACCTTGACAATCGGGTGAAGGGGGATGAAATAAGAGGCAAAACGGAAAGAGGAGAATCCGTAAAGTGGGGGCAGAGAAGGCGATGCGACGGCGGCGGCGTCGTCGTCGTCGTCGTCGCGATGATGCGTACGCTATACCGAAATCGATATCTCGAGCGTTGTCGTCGCAACCCCCCGGCAGGAGAAACAGAATGAGGGTGGAAAGCCACAGAGAAATACATACATAGATATATATAAAGCGTATAGACAGAGAAAGCGGCCGGCCGGCTCTACGTAGTTCGCGGACGACCCCGCTTTCGATCTATTCAAATATTTAACGCCTCTTTTGTCATTACTTCTTCACAATAACTTGACTTACGATTTGTCTCGATAATAGATATTGCAGGTACATCTATATGCAATATATTCGCGAAGAAAAAAATTCGCGAAAATTTCGTAAGGGAAAAAAATTAAAATTTTGAAAAGATCGTATTTTGTTGGAATTTTTTGTTTTATCGAGTTTATGGAGGAAAAAAATAATATATAAACAAAGTGCACGTTAGGTGAGTTTTCAGCGTTTATGCAGCATAACACAATGACTCATTATCACATGGGAGATCGTATAGTCAGTAATCGCGAATACGTGTATCGCGATCTTCACACGCGTGTTTGATGGAATGAGAATAGTATGCCGGCGCCGCGAATACCTCGTGTTTCGATCGTCTACTCCTACACCCCCTTCCCGATCCGCCCCGCCGGAAGTGCAGGAACGATTTCTACTCTATTAAACTTCCTCGGGTTACCCTGAAAGGGTTAAAGTATCTCGTGTTTTTTTTTTGCTTGGTATTGATGCGAAAGAAAAAAGGGGAGTTTAGGTAGACGCGAATTTCCGGCTTCACGGAGATAATTCGATAATGACTAAACCGGAAGTCGATTGAAGAATTAATAAAATTAAGAATTTTTACCACGATTAGATTTTTCTCGCGTGATTAATGAAGAAAAACTGTTTCTTATGCCGTTGGGTATCCGAACGGAAGAAGTGGAAACGAAGAATTATGAATAACGATCAAAGTCCATGAAACAAAAGAAAAGGAAACTCAAAGCAAATTACATATGCAGTAACACTGATGCCAGAGTAACGAATAATAACCAGTGTGAAAGATTGGAGCTTCGAGTACTCGATTATCGATTTATCGGGGTGCCGAGAGATTCGAGTAAATGGACCGCAAAAGAGGCTGAGCTTCCGAGAATCGGGAAAAAGTGCAAAAAAAAGACGATTCATTTTGTTTTTTTCTATATAGAAATCGATCACTCGAAGTTCGTATTGACGTGTTTAAACGCGCTCTCGCGTCCGTGTTTGACAGCAGTCACAGCTGATTTTTCCGCGTTGGGAAAAAAAAGTCAATGTATCATCGATGATTCGGTGCTTGTGGTTTAAAGGCCCGTTAAAAAGAAAAAAACAACAATAAAAAAGATCGATTGCAAAGATCGAGGGAGGGATGCTGTTTCGTAGGGTTCAACATGGAATTTTGCATGGCACACCTACTCTCTCCGCGAGGAACTCGCCGGCTCGTTAAAATAATGTCTTCCAAAATAAAATTTTCGCAAGGATAAAAAAAAAAAAGAAAATGGGAAAAAAATTGCAATCGCGAATGAGATAGATTTAAAAAAAATGAATTTCTCGTCCGAAGTCAATGCAACAAGCTTTCTCGTACAGGTCGTGTCTCTAGTTGCGTCCCTGTCGCTCTCACGGAGCGCACTGTCGTTCGTTCATTGATTCGTCCGTGTTTTTTACACGATTCTCCGCGACTTCGTGCGACAACGATGCAGTCTCGAAATGATAAACTAAGCCGATGACGTGGACGCCGATGATTCCGCATTGATGTTTTCGCGTGAATAATGAAAAAAATTCGATGGCAACGAGAGACAACGACAACGTACGAGCAACAACCGTTTGTTGTAAAATCCGCGTACGGCCATTTTGCCAGTGAGCCGTCACGTCTGGCTGTATAAACCGTTCTATACGATGCCAAAGTGTCCCGAGACACGAGCATATTGTCGATTACTATTGTGGTGATATTTCGATCGTGTTAATTTTTTTTACTCACGTTTTAACGGCCGATAGATCCAACGGTTTTATTCTATGTTCGCGAACGAAAGTTATATGTTTTTATGCTGCGTTATAAAAGAGAGCGAGGACAGCCCCCGGGGAACACGATAAGCACACACCACGGACCGTGCACAACCAACTCCTCGGTAACACTTCTCCGAACGTACTGAACGCGAGGGGTCGCGATTTCGTTTACTCACGCATGCGCTCACACACGCGCAAACAGTGCCTAGTTATTATCCCACATTTTTACAACTATAGGGAATTTTCGTTTCATTGTCGTTCACGGAGATGCGCAGATATGTCACTAGAATCTAATGTTTGAATTATCATTTATAACCTCTATTTTTTTCAGACTCGTTGCGCATTTTTCATTCTCGCTCCTCCGTTTCTATTCATTTCAATCATTGCTTAATGCAAAGTAACGAACTATTATTTTCTTTGTCTTTGCCGACTGTAATATTCGCGTCTCCAAACATAAAAAAAAAAAAACTGACATTCATGTTTGTTAAAGAGAATACGTAAAACGCGTTTTTTTTTTTTTAATAAAATTTACACGATTTTTTGAAGGATTTGATGGCTTTTCCACAACCGAATTCGAGAGGTAATTGCTTCTTCTATTACATTATTTTCCGAAACGAATACTCCGTTTTGGCGTAAGCTTTGTACATAATTCTCATTTCATGAACAACACGAAGACAGAAATTCTACAGCAATACCATTGCTTTCGCATACATTTGTAGGATCCGTCGCGGCATTTGATCCACAGGTGTGGAGTCCGTGCAATAAGACTTATTGAAATTTAATTTTTAACCGATTGAGAATATTTATCACGTTGAAAAATTGGGCGCAAAGCATCCGCAAACACTGTATGTCAATGGCGCAAAAAAAATTGCCTATTCATTAATTTTATTCTGATGGCAACTGCGGCGGAGTTAAATTCATTAGACGCTCTTGCGCAGTGAATATCATACAATTTCTATCAATTCAAACAATTTTTCATTGTTCATTTATTTTTTCGTTCATAGATTAGGTCTTTGCAAAAATTATTTTATTCGGCGCAATGAATTCTGCAAAAAAAATTCTAAAAAAGTTAACGAAAAAAATATATGACACGATAATATATACAAATAAATTGAAAATAAAAACAAAAAAAAGTATAGTAAATCAATAAATTTCCCTTAAAAAACCAAAGTTGAGTATTTGTCACGAAACAAATCTTTTTTTCATCTGCAGTAGCAAATTAGATCTGAAGATTTTGTTCAACCGGAGTAATTAATTTTTTATTATGAAATTTCGTTTAATTAAACAAAAAATTCTATTGGAATAATAATAAAACTGTTGCAGAGCTCCAGAATCGTAAAATCTTAGAAGAACTGCAGTTGAAGAAGCAGATGCTCTTGAAACAGGGTGTAGCGCCATCGTTGGGTACTCCACTGGCCGCACCGCCCGCGACATCGGCCGCGAGTCTTCCTCCAGCAGTTACGACGGACGGAGTCGCCGTTAGCGCGTCTCAGAGAGCTGCTCTGCACAATGCACATGCAGCATCCGCCGGATACTTTGTAGGACAAGATTCATCTTTCGGAAATTTGATTCTACCGGTATTGCCGCGTTTCGACAGCAAATGAATGAAAAAGTTTGATAGAATCACGAAAACCGATAATGGCGAACATGCGGATGAGAGAACTGCAAAGTTATCTGCAGCAGTTGGATGGCTTTGAGAAACCAAAGATACTTCTCGAACAATATCCCACCAGTGCTCACATAGCTTCGCACATTCTGTACACCGCTCAGTCGCAATTCGAAGACATAGAGAATTGTTCCGTCGCCGATTTGGGTTCGGGTTGCGGAGTTTTATCGCTCGGAGCAAAAATGCTCGACGCAAGTTACGTCGTCGGTTTCGAAATCGACAGCGATGCAATCGATATATTCTCGCGTAATGCCGAAGAAATGGAATTATCGGTCGAAGCTGTACAATGCGACGTTCTTCAATATTTACCAGGTATACATTGCATATACATCGAAAAATCGAATAAAAAAACCATACATTTTTTGCCAAAAAATATTTACAAAAATACGTAAAAATACATTATTGCAGGAAAATTCGAGAAATCCTTCGAGACGGTTATAATGAATCCGCCGTTCGGTACGAAACACAACGCCGGTATCGATATGAAGTTTCTGGAAGCCGCGACAAAGTTAGCAACGAATACGGTGTACTCGTTGCACAAGACCAGTACGAGATCTCACGTATTGAAAAAAGGAAAACAACTCGGTGCCGAAGGAACCGTAGTTGCCGAGTTGAGATACGATTTGCCACAAGCGTACAAATTTCACAAAAAAGCTTCGGTCGACATTCAGGTAGATTTCGTAAGATTCCACTTGGATTCATAGCGGATTTACAAATTTATCGTAAATGCCTCGAAGTTTATTCAAACTTAATTCCCTGCGCGAGAGGCAATTCGTTTCCGTGATTAATCGTCACGGTTGCTCTTCGCATGTAATGTTTCCATGCGTCGCTGCCGCTCTCGCGTCCTCCGCCGGTCGATTTTTCACCACCAAAAGCGCCTCCTATTTCCGCGCCGCTTGTGCCGATATTAACGTTCACAATGCCGCAATCGGAGCCGTGAGGTCCAATCCACTATAATTATAAATATCAATTTAACGTGAAAAGAAAAAGAAACATTTAAGATAATTCGCGCGGCAGAATACTTTAAACAGTGTTAACTTTACCTGAAAGACATTCGACAGATTTTTCGTGAACAATGAACTGCTCAATCCCTGTTCCACGCTGTTATTAAGAGCGATAGCATCCTCGACGGAACGGCACTCAAGAATATAAACGATCGGTGCAAAAGTTTCTTTTTGCACAACGTCAGCGTCGCCGGGTAAACCTGATATTATCGTCGGTTCCACGTAAAAACCCGGACGGTTTATAACGTTTCCGCCGAATTCTATAACACCGCCACTCGCCACAGCTTTTTTTATCGTCAACTATCGAAGATAACAACTCAATTAATTCCATATTTAAGCGAAGCATTTTTTTTATATTGATAATTATCGTAATATAGTGTGATAACGGAGTATAGTAACGTTTGTTAGATTGAAAGAATAAATATATCTGATTGTTTACCTCGTATGCGTCGACTGCTTGTTTGTTGTGCAGCGGACCATAGAGAGTCGATTCGTCGAGAGGATCGCCGATTCTTCCCAATATACTTTTGAAAGCTTTTCTCAATCTTGTGACGAATTCGTCTTTAATTTTGTTGTCAAGAATTAATCTCCTGGTCGTCGTGCATCTCTGTCCGGCGGTTCCAACGCACGAGAAAACTGCCGCACGCACAGCCATCTCCAAGTCGGCATCCGCAGCAACTTTCGGTCAAATCAGATAAACAATACCGTTAATAATAATTCTTTATATTAAGTGCCATAAATCTTTAATTTTCCGTTACCTATCAATGCATTGTTCCCTCCAAGTTCGAGAAGTGACTTTCCGAACCTTTCTTGAACCTTCAACGCCACTTGTTTTCCGACTTTGGTGCTCCCAGTGAAAGATATGAGGGGAAGTCTGGTAGAGAGACAAAATCGTTGAAAAATCGGTTTAAGACTCCTGACGATCACTTAAAGAATTTTCCAAAAAAATATCTTCTCCAAAAAACTACAATTTCTCTTCGTCTTGTATTTTTATTTATTTTTCTTTAATGACAATGCGATTTTTTCTCTGAAAATTTACGTAATTATTTGGGACAAGAAATCATCTCGAAAATTCCAAAAGTGAATTCAAAAGTTCCTTAGCTATTTTTTTTTATTTTGTTAGGGTTTCTGAAAATAAGAAAATTGTTGTGGAACTCACCGTTTATCGTTGACCAGAGTTTCTCCGATATCCGCACCGCCGGTCACGAGTCCTGCTACCGATCCGGGTATTCCATTGCGTTCCAAGACGCTGGCAACGATTTTCGTTGTAGCTATAGACACCAAAGGAGTCGTTGGCGCTCCTTTCCAAACGATAGCATCGCCGCAAACCATAGCTATCGCGCTGTTCCATCCGTAAACCTTATATACAAACAACAAACAATAAACGTATTTATATCGTCGCTGTTTCACAATCTTCACAGATTCGAAGCTCTCTCTCTATCGGCGAAATATTGTGATAAGAAAATGATTTATTGTGCGGCTTACAGCGACTGGAAAGTTGAACGCTGATATAACGCCAATGACCCCCAGAGGATTCCATTTCTCGAGTAACGCGTGATTTTTGCGCTCCGAGGGATACAAACTGCCGGGTAACATTCTCGACAAACCGACCGCGTAGTCACAGATGTCTATGTATTCCTGTACCTCGCCGATTCCTTCAGGTAGTATTTTACCTAAAAAAAACAAGAACTCAATTAATCTATCAATCGAATGGAATCTTAATGCGGAATAATCCGATTTTCTTGGTTTTTATTTCGGTTTTTTTTACCCATTTCGAGGGAAACTAAAAGTCCCAAAGGCTTCAAATTTTTTCGCAGCTCGTCACCGATCTGACGAACGATTTCTCCTCTCGCCGGTGCTGGAAGCGACGACCACTGGGGCCATGCTTTTCGGGCTTCGGTCACCGCATTGCTGGCTTCTTGAGGGGTTGATTCTCGAACTTTTGCTATCACTTTACCGGTTGCCGGAGATATCGACTCGATTATCTAGAAAAAGTTAAGAATAATCGGTTGTTTCTTCGAAATAGGGTGATCGGTTAATTTATGAATTTTTGGTGATTCGTTTGGTTAATTACTTCTCCGGAACCTCCCCATCGTCCGTCGTACAATCCGGGATTCTCTTGCGTGAGTCCCAGTTGCTTGAGAAAACCATATTTCGCGTCGTTAACGAGATTACGCGAAAAATTCAAATTAACGCTGCGAGACGCGTATCCGAGTAACTGGCGCGACATCGCGACTACGACTGATGGCTCTTTCGGTTTGGAAGAGAACTCATCGAGAAAATGATTGGCTTATCAGTCGTGGAGACCCTCGGGGCTTATCAGTGAGAAATTATCGGCTTCTTGCCTCACGAGATGAAAGCCTCGCGAGAGATAAACGTTGAAGGATCGTAATAAGAAGAAATTCGTCGATATATTTCTTTTATATAATAAAAAAGATTTTCTTTTTATTCGTAACAATGAAATTATTGAACGACATTCGTAAATCTCGTAATTATTTTCTCGTAGTAAAGTTTTTGTTTGTCTCATACATCGGGGGGGGCAGTGCATCACAAATACGACGAGAAATCGCGATTTCTAGCCGAAAGAAAAAGTCTCAACAGCCTTTCGCGATCTATCGCTGTCTATCATGCAATTTTTTTGCCGGTCGTTGGCTGCATGGATTAAAAAATTATCCAACAGTTCGATTTATTATATAATATATTTATATAATACTATATATTGTTGTAAATATCGATGCTTCCGGGAGATTTTTCTACCTTTCACGTTCGACACATTTGATAGCAACGCAAGTCAGAGACTAGTCGAAGTACGGATCGCGTTAACGTCGGTTGATCCTAAAAAAAAAAATTAAAAAAATTACCAAATTTCTCAATACTCTCAATGGAAATTGCAACGCGCAAAATGAACGATTTTTTTTTAACAACGAAACAACGAATTACTTTTTATGTAACATTTTCAGTCGCTAATGCCGGTGAGCCGACAATTATCCGACTATTTTTTTTTAAGTTATTAATTATACTAAAATTTGATAGAAAGTACAAAGTTGTATTTCTCACCGTCGATTGGTCAAAACTTTCCAACAACGTTCCCCTCTGAACGTCATCCAGACCCTCGCAGCTCGTCAGGAAAGTCGGCAAAAAGTTGCCGAAGAACCACGCGATATTAACAGAAGCCAAACTGTGTATCGCCACTGCAATCTCATCGGCCAATAAATTGTGAGATCTGCAAATGTTTTAAAATCAATTAAGTCTCACGTCGTAGTTATTTTCTTTTTATCGACGGTGTTAACTTACCGTTGAAACAAAACGGTAAAAAGCGCCATGAGAAATCGTTCGAGTAAATGGTTCTTGAAAACTGAACGTTGGTACAATCGCCATCGTGAATTCAATTGTTCCAACGACTGAAGACTCTGCCTGAAGATATTAACGTCCGGCTGAAGCAGCGCCTGTCCGAAAGCTTCGAGAATTGCGACTAATTCGTCTTTATGTTCGACCGGCTCGTCGCCGTCCGGATGGCCAAAGGTACGCAAAACTGAGGCGTTATAAAAATATTGCCATCGATGCATCAAAATACTGAAAAAAAAGATATGTTTAATGTATAAAATTTCCCGATACTCCGAAGGTATCGAACGCGAAGGTATACGGAGTTTTGCTACCTTTACAAGAAAACAATTAAAGGACACTATACCTGTGAAAAAGTCGTAGAAGAACAAGAGTAGTATCGGGATGAGAGGAAAGATCATTTCCAACCGCCGGCCAAACTTGTCCCAAGCAGAGTCCAGTGACCGAAGGTACAAAAGCTTTGAAAGCGCTGCTCGGTGCCGAAACAACGAGTATAAGTATTTCGAGTAGTTGATCCAACGCCGGTCCGGCAGATATATTTTCTCTCGTATAAATATGTAACATTCCTTGAACAGCATTTTGTGTGAATTCCGGACCGAGTTGTTGCTGAAGAACGAGAAAAGTCGCGTGAAGAAAGTTCATCAGAGTTTCGCAAGTCGTTTGAGATCTGACCAAATGCGGCAGAAGCTCGAGTACACGATTCACCGTGGACTCGAGACAAGTGTGAAGCATTTTTTTAATTGTACTCGATGAGGAGCAACAATCTTCCAGCATCTGTTTGATCGGTGTTATCGCTGACGATACCGTCTGTTCCGGAGGTATCGGCTGTCCTTGATGGCCGAGAGGTTCCGAAAGTCCAGCGATCATCGTACCTACAACGTGATAAAAATAACATTAGTAAAAAAAAAAACAGTAATTCTCCGATGAAAAAATTTACTCATTAATCGTTGCCGTGTTGCCGCGTCGCCCGATGTAAGAACGATGCCGTTGATCAGAGCTCTTCTCAGTACTTTAACGGTATCCGGTTTCAGATAAGGATAATTTGCGACACAAAGCAAATCCCTAAATGCCGTTTGATCCCAGAGATTCGGTCGCAAGATCGCAGTTATGCTTTGGAGCAAATGAGCTGCCGAGTGGATGAGATTTGCGGGTGGAGGCGAGTCGCAAGGTCTCGTATAACTCAACGCCCACATACACGACTGGATGCACCGGTGGCAAAGAGTTTCCTTGAGTTTTTCCGGCCTTTTGGCGATCCATTGGCACCACGCCTGCAGCGATGCTAAAAGTTGCGAGTGTCTGAAGGAACCAATAGAAGATTTATCGATAAATCGATTATTCAATCGATGATTTTGGATAATAACGGAACAGTTTTCTTTTATAAGCCTTTAAGAAGGTTCTTCTGTTTTCTTTTTGAAGATATGAAGCTATGTTTTTGAAAATCGTACAGCGGGTTTATTACTATTCAAGAACAACATATGAAATTTTAGAAAGATTTTTCAGAACCATTTTGTTTTTAATGAGAGGCAAAGTAAGGTTTGCGTTAGAGGCATTGAGATCTTTTGCGTTACAATGTTTCCCCGCGAAGTTCCTACCGCTATCCGAATAACAGAAGATCCTCCTTAAAGATAATGGAGGACTTACACTTCGACGAGATCGATAACTATCGCGGCGGGCTGAAGAGCCGCTCGATGAAGCTGATTATCACGAGCGAAGGCACAAGCGTCCAGAGTCTGGAGAACTAACTCTTCGGCCAAAGAGTGATTCGTATCCGGTTGATCGCCTGATTACATTACAGTACCAAAATAATAACGGTAAATTGAAATTGTTGGAAAAATTTTTACCGATGCGGTAATAACCGCTGTAAAGTTGGGATAAAGCATTTTTACTTGCCGATGAACAGCGTACACAGTCTGGCGAGTGCCTGTGTCGTTGACGCGAGATCTCGCAAATGCGCGTGAACATTTGATGCTTCGTTGTCATTCAGCAAAATAACTTGTCCATTGGTAACAGCGGCGCCTAATTCTCCGTAAACCGTTAAATCTTCACGCCAAGAACGATACAGCAGCGTGAATATCGGGACTGGTGATATATCGGCGACTTTTGCCAAACATTCGATATTGCAACGCAAATAATGTTGCCACTCGGTTTCTTCCTGAAAAAAATGCATAAATTCACTGTTTTTTCTATAATTATCATTTTTTTTTGCTTAATCCTTATTGATATTAGCAAACGTACATTTTCGTCGAGAATCTCGGTATCGAGATCTTTGAGCGTTTGAGCGTCGAGTTTGAAGCTTATTTTACGCAAAACTCTCTCCGCTAAAGGCAAAGCAACGGGCGCGTAACGTGACTGCGTACTCTCGAGTAGAACGGTCCAAACTTCGAGACAACGAAGATATCCGACAATCGCTGAACATTGCTGAAACGTGTGGTGACAGAGAACCTCGAGAAACGTGTTTACGGGAAATTTCGGACACGACTCGATCCTTTTCAGATGATTCGTGACGAAGAGCTGTAGAAATTCCGTTGTTTTTTCCGTATAACTAAAAGTATTTAAAAAATTATCTAAAAAACTTTTCTCATCGGTTTGTTGGGTTTATATATATATCTATTTCTCGTTACATACCTTTCGTCTATGGAATCCAAACGCTCCATAAGCTGAAAGAGTCCAACGCCGTTTTCGAATATTTGCAACAATAGTCTGTCCGTTATATTCGGAGAACACGGTCGATAGAGTAGTTCATTTATCGTCGTCATCGCTTGTACGGTCATCTCTATTTGTCTACCATTCTGCAAAAGCAACTTTTTCATTATATTAAATTCTCACGTTCGGCGAAAAAAAATAGTAATGAATTTCTATAAGTTCACATAAATATCGATTTCTTTGATGAAACAGATAAAAATTCATTGCGAAGATCCGAATGAAGATATCGCAGTTTGATGGAGAAAAAAATTTGCTGCTATACGAAAAGTCGAGGAATACTCTATATTTTTGCCGATAGCGTTTAAATAATCGTAAATGCAAATGTTTAGCTTGTAGAAATGATTGTTTACCATAGAGTCGTGATACTTGGCACAGGCGAATATGGCATGTAGAAGATTTTCGGATATAAGATCGGTAGGTACGATCCAACTGAACAAATGCGCTAATACTTCGAGTGTCGCGATGCAGACCTCGTTGCTTCCGGTAGCTAAACCATCGACATCGAGAACCGCTCGTACGAGCGGTACACTTTGCCCGCTCGTCGGCGAAGGCGGTGGTGTTACGGTACCCGAACGATTTTGTCCCTTAATCGTTTCATTTAGGAGTCCTATAAAAACGAAAAAACAAAAGTTTATCGTTAACAAAAATACATATTGAAGAATCTTGAAAATTACCGGTTAGAGTGTCCAATATGACTGACGCTTGGGCGCTCAGCAATCTAAGTAATTCAGTCTTTCTTTGTATTGGCAAATCTTCTCGGGGTGTAGCCAATTCTTCTGATGCCGTTTTCAAGTACACGAGCCCCAAGAGCCGCGTATGTTTGTGACTGAGCAACTGAAAAAAAAAATAATACATTTATCACAAATGTTACAAAAAAATTGTAAATTATATCAACGATTCCAACAAAATGACGAAAATGTAACGTATACGTCAATATTTTTTTTTTCGTAATAATTGTACGTGTATTGTGCATTAAAAATCGTATGATTCGGATATAATAATTATTTTTGTAAATTATTTGTACATTTTTATAAATCGTAGAAAAATCTAAATAAATAAATAAATATATTAAATGAATATAATTTTTTTTGTTTTTTGCCATTGAACGACGTACCTGTAAGATATTCGGAAAAAAATCCGGATAAAAGTGCGGCCAGTCATGTTTTGCTATGTCGACGACGAGTTTGACGACTTTGTTCCTCACAAATGGCACTACTCTGTGCTCCAGCGACAATGTGTATAAAGTGGATCTTATGAGGGCCCTGTCTTCCCACGGCAAAATGGGCCATCGCCTTCCAATTGTTGTCTAAATACTTGCAATAATTAATGACGTTTCTAGCAAATTTTTGGAGTACTAAAGAAAAATTTTTTTTACATACCTCCAATGTGGAAAGCGTAAACATATGGACATAGTGATTACTCGTCGATGATAAAAAATGCAAACACGGCCTCCAGGAGTTACTCTGAGAGCCAAACTCCTGAAGGCTCTCATGGATCATTTGTAGCCGTTCTGCCGTTACTCCGTTAGAGAAAAATTCAGTCAAAAGTTGTTCCAATCTTTGTAACGCCGCAGCATCGTCGTCCTGCGAATAAACGTTTATTCGCTGATATTTCGAAAATTCTTATAAAAAGAAAAGGTAAAGAAAATCTCTTGTGTGTCATGCAAAATTGAAAGTTAGGAATTCTTCAAGGGAATCGAGACGAACGAGAGAGGATGAAAGAAGAACTGTGCATAATTTGTTGGAGGACAAAATTGTTACGAAAAATGGTGAAAAAAAATCATTCTGCTTTCGTAAAAAACTAAAATTTCGAATTCTCCGAGGGGGGTGTCAAAATAACTGAGATGCAATGAAAAAGAGAATAATGAATGACTGTTGGAAAACATAATACGAGGAATAAAAAAAAAGAAAGAATAGATTTTTCGTCCATAAAACCGATCGTCGCGTTGCATTATATTTATGTACCATTTTTTTTAAGCTGCTTGAAACAGCTAGTCCAGCGTTATTGATACGGTTAAATACATAAATAAAATTGTTACGAGGTTAGATTTTCGTTTCTTGGCAGATGTCAAACGACTCCTCTCGAGAGACTCGAGGATTTTCTCTCTCAAAGCCCCCCTACGAGAAGAATCTCTGGATATGACCTAATTTTCATCGAAATACTTCAAAGATGACGCGACGTGTTTCGCGCTTTTCTCGCAAAGCATTCACTTGTTATTTTCTATTATCGCCGCAAGATCGTGCGTCGAGCTTTTTCTTTGCCGAATTATCGATCGCGGCGAAACAATTAACGAGAAAAAAAAACACTCCTGTCAGAATCAATGATGCGTGTGTGACGCCACAAGTATCTCTCACAGCCCCCTTTTTTTTATTAACTTTTAGTTTATTATTCATTATTTACCCGTTTAGTTTGTTGTTAAATAACGTTTTCCGTTTCGTTTTTCCGTTAACACACATTTCGTCGGTAAAGATCGTAAAGTCAATGAGCAGACGATATGAAAATGAGGTAAATTTATTTATTATTTTCCGATTTATCGATTTGTTACGTCTCGATTGCCCGCCCGGCTGAAGAGACAGGATTTAGGAGACGAGTTATCACTGAGACTTCTCGATTTTTATTTATGTATCGATTTGTTTCTGTTTTCTTAAAAGAATTCGTTTTGATTTCGAATTTTTGTTTGTTTTTAATTAGCATTGACAAAGACTCCGTTGAGAAATTCAGCGATCACGGCGGTTATTTTGACGTAGTCGTCAGGCCGATGCTGCAACAGGGGCACGAGGGAGAATTATGCGGTTGGCTGAAAGAAATGAGTTTGATAAGAACGGCAGCGGCGTGTCCCAAGTTGGAATGTTCGGGACGTAGTCTCGCGTGGAATGCCGCCAGAGTCGTCGACAAGTACAACTGGAGCTGTCCGGGTTGTTCCAGAAAACAATCTATCAGAGACGCATCTTTCTTTTTATCAATCAAATGCGACTTCAAAACTTGTCTCCAGATTATTCTTGGATGGTGTCAGATGATCCCTTATGAACTCTCCGCTGTCTATTTAGGTTTTTCTTTTTGAATTTTTTTTTTAATTCATTTAAAAGAATTTTACATCTGTACTATTGGTAGATATAGTAATCGATTTGTAAATCGATTGACGCGACCCGCGAAAACGGCGAACCTTTATCCCGTCAAGTTGATTCACTTTTTATTTGAAATTAATGAAAATCTTTGTATTTCCTCGTTTAGTCGAGAATCACGTTTTTCACTACTATTTTAAAAATTTTTCATACAATCTTCGATATACTTTCGACATTGAGACGTTTTTAATAGTTTTTACCGTTTCTCATTTCCCACAGGCGTTAAGGAACACGTGATAAAAAAAGTTTACGATAGATGTGCCAAAGTAGCGGAAAGTTACGTAAATTCGCATCCGGAGGATTTCAAATTGGGGGGACCGGGTTCGGTCCTTATAGTCGACGAATATCCAAGCGGTTATATGACGGAAAACGTAATGGATACAACAGTCTCGAAAAAGAGAAACAACAATGCACACGCGATCCTTTGCATCGCCGAAGCGAACGCCGTACCGCCGCGCATGTGGATGCATATGATAAGCGGTACGCCAGTTATAAATAAAACTCAGGCAAATCCCAATAAATGCGGAATGGTAGAGGAGGCATTGAACGAAATAATGGAACACGTTCTACCGGGTAGTTTCATCGTCGCTAATAATAAAGCTCGTTGTTGCAATTACGAGTCAATCAAAGAGCTCAAACGTTACGCCGTTGTCAACGTCGAGTATCTCCAAAAATTCGATGTACCCGGAAAAAATAAACTCCTTGGCAATCTCGGTAAGTTTTTAATGTAATTAAAAAAAATTTATTCGCAGAAAAAAAAACACCATTTTAGTAACAATTATCTTCTATTATTAATAATTATCGTAAAAAAAATATAATTACATACTTTATCGATGGTATCAACATTTTTTTGTTTTTCTATTTTTCGAAGAAACAATATGGCAAACGGGTGTAGAGGTATGCGAAGAGGTTCAAGAATCGATAAATTCATTGGGTCAACAGATAATATCGACGTTTCTGTGGCGTCAAAGATTCGCCTCATCGCCATCGTTTGCCTTCGAATGTCTGCTCAATCACATCGCCGAAACTTATAAATTCACGTGACGCCTCGCAGAAGGATGAATAACAGTCTTCCTAACAAAAAATTATCGCTAAATCCTCGAGAGGAGCGCGTGACGATGTATTTTTTAAACGTTTTTCTCACCGCCAGTGCCTTCATCGACGAGATACTAATATTTTCTACTTAACCCTTTTTTATATATGCATATATATATATATATATATAGATATACCTATTTGATATATTAGACGAATTGATATTGAGAGAATTTCGACGTTAACGTTTCTTGTTAATTCGTTGAAATGTTAAGTATTAAGAAACGCGTCGAGCAATCTGTTGAGTTAAGTGCAATTATTTTCGCTCTCACAATTTTTTTCTCGCTTTAACGCACAAATTTGTATTAAAAAAAAATATCTCAAATGTTTATCAACGTTAGAAAAAATAGTTGGAGTTCTTCGACCAAAAAGGATATTAATTCATTTAGTACTAAAATAAGAGATGCATTAAGTTTGTTTGATTAAGGTAAACGCTTTATTATGCCCTTTTACGAGCAGAACAATGTTAACGTTATGAAATCCTTTTTTTTTTTTTGCTTTTATAGTATGAAAGTTTCACCGGACTTTTCTCACCGCAGAAACTTTTACTTTGTTTTCATTGGCAATTACGCGTTAATTAATAAGTTTTCGCAATAAACGCACATTTCACATGTGTGAAAATTGAAAGCTCATAAAACTTAAGAGATTCTTTGTTTATCTTCGTGTTCTCTCTTCGAAACGAAATTTTACGTAGTTTCATTCATAATTCTCTTGTACTCTTGTTGGTCAGCGACCATTTTTTTGAAAACTCGATATTTCCGATTGTGGAATCTGCGAAGAAGTTAATAATGTTATCGAAAGTCGAATATACATCTGCAGCAATAAAAAATACCTTCGTTTTGGGTTGAAAAAAATTATAATGTTGTTTTAACTTACTGATAAGAGATATTGCGGGGTTTAACGACACTCGCCTTGCCGCCCATAGCTCTCAATGCTTTATGCAACGATGGAAAAGATCCGGCGGCGTATGCACCCAATATCGCTGATCCGATCAGAACGGATTCACGTTCGTTCGGTATAAGAACCGGAAGTCCAAGAACATCCGCGTGACTCTGTACCAGCAGAGGATTTTGACTCAGTCCACCGCAGATTACAATGGTTTCGATCTTATGGCCGGAATTGGTCAACGCTTCGATAATATGTCTCGTGCCGTACTGATAAATAAGATTTTTTTTGTTTCTCATTATTTTTTAAGTTATTTTTTTTTTCGATTGTATTTGTACCGTCAATGCCTGCATCGTCGCCAGATAAATAATCGCGAGATTTTCCTCATCGGCTGCGAGCGATAGTCCCGATATCTGAGAGCAAAAAAAAAGACCAATGATACCGAGAATCGGCGGCTTTACTGCAACGACCAGTAGAGTTTTTTCAATACCATTCCTTGAAGACTTGGATCGGCGAGAGGTGAGCGATTGCCGTGATAATCCGGCCAGACGTGTATATCTTTCGTAAGATACGAAATATCCGGATAATTCTTTTCATCGGCTATCGATTGGAGTAATTCCGATAGATACTGCTGTATATGCCTGTGAATGGTATAAAGAATGATTAAACAAGAAGCGTTGCTAACATTTATCGCCCCACCGAAAACGATTAATTTGTTATCTCGTATTATAAGCTTATAAGTTGTGTTAAAGTATCCGAAGGGGTTATTATTAACATTACCGAAAATTAAAACAAAAAAAAAGCGAAAATTAAAATGGAATCTGGAAGAACAAACATTTTGCCATAAATTTTCGTGCGCAATTGTGCCGATGCTGGATGCGTGTCGATAACGTGATCCAATAGTTTGCCAGTTGCGCTCTGACCGCCTTCGCTCAGCCAGAAACCGTCCAGCATCGCGCCATAGTAAGGGCCCCAAACACCCTCCACGAAGGTCTCTTTACCGCTGAGTAACATGTGGCAAGTCGACGTACCGCAAATTAAACCTGCGAGGGTTTTTTTTTCACAATTGTCCAATTTTTACCCCCCGGACGCTAGAAATTCATATTATTTTTGTATAGTACCGAGTCTCGTGGTGATATCTTCTGGAATTCCCGGAGCGGAACAACCGAGCATTCCGAGTGCACCGGCGTGAGCGTCGATCAACGAACATCCCACGGGAATTCCCGCTTGCAAACCGAGATCTGCAGCCGCTTTGGCACTTAAACCCGAACCCACAGCTTCGCCGGGAGATTTCACGACGTTACCTTCGAAATATCTTCCGTAATTATTTTCAACGTAAAACGGTGAAGAGGAAAGCAACTTGAAGCGAAAATTTAACGCAATCGATACATCGATTGATTAGTCGCTTAATTTATAGAGATAAAATTACCTATTCTTCGCCACTCATCATCCTTAAGAGACGACAAACCAATGTCGTTGAAAAATTCGGCGTTCCAGCCGTTTTTTCCGTCGGGACTCGCGCTGTAGTTCCACTTGCAAACGAGCGAACATAGGGATCTTAAATTTTCAAAAATCAACTATTATTACGAATGTATTATTTAACTATTTAAGGTATATATCTCAATTGTCGTACCGAGATTCCGAATCCGTGGCTTTCCAAGTCAAGAAATCCGGTAAATCGAACAGAAGCTTTGCTCTCGACCACGAGACAGGCAAATTTTTTTTCAACCAAAGTATCTTTGGGATTTCCATCTCCAGAGAAATTTTACCGCCGACGTATCGCAATAATTCGTGTCCCAACATATTGATGTAAGTCGCTTCGGCTTCCGCTCTGTGATCCAACCACAGAATAACATTTTGCTTGTCGTTTCCTGCAATTTTTTAACCTTTATTTTTACAATTTTGTTTTTAAATTTTGGAGCGTTAAAATATGAAAATTCTGAATGTTAAGGGGACATTAGGAACATTCCAGTTTCGGTTAATTTAAGCAAAAATTGTTATTTCTCTTTATAATTCGTTATCTACTCAAATTCAACACATTTACTTTATTTGCTTCATTCTTTTATTATCGTTTCCTGCAAATTTTTAAAAATTAAAATACGTTTTTAATTATTACAACTATTAAAATATAAAAATTAATTTTTCAAATATAGAAAGGAAAACCCACCGGTTAAACTAACAGAAACCGGAGCACCAGTTTCATCCAGAGCTACAAGAGAGCAAGTGGCGTCAAATCCAATGCCTTTCACAGAACCGGTTGGAATATCGCTGACGACAGTCTAGAAAAAAAAAAAAAAAAAAAATTAAATTTTTTTTAATCATTGTAATTATTCACGATAATAATAATGATATTGTAAAAATTTAATTTGTACGATAAAAATCTTCACCTTGACGACTCTTCTTACTGCGCACCATATATTATCGGAGGATTGTTCATAAAAATCTGGAACCGGATTGAACGTTTCTATGGGATGAACTGCGCTCTTGACGAGTTCTCCGTCAGATGAAACTAAAGCTGCTCTTGCGCTGCCAGTCCCCACGTCGACTCCTACATAGTAATCCATAGTTTCGTTTTTTTTTTTTTTTTTTCGAATTTCTCCAAAGACGAAATACAAGATTGTCACCCTGCGGTCTCTCTGGAACTACTGAGACATCGAATAAATTAATATCTTGCATAGCAGAGCATTGAAAAAGAAAAAATGCTCTTGCATCATAAAGAGATTATGGGACGCGACCTTTAGATAAGGCGCGCTGATAATGGAAGCATTAAAATTTCTTTAACGGGAGCCGATTCAGCGGAGTAATGCAATGTACCGCGTTACTATTTCTCACCTAAACATTGACGGGTATTTATTCATCTTATTTTCCATTTTAAAAAATCATCGATGACGTCACATCTGCACAACGTAATTTCTTTAAAAGAAAAAAACGCATAAGTAATTAAATTCGCGTTTGTATAATTAATTTTGCGAATGACTTTCAGTTGTTTTCGAATTAGAGGCGCACGTGGGCCAAGACAAATATTTTCGGATAAATAGAAAATTTGACGGTTAGATTTATCGCTGTGGCTCCATGGAACAAAGAAACTTTGAAATATTTTTTTTGTTTTGGTTTGAAGATAATGTAGTTTTGAGAGGTGACGCACGTGTTGCGTACGATCAGCTGTTTCCCGCCGCGTGCGAGAAAAATCATTGTTTACCGCGAACCACCGCGCACAGTGCCGAGTGTGAAGTCGTTGATTTATAACAATAGTGTTTATTTATCGTGTCGAAGATGGAATAATTTAGTAACGCGTTTAAAAAAAATGGTGCGATTTAAGAACAGGTACATTTTTTCGATTTATCGATGTTATCCGAGGTTATTATTATTATTATTATTTAATGATTATTCGGTATTTGTTGATTTTTAGATACGTAACAGTGGAGATAACACCTCAGGGTAACCAGGAAAAGCCGCTGGTTCTAAAAACGACAGCGTTGCATCACGCGATTCAAGAAAAAGTGCAAAAGCTTTACGGAGACTTTGGTGTTGCAGCGATAAAGTCGGGTTTCAATGGTACGTTGAAATAAATAAAAAATAAACCATTGAAATCTTGTAAAACAATTATTTTTTAAATTTATAGCCAAATATTGTAATACGCATACAAGAATAGCTTTGATAAAAGTGCGTCATGGTCCTCACAAATTTATAATTGATGCCGTACCATCGATAAATGACGTCGGTGGCCATTTAGTTAAAGTTAATATACTCTACATAGGTGCTACGATGAAACACTGTTTTCGCTATATAAAGGTAGAAAAACATGTTTTATCCTCGATTAATAGCAATAATACTGCAGGGGATAATGTAATTAATGAATCAATAATGTCACCAGAAACACCAGCAAAAAAAACTTGAGGAGACTTGGGCGGAATTGAGAAACGATATTGAACGCGAAAAAATGCGGGAAGCACTGATGACGCTGACTTCCGCTATGAAAGACTTCAAATGAAGTACAACTGTTTATTCTAATTTTACACAATTTTTATTGTAATTGATAAACGATTTGTGAGGAAATCCAATACTTCGGAAAATAACAAAAAATAATTGCAATCAAATAAAAAATACTTCTACTCCCAACGAATTTAAATTATTTTCACAGATCGAATAATCGATCGTTGTTTAAAATGAATATTGATATGTACCCAAAATAAAATAGGCTGCAATGTAGGAAAAAATCATGTGCTTTGCCGAGAAAATAAATAACTTTCAAAGAAAGAATATTTTTATTGCTCGGAGAGGATCTGTCTTATCCACTCCAGGTAGAGCCGATTAAGGGATCGCCGGTCGTTCTCGAGAAGGTTCCGCGTCCTCCCCCATGGGCCATCACAGAGCCAGCTGATCGTCCTCTCTCGCAATATAATCGCGAGGGCGCTGTGCGTTTTTCCGTTGCCGAGCGAGATAGATCGTATCGAGCAGAGTGTTCCAGAGGCGAAGGCGTCCGTTTGTGCTTCTCGCCTGTCGCTCTGCTCAGTTTCGTTTGTCGTTGCAGCCGCGACCCATTGCCCTTCCGGATGCGTACGAGTACATTTAATCAACATTCATACAGACGCACACGCAAGCCAGCAACGACGAATAAAAAAATTAATTCCGAAAAAACTTTTACTCTATTTTTATTATCAGACTCAACGCCTGCAAAAAAATAATAAATATATTTTTATTCACAACGCGATATACTTTGTGTACGATATCGTCGGTATAGTTCGATACTCGTTCGGCCGAGTGATTAATCGAGAAAATTTTCTTAGAAAGCGCGAAGTGTGGAGAGATTCGCTGAGGTGACTTTTGTGGGTGTGTGCGTGCGTTGACGCGGCGGGTGAATGTGTTCCACCGCACTGTTGTGCGATACGAGTTGGACTCCGAAGGAAGATCTCGTACAGGGATCGCGAAAATTTACGCCGGACATCCCTTACGGGAACGAGGTAACAGTTACAATAATTCTTTATCCCTCGCGAATCGCACGGTTTTTTTTCTGTGTTCCGTATTCAACAAAAGTTCATCGTGACTCGAGAGTCCGAATAAATCAACTTAATTCGATTAATTAGTGATAAAAAAAAGGTTGACTATCAGTTATCGATTACTTGGATACACCCTGTGACTCGTAAGTCTAGCGACACTTATTTATTTAACGGATAATTGAAACGGTTTATTTCTTATGGTTCCTTTCGAGATGACGGCTAAAAAGGATGTAAAAAAAAAAACACCAAAGACATCATAACTACTACACTACTTGTTGGTAATGTTTTAAGTCAACGGTTTTCTTTTAAACGTTTTATTACAACAATGGCGGATTCTATATTATTATTATTTTTTTCCGTACAATAATTAATAGATCATAAATAATGTAACATCGATTGAAATTTAACCAACAAAACTACGCGAACGGGTTGAATCGAATAAATTCGATCGTTTTTTTCCGTACGATTGGTTTCTGTGTTTTTTTTTTCTACGGTCTCAATTTTTTTTTATAACGGTAATAAAACGATATAGTCGTGATTTCGTTTTCGTTGGGGGCTGTGATGTCAGATATACCGGCGAGGGAGAGTCATCCAGTGTTAACATAAGAACAGAGGGACAGATGCCAGAAACATGTGTGACTCTCCGCGCTTTAGCGATTGGTCCGGAAGGGGAGAGCGAACGAGCAAAGAGACGAAGAGAGAGAAAGTAATGGGCGAATTGCAGCGGCAACAGTGCGGATGACCAGATGAACAATTCCAACGACGGCGAAACTCGGATCGGTAAACGGCCGCTGCAGAATGCAGATGTGGCCTACGAGACTTTTGCGAACGCACGACACACCGCAACCCGAGGATATATTTACACGTCTCTCGTTCAAGTCGCTCTCCGCTTCCTTCCTCTTTTGCTCTTTGCTCCTACGCTCCGTGGGTGAGTTCGGGGAGGTATATCAACTCTCGCGAATCCCACAGCGCGCAGCTTATTACTCGACCAAAAGCAAAAAGGATTTCATGTGCGAAAATCCGCTCTCCGGTGAAATTCATGGAATTCACCCACATGCCAACGCTTTCGATACCGGACTCGTATCTGCCCGCTTCAGTTCACTTTCGTCCATTTATAATTCTATACGATACTTATCTGAGCGAAAAATAACAAACGTAAAAAAATTCGGAAATATTGCAAATATATATTTTTTCGATAACTTTTAAACGATTGTATTTAATGATCCTTCGCATTCACTATTGACAATTTTTTTTTTTTTCGTAATATAATTGTTGTAAACAATGAAAAATATTTCGTGACAAATTTGCATTAATTAACGATCATCCGAGCGTTAAAAAAAATACTGAGATAAACGATCGAAGGTTTAACATTTTTTCACGAAATTAACGTATTTTTTGATCCCCTTAATAGTAGAAAAATCGTCGCGTTACAACTGCTGTAGGAAAAAAAAAATTGTCACGCTTATCGCAAGACGTAAATATGTTCGTGGGGATTGATAAAGTGGGGATGGATAACACACGGCCGATGTGTGTGAGAGCATTCAGTGTCCGGGAAGTCCCCCAACGCGTAGCTTAACATATTAATCGCTCATCGTATCGCAATAAGCAGATAAAAAATCGTCGCATCTCACAGCAATTTTTACGATAAAAAGATGATATCCCGATTCCAATCGCAATTTAAATGTCTTTTATCGGTCAAATATAAGCTCTTCGTAAAAAAAAAAAAAATAAAAAAAAATACGACGAAAAAAAAATATCTTCGTCGCACTTTTATCAGATTTAATTTATTTCGTAGTCTTCTCTGTTTACAATCTCTGCCTTTACATTTCGCATTATTCACAATGTACAACAATTAACTAGCCGAGCAAATAATTAATTCACACGATTTCACGCCGTGAATAGCGGTGGCCGCGAGATTGAAGAGAAATTTTCTCACACTATGCATATAAAGCATTCGTAACTATTGTTTGTACATTTCAGTCTCGAACTTTAATCGAACATATTTAAGTTAACGCTGCCTTTTTATCTCTTTCTTAACAATTAAAATAATAATTCCGGTAATAATAACGGTACGATTGTTTATCGCACTTAGGAACTTCTTCACCATTTTTTTTTATACTATATACACTTGAAAGAGATATTTAAAAAAAAATAATAAAAAAAAATAGATCGAGAATTAAAAAAAAAGTACTCCAAAATACAGAAAAAAATTGATATTTGCATTAAGGATGCAATTTTTCCTAACAATTGTCTATCGCGACTCGAAAAATTGTCTAACATTTTTTTTTTTTTCGTGTCGCGAAGCACCAGAAAATTTCAACTATAAACGGTACAAGATTTGTCCATTTGTACCGAATTCTTCGTTCTTCCGGGAGAAAGAATTTTCGTATTTCCATTAACGATTCTCACCGTTTTGCAAGTTGTTTTCAACAGTTGTTTGGCGCGTCTCTCGTTCAAAATATTGTCTATGACTTCCTCCGAGCATTGCTTGCTATCTTCCGGGGATTTTTGCTCAATTTTTTTTCTCGCTGCCGATGTTCCACACGCGGAAGTTGTTGAATTGCGAAAACTTCCGCGAATCGGACTCTCGGCGATATGGACTCTTCCCCCTTCGCCGACGTAGTGAACTTTCGTTCCCGTGGAGTCGGGTCCGAGCGATACTCGACCTCCGTCCCCCGTGTACTCTATGTCGCCACTATTTCTACTGATTTGAAGACGACAACCGTCGCCGATCATGCGAATTCTTCCGCAATTCGTTGTCATCGTTAGTCGGCATCCGTCGCCAGTCACTTCGATGTCCCGTTCGTTCGAATCCATACGCAGCGTCAAACCGTCACCGACGAATCTCTCCGTTTCCAAACATTTTTTCTTCGCTTCACGAGGAATTTTGTTCGAAATTTTGTCACTAACGTTATTCATCTTTCGATCGAATTTCGCTTCACCGCTCGAAGTTTCAACAGCCGATTTCGGTGTCTCGATAAGTTTCTTCTTTTCTTCTTGAAGATATTTCTTCGAATTTTTCCCACTGATATCCTTTGTTTTACGAACGATATTATATTCACTGTTCGACGACGCGTCATACGATCCATCGATCTCTATGCGTTTCATCGTTTCTTTTCGAACACTTTTGTTCGAATTTTCTTCACTGTTGTTTCGCGTTTTACGATCGTTGTTTGGTTCGGAGTTCGTGTCTTCCACGGGCCGTTTTTTTTCTTCCGAAACTTTGTTTGAACTTTTCGCGTGAAAAAACTTCAATTTACGATCGATATTCGTTTCGATACTCGAAGCTTCATTGACCAAACATTTGGCCTTCTCGTCGGAGTATTTTTCGGAATTTTTCGTGCCGAAACACATGTTCATAGTGCAATAAATGCAATGTTGACTTTAGGAGTTAAAAATACGACTAAAAATGCGACTGTACAGTTAAAAAATGCAACAATGTTGAAGAATACCGTAGCGAACGAATGCTGAACGTAAAATGCCAAGCGTACGGAGTTGTAGTCGCGATATAAAGTAATCGCGGAACTCGTAACTATCCAATGAACGTCACTCGGTTTAGGTTCTTCCCCCGAGTAAAAGAGTCCGCGAGGCGAGCTGAATGATCGTTGATATATACACACAGACGCGCGCACACATCGGCGTGCGATACCGAACGCGTGCAAACGTCCTTGTCGCGCGTCGCGTGCCTCGGCTACGTAATCCATTGGAGGGAATAACTCGGTTGTTTGTGGACGATAATGATTCAATGGCGCGGCGTGAAAGCGACCGACACCGGGAAGTCCATCTTCGCGCCTACCTGTTCCAAGAAAAAAAAAGCAACAAAAAATCATCAAATTTCGGGTACATCGATGTTGACCCGAATAACTCAATGACGATACGAATTTAATAGAAACAAATAAATAAAAATTATAATCGTGTGATTGGCATTTAATTGACTTTTGAGCAGAAATAGTAATGACGAAAAAAAAAAAAAAAATCGGGAAGTCGAAATGAAATAATCGGAAACATTCGGACATTTTCGGTTCGGAAAGTTAATTATTTTTTTAACGAGACTATTTTTTCAATAAAAAATAAACAATTATTGTTTACTTATTTTTTTTTATCGATCGTTGTGTCCTTTGAAAAAAAATTATTTTTTTTTTTTTATTTAACACTTTTACTCTCTGATGTACGACGTAATCGATTATTTCGATAATGGTAAAGAAGAGATTTACCGATAAGAAAGTACTATTAGTCTGTAGATCCAATCTTTGATGATACGTTTCGGTGAATAGGAGTTTCCAATTTCAGTTAAATTTTCGATTCGTTCTCAATTGCGACTTTAATCGAGTCGTTCGATCGAGTGACCCTCCGCGCCGACGTTATACTTAATTACCACTCCTTCTTCCGTTCCGTAACAGCTATTTCTACGCGTCCAATCTATTCCTCTTTTCTCGTTAAACTCCAATTTCTAACGTTTCCTCATCACGGAAAATATATTGTTCCATTTATTCCGCAGAATGACGCCGCTGACCCATCGGAAGTGAGTGAAGCCTTTCATCAGGCAATTGACTCTGAAGATCCAAACGAAAGTACGGCGATGTTGCTGCACGGCGAAGTCGACGACGAGGTCGTTGATAAATCGACATCGAGTCCGCAGCACGTAGCGCGCCAGGATTCCGGAGTTCCGGACGAAATATCGTCGCCAAAGAACGAAAGCGTCGAGGAAGATCCGGACGGCACTATGAACAGCGATTGCAATGTTACAGTTATTCACGTTCCGTTGGATAAACCGGGAAAAATTGATGGTATCGAAATGGTATCGATGCCGCAGGAGTCGCAGGACAACGAGGTGTCACCGTTGCACTCGACACCTGAGAGCAAAGACAGTAAAGACGGCAGCGACAGCGGCGTCGATGGATGTATCGGCGAAATTCCAAGGGTACAATATTACGATACGGTAGTGTCTCGACGCCACGTATTTAACGAGAAACGATTAACAAGAGACGCGGTAGCGTCGCGGCGCTACGTACTTACAAACAGATTTTGTTTTTTATGCGGCGTGACGCTACGGTGCATACTACGTGTGGCAATAAGCCGGAAGTGAAACTTGCAGTTCACATATCTCGGAAATAAAACATCGGATTATTAACTGTTTTTCGACACTTTTATGATACTTTCGAACTAATCTTTCGCATGCGTCGAGTTGCAACTAAATTGCTTCGGTGTATTCTGAGATAATGCGATTGAAAATTTCGCTGGGATTTCACAGGGAAAATATACGATTAAAATGTTTTCTTTCCGTAACACAAAATCGATTCATTGCAATTCGCGTGGCGGCGCGTGTGCCGCCTGCAGTTGACGAGACTTCCAATTACGATAGCTGAGAAAAAAGTGTGATATACGTGTTATTTAGATACTCTCATGTGTCTTAAATCGCAAAAAGTTGGAATGCCTTTTTTATGGCCGTATAATTACAATTTTGCACGAGTTACGATAGGATAAAAAACAGAAAAAATTTAAAAAAATATTCTAAAAAAGAAGTGAAATTTTTGAATAATTTTTACTCAATAATTTTAAAAATCTTTTCAATGCAATATTGGCGATAAAAAAAATATTTAACCAAAAAAATATCATATTTTCAAAGAGAAGTGAAGTTTTGCAACATTTTTTTTTCAAAAATAGCAGTCATATTTAGTTTGTATTTTGCAGTAATAATGTAAAGAAAAAAATTATACGCTGAATACATTATTGCTGTACAACACGGAAAAAACTGACTGCCAAAACATATTATTTATTGACCAATAGCAATGGTACAGACTAAATAATTAAACAGATTGATTATACGAATCGCTATACTTTTAGGCAAATTGAGGAAATTTAATATTGATACAGTTATATCAATCGCAGTGTCTTATCAAAATTCCCGAGCAGATTAAACAAAGATAATCACTCTAAATATTGAAACGACCAATTCACGGCTAATTCTTTAACGAAAAATGGCTATTGGCCGATTATATATATTGTTTGATTCATCGATCGATTTTTTAAATATTTACGTTTATGGGGAATAACCGAATGCAAACCAAGAAAAATATCAATACAAAAAATTCATTGCCACATTGTTTAAGAAAACTGTAACAATTGAAAAAATAACAAACAAAATGACTATCGGGAAATTGACAAACGAATGGAAAACACAAATGACAATTGAAATCGTTTCATTCATCGACGTTTTTTCTGAAATTTCCAGGTAGAATATGCGAGCAGTTGCAACGGTCTCGACGAGGTATCTTGCGACTCAAGTCTCGTGAGTTGTTGTTCGGTATACGAAGATCCGTGCGCTATAATGCCGGAAGATTCTCGTATGCAAACAATTCACACGAGTACCGCAAGCGGCGGAGTCGGCGGTGGCGAAGGAACAAGCGAAGGAGGAAGCGAGTCATCCTCCGTAGCAGGAAGTGTCGGTGGTCCCCGTAGCGGACGAACATCCTCCGCAAAACGGAGTTCCTTCGCTTCGTCAAATTCTAGCAACGTTTCCGCTTCCGTCGGTAAAAGAAAAACCGATTCTGGAAGTAGCAAAAGCAGCAGCGCTCAATCATCGTCGACCAACGATCACGCAGCATCCCGTTGTCTGACAACTCCTCGAGGAAAAATTCGTTCAAACGTTCCATCGACGCCGCGAACCCCTTCGAGCGGCCGAACTCCATCCAGCAACGTATCGTCTCGCGATCGCGGTAGATCGCGCGAAGGAAGATCCGCGGCTCGAGATAATTCCGCGACTCCCGCAACGAGTATAAACGCCGACCGTCGAGGTTCCGCGAGTATGAAATTTCGAACTTGCGGAACACCAATGGGAGCTCCGAATAGCGCGAATTCTCGTACGCGAACTCGTCCTCTTCCGGATTCTCTGCCGTCGGTTCTGACGACGGAAATCGATCGCGACTTGGCGGCTCAGCGCGGTCGTAGCGCAACTGGAAGTTCGAGATCCCGCGGAGGTTCCTGCAGTTCTCGTGGACGCGGTAGTACGCCAGGTTCCACCCCCTCGGAGGACGGACGCAAATCTCTTTTATCCAGTAGTAACGTTAATAATACATCGAGAAATCTGTACAACACGAGAAACGACAGAACTTCCGGTCTCGACGACAAAGCTTTGGAAACTTACGCGACACTTCCGCGTACGAGAAACAAGAGTAACTTCTCGATGGTTAAATCGATGGATCGAGCAGACGAGATTAACGGCGTAACGAAAAACGACAGCAGATCAGGGAGCAGAGACGCGAGTTTGAGCCGATTGAGCGCAGCGAAAAAGCCGCGGATGCCGAGTTCGAGAGATTCAGTCAGTTTGCGGAAATGTTTGCCGCCTTATCCGCGAGTAAAGACGGCGGAAAAAACGAGAATTTATCACGAAACAAGCGTGCAAACGGGTCTGACTTGCGAAGATATCGAAAATGCTCTCGCCGGCGTGGCGGTGCGTCAACACGATCCCGAGGTATGCGAGAGGCTCGAAGCTCACAGTCAGACGGAGGGCACTTGGGAGGAATTGCGTGATGTTCAGAATCAATTGAAGATCGCTACGGCGGAAGCGAATCAGTTAAGAAAAGACAATGAAAAAGTTGAGATTGAGAAATCGAAATTGGAGAGATTGTTGGCAGAGGAGAGAGCGGATCACGCATTCGCCAGACAAGAATTGGATAAAAATTCCCGCAGAGTACTTGCTATGCTTGGTACTCCGCAATCAGAACAGGCGGAAGGAAGCGATAGTTTTCTTGAACTCGAAACACATTTTCAATCTTCCGGACAAGTTGTTGCTAATCAACAGATCGAAATCGCTGATCTACAGTCACTTTGCCGAATGCTCAACAGGGTAAGATAACTCTCTTGTTGCAGAATAGAATAGTAGTTTTGCCGTAAAATCATCCGCTATTGTATGGGAATTGTATGAAAACGATTCTTGTTTCTTTCCAATGCGGTGATATCGATTTTTTTATTATTTACCACGATGATTAATGTATATATGTGATTTCACGTCAAAGGATTTGGAGAAAAGTCTCGCAGCCCAGAAAGCTTTGCTTCAACAGCAACAGGAACTCGAAGTGGAATCAACGGAAATGCAGGATTTCTTGCAGGCGGAAAAATCAACTCTGGCTGAGGCTTTGAGGGACGCGGAAGTTGAGGTGAAATATTTTTATGGTTCGTAGTGTAAAGAATTATTTCCGAACTTAATATTTACCTATGGTTATTATTTTAATGTACAGATAGCCACTAAAGATGAACTTTTGGCTCTTCGCGATATGGAATTAGCACGGCTCACCGAAGAATGCAAACATCTCGTCAGAATGAGTGAACAGCGAAGGTACGTTTATGAATACCGAAGTTAAAGAGTTGAAGAATAAAAATGATGAGATATGTCTGTATTTATCTCCCTTACAGACAAGAAAATCTTTCTCTCGGCATGAAATTGAATGCTGTGGAGCGTCGAAGCAGAGAATTGTTACTCGGACAAGGAGCTGCGGTTTCCGGTGCCGCGGTAGCGCTTTCCGGACTCGGAACCCGACTCGACGGATTGGTAGATCAACTCGTTCGTTCGTACAAAATTTCGGAAAAAGATCTCGAGGTCTGTCGAAAAAAAATTCATCAATATTAGCCATAAATTCAATGCTATTATCGCGCCGCTTGGAATTCATTTTACATACATACAAAGTTTGTTAACTATTTTTCTTACATTTTTTTTAGGACGTTGTCTACCACAACGAAGCGTACAGTCGAAGCAACAGCAGTGCGGAATCGAGTCCCGTGAGTTCGAAACACAGTCTGAAGGAATGTACGCCGAGTCCTAAAAGAGGGTCATTCGTATCAGCAGTTATCGGGGCCATAAGAAATGCGGCAAATCATCCATTCGCCGCTAAAACAACTGCCGACAAAAAACCGTCCCCCGTCGAATCGTCAAAACATCTTTTTAAAGGTAAAAAAAGTATTGTTTCGTCGTTCGCTAGCAACATTTAAGTACTTGGCGTCGAGACTCTATCGTCTTTAATTGTCTAACGTTTAGATTTTTTTGAACGAATTACAGAGCTAAGCACCGATTCTTCATCCGATTTACTCGACTTTGAGACCGAACCGTGCTTAATGATGGAAAGTGTTCTTGAAGACGTTCCTCTACCCGACACGTATTCGCACAATATGGTATCCAGCAGCGACTCACTGCGTAGAGCTCTCAGTGTACCCGAACCAATCGATGAAATTAATTCACGATTACCGAGACTCAGCGACGAGTCTACGAGTCTCAATAATCTTACACAGGCCATTTTAAATCGTAGAAAGGTACTTTACCCATTATTTTCCATTTTTCATCGTTGAGTACTTTTGTTTTGAAAGACTTCAATGTTTATTAATGCAGTTGGCTATCTGTAATAGAGTTTTAAAAAAATATGCGTTTTTAAGTTTTCCATAATTTCTATTTCTATTTATTATTATTTATTTTTAAATTAAATTCTTTTTTTAAATTTATATTTATTGCTTTTCTTTGTATAAAAAATAGGCTGAAGATGAAGAGGATATAGACGATTGCGATTCACCGAGCGAATCGGAATGCATCGGAGGTGGCGGTACGGAAAATAATTCGACAACTGCGATAGGAGACTATTGTCCAGCGGTGAATCTGGTCGACCAGGTTATCGACGTCGACAATCTTGTGACGAAACTCTTGAAGGTGCTGCGCATCATTCAACTGGACAACGATACATGTATCAGAGATTTGCGCGACGACAAGTGAGTTTCCGAATTGTCATTGTACATTTTTTGTCTATTGCACAGAAATTTCTTTATGTATCAAATTTGATGTTTGCGGTTTATTTCTTGACTATTCATATTACAGATCTGAATTGGAATCGAAACTCGAAGCGCACAGCAGCGAGTTGGAAGAGCTGCGAAAATTAGCCGAAAATTTTTACAATTCCGACGAGATATTCGCTGACGCTATTGATGATCGTCGACGAACGGTTGTCGAGAATCGAAAAGAATCCGTGGATTCGGAAACTTCGATTGAAAAGTCGTTGGATGATGAAAAGAATTCGCCATGCAAGATACAAGCCGACGGCGTTCAAACATAAGCAATGATCATCCGAACTGTTACACTATAGTCGTCTTCGTAGTTATCGTCTCGCGATGATTCTGCACAGTCGAATTTCTCGTATCTTCCTTTACCCGCCCCTCCTTTTCGTCCAAACAGAACCGACGCTCGATACGAGAAAATAAATGTAAATAAGGATTATAATTAATCTTCAATTAAGACGCCGCGATTATGTTTTCCAATCAATTGAAAGTACGACAAGGGTAATGATCGTTATTTAAAAAAAAAAAACAAATTTCCAGACAATAGCCCGATAGACAAATGAAGGAGTGGCGCATCGAGTCTTATCAACAACCGCAATTATCAAGAACGGAGTAACATTTTACTAGATTTGCCGATACTTACATGAGACTGGAAAAGTGTATTAAAATTAATATAGAAATCTTTGAGTTAAATTAATGTCCGTTATAAGTGACCAATTTTTTTTTTTCTTGCCGTTCATATACTTTTTTTTTTAGTTTGTCGGGAACGCAACTTCACGATTTTTATTTTTAATAACGGCACGAGATATTGTGATTAATTTTTTCTTTGTGTTTTTACGTGCCATCAGAGAAACTTTAGTTCGATGAACTTTACTCGGACTTTTTTAAAGGTCAGTTTCTTGATTAAAAAAAATATATATATATCCTGAAACTTACGCGGTACTTGTGCTCATCGTTAAGCCGGGAGATCGCATGAAGGCTCAACATACCGATAGCTTTAATTACAAACTCACTTTTGTGATATTTTTCTTTATCGGCAAATTGAAAATAACAATTCGCATTCCGTTATCGATATTGTATCTCCCAAAGCACCAATTTTCAAAAAGGTTTATCGCTCACTTCTTCGAATTTGCCTATCGATGCTGAATATTCCAAAAAACGAAAAAAAAAAAATAAAAAAAAACGGAAAAATACAACAACAACAATTTGTCCCAAAAAAATTATTTATCTAGTCGGAGTGAGTCCTCGATTTCTCGTCGATCAGCCTCGACTCTCTTTCCCTATCTCTCTGTGTTGAGAAATTTAATTGCGACGAAAAAAGTTGCACAGACGACAAGTTTTAAATCCCCAACGAAAAATCTCCTCTAACGGCTGTTGTACAGCTATAACGGCGACGGGATATCCTAATATATGTAGATGGTAGTATAAAAGTTAAGAACAATTTTTCTACTAAACGACGTGGTGATGATGATGATGATAATATACCAAAACAAGGATACTAAACTGGTCAGACGTGTATGGTAATTTTTAATCAAAATAAATCTCGTCTCGAATCGTCGTTAAGCGTTTTTTTTTTTATTTCGTTACAATTAAAATCATTTTTTATTCTTACATTTCGAAAAAGTCAATAATACGAAAAACGAAGATATCACTGCAAATGAACTCGACGCAGAAGCGGCGACAATAGACTCATTAAACGTTCACCGGGTCTGGAAACATAAAAAAAAAAACAATAAAATTTTTTTTTTATACAATAAAAAAATAATAATAGAGTTAAAGAAAAATTAATTCAAATTTAAATTGAAGATTTATAATTTCAATGTTATTACGTACTTATGAGCAGATTTGCCGTCAACTTTTTCCGATGAAATTCTTACGTCGGCTTTGTCTATCGGTTTGTCAGTTGGTGCGCCAATAGCTTCTTCTTCTTCGTCGGGTTTTGGTTTTGCGACGGGATTTCCCTGTTGCGGAATCGACAAAATATTGGCTCCACTACCGCCGGCCAAACCGGCGAGAAGAAGCGCTTCAGCGGGTGCAACGACGACGACGATACCGTCAACGTGGACTCTGAAGTTTTCGGTACCGTTCTGTCGCTGATCGTAGTGTTCGCCTTCCGCCGGAGGCTCCGCGGTGATCGATACGTCGTCCAAACTTCTTCCAGGTGCGGCGTTTGTCACGTAGACGATGGAGAGTAAAAGAAGAATCATTTCGGTGGCTTTGAAGATTCTCATGTTGATGCTGCAGCAGGATACCATTGGGTATAAGAAAAACTGATCGGCGTATCGAGGATATCGTATTTTCTTCGATTGACGTATCGTATATCGTATTTTCTTCGATAATCGTATCGTATATCTATAATCTTCGATTAACGGAATTACTTTCGTCGTATTGATTCTTCGGACAATTTTCGTTGGAACGTCTATAACGCCGCGTAAGCTTCGTAAATACTGAATGATGACGATTCGAAGGTCGAGCGATATCTGAGCTCCGTATAGGATCAGTAGAAAGAAAAGCCGGCGAACTGATCTCCCCACTCGAGCCTTTGAGGATTCTCTGCGAAGTTCAAGAACCTCGAGTGACCGAACGACTCGAGACGAGTTCGTAACGTCCTCTTATCTTTGCGATGGGAAGGAATGATTCTCTTTTTATGAGGTCTAAATATAGCTTCGTTTTTATATGTAACATCTCCGAGAAATCAGAAAGACGTATCCTTCGTTACTTGACTCGGGTATTAGGGCCTTTTAATTTTTAGCAGACGCGATGCGTGGCGATAATATAACGTGGCAATCGATGGGTTTTCCCAGGACTCGAGCGATCTTTTTTTTTTTCATTTCTTGAGGATATCGAGATTCATTCGAGAGGAACGAAGAGCAGGCGATCCCAATGGAGAACCGGTCACGACGGAGGCCAATGTCCCGAAGTGACCGCATCGAGCAATTGAATACTTTTACAGTTTATGCGATAACTTGTACTCCCCATACTGCAGCTAAGCCTCCAATAAGATTTTATACATATCGAACGAAAAGTAGTCAACGTTTATCGTCGCACTCGGCACTGTGCCTCGAGTGCCATCGACCTTCTATTACAAAGACTCTCGCGTAACCGTAGCCTTGGCATTGGCTTTTATTCTATCGCTGCTTCACTATACCGGAAGACAAACGCTTACGTAATAACAAAGAGCGTAATACTTTCTCGTTGCACGATTCTTCTCCCACTGAATGACGATTCGCTTTGCTACTTCGAAGCTTATGCTACCAGCGAGAAAAAGTTATTATTTACTTTTCCACGGAAGCACCGCGACAATGGGGGCGACAAACCTCCCTGCGATTTTTCTTCTCTTTATTTCTTCGTTAATTATGTAGAAATATTTTATTATCGGCAGAACTGTTTTGATAATCGAAGTTTTTGGACGCGCGTAATTAAAGTGATCCGCGGGGTTAACAATGCGGAGAATTATAATCATCGTATATTAATAACTGGTATATTAAGATTACGGAGAATATTAGGTACACGCAACTGGCGGTAGTACTGAAAAAAAAATGTGTAAATCGGGAACTAATATAAAAGAGAAAAAATCCGTTTTGGTTTTCATTTTTCATTTATTGTTTGAATAACCATATACATAAAATAAATACAAATTGGAAGACGATTCTTACTGTATTTTATCGGAAGTAAATTTACGGTGACTTTAAGATGCTTTTGTAAAAAAAATTATATTTTTATTATCACCCGCATCGCTATGAAAATCAACTGTCGGTGATTAAAATCAACAAGAAAACAGTACATACATCGATCTTCATTGGGGGTGAAGACTATATAAATAAACATATTTTCCGTTATAATTTTTGAGTACACAATTAACAAGTACCATTACATTATTACGAAGAATAATAACAAAAAAAACGTACAATAGTGATCAATCGATTATTAAATAACGAAGATTACTTATTCGACCGCGTCGACTGAGTGTATGAAGAATACATCGCAGCATGTGTTGTAATGCATAAATTACGGATTTACTCGAAATTCGCATATGCCGGCGCGATTACGAAATCTATCGGGACCACAATTCTCGATTCCTCCTCCGATCAGCTTAAGCTCCGCTTCGATGGATGGAACATCGTTTCTTCGATCTTTGCTAATTTTCCGCGTTTCCGTAACTTTCATTGCTGAGGGATCCAATCCACTCGATGGTAATTTCGCATCCAACGAAATTTCCGACGAACGATGTTTCAGACATCTTGCGCTCTTCGGATGAATCAAAGATTTCGCCAGATTTTCATGAATGTCTTCCTTTTTTTTATTTTCTTGCAAATTTAAACCGGTTTTTGGAGGCTGTGAAGCTGTTTCGGCGAATTTGAGGGGATTATCTTCTTTGACGATAGCGCCGGTTTTCACGTTCGATTCTTCATTTTGATTTTTGTCCGTCGCGATTAGACGATCGCTTATTGACTCGATGTCGGAAATGGAAGAAACTTCCGCTTCACGATAACTGTCGGCATTCTGAGGCTCTGTGTCGGGGGCGGCGACTTGCGAACCCGATCGTTGCTGTTGCATTAATGCAACAAGATTTTCGGCTAGAGGACCAGCGGCCGCAGCGATATTCAAATTGCTCGGTGGAGCGAAAACGAACAAGAAATTTTCAAATTTCCCGTGAACGTTCAATTCACCATCCTGCCGTTGATCATAAGTGATGAGAGGTTTTCGTGGAGCTGCACGAACGCACGTTGATGCAACGAGAAGAATAAGAATCGTCTTCATTGCGATTTTTTTGTTTTATCTTCACTGGCAAAGTATTCGGCTGCTGTTGTGTATTCGATCTCGTGGCCGCGCTCAGCGGACTCTCGTACACGACTGGAGTTGTGCGGCTGCTCCGTAACTCTGAAACTCGTGGTAGCGGATGTCTCCCGTACGGTAGATTCGTTCAGGAAATTCAGTTCATCAGCATGGTATACTTTTAGAATTAACGGCACCCGAGCCGATATCTCGCAGGAAAAAATCGTTTCTTTTTTTTGACATTCTGCGATTCTGCGTAATGGGCGGCGACTTGCGATCCAATGGTTGCTGTTGCATTAACGCGAAAATCTTCTCGGCTAAACGAGCAGCAACCGCAGCGATATTCAAATTGCTCGGTGGAGCGAAAACTAACAAAAAATTGTTAAGTTTTCCGTGAACGGTGAATTCACCGTCTTACCGTCGATCGCAAGTATAATGAGAGTTGGCATTTGGCTAAAAAGCCTAAAGCCAACAGGAAAAAGAAGAAGAAGCAATATAATGAGAGGCTTTCGCGGAGATGCGTGAGGGTACGTCGATACAAAGAGATGAATAAGTATCGTCTTCTAAGTATTCTTTTTTATTTTATTCTTCAAAACCACAAGACAATACTTATTTTCGATACAAGTGCGAGAAACATATTTGTATATGGCAAAAACGTCTTTTCGTTTTTATCGTTTTTTCGTTTTTTTCGTTATCGTCTTTTTAATGAAAAAAATAGCTCCAGAAAATTGGCGCTCCAGTATTTGCAAGGCTCACGATAAACTGCTAGCTGTGGATCAATTTTTTACAGAATTTTTTTTTGATAAAAACAACAAACATTTAAACCGATGTTTCCTTTCCGAAATATATGTGCACTGAAAGTTTAACTCCCGCCATATTGCCGTATGAATACACGGTACCCTGTCATTCTGGACGACGATTTCAAATGTTCGTTCTGGACGATTCGATTCGGTTATTCGCCGAAAGGGTCATCCGATCGCTTTAGGGGATGACATTGAAGCGTCACGCCACTTGAAAGAAAAAAAAAAGTTTTTTAAGGGTTTTTGGAGTCAACTCGTAAATTTGTTTCTTGATGTATCTACTTAATTACTGATGTAAGTAGTGATCTTACTGATACATCTACTTTACCATCTAAGGGTAAGGTAGATTTCTAACAAATCACGTGTACATATAGTAACACAAACTTTTTCTTTATTAAGAGGAGGTGCAATCCCTTCCCTCCCGCCCATACCGGGCTCAGTCGGTATCAAAAATTGTAAACAACTTTTTAGGCGCATATTAGCATTTACAGCTAAACGAAAAGTTTCATCCCCTGCTTTGGGTATGTCCGCAGGGGATGAAACTTTTTTTTCGGCTGTAAATGCTAATATGCGCCAAAAAAGTTTTTACAGTATTTGATACCGACTGTGATATTTCACGTCTTCTTAAAATACTTTTATAAACTATAAACAAAAATCTATAATCATTAGTTTATAACGTTCCCAAAGCAAAAAGAAATAAAATTGTTCGGCCATATGCGCGTTTGTATAACATCGCGAATTTTTTCTGTCGACATTATTCGGTGCATTTAAAGCCACTAGTATTTTTTTTATTATGTGCCGCTTCATTGAACTGTACATCGTTGACGTGAGGCAACTCCGGCGAGTGAAAGTATTCGAAACGGTTACTTGTGGTCGCATATGGGAAGGACACTTAAGAGGAGGTGAAAGTCACGTGACCACGCAACAAGAGCGAGAAAGATAGCGTGATTGGCGCTTTTGGCGGAGCGAGAGAGACACACAGAATTTGTTTCAAATCACGTTAAATGGTAGGCAATGGCTATTGACAAATTATTAGAATGCCAAGGAAATAAATCGATATTTTCTTCTCCGACAAATCGTATTATGCTTCAACAATGTAATGAACTATATGAATGGTATTAATTCCCTTTTACAATGTTTTGTACACCGTTTTGTTATTAAAACGGCTCTTTAAATTGCTGCAATGTTTTCGTGGCACAGGTTGCTAACCTTCGCTACAGTGTTAACCGGTTTTTTTATGCAATTCGTTGTGGACGCTAGAATACTTGTAATTTCACGTATACATGAATTTCTACAGGTACGGTATTACGGTGTCTCTTCTATAGATCTATAGATCGCTCGCAAGCTTAGTGCGCATTCTTACAACGATTTCCGACGGATTAAGACGAAAACTTGGAATACGAGAACGAAGATTTTGAACGTATATCGCAAGAAGAAAATAGAACGAAGATTTTTCCCAATGCGGCCATTCAGTAGTCGATGCCGTAGTACTTCTCGTATGGTTGGTAAAACCGTCGTCATCACCGGCGGGAACTCGGGAATCGGCAAAGAAACTGCGAGAGATCTTTACAGACGAGGTTTGTATAATATACTGTAGTAATAGGAGTTTTCATTCATTTCGTTACTCTATTGAACCCATTATAATAATATTATTTTAGTAATCTATTATAATTTTTAAATTAATAAACGTCAAGATTCTTTTATAAATAACATTATCTTGAATTGAATTATAATAATATAATATCTTGAATTATCTATTAATCTTGAAAAATTCATCGAGAAAAAAATACTCTTAGATACGTTTTTTTTCGATATATTCTATGAAATTTATTGTGAATTCATTTTTATTTGTATTTATTCTCCGATACTCTAGTGACAGTATTTTGTATTTAAAATACCATCAAAAAGATAAAACTTCTTACTTGTTAAATACTTACAAAAAGTTGCGCGTTTGAAAATTAATTAAGAATATAATTATTTTTTTGCATTATAATGAATTGTTGAAAGACGAGCCCCGCGATTTTAGACGGAGCAAAAGTACGAGTTTTTGTTACGCTGAGAAGTAAATGTCTGATTTCACTTTTCTTTTTCAGTATAAATGTATATTTCTTTTTTTTAGGCGCCCGAGTGATTTTAGCATGTAGAGATATCGAGAAGGCAAATGCCGCGATCGAGGAAATAAAAAACACTCCACCATCCAGGTACGACCTGTTATAGATACATTATTGTAACTAATAATAGTACATTTAATGTACTATACTACATACATTACATGTACAATACATGTACATTACATTACATTACATGTACATTACATTACATGTACATTACATTACATTACATGTACATTACATTACATGTACATTACATTACATTACATTACATGTACATTACATGTACATATACATTTAATGTACTGTACTATACTATTGAAATACTCTACCGTACAAATTTACAAAAAAGTCTCGAATTAAAAAAATTACTTTAAAATGACTAATTTTTCGTTATATTGAAAATAGTTGTTAAAAATGTCAACAAACTTTTTGATCATTATTTATTACATCGTTAATTTATAAAAGCTTCCAAAATTAATGAAAAGATTCTAACATGTATGTTTCGTGAAAAAAAAAGGAAATAAAATTATAATTAAAGATCGCAAGGTGGCTTCTTTTTAAGTTGTTGTGTATTTACCAGAAGAAATTAAAATCCTCATATTAAATCGATTGTCACGACAAATTTATTTTCCAGGGATCCCCGAGGCAATTACCTAATTATCATTACAGCAGTAATCATAAAAATTATGACGGATATGATGTTAGGTTTAGTGTTCCTATTAATGCTTTTTTTAAATCTTTTTGTCATTAACTTATTGATTCATTGAACCATAAGCCAAAAGAAGAAGAAAATGAATGGGTTTAAATACTGCGTATTGAATATCCGATTTTTGCTGTTTTTCATTGATAGAAAAGCAGAAAACTGTTCGAAAATATTCCAATCATAAAATCATAAAAATGAAGTAACCATTTTTTAGACCATCGCGGAAGCAATTCATCGGCGGACCCGGCGAGTTAGCAGTCTGTCGCTTAGATCTCTCCAGTTTCGCAAGCGTTCGCGAATGCGCCAAAACATTGACAAATACCGAGGCTGTTATACACGTTATTATCAACAATGCAGGAGTAGGTGGATGTCCATTGCAGAAAACAGAGGATGGTAACGAGTTGCATTTGCAAGTCAATCATCTCGGACACTTCCTTCTGACTTTGCTGCTGTTGCCAAAGCTCAAGAGCTCTGCGCCGGGTGTTAGGATCATCAACGTTTCATCGTTAATGCATTATTGTGAGATAATTACTTACTTATTTTTTGTATGGAGTGAAACCCTTCAACGTTCCTAATAAATAAGAAATGCAAAATTAACTGGAAATAATTTCAAAAAACTGTGCGGAGCGCCTCTACCGCTGTCGACACTTTAAAAAAATACTTCTTCAATATCGAAAAAGATAGAATAAATTTTCCTTCCGAAGCCGCAGCGAGAAAGAAGGAAAAAAGTACATAACACATTATTGAAAGTAAATTCACATTGGAATGTTTGGAATTCGACTATTGAGCGATTTCACTGTACCATTTCGTTCGTTTATATATTCGATATTAATAGCACTTCTCCGTTTAATAAGGGGGAAACATTTATTTCGACGACATAAATTTCGACAAATCGTACAACCGAATGAAAGCTTATTGCCAAAGCAAGTTGGCTAATGTTTTATTCACAAAAGAGTTGGCGCGACGTTTAAATGGTAAATACAGATTTCATGAATCTATCTGAATGTCAACACTATAATATTGAATGACCAGTGTTAACATTTTTTTAAATTTATTTAAGAGGCCAATATAGACGGTATATCAGTGTACGCGCTGCATCCAGGAGTTACGCGTACGGAAGTTGCGCGTTATTTAGACGAGTGGCGGATGTTTCGCGTAGCAAAAACAGTTTTCCGTCCAATGATGAAACTGTTCACAAAGAGTCCGGAACTTGGAGCGCAGACCTCGCTACACTGCACGGTTGACGACGAGGCGGGAAAGCAGACGGCGTTATATTACAAGTAAGTTACATGTTTTGTCTATTAAAAATGGTCTTTTAAAAATGTATTGGTTTTTAACGTGAATTGCAATACATCGCATCCCTTTGAGTGCAGATAATAACAGAAATACCATTAACTTCGATTTTTGCTGATAGTTTCAGCAATTTTATTTATGGCTTTTTCATTATTCACATCTCAAACTTTTGAACAGTTGTGTTGATATCAACAGTAAATTGAATTAGGTATCAACTACAAAACATTTCGTGCCAAATCGACAGATACAAATGTACGTCGTTTTTCAAGATAAACTTTTTTTCGATTGTGTAAAGAGTGTAAAGGGTAAATAGTGTAAAGAGATAACTCGATTGATAAATATTGTTAGCGAGAAAAAATGCGCGATACTTGTAGCTGCTTCCGATTACAAGAGTCGCATCAATCGTATCGGTCGAACTTTCAAATTTGGTCATAAGTACTGCGTCCTTTCGGAATATGCGGTACATTATTAGGAGATTAGAGGAGTTTATCGTACACACCGACGTAACCAACTGAATTTAGGGTGATCACGCGCTTTCTTTTGGTATATAGGAATCATTACTTCCACAATGAAACTTACGGAAGCGCATCCGAAACCAATTCCGAACAACGAAAACGCGAAGACCAAATCGGTTAGAATCATAATCTTCGGTGGAACAGTTTTTTCCTCTAATTCCTTTTCCAGTAATTTTTTTAAACGGACCAACACATCAAAATTTGTCATAAAACCACCAGCCATCTTGACGTGGACATATTTATCGAATATGTTTTGGAAAGCCCAGTGCTGTGGAACGTGCATACCGGAATACTCGTGATTGATGCAACCGCTGCTTATATGGAATCCGACGTCCATAGCGTCGCTTATGACACTGTAGGTACCAGTAAGACAAGCAACTAAATCGTCATCCCGTTGAACGTATTTAAAGCAACTAACGTTAGGTGGTAGGTCGATAAAACGACCTTTAAAGCCAGCGTTCCTGAAGTCTTGGAAATCAGATGCGTGTGCACAGACCGTGTAATTAAAATCAATGATGTCCTGAATTGTATTTACTTGTCGAACGGGTATATCTTGGGTCATCACAGACGCTAAACTGCTCGTAAAAATCCCCTGCATTGTTATCATGAAAAAAAGTAAAGTCCCCAAATAAATCCGTGGTGGCACATTCGGGGGTAATTCTGTTAATCCAAGACTGCAAGTTAAACGCCAAAGATTCAATATTCCCACTGTCAATGGTTGATGCAGAAAATATTTAAAGAAAATCAATGTAATAAAATAGACCCCAACCATCCCACCCCACGAATATCCATCGAGAACATCATAAATCTTTTGTGTCTGTGATTTATTGCCGCGGTATCGGGTTATTAAAAACATGCATTCCTGTGTAAATGGATAAGTACGAGTTCCATACCACGCCATTCCTCTCAGGGTAATTGGCATTGCCAGAATGCCAGCGGATGCGTATTGTATCGATTTGCCGGCAATGGCGTTTTGCCATGTCCTTTTCTCAGTAGCATTTACATACAGTACAAAATCACGGATAAAGCCGCCATAAATTTCGTCGTCAATGAAACGCAACTCCGTTTTCCGTATGATTTCCCGACAAGGGCGTTTGTAACAATATTTCATTACTTCTAAGGGCGCGCCATGCATATTGTGCAATTTCTCGAAGAAAAGATTTTCACACATTTTCTCGTTTTCCCGATACTCTCGCACAAAGACAGAAAAACCGCGGGGGTAGGGAAACCACGCGTGCCTTCTTTTGGTTGGAACTAACCGCCACGGTTTAGGCGCATAATTTGTAAAGGGATTCAAACCGTAAATCACTATTCCCTTAATATCCCGACAAATTATGTTAGTATCTGGCAATTCAAGTGCATTGGCCAAAGACAGTGTTATTAGCATTTCGCTTTCGCGGTTGCAGGGCCCATATGGTTTTTCCGGAGACCATCCAATTACCAAAACGAATACCGGGGTACCGACATATTTAGAATTGCTAAAGGCAAGGATCTCACAATGCAACGATTGAAAGCCTGAGGCCATCACTACGAAGATATGCACCTTGTGCATTGCATATCGATTATGCTTCCTCCAAAGCTCAAGATCCAGATCTGGGTGGTCTTTCAACAAAACTATAGAATGGGATCGTTGAGATGATAATTTTTTTACCAAAGTCCCAGGAGTAGTTCCAGCGAGAACCATTGTCTTGTCTTCGTCCCCATAGCAATTTGACAACATTTTTATCTGTAACCCGCCGAAATGTTGAAGTTTTTCATATCATCTATACGCGATATGATATCGGAAAATCATGTTACTCACGGCTGCGTCTTCGAGTTCGGCGTATCCATCCAGTTTGTTTGTCTTGTGCAGAATTTTAGAGGAGCATATTCGTCCGAGGATAACCACAACCACAAAGAAAAATCTTGCTAACTGCATGGCTAACGGTTTTTTTTTCACCATATGTGTTAAAGTCCGCTACTCCATATTACGTAGTTACGAATACAACGATCGACGACTGAATGTCCGCGAAAATTTTATTAAGATAGGGGATAACGGAGCACTCGAGGAAAAATGTTGATGATGGTGATACGTACTTCGTGTTACGTGTCACCTCAGTAATTGGCATGCCGTGTCGAAAGGGGCAATAACAATCTCATGCCACGTGTAATTCGATATCGACATGCATCAATGGTTGTGTCGTGCAATATTTTTTCCAGCTAAAGCTGCAATATTATTCTCACGAACGAACAATAAGCTATAAAACAAATAAATTTACTCTTTCCGAGAGACATTCATTTATCATTATTTATTTTCTTTATCTTCTCATAGCAAATTTTCTAATATTTCGAAAAAAGATTAAATGTCCACAAGCCATTTATTTAGTGTTGTATTACAGTATCGCATTTGCCGGTAATTCGATTTTAACAAGAAATAGTTATCTTCGTCAAAGTTCTTCACAATAGCCGTTATACATATTCTCTCGATCAATAATCGACGGTATTAGTAAATATTATCTCTATATACCTGTACGAGATTCCGTGAAAAAATATGTCTATCTGTATCGCTCACAGACACTCACGGACACTCACGGACACTCGCACCGACGGTCATAGCCAGTCACGGTGACTCATAGACACTGACAGACACATACACAGATACTCACGGATACTCACCCATTTAGTCGAAGTCCCTTAAACTAACATTTCGTTCGACAAACTCAAACACTCGACAGCCAGAAACACTTCAATGAACAGACTCAGATTATTCAGATCAGTGCCTTTGGATCATGATAATAAGGCCTGCTCAGGAATATTTGTAGTGAATAATTGTTAACCATTTGTTAAATTGGTTGAAAACGCAATGCGAGGGCGCGAGACACAATAACCAGCTAGTAAATAATAATTTATGTGTGTTTCAGAGAATGTTCCGTGACGAATTCGTCAGCGAAATCCCGAAATGAAGAGCTTGCTGGTTGTTTGTGGGACGAGACCGTGAAGCACGTGGGTCTGGTACCTCAAGACAGTTTTGTCGAAATGCTGAGAACGATCGAAAGCACGTTTACGGCATCCAATGATAATTGAGAAATAGAAACGAATCACATAAAAAACGAAACAAATGACCAAAGTAGTTTCTAAGCGTTTGGAATAAAAATTGATGAAATAATCTATTGTACTACCTTTTTGTTTTTTTTTGTTTTTACTCTTCGTCTTTTGAGTAGATTTTTTTTTACGTTACGAAAACTGGTAAACGAAGTGGTTTATATTAAAAGAGCATTTACATATTCTATTTATTGACCAACGATTGCATCTGGAAACCGCCTACGTTTGCCACAGTGTTAACCGAATTTTTGTGCAATTCGTTGCGAACGCTTCTGCATCGAATGGGTGTAATCTCAGGTACGCATTGATCTCGATTGGTACGTTATCACAGTATCCCGTCTATAGATTTAAAGATCGCATGCAAAGTTACACTAAGAAATAAATGTCTGATTTCACATTTTTTTTTAGTATAAATGTCTATTTCTTTTTTTTAGGCGCCCGAGTGATTTTAGCATGCAGAGACATCGAGAGGGCAAAAGCCGCGATCGAGGAAATAAAGTACACTACACCATCCAGGTACGACCTGTTATAGATACATTGTAACTAATAATAGTACATTTACTATACAATTGAAATATTCTACCGTACAAATTTACAAAAAAGTCTTGAAATAAAAAAAGGTATTACTTTGAAATTACCTGATTTTTCGTTAAATTGAAAATAGTTGTTAAAAATGTCGACAAACTTTTTTGATCGTTACTTATTACATCGTTAATTTATAAAAGCTTCCAAAATTAATGAAAAGATTTCTCACATGTATGTTTCGTGAAAAAAAATGGGAATAAAATTATAATTAAAAATCGCAAGGTAACTTCTTTTTAAGTTATTGTGTATTTACCAGAAGAAATTAAAATCCTAATATTAAATCGATTGTCACGACAAATATATTTTTCACGGATCCCCGAGGCAATTAACTAATTATCATTAGTACAGTAATCATAAAGATTTAGTCTGATATGATGTTAGGTTTTTTGTTCCTATTAATGCATTTTTAAAATCTTTTTGTCATTAACTTATTGATTCATTGATCCATAAGCCAAAAGAAGAAGAAAATGCATGGATTTAAATACTACGGACTGAATATCCGATTTTTGCTGTTTTTCATTGATAGAAAAGCAGAAAACTATTCAAAAATATCAACCAATCATAAAAATGTAGTGACCATTTTTTAGACCATCGCGGCAGCAAATCATCGCGCGGACCCGGCGAGTTAGCAGTCTGTCGCTTAGATCTCTCCAGTTTCGCAAGCGTTCGCGAATGCTCCAAAACATTGACGAATACCGAGGCTGTTATACACGTTATTATCAACAATGCAGGAGTAGGTGGATGTCCATTGCAGAAAACAGAGGATGGTAACGAGATGCATTTGCAAGTCAATCATCTCGGACACTTCCTTCTGACTTTGCTGCTGTTGCCAAAGCTCAAGAGCTCTGCGCCGGGTGTTAGGATCATCAACGTTTCGTCGTTGATGCATTATTATGAGATAATTACTTACTTATTTTTTGTATGGAGTGAAACCCTTCAACGTTCCTAATAAATAAGAAATGCAAAATTAACTGGAAATAATTTCAAAAAACTGTGCGGAGCGCCTCTACCGCTGTCGACACTTAAAAAAAATACTTCTTCAATATCGAAAAAGATAGAATAAATTTTGCTTCGGAAGCCGCAGCGAGAAAGAAGGAAAAAAGTTCATAACACATTATTGAAAGTAAATTCACATTGGAATGTTTGGAATTCGACTACTGAGCGATTTCACTGTACCGTTTCGTTCGTTTATATATTCGATATTAATAGCACTTCTCCGTTTAATAAGGGGGAAACATTTATTTCGACGACATAAATTTCGACAAATCGTACAGCCGAATGAAAGCTTATTGCCAAAGCAAGTTGGCTAATGTGTTATTCACAAAAGAGTTGGCGCGACGTTTAAATGGTAAATACGATAAATAAATAGTTTCATGCATCTGTCCGAATGTCAATACTATAATATTGAATGACCGGTGTTAACATTTTTTTTTATTTATTTAAGAGGCCAATATAGACGGTATATTAGTGTACGCGCTGCATCCAGGAGTTACGCGTACGGAAGTTGCGCGTTATTTAGACGAGTGGCGGATGTTTCGCGTAGCAAAAACAGTTTTCCGTCCAATGATGAAACTGCTCACAAAGAGTCCGGAACTTGGAGCGCAGACCTCGCTGCACTGCACGGTTGACGACGAGGCGGGAAAGCAGACGGCGTTATATTACAAGTAAGTTACATGTTTTGTCTATTAAAAATGGTCTTTTAAAAATGTATTGGTTTTTAACATGAATTGCAATACATCGCATCCCTTTGAGTGCAGATAATAACAGAAATACCATTAACTTCGATTTTTGCTGATAGTTTCAGCAATTTTATTTATGGCTTTTTCATTATTCACATCTCAAACTTTTGAACAGTTGTGTTGATATCAACAGTAAATTGAATTAGGTATCAACTACAAAACATTTCGTGCCAAATCGACAAATACAAATGTACGTAGTTTTTCAAGATAAACGTTTTTTGGATTGTGTAAAGAGTGTAAAGGGTAAATAGTGTAAAGAGATAACTCGATTGATAAATATTGTTAGCGAGAAAAAATGCGCGATATTTGTAGCTGCTTCCGATTACAAGAGTCGCATCAATCGTATCGGTCGAACTTTCAAATTTGGACATAAGCACTGCGTCCTTTCGGAATATGTGGTACATTATTAGGAGATTAGAGGAGTTTATCGTACACACCGACGTAACCAACTGAATTTAGGGTGATCACGCGCTTTCTTTTGATATATAGGAATCACTACTTCCGCAATGAAACTTACGCAAGCGCATCCCAAACCAATTGCGAAAAACGAAAACGCGAAGACCAAATCGATTAGAATCATAATCTTCGGTGGAACAGTTTTTTCCTCTAATTCCTTTTCCAGTAATTTTTTTAAACGGACCAACACATCAAAATTTGTCATAAAACCACCAGCCATCTTGACGTGGACATATTTATCGAATATGTTTTGGAAAGCCCAGCGCTGTGGAACGTGCATAACGCCATACTCGTGATTGATGCAACCGCTGCTTATATAGAATCCGACGTCCATAGCGTCGCTTCTGACACTGTAGCTACCAGTAAAACAAGCAACTAAATCGTCAACCCGTTGAACGTATTTAAAGCAACTAACATTAGGTGGTAGGTCGATAAAACGACCTTTAAAGCCCGCGTTCCTGAAATCTTGGAACTGAGGTCTCTGTGCACAGACCGTGTAATTAAAATAAATGATGTCCTGAATTGTATTTACTTGTCGAACGGGTATATCGTGGGTCATCACAGACGCTAAACTGCTCGTAAAAATCCCCTGCATTGTTATCATGAAAAAAAGTAAAGTCCCCAAATAAATCCGTGGTGGCACATTCGGGGGTAATTCTGTTAATCCAAGACTGCAAGTTAAACGCCAAAGATTCAATATTCCCACTGTCAATGGTTGATGTAGAAAATATTTAAAGAAAATCAATGTAATAAAATAGACCCCAACCATCCCACCCCACGAATATCCATCGAGAACATCATAAATCTTTTGTGTCTGTGATTTATTGCCGCGGTATCGGGTTATTAAAAACTTGCATTCCCGTGTAAATGGATAAGTACGAGTTCCATACCACGCTACTCCTCTCAGGGCAATTGGCACTTCCAGAATGCCAGCGGATGAGTATTGTACATTTTTACCGGCAATGAGGTTTTGCCATGTCCTTTTCTCAGTAGCATTTACATACAGTACAAAATCACGGATAAAGCCAAAATAAATTTCGTCGTCAATGAAACGCAACTCCGTTTTCCGTATGCTTTCCCGACAAGGGCGCTTATAACAAAATCTCATTACTTCTATCGGCGCGCCATGCATATTGTGCAATTTCTCGAAGAAAATATTTTCACACATTTTCTCGTTTTCCCGATACTCTCGCACAAAGACAGAAAAACCGCGGGGATAGGGAAACCACGCGTGCCTTCTTTTGGTTGGAACTAACCGCCACGGTTTAGGCGCATAATTTGTAAAGGGATTCAAACCGTAAATCACTATTCCCTTAATATCCCGACAAATTATGTTAGTATCTGGCAATTCAAGTGCATTGGCCATAGACAGTGTTTCCAGGATGTCACTTTCGCGGTTGCAGGGCCCGTATGGCTTTTCCGGAGACCATCCAATTACCAAAACGAATACCGGGGCACCGACGTAATTAGAATTGATAAACTTAAGGATCTCTGAATGCAACGATTTAACGCCTGGGGCCATCACTACGATGATATGCACCTTGTGCATTGCATATCGATTATGCTTCATCCAAAGGTTAAGATCCAGATCTAGGTGGTCTTTCAACAAAACTATAGAATGGGATCGTTGAGATGATAATTTTTTCACCAAAGTCCCAGGAGTAGTTCCAGCGAGAACCATTGTCTTGTCTTCGTCCCCATAGCAATTTGATAAAATTTTTATCTGTAACCCGCTGAAATATTGAAATTTTTCATATCATCTATACACGTTATGATATCGGAAAATCGTGTTACTCACGGCTGCTTTTTCGAGTTCGGCTATCCATCCGGTTTGTTTGTCTTGTACAGATTTTTAGAGAAGCATATTCGTCCAAGGATAACCACAACCACAACGAAAAATTTTGCTAACAGCATGGCTAACGGTTTTTTTTCACCATATGTGTTAAAGTCGGCTACTCCATATAACGTAGTTACGAATACAACGATCGACGACTGAATATCCGCGAAAATTTTATTATGATAGGGGATAACGGAGCACTCGAGGAAAAATGTTGATGCTGGTGATACGTACTTCGTATTACGTGTTACCTCAGTAATTGGCATGCCGTATCGTAAAGGGCAATCATAATGTCATGCCACGTGTGATTCGATATCGACATGCTTCAATGGTTGCGTCGTACAATATTTTTTCCAGCTAAAGCTGCAATATTATTCTCACGAATGAACAATAAGCTATAAAACGAATGAATTGTCTCTTTTCCGAGACTACAACCGAAATCCCTAAGACTAACATTCCATTCGACAAACTCAAACACTCGACAGCCAGAAACACTTCAATGAACAGACTCAGATTATTCAGATCAGTGCCTTTGGATCATGATAATAAGGCCTGCTCAGGAATATTTGTAGTGAATAATTGTTAACCATTTGTTAAATTGGTTGAAAACGCAATGCGAGGGCGCGAGACACAATAACCAGCTAGTAAATAATAATTTATGTATGTTTCAGAGAATGTTCCGTGACGAATTCGTCAGCGAAAACCCGAAATGAAGAGCTTGCTGGTTGTTTGTGGGACGAGACCGTGAAGCACGTGGGTCTGGTACCTCAAGACAGTTTTGTCGAAATGCTGAGAACGATCGAAAGCACGTTTACGGCATCCAATGATAATTGAGAAATAGAAACGAATCACATAAAAAACGAAACAAATGACCAAAGTAGTTTCTAAGCGTTTGGAATAAAAATTGAAGAAATAATCTATTGTACTACCTTTTTGTTTTTTTTTGTTTTTACTCTTCGTCTTTTGAGTAGATTTTTTTTTACGTTACGAAAACTGGTAAACGAAGTGGTTTATATTAAAAGAGCATTTACATATTCTATTTATTGACCAACGATTGCATCTGGAAACCGCCTACGTTTGCCACAGTGTTAACCGAATTTTTGTGCAATTCGTTGCGAACGCTTCTGCATCGAATGGGTGTAATCTCAGGTACGCATTGATCTCGATTGGTACGTTATCACAGTATCCCGTCTATAGATTTAAAGATCGCATGCAAAGTTACACTAAGAAATAAATGTCTGATTTCACATTTTTTTTTAGTATAAATGTCTATTTCTTTTTTTTAGGCGCCCGAGTGATTTTAGCATGCAGAGACATCGAGAGGGCAAAAGCCGCGATCGAGGAAATAAAGTACACTCCACCATCCAGGTACGACCTGTTATAGATACATTGTAACTAATAATAGTACATTTACTATACAATTGAAATATTCTACCGTACAAATTTACAAAAAAGTCTTGAAATAAAAAAAGGTATTACTTTGAAATTACCTGATTTTTCGTTAAATTGAAAATAGTTGTTAAAAATGTCGACAAACTTTTTTGATCGTTACTTATTACATCGTTAATTTATAAAAGCTTCCAAAATTAATGAAAAGATTTCTCACATGTATGTTTCGTGAAAAAAAATGGGAATAAAATTATAATTAAAAATCGCAAGGTAACTTCTTTTTAAGTTATTGTGTATTTACCAGAAGAAATTAAAATCCTAATATTAAATCGATTGTCACGACAAATATATTTTTCACGGATCCCCGAGGCAATTAACTAATTATCATTAGTACAGTAATCATAAAGATTTAGTCTGATATGATGTTAGGTTTTTTGTTCCTATTAATGCATTTTTAAAATCTTTTTGTCATTAACTTATTGATTCATTGAACCATAAGCCTAAAGAAGAAGAAAATGCATGGATTTAAATACTACGTACTGAATATCCGATTTTTGCTGTTTTTCATTGATAGAAAAGCAGAAAACTATTCAAAAATATCAACCAATTATAAAAATGTAGTGACCATTTTTTAGACCATCGCGGCAGCAAATCATCGCGCGGACCCGGCGAGTTAGCAGTCTGTCGCTTAGATCTCTCCAGTTTCGCAAGCGTTCGCGAATGCTCCAAAACATTGACGAATACCGAGGCTGTTATACACGTTATTATCAACAATGCAGGAGTAGGTGGATGTCCATTGCAGAAAACAGAGGATGGTAACGAGATGCATTTGCAAGTCAATCATCTCGGACACTTCCTTCTGACTTTGCTGCTGTTGCCAAAGCTCAAGAGCTCTGCGCCGGGTGTTAGGATCATCAACGTTTCGTCGTTGATGCATTATTATGAGATAATTACTTACTTATTTTTTGTATAGAGTGAAACTCTTCAATGTTCCTAATAAATAACAAATGCAAAATTAACTGGAAATAATTTCAAAAAACTGTGAGGAGCGCCTCTACCGCCGTCGACACTTGAAAAAAAATACTGCTTCAACATCGAAAAAGATAGAATAAATTTTGCTTCCGAAGCCGCAGCGAGAAAGAAGGAAAAAAGTTCATAACACATTATTGAAAGTAAATTCACATTGGAATGTTTGGAATTCGACTACTGAGCGATTTGACTGTACCGTTTCGTTCGTTTATATATTCGATATTAATAGCACTTCTCCGTTTAATAAGGGGGAAACATTTATTTCGACGACATAAATTTCGACAAATCGTACAGCCGAATGAAAGCTTATTGCCAAAGCAAGTTGGCTAATGTGTTATTCACAAAAGAGTTGGCGCGACGTTTAAATGGTAAATACAGTTTTCATGAATCTGTCCGAATGTCAATACTATAATATTGAATGACCGGTGTTAATATTTTTTTAAATTTATTTAAGAGGCCAATATAGACGGTATATTAGTGTACGCGCTGCATCCAGGAGTTACGCGTACGGAAGTTGCGCGTTCTTTGGACGAGTGGCTGATGTTTCGCGTAGCAAAAACAGTTTTCGGTCCAATGATGAAACTGTTCACAAAGAGTCCGGAACTTGGAGTGCGGACCTCGTTGCACTGCACGGTTGACGACGAGGCAGGAAAGCAGACGGCGTTATATTACAAGTAAGTTACATGTTTTGTCTATTAAAAATGGTCTTTTAAAAATGTATTGGTTTTTAACATGAATTGCAATACATCGCATCCCTTTGAGTGCAGATAATAACACAAATACCATTAACTTCGATTTTTGCTGATAGTTTCAGCAATTTTATTTATGGCTTTTTCATTATTCACATCTCAAACTTTTGAACGGTTGTGTTGATATCAACAGTAAATTGAATTAGGTATCAAGTAAAAAACATTTCGTGCCAAATCGATAGATACAAATGTACGTCGTTTTTCTAGATAAACATTGTTTCGATTGTGTAAAGAGTGTAAAGGGTAAACAATGTAAAGAGTAAACTCGATTGATAAATACTGTTAGCGAGAAAAAATGCGCGATATTTGTAGCTGCTTTGGATTACAAGAGTCGCATCAATCGTATCGCTTGAACTTTCAAATTTGTTCATAAGCACTGCGTCCTTTCGGAATATGCGGTACATTATTAGGAGATTAGAGGGGTTTATCGTACACACCGACGTAACCAACGGAATTTACGGTGATCACGTGCTTTCTTTTGATATATAGGAATCATTACTTCCACAATGAAACTTACGGAAGCGCATCCCAAACCAATTGCGAAAAACGAAAACGCGAATACCAAATCCTTTAGAGTCATAATCTTCGGTGGAAAAATTTTTTCCTCTAATTCCTTTTCCCGTAATCTTTTTAAACGGACCAACACATCAAAATTTGTCATAAAACTGCCACCCATCTTGATGTTGACATATTTATCGATTATACTTTGCAAAGCCCAGTGCAGTGGAACATGCATAGCGACATACACGCGCCTGATGCAACCGCTGCTTATATATAATCCGTCGTCCATAGCGTCGCTTTTGACACTGTTGGTACCAGTAAGACAAGCAACTAAGTCGTCATCCCGTTCAACGTATTTTAAGCAATCAACGTTAGCTTGTAACTCGATAAAACGACCTTGAAAGCCCGCCTCCGTGAAGTCTTGGAAATCACTTTTGTACGCACAGACCGTGTAATTAAAATCAACGAGGTCCTGAATTGTATTTACTTGTCGAACGGGTATATCGTGGGTCATCACAGACGCCAAACTGCTCGTAAAAATCCCCTGCATTGTTATCATGAAAAAAAGTAAAGCGCCCAAATAAATCCGTGGTGGCACATTCGGGGGTAATTCTGTTAATCCAAGACTGCAAGTTAAACGCCAAAGATTCAATATTCCCACTGTCAATGGTTGATGCAGAAAATATTTAAAGAAAATCAAAGTAATAAAATAGACACCAACCATCCCACCCCACGAATATCCATCGAGAACATCATAAATCTTTTGTGTCTGTGATTTATTGCCGCGGTATTGGGTTACTAAAAACATGCATTCCTGTGCAAATGGATAAGTATAAGTTCCATACCACGGTATTCCTCTCAGGATAATTGGCATTGCCAGAATGCCAGCGGATGCGTATTGTATCTTTTTGCCGGCAATGGCGTTTTGCCATGTCCTTTTCTCAGTAGCATTTACATACAGTACAAAATCACGGATAAAGCCGAAATAAATTTCGTCGTCAATGAAACGCAACTCCGTTTTCCGTATACTTTCCCGACAAGGGCGTTTGTAACAATATTTCATTACTTCTAAGGGCGCGCCATGCATATTGTGCAATTTCTCGAAGAAAAGATTTTCACACATTTTCTCGTTTTCCCGTTACTCTCGCACAAAGACAGAAAAACCGCGGGGATAGGGAAACCACGCGTGCCTTCTTTTGGTTGGAACTAACCGCCACGGTTTAGGCGCATAATTTGTAAAGGGATTCAAACCGTAAATCACTAATCCCTTAATATCCCGACAAATTATGTTAGTATCTGGCAATTCAAGTGCATTGGCCAAAGACAGTGTTATTAGCATTTCGCTTTCGCGGTTGCAGGGCCCATATGGTTTTTCCGGAGACCATCCAATTACCAAAACGAATACCGGGGTACCGACATATTTAGAATTGCTAAAGGCAAGGATCTCACAATGCAACGATTGAAAGCCTGAGGCCATCACTACGAAGATATGCACCTTGTGCATTGCATATCGATTATGCTTCCTCCAAAGCTCAAGATCCAGATCTGGGTGGTCTTTCAACAAAACTATAGAATGGGATCGTTGAGATGATAATTTTTTTACCAAAGTCCCAGGAGTAGTTCCAGCGAGAACCATTGTCTTGTCTTCGTCCCCATAGCAATTTGACAACATTTTTATCTGTAACCCGCCGAAATGTTGAAGTTTTTCATATCATCTATACGCGATATGATATCGGAAAATCATGTTACTCACGGCTGCGTCTTCGAGTTCGGCGTATCCATCCAGTTTGTTTGTCTTGTGCAGAATTTTAGAGGAGCATATTCGTCCGAGGATAACCACAACCACAAAGAAAAATCTTGCTAACTGCATGGCTAACGGTTTTTTTTTCACCATATGTGTTAAAGTCCGCTACTCCATATTACGTAGTTACGAATACAACGATCGACGACTGAATGTCCGCGAAAATTTTATTAAGATAGGGGATAACGGAGCACTCGAGGAAAAATGTTGATGATGGTGATACGTACTTCGTGTTACGTGTCACCTCAGTAATTGGCATGCCGTGTCGAAAGGGGCAATAACAATCTCATGCCACGTGTAATTCGATATCGACATGCATCAATGGTTGTGTCGTGCAATATTTTTTCCAGCTAAAGCTGCAATATTATTCTCACGAACGAACAATAAGCTATAAAACAAATAAATTGACTCTTTCCGAGAGACATTCATTTATCATTATTTATTTTCTTTATCTTCTCATAGCAAATTTTCTGATATTTCGAAAAAAGATTAAATGTCCACAAGCCATTTATTTAGTGTTGTATTACAGTATCGCATTTGCCGGTAATTCGATTTTAACAAGAAATAGTTATCTTCGTCAAAGTTCTTCACAATAGCCGTTATACATATTCTCTCGATCAATAATCGACGGTATTAGTAAATATTATCTCTATATACCTAAACGAGATTCCGTGAAAAAATATGTCTGTCTGTATCGCTCACAGACACTCACGGACACTCACGGACACTCGCACCGACGGTCATAGCCAGTCACGGTGACTCATAGACACTGACAGACACATACACAGATACTCACGGATACTCACCCATTTAGTCGAAGTCCCTTAAACTAACATTTCGTTCGACAGAATCAAACATTCGATAGCCAGAAACACTTCAATGGACAGACTCAGGTTATTCAGATCACTGCCTTTGGATCCCGATAATAAGGCCTGTTCAGGAATATTTGTAGTGAATAATTGTTAACCATTCGTTAAATTGGTTGAAAACGCAATTCGAGCGCGCGAGACACAATAACCGGCTAGTAAATAATAATGTATGAGATATATATATATGAAGTATGATAATAAATAATAATGTTTCAGAGAATGTTCCGTGACGAATTCCTCAGCGAAATCCCGCAATGAAGAGCTTGCGGGTTGTTTGTGGGATGAGACCGTGAAACTCGTGGGTCTGGTACCTCAAGACAGTTTTGTCGAAATGCTGAGATCGATCGAAAGCACGTTTACGGCATCCTATGATAATTGAGGAATAGAAATGAATCACATAAAAAACGAAACAAATGACCAAAGTAGTTTCTAAGCGTTTGGAATAAAAATTGAAGAAATAGTCTATTGTACCAAGTTTTTGTTTTTTTTTTGTTCTTACTCTTCGTCTTTTGAATAGTTTTTTTTATGTTCCGAAGACTGGTAAACGAAGTGGTTTATATTAAGAGAGCGTTTACATATTCTATTTATTGACCATCGATTGCATCTGGAAACCGCGTACGTTTGCCACAGTGTTAACCGAATTTTTGTGCAATTCGTTGCGAACGCTTCTGCATCGAATGGGTGTAATCTCAGGTATGTACGCATTGATCTCGATTGGTACGTTATCACAGTATCCCGTCTATAGATTTAAAGATCGCATGCAAAGTTACACTAAGAAATAAATGTCTGATTTCACATTTTTTTTTAGTATAAATGTATATTTCTTTTTTTTAGGCGCCCGAGTGATTTTAGCATGCAGAGACATCGAGAAGGCAAAAGCCGCGATCGAGGAAATAAAATACACTCCACCATCCAGGTACGACCTGTTATAGATACATTGTAACTAATAATAGTACATTTACTATACAATTGAAATATTCTACCGTACAAATTTACAAAAAAGTCTTGAAATAAAAAAAGGTATTACTTTAAAATTACCTGATTTTTCGTTAAATTGAAAATAGTTGTTAAAAATGTCGACAAACTTTTTTGATCGTTACTTATTACATCGTTAATTTATAAAAGCTTCCAAAATTAATGAAAAGATTTCTCACATGTATGTTTCGTGAAAAAAAATGGGAATAAAATTATAATTAAAGATCGCAAGGTAACTTCTTTTTAAGTTATTGTGTATTTACCAGAAGAAATTAAAATCCTAATATTAAATCGATTGTCACGACAAATATATTTTCCACGGATCCCCGAGGCAATTAACTAATTATCATTAGTACAGTAATCATAAAGATTTAGTCTGATATGATGTTAGGTTTTTTGTTCCTATTAATGCATTTTTAAAATCTTTTTGTCATTAACTTATTGATTCATTGAACCATAAGCCAAAAGAAGAAGAAAATGCATGGATTTAAATACTACGGACTGAATATCCGATTTTTGCTGTTTTTCATTGATAGAAAAGCAGAAAACTGTTCAAAAATATCAACCAATCATAAAAATGTAGTGACCATTTTTTAGACCATCGTGGCAACAATTCATCGCGCGGACCCGTCGAGTTAGCAGTCTGGCGCTTAAATCTCTCCAGTTTCGCAAGCGTTCGCGAATGCTCCAAAACATTGACGAATACCGAGGCGGTTATACACGTTATTATGAACAATATAGGAGTACGTGGATGTCCATTGCAGAAAACAGAGGATGGTAACGAGTTGCATTTGCAAGTCAATCATCTCGGACACTTCCTTCTGACTTTGCTGCTGTTGCCAAAGCTCAAGAGCTCTGCGCCGGATGTTAGGATCATCAACGTTTCGTCGTTGATGCATTATTATGAGATAATTACTTACTTATTTTTTGTATGAAGTGAAACTCTTCAATGTTCCTAATAAATAAGAAATGCAAAATTAACTGGAAATAATTTCAAAAAACTGTGAGGAGCGCCTCTACCGCTGTCGACACCTAAAAAAAAAACTTCTTCAACATCGAAAAAGATAGAATAATTTTGCTTCCGAAGCCGCAGCGAGAAGGAAGGAAAAAAGTTCATAACACATTATTGAAAGTAAATTCACATTGGAATGTTTGGAATTCGACTACTGAGCGATTTCACTGTACCGTTTCGTTCGTTTATATATTCGATATTAATAGCACTTCTCCGTTCAATAAGGGGGAAACATTTATTTCGACGACATAAATTTCAACAAATCGTACAGCCGAATGAAAGCTTATTGCCAAAGCAAGTTGGCTAATGTGTTATTCACAAAAGAGTTGGCGCGACGTTTAAATGGTAAATACGATAAATAAATAGTTTCATGAATCTGTTCGAATGTCAATACTATAATATTGAATGACCGGTGTTAACATTTTTTTTTATTTATTTAAGAGGCCAATATAGACGGTATATTAGTGTACGCGCTGCATCCAGGAGTTACGCGTACGGAAGTTGCGCGTTATTTAGACGAGTGGCGGATGTTCCGCGTAGCAAAAACAGTTTTCCGTCCAATGATGAAACTGCTCACAAAGAGTCCGGATCTTGGAGCGCAGACCTCGCTGCACTGCACGGTTGACGATGAGGCGGGAAAGCAGACGGCGTTATATTACAAGTAAGTTACATGTTTTGTCTATTAAAAATGGTCTTTTAAAAATGTATTGGTTTTTAACATGAATTGCAATACATCGCATCCCTTTAAGTGCAGATAATAACAGAAATACCATTAACTTCGCTTTTTCCTGATAGTTTCAGCAATTTTATTTATGGCTTTTTCATCATTCACATCTCAAACTTTTGAACAGTTGTGTTGATATCAACAGTAAATTGAATTAGGTATCAACTACAAAACATTTCGTGCCAAATCGACAGATACAAATGTACGTCGTTTTTCAAGATAAACTTTTCTCGATTGTGTAAAGAGTGTAAAGAGATAACTCGATTGATAAATATTGTTAGCGAGAAAAAATGCGCGATATTTGTAGCTGCTTCCGATTACAAGAGTCGCATCAATCGTATCGGTCGAACTTTCAAATTTGGTCATAAGCACTGCGTCCTTTCGGAATATGTGGTACATTATTAGGAGATTAGAGGAGTTTATCGTACACACCGACGTAACCAACTGAATTTAGGGTGATCACGCGCTTTCTTTTGATATATAGGAATCATTACTTCCACAATGAAACTTACGCAAGCGCATCCCAAACCAATTGCGAAAAACGAAAACGCGAAGACCAAATCGGTTAGAATCATAATCTTCGGTGGAACAGTTTTTTCCTCTAATTCCTTTTCCAGTATTTTTTTTAAACGGACCAACACATCAAAATTTGTCATAAAACCACCAGCCATCTTGACGTGGACATATTTATCGAATATGTTTTGGAAAGCCCAGCGGTATGGAACGTGCATAACGCCATACTCGTGATTGATGCAACCGCGGCTTATATAGAATCCGACGTCCATAGCGTCGCTTCTCATACTGTAGCTATCAGTAACACAAGCAACTAAATCGTCAACCCGTTGAACGTATTTAAAGCAACTAACGTTAGGTGGTCGGTCGATAAAACGACCTTTAAAGCCCGCGTTCCTGAAGTCTTGGAAATTAGATGCGTGTGCACAGACCGTGTAATTAAAATCAATGATGTCCTGAATTGTATTTACTTGTCGAACGGGTATATCGTGGGTCATCACAGACGCTAAACTGCTCGTAAAAATCCCCTGCATTGTTATCATGAAAAAAAGTAAAGTCCCCAAATAAATCCGTGGTGGCACATTCGGGGGTAATTCTGTTAATCCAAGACTGCAAGTTAAACGCCAAAGATTCAATATTCCCACTGTCAATGGTTGATGCAGAAAATATTTAAAGAAAATCAATGTAATAAAATAGACCCCAACCATCCCACCCCACGAATATCCATCGAGAACATCATAAATCTTTTGTGTCTGTGATTTATTGCCGCGGTATCGGGTTATTAAAAATATGCATTCGTGTGTAAATGGATAAGTACGAGTTCCATACCACGCCATTCCTCTCAGGCTAATTGGCACTGCCAGAATGCCAGCGGATGCGTATTGTATCTTTTTGCCGGCAATGGCGTTTTGCCATGTCCTTTTCTCAGTAGCATTTACATACAGTACAAAATCACGGATAAAGCCGCCATAAATTTCGGCGTCAATGAAACGCAACTCCGTTTTCCGTATGATTTCCCGACAAGGGCGTTTGTAACAATATTTCATTACTTCTAAGGGCGCGCCATGCATATTGTGCAATTTCTCGAAGAAAAGATTTTCACACATTTTCTCGTTTTCCCGATACTCTCGCACAAAGACAGAAAAACCGCGGGGGTAGGGAAACCACGCGTGCCTTCTTTTGGTTGGAACTAACCGCCACGGTTTAGGCGCATAATTTGTAAAGGGATTCAAACCGTAAATCACTATTCCCTTAATATCCCGACAAATTATGTTAGTATCTGTAAATTCATGTGCACTGGCCAAAGACAGTGTTGTCAGGATTTCACTTTCGCGGTTGCAGGGCCCATATGGTTTTTCCGGAGACCATCCAATTACCAAAACGAATACCGGGGTACCGACATATTTAGAATTGCTAAAGGCAAGGATCTCACATTGCAACGATTGAAAGCCTGAGGCCATCACTACGAAGATATGCACCTTGTGCATTGCATATCGATTATGCTTCCTCCAAAGCTCAAGATCCAGATCTGGGTGGTCTTTCAACAAAACTATAGAATGGGATCGTTGAGATGATAATTTTTTTACCAAAGTCCCAGGAGTAGTTCCAGCGAGAACCATTGTCTTGTCTTCGTCCCCATAGCAATTTGACAACATTTTTATCTGTAACCCGCCGAAATGTTGAAGTTTTTCATATCATCTATACGCGATATGATATCGGAAAATCATGTTACTCACGGCTGCGTCTTCGAGTTCGGCGTATCCATCCAGTTTGTTTGTCTTGTGCAGAATTTTAGAGGAGCATATTCGTCCGAGGATAACCACAACCACAAAGAAAAATCTTGCTAACTGCATGGCTAACGGTTTTTTTTTCACCATATGTGTTAAAGTCCGCTACTCCATATTACGTAGTTACGAATACAACGATCGACGACTGAATGTCCGCGAAAATTTTATTAAGATAGGGGATAACGGAGCACTCGAGGAAAAATGTTGATGATGGTGATACGTACTTCGTGTTACGTGTCACCTCAGTAATTGGCATGCCGTATCGAAAAGGGCAATCATAATGTCATGCCACGTGTGATTCGATATCGACATGCTCCAATGGTTGCGTCGTACAATATTTTTTTCCAGCTAAAGCTGCAATATTATTCTCATGAATGAACAATAAGCTATAAAACGAATGAATTGTCTCTTTTCCGAGACTACAACCGAAATCCCTAAGACTAACATTCCATTCGACAGACTCAAACACTCGACAGCCAGAAACACTTCAATGGACAGACTCAGATTATTCAGATCAGTGCCTTTGGATCATGATAATAAGGCCTGCACAGGAATATTTGTAGTGAATAATTGTTAACCATTTGTTAAATTGGTTGAAAACGCAATGCGAGGGCGCGAGACACAATAACCGGCTAGTAAATAATAATGTATGTATGTTTCAAAGAATGTTCCGTGACGAATTCGTCAGCGAAATCCCGAAATGAAGAGCTTGCAGGTTGTTTGTGGGACGAGACCGTTAAGCTCGTGGGTCTGGTACCTCAAGACAGTTTTGTCGAAATGCTGAGAACGATCGAAAGCACGTTTACGGCATCCCACGATAATTGAGGAATAGAAACGAATCACATAAAAACGAAACAAATGACCAAAGTAGTTTCTAAGCGTTTGGAATAAAAATTGAAAAAATAATCTATTGTACTACCTTTTTGTTTTTTTTTTGTTCTTACTCTTCGTTTTTTGAGTAGTTTTTTTTACGTTACGAAAACTGGTAAATGAAGTGGTTTATATTAAAAGAGCATTCACATATCCTATTTATTGACCATGGATTGCATCTGGAAACTGTCTACGTTTGCCACAGTGTTAACCGAATTTTTGTGCAATTCGTTGCGAACGCTTCTGCATCGAATACGTGTAATCTCAGGTACGCATTGATCTCGATTGGTACGTTATCACAGTATATTGTCTATAGATTTAAAGATCGCATGCAAAGTCCACGTGCATTATTACGAAGATTTCCCATGTATTAGGTAAGAAATTTGAATCACGCGAAAGAACAATTTTTACATGTATCGCAAGAAGAAGGAGGGCAGGAAGATTTTACTAATACGGGTATACAGCAAGTGCGGTAGAAATTTTCGTATGGTTGGTAAAAACGTTGTAATCACCGGCGCCAACTCGGGAATTCGCGAGAAAACGGCGAGAAATCTTTACACATGAGGTATCCCTTTTCTATATATATAACTAGCAGGTTGTTGGGCTCGCGCGCTTTTGCGCGCTCGCATTGGATTACATTGGAACTATCTAAGTAAAGGGTTGCGTACGCAGTGTCGGTGAATATTTAAGAAGAAACGAAAAAAAATCGACGTGTTACTACAATTGATAGATTTTTTTTTGTTGGTTTTTGGCCAAATTCGCTCGTAATTGAGTCATAGTCTTTGAGTTGAGAATTTTTTTTCGAGATGCACCATGGAAGGTCAACAACTAAGCATCTCATTTAAATTCGCGATTGATTACGTAGCAAGTTTCAAAATTACTACGTAACCATTATCGAATTAAAATAGCAATTGAAAATTATAAAATATATTGAATATCAATTTCATTTTTATTAACCATATTTACAAATTTGGTTCACGAACACGATTTTGTAAAGTCAAAACCATAATTTAAAATTGCCACCCTATTGGAGAACTTCTGTGTACACAATATTGGGTGTTTCATCTCCAGGTACGTGAATGAATAAATTTTTTTCTGAACTTACGCGTGAGCACCTTACATATAGTTGACCGTGTGAAAAACATACATCGTGTAAATCAATATCGGCAACTTGAAAAGTTTGACCTTGTGATTTGTTTATTGTCATCGTAAAACATAGTTTGACTGGAAATTGGATCCGTTTGAACTCGAATGGGTACTTTGCTGGTATCACGGGTATGCGTGGTATTAACACATGTTCGCCGATTGAATTACCGGTAATTAATTTCAGTTTCTAATATGTAAGTCATTAATCTTGTAATTTTTAATCTGGTTCCGTTACACAGTTTTGGTGCATTCAAATTTCTCAATAGTATGATAAGGGTTACGATTTTTAATTTTTGGGTATGTCACGGAAGTCCTGGAGGGTTGAGAGCATTTAGAAATTCAATGGGATAATTTGTTACTTGCTGAATTTCTGTGACACTATCGATCGACCGATACACATATTTATGTGTATCTTCAAGTATCAATTCGTTGATGAAATTAACTCTGTCATTTTTCGGCGCAAGTATAGCGCGTTCCCGAAATCAAGAGCCCGTATGTTTTGAAGGTGTCGATATATTCGGATAGACTTTTGATATTAATTCAGTCAGATCAGGTACCACCGTCGCTAATTTTGAATTAATATTATTTTCGCCATTCTGTTCAGGGTACGTTCCACTGCCAACTTGCAGTAGTGTATCACAAAATACACCTGCTCGTGCGTCACGTTTTAAATAACCTTGCATGTTTGTTGTTAGAGTCAAAATTCCGACAGACTCCCACAAAAAGATGATTTCACACATGCATTAATGGCGTCGGCTTTACTGCCTCTAGGTATTACAGGAAGAGTTTGTCGAAAATCTCCCGCAAATACTATCGACAGAATCAAGAACAATTACAGACTCTCAATAACTCTTTCGCGTATGTCCCTGGGACGAATAAATTTCAGTACAATTATTGTGAACGAATGTTTGCAAAAAAGCATGGTGTTTTACAACACCACCAGCGCAATCTGAATCAAATTTGTAAGCGAATTTACACTTGCATTTATTGAAAGAAGACGTTCCGGAAAAAAAATCATCTAAGTTCCCACAATAGGTAGCATTAAAAACCGAAAATAAAGTATGATTTTTACAGATTATTTTTATGTTCTTTATATGTGTCTGTGAGTGTCTGTGAGAGGTGTCTGTGAGGGGTGTCTGTGAGTGTCTGTGAGTGTCTGTGAGAGTGTCTGTGAGTGTCCGTGAGTGTCTGTGTGAGTGTCTGTGAGTGTCTGTGAGCGTCTGTGAGCGTCTTGTGGACAAACACACAAGAAAAATCGGGACTTTCTTTTATGTATATAAAGATAAAAAACGTGCAAACCAAACCAAAGGTGCAATATTATACTCACGGATGAACAATAAGCTATAAAACGATGTCATTTTTCCGAGAATTCTTTTTCGAGAGACCACATTCATTTATCATTATTTATTTTATTTATCGTTTTATAGCCGATTTTCTACTTTCAGAATAATTCGAAAAAATATTAACTTTCTACAGGCCATTTTCTTCGTGTTGTATCTCCGAAGACAGTTTTTTCATTCGTTTTATAGTTTATTGTTTATCCGTGAGTATAATATTGCACCTTTGGTTGGGAAAAGGATTGCATGCGCGGCAAAACTATTGAAGCATATCGATATCGAATTCCACGTGGCGTGACATTGTGATTGCCCTTTTCGATACGGTATGCCAATAACTCAGGTTACAAATGCACGAAGTACGTATCCCCACCACCGACATTGTTCCTCGAGTGCTCGATTACCCACTTTTTTCAATAGATTTTCTGCAAACATTCAGTTGTCGATCGTTGAATTCGGAACTACATAATATGAAGTAATCGACTTTAACGCATACTATTAAAAAAACAAAACTCGTTAGCTATGCGGTTAGCGAGATTTTCCGTTGCGTTTGTGGTTCTCCTCGGAAGAATATGCTACTCCAAAATACTGATCAAGACAAACAAACTGGACGGATACGCTGAACTCGAAGAAGCAGCCGTGAGTAAAGCGATTTTCTAATATCAGACGCACGTACAGATGATATAAAAAACTGCAACAATTCGACGGGTTGCAGATAAAAACTTTTTCAAGTTGCTATGCGCACAAAGACAAGACAGTGATTTCAATTGGAAATATTCCTGGGACTTTCGGCAACCAATTATCGTCTCAACGATCCCATTCTATCGTTTTATTGGAAAACCAGCGGGCGGAAGTGGCTGATGATGACAAGTGGATGAAGCATGATCCATATGCAATGTACAAAGTTCATATCCTCGTAGCAATGGCCTCGCGCTTTTCATCGTTCATGGATCAGGTTCTTACGTTTATGAATTCTAAATATGTCAGTACCGCGGTATCTGTTCTAGTAATTGGATGGTCTCCGGAAAAAAAATATGGGCCCTGTAACCGCCAAACTGACATCTTGAGAATACTGTTTGTGGCCCATCTACTTGAAATGCCGGATACTGTCATCATTTGTCGGGATATTAAGAAGGGAATAGTGATTTACGGTTTCAATGCCTTCACAAATTACGCGCCAGAACCGTGGCGATTAGTTGCAACTAAAAAATGGCCCACCTTCCCTGGCGGTTTTTCTTATTTCATGCGAGAGTATCGAGAACACGAATAAAAGTGTGAAAATCTTTTCTTCGAGAAATTGCAGAATATGAATGGCTGGCCGATATAAGTAGTTAGGCAATGTTCCAATCCCCCTTGTAGGGAAATAATTGCATCCGACAACGAGCTAGACCGGATTGAAGTTGAAGTTTACATGGCCTTTATACATGATTTCATACTGCATGTAAATGCTACTGAGAAAATAACATGGGAAAACGTGGTTATTGGCAAAGAATTTTACCAACGAGCCCCTGCCATTATGGCCTCGCCAATTAAAGTAAGAAGAATTCCGTGGTATGCAACTTATACTTATCCACATGGAAAACTCTGCTTTTTTCTAGTTACTCAATTCCGTGGCAATAAATCACAGACACAAAAGATTTATGATGTTCTCGATGGATATTCGTGGAGCGGGATAATTGTGGTAATTTTCATTACTTTGCTTTTCTTTAAGTACTTACTGCATCAACCATTGACGGTGGCGATATTGAATCTTTGGGGTTTATCTTGCGGTCTTGGATTACCAAAATTACCCCCGAATGTGCCGACGCGGATTTATTTGGGCTGTTTACTTTTTTTCATCCTTACAATGCAGGGAATCTTTACGAGTAGTTTGGCGTCGGTGATGACTCACGATATACCTGTTCGACAAGTGGAAACAATTCAGGATGTCATTGATTTTGGCTACACGGTCTATGCTGACAAAAGTGATTTTCTAGATTTCGCGGACTTGGGCTAAAGCCCAAGAAAGGTGCTTGGGCTCTAGAAAGGTCGTCTTATCGCAGTAAAACCTAATGAGGATGGCTTTAAATACGTTGAACATGATCATTTGGCTGCCGCTTTTACTTTTGGCGAACGCCCCAGAACGGACAATGCGAATGCCGGACTTTATGCAAGCAGAGATTGCATCAAACGCGAGTATTCCGCTGTAGTGCTTCCACGTATCTGGGCCTTGCAAAAAATATTAAATAAATTTATGGGAGTTCAGATAGCTGGTGGCTTTATGACAAATTTCGATACAGTGGTACGTTTGAAAAGATTACTGGAAAAGGAATCAGAGGAAAAACTTCACGAACCGAAGATTATGATTCTAACCGATTTCGTATTCCCATTTTCGATTTTTGGAATTGGTTTGGGATGCGCTTTTGTAAGCTTCATTGTGGAAGTAATGAGTGACATATATCGAAAGAAAGCGCGCGATCAACCGAAATTCCGTTGGATATGTTGTTATGTATGATAAACGCCTGTAATCCGCTAACAAGTATCTTTAAGTCGTCGCTGTTTTTTTTTTGCTCTCAAAAGTTGTTGGTGTGTCACGATTGTCGATTTATTCGTGGCGTGATTGGCCGAGCGATTCGACAGGATGTTATGGGCGCGCTGCACAGCGAGTTGCATTATCATATTTTTAAAAATCGCTAAAAGTGTTACTGATGCTGTAAAAATAAAGAAACGAAGAAAATCGTCGGAAAATAACGATAATAATGTGACTACGAAATGTTGAGCACTGCAATTTGTTGTTTGTTTTGTTATATAAAATATGAGATTGTTATGTTGAACAATCAGCATAATTTTTGTAATAACCCTGTATTTTGGTAAAAGGATAACGGATTCAAATAAAATTTAATTTGATAAATCGGCATGAAAAACAGTGGAAACTTTTTAGGAGCCGAGTTATCCTAAAACCCTACCATTCAAATCCAAAACGAAACAAAATTAAGACCAAAGCTTAGATACATGAACGATAAAAAGAAACAGTGGGAGAAATAAAAATACTCAGAAAATGAGCCCTGGGGTCAACCTATAGCCGGCTACACTGAGCGTAGGTTTTCTGTGGTTTTCCAACGTCTTAGGAAGTGCGAGTGTTTCTATCTCCATCTTAAGTTGGCCACAGCCGCAAATACACGTTACCGGAGTACCAGCATTGCACGGAGTGTGATGGATGGGACTTGTGGATGCAACGAAGTAACAAAAAGGGATACGGCCCGTTAATAGTAACATAACAAAATTTTAAACGCATTAAAAAAATCTATTGAACCGTCTATGTAATTTTTTGTTGTTTGATTTCAGAGGATTATGACAGACTGACGATAGATTGAATTATGATGCATAAAAACCCAAAAAAATCGGACAAAAGCCGTGAAAATACACGATTTAGCTAGATGACACTGAATCTTTAACATTTGTTCGTTTTTTTACCCATTTATTGTGAAAGTATACTTTATGTATTATTATGCATATATGTCATCAGTGCCGCCATACAATATTCAACTGTTCATAAATCGCTTTGTTTCACTTTTCCATTCCAGCGTCCCTCTCGCGTCAACCAGTCGTGTTACGGATATTTAAGAAATCTTAAAAATTTCACCAGGTCACTCGGTGCCGCTACTCTCGTCAGCGTATTTGTCATTTTTCACTTCTATCCTCAACGGCGAACGTCCGCGATTCTGAGATCCCAATCGCGATCTCAGATCGCCTTTCAATAGTCCCCTCGGATTCTCCGTCGATGAAAACCTATCAAAGCAGAAAAAAAATTAATATATATATACATTTCGCTAAATTATAAAAAATAAAGTTACTGAACTCTTTTCCGGGGACCCGGCGAAAAAAAAAGAAAAATGGAAATTAATAGATGGAAATTCTCGCTGACCTATCTCTCGATTCGACGTTCGATTTTCTGTTGTTGAGACGCGCCCACACGGTAGACGCTACCCGAGGTTTAACGCGCGGCACGACTTTGATTACACTGCCCTTTGGCCCTTGAATTTCCTTCTCGGACACATCGCTGTCGTCGCTCTCCTCTTCCTCCTCCAATTCCTCAACCATCGTTTCGTGTTTCGCCTGTTCCACGTGCTCCGCTTCTTCTATCCATTCTCCTTCCTCGGGTTCCTCCGCTTCAATTTCTTCCACTTCCTCCCCTTCTTCTACCTCATCATCTACTGCCTCGATAACGGTGTCGTTCTCCTTGAAAAAAAAAAATAATAAAAATTGAATCAACTAAAATTTTCGAATTGTTCGGTAGCATGTTGAATGAACTAAAACCGGCAATAATTTGGTTATAAAATAAAGATAACATGATAACCATCTTAAACCTTCAATCATTTTGCGTTGTACTCGTCGCGTACACGAATGGCGAAATTGAATCGATTATTACAAAATTCTCCGATGAGGATACATGCAGTACGCAGTAAAGAAATAATACGACTCTTGACGATATAATTAATCGTTCAGATATTTACCTGTAGTAGACGCGCTCGCGGCAGTCTGAATTTCTCATGCGTATTGGCGACAACAACTTGAATGGCATCGCGATAAACTGGTAACCTCCGTGTATTACGAAGCCGCGAGCGCAAGTCGTTGCTCTGGTTCTGTATACCCGCGTGCATCTGTAATTAAAGCCGTTGTATGATGAGTTTCAGGATGTTATGGGCGCGCTGCACAGCGAGTTGCATTATCATATTTTTAAAAATCGCTAAAAGTGTTACTGATGCTGTAAAAATAAAGAAACGAAGAAAATCGTCGGAAAATAACGATAATAATGTGACTACGAAATATTCAAGGAAAAACAAAACAATTATTAAAGATGAAACTCAATGAGAAACATATGGAATGCCTTGACGAGATCATTGGATCGAAAGTTATACTTTATATATAGTTTGATATTTTTCTTTTATTTTTAAGAGAATTTTAATATAATTATTTTTAAACGCGGCATCATAGTCCCGACATTTTTTTGGAGTTTCGCAATCACCGACCTCCTGTGTGCGCTGTTTTATTCGTTTTTTCAGCATTTTTTCTTCCTCGTCGTCAGCGTGCATTCGCATTCGTAAAACTTTGCTTCTCTTGCACCATTCCTCGTCGCTGCTGCCGCTGCTCCCTTCGCTATTGGATTCATCGGGTACAGTCGGTGGTAAAGCCGCCGTAAATATAGGCTCTTTAGGTTGATTCTTGAAGCCGAGTCGTTCCTTAACGTTGCTCTTCTGTTCGACGGTGAGTTCCGCGCGAAGAAACGTATCCTCAACCGAGTCGTTTTGTCCCCAAGTCTCCGAAAGAACGCCCCAAGGATTTTTCGAACGTTTTTTCTTACTCTCGTCGTCCGATGATTGTTCATCGACTCGTTTCTTCGATTGACGCACCTGTTTGTACATTCGCTTTCGCGATTCCGTCAGTAGACCTTTGATACCTGCAACAAAAGAATTTCTATTCGTTCACAATCTTCGAACTCTCATCGAGATCGCGCCAAACGTGAAACTGTACTTTTTATTTAGGGCCGCGGGATCGGCATTACCAATGATAAAAATCATGTATAATTTTACTCGTAATACTTCGCGATCGTCGTGAGTCTTTTGAATCACGAGTTTTTTTTTTTTTTTTTTTAAGAGGCGCCTCGTGACTTTCGGCATGAAAACGCGTGAGGAAAGTTTTAGAATTTTTATCAAACATCACATTTATAAAAAAAAAATTCCTGCAACGGAATCAATGAGTCAATTGTGTCCGTCGACACAATCATAAGACTACTTGTACTTTGTGTTTTGAAAAAGTATTTAAGAAACGAAAAAAAAAAAATAATACATTGTGCACTGCTTTGGGATGTTTACATTAGAATATTTACCTCCGAAATTCGGATTTCCATATTTCTTGTAATAGTCGCTCATTTTTTCAGCCCGCGGCTGTTTTTTGTCGGCCCTTGTGGCGAACCTCAATAGAATATCCTTGGATTTCGGACAATCGTTACCCTTTCGCCACAAGCCCGGCGGCAGCGGACAGTCGATATCCTTGAGGCTTATCGCGTTATCATCGTCTAATTTATTATTGCCTCCGTCACCTGTGGATCCGTCATCTCCGACAACTTGAATGATACAATCATCATTGGCGAGTTTGTTCTCGTCATCAAAACTACTTGCCTCCGATTTGAGGTGCCTGTCCGCCGCTACCTTCTCCCCTAAACCGACTATTTTCTTTGATAATCTCAATAGGGCTCTCGCGGCCGATATCTTATCGTGCCACACGACGTTACCTGAAACAAATTGCGTGATTTTTGTTATTCATTAAAACTCATTAAGTAATTTTATTTCAGAACGACTTTTTCACCGATACCGCCGAAATTCTTAACAGAATAGGTAGTTTTTTTATACTCAACTATTTTAATTCTAATAAAGATTTTTTCAAAGAAATTCTCTTACGGAAACGTTGGAAAAGGCGGTTTATGAAAAAATACCGACTTTGCGATTTTTTTAACGAATGAAAAACACCGATTTATGCCGATAATGAAGTCAAAGTGTCGTATTGGAAGAGCGAATAAAAAACGAACTTTGCGTCGCCATTTCAATAGTCGATAAGCTGGAAAAGAGTTCTCGAAAAAAGTACAAAGAGGGAAATGTATATGAATGTTACTTATCGCTATGACGATCGTAATGAATGATTTTACTTACATGAAACATCGTTTATCCATTCGATGGACGCGGGCGCGTAGTCTTCGAAATATTGGAATACGTCTTTTGTACTCATATCCTTCGTTCCCCTCATGTGTAAAACGGTCAGTCTAATATTTTTTATTTTTTCGTCCTCTTCCGCGATACCCATACTGCAACAAAACGCAATACATTGGACTCAATTCAATCGGTGTGATTCAACACAATATTCAAATTTCGACATCACCATTTTTTATATCAGAGACTTATTTTCGAACTAAAGATTTCCGAAAACGAGAATAAATCACCAGTTTCCACGATAAAAAATATCATCGCACATCCAACACCGCCTTTGCGGAGCTTATATTTTCAAGATAAATGTGTTATATATCAATAAATCATAATATATGTAAAAATTTACTGATTTTCGAACGTCGATAGAGAAAACAGCTCTCGATGAGCGGCGATATATTTCGATTTTTAAGAATTAGAATTTAGCATTTACAGCAATTGCCATCCCCTGTGAGGAAGCGGTAAAACCTGTGACCTGTGGTTTTAAATAATTTTTTTTTTTTTCACATATGAATTTCTATAAGTAGCGAAAAATTTACATTTTGGAAATTAAGAAAATTACATTTTTTTTTTTTTTTCGAATTTACATATCACAGAGGTAATAAATATTTTTGCACAGTTGGTGGTCCATGACGCGGTAAATAAAAAATAGTTGTCAAATTGAAATAAAAGAAAAAATAACAGTGACTTAAAAATGAAATACGAAAAAATATTGAATTCATTAAAATTTGGCATTCCATAATAAGTTTTTTTAATGCACGAACCTCCAATACAAATCCTCTTCTCTTTCAGAATTGGATTTATCAACGTTTCCTTGTAGTCCAAAGCGTTTCGCCCGTTCTTCCATTTTGAGTCTTTCCTCCGGACTGAATATATCGATGCCGGTTGTGAAATTACCACCATAATTCTGGTAACGAACTTCCTGTATCTTGAAAATACATTAATATAATTAATAAATATATTTTTTTGTAGAGATAGAAGATTTCTAAAAAATATTTTAGTCGCGTTTCCCAAATGCGTTATCAACCGTTATCATTGAAATAAACTAAACTAAGAATGGTACTATTAATTACAACACGAAATTTACAGAAAATATAAATCGATTAGAAAATTTCTCAAAAAATGTTAATACTTCAACTTCATTGATCTTTTTTTTTGCGATAATATTTTTGTTTTCTTTTCATTTATTATGATTTCTCTGATTTCTCGATGTATACTTAATGATTCACAACGCTATAACTGTGGCTATGTTTCGAAATTATTGCTAATCCAGGCGGCCTACTGAGCTTATTATGCGTACTTAGCATCAGTGGCACAGGGACTGGAAAATTTCGGAACTCGAGTGCAGTAATTTCGGAACATAAGTACCGCGAATCTTATCCACAAAGTGAACAAAGATCGACGAAAAAAAAAAGATATTCGATATGCTTACGGATGGTTCGTCGTTGTTAGAAACTTCGATTTTCTCCTCTCGTTGACTAATTTCCTTCGCGTTATCATCCGTTGTGAAAGAAGCGTCCACATCCATGGGTTCGATGGTTTGATCCATTTTTCAACTTGAAATATTATTCACTCGATTTAAAAAGTAGCGGTATGAGACGTTGAACGCCTTTATCTCCGATGGTGAATCACTCGCAGGCAGATGGAAGCCCGTTTTTAATGTGAAATTAATGAAAAAACAACATAAATAATGTATCAAAAGTCGAGAGAAATGCTCGTAACATTAATTGAGGTTAAGGTTTACAAATACGCGGCAGCCATCTTCGCCGCAAAATCTACGCTCGTATGATTCGCGGTGGAAACAGGGGAGGAGAGTGTTTACCGTTGTAAACGCGGCGTTGTCGAGTTATAATAATAGTACTCACGATATATTGATCGGGTGGCAATCATTTGGCCGAAAAGGGTTCTTCTTTTATGACCAGCCTGATCCTAAAGAAATTCTCTAGCGCACCACGTGACCCGTAATGTTTACGTAAATCAGACAAACTATTTGCGCTTAAATACCATTTTCATACGTACTATAACGATTCAAATGCACATTATAAACAACGAGTCAAATAATACAATGTTTTTGTATAATAATATTAAAAAAGTAAGAAACATATGTTGAATTCTGATTATTTCAAACTTTGTCCCAGATGGATGCTCCGAAAATCCTTTAATCTTTTGTAACGTAAGTGTAATGCGGGCAAAGCGATGTCTCACCAAAACGACCGGACAACAAATAGATTGTCCAAAATTGAATTTGTACCCGGAGTCTCCCCTACACTCCGACCCTGAAAACGTTTGAGTTCAATTTAGAGGGTATCCAATTTTAATTGCAATTTCCGCATGGAACGTTCGAAAACGAATGGACATTTCAAGGGTGACATACAGGTCTACGAATGGATTAGGCTCATGGCGCCCGATACGCTTTTTTCGGTCGATTATCGTCAGCATGGCGCCCTATTTGAATGATAATAACATATCTTGACCGTAGAGAGGAAGAAATCTTGCAGCAAATAGATTATGCGTTATAGGATTCGTCGAATTACTATTAAAATAAATTGGGCCGAGATCTTGATTAAGTAATATATCTTTGATTTTTTCATTACGATTTTTATTTGCATAGACGCTTCCGTCGTATGTTGCCAAAATGAAAAACCTCGTGATGCTCGATCCGTTTTTGTGTCGTCAATCACTATGTTAATAAAATTTTATAAAAATGGCAACGATGCAACTCGGATAGTGCACTTAGTAACATTTTGAGAGAGTAAAGGGAAATAAAAGTTAATCTCGCCGGCAATGAGTTTTCGATGGATTTGACACGGAACGGCATTCTAATTTCGAGTTTTCGATAGTTTATTCGATAGCTTTAAATTTCAGACGTCTATCACGATTTGCAAAAAAAAACGATCAGCTTTGAGGAGCATGACGCTGGTGTCAGAAAACGTAGGCTGACATGCTCGACAATGGTTACCTTGGAGGCTTCAAAGGTAAATTACCAATCGTCGAACCGTTCGGCAGTCGGTAATGCAATTTTCTTATTCCGAACAATGGCGTTAAGCGATTATGCTTGGACAATCGGGGGCTGTGAAGATTCAAACAGCACCCTTCCGATTAGATAACCCCCCCGAACCCCCGAGAACCCCGATTGTCCAAGCATAATCGCTTAGTGCCATCGTTCGGAATAGGGAAATTGCATCACCGACTGCCGTACGGTTCGACGATTGGTAATTTACCTTTGAAGCCTCCAAGGTAACCATTGTCGAGCATGTCAGCCTACGTTTTCTGACACCAGCGTCATGCTCCTCAAAGCTGATCGTTTTTTTTTGCAAATCGTGATAGACGTCTGAAATTTAAAGCTATCGAATAAACTATTGAAAACTCGAAATTAGAATGCCGTTCCGTGTCAAATCCATCGAAAACTCATTGCCGGCGAGATTAACTTTTATTTCCCTTTACTCTCTCAAAATGTTACTAAGTGCACTATCCGAGTTGCATCGTTGCCATTTTTATAAAATTTTATTAACATAGTGATTGACGACACAAAAACGGATCGAGCATCACGAGGTTTTTCATTTTGGCAACATACGACGGAGGCGTCTATGCAAATAAAAATCGTAATGAAAAAATCAAAGATATATTACTTAATCAAGATCTCGGCCCAATTTATTTTAATAGTAATTCGACGAATCCTATAACGCATAATCTATTTGCTGCAAGATTTCTTCCTCTCTACGGTCAAGATATGTTATTATCATTCAAATAGGGCGCCATGCTGACGATAATCGACCGAAAAAAGCGTATCGGGCGCCATGAGCCTAATCCATTCGTAGACCTGTATGTCACCCCATTTCAATGAAAACAGTTTATAATATAATGTATCTTGACGATAATATAAGAAATTGGTGGAAACAACGTTCGATACGCATTATGTAGTATTCTGTCCCGACTACGGGCCATCAAAATCTTCCAATCTCTTCGGAAGTTGAGAACCCGGTGGTAAAGTGATTTTTCACGTTCGCGACCCAGCAGTAAGATAAATGGCCGACGGTTCAAAATATGAGCGATCGGTAATGCAGATTTCTATTTGCCGAATTGATAAGCAAACGCGCTGCAAGATGCCGCTGCGTGGTATAACGCCGCGTAGCATCCAATTTTTGACAATCAAGCGGTGCGACCTGCCCATAAGGATCTTTCAGGTATATCGGTTTAAGAGGAGGTGCAATCCCTTCCCTCCCGCCCATCCCGGGCTCAGTCGGTATCAAAAACTGTAAACAACTTTTTTGGCGCATATTAGCTTTTGCAGGCGAAAAAAAAGTTTCATCCCCTGCGGACATACCCAAAGCAGGGGATGAAACTTTTCATTTAGCTGTAAATGCTAATATATGCCAAAAAAGTTGTTTACAGTTTTTGATACCGACTGCGGTATTTCACCTGTTCTTAATGAAATATTTAGAGTTAATTAGTCCATAAATTTGTCGTTATTATTTCTAGCGATTACAATACTTTCTCTTTTTCCATATTCGTATGGGGTAATAAATGAATATTCTAAATTATGTTTTTGGAGAACAATTTTTTTTCAGTTTTATATTCATTTATTTTTTTAATGAATTTTAAGCCGAATCTGATTGTTGTACAGTGATGTGTCGCGGCGATGTTTTCTTTTATTTATAAGAAATTAACTGGACTTGGTATCGAATTTTTTCCATGCCATTTGATCGATAACGCTTTAAAACTTCTATATGATTTTTTCATAATTTTTCGGCAAACTTCGCTCAACAAACAAAGCGCATACACAAACAAATTTTCAGTATGGGAACGCATTTTGCAATGTTGTCTAAGCTATCAGAAAATTGGGATAAACAAACGTTAACATGTTTTTTCTGAACATTACTGTAGTTAGACTTGTAACATTCAAGACCGCACGAGATATGTATGGTTCGGGAAAAAAATATGCAAGATATTATTGTTTCCCATTATCGTTGCTCGGCGGTTGGATGTAGGTGTACGTCGTTCGGACGATGAGACGGAAAACAATGTACGTCGCCCGTACGTGAGGAGTCAAGATAATTAACACATAATATTTTTATTCAGTCTTTTCGTAAACGAAAATAGACAAGTTAAGATTTTATTGCTGAACAACGATTATTTGATGAAATTGTTTAACGACTATCCCACAAATCGAGCATCGTATGTCTGCTCTTTCTGTTGCGGCAAATAATCGAACGTTCGCGGTGCATCCAAAGCAGGCAAACCAATGACAACAGGGAAGGCTGATTGTATCCATGGACTTGACGTGGCATAGCCCACATGCTTGAAAAGCCAATCCTGGGACTGAAAACACATACGGAATTAGTGGAGATACTTATTTTAATATACTTGTAGCTGTTTCATTTAAGGGGGCTGAGTCACCTGAAAAGTAGAATATTGATTATTTGTTTTTTCTGCTTGAAAAAAATAAAAATTGGATTGTATTTTCATAATCTATATATGATTAACTACCTTTTTGAATTTTTTGGAGGTTCCCAAGTTTGTCGAAGCGAAAGCAGAGATGGTCGAAGGTTTTTTACTTGTTGTAGGATTCAGACCGGAGGAGTGAAGAATACGAATCTGATGCTAGATTTTGTCCAGAGGCAAGGGGGAACCTCCTACGACCGTAAAACCGCGATTTCGATGGAGGTTAACAGTGTGAAAAACTACCCATCACAAAAACGGAAAAATCTTGGTATTCCGAGCGTTATACAATCTCAATGAGGTGTCTATCGTGTTGTACGGAAAAAAATACACAAAATAGAGTATCGAGCGAATGGCCAAAGCGTCTATAGAAGCCGTGATCCGATGGGAAATAATCCAAAACTTTAAACGTGATTTTAACGGTGTTCCCGGTCGAATTCGGCGTTTTGAGCACTTTTTTTTGGTCAAAATCTAAAGTCGCTAGGAAACTTTTGTCCACATCATATTTCACGTATTTTTTCGTGTAGAATACGAATCTGATGCTAGATATCGTCCAGAGACAAGGGGGAACCTCCTACGACCGTAAAACCGCGATTTCGATGGAGGTTAACAGTGTGAAAAACTACCCATCAGAAAAACGGAAAAATCTTGGTTTTCCGAGCGTTATACAATCTAAATGAGGTGTCTATCGTGTTGTACGAAAAAAAAAAAACACAAAATAGAGTATCCAGCGAATGGCCAAAGCGTCTATAGAAGCCGTGATCCGATGGGAAAAAATAGAAAACTTTAAACGTGATTTTAACGGTGTTCCCGGTCGAATTCGGCGTTTTGAGCACTTTTTTTTTGGTCAAAATCTAAAGTCGCTAGGAAACTTTTGTCCACATCATATTTCACGTATTTTTTCGTGTAGAATACGAATCTGATGCTAGATATCGTCCAGAGACAAGGGGGAACCTCCTACGACCGTAAAACCGCGATTTCGATGGAGGTTAACAGTGTGAAAAACTACCCATCAGAAAAACGGAAAAATCTTGGTTTTCCGAGCGTTATACAATCTAAATGAGGTGTCTATCGTGTTGTACGAAAAAAAAAAACACAAAATAGAGTATCCAGCGAATGGCCAAAGCGTCTATAGAAGCCGTGATCCGATGGGAAAAAATAGAAAACTTTAAACGCGATTTTAACGGTGTTCCCGGTCGAATTCGTCGTTTTGAACACTTTTTTTTGGTCAAAATCTAAAGTCGCTAGGAAACTTTTGTCCACATCATATTTCACGTATTTTTTCGTGTAGAATACGAATCTGATGCTAGATTTTGTCCAGAGACAAGGGGGAACCTCCTACGACCGTAAAACCGCGATTTCGATGGAGGTTAACAGTGTGAAAAACTACCCATCAGAAAAACGGAAAAATCTTGGTTCTCCGAGCGTTATACAATCTAAATGAGGTGTCTATCGTGTTGTACGGAAAAAAATACACAAAATAGAGTATCCAGCGAATGGCCAAAGCGTCTATAGAAGCCGTGATCCGATGGGAAAAAATAGAAAACTTTAAACGTGATTTTAACGGTGTTCCCGGTCGAATTCGGCGTTTTGAGCACTTTTTTTTGGTCAAAATCTAAAGTCGCTAGGAAACTTTTGTCCAACCGTGATCCAACCGGATCCCTTGTTCAGACCTCCCCGGTGTAAACATTGCGTTGTATGGTGGCGGTAATATTGCATTGTTCGAGTCGAGTAACGACATAAGTGCGAAAACTTACGATAGTGGATTTCAGCCGTCTCAAGGTAAGTTGAAAAACAAATTTTTTATTTCTATGAGTCATGAATAAGAACCAATCATTCGATGAAACAGTTGGTAAAAAAAATCTTATCTGACTGGTTACAAGTGCGATACCAAATAAGAATATTGTGATAAATAAATATTTGATTCTAAGATTTGTTCACAAATTTCAAAGATTTTAATATTTTTAGTTCTTTCGTAAGATTAACTGAAACGCAATAATATGATATATTGAATTCTATTGACACTTATTTCCCATAGTCCTTGTCTTGTATGCTCATTTTTTGTGGTATCCCTGTGTCTGAAGTCCCGAACGAAATCTTTTTTTAAAAACTTTAATTTTTGTGAAAGTTTAAAAACCATTACAATCTAATCAATTGGCAATTTAATCGTTTTATAATAATGATAAAGAATTGAACTCTCAACTAGCGGCACTGATTACATGCGATTCCAAATCGATCGAGCTGTAATGAGAAAAAAAAAAACAATGTCGCTCTGTGAACTTGAACCGGGAATCTTCGGGATACAAAAGAGGCAACTCAATCAACTCAGCTATCAATTCATTAAAAAATTTAAGGAATGAAAGTTGTTGAAAAATTTTGAGATCGCTTGCTTGCATAATTCAAAATTTTGCAAACTCGTTACCTGCGATCGAATGATTAATTTTTAATGGTGCATCCACTTTGCATAGCCGTTCTTTGTGTCTTATTTTTTTCGGCTTATTGCCTACCCCATCACAGCAAACCGCTGCGTGCGGCGACACCGAAACCATCAGGGGTACGTTCCGAATCAGCGCCGAACGAACTTTCCTCTCATTCTTTCATTCGCGGTGAGACAGAGAGAAAAGTCGCCCGGCGCTGATTCGGAACGTACCCCAGGGGTACGTTCCGAATCAGCGCCGAACGAACTTTCCTCTCATTCTTTCATTCGCGGTGAGACAGAGAGAATCAGCGCCGAGCGAACTTTCCTCTCATTCTTTCATTCGCGGTGAGACAGAGAGAAAAGTCGCCCGGCGCTGATTCGGAACGTACCCCTGGGGTACGTTCCCCTGGGGTACGCCAGGGGTACGTTCCGAATCAGCGCCGAGCAAACTTCTCTCTCATTCTTTCATTCGCGGTGAGAAGGAGAGAAAAATCGCCCGGCGCTGATTCGGAACGTACCCCAGTGCGAACGCTGGTTGGAGTCTAGTGACTTTTATGTTGTTTGGGACGGAAACCATGACATAATTGGAATTTGCGTTACTTTTATAATTATCCAAAAGTGACGAGAACTTTTCATGCGTTACTTTAACGAAAAGTAAAAAGTGACGCAAAGTGCGGCGAAATAAGAAAAACTGTGTGACTATAAAAAAAATAGCAACAGTCACGTGAGCTTTGCGTTACTTTTATTTCTACGCAAGAGTCACGCATGCGTTACTGTAGACACAGCGTCAGAAATATCATTCGAACGAAAAAGAAAATAAAAAAAATTAAACGGTGAAAGTTATCGCTCTCTTAAAAAGGTCCTTGCGATATATATCGAATAGATCGCATTTATTGTTGTTACTCATATCGAAGCTCATTGTTGTCGGTTTATTCGTGCCGTGATTGGTCGACGAGATTTGACAGGAGGTTTCGGGCGCGCGCAGCGCGCCTGTAACCTGCTAGTCCCTCTTCAAAAAATCCGTGGCTAAAATATATCGAAATTTCGATACACGTATTGTTGTCGCTTTATTCGTTGCCGATTGGCTGTCGGAAGGGGCTGAAGCTAATGCTATTCGACGAGCAACTTCAGTTGCTTAAAAAATCAAATGATAGGAATGTCAGTTTATGTTCTGTAAAAGTTAACCCTCCGCAAAGGTTACGGTCGCGAAAGTTTGTTTCGAGGTGAAAAATAAGAAGCCGCAAGTTTATTTATTCATATTTTTCGACCATCGCAGAAGAAGCGGATTATTTCACTGCCATCAATGGATATTTTGCGGATAAATTGCGGTATTAATATATAAGATACGATTTATTCTGGGTGGTATATGGATTTTACAAAATCCATGTACTTGAAGGATGTAATTACCCGTAAATTCGCAACAAAAAGTTTAATGCAGACAACAAATTATTAACAAATAAGTAAATAAATAAATTGTTCAAGAATTAGCCACTCAAATTATTCTTTTCTCGTTTGAAATAAATTTATACATATTGGATAAACCATATTAACATTTCCAGTACTTTCTTATAATTTTGAAATTTTCTTTTTCGTAATTCTGAAAAGAGAATATAAACGCCCGAATTCTGGATATGGTTTTGCAACAACATTTCACAGCACACTCGTGAAGTTCCGGGGTGAATGTACAAATATGTACGTAACATAGCATTGAAAAAAATTTTAAAACGGGATTTTCAAAAATATAAGAAAATTCTGAAAAAGTTCATATGGCTTCTAAAAGATTAACAGATTAATTTCAAATGAGAAAAAAGTTTTGCTGGTTATTTATTTATTTATTTGTTAATAACATTTAGACATTATTATCATTTAAAATCATAATCCTTGATGTCTTCAAAAGACCTTTTTTTTTCAGATTTTTATACTATTGGTAAGTATTTGAAATTCTCGCGAAATCTCATTAATGGTTGGGAAGGCACGGGTGAAACATCCTTAAGGAGGCGGTAGGGCGTGTGGTTTATTTCACATAAGTTTGAGAAAAATGAGAGAGAATTGCAAATAACTCTGGATCGTTTTTCATGCACGTTAAAGGCACTGAAAAAATTAATTTTACATAATAGTAATTGCACGATATTATTAACAAATTAATGAAAGAAAAAAAAAGGTTCAACAAATTTGTGATAACCCAACTTTTTTTTTTTATAAAAACGATTCGGTCATTTTTCTGAATACGTATGAATTTTTTTAAATTTTTCAATGTGGTTTGAATTTTGTCTTTTTTCACACATTTTTTCCATATAAAAAAGAATTATAACAAATTTTTAATTTTGAAAAAATTCATACGTATTGAGAAACACTAACGAATCATTTTCATTAAACAAAGAAGTTGGGTTACCATAAAATTGTTGAATAATTTTTTTTTTCATCAATTTGTTAATAAAATTTTGCAATTATTATTATGCAATATTAATCTTTTCAGTACCTCTCATACGCATTCATTTTTTCAGATTTTTATACTATCGAAGGGTGACATACAGGTCTACGAATGGATTAGGCTCATGGCGCCCGATACGCTTTTTTCGGTCGATTATCGTCAGCATGGCGCCCTATTTGAATGATAATAACATATCTTGACCGTAGAGAGGAAGAAATCTTGCAGCAAATAGATTATGCGTTATAGGATTCGTCGAATTACTATTAAAATAAATTGGGCCGAGATCTTGATTAAGTAATATATCTTTGATTTTTTCATTACGATTTTTATTTGCATAGACGCCTCCGTCGTATGTTGCCAAAATGAAAAACCTCGTGATGCTCGATCCGTTTTTGTGTCGTCAATCACTATGTTAATAACATTTTATGAAAATGGCAACGATGCAACTCGGATAGTGCACTTAGTAACATTTTGAGAGAGTAAAGGGAAATAAAAGTTAATCTCGCCGGCAATGAGTTTTCGATGGATTTGACACGGAACGGCATTCTAATTTCGAGTTTTCGATAGTTTATTCGATAGCTTTAAATTTCAGACGTCTATCACGATTTGCAAAAAAAAACGATCAGCTTTGAGGAGCATGACGCTGGTGTCAGAAAACGTAGGCTGACATGCTCGACAATGGTTACCTTGGAGGCTTCAAAGGTAAATTACCAATCGTCGAACCGTTCGGCAGTCGGTAATGCAATTTTCTTATTCCGAACGATAGCGTTAAGCGATTATGCTTGGACAATCGGGGGCTGTGAAGATTCAAACAGCACCCTTCCGATTAGATAACCCCCCCCGAACCCCCGAGAACCCCAATTGTCCAAGCATAATCGCTTAGTGCCATCGTTCGGAATAGGGAAATTGCATTACCGACTGCCGTACGGTTCGACGATTGGTAATTTACCTTTGAAGCCTCCAAGGTAACCATTGCCGAGCATGTCAGCCTACGTTTTCTGACACCAGCGTCATGCTCCTCAAAGCTGATCGTTTTTTTTTTGCAAATCGTGATAGACGTCTGAAATTTAAAGCTATCGAATAAACTATTGAAAACTCGAAATTAGAATGCCGTTCCGTGTCAAATCCATCGAAAACTCATTGCCGGCGAGATTAACTTTTATTTCCCTTTACTCTCTCAAAATGTTACTAAGTGCACTATCCGAGTTGCATCGTTGCCATTTTCATAAAATTTTATTAACATAGTGATTGACGACACAAAAACGGATCGAGCATCACGAGGTTTTTCATTTTGGCAACATACGACGGAGGCGTCTATGCAAATAAAAATCGTAATGAAAAAATCAAAGATATATTACTTAATCAAGATCTCGGCCCAATTTATTTTAATAGTAATTCGACGAATCCTATAACGCATAATCTATTTGCTGCAAGATTTCTTCCTCTCTACGGTCAAGATATGTTATTATCATTCAAATAGGGCGCCATGCTGACGATAATCGACCGAAAAAAGCGTATCGGGCGCCATGAGCCTAATCCATTCGTAGACCTGTATGTCACCCAGCCTAATCCATTCGTAGACCTGTATGTCACCCCTATCGAAGAGTGTTAGCAATTCGCTCTCATTTTCATCAAACTTATGCAAAATGAACCACATGCGTCTCCACTTCCTTGACGTATTACCCATACATTCCAAACCAAAAGTTTAACAAGATCAAAATTTTATTACTTCGCGTTACAGTAAAAATCTAAAAAAATCAACCATGTTAAAGATATCAAAAACACTGACTTTGCATAATAATAATAATATTGTCAAAAAGTTATTAACACATAAATAAATAAATTGTTCAAGAACTAGCCAGTTAATATTTCTTTTCTCATTTAAAATAAATTTATTCATTTTTTTGAAACTATACAAATTTTTTCCAAATTTTCCTATATATTTGAAATTTTTTTTTGACAAAAATTAACGTAACTATAGCATCAAGAAAATGTAAAAAACGGGATTTTCAAAAGTATAAGAAAATTCTAAAAAAAATTCATATGGTTGATAAAAAATCACCAGATTCATTTGAAATGAGAAAAAAAAATTACACTGGCTATTTTTAAAATTACTTATTAATTTATTTATTTGTTAATAAGATTTTGACATTGTTATTATTCGAAAGCATAGTCATTGATGTCTTCAAAATAAGTGATTTTTTTCAGATTTTAATACTATTGGTAAGTGTTAGAAATTCTCACGAAATCTCATTTTTGACTGAGAAGGTACGGGTGAGAAGCATCCTTAATACATAATGAAAAAAATTACTCATAACGCTTTAACTTTCAGTCCTATTTTCTTTGATAAAGAAAAAATCATTCCATTTACGCGTGCTTCGTGGCGGTTGAGCCATAAATATTCCATTTCGTAGTTTACATTTTAATAATTGTTTACCTTTGCAGAAGAAGCGGATAATTTTTCTGCGATCGATGGATACTAACATTTTTCCAGAATTGACATAAAATATCATTTTTTCTATGTGGTGCATGAATTTTGATATAATCCATGTACCACACAGAATAAATGATGAACTCCATTATATTGACGGGATATGATGGCTTATCCTTTACGAATAATACGTAAATAAAATAATATATAAAAACATGTGATTCAGAATTGTTTTTCGAACCAGAATAAAAAATATAAGAAAAACAGGATAGTGGCTACGCGCGCGAAGCGCGCGCTCGGGCTAGTTTAATAAAATATTTGAAATGCGAGATCTAGCGGTTGTCTTGAAGACTAATAGTATCCCTGACACCGTCTTAATGTGTAGAGAGTAAATCTTTTTTCGACGATACCATATTAATTTTTCAATTTTTATTTTGTTTCTCTTTTGATTCGTCTTTGAAACTCTAACATTATTGCGCAGTGATCCTTCACGCCGATTAGCGTTTTGATTACATTCGAATTATTATTAATGAGAACAATTGACAGCGCGATGATACTACTCACCGAGACAACGATCAATTCTTATTTAGCTTCGTTCGGTTCGGGGATTGTAAAAAGAAAATTAATACAAGAAAAATCTTCTGAATCATGCGGGATCAATTTTTAGCTCGAGATTCGCTTAACATGATTTTCGCCATTCGACGAAACGGCAAATCTTATTCCGTTACTAATATAATTAATTAAATTCTGAAAAAAAATTATTAACAATAACGATGTGTATAGGGACTTTAGAGAAGACAAATATTGCGTTCATAGTTTACTGTACTTGTGCAGTCTAAATTGCTTTGATCAATAAAACATCGTCGATCGATGGTAAATAAAAAATATATTTATATATTATCTCTCTCTACATACGCGCGTAAATGTATATTTCCTATTATACATATGATATGGTGTCGAGTTTGTCGCGAAAAAGCGGCGAACACGTGGAAAATATTTGATTCACAGCAGAAGCTCGTTACTGGCCGTTTCTCATTTGATTAAACGAATTACCACAATAAAAATTGTTCCACGTCGATAATACGTGTATAACGAGTCTCGGAGACTCTATTGCTTTAGATTTCCGATACGAAATTGTGTGCCGGAAATCGCTTCGACGCGTTCTGTCGCTCGAATGAATTATAGGCTCTTCGCTTAAAAAAAAAGCGCCTTATTATCATACAAACGAACGGAATCTCATTAATCTCGGCGAATCGAGCAGCGAAGGGGTTTTTAATAAATATCTATGACGGCGTATGAATTAATGATTATTTATCTATCTACAAAATCATTTGTATTCGTATTGTTCGAAGAAAGAAAAAAATAAGGTATATACATGAAAATATTATGACGAAATAAAGCCGAATGCCTAAAAAAAAAATTCGTATATCAACTCGACACAGTTTTTACACGATTCTCACGAAGATTGTTAGAATCAAAATATATTTAATGGGAGCTCTCTGATTCGTTAATTAGATAATAATAATTTACGTCAATCTAATTTTTCCTCTTTCAATGCTAAATCTATTGCGCATCCGACGTCTTTTACGATGAATGCCGGTTTGCTAAGACACTCTTCCATCGGCAAAAAGTCTCTGGGATTGTGTTCCGAATAAAATTTCGAATGACGCTTATGTACACCCGTCTCGACCAAAATACTGATGCAAGCTTTCAATGTCGGAGATCGAAGATCATCGCCGAGCAGAGCTTCCATTCCACGGGATTTTGTGCCTTTGCCCTTTGAATATCGTGCCAAATATTTGTCGTACAGATTCGCGCCGAATATATCGGTATTGATGTTATCTCTGAAAAAAAAATTCAAAATTACTAAGTTTTACGAGAAAAAAAAATGAATAAAAAGCTTTTAAGCTTTTAAAAACTTTTTTTTTCATTGTCTTACCCTATAGCATAAATGGTATCGATGTTATGTTCGATACCCAGTTGTCTCGCGTGTTTGGTAATCATATTATTTGCATGATAGTACGTAACTTCGCTGGGTTTGCCGATTAATGCCGAATATTTCATATCATTTCCGGTTACTTTTTTGTACAGCGCTTCCAGACAAACTAAATAAGCTCCGTGTCCGTACCGCGGTATCGGCGCTTCCGATACCCACAACAAATCCATGTTACAGGCGATAACCGGTATATGAGGATAAGGAATTTCGGCCGGTAAATCCGACGGCATTCCGTTCGTCATTAAAAGATCGACCATTAATTGCAACGGCGTTTCCCAAGCCGTAGGCTCGTTCAATAAAACTATAGCCTCTATAGTCGGAAAATTTTTATCTATCGGCCCGCACTGCGGATTTCTTTTATCCTTATTAACATAGTCTAAGCTTGGAAAATTCTTCACTAAATCGTCCATTGTTAAAATTTTATTGAAACCTAATTCCTTGGCTATTTCTCTGATGGGTCCCTGTCCCGTCGCGAGAATTTGTTTGTCATGAAATTGTTTAAACAGAGTCAGCGGCGAGTGCGCCATCACCACTTGGTCCTCCGCCACTTCAAATCCAATCCATTTTGAGAGATCCGCAGCTTTTTCGCTACGCAACGCATTTCCGCTGTTCGTAACGAATACCGTCGGTACTCGGAATTTTCCATTCTCTCCTTGCAGTCTTTTGAAAGCTTTGGGTACTGGCGGTAAAACTGATTTACCACGAACGATAACGCCGTCGATATCAAAGATGAAACCAAATTTAGGCTTTGTGCTCGAGTACTGAAAACAAAAAAAGAAAAAGTAAAAAAAAATAAAATTCTCGTCCGAAGTGCAAAATTTTTTTTTCGTTGAAAAAGAAATTGCGCGTCATATATTTGTAATATGAATGTAAATTGATAAAAAAACCAGTTGAATATATTTTGATGCATCGCAAAATTCAATTGGCAGCAGCAGCGTCAGCAGCGAAATTTTAAAAATATATCGTTTGACTACCGAGTCAAGGTAAATGTATTTTTAAACACAATAGACCTTCGTCCACAAGTGTGACAAACGCGTGAGCACAATAACACGATGCAAGGATAATTGTCGTCGAAACAAATGACGAAAAAAAAGTAGCTATACGTAATCTCGAAATGCATGTTAATGTTATCGTAAAATGTATGTCAACACGCGTACATAACCCGTGATGAAACGAGTGTCATTTAACGAAATATAGATGGTAACGCGAATTGCGATATATATTTCGATTATGTAAATATTTTTTATGCGCTATACAGGTTAAAAGTTGTTAAAATAAATATCTATCAATTCCATTGATAATTTTAGCGAAAAAAAAACAAAGCGAAAGAAAAAAAAAACATTAAAGGGATCAATGATCGGGAGAAGATCCCGCAGACAGCCATTGATTGCGCGTATGGTAAACAAAGGCAGTGATGAATACTCGAATCTTTCGTAGACAAATAAACAAAGGAAACATAATAATTGTCGTAAAAAACAGACAACTTACTCGTGCACCAGAAAGTTTTCTCATTTCCATATGTAAAAGTATCTTCGTTATCGCCATTTCGACGGAACATTAATTAAAAAAAAAACCACTCGATTGATAAAAAAAAATAAACAAATAAAATAACCGAAGCGTTATTTCATGAGAAATCGAGTCGTAAATGAAAACTCGATTTTTTATACAATTTCGTCGGACTTAATTCTTGGGTTATGTTTGCTTCGATGAATGAAGCGGAGGCACTCTCGCGCAATTATTTAATAGAAATCGTGTCGGAACGCAAACGCGCGCGAGTTGCAACATATCGCAGGTAGTAGTATTAACGTCTGCGATATGCAGAGTATGCGAGACCCCATTCCGAGATTTTCGATTGGTAAGGTAGGGAATTTTTCCGCTCGACGTTATCGAGGGCGAAATGAAGGAAAAAAAAAAAAATATTTCGTATATTCCGGATAAATGTTGAACATTACGTATATTATATATTTTTCAAGAGTTTATTCGCCGTCACATGTACTCATTTAAACATCTATTGTGACATTAAACGCCTCGGCTGAACGAAATTATAATTCGGCACAGGTATCGAGTTGTTGAAAACGTTCAGCGTCACACCAAACGAGGATACCGTTACATTATTAAGCTATTTCGTCTAATGATGGAGTTGATTTTCACGCACGCGGAGCAAGTGCTTGGAGATCTTTGATGCATTGTTGGAGCGAAGCTTTTTCTTGATCGGGAGTAATAGCCTTAAGAACGTTGCTGATTATCCATTGTGCCATGTGCTTCTGGGCCAATCGGCGTTCAACGGTGTAAATTTGCATTTGGTAGTCTAGTCGTTTTTTCACCTGAAAAAAAATATTAATAAAAATAATGATTATCCCAGATTAGATTTTTTTCGGGTCTATTCTTCGGTGGGATCGCGGCTTACCTCAGCCCCAACAGTGGCGAGTCGCTCGCGGTAAGCTGCCTCGAGTTGCATCAAAATGTTTTCCTTCTTAGCATCCATAATTAATTTTTGGGCTTCGGATCTCCATTGTTCCTTCTTCTCGTGTTTAACAAGATCTTCGTACGAATTGATCTCATCCTGTCGACCTTGAATCCATCCCTGTTCTATCTTGTCCTGCTCACTTTCCGTATATTTATCGAGTGCCGGACCGAATTTCTTGATCGCGTAAATCATCATAATTAAGATCGAACAACCGGTGTAGAACTCGTGTTCAATCACGTAAATCTCCTTGGAGACCAGGTACGTGCTTACACCGGTAAGAAACATGTAGGGACCTAAAAAAATTAAATAACATCGTTTTTTTTCTTTCCTTCGTTAACCAATGAAGTGAATTGATTTTCGAAATTTCTTCATCGTCGGTATGGTAACGACCGGCGTGACCGACGGCGTGTACAATTTTTATATTATCGTCAAAGCTATTTAACTCCACTTTTTTCACACAATAATTTTTCAACATGTGTTAATTAATTGTGAACATTATAGTATGAAATTTTAACGAAAAAAAATCTCAGAGCCAAAATCATTGAAAAGTTTAATATAATTATGAAATAATGAAATAACTTTCTATAGTCTGGAGTAACACAGTATTTTGGAACGGTGTAAAGAGAAAAGTATAATACTCACCGGTGACACCAGTTTTGGGATAGAAAAATTGAAACCACGATTCCGGAATGAACTTGAAGCGAACGGGAGATGGATCAATGGGGCGCGATCTTCTCTCAAAGCCGGGAGCGAGTCCTGACATGGCTTGGGCTCCGCGCGCCATAGCCGGCAGCGTCTGAGCTGAAAATACAAAAATTATCACGATAATTTAGAATAATTTTTTATGTGAAGTCGACAGTCGACAGCGAAGAAATTGACATAGGTTAAGAGTAGCAAATCGACGAATTTTTTGACGGAAAAAAAACTTAAAAAAAAGAGAGAAAGAAATTTATAACGGTGAGGCGTTGAAAGAATTCAACAAAATAACAATCGCTTAACAAAAATGTACAATACTCGTATTACATAATGAACGAAAAGTTATTGTACACAAGATTCGGCACGTCGAGAAAATTGGATATAAGAAAAAACAAAAAATCGTTGAGCCAAAAAGTTTGATAAAAAGTTTCAACAAATTAATGATTGGCTAGGAAAATAGAAAAATTCGAAGGAATTACCATTTTTCAATGCTAATCTCGACAACATTTTCACTGGCCTTTCCGCACTCGCCAAGACTTCGGCACCTGCTGTGTGCCAAAAAAGAAGATGGCTGCCAGTTGAGATATTGAACGACGATGTTCAAATCACTTTCCGTAGTTATCTTTAATTGTGAACACATATAATTTTTCAGAATTAAACATTTTTTAAAATCGAAAAATTGCCGTATTTAAACGGCAAGTTAATTTTGACCAAACAACAGTTCAATATAATGATGGAGATAGTGAATAATTGGACGCTGTTTTGATTTCGATCGCGAACTCTTGATAGGTTGTGTTATATATCTATACATACAACAAATACATCGGGTCGTGTGAGTTGATTCTCGTGTCACGAGCCAAACTGTCATTCGACTTGTCAAAAAAACGTTCGTGTACGCAATACTTTCTCACTCTTTAATCCAAGTTTGTTCGTACGTTTTAACGGTTGAGAGGAAAAAAAGATGGGTCTTTGCACATCTTGCTGTAAGGAAGCTTCGTCGTACGAGGATTTGACACCTGACGTGGTAAGACGTAGTTACCGCCGAGGTTATGGATTAACCCGTTTTATGGATTCCCGTCAACGTTATTTTTCCTACTGATAGGTAGCGCGTAGTTTTTTTATCTCGATGACAAAATAATCGAATCAACGTCAAAACAAAACAAATGAACGTATCGATGTGATAAGTAAATTCTCGAACCCATTATTTGCGGCATCTCGTCCGTAAGTCGACAAAAACAACAGTAAAGTTTTTCCCCTAAAAAGACAAAGCTTTGCTTTTGTCATAAATTCGTGTAAATAACGACCGTGTAAGATGATTTTCTTGTCGGTTATTAGGAGGAGCGTCGTCGTCGGCAAACGGAAGCTGCAGAAAAACGAAAGGCAGAACAAGAACAACGTGGTATAGGAAACGTTAATGCGGTTAAACGGCAGCAACAGTTGGCAATGGAGCGCCAAAAGCGTGAGGAAGAGGCTGGAAACTTGGATTCGCAAAATGCGCTGAAGGTAACTTCTTTTTCTCTTTTCCGCTTATAGTCTCAAAATAAAAAAAAATAAAACTCAAATACTCGACTCCAAAATTGTGTATTTAAAAAATATAAATATAAAAAAAGCGTGACTCTAATTTTTCTGGATTCTAATAATTTTTCATACTCACGCGGCAATATTTGCAATTTCAGTGGCAAGTCAATTAAATCGGAGTCCCATAAGAGAAGACAACAGCTGAGCTCCGCGTCGACTACTTATAGGATTAATATACGGTAAGAGATACAATCTTTGTACAATGTATCCGATGCAATTTAATTCACGGAATACTTTTTTTTAACGTATATTTCAAACGATACAATGTCAACGAAAAAAAATGTCTAATTTGAACAAAATGAAAAAAAATTTGCGAGATTTGCGAATTTGAAAATTGCGCGAATATCCATGGGAACAAAATACGACATGGCGGTGTCTCGCTATCCTATATATTAATTTATTTCTATACATCACCTTCTTATATATGTCTTTATTTTCACTTTGCTCAGTATGCAATCTCCGGATATACTGTTTGGTATATGTGTATTATATCATTATATATATATATATATATGTTAAAAAAGAATGGAGAAAAAACAATTATAATATGTACATATATTTAGAGGTACGTACATGTGCAGAGGTAGCGTGCCATTTGAAATGAGTAAACGGCATTCTTATTGCTACGAAAAAAAAAAAAAAGGGAGTGTTATCGATCAGTGTTTTGATGGATGGCACATTTTCCATTTACATTCGAAGGATCCGATTTATGGTCACACAATTGTTATATGAACATTTTTTTGCGTGTTTCAATATCACGATTTTAACTTCTTTGTCATATTCTATTTTTCTGTTAGTGTGTTAATTATTTCAATATACATGTTATTATACAAAGCTGTATTTTTTTTTGTTACTCGACTACATCGAAAATCCGTTTTATCGGTTATGAAAAATGAAACGGAAATCAACGAAAAAGTTGAATGTCCAAAATATCTTCAATTCCGTCCTTATTTTCGTGTTATTTTTCGTTATTCAAGTTATCGCTATCGTATCAGTCGCGATGACAACGATAACGCAACCGAAAGTATCGCTTATTCGAAAAAAATAGGCAACGTTAATAATCGCCTTGCATCGCAGTTATAATTGTATTAACGACGAATCAACTTGAATTCACCACGCAAAATGGTCGGTCAGATTCGTGCGAATATGAATTTATATTCGAAATTAATGTGATATTATTTATAAATATAATGATTTTTTTTCGATGAGAATCGTCACACGATATTTATCCGCATTTCATTTTACTCCCGTCTACGGGATCCCAAAATATTTGTATCGATCGGCGCTGGAGATTGCGATGAAAAAAGAAGCAACTTTACGCCTGAATACGAAGGTTCATCATGTAAGAACGGGAATCTTATTGATCGGCGTTATTAATTTGTTAATTTTTATATATATTTATAAACTTCCAGTCGGTGGTGAGTATCACAGACTGACGAATATATGCAAATCTCTCATAAGGGATAAATATCAAAGGCAAACATATCTTTTCTTTGCGAAATGTAAATTGGAAATTCATTTATAGATACTATAGTACATACAGATTGTTTAAAAATTCTTAAAATCTTTACGTATTTACACGCGTTTGGAGGCAGGAAATACAGCATTATTATTCTAGTCGAGTGTCGGTAAGAATAATGCGATGATTATCCGCGTTTTTTCAACATTTTTCCGGATATTAAATGCAAATAAGAAAATCTGATACGAATAATTCATTAGAAACGCATTAAATGCAAATTCTGATATAACGCGATTAATCGTCGTTCTGTTTTTATCGATATTTATGTTCGTCATATTTTCCCGATTCGATGTACAGACCACGAGCGGAATAATTTCTTTGAAGATTTGCTTTTCAGCTCCTTGCCGTGAGCTATTTGAATCTCGAGCGATGCCCCGTTGTTCAACGCGAGCCACGTATGCACATCGTTCGAAGCTGCGGTTGCTCCTTAAAAGATTAAAACGAATAATACAACATTTTTCGTCGCCTCTTCGAGAGAATATTTTTAATCGGTCTTTTACACTGTAAAAAAAATTATTTGTAGTTTAATGTATACCGCTACTGAAAGTTTTTATGCAAAAACTGATGCATCAAAATAACTGTACAATTGCGTAACTGTAAAATTCAGTAACTGTAAAATTACTGAACGGTATATTAAAAACCGCAGAAATACTTCGCATTCTAAGAATGAATTTTAATTTTATTACGAAAGTACATTAAATCCAAAAATTTACGTTAATTTAATAGAGAATTTCCTAAATATTTCGCAACTATTGTGAATTAAATCGAAAGCACCAGTTTATGCGAAGAAAAAATTTCAATATCGGAACGTGAAACTCGTTATTTTTTTTTACAGTGCCGAAAATATTTCGCGAGGGAATTTTCTTACCCAGAAGTTCATGCAGCGTGATACGACGACTCGCTAGCAGTTCTTTGCTGGCGCTCCTTATTTCAAAAATTAGTAGCGCTTGTCGCGGAACGCTGTCGCCATCGAGATGGAAATCGATGCTGAATTGCGGGTTCGGCATCGCCGGTAAGAGACGAGATTTCGCGATTGTCTTACCGCTGTTGACGCTCGATATTATTTTATCGGGACTCGTGCATCTGCAACATCGGTAAACGATTATGAAAATATATTTTCGGAAATTTTGAAATTTACGGGATATTCCGTTATCGTGATAATGGAAGAAAAACATTACGTTTGAACTTTGACCCGACAATACAATTGGGCGATGTGCGCTACGTGAAGCCCTTGTGCTTGAAGAACCTTTCCTTCGACTCCGGAATATTTTTCTCTCGTGCCGTTCATAATCGTCGCTAATTCTAGAAGTATAAAAATAATGAAAAAAATTACAAGAAAAAATAGGGGGCGCGTAGAAAAACGATTCGATCATAATTGGCGTTAATTTGAGAAAAAAAATAAAGAAAAAAATAGGGGGCGCGTAGAAGAACGTACCGTTCATAATCGGCGTTGATTCTAGAAAAAATAAAATAAAATAAAGAAGAAAATTACAAAAAAAATAGGGGGCGCGTAGAAGAACATACCGTTTGTTCTTAATCTCAAACGAGGACTCGGTTGTTGCCTTATGCGCCCAAGCATATCGGGCTGTGAAACGGCATGAGAAAGAGCGGCTCCTTGCAGAAGTTCGGTTGCATCGGCTTCTCCGCCTCCTCTCGGCTCTAAGCTCAACGTTACAGCTTTACTGGAATCGCCTTTATCTTCGATATTGACTTCCGATCGAAATCTCCGAAGTTTCAGTCCTCTCTTTACCTGCATAACAATTATAAATGATCAATCAATAGAATACACAAATATTTACAAAAAAAAAACATTCCGGAAAGAAAAATACCTTTTGTTTCATAACGCGAAAGCTACTGTACTGCGGCAATTTTTTTCCAAAGCTCTGATCGGGACTCGGCGTTGGGCTGTGATGCGACGATCTTCTTTCGTTAAGTTTTTCTCCGTCGCCTTCGTCGGCAGCCGCATCGACGTTTGATTCCGTTATTTCGTGAGATACCCAATCGTTCGATCCGCCGTTTAATTCGTTTGATTCTTTGCTCGCTGTGCTGCTGCCGGTTTTCTCTGAATACAAAACGGAGTCGTTGAAATGAACGCTAATTTCCTTTGAATTTTTTCCGACTTCCGTACCCGTGTGATTAATTTGAATGGGTTTTAGTAGAGTAACAGTTCGCGGTGGTGGCGGTGGTGGTACGACGGGTTCGAGATGTAACCGCATCTTTGATTTTTCCATAGACGGTCTTCGAATTACACCGCCGGTATTAATCTGATCGGTTTCGATGACCGGTCGGGAAGACGTTTCGCTTACGTTGCTCGCGGCGTAAGTGCTTTGAGTCTATTAAAAAAAAATCATTTCAACTTGTATTGATTTCGCTTTGTCGCTATTGATTTCGCGTCTATTCACTCACCTCGCATTCCTCGGACAATACTTTAACTTTAATTTCCACAGATCCCGATTTGGTTTCTTTCAAAGGGAACCAATGGGACTGATCGGTCCACGATAATTTCCTTATATCTTCCAGAGTCAACGACACTTTACCGAGATAATCTTTCAAACCGAAAGTGTCGTGATCCCATAATACCTGACGAAGAAAATTCCATTAATTTCGCAAAGTCGAGAAAACGAAATTAGAGAATATTATCGTTGCACGTACAACGTCCAGTGTTTCGCCGTTTCTCGGTAATCCCATAATGGAACTCTCGTCCCAACATGGATTCAGAGTCTTTTTCTTTATACTACTTTTGTATTTTGTTTCGTTGTTCAACTTTAACTCGCAAAACGGATCGCTGAATCCATTGAGATCCTTCGCGACGAGTTCCTTCGCCCTGAGAAGAGTAACTTCCATCAGTCCGCTTCCCGTCGACAAGAGACTCGATATGTCCGACGATGCAGGATCCGTTTCTCGATGTGTGAGAAGTAATTTCTGCAAATTGATCAATTCGATTTTAGTGACTTCAGGTAATAATAGAGATAAACGAGAAATTAGCGAATGTGACACAAACCGCTTGCTGCATCCACGGAAGACTATTTCTTTTGGCTTTTGGCTCGTCGTCGTTAGTTGTCGGCGCTATACTGCTTCGACGACTCGGCATTGCTTGTTGAACGCTCCGTACCGGATAAAACAATACGGAAACATTCATCGTTGATCCGCTATTCGAACCGCTGAGTACCAAATCCTTTCTGACGACCCATCGACTGTCCTAAAACGATACGTACTTTCGCACATTTTGCGTCTCGATTCTCGGATTATAAGCGATTTTTTTTTTTCATCTTTACCTGCGACAACGACATAATCGCCAATCCCAACATATCGGTATCAGCCATTTTCGATACGTTCCACGAGTAAATTACGAAACTTAACGAAACCTGCGTGTAATCTTGTACGAGAAACTGCGCCCTCGATTCCCATCGCGGTGACGCTGTTCCGCGAACGTAATGCGTCGTTTTCACCTGTAATCATTTTTTTAACGATTCATTAAACATAATTGTCATTCGCGCATAAATACCACGAGTTGACGAACCTTTTTACGATTATTGAATAGCAAGCAGTAAGGATTACACTGCGAGGACTCGCTGTTGAGATCCCGCGCCGAGTGTATATAGACGACGAGAACTCCTGAAATACAAACGAACAAACAATTTTCTTTATGTATTCCTTAATTTTGTAGAGAAGATTATAGAGTTTTTTTTTTTCATCGATTCAGCACAGCGTCATTTTTCTTATCTTCATGCGTAAAACACAAGCAAACGAGTGCCAATAAAGCCGAAACGCACACACCAACGTTTTACCTGCTTTCAGAAACCGGGAATTATTTTTACGCGTCGCTGAAAATACGAAAGCCGCATACTTTATCACCCTATCCTTATATCCATTATATTTACAAAAATACATTTTTTTTTTTTAATTGAATCAAATTTTAATTTTTTTTTTTCATATTTGCACGAATTTTTTTTTTTCACGAATAATTTTTTACCTGCAGGCTGCAAAAGTTCTTCCGGCACTTCCGGTTGAGGTAAATCGGGATCGAGAGTAGGTAATGCGGTCAATTCTAATTTGGCAGTTATATTTGGAATATTCGCGTTGCTTCGCGATGGTTTTTTGTGCTGTAGTACCGTCTCGACGCTGGAAAATCATTAAACGTACCGGTAATCAATGTTATTGGAAAAAAAAAAAGATAATTAGCAAAAAAACAAGAAAAAATGTATGTTTTATCGAACCTTTGAGAATTTTCCCAATTATACATTCCCAATGAAAGTTCAAACTGCGCGACGGTGATGGTACCGACGAGACGTTTCTCTTTCAGTTTTATGATAATTCTCTCGTTCTCCAGCGATCCTACGAGAAACGAGAGCTCTTCTATCCACGATTGACCGAGACGCTGAGTAACTCGTTTTTGATCGCCGATCGTGACTGCCAGCCATCGTTCCTCGTCGCCGTTAATGGCTAAAAAAAAAAATGAATAACATTCAATGCCGAAAAAGTTTGGTAGTCGATTCGTAAGGGATAAGCGTATCGCATTACCCGAGTTATCGATACCGTTTGGATTCAACGCGACAGTGAGAACTCCTTGCGGTACCGAAGTCGATGTCGAGTCTAAACTCGGACCCGGACGTTCCTGCGCCCGGAGATCGAGTTCCAGGTGTCCGGGATCGACGAGCCAACTTGCCAAAGCGTCGGATACAACGGCGTGAATCCACGTCTTGACGAGCGGCACTTCCATCATTTGAACGGCACGAAGGATTTTAACGCTAAACCATACGTCGGGTTTCTCAACGAAACTGACGCTTAAGTGCGTCATATGCGGAAACGGAGCGGAGTTATCCATCGTCAAAGTTCCGAGTATCGTACCGGACATCGAGAGCTTTTCTACCGCAACGTCCACATCCATTCCGACTCTGAGGGTAAATCGACCAAAGGGTTAAAATAAATAAAAAAAAAACTGAGAAATTCCATTGGAAAAACGAAAAAATGAATTTGTCGATACCCTTTGCCGAATAATCTCGTTGTTATAAGCATCCGAAATTGTTCGCAGTCGAGCCGCAGATCCGCTTCGATTGAGAGCCGCGATAATCCGACTCGACTGGGAAGGGTCTCATCGTCATTGCAATAATCCAAATATCTTACTCTGGTGATGCAAGGCGTCTGTTCACCGAGAGTCAGTTCTCGCAGCTCCAGAGGTCCTGCGGATGTGGGGAATTTTGTTTAATTGCTGTGTTGCATTTTATGGAATTTATAAAAGGCGATAAATATTTTCTTTTACCGAGTATAGCGGGTTTCGCTTCATTCAGAATCGGCTCGAGACGTTCCTTCGCGAGTGTAAATATTCCTGCAGCACTGAACCTCCACCTGCCGCAAGAAAAGTCGATAATTATACGCATATTACGAGTATAACACGGTATGCGGAGTTCCGTTCTTCGGAATATATATATCGGTGTCGTACAACGATAATTGCCATATAGACCGTAAATAAAAAATAAACTGCCTATTTAAAGCTTCAATTCATTAAGATGAGTATCTAAATAATAAGAATACCTTTGTTTTGAATAGAGAATCTTAGAATCTCATTAACGACACGAAGAAACGAATTCACTCGACGAATTAACTGTTTTATTAAGCATTTCGCGATATTTTCGGCTCAACGCGAGCGTAATGCGTGCGGATACACGCGAGAGATAATTTTTTTATAGACGCGTGAGGTATGGAATGAAAAATTTAAAGGGACGACGACGCCAAAAAAAAGAAATTGGATGTAACTACTCGGTATACAAGACATTTTGTTCAATTTGATATTCCAATCGATTTCCACTCAGCAGCTCCGAAATTCAATATTTCATCCGGACGAAATGTCATTCGTGTAATTTAAGTTGTTTACTCGAGTAAAAGGTTCCTTCGGTTGGTATATTTTAATATTCTAAAGACGAATAAGCCATCGAATAAAAAATGTAAAAGAAATCGGCCTCATCGAGTTACGACTCCAAAATAAAATTAAATAAAATAATTCGTTCGTAAACATTGAAAAATATTTTTCTACAGACATTGCAACCAAAAAAGAAATTTCTTACAATAAATATCGATTCCATTGAAAAAATAATAAGAAAAATGTGGAATTAAAAAAAAATTTTTTTTTTGTAAATTTCAATTTTTACGATTACGATTACTATGTATGATTTAAGATGTTTACTCGAGCAAAAGATTCATTCTGACATATTTTCGGCTGACATATTTTAATATTCTTAAACACGAATAAGGCATCGAATAAAAAATTTAAAAGAAAGCGGCCTCATCGAGCTACGACTCCAGAATAAAATGAAATACAATAATTTGTTTGCACAGAATGAAAAATTTTTTTTTAATATATATATATATGAAATTTCTTGGAATTTTTTTTTTTATTTTTCGTTAATTTTACGATTTTTTTTTCAGCGTAATATCGAAGCGTACAAAAAAATTGTTGGCAGGTTGCGCGCGCATAAGACTTTCATTCTATTTAATATATATCGATGAGTTTTCATCCGACAGCTCCGAAATTCTATATTTCATCCCGGTTTTTATTGTTCGTATAATTTACTTGTTTACCCGACCAAAAAATTCGTTTGCACACAATGAAAAATATTTTTTTAAATATTTATATATATGAAATTTTTTGGAAATTTTTTTTTTTCGTTAATTTTACGATTTTTTTTACAGCGTAATATCGATGCATACAAAAAAATTGTTGGCAGGTTGCGCGCGCATAAGACTTTCTTTCTATTTAATATATATCGATAAATTTTCATCCGACAGCTCCGAAATTCGATATTTCATCCTGATTTTTATTGTTCGTATAATTTTCCTGTTTACTCGACCGAAAAATTCGTTGGACTCTCGTATTCGAAAAAAAAAAAGATGAAAATTTAAAGCGAATTTTCTCGAGTGCAAAGTGTCGATTTAAATAGCGGGTAACATTATTGCCTATAGATTTAATCTCAAGTGTGTACACTACCATCTGTTAAGCAATAGGCTCAGCCACTCGGCCGTCTCGTCCATGTATAGGGCTCTCCGACGGCGCAATCTCGCCAACTCATGCTGAACGGATGTCCGAAGTAGTCTTGCGAAGCGGGATTTAACTATTGTACCAGCGACAGCGAGTACGAGAAGTAGCCAAGCGAGCGATAGTCCCGCAGCACCTACGATCCATGCGATCGTAACGGTGAGCCCAAAGTACAAAGCGCCACGAACCGCTTCCGCATCCCTCTGCAGATACGTCGTCTTTATACCGCCGATCTAATTTTTTTATTTTTTTTTTATTTTTCTTTTATTTTTTTTCATTGTCAATAAAATTGTCGAATCGTCATTGCCGCGTAACTTATATTGCACCTAATAAATTTTAAGTATCTTTTCCTTGGTCCCCCTCATCGCGCTACAATGTGGAACACACGAACGCACGCAACATCGCGTGCTACTGGGACCAAGTACTCTCGTGACGTCATTTCGAACGTCATTAACCCGAATGAGATGAAATGGTGATAAGTTTTTCTGGACTTCCATCACCCTTTATGTATTTCGGTGGTACCGCCGCAATAGGTACTTTTTTCTCGGAAAACAGTTTTTTTTTTTTTTTTTTTCGTACAAATTAGATCGCGATTGAGATTGTCTAAGGGTTACGTTCGCAACATCATCGCTAACGGCATTGGACGCTGCGGTTCCGACGAATTTAATCAATTAGAAAGTTCTTCGATTCAATATCTATATATGTGGGTCTGAAATATACATATATCGGTAAAAGGCTACGAGTTGTTAAAGGGAGATAACGAAATTTGTTGATGCATCGGTTTGCGATGAGAGAAAGCGACGGTTTCGAGAAATGATCGTTTATTAGAGAATAATTTTTGTTGGCTGCCGCGATATTCCGACCGGACGCGGACAGTCCGCGAACTTTTTCACAATAATTCGCTAATGTGATGAAAAATATAATTAGGCTATGATATACCTGATTATTTTGATTAACGGGCAACGAAAATTCTTCATCCGGATTGGGATCGTCCGATATCATGTTTGGGCTCCCGGATGTGCCGCCGTAAACGCTAGAATCGTTGAGGGGTCGGAGAGGCCCCCCCAGAGGACCCGACGACGATGCAGCTGAACTGCTTCCCCCGTTGCATTCGCGCTTTCCTGAAAATTCAAACAGTCGGAAAAACCTTTTCATGATTTTCGCGACTATTGTCAACGTATTGGTTTATCGTTACGATTCATATTTCGGAAAAAAACTTTTCATGATTTTCACGACTATCGTCAACATATTTTTTTATCGTTACGATTCACATTTCGGAAAAAACTTTTCATGATTTTCACGACTATTGTCAACATATTGGTTTATCGTTACGATTCATATTTCGGAAAAAACTTTTCATGATTTTCACGACTATTGTCAACATATTTGTTTATTGTTACGATTCACCTTTCGGAAAAAACTTTTCATGATTTTCACGACTATTGTCAACATATTGGTTTATCGTTACGATTCATATTTCGGAAAAAAACTTTTCATGATTTTCACGACTATCGACAACATATTTCTTTATCGTTACGATTCATCTTTCGAAAAAAACTTTTCATGATTTTCACGACTATTGTCAACATATTTCTTTATCGTTACGATTCACGTTTCGCAAAAAATTTTTCATGATTTTCACGACTATCGTCAACATATTTTTTTATCGTTACGATTCACATTTCGGAAAAAACTTTTCATGATTTCCACGACTATTGTCAACATATTTGTTTATCGTTAGGATTCACCTTTCGAAAAAAACTTTTCATGATTTTCACGACTATTGTCAACATATTTTTTTATCGTTGCGATTCACTTTTCGAAAAAAACTTTTCATGATTTTCGCGACTATTGTCAACATATTTGTTTATCGTTACAATTCACCTTTCGGAAAAAACTTTTCATGATTTTCGCGACTATTGTCAACATATTTGTTTATCGTTACGAATCACATTTCGGAAAAAACTTTTCATGATTTTCACGACTATTGTCAACATATTTTTTTATCGTTACGAATCACATTTCGGAAAAAACTTTTCATGATTTTCATGGCTATTGACAACATATTTGTCTATCGTTACGATTTACCTTTCGGAACAAACTTTTCATGTTTTTCACGATTATTGTCAACATATTTGTTTATCGTTACGATTCATCTGTTAGGTTGGTATCGTAATAATTAACCTATTAGATTATTGTTATCGTACTAATTATCCTATTAAATTTCTATCGTAACAATTAACCTGTTAAATTTCTATCGTAACAATTAACCTGTTAAATTTCTATCGTAACAATTGACCTGTTAAATTTCTATCGTAACAATTAACCTGTTAAATTTCTATCGAAACAATTAACCTGTTATATTGTTATCCTAACTGACTTATCGTTGTCTGAACAAATTTACGAAGTTAAGGAGAAAAAATGAGTCAAAGAGGCAAAATAGGACAGTCGCGCATTCGGCCCGACGTTTCCCTACTTCACCTATGAATGCACTCGTTAAATACGGCGATAGTCTTTTTTTGTAGTGCGACAACTCTTCTCGTTGATACAGTAAGTAATTTACATCCGTTAAATTGACTTTTCTCAGTTCATTTCTTCAATTATTTACCTTTGATGCGTGAAAATACACAGGTGGACTTACATTGAAGTACACGAGTTGTATAGACCGTTAAATTGTTATAAGTCGAATGAACGATGTATCGGAAAGTCATCACTGTTTACATAAGAAATACTGAGAAAAAGCGGAACGATTGGTTATAAACTCATAGGACACAAAATCGACGCTTTTCGATGTTATTTTTTTTTCTATATCGGTAATCAGTGTGGTAAAAAAAAATATTATTGTTATCGACACATTTTTAATGGTACGTCGATTGCGTAATTTTTGCCGCGAAAAATACGCGTTAATTCGCGAAATAAGTAATTTAGTTGCATCGACTAATCTTTATTGTTGTGTTGAATATACAAACGAACGAACGCGCTATTTATCTACGAATTTTCAGTTACCACTTTTATCATTTTTCTATCAGTGAAAAGACTATTATTCGATGAGAATTCGCGATTGTATATCTGCAGTATCGCGTGTCCGTCCGTATATCCTCGCTTTCCGCGCGTATCAATCAGCTACTACGCGCTTCAAGGTCAAGTATACTACGTATACGTACAGAGGCAATACAATGAATGCCGGTAGGTCAGCAATGTCGGCAACAAAAATATTATTCGTGTTAAACCAAAAATCGCAAATATCCACATTTATTTTTCGTCGTCGGCGAATATTTATTCGAAATTTTGTTTTTTTAACGAATTATATTTTCTAAAAAAATCGAAAAGTACGCGCCGCAAGTTCTTCGATTTTTTTATAAATCCCGTAGTTACGAAAAGTTAAATGAATTTTTAAATAAAAATCGAAATATAAAAAAAAGATTTACTCTCAGAGACGGCTGAAAAGAGTTCTTTAACAAACACTGATTAACAGATACCGTGCGACCTGTGACCTTAAGGATTCCGTAACTACGACACCTCAACAACTCGACCCATCGATCTCGCAAGGGTCGGCATGTGCTCTTCTACAACAAAAGTACGTCCCCGCGGTATCATTACCTTCCTAATAGCACCAATTTCGGACCATTTCTTTTCGCCGTATATATATATATATGTTTTTTATTCGTATACTCATCGCGATGTATAATCGATAATATAAGAATTCGAGAAATACTGTTTCTGTTATTCACCGCGTAATGTTAACTCGGAAACGGAAGTAAATGACGACAGCTTTCAGGGACGCGATAATAAACGTAAATCGTAAGCGAGTTCCACGAGTCCGAATCGCCGCGAAAGATATCAATCGCTTGTGCGGAAGTCGCGGTAGCCTTGGGGTTCCTGGCTAACGTGACCTTAAAAGACAGAATTTAAAGACCATAGACGATCGTTAGATCCGTAGATCCACGCGCTCTCGCGATCCTAAAAATCTCAAATCTCTTAGTCGTGACGACATCGTTTTCTTCTTCATTCGAAAATTGAATTTACAATAGTTATGAAAAATCAGTGTACCGTTACCGTTATGTTAAAGTAAATTGTTGAATTTGAAATCCGTTTATAGAAAAAATAATGTATGCAAATTATTAATAGTAAAACATCGACGACATTTTTTAATATATCGTTAATTAACTTTTCGTAATAATTTTTTCGTTTACATTGGTTTTATGCATGAAAATTAACTAAATTTTTTTTTAATTTACATTATAGAAAATTCGTTGAAATCCATAAGGTATCTTTGTAAATTTATTTATTCCAGAAAAACACCACTTTCACTCGAGTCTCGAATTTGTGTTAACCTCACAAAGAATTCGTACCTTTTTTCAACGATGAACCGCGCTTCACGTGTCTCGCCATAAATCCAGATAGAAGCTGCATATTTGAATAATTCGGTAGGTTTATACGTTCGGGTGTTTTTTTTTCTCGATATATATCGATGTTACGCGTTTATCGGTGATGAGTTCGAATAGCGGGGGGTGGAAGATCGAGCGGACGATAAACGCGGCAAAAATGTGCGTTTTTTGCAACGCGACGACGATAAAAAATAATTTTCGACCGAAGTTAAAGGAAAAGTCAGAAAAATAGTGGAAAATAACTGAATATCGTTGGAATGTTGGACTTTCGTCGTGGCAACCGGAACATCGAACGAACGACCTAAATCACTACTATTATAGCGCGAGTTCGATGAGCGAAGAATTTTGTTGCAATATTCACGAGTCGAACGTATGTTAAGAAAAATTAATTCCCGAATCGATGACGTTTTTTATCGATAACAATAACGAGTTGCGTGTTTTCAACGATTATTGTTTGAAAAAATGTTCGAGTTAAACACGTGCGAGCAGCGAGACGACTCGCGTGCGGGTTGTACGTCGGCTCGTTTACGCTATCGCACTGGTCCGCAACGATAATTCTCTGTAAGGGTAACAAAGCTACCGCCTCGCATAGTCCTTTCGTTTAGTTTTACGCCGCGCTTGCGCCAACCCCTTCGGCACCCGAGGCCTTGGTTACACCTCCTATCGAAGAAACGTTCGCAACAAGTTGCCTTCCATTCTCGGAACGATTTAATTTTCCGCAAAAAAAAATGGTATCGACGCCATTTATTTTTTATTTCTGTATTTGTTTCTCATTTTATAAAAATAATAATAACAATTTATAAAAATTTTATTAACAATATAATTTTCATAAAATTCTAAGAATTAGAAATAAAGTTAATAAAATAATAAATTCTTTCGTGTTTTTTTTTTATTTTTCGTTATACAATCGAACAAATGGTCAATCAATTCAATTGATTTCTTATTTCTGTCCGTCGAATATATCGACGTATCGATATATCGACACACGTTATCTCGGTGTGACGAAAAGTTGGTCAGGTCAGGAGCAACGAGAGAAGAAAAGATTAAAAAACAAAAATAGGTAGGCATGAGGCCGGAGTCGATGCTCCGCGATGTGGCTACATCGCGTACTATAGCAAGATCCAGTCGGCTTCGCTCATTCGGCGCTGCATCGAATGCACCGTTGTATAACGGAATTGTGCGTGCAACGGGCTTCGATGCACTCGTGAGAAATGTTCCTCGCCACGCGGGGCGGGTAGACCTCGCCGCATGTTCGATCATAATTATTTTCCTCTGACCCAGTGAATACATCGCGACGCGAGAGTCAACGCGTTTCCCCGCCGCGAAGTGTCACAAACCGATGGCATGTACCGATGTTTTTTTTTTTGTTTTTTTTTTTTTTTTTTTTTTTTTTTTTAGGTTTGGCGAACTCGCGGCACGCGGAAGGAGAGATATTAGATAAATTCCGTGCGTAGCCCACACCTATGGCGAACGGAGTGTGCATAGGTAGAGGCGGTGACACAGGTAGGCGGTCCCGAGAGTGAACGAAGCCGGAGGCTTCGTGTACAATCGCCAAGACAACCCGAGTCCGTAACCGAGTTGGAGTTTATGGTGCAAGGTGCACACGAGACTCACCGGTCCTTCGCTCATCCGGTACGCTCTCCCGAGCCGCCCGGAGAGAATTTCACAGAATTTCATCGTTGGAAAAAGTGCCCGACGGCGAATGAGCGCGTACTCTACTCGCGAGAGAAACGCCGCTCATTGCTTTTACAGGAGCGAGACTTTCCGTATCCGAGAGGTTCATCCAAGTACAGTGACCGCGCGCGCGCTCGGTCGCTCGCTCTAACGTATTTTCTTTTTTTTTTATTACTTTATCTCTAACCGCTTCGACTTCGAAACAAATTCGAATTGTACTTTAGAATTTTGTGACAATTAAAATTTGTTGATAATATATCGCTGTTTACATTTTTCTCCCATTGAATTTTACTTTTATTATCATCGAAAAATGTGCGATTCACGTTACGCGTACGATAATCGCGAATCACACGCGCGGGAACGGCGCAAACTTCATTCACGCGCCGCCGGTGCCGAACCGCGTGCTGCGAGCTATGTACGTTGATGAGCAGATGTGCAAGGAGTCACGCGTTGACTATACGGCATTGAGTTTTGCGCGCAATCTATGTCTATGTTTTTTTCGCACCGATAAACACTACGCTATACAAATAGAGTTACTTTTTTACTTGTCCAACTTGTTTTCGACTCATTAAAAAAATATTTCAATCCCAAGACGGACGATAATGAAAATACAAATTTATTTACGAATATAATACTTACCAAATGCCGTTACGGTCGATCGTTTAAGTTGACTTACATTTCCAAATTTAATTGATATCAAATCCACGATAATAATACACTCCGATCCGATAAATCGTTACGTATCGCTATACGCAGTGGTACATATAGTACAAGCGCCCCGAACGAACGTTGAAGAAAGCAGTAGGCGCGTTTGTCGGGGAAAACGATATAGCAGAACCGTGCACCGCCGCAACCGGGACAACACTGACCTGCCGCTACGGAAGAGAAGGGAAACGAGTAACAGAAGCCGGGGCGCTTGTCCCTTCTCGTCGTCGAAGAAGCTTCTTCCCGGGAGCAAAAGGGAGATATTAGAGAAGAACGTTCGAACGCGCGGCAGTCACATTTCACTCGATCGTCGTATTCCTCTTCGTCCACGCGACGAGCGCGTCTCCGCCGCTCCTACCGCTCCTCCCGACTTGTAAGCATTATTTATTCTTATAGCCTTTCGACAACGAGTCTCTGCGGAAGATGCACTTTCTTTCGTTCAATCCGAGTCGTCGCCGATGCGAGGACAGTCGCGTCTGCGAGGCTGTTCGATGAATACCGAATAGGGGATGCGTGCGAGTGTATCGTACACTATAGTTTTTTTTTCGATCAGACGTTACATCGAACATTTTCATCGATTATAAGTTCATTGTGTTTTAGTTATGTGATTTTTAGACAAAGGTGACGATTTTGATTACATGTGTATCGTATTATTATTATAACTTAACGCTGTTATTCTTACATTATTATCGATTTTTGAATTTACCTACCGTCCATTTTGACTTAATAAACTATGTATATACCTTATTACAATTATTGTTATTAATTTTTTTTATCTATCACTAATTTTTTCTTCCTATCTCGGATTATTAATTCAATTTACGAAATATATATATAGATTTTTTTTTTCGATATACCGATCTATATACCGATATCGCCGCGTTGCCGCCGATAGCTCATCGTCGGATAAGTATCATTGTGGTTAACCAAACGAATATTTCAACGAGATTATATTAACCTGTACACGAGATATTAGCTATTGAGTTACGTGACTCGATTTCAACTGTGCGGTTCAATTCATCCGGCTACTCTCAACTCGTTCCGAATAGCGACATCATTTTATTCGAAAAGATACAATTGGTCAGAGAGAAAATTCCTTGCCCTACCTACTTAATATACGAAAAGGCATTACTGTAAAGCCGATCGCGTAGGCGGCATACCTATTACACTAAACACCGGTTTCTTCTCAATGAATGCGAATTAACTTTGTGGAGCGACGTAGCCAGCATTTCAAGTGACTGCCCGTGCATACCAAGCTGTCCGCGAGCTGTTATTACGCAAATTGTAAATCGAAATCTTCAATATCGTAACTGTTGAGAATAATTAATTGTTGACATTGAAAGGAAAATGTATCGATGGAAGTTTTCAAAAATGAGTATAGCTGCCGAGCGATTTGAGGAAGAAACGCCGGGCAGACCGGTGAGAGAAAAGAATTGCTTGACAAAAGAATAGGACAATAGGTATTCGAGCGAACAACCCCACTCATCTGGGGTCACGTTCGTTCCCTCGCTTGTTTTCTCCGAGCTCGTCGAACCCCAGAGCGCCCCGACGCAACGCTGTCGCTCCGAGCGGAGCAGCTGACGATCGTAACAATGCGCTCTCCTTGCATATATATACTATATATACTGTACTATATTATACAACGAGAGAATATGCATCTTCCACTTTTATATTCGTTTTACGCTCGCCAACGTCCTCTGTGTTACAACACTACTCTACGAGGCTAATTGATTTTTTATTTTAATTGGCAAGTAGCATGAATGATCGACGATCGGTAAGCTGTACCGACGCGATCTCTACATAGTTACGAATATTATTTCTTATTCTTAGGTTAGAAAAATATATAGAAAACACCGCTACGTTTGTATTCGTATAAAGTAAACAAAATGAATTTGGAATTACTCGGTAAGTGTGAAAAAAAAAGAAAAAAAAACGTAAAAATGAGACTACATCGAGTTTTTGTTTTTATCAACGACAGAATCTTTCGGCCAAAACTATCCGGAGGTAACTAATCATTTCATTGTAAACACAAAGATAACCTCACTTTCGACATATATATTTCGATATTTGTTTTTACTCAAGGAATTCGATGGAACTTTGGATTGCATATCCCTCGCGGTTACGTGCACTTTTAACAAAAGAGGAACTTTATTAGCCGTCGGTTGCAATGACGGAAGAATCGTCATATGGGACTTTTTGACGAGAGGCATCGCCAAGATTATCAGTGCGCACGTCCATCCTGTATGTTCTTTGAGGTAATTACAAAAAAACGGCTTATCTTACGTTCTCTTAAAATTGAAAATTTTCATGCGAAAAAAAAATTTGCTTACTTGGAACCAATTTTTTTTTTTTCTCCGTTTACGATAAAACAAATTTTTTTATAATTATTATTTATCTAATTCACAGATATTTCTTTTTCCAAAAATGATGATTATTATTATTCGAAAATTGGATTTTTCATGAGATATTAATTTCTTACATTAATATTTTTATAGATAACTATTTTTTTTTTTAATCTACGAATCCCATCTTTAGCACAGATTTTACGTTCATAACACATTGTACTTACATTTGTTCCGCAGTTGGTCCAGAAACGGCCATAAGCTATTGAGCGCTTCGACGGATAACAATGTTTGTATTTGGGATGTACTTTTGGGAGAATGCGATCAGAAATACAGATTCCCATCGCCGATACTCAAAGTACAATTTCATCCAAGAAATCCAAATAAATTTCTCGTTTGTCCTATGCGACACGCGGCTGTTATGGTGGATATCGAGGGAAGTCACAGAATTATTCCACTGGACGAAGACGTACGTAATTTTAATTGCTTAGGGGGAAAATTACCGCGGAAATAAAAGCCGTTGGAAAAAAAATGCCGCGGAAATAAAAACCAAAGAAAAAAGAAAGAAAGCCGCAGAAATATTCCGAAATTGTGAAAAAAAAAATGTGTGGCTTTTTTTTCTACGACTTCCTTTCCATTGACCATTTTCTCCGCGATCTTTTTTTTCTAAATCCGTTTTAATAAATATAATGCGCTAATGAATAACAAAGTTATAGTAAATCAAATTTCAGAGCGACTTGAATATCGTCGCGTCGTTCGATCGGCGCGGCGGCTACGTTTTCACCGGTAACGCAAGAGGTCGAATATTGGTTCTCGATTCGGAAAATTTGTCCATCAAAGCGTCGTACAAAATATCTCAAGGAACGGCAAGTAATACGGCTGTTAAAAGTATCGAATTCGCTCGTCGCGGCTCGTGCTTTCTGGTTAATACTTCGGACAGAGTTATACGAGTTTACGACAGTACCGAAATATTGGCATGCGGAAAAGACGGCGAACCGGAACCGATCCAAAAGCTGCAAGATCTCGTTAACAAAACGATGTGGAAAAAGTGCTGTTTCTCCGGCGACGGTGAATACGTATGCGCCGGTTCGGCGCGACAACACGCGTTGTACGTTTGGGAAAAAAGTATCGGGAATTTGGTGAAAATTTTGCACGGTACTAAAGGCGAACTGCTTCTTGACGTTGTGGTGAGTCGTAATGAGTCTAAAAGAGTATCTAAAAAAATAGTCAATATAAAATAACCATTTGTTTCCGCAGTGGCACCCAGTGAGACCGATTATCGCCTCCATATCGTCGGGTGTCGTATCAATTTGGGCGCAAAATCAAGTAGAAAACTGGTCAGCATTCGCACCGGATTTCAAAGAACTGGACGAGAACGTCGAATACGAGGAAAGAGAGAGCGAATTTGATCTGAGCGACGAGGATAAATCCGTAGTTCAGGGGGAAGAGGCGCAGGATGAGGAGGTAGAAGTCGACGTCGCGGCTATCGATAGAGTTGCGGCGTTTTGCAGTTCCGACGAGGAGACCGAAGATATCGGATCGTTACAGTTTTTACCTATTTCACCGGAAGTGGAAGATACCGAAGATAATCAATCGACTTCTCACGAGCCGCCGGTGAAAAAACATCGCTCCCACAATATTAATTTACCGGATGCACCGAACGATGGTAAATTTTCGCGACGAATTGTTCGAATAATTCTTCGATCGAAAGTAATATTTATTTATTTCCGATTTCTCAACAGAAGTACATCCCCTCTTGAATAAAGGAAAAGATAAACCGGCCGCTAAAAAAGGACGACCGAGACTCGAGCATCGAAGAGGAAAATGAATTTAGCGCACGTAAATACACTACTATGCGTCTTAATAAATTTAATAAAAACAACTCGAGTATTTATCGAAATTCTTTGCATGCATTCCGCGGATATAATTGACTATTCATAGTAGAGACCGTATACCGTGCCGATCGCGATGAGTTGTGTATTTTCAAAGCTATACGTGCAGTAAGTATCCCTTTCGACGTCCCATAGACGGCCCATTCCCAACTTTACAGCTTGTCCAGTTTTTTCAATAATCGTAAAAGTGACGATGTATTTGTAGCTGTGATGAAAAATGTTGTCAACAGCTTTGACGAGCGATGATTTCTCGTTAAAAAAATCGAAGCTTACCGATCAAAATCTTTTTTGTAAATTTGACTTCGAACTATTTGCGACATATCCTGACAGAGTTTCATGCATACTTCGGAATTGTATTTAACTTCGGAAAGCGTATCGTTCATAACTTTCGCTAAAATCTTTTCGACGATCTCGTGATTGAAACGATGGTTCGGCGCGAGTCTGTAAGTGTTCTGATACCTCGGCACCTGTGGCGTTAATTTCATTTAATAAATGGATGAATTTGAGTTTTAATTTCAATTTTTTTTACCTTGAAACCACCCTTTCCGATTCTAAACGCCGCGCTACCTTTATTCCCCCATAAGAGCGATACAACGCTACCGCCCCCGGCGCGCGTGGACGATGAGTTTCTCGGACTTCTCAAGACGATCGACGGCGATCGTTGCGTCGCGGAAAGCCTGGAACCAGATTCTGACAAGTCATTTGTACTTTAAACTTCGTATTTTTGTGTTTAAAAGGTTTAAAACTCACTAATCGACATAATTGATCCGATGAGACGAAACAAAAGATTCAATTTGACACTCCGACGTAATCGCTGCGCGCCGCGCGTGCGCGCCCCCCAAACGAATATCGAACAATGACAGGATTACGAACGAGTAGTTTCCTTGAATACATAAGTTTTGTACTATTAAAAAATAAAGTTTAACATTAAAAGTACGATAAGTTCAGTGAAATACGTTTGTTAAAAGAAACCGAAGAAGCGAATGAAAAGTTTAAATACGACGCTCTTTTGTTCTCGCGGCGCCCTCAAGTGTTAGATACGAGTATCGATCCGTTTGTTTACGAGCTAAAAACGCGATATTACGTGCGCCGAAGGATGACAGGAACCGGAGTAAGTATTTTCTTCAATATTCGTTTGTTATTATTTCATAATGACCAGCTGTCAACGGGAATACGGTAGGATCAGTGGAATAGGTTTGTTTGTCAAGAGAAACGTTTTCAGGACAACGCAACGGAACTCGGAGAAATCGAGAATGTTCGAGTGGTCGTTCGCGTTCGTCCGCTCAACGGCAAAGAGCTCGACGGACACGGTAAGAATGTCGTGCGCGTCGACACTCTCAACGCCGAAGTCAGCGTCGAAAATCCAAATGCGGCACAAGGCGAACCGCCGAAAGTCTTTTCGTTCGATGCCGTTTTCGACACGGACTCGACGCAGGTAGATATTTACAACGAAACCGCGCGACCCATCGTCGACAAGGTTTTGCAAGGATACAATGGCACGATATTCGCTTACGGACAAACCGGTACGGGAAAAACATTCACCATGTCCGGTGCAAAAACTTCGCCTCAGCTACGCGGCATCATACCAAATACGTTCGCCCAGATATTCGGACACATAGCGAAAGCTCACGATAATCAAAAGTAAGCAAAATTTTTTTGTTGATTTTTTTTTTTTTTTCGTAAAAAAAACAAAGATAATTAATAAATAAATGTGTTTATTCAAAGATTTCTGGTACGTGCAAATTATTTGGAAATATACAACGAAGAGGTCAGAGATTTGCTGGGAAAGGATCAAAACACTCGTCTCGAAGTCAAAGAACGGCCGGACATCGGAGTTTTTGTCAAAGATCTCAGCGTTTACGTTGTAAACAACGCGGATGACTTAGACAAAATAATGACCATTGGAAATAAGAATCGTAAGATTTTTTTTTTTGAAAAAAGATTTTTTTTGTTTTTTTTTTGAAAAACGATTTTTTTTTGTTTTTTTTTTAGTATCGGAATTGATGTTATTGTTTAACATTGAATTGTATTGAATTAAAAATATTTAAGGTGTTGTCGGTGCGACCGCAATGAATGTCTCGAGTTCTCGATCTCACGCGATATTCACGATAACCGTTGAATCCAGTCAACTCGGCGAGGACGGTGAGCAGCACGTAAAAATGGGAAAACTTCATTTGGTGGATTTGGCAGTAAGTCTGATAACGCAATGTATTTAGTACACATTATCCAAAGTATTAACGAACGGAATTTCCGTCTCCGTTTTTCAGGGCTCGGAACGGCAAAGCAAAACGAAAGCGAGCGGCGTTCGGTTGCGCGAAGCAACGAAAATAAATTTGTCGCTTTCGACGCTTGGAAATGTAATATCGGCGCTGGTAGACGGGCAAAGCTCTCACGTGCCTTATAGAAACTCCAAATTAACTCGATTGCTTCAAGACTCGTTGGGCGGTAATTCAAAAACTCTTATGGTACGTATTGAAAATTACGCACTCCGTTTACTTTACGCACGACGTTCGGAAAACGAGCACTTTACGCACGCGAAATTTCTCCGAAAAGACGAACTTTACGCACGGGAAATTTCCGTGAAAAGACGACCTTCACGCACGCTATTACAAAAGAAAAAAATATTTGAATAATTTCAGTGCGCAAATATCAGTCCGGCCGATATGAATTACGACGAAACAATAAGCACTCTGAGATACGCGAATCGCGCTAAAAACATAAAGAACAGAGCGAGAATCAACGAAGATCCGAAAGACGCTCTGCTGCGACAATTTCAAGATGAAATTGAACAATTGCGCAAACAGCTCGACGAGAATGGAACGGAAGTTTCGGAATCGGAAGGTGATACTGAGGAGTCGGAGGAAAACGGCGAAACAAAGAGGGAACGTAAGATTCGTCACAGAACGAGTCAAATGATGACGATGGAACAGCTTGACGACGGAGAGGTCGAGTCTACGGAGAAAGCCGACAAAGCCGAACGCGAGGACAAGAGTCCCGACGACAAAGATGTCATTGAGTTGAAAAGAACTCAGTAAGCAAATATATACTTTTATATCGATATATAATGCATAATATATATATTACATATATAATATAAAAATTTCACTCGAAATATGTTTGTTACGCAGGAGCGAGAAGGAAGCTTTGCGAAAAAAAATGCAAGATTTACAAAATAAAATATTAGTCGGCGGTGAAAATTTGTTGGTCAAAGCAGAGGCGCAGGAACAGCTCTTAGCCGCAGCGGCGATTGAACTCGATCAACGAAAAAGTCGAGAGGAACAGTTGAAACGAGCGATTGAAGAGAAAGAGGCGGAACGCATCGACATCGAAGAAAAATACTCGTCGCTTCAGGACGAAGCGGCTGGAAAAACGAAGAAACTCGCGAGAGTATATACGATGCTTATGTCCGCGAAGGCGGAATTATTGGATTTGCAGGAAGAACATCAGAGAGAAATGGAGGGACTTTTGGAGGGCGTTAGGGGTATCGGAAGAGAGCTTCAATTGCAGGAACTTATTTTGAATAGTTATATTCCGGTGCAATATCAAGTATGTTAAAAAAAAAAAAAGAAAAAAAAACGTAAAGCATGCGACTGTTTTTACGATTGAATTTCGCTTGCAGACAATGATCGAGCGATACGTTCATTGGAACGAAGATATTGGCGAATGGCAACTCAAGTGTGTCGCTTATACGGGAAACAATATGCGCAAAGCTCAAGCAACACCTCCGATAGGCAATACAAAAGACGTAAGTTATTAATCCGCATGCCGATCCCATCAATTCTTTTTCTTTTATTAAAAAACTATTAATCTCTCCGTTTTCGTGTTTCGCGTAGCAGCAACAGCCCGACATGTCGAATATTTATTTGACGTACAACACCGGCGCGGAAACGACATTCGCGCAACCGAAAAAGTTGCGCGGACGTTCCGGCGTACCGCGACCAACGACGGCCCATCGGCGAACGCCCCATTGAAGTGAAGGTTAATATTTATTTAATGATAGTATTTCCACGAGGCTGTTGTTTTTTTATAGTTAAAGTTCCATTGATCATTGTTTTTTTTTATATTTTATTCACTTGTACCTTCAAAAATATTCCGCTTCAATGTACGAAAAGGACTGATATTTATTTCGCAAATAAAGTTACAAAATAATTGTCATAGTTATTGGAATATTATCGTCGATGGGATTCCTCGTCGATTTATCGCTAAGTGGATTTTTAGAGAGCCGTTGATAGATACTTTTCAGTTCTTTTTATAATACGATTAGCGTGTTGTTTGATCCATTTTTTTATAGAGAAAACGTGATATTTTCGCGCCTGAATTACGCTGTACGGGTCGTCCGGATGGCTACCGCGGAGGTCGAGATGGTGGGCGCCTTCCGGTATTATTACTGCTGTTGCCGATGACGAAACGTTTCTAAGAACTCCACCGCTCGACCACGGATCGCGCAAACCGTTGCTGTGCAAAAAAAAAATGAATATCTTTTTTGTGAAATCGATAGATCGGTGTAATCGATAGATCGGTATTAATCGATAGATTGATGTAATCGATACTTTCGTTGTTGCGGAATAATCAAAGTACCTGTAAACGATATTCGTCGCTGCGGAGAGATCTCTGCATCCATAAGTTTCGCACGCGAGTTCAGCCTTCGGTCGGACTTTAAATTTTTTGTAACAATCGTCGCTGAAACCTTTAAAATCCCAAGGCGACGGCTGAAACATATCTTCAATGCCGTCGTTGCACATCGGCATCGTCAGCTCGGTACACGATTGGTAATCCCAACCGTCGTATCCTAAACTCGATCCGCCATTATCGATCGACAAACAACTTATTTTTCCCGTGTAATTTGCGTAAACGTTAATTGCTTTGTTTAAAGCAATCAGCAAATTTTTTCCCTCGAGACTCGAGTTCGTCAAATATCGACAAAAGACCTGTAAAACAAATTGCGAAAGTTTTTCTTTTATTACGAATATATCCGGTTATTTTTACGATTAATGAAGTGCAACATACGCTTATCGGGTTTGCAGGCAACGGCGCGAGAAAATTGGTTGCGTATGGATAGTCCAACATCGCTAAATTCGAATAGGTATCCGATATCCAGTATTTGAGGTTTTTAACGTCCGATGTATTTTTCAGAGGCGTACATAGCTTCCAATTTGTCGATAACCACTTTTTTCCATCGTCTAAACATTTTTTTTAATATTAGTTGCAATAATAATAATAATAATGCGACCCGTTAATAAATTAATATTGTTATTATTGTTATTATAAATGCGAGAAGTCGGAAAAAAGTCGACGACTACCGTTAGCCGTTATATTGTCGATAGTTTGCCACGATTTTCGTATAAGCTTCGGACACTGCGGATCAGCGGAGCGAAAGTCTGATGTAACGATTCTGGAATATGCTTCGCAATCGGTCATTCCGGTGAAGGATAATACCGGTGCTGATGCAGCGATCGCTCTGTATTAAAACAATTGAACGAAATAAAGAGGTATATGTGAAATAAAATGGGATTTTAAATTCCATACCCCTGTATCATATGCGGGTATTTTGTTCGGATCCAAGCGCTCAGCATGCCGCCGTACGAACCACCGAAAGCAATCACGGGACTCTCCTTCAACTTCGCGTCAGTCTTGAGGTGTTGAATCAAATCGATATAATCGGCGATAGCCTGCTGCGAGGTCAAGTATCCCAAGTATTTCGGTTCCGTAAACGATTTGTTTCCGTACGGCATCGATTCACCGTAATATCGATGCTCTGCGAAGATTAGCAAAGCTCCGAAATTCGGCGCGATGTCCCACATGAAACCCTGAAGAAGTGTTTATGATAATAATAATAATGGTTTTCACCTTCGAGATTTTCTTCTCGTTGTATAAAACTTACCGAATTTTCCGTAAACATTTTGATGTCACCCTCATTTCCCGTGTAAAAGAATATCGGAGGATTCTTACCGGTTTGCCAAGTATCGTTTACCAGATATCGCAAATCGAATGTATCGTTCAGAGCGAAACTAAAATGGTCCACCTTAACGGTAATTGTTTTAGAGTAAAAAATCGATTTTTACAACTGTGCTAATGAATAATAATATCTTTGATGACAAAACATACCGGAACTGTGAATTTCTTTATTTCATATCGATATTCTTCGCTCTGTACGTAGAATATCAAATGGAAGAATAGTAACGATAGAGCCAATATAACGCGAGTTTTCTTCATGGTAAGTTCACGATTAATTCGATTATACGCTCTCTCTACTCGACCAAACGTCTCTTCTCTGCTGAACTTTGTATTATGAGACTAATTCAGTATTAATCACCACTCCGAGAACTAGTGATGCGACAGTAACAAATATGCTTATGCAGCAATGATAACAAATCCAGTAATTTATAGAAATGATAACAAAATTGTGTAATGTTTGCTCCGAAAATGCATATAACGCATCAATTCTACGGACGTGTGGCGCCACGGTGGTAGAATGCGGTATTATGGTGTAAACAACCAGTTTCCGTCGATTTCGTTGCGCGATTAATTTTATTGTGATTAAAAGAAAAACGAATCAGTATCGTGATGCCACGATACAAAGAAAGGCCGAGGGACGACCGGGACGATCGAGACGAACGGGACGATCGACGACGACACGATCGAAAACGGAAAGGTGAGTGAATTTACTATCGATAAAGAAACCCTTTTCGTATAACCTACAAAATGCTAATGTACGTTTGTATCGTGTAGCAGCGGATCGTGTCAACGACAATGTTCTCGACGATAGAAGACGAGGAACGATGTCGCACAGCAGTCGTAACGACCGAAACGATAGAAAAGACAGGCGAAAATCTTCTTATCACGAGTCGAGAGGCCGCGACGAGGCGTCGCCGGAGTGGGGACGTCAGAATTCAAAAGAACAAACGGACAAAAAACCCATCGAAAAAGATAAGCCAAATTTCGGTCTTTCGGGAAAGTTGACGGAGGACGCGAATACCGTTAATGGCGTTGTGATAAAATACTCGGAACCGCAAGACGCGAGAAAACCCAAAAGACGATGGCGTCTTTATCCCTTCAAAGGCGAAAAGGCATTGCCGACTCTATACGTTCATCGGCAATCGGCGTATCTGATGGGACGCGACAGAAAAATCGCCGATATTCCGCTGGATCATCCTTCGTGTTCCAAACAACATGCCGTATTGCAATATCGTCTCGTTACGTTCAAACGAGAAGAAGGCGGAGAGGGTAAACGATTGCGTCCTTATTTAATAGATTTGGAGTCGGCGAATGGAACTTTTGTAAATAATGTAAAATTGGAGCCAAAAAGGTATCACGAACTTCTGGAACGTGACGTTATGAAATTTGGCTTTAGCTCCCGAGAATATGTTTTATTGCATGAACACAGTAGGGACGACGCATTGGACGACGATGTTGCCGTTCCCGCGACATCGACAAATGAAACGTAAACACTGTTACTTCCACGACATACATTACGATAGTTCAAACTGTGAGTTATCTTATTTATACTATTTTGTTTCTTTTCAACTTTCCATCAATTATGAATACAGTCTTCGATATCGCGAATTAGTAAGCGAATGATTTATAAATTCCGAAATATTTCGGTAAAAGTACTTTTTTTTTTCATCTTTGAAACTACAAGATACATTATGTAATTTCGCGAGAATACGCGGTATTTCGTTTTTCGTATAATTACATTTCTTAGAGTAATCGTAATCTTCGAGACTTTGTTATTATTTAGGAAGACTACATGTATATTTGCGCGTCGAGAAAAAAGAGAATAAAAAAGGAATGAAGAAATTGTATTATTTTCAATATAAATCTTATATTTAGCAACGTGTATGTTTCACCGGTCATTCGATTTATTTACAAAAACATTCTTTACATTGCTAAAAAAACAGTCATGAATTTACTCCTTTTTTTTTTTGGCATTATCGTTTATCCGTCGACACGTCGGCTTGGATCCGTAGTAAAATATCGCTTCGGGTGTTCCTCACCCGCGATTCATCCTAATTATTATTATTATCATTATTTTTATATTCGAGGCACTTGAAACGTCGATTATATCTCGTTACATGCATTATTTACAAATCGTCGCCATAGTAATCGAATACTATCGGCATTATTTTTTCGTAGGAATACGTAAATTACTAAAAAACGTAACATCTCATTTTCTACAATTAACTTCCCACAAAATTCATTACGATTTTAATCGCACGAAGGAAGACTGTGTAATACTTTGCAAAATAAATGTCTAAAAAAAATGTTTATCAAATTCGCGTAATACGATTTTTCGTAATCTTAAGATATGTACATTTGTCGATCGAGTGTCGATACTTGACTAAAGCTTACATCTACATTTGTCCGTATGGGAGCACCGGCTCTCTATGCTACACGCAATGTATAACGCAACCCGACGATATAGTAACTTCTTTCATATGAAAACTTAACAACAAACTTAACTCCGGGTTGTCCTCTTATACATTCAGGATGATGAATAATTGGCGAAAAAAAATTGTGAGCAATTGAAAAAAAAAAAAAAAATTATTCAACATTTTTCAATAAATACATTAGCTGAGAAGTATACGAAAAGTAATAATGGTATTTCCGTACAGAGAGAAATTTGTACGATAGAATGGCAGTCAGGACGCTTCAGCGAAAGCATATTATTCCTTGCAACGCAAACTAGTTTGATTTCGCCAACCATTGCGAGACTCCCACGTTGAAAATGGGGTATTTAAGTCTTCGCCGAAGTTGAGATTCAAGTTTTGGTAATTAAATAAAAGCGTCTCAAGATCTCAATGCTTCGTGACAAAGCGAAATCATTCTTTCGGTCGTTCAGTTGACCCGCGCGGTGTTTGAATTTAAATTGGTATACGTAACAATGGGATTACCATCGTCAATTTCTTGCGATTGTCCCAACAAATTGGTCAGCGCTCGTTGCGTATTTATCACCAATGGTATATTCGCTTTGCCATTTTGCAACGCCGCGTGATTTAAAAGCAATTTCGGTGTCTTAATCGCGTACATTTCGTTAGGATCTCCATTGGTATCTCTATTGTTTATTAAAACATTATTATTTTTAATAGGAAGACTTTGTTGTGAATTGATGAACGAGGAACTCGGCCTCGTGGACGTAGCGGAGCCGCTGCTGATCGACGAGCCAAAAGACCCGCAACTTCGTGCTTCTTGATTCGAATTTTTATCGAATTCCTCTTTGGACGTCGAAAAACGATCGATCGGCGTATCAACCCGTAGATTATCAAGTGTTTTGCTCTTCTCTTGAATATTCGTCAACGAGGCTCTCTTCCGATCGGAGAAATTCAAACTACTTATCGACGATCGTTTCCGAAAAGAATTCTTATCAATCTGATTTTGTATTTCTGACTCTTCCCCAAAATTTTTCCTTTTGCCGAGGGTCATGGTGCGCGCGTTAACCGGCTCCTCGCCGGTTCCGCGACTCGATAGCGATCTCGGTATTTCGTATTCGCCTATTCGACTATCTTTCCCTCCATTTGTCTTATCGTCCGGAAGTACTTCCATATAGATTTCAGGTGCTCCGGACGTACAACGGAGGGTCGTCGCGCTGTTGGTATCGTGAAGGAAGGGCTGCATGTCGCGACTTCCTTCGGAACTACTGGATATCCATGAATTACCTAAAGAAAGAAAAGCAATCAATATGGTTGATAGAAGAGGCGCATTTTTCAATGGAGTCGATCGGGCGTTGGAGGACACGTACGCTATTCATAAATGACCCAACTTAATGCATTTATCTCTCTCAATAATCCTTGTAGTTCTCTCCGTCGTTACGTGACTATTTTTATCACACGGAAATCTCTGTTCGGACATTTATGAATAGTTCTGTACGCGATATAGTATACCTGAATGGTTATGATTGTGATTGTGATTCTCGTCAGCAAAGTAAGCCATGTTAGAGACGCCTGTAACGTACGAGCCATGCGATGGTATTTATTTGCATGCGTTTCGATATATGATTTGGAATAAGCAACCGATGTGAAACGAGATGCGATCTATCATACGATATACGAACCTCTTATCGTAAGATAATGTCCTACGTGTACGGGAGCTAAAGGCGCATCTTCCGTATTGCTTCTCAATGCAATAATGTTCTCGAGACAATTTTTGAAACTCGGACGCGCGTCCGCCTGACTCCAGCATCGTAGCATCAACTGATGTAAAGCCGGTGGACAATTTAGCGGTTTAGCGAGTCTACCGCCGTTACGAATGTAAACCATAACATCGATGTTGTTTAATGCGGGATACGGTTGCTGTCCGAGAGATGTTATTTCCCACATGAGAACACCGAATGCCCATACATCGCTTTGCGTCGTAAATACTCCGTCGATTAAGGCTTCCGGCGGCATCCATCGAACCGGTAACATTCCTTCACCTTCCTGCCATTTGATATTAATGGATTAGTCAACTGACAATTATTGCTTCGTTGATAATCACACAATTAATGTACCTTGCGATAGTAATCGTTTTTGTAGATATCTCTCGCGAGTCCAAAATCGCCAACTTTGACTATCCGATTTTCTCGATCTCTCGCCGAAACCAAACAATTTCTGCATGCGAGATCGCGATGAACGAAATGAAGCTTCTCAAGATATCTGCATCCTCGCGCGACGTCTTCGCACATCGCCAAGAGATCTTGAAGCAAAAGTGCTCGGGAATCCGTCGGCGGAAGAGAACGACTCGCACGTAGATAACTCAACAAATCGCCGGCTTCCATGAGCTCGAGAACCAAGAGAGGCGGATCAATCTCGAGGCATACGCCCAATAAACGCAATACGTGCTTATGACGAAATGGATTCATCAGTAAAGCTTCCTGAAGAAATTGACTCTTTTCCTGTGCCGTTGCACCTTTGCGAAGAGTCTTTATCGCTACGGGCGTTATACCCGGAGTCGAATCGAGATCTTTCGCTTTTCCTTGGTATACCTAATTGTGTCGATATTATATTAGTTATTTCCGTAATAATCATTAACTTTATAGCCGCGAATGATTACAAAAAAAAGAATACTACATTTCTTTATAAGGTAAAAAAAATTCCCAAAAAAGCTATTTTTGCGTAAGTGCAGCGATGCGATTTGCGAAGTTTTCAAAATTTATATATCCGGCCGCTCATTGATGTTTAAAAAAAAATTGTGTAAAATCGATTTGGCATCTCTAAAAATGTTGGTAAAAAATTTAGTTAAAAAGTAAAAAAAATCGTACGGACCTCTACGCTTTTACAGAATTGTTTCGTTCACTGAGAGAAATATACATTTCGATAAGCAGCCGGATATCTACATTTTTTGATACGTAGAAAATTATATTTTTTAGAAGTTTCAAAGTCAATGAAACACTCAGTTTTTCATGAAAGAGTACAATAATGTCGGTGAACTACTTCAGGTAGTTATCGCGCAGGGGAAACATTCGACGGGAAGCGATCCACGACATGGGTCCCGCAGTGAGTGGTTGCGATTGATTGCGCGTAGTACCAGCGTTAAGAACGGCATGAAACGATCTTTAGGATTTTTTAACTTCGGAACTGGATGGTGAATCGCCTCAAAATTTTTCGAGATGTATCATCAAACATTTAACTTTCGTACAAAAAAAATCATTGAAATAGAAAGAACGAATCATTTACTACAATTGACAAGGTAATGCAATTTTCACGACAGATGGGTACCGCCGTGAATAAGGACTGTTCTTTCGAAATTTATTTTCTCGTGTTCCGAATGGTCAATAATTTCCAAAATTTTTACATGTTTTTTCAGAGGATTGAATAAGAAATAGGAAAAGTCTCATTGATTTTGTAAGAAAATCGTTACCTCGCGGGAATTATCTTAATTAAAAAATGCCGTATTTCTTTTTTCTTAACTATCGTACTGTAAGCTTACCTCGCCAAAAGCACCACTCCCCACAAGTGGACCTTTCGTTATCTGATCCATTCGTATCTTCGGAAGTACCGCGTATTCGTGATCGTGTTGCAATGAGGTGGCGTAAAGAGCGTTCGATTGAACGAAATTTCCGCGCGGAATTTCGCGTAACGTAGCCAATTCCAACTCCGGCATTATCGCCGGTAAAACTGCCTTTTTCTCATTTTTTCGTTGTTTGTAAACCGCTGAAATCGATACGATCATTGATGCACTATGACTATTGTTAAAGCTCTGTTAATGGATTATTAATATTAATGTTTTATATATACCGCAAAGAAAATAGCAGAAACAGAGCAACACAATGGTGACAACGGGGACGCTGAGACCCAATACTAAGCCGAGATGTTGTTGACCGGCGAGCGAAGTTCCCATTGTATCGGTAAGATCGACGACGGCACTTGGTTTGCTCCATCCACCAAAACCGTATGCGTTTCTCGCCTGAACTCGGAATGTGTACTTGTGATACATTTCCCCCATAATAATCCAATAATTATCGGTACCGTTGTAATAAACGTTCCATCGTTCGGTCTCATTTCGATCGTAATCGTCGTCAACGATTTTTCCTTCAAGACGGTACAACGTTACTTGAGAACCATGTGCTCTCGCTGCTTCCCAATTCAGCTGATAGACGGAATTTCGTAGCTTCGTGACGGTCGGTGTTCCCGGCGCGCTTGGTACATCGCCTGCAAAATTCGTTTTAAGCGGAAAATTAGTCAAGAAATTTTCAAATTATTGAAATACGATACAGCGCCCGTTAGGGAAGTTTGAGGCGAAAAAGGAAAGTTATGTGACTCGAATATTGGAGCAAAATGGAATGACTCTAAAATTCATGGATTTTTTGAAAAATTCGATTTTCAAGTTTGATAAAAATTATTTATGCTGCGGATCGCTGCTTACCTAAATAAAAAAAAGATGGAGAACGGAGTTTGATTAAATTTTGCACGCATGAAATCCACCAATATAAAAAATAGAAACCGCGATAAATCGATCTATGATTCTTTAATTTTTTTAAAGACATTCTACGATCATTTTTAATACGAAGAAACTAATATTCTTTCACGAGAAATAGTTTAGTTGTTGCTTATCGGTAGTAAATTATTTAAAATCTTTATTTTTTGCGGCAATCGAACTACGGTTCATTTTGCCCCATTTTTTTTTCTTCATCGTAATACTCTTAAGGGAAGTGACAAATCATTATTTGGTCCAAAAGTAATGAAAAAGTGTCTACGAATCAACAAATCTTCCTGAATTGCTAAAACAGCTAATTTCGCCTTATTCTCGCGTTACTAAAATAAACAATAAAGATAAAACTCACCGAGCGTTTGAAAAGTGAATCTCGCATCCGTCGGCCACACAAAGTCCTGTTTATAGCTCGGATATCGTAGAATCAACCGAAATTTGTACAAAGTTCGGGACAAAAGGCCTCTTATGTGATATTCGACTTTGTTTCCCTTAATCTCACTGTTAGTGGCGACTTGCCACTTTTCTAATCCGACACTCGTAAACTCGAGTACGTGACTAATAGTGAGATTAACCGTCGGTGTCCATGACAAATCGAGTCCATTGACACTGACGCCGATGAGGGTGAGATTACTCGGTTCGGCATACATCGTCACGGATTTTCCGGGACTCTCGGTGTAGGCGTCGCTGAAATGCGCCGGATAGACCCGTACATAAACGACATATTCCTGTCCGGGTAGCAAAGGTTGCAACATAGCGGTAAATTTTCCATCCGAAGGCTTTTCCGAAGTTTTAATTAGTTGTTCGCCCTTTTGTCGGACCCCATTGATCAATCTCAGTGATCGCCAATGAACTTCGTATCGTACGGCAGCGGCATTGAGTTGCTTCGGCGGCAGCCAATGAACGGCCGCTAAAGTTGGTGTCAAAGCTTCGAGAGTAACGTTCTCCGGTGCCGTCGGCGCTCCCGCAGCGGTTCTAAGTACCACTCCCGGTCCAAATTCGAGGCTCAACGACTCTCCATCACCGTAATAATTGCTCAAAGCCAATTTCAACCGATACTCGGTAAATGGCTTCAAATTGTTAATTCGTATTTCCCTTTTGTAAGTTTGCAACTTAATCTTATCGCTTGTCTCGCACTTGTGCGGGTCGTTCTCCACGCATTGGGATATATAAATGGTGTATAGACTGCCCGGCAAATTATAATCGTTGCAATCAAAGTCCGGTTGGGCTTTCGGAAGCTTCACTGTTATGCTGGTCGCCGTTTTGGATATTAGTTCGCAATTGTAAACCACCTGACGAGGTATCAGACAATTTGCCAGGGGATACGGTTGCAACGACTTTCCGATTGCTTTTATACTGCGCAAATTATCCTCTTTGAATGTCTTGATCTCCCGACGATCGGCGACAGCAGAAGTGGCAAAATTGGCTGCTTTGTTGAAGTAATATATTTTCTCGCCCGCTGCGTTTGACCAGTAGACATTAATCTTGTCGACGCTCAGCGAAATTGGTGGTAAAGACTCTTCGTATTCGGCTGCCAATAGCACGCTGCAAAGACAACCGTCTATCCCGGCGATATTTAAACTGCCGTCCATTGAGACCCAATAGACACGGGACTCGGTATTGTCAACAGCCATTGCTGGCTTTACCGAGGCTCGGTGGAGACACGAACAATCCTTCTCGTCGCGATCGAAGAAAACTCGATTATCCTTGCCGTGCAGATCCGAACGCATTATCGTTCCACGATCGTAGTCAGCCGATTCTATCCAAAAGAGATGTCTGAAAAAAGAAAAAATTAATCCGTAATTTAATGTATAGATTATTATACGTGGCGGAAGAAAATCGGCACACAGAACCGCAAGAAGTCGAAAAAAGATTCAGATGAAATTTGAAAAAAAATTGAAGTAGATTTTCTTTGTATGATTCCCTCAAATTCTACCTAAATTTTTGCTAAATTTCACATCAAATTAAAAAAGACCTCGCCAATTTTCGTTTTTCCTTTGTGCCGATTTTTAGACATAGGCGCAAAGTTGCAGATAGTTACCCCGTCAACGGCGATACATCCAGATTAACGATACTCGTGTTGTTACGCGTTACGATCTCTTGGTAAATAAGCGTTCCGCCTTCCCAAGCAGACAAGTCGAGTTTCATTATACGAGCGCCGTTTGTCTTTCCGTAATCGTTCGACTCGCTCCAGTAGAGATTTCTCGCTACCCAGTCGACACACAAACTCGTACTTGTCCCGTTGAGAGTCAATATCTTCGTCATATTTTTTCCTCTCATATCCGACATAACGACCTCCCGCATCTCGTTTACCCAATACATTTTACTTTCCACCGCCAGATATCTCACTTCCGCGACAATGTGACCCGTTATCGTTTCTTTGGATTTTCGATCCAAATCGATTATCGTAACAGCCTCCGCTGTTGCTACCAACAATTGCGGCAGTGGATTTTCATGTTCGGTTGTTACATTCACCGTTTCGGTGAACGGTCCGCCGCCGACTCGGGTAAACGCTCGAACTTTGAAATAATATGTAGCGTTTGATTTAAAACGATTGATCGAAAATTCCTGAACATCTGATCCCACTTTGCTTGCGTTTCTTATTTCGTTGCCATCGATTATAGACCACCACTCGAATTCGTAGCCTTCTATCAGACCATTTTCGAATTCAGGCAGATCCCATCTGTAAATGTTGCCTTAGACAATTAGAAAAAAAAGGAAGAAAATCCTATGGGTGCACAAAAAAAAACAAAAAAATTGCTCGGCGATGCCAACAAGTACACGGACAGAAGGATCTACTAGAAATTACTTTCATCTGGTAAAATTCGACGGTAGCGCCACCTATGACGAAAACACTCGATATTATGAGAATTTTTCCCACATTTTTGAGGACTTTTACCATATTCTATGGTAAAAATACGCATAATGCTCGTAATTTTCAACAGATGGCGTCATTGATTCCGAATTACCAGAAATTTACTATATTTTTTACTAGATACGGTAAATTGTATACTTCTCTTCTCCTTCTCTCCGTGTAGTTGCAGTGACCAATGTTAAGCATAGAAGTTGAATCGGAAAATTAGTTGTGAAAATTATAAAAACGAACCGATTAGTTGTACGAATTACTAACCAATTCGTTTTGAGAATTAATCGGATAGTTGCCTCAAGCAATATTGTCGGGAAAATCATTTAAAGACACTAATATAACAAATGAAATGATTCTTGCAACTAATGTGATGCCAACTAATTTATAGATAGTTCTTCCGACTATTAATTTTCTTTCATGCGCGCATACTTGCCTAAACGTAACAAACACATCGCTCTCTTCGCTCCACGGTTCCCTGTTGAATTCGACAAAAGCTCGAACACCGGTCGGCTGACTGGGAACACTCTCCGGTGATCGCAAAATCTTTCGCGAATGGACAGCTGTACCCCAATACGTAAAAGCTTTTACAGAAACATCGAGTACGGTGTACGGCAATATTTGATCGGAATTGTTGTACGTCATCCAAGTTTCGCTCGTTATTTCCGGATTCGAATTCGTATTTATGTAATCGGCAAATTTAACCTCGTAGAATACAGTTCCATAGTTGGTGTTGGTAACGGGATCCCACGAAACGTTGAAATTCCTCCAAGTTCCTTCGACTCTTATGCTTTCGACTTTAACAGCATTCGGCAATACGGCGATAGTATCGGATGTAAGATTGCCTGGGTATCGGTGGAGCGCAGGATCCATTATAGCGACCATATGTAAACCGATCAGTGATATTCCATTTATTATTGCCGTATTTTGTCCCGAAAGATCACCGATTACGGTGTTTCTATCGTCTTGAAGCCACAGCAAGTGCTCCGAAAAATAACACAAAGGTCCTTGCATATTCGGATGTTGCAGCGACGAGACCTGTTCGCACACCCCCCGTCCCCTTGGATTAGCAAATTGTTTCATCGTACTTTGAAAATCTTATGTCAAGAAATCGGCGATGGTACCTTTTCCGGTACTATTTTGCGATTGATCGGTATTCTTTCGGAGGTCGGCGCTCGATAGACGATTGATCCGCTCTCGTAACTTCTAACGATCCAATATACGTATCTGTTTTCGGTGTCCAACGTCAAACCCATCACCTGTTTACCATTGAATATTTCGTCCGAGTGATAGTATCGTCTGTCCTGTCCATTGAGTCGCGCAACCTCGACGGCGTGACCCGTCGACCAATACAAATACGCGGCTTGGGCATCGATAATCAATTCCTTTACAATCGCCAATATCGACATTGGCTCTTGTTGGGAACCATTTAAATTTGCTCTTGTTATCTGCAATTAGAATACGAAACATTGAAATAATATAGAATACGGAATATCGATTCCCGAAGCAAAATGGATCACGTATACAGAGAAAAGGATCTGATACAATTTACCATATATCTAGTAAAAAATATAGTAAATTTCTGGTAGCGCGGAGCCAATAACGCCACCTGTTGAAAATTACGAGAACTCTACGAATTTTTACCATAGCATATGGTAAAAATTCTGATAAATGGGGTTAAAATTCTCATAATATCGAGCATTTTCGTCATAGGTGACGCCACCGTCGAATTTTACTAGATGATTTAGTAATTTCTAGTAAAATCCTTCTCTCCGTGAAAAAGTACTATCGATACGGGAGGAAATGGCTACCATAATGAACTACAAGAATATATATATCACGAATTTATTTTGGTAGTAAACAAATGAAACTGATTTATTAACTGTTGCCTCTGAAATAATGATAACAGCATTAGATAATCTTCGCTTAGATCCATTTTGCCCGGAATTTCCGCTACTTGGTACTTACGATTTGTTGCTTGGGATTCGCCCAATAGAGTTTTTTCGATATCCAATCGACGGCAACGCTACCGACCGAATGGATGTTCAATCGCGTTTTTTCGTGATTCGTTACATTGTATCTATACAATATCGAGTTATTGCCGACGAGATATAGTAAATCTTGATACCAGCTTACGTCAACGATGTAATATTCACTATCGTCGTCTCTCAAACTTTCCTTGTATATCAGAGTCTCGACATTTTCACCGGTAACGTCGCTTCGCAGCAAACCTTCGTTGGCCGACCATAAGATCGATGCGTGCGAACCGTCCCTGTAGGGTATCAGAAAAACAGAGTATATAATACGCAGCGAGCAGTAAACGCATAAGTGTTCGACAATTACTCACCTCAAAGTTCGACCCTTAAATTCCGTAGACCACGGACCTCTGCCAGCGCTCGTATAAGCCGCCGCCTTAATCGTGTATTCGGACTTTTCGCGCAAATGATAAACGGTATGTGACGATCCGGCGATGCCGCTTTGACGAATTGTTTCGCCGCCCGATTCGTCTTTGATTTCGAGTTCGTAAGACCAGTTTTGCCACGCGCCCTTTCCTTGACCGCCCAACAAGTGCGGCGCTTGCCACGAGACTTTAGCCCTTTCGGCGCCTAAAACGGCTTGAACACCGGTCGGCGGATTCACCGGTACCGGAACCGGTTGACTTGCGTCCATCAAAACGTTCACACTGACGAATGAACCGTCAGATCTTTGAACGAATAATCAATGAATTAATAATCTGCAATACGCAATCATAAATAGTACGCCTCGTCTTGAATTACCTGTCGGGAAAGGCATTGTGAAAATATCTGTTTTGTCCCGAATGATATCCTTCGGTAAGAACTTCCTCTCCGTTCGTCCAATAAAACAATCCATTAGCCATAGCGAGTGACACGACATTCTTGAATTGTGGCTGTTGCGTGTTCGCGCGAAGATTCATTATTTCCCGTCCATCGAGCGACACGGATATCACTGTGTTCTTCGTGTGGTCGGGAACGAGCAAACGAAAATTCGTGTGATCGACGGTAAAGGCTCCGAGATGTCCATCTTCCAGGATAGCGTAGGGTTGAACTTCGTGTTTTATTCCGTTGCTTATCGCCGCCAAATCGAGTCGGAAAAGACCGCCTCTCGTAACCCAAAAGAGATATCCGTTGAAGGGATCAACTTCGATGTGCGATGGTCGGGTGAGGAAACCCGCCATCGCAACGGCTAATCCTTTTCCATCGAAATTGCAACGAGCTATTTGCCATACAGTTGTCGCGTGTTTCACCTCTCCGAGGACATAAAGATGCATATTTAACCAGTCAACGGACAAACTAAGCGGCTTGAAATTCACTTGTCCGGGACTGAGGACGACTTTCGGCTCCGAAGTCTCCAATATCGTCGTACGATAGACGTAACCCATCGAATCGGAAACGAAGAGCTGAGCGGATGCGACGTGAATCGCAACGCCTCGTATCAAACCGCTCGTTCGATAGACTTCTCTTGGCTCGTCGAGCATATCGGCGCCTTGTTTCATCACGACGTGTTCACCGCCAAGAATCAAAATCGGTTGCTGCATATCCTTTGCTGCGTTCAAACACATTCACTCAATTATCTGCTTATTTCAGACGGAAAACACCTCTTTCTGCGTCTAATGTGCTTTAAAGAAAATGTCCTCAATAACGGATCAAAAAAAAGAGCACTGACGCAAAAATAGAGGAATCTGATCAATAAAAGCTTCCGGTAGTCTTTCGGTTGTACCATTACAATGAATGAAAAATCTTTAGAACTTTAGCGCAAAAAATGAAGTTGGAGTTCTTACCTGCGGGTTCCGGTGGTGTGGTGATGTGAATAACAGCCGGTGGACCTGCGCCTCTCGCATTTCTCATAGACACACTTATAGTGTAATTTTTGTTTGGTTCCAAATTTTGAAACATGTAATGATCGACGTTTTCCGCAGCAGGTATATCCTAAGATTAAGGGAAATCATTGGGATTTACTTTGAGATTGAAGACATCTTACGATGGTACATTTACATTTCCCTGCAGTTAGCTGTTAGAACGCCATGCCAGAAATTTCCGGGTTTATGTGATTCGCGCGAAAGCCCAAGTAAATTGTTAGCCAATGAGCCCATGTTAGGCAGCGAAGCGTTTTTTTTCCGAAGCAGAGCAGAGAAGAAGAATAGTTATTGTTCTGGCGTGGCGTATACCTTATTAAGCAACGAGTAATCGGCCCCTCGTAATTGTAGGACATAGGAGGCGAGTGGACCATTTGGGAACGGACCCGGTTCCCAAGAGACAGACACACGATAGCTATCGACCGCCGATGCTCTTACAATTACCGGTGCTGACGTTGGACGGCCCGCGGCCAATGTTAATATAACAACACTCGGTGCCGATACTATCGGCTCGCGATTGTGTTGACTCGATTTCAGCAATAATGCCACTCGAAACTGCAATATACAATTGACAATTTAGATGGTAATTGGCTAATTTTCACCGTTATTAGGTCATTTCTTACCCGATATTTCGTATAGGGCTGCAGGTTTTCTACAAGAATTTGATCGTCTTCGCCCCATGATTGATTCCTGCAGTACTGCCAAGTCTCGGCGAGCTCCTCGTACCTCCATTGAACCAAATAAGATATTCCGCCACCTCCGCGTCTCTTATTTTCCACATCGATACCCTTCCACTCGAGACGAAGCGAAGTGGCGGTAAGCGAATCGGCAACGAGAGCCGGCGCCGGCGGCACACCGATTTCCGCTAAAAAATCGGGAATTAGCTGCCATTTTTCTTTTTTAGATGTTTTTTTTTCGTATTATGTCTTTTGTCCACTGGACGATGGGAAAATTATCGCCCATTTCAGAATTCGATGCCACAACCAGCGCACTGCTATAGGCGGTCGTCTAGACGTATACCGATCGCGAACAATGTTGCTTGACTTCCGAGATCACTAGAGCCATCGGCCGACCGCGCAATTATCGCTGTCGTTGATGATAATTAGCTCTGATATTTAGTTTCCATAACAACCCCGTCGTCGCGGCTGCCGCTTGTCACTTTCGAAAAAAGCCCTTTCGATGGAGAAAAAGAACGAAAGGGAGAAGCGAGAAGCGATCAAATCTCTTCGCGATAACGACGAGATATCCGCGGCGACGAAAGACGAAAAAGAATGGGAGAAGTATGTAAACGATTACGAGAAGGTGTTGAATGATTTAAGATCGACTTTTGTCGAAAATTGGAAACAACACGAAAGGGATGAAAAAGTTGCGAAACTCGATGATTTCGAGAGATTTCGCACCCTCGGTACGGGGGCTTTTGGTCGCGTTATTCTCGTTCGTTACAAACCCACTTCGGCTTATTACGCGATGAAAGTTCTCGAAAAGGATAAGCTAATCAAGACGAAACAGGTCGAACATACATGGAATGAAAAAAAAATTCTTCAGACTATGAAATTTCCGTTTGTCATATCGATGGAATTTTATTTCAAGGACAACGCTTATCTCTACATGGTTTTGCCTTTCATTAGCGGTGGTGAGATGTTTTCGCATCTTCGACGCATGGGTACGAAATAGGTATCTACAGTGAAAAAAAAAAAAAAAAAAATTTACCGGAAATTTAATGCACTGATACTAAAAGTTCTTACGCATAAATCGGTATATAAAAGACCCCGAAGATACTTTACGTTTAATTTTTTTTTTATTTTACTGCAGAAGTACATTAAATTTTTATCATAAGGTACAGAAGATTTAAAGGGCCATTTTTTGTGCGTAAAAATTTCCAGTGCTTTATATTTACTTTTTTTACAGCGCATATACATCGCGAAAAATTAATACTTTTTCTTCTGAAATAATATACCGTCGGTATTGCAGGCCGCTTTGACGAAGAACTCGCGAGATTTTACGCCGGTCAAGTTGCCCTCGCGCTGGAATATTTACATCGCTGTGATTTGGTTTATCGCGATCTTAAACCGGAAAATATTCTAATCGACGATACCGGTTATTTGAAATTAACCGATTTCGGTTTTTCAAAAATGATCGAAACGCGAACTTGGACGTTGTGCGGTACACCGGAATATCTTGCACCCGAAATAATATTGTCAAAGGGTTACGGTAAATCCGTTGATTGGTGGAGTTTCGGAGTATTGATTTACGAAATGAACGCCGGTTATCCACCGTTCAACGCGACCGATCCGATGAGGATATACGAGAAAATAGTTGCGGGAAAATTTAAATTTTCCAATCATTTTGGCGACGATTTGCGGAATATTTTGAGTAATATATTGCAAGTCGATGTTACGAGACGCTATGGAAATCTGAAGGGTGGTACTCTCGATATTAAGCGCCATCGATGGTTTCGTCCGATCGATTGGAATTTTCTTTACCATCGGAAGATCGTACCATCCTTCGTACCGAATTCAAGTAATAAACCCGGCGATACAAGCAATTTTGATCATTACGATGAGTCATTCATTAAAATCGCTTCTGTCGATCGTTATGCCAAAGAATTCGCCGATTTCTAGTAAAAATGCTTACCTTTGAGCTGTTGAAAGTATCGATTCAATGCATCGTGACATCCTAACACGCAATAAAGTTCCTTCGGTGGTAAAAGTTCCTGGGTACCGTTCTGTAACATCGCAATGTTATCGATTTATTATCGGTAAAAATAAATCCTACATTATCCCTATTGTCTTTTTTTATTTTTATTTTTTTTTACTCACGCAAACTGCCTGGCAGCTCGTGTCCAGCGCTTCTCGCCATGCCGCGCAGCCTTTCGTACACTTAACAAAAAAAAAATTATTTTTTTTGAAGGCGGTTTTTTATTTCGATCAATTTTTTTCTTATTTTTTTATACTACGTTAGGCACGTTTCGGGGGCGTCTTCGTCGTAATTAGTTGTAAACGTGACTCGCGTCTGGACGTTGAGTGATGGATGGCCTTAAAAAGGCTCTTTATCCATCGAGGTAGGCGTTTGTTTGATTTTTTTTTTTTTTTTTTTTTTTTTTTTTTTCGGAACGTTTCTTTGATTCGATCGATCGAAAGAACACTCTTTTTAGTAATCGCAGCGAATATTCAAAGTGTGCTATATATTCCGAAAGCTTAGGAGGATTTCTTGGATAGATGATACGTCTTTTCGCCCGGAAGTAAACATTATGCCGTGATAATAAATTACTCGTGACATAATTCATACGAGTTAGAGTCGCGTATGAAACCGTAATTTTTTTTTCTTCAAGACTCTCCGCATGCCTCTGGCACGTGCCTCTCCGAGTACGACGCCCACGTTAATTGAGAGCAACGTCGGTGACCGAGCTGTGTACGACATGGATTTGCGAACAGAAACTCAAACGACGTTGCATCGAGACGAGAAATGTGCACGACGACGGGAAGTCGACGATTTACAACTAAAACCGGCTAAACATTAAATCTTTATTCAATTTCGTCATTTGAATTTAAACTTTACGAAACTTTATAATGTTTCATTTTTAACAATCTAAAAACCATATTATCATTATTATCGCGCGATATCGCGAAAGGTCCCATGAATAAAACAACTCGAGACGAAAGACGAAGCGAAGAAATGAAATATTATCGTTTCCAAACGATCGAACGCGAGGAGTCGGCTTTCGGGTCATCGGCGAGTGCGCGTTCGAGATGAACTTTATTAAATTATCTCGAATTTTTTTGGAGCAGGCGACATATTATATTACCACACGATTCGTAACTTTGGCGTTCGAAGACAGCGATGAAAAAAAAAAAAAAAAAAAAAAAGGGGCGTTTCGTTTGTAATCTAAATATAGGAGAGGATAAGTTTCGAAATGTACTACGATGTCGTCGTAGAGCGCTTTGATTAAAAGAAAGAAAGAATTGATGAATTTCCTAGCGCGCGCGCGCCCGCGGTAGCGTACTACAGCGATACGGGACGAGATAGAGAGATATACGAGCGGACGCAAGCCCCGTCGGGGCTCGTAACGCGCGTTGAAGCTTTAATGAGGAAGTGAGAAATTAACGCGGTCTCTGTTGCCTCGATGAGCTCGTCATCTGTTACGCGGGTTCTTTACACCGTTTTTCAATGTTCGATTATTTTTTTTCGATCGATTATTAAATTAGAAATCGAAAATACGCGGCTTTTAGCTTTGGTCGGAAAGGTTGCGCTCTGTTTTGAAGAGGATAACTTATACTCGCGAGTCAACCCACTCGTACCGATGATATACAAGTACCGTCAGCGATAGTACACTCGGCCAATGGGACAAGTGCGTTTTTAATGCCCGAGTGCTCTCGAGTCGAGTCCCTCGAGTCTTTTTCGCGATCTATCGATTATTCCGACCTTTTTTTTTTCACTATTTCGATCTTTTGACTTGTAAAGCAGTTTACCTTAAAAAGTAAATAAAATAAAAACAATACATTTTTTTTTGTTTTTTATCTTTTTTTTTACATATTCTTAGGTTTTAATGTGTTATGAATATTGTGTATAAATTTCAAACATTAACCGCCGTTATCTCGAAACAGCGTTTTCGATACTCGGCGGTCAAATTATCTCGAAAATAATTCGACCGATTGCCTTCTAATTTTAATACGGTATTGTTGGATACTTTTCTATTGCTCCACGTTGGCGTTTTTTTTTTACTCAATTACTTTTTTTTATTAAATTAAATCGAAAAAATAATTACGTAAAAAACCGAATTAAAAGTTTCCACCGCCGCTATTTGTCTAAAAAAAATCTAACGTGGCGCAATGCTTTTAACGCGATATTTTATGGACCGCTTTGGTTTTTTTTTTTTTTATTTCTGTTCATCCGACTCTCCAGAATCTTTCGACAACGATAGCAGCCCTTCGGGTTGTCAAATTTTCGTTTAAAAAAAAGTTTAGCGAGCTATTTGGATGCACTTGAAAATTAAAAAAAAACCGCGTGCCTCTCAAATTATTTATTTACGAGAAAAAAATTTTTTACTTTTACCCATTTTTTCGTCCCATCTACCCGTTACTTTACCTTAAAAAAATCGAAAAAACAAAAAAAAAAAAATTCGAGTATTTTCATGGGGTTAAATCGGAAAGCTAGAAAAGGACATTCGCACTGCTTACGCATCCTGTAACTTGTTTATTTTCATTTATTTTTTTATTCGCTCTTTCTACATCGTGACTTGTTCCGGGAAAGCCGAACGAGAACAACAAGAGACGGTCGCACGCTAATTTGGCGACATCCGTTAAAGGCAGTGAGCACTTGTACGCAATCCAATTAAAACCATACGAAACCCTACGCGCGCCACATCGACGCAATGCGCTTACCCATTCTTTCATTCGGAACTTGTAGTGTACTATACGCGTGTACTACATTACCTATACGAGATTAAAATATGAGTGTCGCGCACGAGAATTTTTTTTTTTTTTTTTTAATATTTGATATTTAATATGCGATATAAGTAAATTACGCATATACGGCTAATAATTGGGACATCGCGGAGATTCTATTCTATTATTGCGTTTTTTTTGTTTCTCCCACTCGATCTTTTTTATATTAGCGTTTGTACCGCTGACCACTACCGACCGCTACATACACTATATGTAAGTAATATGAATGGATGGATGCAGTGACACCGCCCTGTGAAACCGGGAATCCGGTCGGAGCGGATGTACCGTCATTCGGAGGAGGGACCGGGCATCCCTTGTTCGTTTCGTCGTCGGCGTCGAGATCCTCGCGGCACGACGCGCAAACAACGCTATGTACGATTTTTCCCCCCACAGTGTTAGTGTCATACTGTTTATTTTTATTTTATTGAAAATAAATAGTAAAAATACTATTTTTTTTGTTTTTTATTAAAAATAAAAATAAAATAAATTAATTTAAAAATTGTGGTGTTATATCGTTTTTTTTTTATTCGATAGTATCGAAACACAAAGTTTCGCGATGTATGCGGGAAATTTATAATTGTATGAAAAAATTATTTAATTCAATTACAATACCTGATCGATTTTGCATCGAACTCCGCAACCGACTTCCGAACTTGCGTCGTCCGTACGATTCTGTAACAGTAAATAAAAAAAAAATGGATGGTTTTAATTTTCGTCCACCTGCAACTCGCGAACCTCGGCGGCCTCACGCCTCGATTAACACCCTTCTCCGTGCGTATGCGTGTAACGAACAACTTTTTAACTTTCTGTTTATATATGTTATAATTGAAGAAAAATATGTATATTCCGTCGATGGTAGAGGAACTCTACTCGCCACACCTATCATTAGCGACCCGCACCTGTGCTCCGGAAGTAACGTACATACAAGCGGACAAAGCGCGCTGAACGGATGGAATTTACTCGCGACTCACTCTCTCTCTCTTCTCATTATTTTTTGAACTTATTTTTTCTTATCTTTCGCTCGATCTTTATTTTCCTGTATTTTTTGTTTACTTTTTTAAAAAGAGTTAAAACTTCGGTTTGAATTCGAATATTAAACTCGCGCTGCTGATATGATTTCGTATTAAAATGGCTATTTAACAGTATGAGACAATTTTTTTTTTTTTTTTTTTTTTTTTTTTCAAGACATTTTTTTAACCCGGCAAAAGCAAGAGCGTGTTGTTCGGCGATTTATCATAGCGACGCTAACATCGAGGGTTCGAATTGAACCGGATGAAACAGTTTAACTCGAAGCGAGCAAGCGATTCAATTTATTTTCTACGGTTACGGTGTACGTAATGGCTCGTCTCGCGCGAGTTTCGAGGCTCCCTAAAGTTTTTTTTTTTTTTTCTACGTCCGCAAGACTACACATATCAGCATTAGGATCGCAGTTTTTACTTGTAAATAATATATTTTACTCTTAGTTGCAAATAACGGCTAATGGATTTTTTTTCAAATTTTTATCGCGACATGAAATCGAATTAAAAGCAAAATTTCACAAACCAATGAATATTGAGGATTTATTTGAGTTAAAGTGCCTATAAGTGATATATAGAAGTTAATAAATAACGAAATACGAAAGTTATATATTAGGGTAAAAAATTTTTTTAACAAAAAAAAAAATTATTTATTTATTTAAAAAATTATAATGGATAAATAAACTTTTTAACTAAGTGAGTTGAAACTATTAAACATTACGCCGCGGTATCCCAATTTCCGCGATAACTTCGTATTACAACAGCTCGCTAACGTTTACTTGATTTTTAATGCATTGCAATAGAAAGAAATTGACGGTAAACGTTGATGCGCTGAGTGTTGAAAATCTAATGAAATTCACGAGACCTCTGTAGATAATGATACTTTTACTGCCGTAACGCATCGAGCATCTAACAATAATGAAAATAATTATTCGGCTTAACTATGTCGTTAGTCACAGTGCCCTTATATCGCGTCAACCAATTCATCATCGTGTCGACATGAAAAATAAGTCACTTTCGTTCGTTCGTACAAATTTGGTGTTAGTAGTATCAGTAGACGTTGTTTCCGCTGAATCTTAAATGTACTAATGAAATCGTTTTTTCTCGAGAACTGTACAGTACGTTAAACTTCGATTCGCGATCGATTGGCGAGTACACGGAAATTACGATGTTATCTGGTAAAAATTCGACGGTGGCGCCACCTATGACGAAAATACTCGATATTATGAGAATTTTTACCATATTTATAGGGATTTTTACCATATTGTATGGTAAAAATTCGCATAGTTCTCGTAATTTTCGACAGGTGGCGTCATTGACTTCGCACTACCAGAAATTTACGAAATTTTTTACTAAATATATGGTAAATTGCATCAGATGCTTTTTTTCGTCCATAAATCGAAAGGACGTGAATAAAAAATACTCGCAACACCCTTTTTTCACTCTGCAGTACGATCGTTTTTTGTTGAATAAACTATCGACTAAATCCCCACTAATTTATGGAAATGAAAATACGCTTGCATACGAGAATCTATCGATTTTAATTATTCCGATATATTTCGGTTAAATGTTCTCTCGAGCGTTACTTCCGTTCTCACGCCTTCCGTTTCCGTTTGACTTTTGACGAGGTTTCTAATAAGAGGTCCAAGAAGTTTACGATCTGAATGAACGCGTAAGCAAGCCTAGCGAACGTCCGCACTAAGTATACGAAGCGCCCAACGTCTTCGTTATGCTTGGAAGCGCGCCGGCCACCTGTTGCACCTTTCCGGAATCCCTTCGTCCCACCGATCACGCCCTCCCGCTCCGACTTTGTCATTAATCCCTAAACTAACTTTTGCGAACTCAAACGCCAATCAAAGACGTTATCGACACTTTTAGACTTCTCTTTTGAGGAAAAGATGTGCTCTATGATATTTAGATTACAGATTTACTCATCTCGTTTCACCTTTCCGGAATCCCTTCGCCCCGCCCCGATCACGCCCTCCCGCTACCGACTTTGTCATTAACCTCTAAAGTAAGTTTTGCGAACTCAAACGCAAATGTTAGCGACACTTTTAGGCTTTTCTACTAAGAAAAAAGTGCTCTCTGATATTCAGAAATACACTACTCGTTTAGTCTTCCCATCTAAAATGTTATAATTATTACGTATCTCGAAAGTAGGGCATCGTGGGGCAAAATGGATCCGTCGCATGACGCCAATGTCGGGGCAAAATGAACCAATCCTAGAATTCGTGAAATTAAAAAAAATGTGAAATTTCGAAATTTCAGAACAATTATTTATAATTTTATTATTATTTATTTTATTTTTATTATGATTTTTAATATGGAAAAATTATAATTTCCAACGAAAATAGTTTACACATCGCGAATAGATAGAAAATTATTTAAAATTTTTCAATATTTCGATAAAATTTTTCCACATTTTTTTTGGTCATAATTTTTCAAAAGGGTGGGATATATCTATTTATTGATTAAAAAACAGTGAAAACGTGTTGTGTATATCGACGAAATCTCAAAATCGCGAAAATGGTCCATTTTTCCCCCATCTTCTCCCGCCTACAGAATCTCACGAGTTCAATCGTTAAAAATAACAATGATGAGAATGAAAAGGTTCGTTATAGCACTATACTGCAAGGGTACAACAAGTGTGACGAGACGATACTTGAGTTTCAACCTTCTGGAAGCGACCACAGTGTCAAGTTGTTTCGGTTGCTATTGCGCCACGGCGCGGTGAAAGAAAGATAGACATAGAATGAACAAAAAATGGAGATGGACGTGGTGCGGACAAGTCGCACGGTGTTGGGTGTATACCGGACAGTGTTCGTTCGGTTGGAACCCCGACATCGAGGGTGAAACACTTTCCCGCGGAGACTCGTAGGTTTTCAACCATACGTCCGACACGGCTTGTAACTTCATCCATAGAGATTCTCACGGTGGTTTTAACTTTTGAAAAATCAAAAATCATCTCCGAAGATTAACAACTATCGAGTTTATCGAGTCGGCCGAATAATTTTTTACATTCGATGTATCGAAATAATATGTTTCCCATTGACCATTTTTTTCCATCGAGTCATCGGCTCTAATACGGTTTTGAATACCGGAAAATGATTTTAGTTCGACGGGTTATTGGAGTTTATGTACAGATTACGAAATCCCTTGAATTATGTAGATGCAGAAACGACGAACGATGTTTTATTTAATTCCTCGAGCGTATGGAAGTTAACGCGTATAAGCGTTTCAATTACCAGCATTGCGTCATACGCAAAGATGGCTTCGCCCGTAGGGCATTCCGGGGAATTACTTTGAGGTTCTGGCAATTCATCACATACCAAGAAACATTAATTTGGCGTCTCTGATCATTTTTTTTTACGCCCGGCTGCCCGCCGGGCAAAAGATCGGACGGTAATGCTCTCGGAACCGCGTAAAATAGTACATTACGATACGAGTGCGAAAAAACTTTTTCTGACAAGTGTTGCAATCTTACGAGTTTAAGAAACAGTTTTTCGCACGAGAATCATATAAAATTTTTATTCACAAGGTGGGAAAATGGGAGTTTATACGCCCGCGAAGCGTGCGAAAAACTGTCTTTTTCACACTGAGTGAAATAAACAAATAAAAAATGTCGCAATGAAAAAAAAAAAAATGTCACGACTGTTTTTGTTCCCAATGCAGAATATGCAGGGCAAACGCGCGGAAAATGACTGAAAAAATAAATAATAAAGGGAAAAAAATCGGACAATGAAAAAAGGAAAATATTGTTAAATTTCTATAGTACGTTAAATCTACAAGTTTGGCATTTGAGTGGAGTAATATGTTTATTCTCCATTCGTACAAATCATCCGACCCTCATAAGTGTACTAAGGACCTCAACCGCGACGAATGTATCCATAAGGGTACGCGACTGGTCCTCTATATCAATTTCTCTTCGTTTCCGTCAAACTGTATTTGTATGGTATTTTGCCCCCCGCAGTGTCATAAATCACTGAAGATCACCCAACTACCATCAAATTCAGTACCATCAAAAAAACGTTCCACGCATTCGAAGCGAAAGACGAACCCAGAATCGGAAGATTTATTCAACTTTATATAATTACGAAAAGAAACAATAGCGCCATTCGAATTTTGTAGCAAAATAGACGAAACCTTAAAATTCATGAAATTTGAGAAAAGTTCGATTTTCAAGTTTCATTAATTTCATTTATGCTGTGGATTACTTCTAACCTTAAAAAATGACCGGAAACGAAGTTTAATGAAATTCTACGATATACATTTGTATCGATTGAGTTAAAATGGACCGATTAAAAAAGTAGAAATGCCGAAAAATAAAAATTGTAATTCGATAATTCTTTTTTTTTGTCGTGGAAATCGGGTCGTGAAAAAATGTTGTGTATGTCGACAATATTCTCTGAAGTGCTAAAGTTGTTTATATTTGCCGTTACGTCATACGCGGTATTCACCTATATATACATCGCGAAGAAAAAGATCCTTTCGGGATATCGATCGTTTGGAATTAAAAGTCTCCGGACTCTTGTATTTTTATCAAGAATTACCATTTTTCTCTTTATGAAATGGTTTTCATGTAACATTTTTTCCCGTTTTCTGCATATGACTATAATAAATCACGAGGTTCGACCGATGGATATCCACAGTGAATCCTTAGCGAGTAACCGACTGGTGACACGCGGTATGTCGGTGAGAGGATGTGGCCGGCAGGAAGTTCATTGTTGAACGGTGTTCGTGTGTATATAGTGTTCCAAACTGAGGCGTAGATTCACGTAGCACAGTTTCGTCAGGTTGAACGAAATGAGACTACAAAAAAAGGGTCTTCTCCCATTACGCCGACAGCGAATTAAAGCCCTTTAAGCGTTTTTTCGTTCTAATTTCGCAGGATTCTCGTCCGCGATCCATTTATATTCATAGAAAAAATCCGCCATTTTAAAAATTTCATAGTTTGGCGAATCGAAACATCGGATAAAAGAAAGCCGCGTAATATCCATAATTTTTCCATAGACCGATTTTTCTCAAAGGTGTGTCGTTATTTGGTTGAAGATATGAAAAATTTGAACATCTGGTAGAATGCCCGTCGAGTTCTCCGCGTGAAACGAATATAGATACAAATGTGGCAAACGAAAGAGAAAATTGAACATTCAGTCTTATGCAAGTTGGGGGGTACGGGTCATCGAGGAGTCATCACCCTGTTCGCGATAGACGATAAGCCTTCGCGTCCATATAACAGCGTTCTATTCCTGTTTACCCATATAGCCGAAGACGGTGGCGCCACTGTCGCGACATCGAAGCGCGCGCCGTACATTCCCACCGTACAAAACGCAATTTATTATCAAATTATCTTTCGTGTTTGTGTGACGAATGTGTTATCATTTATCTTATTCTCGACGCGGTTGTTTATGCATTGGCGCGATGTGTACGGGTCACACATGCGAAGGGCAACAACAAACATCCAAAGGCAAAACAACATTATCGCCTCATAAATACGTATCTCCGTAACGCATAACATCTCATATTAGAGACGCATCTAAAAAAAATCAAACATCACATTTCGTGTTTAAACTCCGAATAGCTTTAGCGCCGATTAGAATATTTCGAAATACGAGAAAAAAACAATATTTCGTAACGTTTTTTTTTTTAATGTATGTCTATTACACTTAATCGCGCATCGGCGTTTATCGCATCGCTCGTCGCTGGAAAATAAATATCGCGCGTTCTATACGAAGCCCTTCTATATATCAATCGGCTCCGAAATGTATTGTAATTAATTAGATAACTCGAGACGACGATTTTTCTTCCGAGCGGATAAAACTCAAAAATGATAATACAAAATTAAATTGATTATCGAGATAAATATTTTATCACGTTAATCACGTGAAACGATCTTTTTCTTCGAGGAGATTAACAAAACGCGGGAATCTTCGAACGTAACGTGGTAACTGTTACCATCGCTAATTTTATACGCGTGTAACTCTTTCAACTATTTGGCGGCAATTTCCACGATCATATAGCGTGTTATGCGTTACGTAAAGAATTCCGCATTTGCATCGTTTCATCTTCACTTCGCGTGGTTTGAGATCAGCCGTGCAAAAGATTCTTATAACTGTTCGGTTCGCTGCTGCGAACGAACGGATGTACGATGTGTTCAGCTAAACAAAAAAATATCGAAAACGTGACGCGTTCGATCGTAAATTGTTTGTATCTCTAAAAAACTGTAAAAAAACGTAAAAAAAAATGTCTGAAGATTTATTTTTCTGAAACCGGAAGTTTTTTTTGCATAAACGGATACATTAAACTTAATGTACAATTAGATCGAAAAATTAATGTTCGATATATAAAACATCGACGAGATACTTAACTTTTAATAATTAACTATAATTTCGCTAAAAAATAATTTGAATCCAATAATTTAATTAAATTTTATTGTCAAAGTCTATTAACTTTACATCGATATTATCCATTAAATCGAATATTTCAATTTATGCATAAAAAATTTCAATACCAACAGATTGAATTTACGATGTATTTTTCCAGCGTGAGATATACAGAAAAATCCAATGGTTTCGTGTAATCGGGACAATTATTCAAAAAGTACATACGAGTTTTGTAAAAATTGATAAAAACATCGATAGATTTATAAAAAAACGAAGTTGCAAGAGATTCGCCGTTTTTATAGGTTAACAGTATCGAATAGCTTGGTGAAGTAACTTTGGGCGGGAAAAAGGCGGTGCATGTCTTCGAAATTGATGGATGAAAAAAAAAGCGAAACCATTGTGTCGCGACAAGTGTGAGTCACATAAAAACTGCGTGTGTGCGTATGGCGGTCGGAATTGATCGCGATACGATTCGAATGCGAGCGAAACAGAGTGTAGATAGGCGGAGGCGACTGGTCTCCCAATTCCGTACGCGAATTCGTGAAACTCCCTTTGTCGCGCTTTGTGGTCCCTGAGTAGTGAAATTAAGTGCCCTTGTCGTAACGGCGTGTGTGTAGCATTACATACGTCGCAAGGCAAATAGTACAATGCGATGAGGATAAACGTATACATTCACTGCGCGTACGTATAAAACGTGGTGTTTCGTCTTTCGCTGTCAGGACCGCGGACACGGGACGATGCGCCATTGTGTGTAGTTAAGTTAATTAATGAATGGTACAGTCTCGCCGGAGAGTTCGTTTAAATTGATACGTCCTTCTTCGTGCGGCCATTTTTCAAGTACCGTATTGCATACACTTGCCAGTCGGTTACACTCGAAGCGTGTAGTCTGTGCGAAAACTATGCTATTAAATACGATAAAGGCGTCCGCGAATTATGTACATCGAAACCGAACGCCAGTCGCACTTTCTTGACGCGCGTCTTCGACCATACAGCTTTTTTAAACAATTTATTTCGTCAAATATTTCCAAGGATTTACGAAATACTTCGACGATTTTTTCGTACACGGAGTTGCGCAGGATTCAGCAATCCAATATGGCCGCCAAGTGTACGAACTTTTGCGACGCACACTCCCGTCAACGTATAAATAATAATCAACGTCGCTGAATTACGAGATTCTTATATATATGGTATAAAAAAGATGTGTGATATTATTTCCAACGCAAAGTTATAAATTGAAATAACAAAAGGGGATGTCAGAATTATCACCTCGGCCTTTTGTCCGAAGGCCATCGGCCTCACGCGCGCGACAGTGAAGAAACGGTCTTTTTTATAAGATACTATTCACAGTGTGTTCCATCGTATCGTTTTGCGTTCCGGCTTTTCGCGGATGGGAAATCTTTTTTTTTCTCATCTATATACGTATTTCAGATCGCTTGCATGCGCAGGCGTGACGCGAGAGATTATAATTAATAAATAACGACAAAGTCGCGTCGAATTAATAAGAATTAATTCTATAAGATCGTATTATGTATGCGAATTATATCGTTATACGCCCTTCTGGCATTGAGACATTAATATCACATATATCAATTTATAAATATTCTCCGTGTCGCATTAGGGAAAAAAACTACTTAATGCGATTAATGTTGAACTTTACATCTGACGGCGTTAATTCGCGGTAAGTACTGTTGGGTTCGATCGTTCAAAAATTAACCTCCCGTACAACGTTAATAAACTTAAAAACTGTTATATTAGAATTAATGGACGATAGCGATCGAAAAATAATGTACACTCATTTTTCATAGTAGTTGTACATTAAATTTAATGTACCAATTTATGCATACAAACTTCCCGTATCGGGACAATAAATTCTGATTTTTTTACGAGATATTACCTATCGAAGCGTTTCGAAACTTGATTATTTCGAGTCATATAAGACGACAGCATAAACTTTTATCAACTACGGTCACGAGACCCGAGTGCCTCGGGAGATCCCGAGCTTTTCACCGCCGTGCGCCCGTCGCAAGTGCACTGCTTGGCGCGAAAAATCTTAATCGCGAGGTGCCTGCGAAAGGCTTTCTACCGAACAAACCGAATAAACAACAGTGGAAAAAGAATTTCGTCTGTTTAATACGAAATACGAAAGACGTATTTCCGTCGCGAAGTAAAATAATGCGATCTATTGAAAAAAAAAATATCTCGAAATCTTTAATCGGAATATTACGTTTGACCGACATTTCTTGTTAAAAACAACGAGAAAATGTTTTTTTTTGTTTATAAAACTTACCTGATTCAAATCGAGATCCGGACACCGAGAGGCGCACTCCTCCTGGAGGTTAAAACTCCGCTGTCCCCGTTCCTCGGGAATCTCCGGAAGAAGCGCAGCAACATTTCCCGCCAGTCCCAACACGACCAGAATGACCCATTTTCTTGTCCCTACCATAATATCCAAAGGTACACACGATTCACAAACACAAATGCGAATTAATCGCAACAGTCACGTTTCAAAAGTTTCTCGCAAACAGCGATATCTGCATCTTCTCTCCGTGGATCACGACATTCTTGAAAATTCTTGTTTCGTCGGGATTTATGGAGAAAATTATAAACAACACAACAAATCCCCCTCCTCCGCTCGGAAACACTCGAAAACTACATAATAATCGACATTTCAACTGTCACACTCGAGGCACCTGTCGCACTTGATTTCTTCGACACCAAATTAATCAAACAATTATCGACACGCACCACAATAATAAAATTTTATTTTCCGAAAAATGACGGTTAATGAAAATTTTTCCGCACAATAATTAACTTCGGCGTGAGAAAAAAATAAAAAACACGTCACTCACAGTCACATGTAACGTCCGCCTCGATCTTTCACTGCTAGTAATTCGACGTAAATATTCCTCATATTAGTATTAAAAATTGTGATATTTACATCATTTTTTCTTTTTATATCGATCGTCGATTTGAGTTTTTTCGAAGTATTAAAAAGCCGTTTTTGTTTTTCAATAACAATGTCGCGTGTTGTCCGATGAACGGATCGCGAGCGTCGTGATAGTGGACGGCGGGCTTAAGAGCAACTGACGAGGAATGGCTACCCGAGAGTCAACTAATCCCCACCAAGTAAACTATACCCTCATCCCGTTCACTCGGCGTGACCGGCGGGAGCCCTCTTCGGCAGTTCACTTTGTTGATCTCTCTTTCTCTCGCGTTCCTCGCGTATTATATTCGTTGCGTCGACGCCATAATGGCGTATCACTTGCACACTCGACAGCGACGATACGCCCTTATAACATCGTTTCATTGATGTACGGAGAGTTGCTTCGCCAATATAGTACGTGTGGCACGAATACTGGATGCGCATACCAGTGTGTATACTATATTTACTGTATTGCAGTGGTAACGCGGAACGTTACTTTATTGCGAGGGTGGGGACCGTTGCCAGCCGGCATGCCGGCAAGCCGGCCGGCCGGTAGAACCCGAAACTATTTGAACCTTCGCCCATGCGGGACCTCGATCCGAGCGTCGTGGTCAATTGGCAGATTGACCCGTTCCTTACTACATTACGAGTAAAATTTCATTCAGCCATTCACACGTGTAATTTCTCCATGCTGCGCGAGATCGCGCGAGATTGGTGCTTTTTTTTATAATCATAATAACATTCTCTTCTAGGCGCGCGTGTTTTATACGTGACGAAAAAGTTATAAATATTTAGCATCGAAACGTAAACTTATTTAAATTTTACCAAATTTTGATAATTTTCCGGTATAGTCAATCACCAAGAAATCTGAATCGTATTAAATGAGCGATGAATAGAGGTTATCTCTATTGACAAAATACCACATTTGATTATTTGTTTATTTAAATGAAAATTTATATTAACGCGGCGGGAAAAATTCTAATCGCAATTTTTTTGTGGCAACAGATTTAAGGTAAGTTTTTTAAAAAATCAAGTAATGCATACAATGTAAATATTTAGTTAGTCCATTAAAAAAATGTTCTGAAAGATATTATGCCGAAATTCGTTTATTAAAGTTATTTTACAATTATAATGAAAAATTAATGTACGATATATTAAAAACCGCGAAGTTATTTTACTTTTAATGATTGATTTTAATTTTACTATAAAAGTAATTTAAATTCAATAATTTATTTTGATGTCAGTTTAAAAGTTCATAAATTTTCCGTTACGATCGTTCGTTAAATTACACATAATGGTTTATAAAAACTTTGACTTAATGCCGAAAAAAATCGTGCGGTGTCAAAAGACGCGTAAGTTAGGTACACAAGAGGAACTTTTTTCATCGGTATATATACTCATCTCCAATAGTGAAACGTTTAATTTTTACCGCGATGTGTATTCGGTCTTCGAACCCTCGAAATTATTTTCCTTCATAACCGACCATTATTTTCGAACGATTTTTCGGAATTCACAGCTTTTCAGGACTGCACTGTTTATTTAACATTTTAGAGCTCAAAAAACCGGGAATAGTTATACGACGTGAGAATTCCCCACTATATAGTACGGTACGTTTGACCGCGAGAGGGTGAGTTAAGACCGTCGAAGCCGCACACCGACCGCGCATCCGTATAGCTGTCGATTTCTATACCGACAAGTCATTTTTTTTTTACTCAACACTCGTTAGTAGTTTTTAGTAATTATATGCGCGCGTAAAAAATTCATCGAATTGTTTATTTATTTCGCGCGATGTTTCAAATTCCATACCTGAGATGTTGAATAGATATCGTAACATAAAAAAAAAAAAAAATATTTTTGTGTTTTCTTGCGCTATATAACTCGTATTAAAAATAAATCAGTCGAAGAGGCAATTAAAAAAATGAGTTCATCGATCTTATGGCAAAATTGGCCAAAACAGGTCGAGAGATTTCCCCAATCGATTGTTTATAGTAAAAAAACATACATATCGGAGATTTGCCGATAAGAATTTTTTTTTTATCTTATCGAAATTGCTGAAGCTATTCGTTGGCGAATTCAGATCAACCTGCGTTACGAAACGATATAACGATTATAGCGCGTCCAATCTGAACCTCAATGACCGTTACAGGTTACCTAGAACTTCCTGCGGAAATGGCCAATATACTCCTCCGACCTCCAACTCGCTCAGTCGTTCGCTCACTCACGTCGGTTACACCCCATATGATCGCCCTAACTATTCAACACGCACTCGTTACGGATCATCATTATGATCTATGCGGCTACAACAAATGTTATATCCTTAATCTATCCTATTCGCGCCATTCTACGATCCCTAACGCTTTCTTAAAAAAAAAAAAAAAAAAATCATTAATAATTGCAATTTCTAATTTTACCGTAAAAATCTTAAATTTCAAGGAATTTCGCTATAGTTGTACAGCCTAAAGGTTTGTGTAAATAGACCCGTTGATTCCTTCCACAGATTTTCGAAGTTCGAAAATTCATCGCAATCGATTTTTTTTTCGCGCGTACGCCATTTTCTCTTGTGTACCGATAAAATCTTCGGATTCGTATTCAGCACGAAAAAATATGCGGACAATCGCGGCGCTCAAGTATTTCGGAGCATTCGTAGTTTTCGGAAAAAAAGGGCGCAATTGTGACGAATTTGAGAAAAAGGTATAAGCGGCAAATTATTTAAAAATATTTTCGTAATATACCGTTTTTATACGAAAATATATTGCGTGTATCGTAAGAGAATTTGTGATACACTTTTTTCCGCGTGGGGAATGGTCAGAAAAGGTGACAGCAGAGAACAAGCGAAATAACGAGCGTAAAGGATAAAATAAAAACAATTTTTTTCGTAGTCCATAAAGACACTTTTATTACTCTAATTACATCGACTATCATATCAGAAATATCATGTATATATAATATATCTGCGTATCTGCTATATCGCTGAAGTAAAAATATTAAAATTTCTTAAATAGTTGCTATTCGCTTTACTTGTTTCCGATAATACACATCGATGTTAATTTTAGACATTTTTTAGTTCGAAAGAAAGTATTGAAAAAATTTATAGAATTTTGGTATAAATTTTTGAAAATTTTTCGTAAATTATATCGAAACTTTTGTGATTTTTACAATTAGCAACTTGTGTATTACGGGAAACCAAATGTTACAATGAGGACAAAAATGTTCTCGCAAAGATCAATCAATGTGTTGTAGGAACTGTGGGATCCTTATCCACGATAAAAAACAGTGTCCCGGCGGTTTAAATTTTCATTTTTTTTACTCTTAGAGATTACCAACAATTGTTTAACAACAGATAAAAGAGAAATCTGAAAAACGATAAATTAGTCATTGCGGCTTTTCGTAATAATCTCGAACAGTTATACCGTTGAAATTGACGAAAAAACCATTTTTCGTGCATTAGGCCATTCGCACTGCACGCGAAAGTTCTTTGAAAATGTTAAAGTTATGCGAGAAAAAATTAAAACAATGTTTTTATTTTTTATTTCATGTGCACTTTATAGTGGGAGAAAAATTTTAAGTTTGTGAAAATAATTTTAAAAAATTATTTTTTACCTTACGGTGAAGTTGCGATGAAATACTTTTTGTCGTCAAAAGTATTCGGGTTTTTCAAATTTAAATGTTGAATAATAAAATTTTTAATGTGATGAATGATAATTAATTTAATTATTAGGTGAAACTATGAAAAATAAAAAATCGTCTATCCAAAGAGTAGATAAATATTTGATAGAAATCGAAGCAAATCGACTTTTGGTAATTCATCGTCAATTTATTAACCGAATTATTAGAAAAAAAATTGAATTAAAGGCCCTTTTACTCTGTAGGAACGATAATCGCAAAACAATTTTTTTTACTGTAAAAAATTTGAACGGTTCGGTAAATAAGCACCGAATCGTTATATTTAAAAAAAAATGTAAATTTTTGCTCTTTTTCATCAGAAACTAATACCTTTGCGAGTTTCGTGTTTTTTTTTTTTTAATATCGAATACGAATATTAATACTTATCGTAAATATCACTTGCCGTATTCCTTATAAGTGTACGATGAGGCGATACTGCATCGCCCGCTATAATTATATTTAATTATATCCTAAATCATTTTTATCGAGATTTTCATTAAAATACTAATCGGCCTGATATTCCGAATCATGATTGACTCAAAAAACTGTTATTTTTCGTTATCAGACCGGCGCTGCTTTCGGACATTGGTATAACAGCCGTTTTCTCGCCCTTTGGTAATTTTGCTCGTGACTTGATATTTGGTTGGAAACCTTTCCAAAAATTCTGAAAAAATTCAGTTTTTCAAAAATTATTGTATTTGAAATTTTTTTTTTCGTCTTAAATTTTTTTTTTTTTAACTCGAAGTGTACCTCTTTGATGGATCCCGGTGTCGCGAGGACGTAATAAATTGCGTAGCCGGGTACCCAAATCATCGATGAGAAACTTAAACCAAAACCGACGATCTCCGCCCACGTGGGATATTCGTATTTATTTCCGTACTTCAGCGGTGTGTACTGCACGCATTGGAATACGAAGATGAACTAAAAAAAATAGTTGATACCATTAGGCAATAAAAAAAAAATGCGCGAATGTTAAAGAGAGACTTCGATAATTAACAATAAGATCGAAAAAAAAAAAATGGCAGTGGTAATGGAAATCCTCTGTTATGCGAGGCGGCACCTTGCCAATTAATTCGTGCGGCCAAAATCCACAGCGCACCCACGCGACGTCAGCTACATTACTTCAGTAAATTGGATGCGACAACCGACTAATTAGGTGTACGAAAGAACTTGTTACTCGCGCCAACCGCTATTAAATTATCGAAAAAACCATTCAAAGTCGCTATGCCTACGAATTTAATTTTTTTTTTGTAACCGATTTACGCCGAAGTAATTGAACGGTGATGTTGATGTGAAAGTCAAAAATGTGATTGAAATGGTAACTTATTGTCACAAAAAGAGTTTTACGATCGAAAAATTTCAGAAAATTGAAAATTTGGAAAATACCCAATGATCGGATGGTATTATACTAAAAATATTCAAATAATGTAAAATTTTTTATTTATAATGAAACTTAATGTAATATTAAAATTAAAAAAATCGGCACAATTTTTTTTTTTTTTTCAATTAATCGCATTGAAAAAAAAATCTTTTAATATCGGTATTACGAAAAGAAGTTACGAAACGATTGGAAATTATACTTACAGCCATCATTATCGGAGCGAAGATCAACCAGCAGACATACCAAAACATGTTGAGACGAATGCCCATCATTTGATGTACGCAATCGCAAAACTTTTGTACTCCGAAAATCCAGGATATCGCGATCGTTTGGAAGAAACAGACCCACAGTATAGATATTCCACTGACCGAGTAGTAGTCCATTAATTGGAAAATATAAACGCCGCCCTAAAGAATTGTCCGTCAATTTCTTTCGATTTTTCTCATTGCCAGTCGATTAAAATTGTATCAAAGAAACTGAAACTTACATGAGTGACCATTGGGATACCCAATAAGAACATTAATATGCATATCGCGATGGTAAATTTATTGCGATGAGGTCGAAGTGTATCCGGCCAATTGTCGACTACTCCAGTTATGAATGATTCAACGATACAAAATTCACTGTCAATTCCAAGAATCTACAAAACAAGTAACGATTTTAAGAAAATTTCTCCATTTTATTTTTAATAAAAGTATTTTAAATCCATTCTAAACCAATGAATATATTTTTTTCAATTTATCGATCTTTTCGACTTAATCCGTTGCGAAATGTATTTAAATAACAATTATGTTATATATACTTTTATATTGATTATCATAATTTGATTAATTTGATTTTTATACAACAGTCGAAATCGGTTTTTGTATATTTCAAAATTACCCCCACAATGCACGCAATTATCGTGGTAAGATAATACTTTCGAACTTATCGGCCGCCGATGAAATTCCGAGTTTCACGGGATATTCCATTCCGGTAAATTATTTGGATTTTTTATATCGATTTTTCATTTTTTTAGAATTAACGCGAAGCGACATACCGCGGTCGGTAACCAACGTTATGATACTTTTTTTCGAGATTCATTTTTTCTTTCGATCTCAGAATTTCGGCACTATACAAAATCGTTACAAAGAACGATTTTTCGCAAAGAATTTTTATCAAATCGATTTGATATATATTAAAGTGTTAAAAAAAACTTACTATCAGCATACAGAAGAATATAGTCGCCCAGATCGGTGCGCCGGGAAATTTAAGTACGACTTCCGGATAAGTGAGAAAAACGAGTCCCGGTCCGCTTTTCACAACTTCGGAAACTTCGGTTGCTTGTTCCATGGCAATGTGTCCCAATATCGAGAAAGTAACGCAACCGGCGAGCAAAGAGGTCAATGTATTCACCACGCAGGTTATCAGAGCATCCCTTTCGAAAAAAAAAAAAAAGTTAAAAGGCGGTTTCAAGTCCCTCTGATTTTTTTCGATTTACAAACATTCATTTTTCCGTCAAAATCTGATGCTGTAAACATATTCAATTTTTTTATCCGCAAACATAGTCGCCACACAAAATAGAAAAATATGAAAGACGAAAAATCCAAAATTTAAATTTAAAAAATTCAAAATCGAATTCGAGTGAAATGCGAAAAACTTTAATTTGTTTCGATTTTTAAATGTTAATTTCATTCATTTTCATCAATACATTTTTTTTTATATGCCAATAGAGTCGCCGCGCAAAATAGAAAAATATGAAATGCGAAATGAAAAAATATGAAATGAAAATAAAAAAAATATGAAGTTCGAAAATAAAAAAATATAAAATGGAAAATAAATTGAATACAAAATAGTTCGATATTTTTGCATACCTGTAACAATTATGATGAAATTTGTTATATGATCCAAGTGCAGGCAGTGCACCGGTACCGATACTGTAAGCAAAGAAGATCTGCGTAGCTCCGTCGGTCCACGGTCGGGGGCTGAGGAGTACCTCCCATCTCGGTGTGATATAGTAGAGTAAACCGTCGGCAGCACCCTCCAGCGTCACAGCTCTTGCCAAAAGAATGAAAAGAACGACGTACGGGAACAACGCTGAAAACCAGATGACCTTACCGCTCTGGTGAAGACCGCGTCTGATGATGAAGTAAACGAGAAGCCATCCAAGGGTAAGACAGCCCAGTAGTTCCCATTGCATCCCACCGATTTCCTCAATTCCATTGCTCATCCCAAGAAGTCTTCGTCTGTGTAAAAAAAAAATTAAAAATCACCCGAATTTTTTATTTTCATTTTCAAACTATTCATATTCTTCGTAAGCTGATTATTTTTTTTTCACTTTGAAAGAAATTATTCGTAAACTAATTTTTTTTTATTTTATTATATTGTCGACGTCGATTTTTCAAAAATATTTCGTAAATACGTGGAAATTTCGATAATTGGATTAAAAAAGCGTTCACATTACATCACGTTACAATTACAATTACAATATATACGGTAAAAAAATAATGTGTACTTTTAAGAAACTTTTTTGGCGGCAAACGTCGGTAGAACGGTTATCTTGTCAATGTTGCGAAAAATATTTGTAAACTTGACGACTTTTTTTCGTTAGATTATCGAGAAAAAGTTTGAAAGGTATGAGGAGTGAAAAAATGTATATATGATTTTTACTCTGCGTATCGTAAAAAATGTAATGGAATAACTTACTCCCAGAATTCTTCGACTGGCGTAGTATGGTGAAGGGTTACATTTCCACTGGCATTCGTATATCCCGAACTGACATTCATATGGTCAACAATTGTATAATTATGAATTTTCGGAATTTTCGTTCCGTTCATCACGGCATCGGAACAGTTATCTGTGTTCCACCAATTTCCTGGAAAAAGTGGTTTTTTTTTTGTTGTTTCATAATAAAAATAATGCAATTATCACAAATTAAAAAAATTGCAATTAATATATGACATCGTTAACATAAATACCGCAACTACTCCACGGTAAGTCGGGTAGTCTTGTGAATGTGGCGATGAGGTAGAAAAGTGTCCAAGCGATTATAATGCAGTAGTAAACGTCGAGGAAAAATACTATCGTCATCGTCGCGTAGCCAACTCCTGAAAAACAAGAAATATTATTATTACTTTGTCTCGTTGCTTAATTTTTGTTTTCGAAATATTTTTTTTCGAAAGATTTTTTTTTCGAAACATTTTTTTTTCGAAACATTTTTTTTTCGAAACGTTTTTTTTTCGAAACATTTTTTTTTCGGAACATTTTTTTTCGAAACATTTTTTTCGAAACATTTTTTTTTCGAAACATTTTTTTCTGAACATTTTTTTGTCGAAACATTTTTTTTTCGAAACATTTTGTTTTCGTGACTGGGATTTTACCTTGAAGAAGGGGACAGAGTTGACCAACCAACGTCATTCCGCCAGCCCCCAGGTACTGTCCTATCGCGACTTCTTGAAAAAATATTGGAATACCGCAGAAAATCATCGCGATGAAATAGGTAACGAGGAAAGCACCTAAAAAAAGCACATAAACATTTATTTAATTGAAGCAAAAAATTTTATTTCGCTTTGAAAAATTTTTGCGTTTTCAAATAATCTTTCGAAAGCAAACTTACCGCCACCGTTTTGATAACACAAATAAGGAAATCTCCAGACATTGCCAAGACCAACGGAGACGCTGATGCAGGAGAATAGAAAATCAAGTTTGTTGTCCCATCCTCCTCTCTCGGCGTCGTCATCGCGCGCTCCAACTTCGGTGGTACCTTTGGCTTGAGGAGTTGTCGCGATTCGCTTATGAACAGAGGAACGCGAGGATTCACCAACGTTCGAAGACTTTGCCTTGAACTCTATAAAAGTCTGATCCGGATCAACCGGCTCCCTTTCCTCCCCCCAGTAGTACATTTTTTCCGCCATTTTTTCCTGCAACGATTTATTTATTTATTTATTTATTTATTTATTTATTTATTTATTTATTTATTTATTTATTTATTTATTTATTTATTTATTTATTTATTTATTTATTTATTTATTTATTTATTTATTTATTTATTTATTTATTTATTTATTTATTTATTTATTTATTTATTTATTTATTTATTTCGGAAAAGTATGGAATTAATCCAAAAATTTGTTCGCCAAATTCGGACGAAATACATAAAAACATTTTGATACGGATCACTTTCAACCCCCTAAGATCCGATAGGGCAAAACCAGTCTTCACGACGACCCAGAATAATGCATCACTTTCCGACTGCGTGCGTCACGTGAGGGTAGAATCAAAAAGAAGGACGGAAGGTCAACGGTAGCCTCAGCACGTGTGAGTCGATTCATTCTGCTCGAGTCTCGACAACCACAATTCTACCGTCTGTATACAACTCGCTGTACCTACTACTACTATCGCGACTCCTACCGCCTACGGGGTGTATTTTATTCTATAGTCCTTTCGTTACAATAGACTCGTGTCGCGTTGGTACGCAGCATCCCCTGATACAATCGCACGCGGGGTAAACGCGCGATCTGTTTAGCGAGGGGGCAACTCTGTACTTTGTAAATTTTGCGTAACGTTATATATACGCGGATTTATTTCAGTTTCAAACAGTTTTGTTTACATATTATTCTGAATGTTAAAAAAAAAAAAAAAAAAAAAGAAAAATTCAACAGATAAATAAAATATATCGTAATACAATTAAATTTATTATTCGTTATTTTGAATAACGCTATAATAAAAACATGGTACAGGTCGCAAGAAAAAAAAAAAAAAACTTTTACGTACGAAAATTTTAATCTCGTATGCAGGCGTCCCACGAGTAATTACGACTTTAACCGAACGAATTTCATCTTACGAAGTTCGCGTGATAGTGTGCGTGATAACGCGCACGAAGAATGTATCCGCGTTCATCTTGTCACACATTGAAATGCCTCGGTGTAGAGAGCGAGGTACGTGCGACGAAGGGATGCTGAGAGCGCAAAATCAATAGTCACGTTTGCATCATATTCACGAGTCCCGTGCTTCGCTCACGTGGAGTTACGATTGTTTCTTTCGATACTAATCGAACACACTGACCGATCTCTCGTGTACCAAAGTGCATAAAAAGATACCGACAATTGATTAACTCGTTTAATACGAAAAGAGAAAGAGAGTGAAGTGATATTAAATCGAGTTACGTATATGCATTGTGAAATACGACGGGTATTTCCCACTGAAAATTACGTATAGACCGATGACAAGCTTTCCCAGCATCCAACAATCTTTGGGTTTTTTACTCGCGTAAACACAAGAAGCAATCCTTCTTTTTTTATCGATAAATCATCATTTGAATTGCTTTTATTTTTATTTATTATGAATGAATTACTGGGTGATCTCTGAACACGTGATTCACCGGAAATTAACTTGTAATCATGACGATGTTTATGTTAATCGAGTTTTTTTTAATGATTAGTGATTTTTATATAGTAAAAAAAAACGTGACGCATTTTTTTTTAGGGGTTATTGAAACATTGCGTCATCGAAATCTTCGCACCGGCTGTGCTTTCGATCCCCGTGTAATCTCGTAAATTCGTTGTACTATTTTTTTTTTTTACGAATGTTATGATTATTTTCACTTCGACACTAAAACGATTGAAAACACTTTTCGGAATTTTTTAAGATGTTTTTTTGGGTGTTTATCGTGTTGTAATTTATGGCGAGAGATGATTTATCAAGGAGACGACGAGGCATCGAGAAACTCGGTGAATCTTCACTCTTACCGGGCGACCTACCTCACAGGGCTTGCCGTTGTAGAATAACGCTTCGTAGTGAGACTGGGTGTGCTTCCTACCCTCTTTCCGGACGCATGCGCTCTTTCTTTCATCCCCGTTCCCAGACGCTCCGCTACCCCCCTTCGAATATGTACCGAAGAAGATTCTCCTTATATAATGAACTTTTTTTGTTTTTTTCTTGACGGTGGAATATTAAATTAGTCCCGCGGCAGTAGAATTGTGATTAAAAATTTAAAAGATCTTTTTGTTTTTTAATCCTTTTAGTTCGGAAACGGCAAAATCCAAGATGGTGGAAAAATGCATCTATGTAATTTTAAACCTTTTTTATTATGATGAAATATTCATTTTATTATTATTATTATTTAAAAAATGAAATATGTCTCTCGGCAACAAAATTACGATTAAAATTGGAAGATTATTTTTTTTATTTTTTTTTATTTTTTTTTTTCGACGGAAAATTCAAATATAATCATATATTCGATGTTTTCAATATGTTTCATATATTTATTTTCAAAATATCTATCTATATTTCAAAATAAATTCTACAAAAGCGTTTGCAGGTTATACCCGATAATCGTCGTACGTCCGTTTGTCAAAACGATTATTCCAAAATAAATAGAGTTACGAGCCGATTGCCTTTGGTTGCGCTATAAAATATATAAAATTATCTCGAAAGTATCTCGATCGGCGATACGAAAGGAGTTATCTTCAACATCCACTCGACTTGTCGCTGGAGTAACTCGGTATGACGGTGTGACATCCCCGCCGATTTCTCAATTGTCGTGGTGAGTATTTGTTCTCTTCCCGTTCGTTCGGCTCGATTACGCCGGCCACTGTGGCCGTTGTTCTCAAAGACTGCATCGATATCTTTCTCTTCGGCTCCTTATCTTTATGTTCGTAATTCGACGAAAACTTCGGCTTCGGCGCCCAATTAGTTCCGTAAGATATCGGATGAATTTCACGCTTCTGCATACTCGTTCGCGTGTTTATAGCTTCGGCAGAAATTTCCGAACGACAATCGTCGCACACCGAACTTATTTCGCTGTTGTCTTCCGTTTCCGGTATCTTCTCGTTCGTCGAAATGCTTTCGAAGAATCTGTCGATTTTTTTCATTAATAAGAAAAAGATTTTAATTACGCGACGACTTTTATAATTAAAATGAACTTTCTTATTCCTTTCCGAAACCATTTATATAACGATAAGATTAAATTGGCTTTTTGAAGAATGTCCCGAAATTTCTAACCGGAAGTATTTCATAATATTTTTCATGGAAGATTTTTCGAAATTTAGGATATCGGTAAAAACAAATCCGATTGTTCGATTGCAATAAAATTACAAAAAAAAAAAAAAAATCGGTATCGATGTATCCGTACATCGTTCGGACATCGCGAGTTATAAACGAACTTTTGCGAAATGAAATTCCAATCGAAAATCCAAGATTCCAAAAATTCTTGAACCGCTCCGGAAACTTCGTCAAGAATCGTTTTAACTCGATCGGTCGTTAAGGCGCATCCCATAATTCCAGCGGCGAGGGACATTGAAACGATCCAACTGATAAAACCGGCGGAAAGTACAGGAGTTTCCAGAGGCGTTGGATAAAATGTCGACCAGACTTTTTGCCACCATGGAAGAGATATTTCTCGGTACTCCGATTCCTGAACAATTTTAATACTGTCGCAAAGTTTTATAGGAAAAAAAAAAAAAAAAAATACGATGTTCGCTAAACCGATGAAACAACTAACGTTACTCCAGTACGACCAGATGGAGCAGTAAATAACTCTTTGAAAAATCAACCAGAGCCACAGAACCCCATTTATGGCGATCCAACTGCAGCAGACCTTTGGCAAAGGAAAAAAATTAAAATGCGCCGAATAATCGGCTTAAATCGATTCTAATTAATAAAAAATAACAAATTATTTTAATTCTTTATAATACTATAAAGAAATTACCTATTTTATGTTAATTTCTCCATAATATTAAGATAACTATTAAATTAATAATTCATTAAATTTACTATTTTTCCGATGAAAATTTTACGACAATAATTAATTGACTCTCAGTGAAGAAAATTCTTTTTAAAAAGTGAATTTTTCTATTAAAATACAAATGAAATAAAATAATAGATTCATTTTGACGCGATTTTTTTTTTATCGCCGAAATATGATTGATAATTTTTTTTTTTTTAATTACGTTGAAAAAATAATAATTACCTGAAGAGATTTGTAGACGAGAGGCATATCGGCAACGACCGATAGCCACTTGAATTTCGGAGGATTTTTCCAAAGAAATGTGCACATCGCAGTCAGAACAATGAGCGAAGGAAACGTATGTATGAAGTCGGGACCGACGGCGATTTTCGCATATTCGCGAAAGACGCGATGACGAAGTAAGAGAATCTCATGCGGTACCGATAGAAAAGTTATTATCTGCGCGGGTAGAGCGCTAAGACAGGACATATCTCACGGCGTAAATCTCAGCTGCTGCGCTCCGTCGAACTTTTATTATTTTTCGACGTCGGGACAGTCGTCTGTCGGCGATCAATCGCGAGATAATGAATTAATTAACCAAAAAATCGCGCGACGTTAAAAATCGGCAGTCACTCCCGCGACACGAGGTTAACATTTGGAAGAAATAATCGAAGACGCGTTGCCGATCGTATTTTTTTGTTCGGCATCTATAATCCATAATAACAATAATTTTTAATAATTCTATGAAAATTATAAAAATAACTCGACGTACCGATAGAAAAAGTTTCTTCCGGAAATATATATATTTTTTTAATTAATTGATGTTTCAGGGAAAAAAAAAAAATTTTCGAAAAATTTGTTTATTTAAGAAACGATAAAAAAAATATTTTACTCTAAAGAGCTTCTGACGCCAATTCCGAAATTCGGATACATCGGTTTACAGAAGAAGCGCGTCAATTAAAAAAAAAAGTTGAGCAATAAGTATAAAGTATTACAGTAGTATATACAAAAATTATTTACAATGAGTCATTGATAACGACGATTTATCAGTCTAAATGAGGAAATAATCGGGTCCAACGAAGGATCCGCATTTAGGGAAATCCTGAGGTGCTGCTATCATATCACCGGATTCGCCAACCTGAAGGACAACGTCGAGTCCGCGCGTCCACTCCAATGCATGTTCGTCACGCAACATCCAGTAACCTGATGACATTGATTTTTCGCGTAATTATTAATCATTCAAGAAGAAAATTGATTCATAATCAATCGAAGAATCCCGTGGGGTAAACAATTTATGGCGATTGGTTTTTCAAGGGCAATTCGCATAAGTGAACTATTATATAAAAGCGCTAAGGTCACGTGCAACGTTCGCGAAGTATGTTCTATAATCCCAGAGAACTGAGAACCATTTTTGAATTATTGAATTTAAGACGAGTGTATCGTTAAATTCTCAGCGAAAAGTTAGTTTTGAAAAAAATTTCGATCGCTTTCCGATGGGATAAAAATCTGAAAAAATCAACCATAAAGAAGGTACTTTTGAACATTAATTTTGCGTAATAATAACTCCGAAAAGTTATTAACAAAATAGCAAAAAAAAAAATTTCTTCAATGAGTCATCCGGTAACCAATTTTCTTTTTTTAGCGAAAGTTGATTCGTTGAACAATTTTTATGAAAACAATGTGTTAATCATTTTTTGGAATTATTATTAACTACTGAGAAAAATAATGGTTAATGTTTTATTTCTTTTTTTATGTTGGATAAGTAGAATTTAATGATAATGTGTAAAATAACTTTTCAAAAATTGTAATAAACTCTTTGTAAATAACTCCGAGTTTTACCATAAAATTGCTGTACTTTTGCAATTTTTGAACTGTAGTCGGACTGCGGAACCATTTTAAGAGTTTAACTTATAATGGATGAAAAATGAATCGAAGTTTTTATGTCTCCATTCCACGGTATTTATGTCCGATACTTACCGGGGTTATCAGCTTTAAAACGAATCGCGACAGCTCCGAATTTAGGTACGACGACCGTGTCTTTGAGCGGAGGGCAGGATAACTTTCTATCGAACAAAACTCCGCGCTCGTCCATTGACTTAACATCTCGGAGAGTTCTGCTTCTTCCGAAGCTGCGGGCGGCAACGACGTGGAAACTGTAGCCGTGAAGATGATACACGAGATCGTCGAGACCAGCTAAAAAAACAGGAAAATGCATGTAAATAAATACCTCAATAAAAAACTATATATCTTTACGAAGAAAGTGATCATTTTAGTCGGCAGCGTTTCTTCAATAAAAAGCCAAAAAAAGTAAACAGTACTTTTTTGCAATGTAGGATTTCGTAATAAAAAATAAATAATGAGGAAGTAATGTAAAATTTTCAAATATTTAGCATTTTTCTTATAAATATATTCTCAGGAGATAAAGTAAAAAAAAAATACGAAAATAAGGCGAAAAAGAAGATTAGTAAGAAAGGCGACAGCGACCCGGAGTCCGCGAATCAATATCCCCTTTTGTGAGTCTCCACGTGTTGCCACAGTTATGTGGATCAAGGTCTTCGCGATTGTTACTCCTCGACGGGACGCTATACAGGGTGAAGAAATCTTTTCCCTTTTTTTCTCTCCCCTCGTCGCCGGAGTCTGTGCAACGCGCAAATAACGTGCCGTTGCCCCGGGACGCGTTCTCAACTATTGCCCGCGTTCTACCGGAACCGCTTATCATTGCGCGCGTAATACTTGTCATGACTTTCGATAAAAAAAAAAACGAATTGCGGTAAAGATTCAGATTTTCGTAATAAATTTCATGTAAATAAAAAAAAAACCAAAAAAAAAAAAGTAATTAAAATGTAAAAAAATGCTGACTACCAAAAATGTTGATTTTAGTTCTTCTATGTTGATTTCGTTTGTCATCAACTTTAAAAAAAATACTAAAAGGTTAACCTTTTAGTTAACCGTTTTCAGGCGAATCAATAAACATGAAAAACGCATTGCGGCTTATGTTCGGGGAGTTGTATCCATGTTGATAGGGTTTACCTTGATCCAGAAGCACAATTTCAACGGTGGAACCAATTGGGATTCTTCTAACGTGAACGCATTCGCAAGTCCCACTGGAATCACTCTTTCCGATTGATCCTGGCGCTTCGCAACCGCTGTGAGATGCTTTCCCATCGCTATCAAAGAGGTCCATGGGACAGAGAACATCTGGAGGAATATCGACGCCCTGAGTCAACAGCGGTGACGACGGATATGTAAACGTTGCATTATCGACGCTTAAAATTCTTGTTTCCGGTTCGCCGTTACCTAAAAGTACACATTTATCCAATTAATCAATGAATCGTTTTGTTTTTTGGAAGAAACAGTTGCGTCTCTCCTCCAACACGACATTTTTTATCGAATTAAGTATTTTTTTTTATAGCAAAATGCGATTTACAGATTTTTTTTTTTTATTTAAAAAATTCTCAAATTCGTAGATCCGATTTTAGGACTAATAATGAAGAAATTAAAAGGAAAAAAAATTTGACAAACCCATAAAGTCAGCAGACTGCGTTCGTTGGTTAATTGGCAAATAAATCGTAACATCCGTTTTCAAATCGTTGAGCGGTGCAGGCAAAGGTTTGGACGCTTTCACTTCGGTAACGCAGACGCTCCCTGTCGAGGCGCACAGCTCGATTGGATTCGTAGATATGTGTACTTCGTTCGCGCGCGTTCCGACTTCAACTTTCCCGGATAATTTTCTGCCGGTTACGATTTCACTTTCCGGATCTCCCTTGTACTTCAGGATCGCTGTACCAGTCGTCGGTGTTGCCGAACACGACTTAGACGTTCGGAAGCTCATGAGATACGAGGATATCGGTTTAATGGCCTTTAGTATGAAATCAGCTCTTTCCCCTGAATTAAAAAACTCGTATTACTAACGCGGTATGCGAAAAAAAAATCGGTGCCGATCCGATTTTCTCGTTTCGATAAAAACTCATTAATTTTCCAAGTGAAAAGATGTTTTTTGATGGATTTTTTTGTACCTTTAGCCAAAGTTATTGATGAAAACTCTTGAGGAGAAACCGGATGGCCGTCGAGAGCGATCAATGCCAAGGGATGATTTTCCACCGATAGAGTGATCGGACAAGAACCCGCACCACCAGCATGCGCGACTCTGAATCTATGCCTCCTTCCGGGAACGACGGTGAAAGTGGTCAACGGCATTTTCGGCCCGTTTTGCTGACGTCCCCGTCCATTGATCAGAAGAACCGCTGGATTTTTACGTATCTCGTTCGACGAACCTTCGGAAACGATCGTGTGATGCCACGGCGATACGAGAATCACGTGCTCCGGATCGTCGATATCGTAGAGCGATCTATGCGGCTCTCGGAGATCGGCTTGTCTCACGATCAACGAGCCAAATATTCCGTTTGTTACGTCGGATGCTAGAAATTTATATCTAATCAATAATTCGACCAAAAACCTCAATGTTAATGGTTTTTCAACGCTTTTTCAATTTTTTTTTTAGATTTTGGATTCTAACATCTTTTTGCGAATAAAAAGAATTTCTACGACGAAGTATTTTTTTTTCTTAACGAAATTCATACGAATTTCGACTGAAATTGTAAAATGATTTTTTTTTCTCTACTTATCAAAGGCAATGGATAATTACAGGAATGCGCATGCCACAGATGAGTTCCGGGTGCAGAGGCCCTAAATTTGTATTGAAACGTTGTATAACTCGGTATCGGACACTGAGTGACCAGAGGGACGCCATCCATGCAGGGAGTCTCGATCTGCGATTGACCGCGCCAATGGACAGCCGCTGTTTTTCCCGGAAGACGATTCACCACGTCCACCACGAGGATGTCATTTTCACAGACCTGTGAAATTTTTTTTTTATTATATCGATGAAAAACTCATATTAATTCCTGTTATGTATATTGAAACTTTCATTTTTTAATTTCGAGATCGGAGAAGTCACTTCGATTTTCCTTTTCCAAACGTTTCGTCGAGATATGTATTTATTGTTCATTATTTCGTAAAAATAAATGGGTATTACGCAAAATGGGTGATAATATGTATACATTTATGTTGATTTCGCGATAAGAAACAAGAAATATACATCTTATTAGCATTTCTATCCGAATTTACGTTAAAAGAAACTAAAATCGGCGCCGATCGGTTCGTATAATAGATACGTATCTATATATCTATACATAAGTTGAAGCGAAGAATCTTCTTTCGATTAAATATATAAACGAACGCGACTCTCTCTTATTACCTGAATACTGGGTCCGGGCAATTGCCGATTAGCTGTGAGAATTCCTCGACGTAATCCATCAGCGGAAACGCAATGTTTCGCCAGACACGCCGTTTCGTTCGCCAGACAGCTTCCACATGATCTGTAGGTAACGAAAACATAGAAAAAATAGTGCAAAACCCTTTATAGTAAAAAATAAAAAGAAATCTATAAAAATAAAAAAATAAAAAAAATATATCGAAGTGCGAATGCATTGCAACCACCGTGCAGCAGCAGCAGCAGCAGCAGCAGCAGTACCGATGGGTCAACAAACTCCTTTTCGCGTCTTCCGCATTCTCTTCAACAGCTATTTGAAACGACAACAATGTACTCTGTCTAAGATACCGCCTATCATCCCTTTCCTTTTTTACTTCTTCCGTCGTATTTCGTCGTTTCATTCACCCGATGTTTTGTCGCTCGCGTAAATCGGCGTCAGACGATTGCATAATAGTAATACCGCTACAGCTGCACCTCGGACCGCCATCTAATGATGCAACCGGTGCACCACTGTGTATACTATATATATAGCCGAGCGAAGCTGATGCGATTACATCGTTGATGTAATAATTTGCGGGGATATTATGCGTTTGACATAATACTTATTGCTGATAATTCAAATTGAGTTTCGATCGTTTGTTGCATTATTAAAAAACGTAATAACCGAAAATCGCGAATTTTTTTTTTTTTTTGGTGCATTTGGAATTAAATTATCAATGCGCATTATTGTTATTTGTTTTTTTTTGCAGATTTTATAAAAATAAATTTATTTCATAAATTACCGAAAGAGGAGATTTTGAAATGTTAAAAATAAGAAAATTTTTTAAAGGTCTTTGCGACTTACTTGCTGAGCGACTGGAAAACTTCCAAAGTTAATTTGACTCGACATATCATCGGCCAATCCAGATGATGGCACGGTCTGTCGCACGACAGAAATGTTTGTTCTGAAAATAAATAAAAAATTACAATTATTTATTACAAAATTTTTAAATAATAAAAAAACTGTTTTGATGCCATCTGAAATTTTACTGCGAATCGGCCGATGAATTTATCCATATTACCGTTATTAATTATTAAACTTTTTGATAATAATAATTTTTTGAATTTTATCCCAATAATTTACTCGATGATTTTTGTAAATAAAAATAAAAATGAAAATTTTTTATAATTTTGCAAAAATCTAATTTTTACTTAAACATCGCGTATTCCGCAATTAAAATTACTTCTACGCACAACAAAATACGACGTTTGATAATTATATTTTTCAGATATTTCAGAATTTAACATGAATTCGAAAAATGTTTAAAAATTGTTAATTTTCTAGGAATATTTTTTTTTTAAATAAAAAGTTTTACCGAAAAAAATTATTTTCTACGTGAATCGGTTAATAACTTATTGGATATTTAAAATTCGAATACAAAATTAGAATTGAAATATTTCTACGTGAATCGGTTAATAACTTACTGGGTATATAATTACAAAGGTGCAAAAATGTCGCGGCGGACATTATCATGCCGAGTACAACGAACGTGCGAATTACGTAAGTTACCAATGGCACCCTTCGTCGCCTATAGGGTAACTTATTTTCTCGTATGGCTGGCATCTCGTCAACCTGCTTTGTTAACTCGAGGTAACAAGCAGGTGACGTCATTTTCCTGACTGCGTGAACGAATTCAAAAATATTTCAGGTTAATTTTGTTTTTTTTTCCTTTTTTCGTTTACCATTTGATGATTAGGTATTCAACACCTTAATTACGTGTTTTTTTAATATTTTTGCTGTAATGTTAATGTATCGTACGATTGAAGTATTTCCGAGATATCGGGACGAATTCACCCCCTAAGAATATTTAGCCATCTACTGCAAACCCTTATAATAATAATAATAATAATAATAATAATAATAATACTAATAATAACAATAATATTCGTCAATTAAATTTAAAAAAAATAATTAGAATTTTATATTGATTTTAAAAGAAAAAAGAAATCTTAATGCAAACCAAAATGTTAAAAAGATCGATTAGAATATTTCAAATTTTTTATGCATTCAGTATATTACAGAAGAATACTACTAATTTTGAATATTTTTCCGAGCAAATGAAATGTCTGAATTGATCGGTACAATCGTTGCAGTCGGTTTACACGAACGCCTGTCACGGGTAACGATTATATTAAAATGATAAGTGAAGTTGTTCAAGTAGCATGCATCGCATGTCGTTGTCAACGTCACAGAGATTTTCCTCCTATGCCGCTGCGTTTATCTCCTCGATGTTTGCGAACACTCGATTATTAATTTATTTGTAACTCAATATTCTATAAAAATTTATCGAACCGACGCTTTCACTTTCGTTCAACGAAGAGCGCCAATTACTGAGAACTCGAACCCGAGGCTCGTCGAGCCAACAATGCCGACAGGATTTTTAAGCAGTTTTGCGGGCCAAGGATAGCGACTCCTGTTAAAATGTCGCGTTTTTTTTTTACGATATCGAAATAAAATTTCAACTGAAAAAATTTGCGTAGAATTTTTTTTTTACTCCGAAAACTTTGGGTCATTTATTATTAAATCGAAATATGACTGATTTCATGTAATACTTCGCGGAAAAAAATTAAAATAATCAGTGATCAGTAAGAATTTGAAAAAATGATTGCCCGATACACCGCTTCCGATTTTTTTTTTTTTCAATTTTTCTTGGTTGACGATAAAATTAACTAATTACGAAATATGGGTCAAGGCAATGCATTGCCGCGCAGCAGCAATCGCAGCTCACTAATTAATCATTACGAAACGAGAAAATAAAACAAAATAATTTTGCGTAGTAAAAGTAAAAATTCATAACAAAAAGATCGCGGAAACTATTTCGATGCTTTTTATATTTTTGGCCGAAAGTGAAAGGAACACTGTGCACAGGAAGTGAGCGAAATTATAGTTCCACGAAGACGAATATCCGAAAACAGGTTTCGTTACGATGTTTTTTTTTGTCTTAATTGTTCATTCGAATGAACTTAACGACAATATATCGCGCGGAAATAGCAAAAGTTTAGCTTTCATTCGAAAATCGCAATTTCTAAAGTCGTTGTCGTTTTTTTTTTAGTAATTAAAAAGTAATTATTCTCCGTTGAAATATCAATTGTTTGTTTAAATTAAATTTTTTATTTAATTGAAGAAGTTGCGAAGTAATTTGTAAAGTAATGATCCACACACCACCACGTGTTGTGGTTATGCGCGCACGAAACCCGCGATCCCACGCGATACCGGCGCACACTGTAACCGACGACCGACTGTGCGGTGAACGGACAGATCGACAAGCCAACCAGTCATCGCTTTCAATTGTAAGAAGGAGGAATATTCTCTGCCTCAACGATCGTCGGGTGTTAGATAGCGCCTACTCGCCCCTTTCGTTTCCAGTTTGGTTGCGAAGTGGATTTTGAAGCGGAGAAATTATATGGGAGAATATCGAAGCGCGTCAACGGACGCGATTATGCGGATAACCGACCGACCGATACATGGAAAACGACGTAAATATGGTTCTGAAGTTATTAATATGATTTTCAAACGGCCATTGCCTCGAATATGATATATAGTATAATAATAGTAAACGTTTGATGCAATAGACACGCACGCGATCGAACGTATCACGAATACCGACCTTATAATCACAACATCGTTACTCATTGTCATTTTATTTGAAACACTTCAATGAGGATATTGGAACGTTTGTAAAAAACTTATTAACGCATATTCTGGATTACGATGGATCAGAAAGTTTTTATTTTTTATTATTTTTCTGCGATCATTAGGAGTGAGTAGACGATACGAAAAATACGAAGATATTTACGGAAGTGGGAACATCGCTGCTTTCGACTAATAAAAATCATTTATCTTTAAAATATTTTATGTATTTTGGATTTTTTATTATTTTTTCCGTTAATCATTATATTTAATATTGTAAAGTAATAGCTGCACCCAAGTTTATCGTATTTAAAAATTTTCATGAAATCTTTCGATCTTTTTTTTTTTAAGTTTCTCTATCGGTAAGCAATTAATTGCAGATTTTCACGAAAACACGAACAGAATGTTCCGAAACTTTTGAATATTATAAATAAAAAAAAAATCGCCATTTTTCAATATTCGAGAGTATTAGTCTCAAGAGATTGCGAACTATCAATCCTTTCCTCCCGAATAAATCGCGAATGCAAATTCGCCAATTTATCACGAAATGTTTAGTGAACTGAATCCTCCGATTTATATACTCTGTAATGCGAAATCTCGATGTATAGTCACGTCCGCTGTCGTTTTCGCCGCCCAATTCTCCCGGAAAAAAGATAGTGGACCCGGAAGTACTTTCATCCGTAAAAAAAAAAAAAGTTACTCAATCGCGATCTACAAAACGAACCGAAAAAAAAAGCCGCTCCCTACAAAAAACGAAAGTAACTATACCCAATTTATCAGCCATGCGTGAAACTTTCGTTTACGCGTAGTCGATGACTGTACAAACAACAAATGTCAGAAAAGAATAAAGAAAAAAAAAATAAAAATAAAAAGAAGACCCGTTGTGAGGTAACAAGTGGGTTCGAAACGTGTTCGGGACCGAATATGTGTCAGACGGTCAGAAGAGTGAAAGTTTCCATTGGGCCTCTCGTACCGCAGGCGAACGGCGTATGTACGAAGTCTGTATACATATATACATAAATATACATCATAGTAACGTGAGAATATAGGTATGTAGCAATGACGAAGAAAATCGTGTCGAAGACTGAACAGCGAGTCTCCTTTTAATGTAACATGTCTCACTCGGCTTCCCGAGCACTTTCATCGCGCGACCTTTCTCCTTTTTTATATCGGATTGGACCGGCTAGGAGGCTGCGACTCAGCAGTTTCGCTTTCGCTGCTAAAGCCTCGGAGCCTCTGCATTCGACACTCCCCAACCTCACTATCCGCATAAACGTGGGACGCTTAGGCTATTTGTCATTAGTGGTCGGAGAATCGAAGTGGGAAAGCAACTACCGCTCGCCAATGACTTCGTCGCGAAGAGGCAGCTTCGTCAGTATTTTTTTTTTTTTTTTTTTTTTTTTTTTTTTTACGTCTTGCCTCACAATTTCTTCTTTCACTATTGTTTCTCGCGGCTGTTTAGCTACGGTTAATAAAAGAGTCGTTGAGTCGCAGAGATCGAACAGTCGTGTGCCGCGGGATATCCGTGAAGTCAGTGAGACTTTCTAACGACACTTGTCGATGGACCATAATTCACGTACGTTCGACGTCGAAATTAAAGAAATTTTTACGCATAGAATCTTCTTTAATGACCCCCTTGAAAATGATATTTCAGCTATAAAATACACTTTCTCATATTCTTCGGTATAATGCATCTTTCGAAAGATCGACGAGTGGGAGGCGAGATACATTTTTTTTATTTATTTTTTGTGAATAATTGAACATTTCAAACTTTTTGTAAAATATCATAAAATAATTGATAGTAATATTAATATAATGATAATATTGTTATTTTAAAAACATATGAAAGCGATCGGTAAATGTTATTTAAAAAAATTTCAACGCTCAATTTAGTGGAAAAAAAAGATCGCGGCGTGATTGCGCGGACAATAAAAAATAAAATAAAATTGGTGATCCCGCGAAGCTTTCGCGACGTTAATTTTGCGATAACAAGAAACAGAATGTTTAGGTGAAGTTAAGGATGAAGACGTAAAGCTCAAAGCATTGTCGCCGTTATGTACACTCGTTAATCGAAGATTACATCGCGCTGCGCACGCGATCGTTCGTGCGGAAAAATCGCACGTGTTCGCGGGTAGGCGTCGAGCGGATACCGATTGCGGTAATATAAAACGGGATATAGGGTACTTTTTGCCTTTTTGATATTGAAATTTTTTCATGGCGATGTACCAAATAGACAATAAAGAAAAAAAAGTTATTGTGAATGAGAGATACAAAGTATAGGAAGACATGTTTTCCGGCAAAATAGATAGACGCGCGGGGAAAAATAGTTTCATTTTTCCTAAAATTTCTATGATTTCAAAATGGTATTCATTACAGATTTTGGTACCGACTGAGTTCTGTCACATTACCGTACGGTCTCCCGCCGGACCCGCGTTCTGTCGGTAATGAAAACTGTAATGCTATTTTGCTAGTTGTGCCTTTAAATTCTGCAGTGCCGTCCTTTCTTTAAGGTGATGTGAAACTTGTAAAACGCTACTCGTCAGATCCTTAAATTCTCAGCCACGTTTGGTCTTACAAATAAAAGGTGAGAACGTAGCTCTTTCGAATTGTTTCACGGCGGGCATTGTTCTCGTCTTTTATTACAGTTTTTGTTACCGACCGAGTAGTATCACCCTACCTTAAAGGCTACAGTTTCAGCACTGTCGAAAAAAATAGCATTACAGTTTTTATTATCGACTGCGGGGTTTCACACGCCTTTAGAATTATACGATGCAGACTCGGTCGGTAACAAAAGCCGGTGATCATTTTTTTCAAAGTTATTAAAATTTTCCCACCAAAAAAAAATGTTGCTGTTATTTCGAGAAATCGTTTCAGAATAAATGTTAATTTAATTTTTTCACGAAATGTTAGTATCTTTGAATGAAGCCGATTACAGCATTTGTTACCGACCGAGCTGCAGAAGTTAAGGAGACCGAGTAGTTTTCTCTCAGTCTTCGGGAAAAATTACGAGCGGCGATTTGCACGTAAATATAAAAGAAATTTCTTTATAAGAGCGGTGTAACAGATGATTGAAACAAATTCAGCGCGAAAGCTTAACAATCATCTCGTGAACAGTTGAAGTTTCTTTCACAGTCTCCTTCCGAAGTACCTATCATTTCTACATCACGTTTTACCTGAATTGTACTTCCGCGGAGTTCGACTTTACGCGGTAATAAACAACTTTATAATCAAGCAAAATATTGCTATTATTATTTATTTATCGAAGCTTTCTACCTTTTCGCTATGATATACAGCGCTGATACTTTCTACGGTCGATGTACAACGCGGATGATCCACCCGTTTTGCTGTACTCCAAAGACACAGTGTTAAGTGTTGGAGCCCACAGACGTTTAATTTAGGTCACTGCGGCAAAACCAGACGCAAGATGATTATGCAGAAAGGAGGAAAAAAAAATCATTGAATACGAAAGAGAAGACAAATCGACGATGAAATAGACACCACATTTCCATAATGGTGCATCGGAGGAAAACTAAGAAAAACCGGAATTTGATTTTTTTTTTTCGAAGTGTTTCCGGAATCGAGGCTAGGGCTCGTGAGAAATATATATATCTCGTTAAATCGTCGATCGATACAAAAATTACCGTTTTCGTATAGTTGTAAAAAAAAAAAAAAAAAAATAACAACAACAGCACTTCAATTACTTGCGAGACAACAAGTGGAACTGACGAGTAAATTGATTCACCGCGAATGTTATTGGATTGTTCCTATTGAAATCACTGTATCACTGGACGGGTTCCGTTGGGGGAACAAATCGAAGTGAAAGGTTTTCGACGTCATCGAACGCACCGCTCGATCAAACGCATTTATCGATTTTTTGGTTTTTCCTATTCATCCGTCGATTTATTCTTTTACAAGTGAAGTTCTTTTACTCTTATAAGATTGGAAGTTAATTTAACTGTCTTTAGAAACTCGTTATCGTATAACAAAAAAAAAATTAATTTGTTGTTTGCGTTTTTTTTGTTGTCTCGAATTTGTCTCGAAGAATTACGATAACTCTGATCGGATAATCAAAAATATTCTTTCGAAATTGACGATAATCATAACTTTCAACGACACGTATAAAATCGAAAAATTTGATAAAAATTATTCGATTTTCAATCGTTACGATTTTATCGACATTTTCGATCGATTTTTACCGATTACCATTTTATCGAAAATTTCAATCGATTTTCAACAATAACTATTTTATCGAAATTCTCGATTGATTTTTGCTAAAATTATAATGAATAATCCGCTTTTAGGGCACTAAAATTCGATCGATCACTATTGGTTAGAATTTAATTGAGTTTTTGAAAACCGATCTATATACGAAGCTTAATTAATTACTCACTCGTCGCGTTACGAATCTGAATTATAATTGGGGAGAATCTATAAATCGGTCGGGGAAAGTCAGAGAATTTTTTCCACTGTTTTCAGCATCCAACATCATGATCGCGATATATGAGACGCGTCCACGCAAGCATAAGGGAACCGGTATTTTTGCTCGCGTTCTCAACGTATCACGGATGACTCGCTGGGACATTCTATGTTCGCAATTTCTTACCGACGATAATCGGTTAATGCTTGTGGTGAAAGCTTAAATAGTTGAAAAAAGATGGGAGTGAACAACGATAAATAATCCTATTAAGATCAGTGATGTTTGCCGATGCAGACGAGTCGTTTTTAGCGAAAAAAAAAAAACTAAATTTTTTTTAATCGGCGGAAACGAAGAGTTTCACTTCGAAACATATATCGATATATCGATACCGCAAACAAATCGTTAATAAAATCGATAATCGCTAAATCGTTAGCGCTAATAAATTTTATTTAAAAACTGCAATATCAAACTTACAATTTATAATAATATTATGCAAAAATTTCATTATAATACGTTTTTACGATTATTTTATTGCTTCGCAAACAACTAATTTGTTTATTACTAATTTTTTTTACGCAAAGATTTTAATTTCGGGAATAAGGAATTTTGTTGCGGTTCGATGTATAAACGTAAAGTTATTTAAATAGATTGGACCGATAAGAACCAAATTTCGCGTCATCACTTTCACCTTTCTTCGTCCAATTCGGGAATATGCGTTCAGTCTGCGAAGACGAAAAAGCAGTTCTCGAAATTTTATCTGTTTAAAAATCGAAAGTGTTCACTAAAATTAAATTTTTCGGGTCAAATCAGTTCGAAATGCGTAGCGTGAAGAAAAAAGCATCGAATTCGCCATTAGCATCGAAGTATTACGTACAGCGCCGCCGCTGGATTTTCTCAAATACTTCGCAACCGAATAAATTAACAACTCAAAGATGCGTTGTGAGTGGCGAAAGCTGCAGGAATACATTAACTGAGTACACAGGAAAAAAAATTGCGTGCCATTCGCACCATAATTTCTATTGCGCAGTCGCGAATGCATGAATTTACGAAAAAATTATAATTCAAATTTCACTAAAAATAAGCCAATCGGTGAAATTCAATATTTTTATGTTTTACTATTGCCGAATCGTATAATTAACGCAACAAATCAAATAAATTTATGCAAATTGTGTTAATTAAATCGCAACAATGTATTCAACAATTAAAAAAAAAACAATTGATATAGAAATAAATAAATGCGGAATTTAATTACAATTTTACTAATTACATTTTACGTAAAGAAAAATAATTTTGTCTCTACCTGAGACCATGCGCCGGTATTATACGATTTATCAAAAATAATTTCGAAAAATAAAAAAAAAACGATACGAAAATGAATTTATGTATAATTAAATCATAGTTTGTACTTATTTTGTACGTATATTCATAAAAATAAAATAAAACTGATTTGTCATGCACGGTGCACGAGATAATGCGCCGGTATTATGCGATCTTATTGAATGACATTACGCTTAATAATTCGTGTTGCCACGTGTGCGAACCCTGCGTCTCAGAACGGGGCGCCGCCACCGCTGCCACTCACGAAAGCGAGAACCGTTGATTTCTCTGTTACAATATTTCATCGCAACAATACTCGTCGCAAAAAGCATCGAAGCGTAATAATCAACAATGAGAGAAAGTGAATACACATTACGGAATCATAATTTTTTGCTCGGTCACGAAAAGATGTAAGTACGTCGTTATCCATTCGTGTTTTCACCGCATGTATCTTCACCTGCCGTACGCGGTACATTATTCGACGATAAATTGTAAGTGCGACTCATGATGTCTCGTAATTGATGAATACGCATATTATTGTCTTGTTTATTGTTTATGTTGCACGTAAATGTACATGTGCTCGCGATAAATTATAGTTCGTACGCAATTTTACGGAGCGTATACTACGAACCGTTACAGTTACTCGGTGGGCGCAATTTATGACACGCTCCGGCTTGCCGTCTCATTATTTCCTATCTTGCGCCGAGATACACCAAAGTGCTGTTGCATGTATACACTTCTCTATGTTAACGCTACAAAGAAACTAACAAGAAGATTTCCGGCTTTCGCGGTAATTAGCGAAGCGTACTTGAGCGTTCATCGAACTTGCTTGGCAAATAAAGAATTTGCAATACAAAATTAATTATAGATCGGAACTTTTTTATTCGCCCTCCCGCAGACGAATTATTTCGAAAGCATAAGGTTGAAATATCGAGAAATAGAAACGTGTGAAATGATTCTCAATTAAAGTTGCTTTACGCGTGGTTTTTCGAGAAGTTTTTAACTTCATCGATTGTAGGCGAAAGTTTCCCGAAAAACGAGGCAAGAATAATTTTTTTCATCACAATCTTACTGGTGTGTCAGTTTATAGATAATTGTTTATTATTCCTCAGAATCTTTATTATTTTGTTAGATTCTGAACTTATCGGTGTATAAATAGTTTTTCTTCGTCAATGAAAAAAATGAAAATCGATCTTTTTCGGCTTACCTGGTACTGGGGTTAGATAAATAATCGTGGCAACGACCGATCCGAGTCCCACGAATATCGCAAATCTGAAGAACATTTTCGCGGCGCCTGAAGCTCGTTCCTTCGATTCTGCAGATCGGTGAATTTCCTCCTTCAAAACTCGACGCGATATGTTTTCGTGTGGGTAAACAAATGAACGTTACGGTAAACGCGAATTCGATCGATTTAACCGGCTACTCAATGGAATCGAGTAGTAGCTAACCGCGGGAGGACCTGCGTCTGATATCGCAGTCGCGGATATACTAGTGGCGTTTGCCACCGACAAGTTCATTGCCAGGGAGAGAGAGTTGATCCACGCGATTAAAAAAGAAGAAAGATTTCCTGTATACTATACACATATAAAGATACTTGTGGCAGAAACGTGCGGAGTATAGCGTATACCCGTTCAACTGTAGTTTTGTTGAACGTACTACAAACAGAGAGTTCAAGACACACGCCAGAAAACCGGACCTTCACCGGCTTCCACGTGCGTTAACGATATTACCCCTTCCCCGCGACCAATGCCCAACTGCCAACTATATTCCATCGTTCTTTCCCGCACAAAAATAACCGTACTATACACTTCTTTGCCGCGTGAATGTTCATAAATCTTTCGAGATAAAACAGATTAATTCTTTCCGATGCTATGTCGATGTAACGCTTCTGCTCGCGTTGGAACCAGCGTACCCTCGTGTCATAGGAACATATAGCCCTCAAAAGAGACGGTTATCTCAAATTTCAATGCACAGTGCTCTGTACTTACCATCGTTCGCGGTGTAAGCGAGCCGGTAAAAACATTTAAACAACAGTGACGTTCGTGACATTTGAAACGTCGTAAAAATGTAATAACATCTACTCAACGTTGAATAAAACGAAATACAAGTTTCTTAAGATTTGTTCAGTTTTATCAATTACTGAACTTCTTTGTAAAGTGAAGTTTTCATTGAAGTTTTTTATCGTTCGCTTTGTTTTGAATACTTAACCTAAAAAGTTTAGATACTTCGTAAATTAATGTGTTAATCATCAGCGCGATTATATTTTTTACGAGCGTTATCACTAAACAAAATGTGACTCGGCAATAAATTCACGAAATCGGAGGAATCGCGAGAACATGCCGCCAAAGGTACGCAATGGTTATTGTACTCGATCGTCGTTAATCGGTTCGAATTAACGACGAGTTTTGCGAAATAACGAAAAAATTGTGTTTTTTTTTGGCGTTTTCAGAAAGCCAGTGGCTGGGCAAATTTGTCATTAGCCTTTGACGATCTCGAAGAGCCAATACCTCGAAAACGCGAAAAAAAACAATTACCGGTGGAGGAAACTTTCGTCACACCGGTGGTTAGCGATCGTCGGAGAAATGCGAATATCGAGAGTTTATCAGCTTTGATAGCGGAATGCAATCCCAAAAAAAGCGCAGATCTGTCCGTCAGCAAGCAGAAACGGAACGAAATCGCAGATTGGTTCGTCAAAGAGGTTCAGGTGGGAAAACCTAAGCTTCTCGTGGTCACTGGACCATCGGGGTGCGGCAAAACGTCAGCATTCAAAATTATTGCCGAGGAAAATGACTACGAAGTTGTGGAATGGACCACACCAACGGATTCTGTGGCGTTGGAAAATTGTTAGCGGATTTTTTTTACATACAATAATCTTATAAAAAAAAAAAAATTTGATGAATAGTATCAGAATTTTATTAATTTAGTTTCTGTCGTATTACCAAAAATAATTTTGCGTCATTGCGTAAATAATTTTGATTCGCAACTAAATGTACGATACCATTTTTTTCTAAGGTCAGCCAATGCGACAGGGCGACAAATTCTTGGATTTCCTGGTGAGAACAACGCGATACAATTCCGTTTTGAGGAGAAACTCCAGACGACTTCTACTCGTCAAGGATATACCAAACGTTTATTTCATGAAGACTGATAACTTTATAATGATGTTAAAGTGAGGATTATTCTATTTATTATTTTTGAGTCGTATTTCATTTTTTAACATTTTTTTTTGTTGAATTTATTTTCTCGATTTATTTCTTTAATTCACCGATAATTTTATTGTTCTCGAAGTTTTACCCGTAGAAATACTGTTTTTTGTGGGATTCATTCAATGGCATTGAATTTTGTATCTTATGGTTTACAGCCATTACTTCCAATACGGAAAAGACCCTTTGGTTTTTATTTGCACCGACGGCGGAAGCTCCAGACCTCTAAAAACGTTATTCCCGACTAGTGTGAGGGAACAGTTTGGTATCGATGTAATCAAGTGAGTCGTTTTTTCGATTTATCGTATTTTACAAGAAGTTAACAAACGATCAAATGAGTAAAATCCTTTGAAAAGCTGATATTTTCTGAAAATCAATTCTTTTCGTTGATTATCCTCGAAAGTAATATACGATGTTAAACCATAAAGCAAAAAACTAAAATTGGAAAATCTTTCGAAATATTATATTTGCCAAATAATTTATCGAACGTGTAAATTTGTCGCGAAGTGTTAACTCGGCGACGCAAACAGCGATGAAAAATATGCTGAAACGAGTGTCCGTTATACTGAATTCGCGAGGAAGTCACATGATCAATGTAACGCAACACAACATAGACGAAGTGCTCTCGAATAGCATAGGCGATGTGAGAAGCACTGTTCTAAATTTAATCTTCAACTCTTTGAAAGGTGCGTAAAAAATCGGGATATTAAAAAAAAAGAACTATAAAAAAATTTTACCGATTAAACAAATGCTTTGCTATCGTCTACAGTGCCCGATAGTACGTTGAAAAGGGAATGCGAAGGTCGGGAGGAAGGATTAGGACTGTTACACGGTGTCGGTCGGGTTATCAATCCTAAACGTAAGAAAAAAATAAAATAATTAAAAAATCTTTAGTAAAATCTTCGATTTCTATGAGATTAGTTATTAGTTTAATCGATTAAAACGGTAAGAAAAAAAAAACAGGTGATGGAAAAGTCGATAAAAAGACGAAAACAATAATCCTTTTTTTTTAAATTAGGAATACAGGATGGTGATTCTTGGAAATTCGTCCACAATCCGGATGAAATAGCTTCGTACTTTCAATCGCAATCGACAGTCTTTCTGCATTTTCTTCACGAAAATTACGTGAACACAATGGGGGCAATCGAAGACATAGAGATATGCGCTGACATAATGAGTCTCTCGGACACAATTACGTACGAATGGAGAGTGAGTGGCGTTTTTTTGTCAAGTTTTCTGCAAAGTTTACGGTATTTTACGAAACTTACTCACGAATTTAATGATAAAATTGAATGAATGGTTGTTAGGACGCCTCGTTGAACAGCCTAAATTTATCATTTTGTATACGTGGCGTTATGGTTACCAATAAAAATCCCGTCTCGGGATGGAATCCCGTGCGGAAGCCGCGGACGGAAGAAGTTAAAGTGTAAGTTTTTAAATAATCAGCTCTTTTCGCAACGAATAGTATCGAAATCGACGAAAAATCGCTAAATCTGTTTTTCATTTAATTGAATTTCTTTTGCAGCTCAAGAAATCTCGGAGCGGCAGAGGAACGATGGTACAAGTCGATAATTTGTCCGAAAGCCACCGATGTTGCGTTAAACTTGGATAACACGGTTATTGAACAGAACAGCGATGATGATTCGTGATAATAAAAAAGCTTCGAACTTTTTTCAATTCATGTGAATTGCTTATCCTGTAATATAAAGTATGTATATGAAGTATTTTGATTAAAATTTAATAATTATATACTTTTTATTTTCTTTTCAACGCCAAATAAGGTTCAGAGAGGAGAGGTGTGTTGGTCGTTGGACACGAAAAGTCGTTCTATTCTACTAACATACGACAGTGAAAATGAGAGTAAATTTTTATTTTTTTTCATTCGATTAAATTATACAAAGGCAAAGATTCACAATGTATAATATTTTTTTTTACGTTTTTTTTTTCTTGTATATACCGGAATGTTCATCATAATAGTCTACGATTTTCGGGAATATTTAATTCTTGCCGACGTTTAAGATTTTTTACTTCAATTTTTTCGATTTTTTCGATAACGACGTGTTTTTTTTTTTAATCGATAATTCGAAAAGCTAACGAGACGATAACGGCGCCACATTGAAACTTAAGTAAACTTTACATTTATCCATGAAAAACTTAACCCAATATGGGTGTCGAGATAGACAACGTTATTAATTATTCTTTTTTGATTCCTTCCTCTGTATTCATACGATTTACTGTAGCTATTTACACATCTTACATGTAATTTTCTTACATTTAATGTAATATATAGTATATCGACATAATAATATATATATTTATTTGTATTTCTTTTTTTTAGATGCATTATTAATAATAATGTAATTATAATACTGCATTCGAGATACGACCGGAAATTCTTTGCACAATATTGGGACATAATGTGTTAATTTTTTTTAATTACTTACGCGTGAATATAAAAATCCATCGATAATAATGACATTGACGTAAGTACCGAGGAACGCACAACACATTTCTTTTTAGTTGTAATATTTAATATCCACTAAAATCTGACGAATTGAGATTTTCATTTTTATCGTAAGTATATTCACGAGACAATTACATTTATTTCAATTTTTTGTCATAGCGCGACGATATCGTGATATTTCCGGTCGCATTGTTCGAATCTTATTACAATTTAATTTTTTTTTGCGACGATATTGTATAATATACCGCATTTTATTTTATATTATTTCTATAATGACACGTTTATACGAGATAAAGACAATCGGACGTCGATGCAGAGGAAAAATATTGACGAGTACTTCTTGTTTTTTTTTTTTTTTTATTTTTTTTTATTATGTATTTTATGCTATGTGCATTTTTTTTTCTGCACGCGAGAACGTTTGAGGAACATCGTGAAATATGCGCGTTTTAGTACGCATGGGTCCCGTTTGTCGATAAGTTATTACCAAATAACTTATTGATGGAAATTTATCGCGCAGACGGGACAATTAGATCGAGAAGCTTTTTTTTTTAATGAATTTTCAACCATTAGAAAGCAAAATAGTTTTTTTTCCGTTATTGGTCGGTTTGTCGAATGCCTTGTTAAAAAAAAAAAAAAGAAACATTATATTCGCTCCGACGATTCGTGGTCCTCGATGTGAAGAAAGGCCCGAAGAATCAGCAGCCGCTTTATTGCGTTAAGACATTTATTTTATATATTTTCATTTTTTACGATATAATGCAAGAATTTCTTTTGCCCTCAGAACGTTCTCGTATTTGCTGGAGATGCTGTAACTGGGCGGGCGATGGTACGTGAGCGCTGCTGCTTCGCGAATTCAGATGCTGAGGCGGTGGCAGAGACTGTCGACGTCTCCGTCGCAACGCCGGACTCAGGTTGTATTTTACTTTAGCTTGAACCAGTAGTTCCTTGAATACCTGACTTATGTTGACGTTGTTTTTGGCCGATACTTCGACGAAACCGTTTTCCCACTCAGTAACTACGAGGTCCCTCGTCCTTTCAGTATTTACCTGAAACTTATTTGATTTATATAATTAATAAATAAATAAATAAATCAATAAATAATTACTACATTAGGAATCGATTTTTCACAATTCATTTTTTATTAATTTATTAATTATTATTAAATTTTTTATTGGTATATTTTGCTAATTGAATGTTTCAAAACGTCGAAAAATCATATTTAGAAAATCACATTTGACAATTCCCCTTCTTTGGTCCGATTTTTAGATAAATCTACGCAATGGTTCAGTTTTTATGCTATTTTGAATTTTTTTTTTCAATGCTGGACGCGTATCGCAGTTTGCACATTTTTGAGATATCGGGGTGAAATTATGTACGAAGTTGGACTATTATAAAACAATGATCGGTATTGATTTTGGGCAAAATCCACGGAATCGTTCAGTTCTCACGGCATTTTAAATAAACAAAAAATGCTGGTGGCGCCCATCTACCTGCGACATTTTTTGAGATATCGGGTTAAAATTCGGTACAAACTTGCACTATTATGAAGCAATAATCTGTATTGATTTTGGGCAAAATCCACGGAATCGTTCACTTTTCACGGCATTTTAAATAAAAAAAAATTATGGTGGCGCCCATCTAACTGCGGCATTTTTTGCGATATCGGGTTAAAATTTTGTACAAAGTTAGACTATTACGAAGCAATAATCGGAATTGAATTTGGGCAAAATCTATACAATCGGTCAGTTAACAATGGTCCGAAGTTAACTACGGTTTGCTTTTAAGAGGGAAGGGGGTGGGGGTGGGGGAAGGGGGCAAACAGAGAAGCAGACAAACGGACTAACAACTGTTAAAAATATAGTAACGACCGTTCGTTAATCGCGCGGATTCGAAAGCACACTTCTGACACCAATGTGACGATCGAGCGAAGATTTTTTTATATAGAAAAAATATACGTGTATAACACGCGTGGGGCGGATATTATTAATAATAAGAAACATTAATTATCTCGGTTACGAGGACATCACCCGTCTGCTCGCTTTGAAAGTCCCGTCCAAACTCTTTCGTCGTGAAGATCGGTATCGTATCGATCGATCGTACGTTTGTCTATTGTCAAACTAACTAATATCGTGGGTCTTAAATACATAAATAGTCAGATACATTCGTTAGCTAATCAGCTATATTCGTTACAATATATATAAGACTTACGGAGAAAAATGATTGATAAATTAAATTATATAATGAAGAGATTCAACTTACTCCGCCGTTCAGTTCCGCGTCATTTTCGAGAACGAGATCGACTTTGTTTCCCACAACAACGATCGGCACGGCTCCCTTAGTGTTGTGGATCTGAGTGCGAAGCGCCTCGACCTCCTCGAAAGTGGATACGTCATTTACGTCGTAAACGAGTACGAAGGCATCCGCCGATCTTATCGATAGTTCCCTCATAGCGGGAAAATCGTAGGAACCCGATGTATCGAGAATATCGAGAGTGAGTTGTATACCAGACACGTTGAAGTCTCCGTGATGCATCTCCTCCACCGTTCGTTTATATTTTGGCGAAAAAGTGTTGTAAAGAAATTGATTTATTATTGCCGATTTTCCTACTTTAGCTGCTCCCATCATAACGATTTTATGACGCGCGGGTCCGTCTACGGATTTTCCACCGCTGTCCGATTCCGAAAGCCTTTCATTTCTGCGCAGAAAAACAGAATAAACCGATTTTTAAAAAATCGTTAATCGGTACAATTACCCGATTATTTATTTTATTGGAATAATTTTCATGATAATAATCATATAATTGTATTAATGATAATATATTATTATATCGCAGTATTCAATTACAATATTTTCTTATTTAATCGTAATCTCAAAATTGCTAAAGTATTCCCTTTTGCGATAATAAATTAGTTCGTTCGTTCGCTGATAAACAATTTTCCCGGAACTGTTAAGACATTCTCTTTCGTGAACTGCGTTCAATTTTGCTATGTTATTTTTTAATAGCATTTCAATTGATTCCCTTGGGGCATTTTAAATTAGAATTTCAAAGTGAACAGTATTTTTCTAGTATTTTTTTTTTTCAAGTGGATACGATTTTTATTTGTCTGGATGACCTTTTCGGTCTTTGAGATTCCGCGATACTATTTTTCTATTTTTTTTTTTCAAGGCTACGAGACTGAAAACATACGAAGAACTAAATAGTTTCTCTTAATTATGTTTTTTACGACTTATTTTTTTTTTTTTACCAATGGGGTAGAAATTCTTTTTTTTTTTTTTTTCGGAGAATGAACGTCGATAGAGGATAAAAGTAGTGAGGGGGTTGATAGAGAGCGGACGGGGTAGCAGAGCATTCGACAGTCCGAATCGTCATTCCGACGCTTTTCAATCTCCTGTAATTAATTAATTAAAGCAGCGGCGAGTGGCGAAGCGTGGGTGGGATCGGTCGGTCGAGTGGCAGAAGTAGAAGAGAAAAGGTCGGGAAACACTTTGCATTTTTGTGCAGACGTCCGGACAACACTACTACCCGTTCGATTACGTTCACCGGGCGTTGGTAATTAACTATATTTTACTCTTTATTCCGAAGCGCTGGTTTTACGTTTCTCCATTTTTATTTTACTCTCTCCTCTCTCCGGGTTTATGCCGGCAAACGCCTTTCCCAGTAAAATACCTGACTTACTCTCCCGTTAAATCGCACAGCGTTATCGGTTACGCGAACTGGACACAGCTAACGAAATTACACTAACAGGATAACGCCATCGCTTCGTACTCTACCGTGAAATCGTATAAAGCGGCTGTAGAAGTTTCAATTTAAAAATTACGTGTTTCAAATAAATACGACACATTCAACGTCCAAACCTATGATTGCGGTTCATATGCGATTTTCCGAGGAAAATACCGGTAAATAATAATCTTTGAAAAAAAAAAAAAAAAAAATCAATTTATACATAAAAATAAATCGAAAATAAAATAAAAATTAGTTTTTGAGATTTTTTTTTTATAATCACTTTTAAACATTTTTTTTTTAAATATATAAAAATAATATTATAATCGGAGGATTTTTATGGAATTTTTTTTTCTCGAAGATTTTTTTTTCGCGGTACTTACATTAACGTTTCTTATTTCGTTCGCATGAACGTTTTTATTTTTCTTTATTTTAATGGGACTAACGAAAAAAAAGACCCACTGCCGCTGTACTAATATATATTCGACTGTACTGTTCTTTTCTCCATCTGTGACGTTTATTGGGGAGACCCGTTCTCCAGGGGCTCGCGGAGGTCGCGTCTCGCTTATTACGAGGAGTCCGACAAAGGAGCAACCCTACCGAAAGTACGGTGGCGAGATTAAAGCCGGGCGAAGGAAAGCTGCCGAGGCAAAGGGTGGTAAGGGTAAATTAGTGGGGATGAAGGTGAGTTCAGACTTGAAGAGCGAACGACCAAAGCAGTACAGGAAAGCAGCTTATTTACGTGGGAGTAGTAGAGCTGAAGGTGCTTTAGGATTTGCGGCTCGATTATTTACCCTTTACTACTGCGCTTATTCCACTTTGTGCCGATTTCAACCTCACGAACTCCTCCCTCGGAATTATTTCATCAATATTTATTACTTATGTGGTTTTTACAAGTGCCGCGTACGTCCTTATGGACCAATTATCGGTCGGCTAAACCGGCGAAAAATTAACTCCTTTCAGTCGGCTAAAAGTTACATAAAATTTTCTCGTAAATCTCAAAACCGTCGGCAATTTTATTAGGGATGAAATAAAAAAAAAAAAAAATTATAAATTCGAAAAATAAATTCGTTTTAAGCGGTTGAAAGTTAAATAGAATATTCTCGTAATTCTCAAAAGTTTTCGTCGGGAATATTTTTTTTTTAATACACGAGTAATTTATAAATTTCAAAGTTACAAAAAAAAAGTTATGCAACTCTAATTCGCTTAATACGTAGTGGTAAATTTATTAGCAATTAATAATAATTAATTTGAAAAGATCGCGAATAAACACGAAGCTATTTTATAACGCATTGTAAAATCCCGAAAAACAATGATTATATTTCCATAAATAAAAAAAAAACAATGTTTACATAAAAATATCGATTAATATCGTTCGGAATAAAGAAATAAAAGAAAAAAAATATCCAAAAAACGTGAGCACCGCGCGCGCGTAGCATCTATTATAATCGCATCACCTGTCTCGCGTATATCTCTTCCACCGGTTCCCTCCGACAATCTTGCTGATACGTTGGGAGGATTTAATTCTTGCGGTAGATGTAATTTGCGATGACGGCTGAGCGAAGAGAGAGTCTGATGGCGAAGAGGAGAGAGGAACGGAGCGGTACACAGGGAAAGAGGGAAAAAGGATGAAAGCGCGTAGTCAAGGAAGCTGAGGGAGGAGGAGGCGGAAAGACTTGTGGAAAGCCCGTCCTCATCTTCGAGGATTATAACAGGGCTGCTTCACTGGCTTCTCCTTTCTAAGCTTTTCTTGCTCTGCATTCATTTTGTCGCTCCGCCTCTCCTCGGGGCTCTGAGCGTAGAAAAGGATCGAAAAGGACACCGAGGCGGACGATGTAATGACGGTAATCGAGTCTCGCGGCACCGGGATATTACATAGACTTTGTTGGTTTCCGGTTCGACATGTAAGACGTTTTTGGCGCGAAACTTTAATTCGATAGTATGGCGTTGAAATCGACGGTATTCGTGTCATAACCACAATAATAATGATAATAAACAATAAATTTAGAGATATTTTTCGGAAATTTTTTGGTACCGCGCAATAGAAAAACAACGAATATGACTTGCAAATCGCCGCCATTTATGGTTCGATAAAAATATTTTCTTTCAAAATTCAAATGAAATTCCGGCGGCATACTGTTAGCTGACGTTTTAGCGCATAAAGCGGATAAAATATGTTTATATATGCGTTTTGCGCACTCTATTGAACGTATACTTTACTCCGTATGCACTGCAATGCAATTTCTAATACATTTTTTAATTCTGGTGACATGCTACGAGGCGTAATATGGATAAAATATTTCCTACGTATGTATGTGTGCATTCAGACGAGTAGCCTATCGGGCGATTTTTTAATTGAAAAAATAAAAAAAAAATGCATACGTGTCGCAAATTATGCGATAAACTTTCGAATAACTTTTCTATATATTAAAAATTAATTATATTATTAATTTTTCCATACCATGAATTACGCTATGCATGTCGAGGAAATTAAAAAAAAATGCAAATAAGTCAAAGCGTTCGATCATTAGCAATTATAATAACAATAATTTGATTGCTCAATGCAAATTTAAACAAAATCGTTATACTGCAAAAAATTGATTATAAATATCCAATTAATTGATTGCAATACAAATTATGAATTTCGTATTATTCAGTAGAGTTTCGGAAACATTTGTATTCTTTGCATAAAATCATAATAACTCCATTTGTAGAGTTTCAAGTAGGTTATCTTTAACTCACCGAACGGTCTTTGCGGGACTCTCTTCCTGGCCTTCCTTTAGCGAGGAGGGCTGCAGGCTGAAGCGTCTGCGAAACTGATGGCGGCTCTTCATCATCTGTGTTCACCAGTGCCTGCGGACACACAGGCATAAAGAATGAAGACACGGTGAACCATTTGTTTCGAAAAAGACGCGCGATAGATTTTCTTGGGTTAAAAAAAAAAAAAAAATTGCGATCGAACGCGTTTCGCGGAAAGCAAAAATAAAAGATCTTTTCTCGGTAGTTATCCTTTTTAAGCCATTCGCGTCCGTTGTGTTTTCACTCGCATTCGCTTGCGGTAACGTCGCTGATTGAGAAAACAATTAAGTTTTCCCGAGCAGTAAAGAAGCGAAAGCCGTACCGATATCAAAAAAACGCTAAAGAGTAGCGTCTCGAAATCGCGACGCATTCGCTTCGCGTGACTATTTCTATATCTTCCTTCCCTCGGATCGCATCGTTGCGAACACGTTGTCTCGATTACGCGAACTTCAAGTTTCAAAGGTATGACGAAACTCATCTATAGAGGATTAGAACGATACTCTGTCGCTGACTCTCTGCTTTGTGCGCCAATCATGAAAAGTTTGTGTACTGTAACAGTATTAGTTAATCTCAGATACCGGCGATGCAGTTTAGTAACGTCGGATACCGCGATCGATACGATAATTAAGAAAGTAATTACCGCAACGTACGCCGTCGGTATAGCTAACGCGGCTGATACTAAATTAATTTTAGTGAAAGGAAATCCACAAGCTGCGGCATCGGGAAGCTTCTTTTATTGTTCTTTTTGTCTATAACGATTAATGAGTTTTTGACAATGAAAATTAATAAAATATGTCGCCGCAATAATCTTCGAACGAATATATGGCTGAAGTGATTTCGGAAATACGCGATTTAGGATCGTAAATTATCTATCAATTTCACATAGAAATAAAGTATATGCAATTAATATATTAGAAATATACGAAAAACGGCGTATTTCTGGAATTAATATATCAATCATATAATTTGTTATGTATTTGATGAGAGAATTTTACAGAAATATATTCGCGATGTATCATATTTTTCGTGAGTAATAATAATTGAATATGTCAGACATATTGTCCGATATTTTTTTTTTCGTAGGGATATTTCGTTAAATTTCATTTGTTTAAAAAAAAATGGACATAAATCTGAAGGATTAATGATTGATTGTTGTTTTCAACTTTCCACATTTTCGCCGCGATCAGTCTATTATATCAACGTGCGAATTTTCCATATTCGTACTTTTGTATCCGATACTATTCGGGACATGAGATTCCGTTGTTGCGCGAAATTTCAATTAAATAAAGTCTCATTCTGTGTATCGATTGAACAAAGATAGCGATAGAAAGAATGAACAGAGGGACAGAGAGAAAGCAGAGATAGATGGATGGGAGCGTAGAGATGACACAGAAAGGATTTCAAGCATCGCCAGTCCATTCGATTGATGCTACTAAAGCTATCAGTCTTCCCAAACGTAGGCTCGCATTCCTTCATCCGCCTCGTTGCTTTTTTTTTTCCTTCATCCTTTTTTTTTCTCGCCATTTCACGTGACTGTGGAATTGGAACGATCCGTCACGATAAATATATTGTCACGCAGTCTCGAAGCGCGGATGTTTCGATGACGGCCGGTTTTTGCATCGAAACGTTTGAGAAAAGGGAATAATACAATAATACAAAATATCCTACAATCTCAACATTTTTCAAAAAAATATGAATAAAAATAGATATTTTTTTGTTTAAAAAAAAATGAAATTAAATCGAAAAATTGTATCAAAATTAAGTGGAGAGAAGGATCTGATAAACATTACGATGATCTCTGGAAAAAAAAACTAGATACACAATACAATACAAAATAATACAAAATATCCTGCAATCTCAACATTTTTCAAAAAAATATGAATAAAAATAGATATTTTTTTGTTTAAAAAAAAATGAAATTAAATCGAAAAATTGTATCAAAATTAAATTGAGAGAAGGATCTGATAAACATTACGATGATCTCTGGAAAAAATAACTAGTGTCAAGTAAAGCGGCGCTATAGCGCCACCTATGGCAGAAAGTGCGAAACTTGTAACAATTTTTACCATAAGTTTTGCCAAAAAATCATCGTAATCATAGGGAAAATACTTATAAGTTTCGTACTTTCTGCCATAGGTGGCGCTGTAGCGACTCTAGGGACTATAGTAATTTTTCCAGACGCCATGGTAATGTTTATCGGATCCTTCTCTCCGAGTATAGAGAAAATATCTTACAATCTCGAAATTTCTAAAAAAAAATAAAAATAAAATTGGGTAATATCTTCATCCGGGAGAAAATATGATAAAATCGAATAATCGATTCGACGATTGAAAAAAACGTTACAATACAAAATAAAAAAATGCTGAAGTCGCAAAAAGTCATTAGAATTTTTTAATTAAAACCGATAACAATAACAAAGTCGTTGATCCTAACATTTAACCGGACGTCCACGTGCGTGAGGATTTGGGTGAATGTCAGGGGTCAATGTTTATCCCTGACCCCCGATATCGTTTTTCGATGATGCTGCGACAAAAGCTTCCATCATCGTAAACGGATGACGAGGATGGAAGAGAGGCGAAGTAATCAATTGAACAAATGGATAGCCCCGCGGCGGGGAGATGGGCTGTTGCATGCATGTTGTGCTTAAGACACATGCGGACCTATGCAATTCGTGAAATTGGAAATAAAAAAAAAATAGAAAAAAAAAAATTGAATAGCGCGCGAAACGAATAAACTTTAATCCCTTTTCTATCACTCTATCGCGTGTTCGTAATGGAACCGTTGCGCGAACGATGCAGAAAGGGTAAACGTTTGTACTTTTTGTCAATTCGAGAATTAATAGGGGTCGACGGGATTACTGGATATGTAATCCCTCAATATATCCATCCCTGCAATTAATCCATCAATGTGCGGTGGAAATAAACGTCTTTGGCACGACGACGACTGAGCCATACATCGTAAATTCGATGGCCTAATTTGACTCGACATCTTCCGTCGCTTTGCCAGTTTATTTAAAAAAAAAAAAATTAAAAAAAAATGTTGCCAAATAAATCAATTAAATTTTTTCAAGATCTTTTTTTATCTTTTTTTTTCAAATTTATTACTTATAAATAAAAAAGGTCGTGAATTCACTGAATTGCATTCCATAGACTCCGAAAAAAAAAAAAAAATGCAAATCGAATAGAAAAATAACAGATCAATAATAACAATATATTTCACCCAAAAATTATTGATAAAATAAATTTTAAAAATTATAAAAATTTAAAAAAAATGAATAGAAATTTTTATTAGATTTTTGAAGTGCGTCGTTATTTTTGAAATTAATCCGACAGTCCCGTATAGAATAGCGATTCAAAACGTTGTCATCACTTTTCGGGGAAAATTGCGGTTATAAGGGTCGTAAAGGAAAATCAGCGTTTTATTGCGCGTATCAGGGGTGCGATGGCAGATACAGCCACTCGCTTAAGTGAATTGAACCGAAGAAACGATGAAGAAAACGTGCTCCGGTTGCGCAACCCATTATTCAGGAGGTTTTTCCATTATATCATGTGCAAGGCACCTGCTGCAGCGAACGATCGCGATATCTTTTTCGCTTCCTCCTTGCCGGGTGGATGGAGGAAGAAGCAACGGTCGGGGGAGAAGATATCCACCCTCGACGAGCTCACAGCCTTCTTAAGCTCGCGCTCATCGCATATGCCGTAATGTCACGGAGAACCCAATTTCATTCTTCCATTATGAGATACGCAAATCCCACCCCTGATCCGCGACCAATGAAGATTCTCACGGTGAGATACAGAAAAGAACCGATGAAGGCGCATTATGAGAAGACGAAGAGACGAATGTATTTTTACAGGAGAATGTAGACATCGCGCTGATAGAATGTATACGGAAACGCGTGTCTCCGCATACGCGGAGAGCGAATTAGAGAAAAATGCAAAACAGCGAAAAGAAAATGTAAGGAATAATGCGGAAAGTGGATATATCATTCGTATGTGTATTTTCCGAGTGCTAAAGACTTCCGTCTGTCTTTCTATAAAAAAATGCCGTAGTTCTTTTAATTTTGCATTAGAATAACAAAATCGGATGCACATTTCGTGTTTATCGTTAATTTTAAATAGTTCGTTTAACTATAAGATACCATCAAAATATTCGGCAAAAAATTGAAGGGTAATCTGGAAATTTTATTGCTATAATTTTTTTTTATAATTTTTTTACGCACCTGCGCACAGTTTTTATGAGCAAAAAAATGAAACGTCCCGAATTATTATATCAGTAAAAATCGGTCTTGTCGACTGTCACTAAATTCTATATGTAACAATCTTTAGTTTTACTTCGCGAATGCATATATTTTTTTTCCAAAAATTTTGAAATATTCCGTATCGCAAAATTTTGCAGCGTTGAAACTTTCACTTCTATAAAAAACCCATTTTTATCTTTCCAAATTTCTGCAAGAATACCAGTCCTCGGAATGATGGTAAGGACGATCCGATGTGATTAAACGGATTTTAATATGTTACGTGCCGTCAATAGACATTCGTTAATTGAAAAAACTAAAATACAAAATTATTCAATTATTCGTAAAAATAAAAAAAAAATCGAACTTTAAAAAAACAACATTCGGCTTATGATTAAAAAAAAAAATTCGCTAATAAATGAAAACAAAAAAATAACAATAAAAATTTTATAATAAATAATTAAAAATATAAGTAAAACTACTGACGCGCGTAATGTTAATCGGCAAATTCTATTAACGCTATTATTATACAAGAAAAAAAAATAATATGTGCAAAGAATTATTAACCGTCGGGTGGAATAAAACCGAACATGATAGTCTCACGTACAGCGATAACCCAAATGAAAATGTGCGATACATACGGAAGCGGAAGCCGTCAAACGCGATAAGCAGTAATTCGCACTGCGGAAGAACGACAACGAAATGAAAAATGTGAAAACGTATTTTAATGCAATTCTCAACGGTTTCCAAAAGCTTCAAAATTTGCTTACCGAAACTGGTTTTTCCTTCTCGCGCGATCGGTAATTTATGGTCCAATCGTCGTCAGCAAATATGATAATTGATAATATTGGAGTAAAACTATACCTCCGGCATCGGTTGACACATTTCGCGAACAAGTTGCTCTGCCGACGGTTGCGAAAATACCGGATTTTTCGAGGCAATTCTACGCTCAACAGCCCCATCCCCACTTTTTAGTTGCGCTCGGCCCTTATCGTTACTGTCCGATATGCGTCACTCGACATCCGAAAATATTTTCCTCGTACAGTACGATACGATAAAACGGCGTGTTTCGAATAAAAACGTTCTAACGTATTTAAATTTACGATAAAATGTTCGCCGCAATGAAGTTTACTTCTCTATTTCCGATATTTTTAGAAGTTTCAATTTGCCGAAAAATCAAGCGATGTTCTGTCCGTGAAAAGCCCCGAAACTCGTTTCCGACGAGTTTGATGTTTAACTGTACAATTCCGCGGCTTCTCGCGTTAAGGATTCTGTCATTGAGGAAATATCGATACGAGTTATTCGTCAAAAGCCCTTTCAGTAAAATTCATTCGGCAAAAACCTTCATAGGTATATATAAAACTTTCGCGCTAAAATGGAGCGGCCATAGAGTCACCGAATGATGGAAGAGGAGGGAATACATAAATATCTGCAGAACTCGCGCTCTCATACGTGGATCTATGATCTATTAGGATTTTTACGCGAATAGAGATTTTTGAGACTCGAGATTTTGCTCCAATTTTTTTTTTTTTCCGAAAATTTTGGTGATTTTCACAAAAATCATTAATATTTTTCATTTTTCAGAAGTAATATTGTATTCGTGAATAAATTATTTCAGCCGCAGATCGAACAAAGAAATATTAAAAAATGGTTCCGTCTTCCCGAAAATGTCGAAGATGGATTTTTTTTCAGCTAAATTGTATATTAATAACACCGATACCCTATCATATTGATTGCACGTCACGATTTTAACGCAATTTTATTTGTCTATTTTTTTATTTTTCAACTTAAAAATCCATCAGGTAGCGATCGAAGCGTAGCGAGAGATGCAAAAAATTCTAATACACTGTATACCTATATACATCCTTTATCCGCACGCATATGTTATGCACCGATGTATTCATTCATGTATGGTACATTATTCACACGTCAATTCCTCAGCCCTCCCCCTCCCCCGCCTCCCTCTTCCCGTACGCCGTGATATTTCCCATCTTCTTCGTTTAATTCTCTCGGAGAATTTCACTGGGGATCCATTCACACGTATCTGCGATTCTATATAAAACCTACGCAATGCCTATTTATGAATAATATACTCCCATACGGAACATTCCACCGCAAATCGAACCGTTGAAAGACCGTTTTCCGAGAACTCGATATTTGCACATCCCGACGAAGGGCCTTCGCAATATTTCGCGAAGTCATGTACCCCGCTGCGAAAAATGTATCCATCCATTTTTTAAAGTAGGACTTCGAAGAAGAATATTCTACGAAGATTTCCGGACGTCACTGAGTCTTATTGTTTCCACGAATTTTTTAATAAAGAGTTATTTTAAATCTTTTCAAAGCCAAACCGTCAACCCTCCAGGCGCAGCGCGGGTAGTATGCGTTTCGCTGAGGTCACGACTACGTTCTTTGTTTGCCGAAGGGACAAAAAATGTTTCCGCAATATTTCATTTTTCCGAGTTAATGAACTATGGCTTTTGTCTTTGATATCGTATTATCGGGATAAAAAAAAATTAGAGACTTTTCAAAGTATACTAAAAAAAATTAAATTGAAAAATGTACAGAAATCTGCTATTCGAAAAAATGATGAATCAGTGATCGAAGGATTAAGTATCTTTTTAATAATCAAATGTAAAATGACCTCCGCAATATCTATCGAAACGGAAAACCATAATAATGGTATTTTTTTCGTCATATTGTTAATATTTTTAAAAAATCGGAAATGTCTCAAAAAATACGAGAAAATTTAAAATTAAGAATTTGGAGAATTCTGCTTTTCGGAATAATCGCGAATTCAAGTTGAGAGCTTTAATCGCGTTTTTAGATACCACATGCAAGGCAACTCTCCCGGAAAAAGGGTGCATAGGGAGGGTGACGATTATGGTCAGTCGCCGGATGTGAAAATAACTTCGAAAAAGACGAGTGCGCCGTTGTTGATGCATATAGAAAGCACAGTAAACGGGATGACAATGAAAGCCGAGTAAACGCTCAGCGTGAACGCGATGGAATCTCCCGTTCCTCTTTCCTCGACTGATGATTTCGTTCCCTTCCACCCATTCAGTACGTCCCGTTGATGTCTCGGCACCGACACCCCAATTTGCATTTTAATTGCGTCACCACTCGTCGCTACCCTCGCACTCCCTCCCCGTCCCGGTCTGCCGGTGCGGAACACCAGTCCCGATTTTCTGTTGTACCGAGTGATTTCAGCTCTCATCCTAAAACCTTCAATTTTTATGCTCCACATCTCTGTGATACGACGATGGCGTATGTAACGACGTTGTTTTCAACTATCAGTTCACTCTATGGATCGATATTTAGCAGATTACAGCGTAAAACAACGAGAAATTTCACGAGCCACTTAATTTTTTGGAAATTAAAGGAAATCCAATTTTACGCTCCGAAATGTAAGTGACGTAACGGTGACTTTTAAAAAATCCTAAAACTCATCGTAGCTAAAAATCATCGCGTAAAAAAAAACATCGATTAATTGTATCAACTAACAGTTGCATCGACGAATTGTTAGTTCCTTCCTTTCGCCATTTTTTTTTAGTACGTCACTGCGAAGAATTTTAATAATTTATTTTTTTTTTTATGAAAATTTTTATGAAATTTATATTTTATTATTTTTATATATTATTATTTATATTTTATTATTTATATTTTTTTTATGAAAATATTTTTTTTTTTTAATGAAAAAAATAAATAAATTGGGAGACAAATAGTTTGTTGGGACGACTAATTTCTACGAAAAATAATGGCTTTTTAAGGAGAAATAAATCGCTGACTATTTTCATCAGTGTGCTTGTCGAGCAGTTGCCATTTTGCTTGTCTCCTCGTAAAATTTCCTGTGTGTATGTCTATCCTTACGGCTTCATCGTGATGCGCTATGAGAGTTCATAAACAGGTTAAGAACTCTAGAGACTCGGTAAACTAAGCAAAAGCAACTTCCATCACGTCGGTCTTATAGCAGGACGGAGAAAAATGATTAGTTGGCAGAGCTGATAATAAAATAATAAGTAGTTGGGACGTCCAACTCGTGAAAAAAACGCGAGTCGTACCAAAATTGGGTTATATCACTTGACTTGGGATAAAGATCGAGGCGCGAAGTTCAAAAGTAGTTATCGAGATAACAGCGAAATATGTATATATGACTTCGTCAGTCAACTTCCTGTGTCGTATTTTCTACATCGAGGAATATGGGAAACGAAGTTAGAATCGTACCGATCGTTGACGAGAGAAAGGGACTCCGCCTTCTCGTAATTTGCTTCGTCTCCACTTTTTTTTTCTCCGTACCTATTTCATCGTTTCTTTTGTTTCTTTATTCTATTATATTTTTGCGAAAGTAATGTCAACTATAATACACCACTCCGTATTGTCGGTAAGATAACACTGCAGTGAAATTCCACTAATTTGGTAGCGGAACGCGAAAGAGCGTGGGACGTTCATCAAAGTCGTGTCGGTCTCTTCGACTAACGAAATTATCCCAAAGTTCTTCTGCGCGAACTCAGTGAACCCGTGTAGAGTTACTTATAGTCGCATAGCTGGTTTTCTTCCGCTCCGATAACATTAGGGGGCAAAGGATGAAGAAAAAAAAAAAAAAGAAAGAAAAGGAGCCGAGTGATGGAGAAAGTCTTCATTGCCACCGGCAAATGTTTATCTACTCTTCATCAAAGAACACACCTATATCCGGAATATTTCTAAGGTCGCAGAAGCATGACGGAACGAAAAAGGTTTTTCTCCTTTTTCTGGATGGTTATTCAGTGCTTTTACTGGTATTCTTTACTTCTTTCTCTCGAAAAAAAGAAAAAAAAAAACCATTACGGTCCGTTCTATTTTTTTTTTTTTTCAACTATTTATAACTGCCGATATGAAAAAATTTCTTTCAGAATCGTTATGCAAAAAAACACAGGAATAAATACAGCGGTTTTAGAATACTTGAGTAAACGCGCAATTCGATTGCGACGCAAAAATACATCGAAGTTTTTTAATATTTAAAAAAATTTTTAATAAAATTTTATTTTTATAATTATTATTATGCCTCGTGAATGATAACAATAATATATTATAATAATAATAATTATTATTATTAATAGTAAGAAGTTGATTTTCGTGCCTTTCGGCATTGAAAAGGGATTCACACCTTTTTCATTTCACATTATTATTGATTTCCAATCGTTTCTTGAAAACTGCCCTCTTTCATAGTTATAGTTGCCCTTCCCCTGCTTCGTTTTAGATGTCCATCGTGTCCATTTCCCAACGCAGGTTCTCTCTGTCCGTTTCCTTCATATGCATGAATGTCTGGTTGCGATTTGCATATTCTGCAGATTTGATTTTCCTCTCGTTCCCAGTATCTGTTTGCATTTTCTTCGTTGCCGCACCTGAATTTTACTATTATTTTCTGGTTTCCCGCGTCTCCCTTTCGTTTCAGATATTCAGAAGCGCTCTGCGTCATTATGTGTTTTTTTATCGTGTTGTCGTTCGCGTTTCGTATTTGCGATTGCTGCTCTTATTTTTGTCTATTTCTGGTCCATTTGATACTCTTGTGCTATAGATCTTCTCCTCCTTTTATTTGCCCTCTCTGCCGCTCCCCTGTGACGCCGTCTCTTTCGTAGTATTCCGACCTTTTCGGTTCCCATTTTGATTTTTCTGTCCATATGGTGTCCGCTTCTCCTGAGCACTTCCCTCAAAATCGCGTCATTAGACTCTGTTCTTTTTTTTCCTCGTACTTCATTAATCTGTTTCTCACGTCTATCCTCAGCTTTTTGTTTCTACCCTAACGATGTATCTTGGGGTACAATTTGCCAAATTCTAGCGACCATCTCAGATGTTTATCTTGCATTGCTTCCGGTGCCTTTTTCTGTATCCACGCGATTTCCCCCCCCCCCCCCCCCCCTTTTAGTCGTCTCCGAATTTTCTTCTGTTTATCCCTCTTATTTTTATTATTTTACTATTATTATAGACATTTCCTACTATCGCAAACATTTTTTAATGATTTGTGACGAAATCATTTCCCCAATTTATATAAAACAAAAGACACTCGTCAACTTTTTTTGCGCGCAATTTTTTTTTTATGCATTCGTTTTTCGGTACATTTGCATTTATATTTATTCGTTATTTATCAGGTAATCATCAGCGCGCAATTAAAATCCCAAACTAATGACGTACTCAACGCATAAATTTCGTGTGCAAATCACGTATCGGCATTTTCGACGATATTTTTTATCGTCGACTCACATCCGGTATTTCCAAATATTCCGCAATATTGAAATGTATTGTGGGGTGTTATCGGCATTTATCGGAGAATTATGAGGATATTAATATAAACACTTGTTATTACCTACAGTCGGTAATAGAAATCGTAAATTAAAGAGAAATTGCAGAAGAAAGAAGCGAGAAATTAAAATCGTCTGAAAATATTATGAAGGACAGTGAACGAGGCTTTCAAGTACATCACTCTGAAGGTTCTTTTGTTGTCGCTCTGGTACACCCACCTATCTATGTCTGAAGCCCCTTTTCGTAAATTTCCGGTCCAGCGCCTCGATCATTGTTCCTCGATTAAACACGAGATCGGGCAAAGTCTTTCGGGGCGCTCGGCCGAGAGCAACAGGTGACGTAATTGACGCGTGAGCCGAGTTTAACTAAAAAGGGAAAGAGGAAATCGTGAAAAGGCTGATAGATCGCTACGAGGTTGAAGATTAAATGGAAGAAATTGCCACGTGGAAGAACAATGATGTTAAAGTGAAATTGCTGAAACCCCCGAAAAAAAAAAAAAAAAGACGAACAAAACACCCGTAGAATATTTCGTTCATTCGGGGAATACAATCGATGTTTTAGTGAGATGGAAAAAGCGAAAAAAAAAAAGCAAAAAAAGGAAAAAAGAACGATTAAGTGCTCCCATTAATCGCGTGCGTTCGAGTGCAAGCGAAATCGCCCTCGTAACACGAACGATGATTATCACGCGTCGTCACCAATTAATATCCTGGTGAGCAAAGCGCTCGAGTGCCTGGAACTATATTTAAATTAATATCTTATTGAATCAAATTTTTTTTTTTACCATTCGTTACGATTTTCATGATGGGAAGACTTTGTGCAAAGTTCAGAGGTCATCAAATATTAACGCAATTGAAAATCTGACTATCGAATACATCGATTAAACGTTATATTGAAGAGTATCGAATGGCGCATTCGAATTGCCAGTATTTTGAAGGTGTATATCAAATATTGAATATCATTTAAATGATTCTCTGTAACTAAATATCAGTCATTTGCAATCGAGAATATATGGTAACGTTTCGTTTTTCGGGTCGATGGGAATATTAAGGGGGGATGAGGGAAGCGGCTTTAGTGAAGCGCCATCTTTACTGATGATAAAAAAATGATAATTTTGATACGGTCCTTGGTTTCTGGACCTTGGAACTTTTTTACGCGATTAGAATAGTATTTTCAATAACCAATCGCAAGATTAATAATACGATTTTTTTTTCACTACGAAAAAAATTAAACGGGTTTTTTTTTTTTTTTTTTTTTACTGATATCGTCGAATGCCCCTCCCTTTCTGAAGTATTTACTTACCCTTTAAGGTCTTAAATGTGAAATGTGCAGCTATTAACATTCGTCTGCCAAATGTCGAAGCTTTTAGCGTTACGTGACATGAATACCTCGACATGTTTCGTAGAATACGCAACCCGCATCGCACACATTCGTATTATCCTCAGCGCGTGGGTGCGACGTAGTTATATATTATTTTTCACGCGATACTTCCAAACATCTGAATGAGAGAGATAAGCAAGAGGAATATCGATCGACCACTAATTACCCGCCTTTGTGTTAAAAACAAGCAATCACATCGTATATCGCTATTAATTTGCTGCGAAGGCAAATTACTGTGTGATCAAGAAGCTCTCCTTTTACCTTCGTACTTTGATGATTCATTTAAATTTTTTTTTTTTTTTCATCGATTTTTCTGATTTTTTGAGCGCTATATTGATTTTTAAATTTCAAGTGATTCAATTGAGCGATCGATATTATATATATATATATTTTTTTAAATCTGATTTTCGTAATTATTAATTAAAGTGAATGGTTATAATTATAATTATATTTGACGAATTAAAAAAAAAATCGGTCGGTATGATAAAAACACGCAATTTCCGTCGATAAATCGTCACTCGACGTAATTCGGATTAAGTTTTCTCGGTATCACATTTCTAATTTACGTCTCTTCGTGTATATTGTCCTTCAACTTTTCCTCCATCGTCGGATGTACGTAGACTCGATTGGTGACGGCTCTTCACCCAGTCTCTTGATACCCGAGCCAACAGCGACTTCCTTATCCCGTTCTCCCGAGCGTTCTCCATTTATCTTTTCTTTTCTTCGGGCGCGGAGAATCCGAAGAGTCGTGTCCCATTGGAATTCCGTAGAGGCGAGACGACTACACCTGTATCACGCGCCACAGAGGAATTGAACTCTCAGGGACTTCTTACCCCTCGTCGAAGCTACGATCGTGTCGCTTAATAAATCCTCTTCCTTAAGTGAACTGCCTATGTTGAGTTCTTGATCGCTTTAACACACTACTTTCAACGCTTTCATTGCTTTTCCGTCACACCTGAGAACTTCCATTGTGCAACTGATATCCCCGTGAAAATAACCTATCGCTGCATACTATATAAAATAAAAGGATGCAAATTAAATTTCGACGGCGCTTCCGCGTTTTTTTTTTATATCGAAAAATCGATACTCCTTTATCCTCAATTTATCAAATTAAACTGCGCCTTGCAGTGATAGAATATGGATGTAAAAGTATGTATAGAGGGCCGGCCATTTTTTTTTTTTGATATGGTCAACTTTTTCCCGATTTTCATTCTTAAAAAAAAAAAAAAAGAAATCAATTGTTTGTCGGCACACACCGATTTGAAATTTTAGTTTCTTTACCAAAAGTTAGGTCGCAGAGAACTTTTTTTCAATGCCACTTCCGGTTTTGAAATATCCGTTTTTCACCCGAAGGGATGTCACAGAATTTTTTTTTTTTTTGGAAAATCGGGAAAATTTCGTAATCTCCTCTGTGATGTCACATCCGGTATAGAATAAAATTTAAAAACCGGAAGTGATGTTAAAGAGGAAATTACGAAATTTTGAAGATTTTTCGACTGTTTTTCCAATAAAAATTGTAATTTTCGTGATATTACTTGTCGGGGAAAATTTAGATTTTGAAACCGGAAGTCGCTTCGCGACAGAAACACTGTTAGGGTTGCAAACGTAAAATCGATTAATAATTTATGTGGGATGCGAAATGTTGATATGAGAACTCATACGATGTTATTGTCAGGTTATTGGCATTCGAATGTCCCGGAGTGAACAGTCCTCCATAAACCGCATCAGTGCATTCCTCCAATATTTCTCATACCTCTGTGCATCCCCTCGAATGACACACTTTGATATACGCGATAGGGGTTACCCCTCCACGATATTACTGTTAAAAGTATCATTGCCAACGCGGCGAGTAGCGGTTGAATATACCCTCTGATATCGAACACTATCGCCATTCGATGCCACTCTAAAGAGGTGCGGTATACCGGGCGGGGGAGGGGGGGGGGGGGGGGGTGTAGAGGAAGAGGTACATATATAGTGCGAAAAGGTCGAGTGGGCGGCATTGTCACGGTTTAAGCGAGAAATCATTAAAGCCAATGCCTTCGATTCTCGAAGGTTCCAGAGTAAAATAAAAGACGTCTGGCTATTTCCCGCCTTATCCACTTCCGAGATTTCTTCGCGCTATACTTGGCAGGAGATTGAATTTTTTTTTTTATCAGCACCAATGCCCGATCTGCAGCAGGTGTGGTGGTAAAGAATGGCGGTGGGGGATGCTGAGAATGAGCTAAGATCGCAGTAGGGAGAAAAAGAAACCCCACCCAAGGGGTGTACAAAAGTTAGTACCGCAGATTCAAAGTCGCACAATGGATTGTAAAAAATTCAGGGTAGTCGCGATTTTCTTCTTTTCTCAGTGAAACTCCGGAAATTTAGGGATCTCAATGTTACAATTCACAATGGGGGAGGGACACTGACCGTGAGTAATCATCAACGGTTTTACAGCGACTCGGTATCCCCGGTCTAAGGGGATTTTCCTCGTGCGTGGTCAGCCGCGATAGAGCGGCAATACTCGGGATGCTGTAAAACCGCAAACTCTTTGGCGTCTATTTTTTTCTCCCAACGGACCGGAAAACGTGTTCGGTGGGTAGAGGGCCCCACGATCGTACGAACGAGAAAACTTTTGGTCGTTCCAATGGGAATTCTACTCTAAGGTTCATTGGGAAGGGTGTAACTTTTTCTCAACTTCGCGTCAACGAGGGTCCAGTTAAATTTATCTATATGAAAGAAATTTCGAAATTAGCTAAGTGTTAATATAAAAAAATTAATTAAATTTTTTTTTTTTAAATAAATCAACTTTTCACCAAATTTCTCGTGAGTTCGTAATCCCTTTGAGCTCTTATTTAATTTTTGTTAATCCGGCGGGTTTTCGGTAAAAAAAAAAAGTAATAAAAATTGTACATAGCTTAAGGGTGACCCAATGACCCACCGCAACCCGAAACCAGTCCAGCGGATCTTGACCCCCGAAGTAATAGATAAAAAGAACGTTAGCGCAGCATCGTTGAGGGTCGTCGATCTCTTCTTGCATTATCCCAGTTTCGTACGTTCTCCAGAGCCATTCGTCGGGTTTTACACAAGAGAGATATTTCGACGCAACGAATTTGGAATAACGTTCTCGTCCTATGCTCCACTTGGCTGGGAGCGCTTTTCGTTGGCCCAATGACGAGTCGTAAATTTCCCTCTCCACCCATTCTTCTCTTGCACTCTAACTCTCTCTCTCTCTTTATGCATCGCCCTCGATTCTCTCGTACCGTTGTATCTCCCGACTTTTTCACCCCGTTCCCGGTGCGGAACGACACCCCCTTACCGACCGACAGTCGGGGTCACTGCGTCCAGCAGGAAATCCCGTCCTCGTCCAACCTTTCTGTATCCTTCCGTTGCATTGCACCCCCACAGTACAGACTTTGAAGCGGAAATTTATGACGCCGGCAGATGCGACTTTCGGATAGGAAAAAAAAGTGATGAAAAAGATACAAAAGTAAAGGAACCACAGGACGCTAAAGTTCCGCGACCTATATTTCTCCACTACGACAAAAGTTGAATACATTTTTTAATACATCAAATAAAATTATTTATTGAGAGAAATAATAGTTCGATCCAACAATTATTTTAATAAAAAAAAAAATTGCCGTTCAGTTATTTTAACTAATTGACAATTCATATTATTTTTTAATATTTATAACAATAATGATAATAATAATTATTATCATTAATGGAGTAGTTAATGAAATACAATTATAACTAATATAATTCCATTTCTCTGAGGATGTTGGAATTATTATTATTATTATTGTTATTTTCTACCATATTTGTACGCCGCTTTCACGAGTCGATAAAGTCCGAGCGTTGTTATTGTCACATCGTATTATGCGAACGCCTGAACTACTCGTTATTCCAGAGAAAAGTAACTATAATAGGACGACGCCGGTCCGTCGAGACTACGTATAAAAAAAGCTCTCGTACCGGATTTCTCATCTGGATTTTTTTATTCATATATTTCTCCGGTTCGATATTGAATTAAAAAGTTTTTTGTTGCAATATCGCAAACTCGATCAACATGCAAATTAATCGAGCATTATTATCATTTATTGCGAATTTTTTTTTTTTTTTTTACGGGTTTTGTCCGAAGAGACCGAGAATGTGGTTGGACCCGAGCGTGTGGTTCACTCGAGCGTTTTCCGCCGCAGGATAGTCGCCGACGAAAGCGTCAGAGCTTTCCGCGTCCATAAATGCCCGCGTTCATCCACTTCTTTATTCTCTTTCATTTTATTTTTATTTTTCTTCTCGTCTATCCACTTTACCCATCTACTTCGTCTGGTTCTTTGTATCTTTCGTTACCACTCACTCCCCCGAGCACGCGATCTGGCGAGGTCTCGATGTCTGGTTTACGGACACAAAGTGGAACAACGACCGGAAAGTCGAGCCAAGTTGACCGGCTCCGGTTCGTCGGGGGGCTTCCAAGACCCGCGCTTCCGTGTATCGCTCTCACCGAGTCTATTTACGACATCGAGTGCATTTGGAGTGGCGAAGTAATTGAAAAAGGATTAAATTCGTATTCATCCGAAACTTGTTACTTAAAAATATATTTTTCACTCGAGAATTTATAATAATAATAATAATCTAAAAATATGATATATCAAATTTGAATTCTTTCGTATATAATATAATTTCGTTATAATAATAATCATTAATATTTAAAATAATAATTATTAAGTATTTATCATTATTTTCGTTCACATTTTGCTTCGAAATTAATGAAACTTTTTCCTTCGCCTTTTACTATTTTTCTTTTCATTTGCCATACAAACAACGCGGAATAATTGTATTCCGCGGAAAAGCGCAAATTGATGGAAACAATAAAAATACAAATCGTCGGGTTGTGTAAAGTCAAAGTAACGATTGCAGTAGCGGCGACGCGGAAAACATGTCGTCCCCGGAGTCGTATGGTGACTCTGCGAAAACCCGCAGTTTTTGTTGACCCTCTTTTACAACGTACATTTTATGTACTATGTGTACAGAGAAAGAGAGAACGCAAACGTGAGCGCGTAGTACATAGTATACGCTGCCTGCTTGATGGTATCCCATCTCCGTTCAGTGATCTCGTCGAACGAGGTCAACGCAACCAACTACCAACGTTATGGTCCGGCTTTATGCCAGGACGAGGAAGATGATATTCTCCGTGCGAAAAGCACGAAAGAATATTCTTTACTCTCCTTTCTTGTTATTCGATCTTCCATGATGGTTTGTTAGTTTTATGGATCATCGAAAAAAAAATGCATTCGCATTTATTTTCAGCCATTTTTCTGGATTTTTCGGAAGATTTTTTCAAAGAATTAATATCACTTTATTTCATCCTGTGCGATAATGGAGGTTTTACGAACACTTTGCGTTAATAAAAATTCCCATCTCACACCTTTCAGGTGAAATTTTGTACGATATTCGACGAAAAATCTTTTTCTCAACTCGTACGGCAAATTTACACTTCAGAGACCTTTTTTTCGCACTCGTATCGTAATATACTACTTTAGAACAGTAGACATATAGATTTATCGCACTTCTTCTTCATAGATGTTTTATACCCGATTTTATCGTAACAGTAAATAAAATTGAAATAATGATTTTATTTATTTTTTAAAGAATTATAAAACATTTAATTTAATACTGTGCGATAATGGAGGTTTTACGAACACTTTGCGTTAATAAAAATTCCCATCTCACACCTTTAAGGTGAAATTTTGTACGATATTTGACGAAAAATCTTTTTCTCAGCCCGTGCGGCAAATTCACACTCCAGAGAATTTTTTTTTGCACTCGTATCGTAATATACTACTTTAGAAGAGTAGACATATAGATTTACCGCACTTCTCCTTCATAAATGCTTTTTGCCCGATTTTATCGTAATAGTAAATAAAATTGAAATAAAGATTTTGTTTATTAATCTGAAAAAATTAATAATTATAAAAAATGATTATTATTACTATTATTTTTATTATTATTAACTTACTTTTGATTTTAAGGTTATTTTCATGTTTATTTTAAAAAATATAATGTTTTGCCGAATTTAGTAATTTCGAGAGAAATGAAAAGGCAAAACTTAAAGTTTTGATGGCGAAAGTTTTCAATAAGCACAACACTCTCGTTTAACTTTCGAGTTTTTGGAATCTATTGTGTTCAGAATCGGTCAACGACGTTGCGTTAACCTGGATTCGTTCGGCTTTTTCGATGCGTAACATAGTCGAATCTTTAGTGCTTCGAAAGGGGTCACCGAAACGTTCCGCAATTTTGCAGCGCAACGCTTTCGCCGATATTGCCAGTTTTTGTTCCTTCGTAAACATATATATGGCGCATAAATTCTTTTCCTATTTTTCGTTCTTTTTCGTTCGTTCAACTCGGATCCTTTGGTGTGTTCACATTGTTGGACCAAATTCGAGGAGCGGACGTAAACATGTTGACCTCTGTGCAGAAACTGTGCATTTTTTTGGTATATAATGCTTTTCCCGTAAAAAAACAGCGATTTTTGGTTTAATTTTACAATATTTGGCTCCCTGTCGCTGCACGACTTAACCAAGCGAAAGATTTCAGCATTTTAAATATTTTATATAAAATTTATCAGGTGGAAAAAAAGGTTTCCGTTGAACATGCAACGCTCTTTGAACGAGAAAATTACTTTCTAATTCCTTCGTTAATTTATCGCGTATATATTTTCTTCTCTTTTTCAACTATAGTTGAAGAAATATTGACGTAGTAAGCGGTAGAGAAATGCTATATTTGCGTAGAATACTAGTTGATTCTAATCGGTTAAATAAGCAGCGGCAGCAGAAAGGAAATTCCGGAATAAATGAACTGAATTTTGTTCGACTACATTTCGTTGGAAATAAATAGTCAAAAGCAATGAATAAATTATAGCAAATGAAAAAGCAACACGATAAAAAATCATAAAAAAAATAAAAAATCATAAAAAAAAAAAATAAATAATTATTAGACTGGAATTTTTATTTTGGTTAAGAAATTTGAGGTTAGAATACATATTTTTATTTGAGCACATTGAGTCCGAAGCACATATTTTTTGATTTTTTATTTTGAAAAAATGTTCCATAATTATCTTCGAAGAATTTTGGTAGTTTTGGTAGTTAGCAGATTTTTTGAATAATAAAATAATACGTACGAACGTTTCATGGACCATGTTATTCATCGTATTTTACGACCACTGTACAATTTTACGTATGAATACTTCAATATAATAAAATGGCTCTACCAGCCAATGGCTATAGTCACAAAAGTAAGCCACGCCTTCCAGTTTCGACGCTCGAACTGTCGGGGCGAACACAATACGCTACAAATTCATAATTACTCGAGGAGAGAAATAATTCGTTTGTGCAACGAGAACTCTCAGTCGAGATGGGTAGTTCGCGATGAATTTTCAACTCGGGTTCCTTTTGCAACTCGCGCTCTCATTAATCGTATTTGCCAATTAAGAGTACCCGACACGCTCGCTCGCGTTATATACATTTTTTTTTCAATTTCATTCACTTCTCCGTCGTGATAAAGTTTGTTACAATGTCGATATCAAATATACACGTGACTTTCGATTGTTCGGCAAGTATCACAAGATCCGTAATCATTTTAATCTCAATTTTATTTTTATTAAAAAAAATTTGTTTTTATCCAAAAATGTTTAAAATCTAAAAAAAAAAATGTTGAGCTAAATTTGAATAAAATTTCCGTGCAATTTGAAAAAAAAAAAAAAATCAAACGATTTAGCGATGTATAATGTTTCTCTGTTTTTTCAAATTTTATCCGAATTTTTGGAAATTTTTTTGGCCCGTTTTACCCCCTGTGTCCATTTTACCCCATCGTTCGTCAATATCTCGATTCGAGGGCTCACTTTCCGGAGCCTTTAACACTGACAGTTTCAATTTTAATTGGCTATCCGCGTCATACCGTTTGAAATCGAAGATACATAAAAAAATGGACAACTCTACGATGCGCGCGAACGATATTACCCATCGAGTCATAAGCACGAATTGTCACGCCGCTTTGAAAATGTTCGTCGGAGCATCACGCCTCCACCGCAACTCTATTCGCGTCATGGTGTGTGTGACACTCGTTCAGATGTTGGTACCGTTGGTATAGGTACCATCGCTGAATTGTATAATCCTTGTGTCCGTTCGCCATCTGGGTACACAGGTCAGGGGTTAACCGCACTCGGGTGACACTGCTGAGTGGCTTTATCACCTGACCTTCGCTCTCTGACCAATTCTCAACCCCTTCGCACAATTATATTCTCACCATTCTCTGATATGCTGCTCCTCAGTTTCGTGTTTTGCGTTCGCCAGCGAAACTTTCAATTCGCATTCATCCCCAACCAACCCCTATACGCTTCCGTAAACTCACTTTCGCGATACCTAATATTCTTCTCGTTAAATTCGATTGCATCTTCCGCTGCACCCTCCGCCATTGATAAGTCATAACAAGTTAAATTCACTGAAATAGCGTCGGTTTTGTACTTCAAAGTAACTTATTAGATCATTTCGATGATTTAGTAGATGTTGGAAAGCAATTAATTAACGTGAAAGTGTCCGGTAACGAATAATTCGTAAATATTTCGACCCGAATATTTCGTCGCACACTAGCGGTTTGTATTCCACGGCTTCAAGGGTTGAATTCCTGTGTAGTATCAGTATATGAAAGGACTATAAGGGGTGAAAAGGGAGCAAATGGATCAGAGCTTTGCCGCCAATCAACGTCGACACGCGTTGGTATTATGTTTTACTGCAATCTAATTATTTCTCTTCGTCCCATCGGCGACCTTCGTACCAGCAATTAATCAGCGGACACGGGTATATAAAACGTGTGTTGGCCATCCATCAGACGGTCTTTCTTTCGTAACATGCATACAGTATATTCCCGCTGGAGGTAAATTTACCCTCTTGTCTCCTAATTTATCATTTCAGCCCGTTTTACTTCCTCATACAGTTCGGCATGAAAATTATATCAGCGATTCTTTACTCTGTCAACGAAGTCTCAAAAAAAGAACTTCATAATTACGACATTCGTATTTTTACAGCGCAAATAAATTTCCAAGCAATAATGATTGAAACATCGGACAAAAATGTTTTTATGTGAGAGGAAACAATAAAATAAGGGAAAAAGGGGCAAAACGGACCTCCTAACAAATACAAACCATTGTCATGATTGCAGACCCATTAATTAACTCCCTATTAACAAAAAAATGAAATTCATAACAAACATTTCGGGTTTCCGAGCTAAAAAAAAATAGTATGGGGCAAAATGGGTCCCTTCTTTAAATAATAGAATTTCAGTGTTTTGGTTCTTTCGCGCTATTAATTTTACACTTCCTGCTGAATTGGAACAACAACGCGACTTTTTCGGCACTGAATTTGCCGAAATTGAATACAATACTGAATTTTACATTTTTAATTTTTGAATAGCGATTGACAATTTCATCGAAAAAAATATGTCAATCAAGCTGAGTTCTCGGCTGCCAGTTTTCGTAAATAGAGGGACAAATAAATGAAACGTTGAGAAAATTAAAAAAAAATGTATTTTTATTTCCCCAATTGCTTATTTTGCTACGTACTTACGTAGCTTAATCAGTTTATCGTTAACGGATTACACATCTATCAAAATTTTAACTACGGGTTCGAACACTTTCGATCTTTTTAAGATAAAATTTAATCTGTTACTTGCTTCAATGATTTGGTGAATAAAAAAATGGCGCGTTACCAAAAATTGGCCATTTTATTCCGATGGTCCATTTTACCCCGATGGTTCATTTTATGGTGATAGTTCCTTTTACCCCGAAGGTCCATTTCGCCTCGATATTTCGTTTTACCCCAGTGGTCCATTTTGCCCCACTCAACATTTTTTTTTCTCCGACTCGTCTACTCACCGGTAGACAAACTATGGGAGGTCATTGATGCGAAGTATTGAGCCGCAAAGCTTGGATACCAGATTCGCGAAACTCCGACTCCGTTTCGAGGGTTAATTTCGACGAAACGATCGAATAGTCACGTGCACGTAGCGATCTACTAATCCTCGTACATGCATAGTTCCAGCAGTAGAGACGCGCTGTGCCAGTCGAGAGAGTCAATTCGGAGGGTTTAAACAGGGTTCAGTCGGACATGAAACTGAAAGGGGTTATGGAGAGCGAGCGAGCGAGCGAGTAAGCTAAACAGGCAAGCAATAGTGTATGGAACGGGTTGAAGTCGCTGGGTGGTTTCCATACCCTACAACCCCAACCGATAGAACACCAATTGCTGGTAGTAGTGGTGCAGGGGAGCTGTTAGTAACCTGGAAGGCTCTTGACAGCTGTACTAAGCCCCTTTGCACTTGCCGAGTACTGTGCAATAGCGTGCATTACGCCGACCTTCCCAATCGACGAGAACCACAATGTGGAACTTCGATATTATTCACACCACTGATTCACCTGCACTCTAATTATTCCACTGCCAATCGATCATTCTGTCTCATCCTCGCCTTTTAAATTCTGATACCGTCTTCTTTTACTTCTTATTATTTTTTTTTCAATCTTATCATTCTTTTTTTTCCTAATTCCAATTTTCTACTTTTTTTTTTTACGATAACGATTTTTTTTTATTTCGCGATTTATGTATTTTCTTCAACAATTTTTTGCCTCTATCAATCGAGACTCGTAAAAAAGGTAAAAAAATGCGACTTTCAGCGGGGAAAATATAGATATAGTCGTCGAGTCTACTTCCAGCTGCCCGCAGTCTTCAATCTCGTGCACCGCGTATTTGGGTTAAACGCCGATAGCGACAAACGGGCTTTACGTTTCTACTTCTTGGTCCCTCCCCTCGACACGTAGTTTCGTAGACGAAACTGCCGATGCGAACGACGCGGTTTGCGGATTGACGATAAGTGCGGCTCTGAGTTCGTTGCCGGGCATAAATTTGTCGGAAAACGAGAACTGGAGCGTTGCAAAGTTGTATTTAAGAATTCAATGGTAGTCCCAGCGATGGCGTGTCGAGGCATTGAAAACTCGAAATTCCTCTTTTCGTGGGTTATATTATTATTTTTATTCGCCTTTGCGAAAATGTTCTTTGCTTTTCCAGCGGTACATCGACTCGTCTCTTCGAAATTTGAGATAAGTTCGATTTTTTTTTCTCAGGAACTTTAAGCGGTAATAAACTTTTTTTCTTACTTTAAGGTACTCATAGTCCGACAAAAAAAAATAAGTAAAAAAATATTGATAAAAAATAGGAAATAGCCGCTGGAAGAATAATTTTTACCATTTTTAGGTGATTATTATATATCGAAGATCGATAAAAAAAATTGTTAACGTTTCGTCATTGTTACGATTTTCAGAAATTTTTTTCTTTTTTTTGATATATCAATTCGCCCGACGAGTGTCCATCGAAAAAAAAATGTCTTTTCTGGCGGTTATATCTTTTTTTTCGATAGCCGTTGACAATTTTTTTTAAGACTCTCAATAGTGTTTTTCCGTACAGAAAAAAATCGTTTTATTATCTTCGCAAACGCCGGTAAAAAAAACAAACACTTGACTCCGTTTTTTAACTACCAGGTGAATGTATTCCCTTAACGAATAGTCGTAGAGATCATTGATATACAAACAGATGAAAATTACTACGCGCGTTTTAGCAATTAGAGTCATATGATCACAAAAGAATTACAAACAGAGACATTTGTTTTTAGTACCATTAGTATTCCGACACAAAAGCTACGGTTGTTTTTCACAATATTTGTAATCCTTTGTACTTCGTCGTGGACCGCATGAAACACCTTTTGCACACCAGTCACGTAGAACACTTCTCGTTAAAAAGTTTCCGTGTGCATCCGATACGACATCGTTAAAAATACTGCGCGCAACAATAAATTTATCCGTACAGTCGTAGAAAAAAAAAAAAAAAAAAGAAAACAATAAATGTTTAGTTACTTCTTTTTTCTATGTTATCATTTTAATCATTAAGAATCGAAACAGTACTTAAAAACTCCTTAACGAATAAGTGATATTCAATGCGATGTAGCAGTAGCGGGTGATAACATCGAAATAAGATTTTGCTTTACGGCCAAACTGTTGATTAGGCTGAAGCGTAGTACCGTTGAGGTGAGACATGACGAGCGATGTAATAAAAAAAAAAAAAAAAAAAGGTCGGAACGGAGTAAATCATAGCGGGCCGTGATGACTCAGCGGGGAGACGTCGAGCTTACTTGCGGTTGGCTGAAGGGCGTCGGGGTGTACCAGCCGGCGCGGGATTCCATTTCCACGGTTATTTCCTAATTGCACTCTGGACGATCTGGAATAGCTCCGAGGTCAACTCGTGCTATTCTTAGATCGAGGAAAAAAAAACAAACCTTGTATCATTTCACGCTTTTTTACCCCCTTTCACCCTCTTACTTATTTTCGCTGAAACATTAGTTTAACTTTTAGTTCGAAGAAAAAAAAAAAATAATAATAATAAAACAAAATTGCACATTATATTTACTGATTTTAATAAATTAATTTCCCGAAATTTGCATAATTTTTCGAGCGGCAATTATTTTTGAAAAATCGAAAATAAGATATGACGTTCTCGGAGAATACGCGGAATAAATAAATAACCGCGGAGCTCGAAATTACTTCGGATAATCACCTGTTCGCTTGTATATAAGCATTGTAAGGATCAGAGGTCCGCGCGAACTGGGTGCCGCAACCTCTTGTCGTGGCATAGCCCAGCAAGCCGCAGAATCAACAGGCAAGCCACTGGCTGCTCACCCTTCGCCGAGCAAACGAACTAGCGGGCGATCCCATTTCCACGCTTATTTCCTAATTGCAGTCTCGGGCGATTTTATACCCCGTCATACGGTCGACTATATACATATATATATATACCTGGTTCTTCCGAGTCGGACGTGAAAAAAGGAGAATAATATAAAGGGCAAGAGCTTTATTTAGCATTTAATTACGGAATACGGAATAGCGCTTCGATATCGAGGAATGTAACTTTTTTCAATAACGAATTTCGAACGTAAATTTTCATAAAAATTATTATTCAGTGAGCGCGGATTCAAATTCATGTTTAAATGCGGATTTAAGGCGTTGTGACTAAAATTGAAAAAAAAAAAAAAAAAAAAAAAAAACGGAAAGTGTATGAAAACGGAGAAAGACATAGAAAAGTCGCAATGAAGAACAATTTAGAGTGATAAAAAGGAAGAAGAAATGAAAGGGTGTAAAGGTTTTGCGAGGTCACACGGCAAAAATACTGAGCTTCGAAAGACGAGCGCTCAGGAAATGTAAATGAGATTGCAGCGAAGCAGAATCTATTAGGTCCTCGATGAAGATCGAGGGTTTTTCAGACGCTCGTAGGGTAGGGCACGTGCTACCAACAAAAAAAAAAGACGATACGACCTCGTCGAGTACAGCGAGTAAAAAACCGATCGAAATGTCGGGGGAAAAAATTCGTGTCACGTACTTGACTTTAAACTGACTGCTCTTTAAACTCCGCCCTTTACATTCCCTTAACGGACGAATAATTTTTCTTCGGTTTTTTTTTTTCCATCGTTTTTATATTCGGTTTATTTTAATCAACCCTTAGCTAAAGAGATTCTTTAAATTGCGGCAATGTTCGCGTAAAATACGGAAATAAATACGAAGGCTTTTTTTTTTAAGAGAAATACAAGCAAATTATTGAGCAAAATATTATCGTTGCCTTCACATTTATTTGTATCGACAAATGGCACATATCGAATAAAAGTTCGTTTTGATTAATTACAAATAAGATGCAAATTATAAATTGCAGGTGTTTCGTAATTTTTTTATTTCCATTTCCAGAGCTTCTTTACGAGAAAGTTAACAAACCAATTTGGCTTAATAAACGACAATTAAAAAAAAATTCTTTTGAATTTGCGAGAAAGTTAACAAACCAATTTGGCTTTATAAACGACAATTAAAAAAAAATTCTTTTGAATTTGCAAATCTATAGGTACCGTAAAAAAAACTCTTCGAATTTGAACATTTTACGATCCTTTGCGTCTTATTATGATATTGCAATTGTGAATAAGCAGTCTTTCGGTGATTACGTTCGAATTTTGTGCTTCGAAATCCCAGAAAATTTCCCTTCCGTAATGGCGCTTCGTGACTCCGTTCCGCGCATTTCTCATTAACCCGTTTGCAAAAATGGTCTAAAAATTATGACTGCGAAATGAAACTTACTAATTATTATTTTTTCGTAGCTTTTTGCCATAAAGAAACCCGCAAAATTGTTTCGCTTTGCTTTGCTTTGCGGTGAATTAACATACATTGTACATTGCGCTGCTCCGTTCATTACAGCATCAGTCGCATTGCTCTCGCATTACCGTGCGCACCGCGTTACATTTATGCATAGGCATTGCCCTATTCATATAACACTGCGATATAGCGTCTCGTATCTACAGAACACACTCTGCACTAGAGGCGAGTAACTAGAACTCGAGATAACACGCATAGTTTCTCATCAGTCGATAGTTCGTAGCGGCAAGTTGATAGTTACCACGGAAATTTCTCCCCATAAACGCGCCACCACTCGATGAAAACCTACCAAATCATATTAAAAAAAATCCCTTAACACCCTTAACTATTCCCGAAAGTATCGTATCGTTACAGTATCACGAATCTTTTTGTATTCATTAAAAAAAAAATATATTTCTATAGAACGTCGAATAATGGAAACCCAATGGTAGCATTGCGTGCCCCGTGACTTTCGATATAAAAATAAAACTTCGTATTATCACAAACCGAAGCCACGTGCCTTAGGTTCTCGCCAACCATCGAGATCCTGAAAGCGATGCTGGTTTTTATCGATCCGTTTACAACAAACGCAGCTGTCCCATTTCTCTTAGCGTCCCATCTCCCGGAATTACACCCCGAGAATTATTTTAGAAGCATTAAATTAATATTAATATTAATAAAAATAATAATAAATTCATAATAAAATAACATTAATTATCTTCCGAAAAACCTATTTTATTATTATTATTATTTTTTTTTAAGGGTATAATTGAAATGTAATGGTAACATTGCGTGGTACTGTAACCTCCGATGGAAACAGGAAACTGCGCGGTAAGCCTCGAGAGCGTCACGTGTCTCGGGGCCATACAATCTCTGCCCGACATTGTTCATTTACTGTACGCTATTATAGGCGTATCCTCCAAGTCCAAAGCGTTCGATTTTCTCATCGCGTTTAACCCGATAGTTGCCCGTCGCAATTCGATAGTTACCATGCAGGTTAATCGAATAATTCGTCGGAACATGTGTGCCCAACATGCACAGAGTCTTCGCTCGCGTGTCCCACGCTGTCCCTTTCATCCCCTTCCCGCCGATGCTTTCAGTCCGTTCACGTACTGCCGTACCTACTAGCATTCGCGATATATCGATGCGGGCACACAATAACAGTGCCCGCAAATATTTGCGGTCCACGACCGGTGTCCGTCTACTTCCCCAATACCCTTGACTCCCCGGTGCGTCTATTAGACGCACCGATGGGGATGATGTGCTCGCGCAGCGTATCGGGATATGCGCCGATGTTTATATTGTGTGTATCTATTAACACTTTCCTGTGTTACAATAGGGGAAATAAATTAACTACGGTTTCTATGTAAGCAAAAAAAAAATCTGTTACTCGTCCGGCAGTCAAATTGTTACGCGGAATTTTAACGAGAGCCATAAAGGCGGTATGGCGATTTCCAAAGTTCGCGCGTTGCTCATTATTCATTATAGTGAGCCGCGAGAGGGTGCCGGAGGGCAAATTAATTTTGAGAATTTTTTTTTTTTTTTTTTTTTTTCGGGCTGAAAAGAGTCGAAATAGAGAAAAGGGGATTTGAGTTCGTAATTAAGGTTCGCAACGAAATTCTCGAATGAACTTTATTAAATTTTTTTTTTTCGTGGACACAAGTTATCTATCGGAACCTTTGAATGAAATTTATTTTAGTTTTTTTTTTTCAACCCCCGTATTTTTTTAGCCCTTTTTTAAGGGACGGCTAGGGGAGCAAAAATAATGCGTTACACTTCAATGACGTATTAGAAACGTTTTTTACCAAATTTTTTTTGCCATCTTCACCGTCACTAATGTGAGATAACTCGATGCGCGATTTCTCCAGTGACGAATTTATCGTTTTTGTAAAGCTTAGACGTGTCCAGCGTGTGATTTAAGTCTCGAAACGTCAAGCGAATAAAAAAAGGGCACAGTGATTCACCAAAGCTTTTTATCGTCAAATAGCCACATCGTTATCGGAGCGAACCGTAATCCCCGCCATGCTATCGGCTCAGCCTTCTCCGTAATATCTTTTTATCTTTCGCTTTCGCTTTTTCGCTATTACAGTGATAACACACGCGGGCGTTACGTCGCCAGACAAACCTCTACCCCCTCATAATTTCCCGCGGACGCTTCATATTCTTCGCGCATTTATTACGCGTTTGACGGGAATATCGTTTAAAGCCAATTAACAATTTAACTAAACCACACAGATGAGACATATTTCGTTATTACGTTATTTAAAAATGGTATAAAAATCCACATATCGTTGCTTATTTTTTTCGTAAAATTTCCGAAATAATAATAATAATAATGATAAAAAAAAAGTTATAAGAAAAAATTAACCTTTCTTCGAGGTCATTTACGATCTTTTCGTAATAGGGCACAGCTTCGGTGCTTATTCATTGGCTTATTACCCTCGAAAAAAAAAAAAACCTGATCCCCTCGCGAACAAAAATGGTCACGGAGAGCCGTGATATACAGGAAAAAAAATTCACGTCGAAAAGAAAAGGAGGAAGCAATGATCGAGGGAGAAGCCGTCACAGGCTGAAAGTAGTGAGAATGACAAATCGCAGGTGGTCCAAGGGGTGTGCAATGGATGAGGACTCCGCTCTGCGTCGGACCCATAGGTAAAGCGAGCTGTTTTTTTTTATCGCGTGACAAATCGTGGACCGTCCCGTCGCGTCCGTTACTACTACTGGCAAGCGTTGTATAACCTCTACCCTCGGAAGCCTTCAACGGCGAGTGAAAAAAGCACAAATGGATAAAATGTTGGTTCGGGGAAAAAAAAAAAAAGGAGTAGAGTCGAGCAAAAAATGACACTATTATTTCGGTTTCATACTTCCGTTCAGTTTGTTTTTGAAAAATGAAAAATGACGTGGTGTAACTTTCAACGGCATATGAAAGACCGATAAAAAATACAAAATTCACGTAAAAAATACAATAATAATAATATTTATAAATATTATTTTTATGAAACGAATTCGACAAGTCAAACGAAATCGGCAGACTTTACGTGGATTTATTATATTGATAATTAAATAAGGTTATTAGTTAATAATACGACTTGGGAAAAGAAAAAAAAAAAAGAAAAATCGTATATTATGCTACGAGGGAGGAAAGTGTGGCTTTTCATCGCGTATGAAGTTGGATGCTCGAGCGAAGCGAAGGCAGAAATTCATACGAGGTGAAACAACGCTTCATCCTGAATGGCATACGCTATTATTAGCTCAACTATGCTAAAAATGACCACATTATTTTTACGCCTGTAACGTTGGAAACTTGCAACTTTTTTCCTCCTACTAAATTATTTTTCGTCCCACAAATTTTACTTTTCGCTCTACAAATTTTATTTTTCGTCCTGCAAATTTTTCTTTCCGTCCCACAAATTTATTTTTCGTTCAGCAAATTTTACTTTTCATCCAGCAAATTTTACTTTTCGTCCCACAAATTTATTTTTCGTCCAGCAAATTTTACTTTTCATCCAGCACATTTTACTTTTCGTCCCACAAATTTACTTTTCGTCCCGCAAATTTACTTTTCGTCCCGCAAATTTTACTTTTTGTCCCGCAAATTTTACTTTTTGCCCCGCAAATTTACTTTCCGTCCAGCAAATTTACTTCTCGTCAGGCATATTTACTTTTCGTCCCACAAATTTATTTTTCGTCCAGCAAATTTTACTTTTCATCCAGCAAATTTACTTTTGGTCCCGCAAATTTACTTTTCGTCCCGCAAATTTACTTTTCGTCTCGCAAATTTACTTTCCGTCTCGCAAATTTATTTTCCGTCCCGCAAATTATACTTTTCGTCCCGCATATTTACTTTCCGACCTGCAAATTTACTTTCCGTCCGGCAAATTTACTTCTCGTCAGGGAAATTTATTTTTCGTCCCGCAAATTTTACTTTTCGTCCCTTAAATTTTATTTTTCGTCCCTTAAATTTCACTTTTCGTCCCGCAAATTTATTTTCGTCCAGCAAATTTTTCTTTTCAGCCCGCAAATTTACTTTTCGTCCCGCAAATGTACTTTCCGTCCCGCAAATTTACTTTCCGACCGGTAAATTTACTTCTCGTCAGGCAAATTTTACTTTTTGTCCCGCAAATTTACTTTTCCCCCCGCAAATTTACTTTTCGTTCCGCAAATTTAATTTTCGTCCCTTAAATTTACATTTCGCCCCGAAAATTTTACATCATTTTTTTTTTTTACACTTATTTTTTTATTGTGTCCCATCGAATTTTGGTGAAGCCTGTATAAGACAAACGAGAAACATGAAAAAACCAGAAAATAAAGCATGAGTGAGTCTTGCGGTGATAAGAGATATATATAGTGAGTAATCCGTTGGCTTCAAGATACGACGCGAAAAGGATATAATAATATATAATATTTCATATCCGAAGCCGTGCGTGTATGTGCCTTTATGTGTGCCTTTTCTCGTGGGCTTTTTTTCGAGGGTTGGAAAGGACGGATCGTAGCTGTGAGGACAGGATAGGAGGATGAGTCAAGATGCTGGATGAGGGCCAAAGTATTACGAAACTCGCGGCTGTTGGACTCACGCGGTGAGGGACCTTACGTGCGCAAGATAGCATCTAATCCAGTAGTACGTTCGGTATAAAAGTTTTCCACATATGAATCATTCTGCGATTTATAAAAGAACTTACGCAACCTTATAGCGGATGTGTGGGATGTAACGGGATCCTGAGGTATTGCATACTTTGAAAAAAAAAAAAAAAGATAATTTATAAAAATGAATTCGGTATCAAAAAAAGATAATTTATTCCTCCGATATGATGAATATCTTTTTGCAAAACTCGGCCTATTTTTTTTCTTTAGTTGCCATATTTTCTTATAATGCACGTTCATCGACGAGCTTCACTGTCTCCTGGTTTTCTTCCCTCTTGTTGGATACTCGGCGAATGCCGCGTATACCAGTCCCGAAGGGACGCGATAACGACGCTCGTCGATTACGGGAAGAACCTTCCACTGTCGTCGACACTGGCGTTGGTACTGATGCTGGTTTATATACTCGACTACTGCTGTTGTTCAGGGTTACTTCACCGAAGATTCCCTCAATCAGCAACACTTTCCCCCCCATCCCCGTCGACCCCGACAGTCTTGAAAGGAAGTGTCGACGACGATCCCCGATTACAAGAGCAGAGCCCCCCGTTTCCCCTTTGGCCTCCAGCCACTCGTTGCTATAATATATATCCTACTACTTGCCCCCTGTTTCAGACCCCATATAGAGACTCTTTCTCCACTTCGAACTGCCGACATTTTCTTTTTTTTCGTAAACTAAATTTTTATCGGAAAAGTATAGTTTACGTGAATCGTATCTAAAAATAACTTCGTTTTCGTAGTTTTTATTTTTTTTCTAAACTTTAATAAATTCTAAATTACCATTTTTTATAGAAATTCAAATTGTAATGTAGCCATTCAGGGTGAGTTGTTTTTTTTTTGTTTTCCCACAGAAAAATTACCGTTTTCGTAGGGATAGGAATTAAAAATCAATCGATCGTTGAAAATGTTCCGAAGAAGTTTTAAACTCATTATGACAAAAAAATGGCTATAAATATCAATTAAAAATCAATATCGGTAAATATCGCTTTAATTGTTCATATTTAATATAATATAGAATAATTTCGTTACGCAAGCATTTATATAATATTTATATATTTATTAAATATATAAGTATAGTTAATGTTTATAATACACGTCCGCGCGTTTGTTCGCGTATGTGAAACGCGCAAAATGTAAATATTTATAAACGTGAAAAAAATCATTCGTCTTTTTTTAAACAGCGGACTAATGTGTATAATGGTATTGTAACGAAGCGTCGAAAGCCGAGAAGTTTCTCGCAAGAGACCGTTGCCTGGGGAGGGATTAACTCGGTATTAACGCGCTACCAACCCCTAAGGTTCCCGTCTTAATGGATTTTTTTTAAAGTTACTTAACAAGAGTGTCAAAAGTAGATATTTCGATTCGCGTAAGAATGCTACATAAATAATAAATAAAAAAAAACAGTAATAAAAAATAAATAATAATTCTGTAATATAATAAATAAAATAAAAAAATATGAATGGTTAAAATTTTTTATAAATTTTAACCAAATTTAATTTTTATTTAGTTAAAAAAAAAAAAAAAAATTGGTAAAATGGTTAAAATTTTTTACACATTTTAACCATTTTTTTAATGTTAATGTAATTGGTAATGTAATTGGTAACCATTTTACCAATTTTTTACCAATTTTTTTTTTTTTTTTTTTGAGACATTAAATTGCGAAGCACCTCAGGTGCGCCGCGATTTTACTAGAAAGGCCATTACCACCGTTGAAATCTTTGCACGTGAGCCATAACCATAGTCTGCATACATAGCATAATAAAAGCGAGTAGAAACTTCCGGTTTAGATGAAAATACCTGTGGAGTTTCAACATTACCGTTGTGCTGCCCCCATCGACGTATGGGTACTAACTCTGCGCCATCGCTTCGAGTAATACGAGACGATTGGTATTCTCGAAGCAAATGCCAATATAAGTAAACTGAGTCAACGTAAAGCCATGGAAAATTGTTCCATGCCTACGCGATAGTCTCTCGCGCTTTTAATAATAAGATGTTCTTGGGATACAATCTTTTGTGCGATCGATGAAAAAAAAGGATAAACGTGGAACCTTCGGCATTTCAAAGGATATGAAACTCACGCTACCCTTTGTACGACGATGAAAGATCGAACGTAACAAGTTTCAATGAACTAACCGCGTCTAAACCACACTTCCGGATGTATTCGACTATTTTCCGTACAACAACCTTAAAGTCCGAAAATAAAGAGAAATTCGGGAGAAAGTATATATTTTTTAACGCGAAAGGAAAATAATGTTGCAAATCCATTTTCGCGCGTATTAAACTATTTTAAGCTCAACAACTTTAATATCCGAAAATAGAGATAAATTCACGATAAATTAAGGGAGGTTGCGACGAAATAAACCGCTGTAGCAATTCAGGGAGTTTTGACGATAAAAAAAATAAAAAATTGTCACAGTTCTTCAGAGTATTATGATGAAAAAAAATTATTATTCAATTGCATTAAAAAAAAATTGCATAATTTTTACGACGTAATAAGCGATGTTTAAACGACTCCCAGTAGAAAATGTCTGTATTAAGGTCGTCCATTCGTAGTGCAGTCAAACCCCACGTGAAATTCAGAGAGAATTGAGAGAATCTTTGATGAGATAAAAATCTGAAAAAAAAATTCGCCGTATAAAAGGTGCTAAAAAAATGTTCTCGCGTAATAATAATTAAAAAGTGTGATTAACAAATTCATAAAAAAAAAATATGCAACCAATTACTCGACAATGGAACTTTTTTTTTTATGAAATTGATTCGTCAATCTTTCTGAATACGTGTATTTTTTTCAAAATTTTCTGTAGTATTTGAAAATGTCGTTTAAAAAACTTTTTTAATTTTTTAAAATTCGTGAAAAATCACGTATTTTGGATATGTATTTATCATAAACCACCCATTACACCCAACAAGTGTTCGGACGATTAATGAAGAAGTTTCGCATATACGGCTTAAAAATAAAAAAAAAAAAAAACGCAATTCATTTTTCTTATCTTTGTTGCATCTTTTTTCATAAATTCTTTTATCAAAAAGCAAAGTAACGCTAAAATTTCGTTTAGTCTTATATTTTATCATGTTAAAGTCATAAACAGCGCCGAACAAAATGAACGGATAACTATATACTTTCACGGATATGTGCACTACATACACGCGGTACTGGTGGACTATATATGTAGTATGAGTCTCTATGAGTTCGGAGAACACGAGCGCTATCCAGAAGTTCTAAACGTTCGCAGGTGTTACAGACCTCGCAATTTCCATGAAGGCTCTTTATATGTATACATATATATATATACATACTGACGTGTAGTTCGTTCTATAGTATTATCTATAAGACTTTATCTGTCGATCGCTACGATCGCTGTATATTGTGTCCGAAGAAAGGCAAACATCGCGTATGATAGCGGTACCTATTCACGCCATTAGCTCGCATGCATAATGTACAAATATCACTGAATACCCTGAATAATATGAAAACATAAATTATTCTCACCCTTAAATGCCGTCTGGTTGTCCCTTTTTTTTTTTTTTTTTTTTAGCTTCATGTACTCGCGATCGGTTTTCGTATTTATATTTCCGAAATTTCCCGAATGACTTATATGCATAACGTACAACACCGTGTCCCTCCCGTGAATAATATGAAAACATAAATTATTCTCACCCTTAAATGCCGTCTGGTTGTCCCTTTTTTTTTTTTTTTTAGCTTCATGTACTCGCGATCGGTTTTCGTATTTATACTTCCGAAATTTCCCGAATGACTTATATGCATAGCGTACAACACCGTGTCCCTCCCTATGTTCGGAGAGTTTCCATACATACGAAACTCTGTTTAACTTTGAAATCGAGTTTTGCGATTATCCGGGTTTGTTCGCTATATTCCGAGTTATTCTTGCATTGCTCGATTCGATGTGTACGCCGAATATCTGGGGAATATCGGTGTCCTCTTTGCGCAACTTGTTTTCGCACCTGTTCGCTATTCTTGACCTATTTTCTTTGGCGATATGCAAATATCGGTGTTGTTGGCATAGTTTTGATGGTACACTGATCCCCGGACGATTGGGCTAACGTCGCAAGTTTGCCGCGAGTTGCTTTCCTACAACGACGATGTACCTTTTGATTGCTTTACGCTCGTTAGCGGTTTGGAACACACTGCGGAATATTTTGACCCCTCGAATTGAATTATTTAATTATTATTTAATTAAATAATAATTATTAAACAATCTATTTAGTTGCCGCGAACTTTTTGTTTTTTTTTTTCGATGTATTTGTCAATTAAATGTAAAGCTTTCATTAGAGGTAAAGGTGCTCCGGATAATTCCTTATATGCGCATCGTAATAATTGAAAATGGCGCCACTCAAGACAAATTCTATGATCAGATGTAAATTATTATTTTTAATCGTTTCGGCGTGTGTACCAACCAAAACTTCGACTATTACTTCGCACAGGTGGCAATGATAATTCGTAATTAACCCTTATCGCCCGAGCAATTAGCTCACCAACGGAGTCCCGCGACTGTAGACGCAGTGGATGTTCAGCTTAATTTGCGGTACACCCACCTACCCCCACCGTTTTCCATTCTTGTACAACAAAATTTCCTAACGTGTAATTAATATCATCGCCGTTATTAGCAAACAACTTCGTGTCACTAAGCGCGGTTACCGACGCGTATGAGAGTTTCGGATACTTCGGCGTTCTCGCACTTCGAGACACGCGTATAGACGCTGTACTTCCGTAATATATGCGACTCCGTAATATAGTGCTTCCGGTAATGATGATAAAATTTTCCCGGTGGACGGTTGGAACGTAAATAATTAACCAAGAAATTCACTATTTATGTGGGGTAAAAGAGGCGACCGTAGATGTCCGCTTCTGCTTCCCTTTTTATCAGACACCGGACCACCGTATTCACACCTTTAATCCTGCAGATCCTACTGCGTTCTGCATACTCGTTCAATTACGGGAATCCTTTTAATCATTTAAAAACAGCGGAAATACGACTCGAGGAAAGTCATCCATGTTTTTATGTAGACGGTAATTTATAATCCGCAGATCGCCGTACATTCGTAGTATTTTAAGGCATCTCACGAAAACCTTTAGGGAAAATGATGGGACGTAGTAAATTATGTTTTTTTGACGGAACATTCGGAAAAATAACACGTTAAATAGTATTCTTCGATAATTTAAACACGTGTAGAGTAACTGAAAAAAATGTAAAGGGGAATAGTGTATAAATAAAAAATCGTAAAAATGAGGCAAAATGGGGAAAACTGCTGAAATCAACGATTAAAAATTTAACGTTAAATTTTTTTTTAATATTTCAAAAAAATGCAAATTAGCATTATTTATTTAAAATTCTATAGAATTTTTTTTTTAATAAATAATTCATTTTTCTCAAATTTTACGTCCTTTTTTTCTAAATTTTTTATTTATGTTCTACAAATTTTATCTAAATTTTCGGAAGTCCATTTCTATTTTTTTTTTTTTCATTCATCTCTATTTCTATGTCGCGCTTTTTCCTGTTGGATGGAACGTCTATGAATCTGACAAAAATACACGGTACGCAAGAATCTCCGGAATTTTTCTACGACTCTCGGAAGCCAAAGCTAAAATATCTTTCGTGAAAATAGTATTCCCGTCAAAACTTTATAAAGCCACTCCCACCTCTGGGAATTTCTAACACCCGATGTGTACCGCTTCGCGCCAAGTGCTGCTGGCGCGCGCGTTTGACTGCGTCGAAATGATTGAAACTTATCATGATAAATGAACCACCGGACGTACTACGATAGCGCTAAGTCTTCGCGCGTTCTAATTTCGAATTTATGTCAAAAGTGTATTTCTCGAAGTTTCGACAATCTTAAAATTGGTGTAACTCGCGAATTGACGAGAATAACCCATTTTCCTCCCCTCTCTGCCTTTACTTTCCCTGACCCTGGAAAAAAAATACGACGCTCTCGTCATGGAATACGCGATTCCGTGACCTATGCATCGTCGTTGCGTATCCCTTATGTTTACACAAACAAAAAAAAAATTTGAGGGCTTATATTTTATTTTCTTTGGAGCATTCGGTACCCTCTTTTATGTGTTTTATGCATTCACATTGCTGAAGTGCGGGACAATCGCAGGAGCCCTTCCTTCAGACGGAAATACAAACTTCTACTTCACGTCCGTTCTCCACGCTCTCTCACGTTTCCCTTTCGTCGTGCGCTTTTTCTATTTTTATCGCGAAATGCGAAACACGATTCCTCGTGAACGCACACGTGTCTCATGAAAATGTTAGAGGTATCTTTCAGGTGAAAACGTGCGTAAGGGTAGTATAATATATATATATATATAAGATATATAAGATGAGAAGTAAGAAGGAGCGATACTCGGAATCTCGCATCTCCTTTTGGCGTATCTGAAACAACATTACGACTTCTATGACAGCCCTCGGCGAACACAACCCGAAGACTCGGCTTCGTAAACTCCGAATTATATTACCGCGTAAACTTTAGACTCATCGTCTAAGTACCGACTAATTTTCGTGTTATTATCATTTCAACGTCAGAGTTCGAAATTTACGACTTTAGTCGAATTCAAATTAAATTTGAATTATAACTCGTGGTTCGTTTTCGATTTTATAATATTTTTTGTTTGATTTTATAGCGACATTTTTTTTGATAAAATATTGCATTTTCTTTTTTTTGAAAAAAAAAAAATTACTATACGTTAATATTACGTATAAAAGACGTTTTCAAAAATAGAAATATAGAATAATTAAAAAACCCATTTTCTGTTTTTTTATTCAATATTCAAGTCAATAATAATAATCACAATAAGAAATAAAAAATACACGTTATCATTAGTAATCAATTGTTTTTACTCACCTTTCACCGAGAGGTTGATGAACGCGACGAAGTCGAACTTTGAAGAATTTTCGTGAATCACGAGAATCAGTGTCGATGCACTGGCTGACGGTGAATTTTCGAGAGTCGATGACTTTATGAATTTCGAAGAATTTCCTTCGCTACGATATTTTTGTTTGAATTTTCGAAATTGCGCGAAACAAGCGAGGATTTAATGAAAAAGTTGTTTATTGAAAATTAAAAAAATGTATTCGTTTCGTGACTTTCGCACGAGGAGCAATTAGAAAAATGTATGTTAGGTATATGTGTTACGCTTAACCGCGACTAGGCTTTCGTCAGGTGGTTACGCAGCGATGTTATCCGAAGGAACGTCCCGAGGTTACCTTGATAACGGACGAGGTAGCTCTGTCCGGTACTCCGGTACCGTGCCGGGTGCTATCCTCGACGTTACGGCTCGGCGACTGCGCTCTTCCAACTTTCCACCTTCGCCACCCTGTGCTCCGTACCTTTCTATCTTACTGTCTCTCTTGGTCCTTCTATCTGATTTCCTAGTCACTGCAAAGGACAGTACGCTCTTCTTCGCTTTGTCTGTTACTTCTATATATCTTCCCTCCGTTTGTTTCACTTACTTCTTCCTTCGCTTTTTCATATCTTTTCGTCAATTTCTTCGGTATTCATTTTTAATATACTCGTTGTCTAAAATTTTTTTTTTTTTTTTTTTAACGCGAAGATTATTCATATTTTTATCGGTTTTATATCCGAGGCGGTTATCGAGTGGTGGTAAAATTATGATGCAGTTTATTTTTTTTTTTTTTATACTTCGCGCACTGGAACACGTGAAACAAGTAATAAAAGTCAAATTCACACCCCGTTTAATCATCGATAGCCTCCATTTCGATAATTTTCGATCTGTTTTTTTTTTATATTATTTTGTTGTTTAATTGATTTTCTGCGTTTTACGATATATCATTTTTTGCCTCCGGCGTATGTTCGTCTTTCTATTTGGGTGTAGCGAGTAAACATCGAATATTCGCCCACCCGACATCGAAGACGTTGCTTGCACACCCGTTTTACGTCGAAGCTGAGGCACCGTTACGTACGAGTCGAGTCTCGAGAAGTGTCGAGTGTCTCCTTCAACTCACTCAGCTTCCCCTTCAACCCTTTTCCAACACGATGGCACGTCCCTTCCAACTAATATACGAAGTACGCATTTTCTGTAAAAATGCATTGCTGTTTCGTAGACGAATCTTTGTTTATGAAAGGTTTTGTTTTCGAGACATCACTACGCGAATAATCAAAACTGAACGAAATATTGTATTTTCATTAATATTTCGTTGAAATGGTGAACATTCGAGTATTATAAACAAAAATGTCATTTTTTTTCATCTTTTAGATAAATTTGATTTTTTGTAGCTGAAACTTAATACACAATTTACGGGATTTTTAAAAAAGTGTTTTTTTTTTATAAGTAAAAAAAATCGTATTTTTAATCCGACACGCAATCATTTGTTGGTAAATGCATTTTGATCATATAAAAAAAAACCTCAGTTCCAAAAATTACAGATTGTAGAAGGAATTTAATTTTTTTTTATATGATTTTATTAAAATGATATTAAAGTTATATTCTGATCTTCCGAATTTTTCCACACGATGAAAACATCGAAACTGCAATCACTCGCATGGAATTTTTTTTAGATCGCTCTTTACTGATTTGAAAAAAAAACAGGATATCCGACCTGAAATTGCGAAAATCCAAAAACGGCAAAAAGTCATTTATAAACATTTTTTTAATTTTACTTTTTTTATCAGCAAGCGGCACAAAAATTGCGGGAAGAAAAAGGTATCTGAATAGTTGAACAACACTTCGCGATTATTTATTCGGGAAAATCAATGCAAATGAGTTCAGATTTACCAAAAGTTTATCGAAATCAAGTGGTAGATAATCGTCTTAACTTTCCGATAATTGACTTTAAACTTTGTTCGTTGATTCGGTTTGTCGGAACAAACGTCCCGGAGGTGTGTACTTCGGTTAGTACACCGTTATTAGGATGCGGCATGTTTACGTTAGGCTCTATCACTGTTCCGCTGGGGGGTCGGTCGGGTGGCCACCCTAAGCATCAACATCCACAACACCAGGCTACGGAAGTAGATATAGGTACAAGTAGCTACGGTAGCTCAACGTAACCACTGCAGCAGCTTCACAGCATCAGCGGCTTACCGCACGTTGTACCATAGCGCCCGCCGCCGCACCACCCGCCGCCTCTCGCCGCCACCCCCGCTGTTTCACCCCCTTAATATCATCGCACACTACTATAAACATGTCGACTATATTTGTATCCTGTTCTATGTTTCCGCGTATATCATTGGAACCATAAAGTGAGCTCTTCTATATCGTTTTTACGATAAATTGAAATTCAAGAAATAAGTTTTTTTTATATCGTTTCTGAAAAATGCCGAAGGCGTGTTGAAGACATCCCAATGGCCTGAAAAATCATAAATTTGTACGGAATAACTTATTTAAATTTTTTTTTAAATTCGTTTATTTCTGGTTTCGAAAAAAAATTATTTATTTAAAAAAAAAAATTCTAAAATCGTAAGAATAAATTACGATAAAATCTTTTTTGTCTGCGGTCCAAAACTTCGACTTTTTAACTGAATAAATTCGTCACTGTAGGCATTTTTTTTTTCAATATTTGCTCCATTTTTATAATTTTGTTTTTTTTTTTTTGAAAAAGTACATTTAAAAAATGCGTCATAATTTTTAAAAATCCGTCAAGTTACCTCGATCTCTCATGGAGAATTATTCTCTCAAATACTTCATATGGATGTTCGAGCACTTTGCGAATCTCGGCGAGTTATCCGGAAAAAAAAAGTTGAAACGTAGAGGCGGATGATCGGATCTCAAGTCGCGAGAATGCCGATAATCGGAAGACGAAGATGAAGTGGTGGAGAACGAGAATACACTACTGGTAGCCGAGAGATACTCCGCCGGATCGCGAAAGCGAAGTAGACGAATTCTCAGGTACACGCCATTACAGTGAATCCGGATAAGCTGGGCTTCGCGCTGTAAGGCCGGTTGAAGAATCCCTTCCTTCCACCACCCCCCCCCTCCCCCTCCCGCCGCATCGCAGTCTCTCGCTGTCCCTTCATTGCGCACTACGGACTCCAAGTTTTATAGAATTCCCGTTTCCGTTCATAATTTCACGTTAGCTGTACCATTCACCCATTTCTTTCGCTTCATTTTCGAGGGAAAAAAAAATTCGAAATTTTCATTGTATTTTTTTATTGATACGAATTTCGTTGAATTTTTTTTATTATCGAATTTTTTCAATGTTCATCGCGAAAAATGTGATAAATAGAAGTATGACATTCGATGGATTCATTATTAGTACATCACATTGAATTTTATTTGTTAATTATTTCCTCCCACTTTATCGATCTATGACTTGGATCACCAGCGAGGTCTGGAACCGCCGGACCTGAAGGGATGCACCCTGCTGTGAAGTCCAGGATATGACTGTTCGTGTTCCGCTGCCCAACGATTCTCCTCGAAATATCTTTCCGGCTGCAAACGCGCAATTTCATCGATAAGCAATGAGATCTTCAGAATTGGAATTGCGATCAATCGCGATCTCGTAGCCAAAAAATTGACTTTTTAGTCGAAATAATTATCATAATTCGTTTTTTTACGTACCGATTGTGTACTTATTTCGGTTTGGTCATTTGCAAACGATGATAAAACGCACCTGACCTCCATGCGCTATTCGTAAAAAATTATCAATTTAATTGATTGTCGATCGATAAATATTTGAATGATATAAACATAATGTTTTGATGAATTACCGGACAGTCGGGAGTGTTCTTTGCACCACGAAGGCATTTCTCTTTCACTAGCGCTGGCCTTTGCCCGAAGTCACAATCCTTAGTCATCATTTCTTCGTCGAGGTCTTCTTGCTGAAGATGAGATAATCAACAGATAAACATTAGTTATGTTTCGAGATCTTTTCCTAAGAAACTATCTAACGAACGATCTAACGATCGAGTAGACGAACTGTTTGTGGCCACCGTACCATTTATGGCCATTTTTATTATTATACTCATCGAATAATTTGTTATTCAAAACCGTATATTGATTCTTCAAAAGATCGCATATAAATTTACGGAAAGATCTATTCAAAGATTTTTTTTAAATTCGATTATATTTTGTTTTATTGCTTCAAATTTGATGGCAACAATGGGACCTAAAGTGACCAAAAACGGTACCTTTACCCTATTTTTTTATCAATATCCAGTGCGATATATACAATTGACCCCCATAATTGCGATTATTGTAACAAAAGTATTCTATAGATCGTTCGGCAGATACAGTAGAAATTGAAAACGAATAGACGGAAAGTGTATTACATACCGTTTTTTCTGGTCCACTGTCACCGGCTGAACTCGGTCTGTATGACTGGTTATTTGCAAACGCAGAATGAACGCACCTGACTTCCATCGGCTATTTAACAATAAATATTAATATTATCAACCGATTCGGATTTATCAAAAACTTAAAAGAAATTATCAATTTTACGACTTACCGGGCAATCGGCGGTATTGGTAGCACCGGATGGGCATTTTTCTTTTACGAGCGCCGGCCTTTCTTTGGGGGGACATTGCTTATGTAACATTTCTTGTTCGAGTTCTTCTTGCTAAAGTTAATACAATGAACAAATTAAAAAAAAAACAGAAAAGTTACTCAGTAATCATCGTATGCCTAATACGCAAATGGGATGCCGTATCTGCGGTAATGCCGATCTCTTCAAATCCCCAAAAACAATACCGTAAATCGAAAAGAATCATTAAGATTCTCGTCAATAAATAATCGGTGCAATGAGTTTTTATTGATTGCTAAGAAAATTGAATCTGCGAATTTGATTTACGTGCAACTAAAGCAGAATCGGTAAAAGAATACAGTAACCGATCACGTATTTCCAACTCAGATAGTTCGAACCATCAAGTAAGTTGAATTCCGAAACTTCGCCGGGTCCGTCATCCGCTCGGCTAGATAATGGCGCCGTCCTTCCCTTTTCATACCGATCAATAAAATCGTTGCTGCCATTTGTGTGACAGAGAGAGAACGCGGCGAAGAGGGGCATTTTTCCGGCGGAAGGGACATTGGATCGGTACTCCAGAAGGTATTAGGATATTCGACTTGTCTGATGACTAATTGGCAGTTTTCCCGCATCTTCAACTTATCTGATGCCTAATTGGCTGTTTTCCGGAATCTTCAACTTATCTGATTGTCTACTGTACATTTAAAAAATCGTTTCATTACCGTTTTTACTGGTGCTCTCGGACGGCCGGAATCCGATCCCCAAGTACTTGTCTGGTCATTTCCAAAGGACATTTGAACACATCTGATCTCGGGAGGCTATTTGGAAACGATTATTAATCGCATTGACGCCCTTTAAAGAATCATTTCAATGAAATAAACATGCGTATGACTTACCGGACAGTCGGAAGTGTCCTTTGCACCGTACGAACACCTCACCTTCACTTGCACGGCCCGTTGTCCAAAGGGACATTCCTTGTGCATCAGTTCATTGTCGAGTTCTTCTTGCTAAATTCGATGTAATGAACAGTGAATATCAATTTCAAAACCGATTCGAAAACTAAAACGGGGACACCAATAGATTAAATTAGTTCATCTTAATTACCGATTTCCATACTCCTGCAGGATGACTGCCATCGGCGTTCGGAGAAGCATGCGGCGTATTTCCAAACGACAATTGCACGCATTTGACTTTAATGGGCTGTCAACAAATAATAAAAAATGCAATGAATTTTTGTTTAATAAATATTTTAACGATGAAAAAACGTTTACGACTTACCGGACAGTCAACCGGATTGTTTACTCCCGCTGCACATTTTTCTTTTACGTACGCCGGCCTTTGCCCGAAGGGACATTCCTTATGCAGAAATTCGGCATCGAGTTCTTCTTGCTAAATTGAATGTCATTAAAAATTGAACACAATTTTGAAAACTTCATATATCGACATATTTAGTCATTCGTAAACATACCGTTTGCGCAGGCGCGGCGCTTGATACTCCACAAGCGACAGCTAAATAAGCTAACAGCAGCAGGTAAAAGTTCATGATGAGTGTTCACCGGTGTTTCGTCTGTAAGGGTTCTGTGTTTCGTTGTCTTTTCAGTACTACGAACCTCGACTGCCGATCTTTCCTTTAAATATTCAGTTCACAGCGAAAATAGATAACAGAAATAGTACACCAAACACACCTGGCGTTCGATTTTTTAGTCTTCGCGTCGCACTTGAAACAATAGATTGCGGCAGTCTTTGTGGATAATTATCGTTAAATTTTTTTTTTGCTATATACTTCGCTGTTTGTATTTCGACATTTAATGAGATTACTATGAGTGAATGACGTCTATATCTAAAGACACGTGCTATAAGCGTATCATTGAACAGAAAAATCAACACCTCCGAAAATAGATTCTTTAAAAAAATACGAAAGTAGAAAAAAACACATCGATAATCAGTTATGTATATTACAATGCCGCGCTGATGCGGCAATCGAAATCTAAAGTAGATCGGTGATAAAATACCTTTAAAAATTAAATTACTTACAGTGATTAATTGATTTCGTTAAAAAAAACGAAATTTTGAACGGGAAAAACATTTTTTTAAAAGTAATTCATTCCTTTCGATTTTATAATTTTTTTTTTTACTTTAATTGTTATTTCAGAAGCCGGAAATAAATAAATATTTACATTTTTTAAAATGTAATTTATTCCTTTTTTAGGCGAAGAAATGCCTTTGACGCGTCTTTATCATTTTTAGAAACGACATAAAAAAGACGCGTATTTCTTGAATTTCAGTGTATCGTAAAAACGATACACAAGAGATCAGTCGACATGTTTATAGTAGTGTTCGATGATATTAAAGGGGTGAGCACCGGGGGTTGGCGCGAGAGGCGGAGGGAGGTACGGTGACGGCACTACGCTAGAATTTCAAGTACTTCGCGTACCATTTTTTTTTTGTTTAATATCACCTTTAAAAAAAATCTGAGAAATGACTTCGTACGATCCGCTTAACAGTCTCCACTGGTCGAAATTTCTTTAGAAATCTCCATATTTAAAAACATTAAAGAAAACTTAAAAAATCGTTTAATTTATTCGAAAAAACTTTTAATATTCTAAATTATCAAACGGATACAAAAAAATATTAATATCATTGTCTTCTTAACTGAATAAACATGTAAATCACGTAATAACGTGTTTGTCAGAATTTTTCATTGCGATATTGTTGTCCCTCGGTATTTGCGTTGCGTCATCATTGGCGATGTTCCTGACAGTAGGTACGCTAATGACTTCCGTCAGTTGCACTGCGGATGCAAGCCTTCGTGCCTATGAAACGAAATTGATTGTGCAATTTGGATTGATATTCATATTTTGGTTAATATTACGCGAATAATTCGTGAACGCGCATGACATTTCATTCGGTCGCTGCATACCGTTACTATAATGCAATTTGGACAGTTAGCAACGATGAGCAATCTGCATAGAGGTGGTGATCGATTATTAGTAACGAGTAATGAGAAGATTGCCATTCAATTTACATAAACCGAAATGCCTAAAATATGCGAATATATTTTTCGAAAAATTCGTAGAAAAAATTTATATTCAATAATTTTGCAATATATCAATTAATTTTTCTCTATATTCACATTAAGAATTTTATATTGATATTTTTGAAATTTATTTTTTAAACATTTTTTTATTATCATTATTTTGTTTTCATTCGACGAAAGTCATATTTAGCTTCTCTCCATCTAACGATTCCGCTGTGAACACATATTTGTTTTTCGCGATTTGTTTCCGTCGATATGTTGCCGTAAAAGGAAACTACGAAGCGACAGAAACTTTAATAAAAAATTATTCTCAGTCTTTTAATAAAATTAATATAGTAATCATCGATTAATTGAATTAATAATTAATCTCTTTTCATAATATATAATAAAGAAATCCATTTTTAAAAAATGAAAATCGCTCTGTCTGTACAGAAACACGCAGAACGCATCCAAAGTTCTGATAGAATAATTGAAAACATAAAAAAAATACAAAAAAAAAATACGACGAAAATATCTTTAAATTCGACGGGACGTAAAAATGCACAGCGCAATCACCAGTCGTTCGTTCGTAAATTGGATCGTAAATACGAAAAATAAATAAAACAAAACCATAAAAATCAATAAAATTGAATAAAACAGAAAATAGTAAAAAACGAGTAAAAAAAGTGAAAGTCATAAAAATTGGTAAAAATAAAAAAAAAAATACGAATAGTAAAAGAAAGATGAAAATCGTGTCATGGAGAAAGAGAAAAAATGACGCGAAAACATAACACAGAATTTCGAAATGAACAACTCGTCGATGTAATAGAATTTCGAAGGCAGAATTTGCTTCAGCAACTTCCTGCGCCATTCCCTTTAACTCGCATGCTTTCTATCCCGTCGTATGTACGAAAGTCGGATAGGAATTGCTATATAGGAAGAAAGGAACGAACTGAGATTGGGAATGGATCTGTTCTAAATATATGTTTCGAACGGTCTGTGGCTGCCGATCGGCGTACCGCAAATAATCGCATTCCATTAGACGAAATACCCTCGCGGATTTGTACGGAATTATGGTCGGAATCTCGTGCGAATAACGCAATTAAAGCTCCGCGCTTATGTACACATCGTTCCGTCTGATTTTCACGATAGTAGTTTCCTCATCGATATGTCGGATAACGTAATCCTATTTTTCCCATTTTTCTTATTTTGTTTTTCATTTATAATGTACTCTTCCATTGACGAGTGCAAATAATAGCTTAAGGTGGTAAATCAACTTAGCGGTTCGAGATTCGAGATAAAAAAAAAATGTACACACAAACGGTAACGAAAATAGATTTTTTTTTTACGAAATATGTTATTGTGTTCAGAAAAAAACAATTGTCGAATAATACGAAGGATAATATTTATAAAGACGGCGAAATAGTAATTTATCTTTGTTTTACTGAAATCGCCTATTTTTTGACAAAATGACGTCGGATAAAAATTGCAGCGTAAGATATCCGTTAGAAAACGTCGCAATTTTCGCGTAATCATTTAAAAAATGAAGATCGATAAAAAAAAATTTAAGATTTCCCTTGGGAAATCTTTCGGTTACCTACGATGATACAAGACAAACGCTGCCGTTCGCTTGCGAAAAAATAAACTATTCAGACAAGAAATGAAAAATCAGAGGATAGTCGAGACATTTATACCGCGAATCGACAAACAAAGGGACAGAAGAAGGAATACGCAAAAGAAATATGGAAGACGAATAGCCCATCGCATTACTACAATACGAGAATGTAAATAATAATTCGAAACAAAAAATGAAAAAATAAAATAAATAATAAAAAATTATAGAAATGATAATTCAATAAAAAAATAGTTAAAAAATGAATATTTATTTTTTAAATTTCAATAGTCGAGTGTACTGATTTTTTTTTTTTTTTAGGATATTCAAGCGACACAATGATTTATAAAGAACAGTCGGGTCTTTGCTGTTGACTTTTCGCAATTTTTCGCTACTCTTTTATGTAAAGTTGTCTTCGTGTACACTGCGAAAACGTACATTCCTCATCCATAAAATATATCTCACCTTTCGTCGATCTCGTCGAGCTGAATAGAACACCCAAAGGACATAAGTCGCCATAATTATAGCGGGTATGCAGATACCGGCGACCGTCGGAGCTCCACGAAGGAGAATGTGGTGAACAGCCAGTAAGATAACGGCGAGTGCTGTGCCGCCGGCTACGTACCGTCCGGTTCTTCGTCGATCTTCCTGCCGTAATTAAATTACGTCATTACGAATACTCCCGAAGATTAAATAAACGTATTTTATTCACGAAATAATTCATGAAGTTTTGCCATTCAAAATGGGATCCAAAATTAATATTTTAATAAGTTTCAGCTTCCTCCGTTTTAATTTAAATGATAAAAGAGACTTTTAAAAAAACTATTAAAAAAAAATATTCACTGAGCAAAAAATCGATTGAATCGGTTAAATCGGCACTTGCGGATGGCGAAACAAATATTCTGCTCATCAAAAAATATACCTTACCGATTATAATATCCGTTAGCTGAAGTTACTTTTTCCGTCGTTTTTATGACAAGAATTTCATTTAATTAACCAAATATTTATTTAGTCACCCATAAGCACTGATTTAGTCCATCCAACCGATTTTTTTCAGTTATTATTGTTATTATTCTCAGTGTTATTATTATTATTTGTTACTGTTATCGAGATAAAAAATTCGCAAATGAAGTCGGTTTTTTCCGGCTTCTAAAATGACTGAATTCTTGAAGTTGACTTCTACATGACTGATTTAGTCAATCCAACCGATTTTTTTCAGTTATTATTATTATTATCCACAGTGTTATTTTTATTTAGTGTTATCAGGATTAAAAAATCGTAAATAAAGTCCGTTTTTTTCGACTTCTAAAATGACTGAATGCTTGAAATTGACTTCTGAATGACTGATTTAATCAATCCAACCGATTTTTTTTTCAGTTATAATTATTATTATTCACAGTGTTATTATTTTTTTTACTGTTATTGAGATAAAAAATTCATAAATAAAGTCAATTTTTTCCGATTTCTAAAATTATTGAATTGACTGATTGATTGAAATTGACTTCTAAATGACTGATTTAGTCATTCCAACCGATTTTTTTTAGTTATTATTATTATTATTCTCCGTATTATTATTATTGTTTTTTTACTGTTACGAGATAAAAAATTCATAAATAAAGTCCGTTTTTTCCGATTCCTAAAATGACTGAATTACTATTGTTCGATGCTGTAATTTCAATCTCCTTGGATATTCGTTTAATTAAACATTGCAGAAATAGGGCTGAAGGACTATTAACCGTTGCAGTGAGTGGACGCAAAGTGTCCCTCGACGAGGTTTCCGACAGCAGCGACATAACGACGATTTTATCACGTCCACTGACGATTCCTTTAGTTGAAGGAGCATCAAGTGCTCGGCAAATGGTTTGAGACACAGTGATTAAAGGCATAAATACTGAATTGCTTGATCACTCATAGTTTTCAAGGATTCTAATGCACTTCCGTTTGTCCTGAATTTTCAACACGTAGTCTTCTCTATTAGAAAGCTATTCAACGATTCCACCAATAGCCGGAGTTCTGATTCGTCTTCTCAAGAAATTGCACTGAATTTTTCTTTCCCATTTTTCAATATTCAAATTGCTATCTATTGTTCCTTTGAATTTTTCTGCATATTTCTTCCGCTGGGAAAAGGTGATTTCTTCAGTTGTTGTGGATAATTCGGTTCTCCCTTTTCTTCCCTATTAGGGAATTTCGTAACCCAAAAACAAGTGAAATGTTCGATGCAACGGAGATTTCCATTAATTAATCAATTATTTAATTAATTTTCAGAGCATATGATCATCGATCACATGCCTATAGTTTTATATTATTTTTTCCGCTCAATTCCGTTTCCCGAAGGGGAACATTTTTTCAGAAATCACTTCATCCGGTTCGGTCCATTTTTTCACATAAATTATTCTCTTTGGGAAATAATTTTTTCCGCTTACATCCGTTTCTAGAAGTACCGTTTTTTTTCGATTTGATTCTAAATAAAATATCGTCACCCACTGTTACTGAATGTTTTGCGATTCCAATGAACTTTCACCTTTCGAAGTATATCGTTGGGTAGCGAAACTCTACGTAAGTTACTACTGCTCGCGGATTGCAGCGAAATTATTCATGTGATGTTACCGATTTTGCGCAAACAGGAAAGATGTTGAATGAAGAGTTTGGGAAGCAGGAAGCAGAATGAACCGTAGAAAACGACGCAGTCGAGTAGACTAAGGAACGATGTAGTTGTAGGATGTGAATAAAGTGGTGAGAATTATTCGGAACTCCGGCCCCCGCAACATAACATCTGCAAAATTTTACCACCGAAGAATTTATGCGATATAAACCTCGCGGACGGGTGCTGTACCGCAAGACTTGCCACCCGCAGACGGCTATGTGGTCTGTAATAATAAACGGCAAAGTCTATGCACGCGTGTGGGTGAATGTACCAAATGTAAAGAATTTCCGAAGCCTCGAAATTGACCGCGAAATTTTTATCTTTTCAGTTTATCAAATTTTTATGTTCTTTCTTTTTTCATTGCATTCCTATGTTCATAACTTTTGCTTCCGTATAGTCGTAGGTTGCTTTCTTCAATTTACCAAAAGTCTTAAAATGCTTACAATTTCGTTTAGAATTTTGAAAAATCGAATTTTCATTAAAATTATTACGGTAAAATGAAAAGAAATTAATTTCTTCTGTTAATTGATATCGAGCGGAATTTTGTTTCCCATCTGAAGCGGTTGCGAATGCAGAAATACTTTCGGATGCATTGAGAATTTTAAAAAATGGAACTTTCCGACGATGAAGTTGAATGAAACTTTTTTTATACCGCCGTTTCGAATAATAAAAATGTTCAGCGAGAAAGAGCAAATTTTTTTTTTTTTACCGCGGAATACCGGTTCAATTGCCTTTGATATTCGAGTGATGTATTACTCAAGAATCCATCGCTGAAAATATTAATTAAGCTTGTCGCGACCTCATTCCCATTGCGTGGCACGCGTAAGTGTTCCGTAAGTCTGGTATATTGGGTGCACCGGGTCGATACGCGTTTTGTGTCAGTCGGGAGCTCGTAAAGCTCGCGAAGCTTCGTTAAACTCGTTGTTTAGGCCGCCCGCACTACGCGGAAGATTTTCTTAGTAAAGCGGAAGTCGCGCAAAACTGTGGAAGGTCTGCGCGCAATGACCCTGAAGAATTTTGCCTCCAGCAAATTTTCCATCCGCTCCGCGTCACTGATTGGTGCGCACAATCGGATTCTTCGTTTTTCCACTTTTACTCGGAAACCCTAACAATTGATTGGAAAAAAATAAAAAATAAGAAGAAAATTAATGGAATTTTAGCCGATGAGAATACTGACGATATCTCGTTATCACGAACGTAAAAATAAAATTGTAACTATTGTAAAAGGGTTTGAAAATTCTTCGGAAATCGCGTATATGTTTGCATATGTATGTATGTTTTTTTTAATAGTTTCGAATTAGAGAATCGGTTAACAATGTACAACAATAATTACTCACAAACGTCAACTTCTAAAATTATATCACACGATTGTCGTTTAGCTATGCGTTGGAAAATGTTTTAGAATGCTAAAAAAAGTCTATCACCGTTCTACGGCGCACATCTTGTCGAATTCACACTCCGCTTCGGTGTCAGGATAATTATTTTTCATTATAGTTAACGGACACGGCATTTCGGCCGGACATCCGGGAAGTTGGACTACGCGTTCCTGATGCAGCAGAAGAATGCTGGGGCCCCGAACTTTGCAGCTAAGAAAGGAAAACAAATTTCAGCTAATTCAGAACTTTACTTGTAAAATCGAAATTACAATATTTTCATTTCAAATATTCTGTTTTTTTCTATGTTAAAAAAAAACTTCGAATATTTTATTTATTGTGTAAAAAACGTTTTCTTGCACTTCTTGATGCGTTGAGGATTATTTTTTTTTCAGGAAATCATTTTGTAATCGTGAAAAACAAAATTAAAAAAAGGCAACAAACTATGTCAGTATATTTCAAAGTGTTAATCTGTCGGGTGCAAGTAAAAAAAAAAATTGAAGCATATAATTTACTCACTCGTATAATACGAAAGCGATATTTGACGCGAAGGCGTCGATGCGACCGGTACGCCAATGACGATTTCCTTCGAAAGAAAACGAATCGTGGCGTAGAGGATTTTCATCTTTCGCGATTCCCAAAAGTCCAAGCAATTTTAGTAACGCACCGGAATGCGTAAAATACGCTCTAGTTGTCGTTTTATCGTCGGATCTGCAAAGAAGTAATTATTTATTTATCGCTACAATTTTTTAAAATTCATTGATAAATTTATTATATTTTAATGAATTCGCGAGAATTGTGTTAATCCAAGAAAAAAACTTACTGAAAAAAATCAAACATATCCTTCATCGCGGAACACGACTGTTCGTAAGTTAACGGATATCCGTAACCATCGATCCAATAATACTGCAAATCGCGCGCGTATTCGACAATCTAAGAAAGAAATATGATTGTTATTAATGAATTTTTGGTCTGTTTTCGAAAATATAAAATTATACGAATGATATACTGCACCTTAAAGTGTTCTAATGACAATATGCTGCACCACGGTGAGTCTTTTCCATCGTTCCATGCGGTTTCGAAGGCACATATCATATGAATGTGATAAACCGTTTCTGCAATTTTGAAGTAAACAAAACATTAATAAAATGAATCCAACGACACCGAATTTATTTATATTTACCGATAATCGTCTCAAAATAAAAAATAAACAAATTGAATACTATTCTGTGATTTACCGTAATTAACATCAAAGCCGACGCGCTTCGATACTTCGCTCAACATTTTTGCTACGATTGTGCTATTTACGAATTTTTCCTTTTCTCTATACGATTCAGGATTGTTGTCGATCTCCTCCCGCCAACGTTTGCAACGTTTGTAAAACTGTAATTTACGATATAAAGCAATTTATTTATAAATTATGCTTAACATTACGTCATTGATCAATAATTAATTACTCGTGTTTACAATGAAAAAAAATTAAATTAATATTAAGCAATATGATTTTTAATTGTTTTACATCAATTTACCCTCAATACAGGATCTTTGTACTCTGGTTCCGGATACCAGACATCCCGAGTCTGCTTTCGGCCGAACAGCCCGAGTGCAAAGTGCTTAGCACTTTCTTCCGCTCGCTGAGTGGCCGTGTATTTGAACTGAAATTAAAAAAATTACATCAACAGAATTACGAAATTGTCGATTTCAATAATTCTGATTTCTGAAATTCCTTGTCGAAAAATATTTTTGTATTTGCAACCAAAAAAAAAAAAACGTGTAAACTCAATTTTTCCATTGAAGTTTTGAAATTCGTTTTGCTTCAACAATCAATTCTCGTTTTTTACAAAAAAAAATTAAAAGAAATTAAAAAAAAATATTGAATGCCAAAAAAAAATTATTTTTACCACATAAGTCTCATTATTATATATTTCTGGCATCAGCAAAGGATATCTCGATTGATATCGTTCAGCAATGCCAACGAGTTCTTTCTCTCCTTCGGGAGCCAGAAACATAGCGTCTTTGTCAGAAAACGAAAGTTTCCAATTTTTCAAAAGATTTGTCTCTCCGTCACTGAGACTACCGGCACCCAAGTTGTGGCTCTGTATTATGGAATCTCGAATCTCTGGCAGTCCTGTAATCAACTTTGATATCCACTTTTTTCCTGGATATCTCGTCCCGTGCCGAACCATCAACCATATTTTTGTCGCTGTGCACTCTACAAGAATAATTAGATAAAATTATTTTTTGAATATTTATTTCTAAAAAAAATAAAAAAAAGAAAAGGTTTGTTGCCTGCAAACCTCACCTGGATATTTTAATTCCGTGTCATTTAAATTTGCTATGAATCTGTAAGGCGTCATAGTGTCGAGACGACATTTGTAACAATCCTCTGATGCAAAGCAATCCAAGGATTCATCTGCACTGCTTGCCACAACGATTGTCGCGATAAATAAAAATGTCGAAAGTTTTCTCGAATACATTATAATGATCAGTTAAATCACGTCGTTGTCAATAATAAAGAAAATGTGATAAAAATTTGTTTTTATTGCTTCTAATGTCAATCGATCGTAAACATTGTTTACGTTTCGTCATTACATGTAATTTATCGTGTCAAAGATGAACTGTCATATTTTTCATTAATATCCTCGTAATCTTTTCGATAATTGAGCGGAAGTTGGATACGAGAGCTAAAAGCAAATGCAAAATTTCCGTGTTATAAAAAACCGTGAGAACCCATAATCTTTAGTTTTTATTTCAGCTGTCATTCTCACGTGGACTTAACCCTCCACCTTCCAACGATATACAATTTACATTTTCCTGTGTGTAGCAGATATAGGTGACCGAAAGTTCACTGTATTTGATGTATTGTTGTTACCATATATAGGTACACGAACCACAAAATATTTTTTCGCATAACTCGCGAAACGTTGCAGATGGCGCTTGCAAATAAATAATAATAACTCGTCGCGCAATTTGTATTCGGCGCGATTTTTCCGTTCCGTACAGTGCGAACTGCGATTATTATGAAGTGAAACAGAAAAGTAATCGACAAACCGTGTATCAATGATCGTAGAGCGCAAAAGTGAAAGAAATAAATTTTAACTACAATGGCATCGTCGACGGATGTTGTTACGGTAATGAATTTTTTAGTTGTTCAATTTTCATTAATACGAGTTATTCTAACCTCTCGTTCGCAATGTACGCAATGCGCATACTCTCGGAATGTGCGAAAAAAAAGTTACAAATACGAACGTCGTTTCTGTTGATAATAATATTTTAAGTTAAAAGCCATTTTTTTGTTATTCTTTTTCCAATTAAGCTGCGAATGCAAGGATATCTAAGTTTACCGCTGGTCCAACGATGCAGAGAACTCGCTGTGCTGATAGACGAGTCGAGTACAACGGAGTTGCAACACGTTTTTCCGTTACTCATAGATTCCCTGTTTGGCCTTTCCAATCGCGTGGGATGGGGTCTTCACTCCATAAGTCTCAAGCGCAATCCTCAAGAGTACGAAACGCTGTGCCATTTTTTGGGTCCTCAGGGTCCTATTTTTTCGTTATGCTACAAATTACTTCCCGACTGCTATCTGAAGTATAACTTTCCCGTGTCGTACCTCCCGGTGAGTTAGTCTCCTTGAAGACTTTATTTTTGTTTTTTTAAGGAATTATTATTGATATTTCTTTAATCATTAAAAATATTGTGCATAATTGAGATTTAAAAAAATTTTACGTGGCATAAAAAAAATCAAAATAATAATAACAATTTTACAAAATTCTGTTACGTCCACAAAATTTGTATCCATAGAATTTGTATGATTTTCTTTTTTTACAACTGAAGCCATAGAGATTGTGGAATTTTTTATTTAATTTTTTTGGAAAATCATTTATAGATCTTTTATTTTATTTTTTTTTTAGGCAAAAATTCGTTCTATGCTGGAAGATGGAATAATACCGCCGTTTTATTCCGACAAAATAAAGGACGACCAAAGCACTCGAATATCATCCGCGTTATCCATGAGTAGGTGTTCATTTTTTTTTTTTTTTTCATTTTATTCTCGTAATTCTCGAAATTCTTGTCAAATGGCATATTGGGAGAGTAAAATCTTACGAATGATCGTTGAATATCCTATAATTGTATTTCCCGAAACTATAACATTCTCAATCGTACATTAGACGTTATTATTCAATTGTTGAGTTATTTATTAAATGAAACGTTAATTTCTTTAGATCCTTTCGAATACTACGTTTTCCACTTCGCTTATCACCTGACGAATCCGTGGCTACAAATACAACAAACGGAAAACGTTTGGATGAACTGGGAAACAGTTTACGTACAGTTGGCGCATTCGTATCTGTATCACTTTTTGCCGCGAGACAATTCACCGGTGTTGCCGGTTATCGGTCCGTACGTGAAAAAAACTCCGCCTCGGAAACTCATGCAGTCACCGGAATCTAAACGGTAAAATATCAAACAGAATATTTCCGAAGAGAATAATTCTATCCAAACATCGATTTTTTATGAATATCAATACGAATGATTTTGTGTCTCCATTCGTTTGAAAATAAACATTTTCTTCATTGTTTTCACAGATTGCAAACCCCCAGACTACTCAGAACGTCGATATTGTCGCCTGTATCCACGAGTCCTCAAGGCGTTCCGCAACAACAATGCTTACCACAAGTTTGGCGAAGTGAAACTGTCGTTCAGGTCTTTCTAGATTTTTGGCTCGAATACACGGAAGACGATCAATTATCTGTGCATCTTAATTCATCGGTATCGGCATCATTGCCGCGGCGGGTAAACGTTCATTATATATATCTTTTCTAAGATGTCCCATCGATTATGCAGCCAAATCGATCGTAAACTCGTCCAATTCTTTTTTCCTTCAAACGCTATATTGCCAATAACAATCGACTTTTTTACGTTGCCAACTAAAAGTGAATGAAAAAAATTGATTCCAGCAGAGCATACATTCCGGTGAACACATACGACTGGTCAGGGCGTTCATAAAAACATTACACGAGTTTGCAAACAGTGCGCGAGGCGACAAAAGTGCTATGGACGAGTTAAAGAGGTATTTATTAAATAAAAATTTTAAAATAATGTTCAACAGCAGTCAAAATGATTTGTTATAATTTTATGGTGTTTTAAAGGATTATCTCAGTGTGACACGTATATGAATTGGTAATTTTAATTTTTTTTTCTTTAATGAAGAAAATTCGTTAATCAGATAGCGCCTTAAAGTTTTTCATAATTCTTATTAATCTTTTTACAATTTTTGTATCCGGCAATATCTACGAGAGTAGCAGTGTCCACCCCCAATTTTTTTCTGTGTAATAATTTTTCGCTCAAGACCTTTATAAAAAACATAAAATAGAAGATTACATTTTTTTCTGATCATTATGTGCTTTCAATTTTTAAAAAATCGGACTGATTAGCTAATTTTATTCATCGAATAAAATTCATGAAAATTAGCAATTTTTATGCCTATTACACTGAGATTCATTAATGAGAATCATTAAAAAAAAATTTCAAGATATTTCAAATTATCGAAGTCGAAATAATTTAATGATGAAATAATCGAGCGGTTCTTTTTCAGAGTAATTTTACCGTCGGTTCAAGGAAAAATTTATATTTTTCTTCGCAAAGCAATATACCACTGGCCGCTCGACAGTTCGTTTCGATTGATTCTCGAAGCGTGGCTAAGTTTCATACAGCCGTGGCGCTACGTACCGGAAGTAGGATACACGAAGGAAGGGTCGGTGACTTTTCCATTTATTATTATTATTTTTAAAATTAATTTTAAATCTTTTTTCACGATTGGGATACTTTTCTCGAAAATATTTTGCGGGCATTTGAAACTGCCGATAAAACAGCGTTAAAATTTAATTCGCAACTTTTTACCGTCGATGACAAACAATCGCGAAAAAAAACAAACCGATTTCTTTTTTACATCGTTTCCGAATCGTTTTCATCATTTAGATACTTTTCTCGAAAATGTTTTGCGGATAATTGAAAATGCCGATAAAACAGCGTAAAAATTTAATTCGCAACTTTTTATCGCCGGTGGTAAAGAATCGCAATAAAAAAAAGCAAAACAATTGTAACACAAAGAAATGGAAAAATTGCAGGAAACCCGAGGAGGAGGAAAGAGGAAAAATTCACGATGAGACGAGATGGATATCCTTTGTGGCGAACAATCTTTTGGCTTATACAGCAATATTCCAACAACTGTTACCGCGCTTTATGCGGACCGATCTTGTAGCGCCGAAAAACGCGCTTATGCTGTTCCGGGTTACGAAAGTATTCGCTCAACAGCATCTCGCGCAGATGCTTTCCGAAGCCGAATGTTGTATGGATGAGACAAACATCAGTCGAGGAAAGATATCCAACAATCAATGGTCGGCGGTCGTCAGACAACAGATTCTGGAACTCGAAGGCCCAACGTATCAATACGTTCCAATGTTTTCCACTGCTACTGTATCACAGGTAAAGAATTTTTGACTTCTATATCTTTTTTTTACAGTTGAATAGAAAAAAAAATTCCAAACGTCGTTTTCTCAAAATCACTGTAATTGTAATAAGTATTTCATTCCAATTAAATTGATTAATTGTGTTATACGCCTTGCAGATAGTTTGGTTTCTCAGTGCGATAAAACAGGCGCATTTAACAGCGTCGAGTATCGTCGATGCTCTGGAAAAAAGGCGAACGGAGCGACGATTTTTGCTTTCCGTGTGGGAATTTTTCAACGGCGAGGATAACGCTTCGGATGAAATCGGTCTCTCGGAAAGGCGAAGAGTTCCCGGATTTCTAGCGAGTGCTCAGCAACATCTCATCGACATTTTTCAAGTAACTATCCGAAAAATCATTGAATTAAAAATTTAACAATTGCAAAAAAAATACATACGTGGATATTAACTATTTAAAAAAATTGTTATTACAAAGATAAGATTGGAAGACATTCCTCAAGTTGCGATAGCGCCGGATCAGGAGTATCACGACAGCATACTATCGACGTCGTTCTGCCACCCGTCCCACGTAAATGTTTCGGAAAATGTATAACTATTTTTCATAAACTTTATAACACATTTACACAAAATTGGCAAACATTTTTTGAATAATTTTTTTTTTTTAAATAACTTTGAACAGATCGATTCGAGTTTTGACGCCACGAGACCCGGAGTTTTCGTTCCGAAACAAGACGAACGGCAGAATTGTCGGTATGTTGAATATATGGGCGATCCGGAGCTTCAGCCGGTGCGAACGAATGAATTTGGATTTCTGGTCAGAAAACTCTATAGACTCTGCGAATATATAAACACAAAGGTAAACAATTGTTCCTTTCAGTAAAAAAAAAAACGGAATTGTACAATAGAAAATAATTAACAATTACTAATGGTTTTTTCTTTTTTTTTAGTATGAAGCAGAAATTACGGCAGCGTATCAAAGACGCGATTTTTGTGGAAGAATAGCGCGAAGAATATTGATGCCACCAACGAAGGTTGTGCAATTGCCGAAAAGAAGAATTAACGGATTTTCCGATGTTACGAGGCGAGAAATTCCACCGAGACTGTCGCTGCGACCGCTCGCTAGTTATAATTTTATGGTGGCGATGCTCGCCGGTGCTTTCTTTTTCTGGACTATTGGGTATGTTATTCCTTACATTTCCGTCCGTTAAAAAAAAAAATCGAAAACTTTCGATAGAAAATATCGTATGACTTCGCCTCCGAAAATAGCTATAAATATGTTATAAACGCGCAATTCATACATAAAAAAAATCGTATTTTAATTTTTAAAATTTTTTTTCAGCTACGGAATTTCTGGATTTTTATTAATTGCTTTTAGTTTGTGGTTCATTTACGTGTTACTGCGAGCCGCTTGCGATCCGTGGTTCGGATCCGACGTCGGCATCGCATTGAATCCAAACGCCACGGCATTTTCGATGAACTGAGAAAAAAAAAATTCTCGTTAATTTGACTTCAACGAGTACCCAATCGACGAGCATTACGATTTCTGTGATCGTACGGCATATATAGTATAATTTTGTAAACATTTACTGATAAGGAAAGTAATAAATCTTCCGATACACTTTCGTTACTCATTCGAGTTAATTTATTGGTGAAGCAAATAATCTTTTAAACATATTTTTTTAATAAAGCAAAGAGACTACGAAAACAGCAATGGATGAGAAATAAATATCCTGGAAGATCACTACTTTTGTTAATTAAGGATCTTGCGGCGTTTCTTCCTTTATGTTGCACAACCCTCCGACTTTTTTGACGGAAAGAGCGACCGAACGGCTTTCGCCACCTTCCGAACTACTCGCGGGATCGTCCTAAAAGAAGTCAAAGAATTTCGGAACGATGAAAAAAAAAAAAGAAAAAAAAATAAAGTGTAAATATAGCGCGTAATCTAACTAACCGACATGGATAGCTCGTGATCGTCGCACTCGCTTTCCTCGTCCTCGGAATTCAGGGATCGTTGCAAGAAAAGCTTCACCTGTCGGCAATATTTTATCTTATTAATAAAACACATTTTAGTGGTATATTTTAGGCGGAGGAAACGTCTTGAGATTAATTAATAATTAACATTAATCATTATCATTATTATTATTTATCATTAACATTGATTAATAATTGCTATTAATGATAATGAGTAATTAATTTTTTTAAATAAAATTTCTATCGATTATTATTATTATTATTATTATTATTTATTTAAATTATCAAATTTATAAAAAATTATAATTTTAATTCTTCGAAACATTACCTTTCTGATGCTCTTTAATGACGAAAGACTTGAGGTTCTCACGGGTTTCGAAAAACTCGTAAACACGTCCTCGGGTACGGGAGGCAAATTGATAACATTGTTGAGGCTGATAAGCGAATCTTTGGACCAATTATCCGGATATTTCTCGTCGACATCCGAACGAAAGCTTCGGGCGCTCAAAGTCGGCGGTAAATTGAAACTCTGCTCCGCGTATCTTTGCTTCGTTTCGAGATTACGAAGGCGTTCGGTTATACCGGTGGAAGTGACGGCGCTGTTGAAATCGCTCCCGAGACATGCGTCGACGTTATCGAGATCGTCGATTTCGGAAATTTCTTTATCCAGAATCGCGACGAGTCTATCGTAATCTTGTCGAAGATTCTGCAGTCCAGAATCGGACGTCGTTGACGTATTGTTTTCCAGGTGTTTCAGCAGAGCGCTCGTTAATCTCTGACACAACACGATGAAAGTCTTCGCCGAACCGTGCATCGTCGAGATCGCTCGCGAGGCTCGAACAGCCAAACTTCGCAAATAACAAACGTATTTATCACCGGCTTGCGCGCGTTCTTTCAATTCCATCGCCATTTCGGTCACGAGAATCGCGTTGTGCAGCATCTGCTCGTATTGAAATTTCACATTTGACGACGTCTTCTCGTTGCTGCTATCGGCGTCCATCGTTACCGCGTGGAATGTGACACTTTCAGATATCTTTTGTCATTTTTTGCGATTCGTTTAATTTTTTTTTTGTTACGCGATGATATGGTGGAATTCTATAGGTTATTGATCGCGCGATCGTCTTTTGCTTATTCATAGCGGAAGCTAATTTTCCTTTTTTTTTTTCGTTTTGTATAATTATTATTGCACTAAATCATTTTTTGTTTACGTTTTCGTAAAAATACGAGAAAATTGAATAGTGGAAATTAATATAATTTAGTATTATAGCATTCGTAGTAATTCTCCTAAAAGTCGTTAATTAAGAATTTTCGCATTTCCTCCTCATTTTTCGTTGCGCGCATGCAATTTTTTTTTAAAGCAAACATCTTACGCACAATAAAACAAAAGTGGAAAATGGCAATTTTCAGAATATTCGATTGATATTCGCCGTTACGAAAGTCCGACGATTTTTTTCACGCTTCCGCCCCTTTAGCGTTATTTTTTCTCGATGTAATCGTTCTTTATAGTACAAAAAAAAGAAAAGCGCGTGGCTAGCTGCATTGCGAAAATTGATTTTCCATAACGTGCAAGAACGGTCGAGAGGAGAGGCAACAGCTGGTGTAAATGAAAGAGCGTTGTTGAGGGAACGGCGCGCTCCGCCCGGCGAACTCCGCTGAATGACCAAATTCAGGTACCACAATTGTTGGGATCGACCATTGTGCAATTCTGCCACCTTTGATTTATGCGAATGAAAGTGATTCTTTCGTCGTACTACAGGTCTCAAAACATCGATTATTCATGATACCATATATCGCAAATAACGTCTTTCTCGCAATTCTTTTGAATATCCCGCGATCTATTTTTCCGTAACGTACGTTTTTACAAATTTTCTCGTTTAACTCCGACGACTTGCAAAATATCTATATCGCTAAACTGATTGTTTTAGTCGACGGGAGTCTTAGCTATCGTTCGTTCGATCTACGAGATCGCGACGAACTATTAATATATCAATATTCCTTACGCGCTGCACGTACGTTCGAAATGATCCTGCGTGCCTTGCGTATATGGGGCCGTATATAGGGGAGAGCAGAACAAAATGGTCCGACACAAAATTTACCGTAGAATTCATCAATAATCGCGAGAAAATTTAATAAAAAAATTGTTTTTTTTTTTTTTATTTTTCAAATTTTGAATTATTTACTTCCGAAACTTGAATGAATTATTTTCAAATATTGAATCAATTATTTCCGAATAAAAAAAAAAATTCAAAACCTTATCTCAAATTTCAACGTATTTATCGTCAATTTTTTAAAAATAAATCTTAATTTTTTTTTTTCGATCTTTTTTTTCAATTATATTCGATTACATGTACTCATTCGGAACCGCATGCCGATCTCGCTGTGGTCATCCGTTTTGCCCCGATATCCCCTATATATTCGTCGCGTGTCTGTGTGCGTATGTATAAAGTAACGCAATTCGGCATGAGATATCGTTCAACTTGAACGCTCGGCAAACGAAACGTTGTAGCGCACATTTCAAGGCGGAGTTAGACCGGGTCGGCCGGTAGGAAGGTATATATACCGGTTCACCGGACGAGTTTTCGTATTCGGTGCTCGTAGCGGTTCTCGCGGGTGGTTCGTACTTTTGCACAGCAATAGCGCGCATATACGCGGTTATAGCGCACGTGTGCCCGCGTTATCCCGCGATAACGAACTCATTATCTGCCTATCATGAACTCCGGACAATTGTCGATCTTTTTTTTTTTTTTTTTAAATGACTAATAAATGAACTTTCGAGTTAATTGCCAAAATGATAACACGCTACAACGAGGAAAACGTACGTAGAAATTAGCGCGAGTTCTGAAATCATGGAGTGCATTACCATATCGCAATTAAGGCGTTGCGATACGCGCCTCGTGTCGACACGAGTAAAATAGCGCCATCGACGATCCCGGCGGAGCGTAAAAGAGTTCGCGTATCCCATTCCCTTAAGAGTTTTTGACTCGGTTCGCGTAACTGGAATCGTTTTTCTGCTATCCTCTTGCCGAACATTTATTTTTTTTGCACAGTAATGTGCGCACTTTTGTCACTCATATTTATGAAAATTGCACTATAACGATTGTCGCCACTTGTAAATTACATAACTATGGAAATTATCAATTGTATTTGCATAGTGTCGCGAATATAAATGTCGTACTTGCAGAGAGACATCGGGACACGCCAAGTGGCATATGCACTACAGTAAGCGCGATCGACGCAAATCGTAAAAAATTTTATTAATCTGCGCAAATTTACAAATTAATTTAAATAATAATCAGAACATGAAATTTGCCAAAAACAATATTCATTAAGTATCTTATAATTTTACTATTTTTATTTCGTAATTTTGCAAAGTGATTTTGATTAATAATAAAATGTATAGAATCTCATTTACCGATAGAAAAAAATCTCAATTTTTTTTTTAATAGATTTCGTGTAATTTTAATTAATTTATTTTTTAATAATTTACAAAATTACAAAAAAATTTACAAAATAATTTAAATAATAAGCAGAACATGAAATTTGCCAAAAACAATATTCATTAAGTATCTTTTAATTTTACTATTTTTATTTCGTAATTTTGCAAAGTGATTTTGATTAATAATAAAATGTATAGAATCTCATTTACCGATAGAAAAAAATCTCAATTTTTTTTTTTATAGATTTCGTGTAATTTTAATCAATTTATTTTTTAATATTGTTATAGAACTATTCCCATAGATCTTTGACAGATTCAGACTTTAAATAATTTTCAATTAATTTATTAACTCTTTTAAAAATTGGAGTAATATCGCTATTTTCATGTTTTTTCATACAATTCCACGAAGAACGCCAATTTCTCGAGAGCTTTTATATTTTCAATGGAAATAATAAGTTAATTTATTCGGAGTATTAACGACAATTTTTTTTTTTTTTTTTTCGAGAATAATTGCGACGATTATTGATCCCCGCGAATAACCGTTAATCTTCATATAAATTTCATTTTATCGCGTCTTTTCCGTATTAGTCGCCGACTGCGTATGGGAGCGGAAATAAGGACATGCGCGTCACGGATTGTCTTTCTCGAGATTTTTCGGTCCATTCGGCTCTTGCCTCGGTGTAACTCTCGGAGTTGTAGCCGCAAAAGTGACAACGGTTCCTAACTCGAACGAAACACAGTGGAGTCGTTGTACGTGTTCAGATCGAGCCGCGAAGAGGCCGCGGCCGCGCGCTTCGCCAACACACCGGCCGGTCCCAGTCAGTTGCGTTTCGCGCGTCGCAAGAGCACCTTGTCTCGTACTCGCCGGATTCTCGATATAACTTCATCCGAACGCCCTGCGATCTGACACGTTTTCTTCGACGAGGTTTCGGAATCACAGAGCCTTAAAAAATTTTATCGTATGTTGCGCTCGTAAAAAAAAAAAATTATGTACTCCGATTGACGATTAACGAAAAGAAACAATTAATAAACTATAGTTCGACTTTATTTCCTCGAAAAAAAAAAAAAAAATCCGTCATCGTCTTCGAGGGAAAAGCAATAAAAGCTCGTGAACGCGTCTAGACATCCTTTATACGTAATTTTATCGTTGTTGATAAGTCCGCGAGTCGAGAAATTCTTCGAGTTATAATTCATCGTTTTACTTACAATAGTATCGCGCAAGGAGATTCGTCCCAAGGCGGTACGTAAAATTAATTATAGTTGAGAGTTTTGAGAGGGATGAGACGGCCGCGCGAGGGAAACGGGGAAAAGCGCGTGAAACGTTGAAATATGCAAAATCGCCCCCACCTACAAGAAGGACCCACATGCAACGACTCGAGAGCGCAGCAAAGGAATTTTTCCTCTCGACGATATTACTCAGTGCTTCCGGAAGCCACCGACGTCTTATCGAAGTTTTTTCTTACTATGTTTACCAAGAGACGCGTTCCATATTGCTTGTTTTTTTCACTCAATTTTTTTTTTTCTTTTTTCTCATCTTTTTCAATTTTTCGTTAATGCAACAAAAGCGGTAAATTGTATTGCGCGCAGTGGCTAAAACTAATAATAGACGGATATGTGATGAAACTCCGTCGGTATAACAAAATTAGGTACGACGGGGGTGGAGATGGAAAAAAAAAAAAAATGTGATGAAACTTCACTTAGCCGATGACACATTAATGACGGGACAAATTAACGCAAAAAGATCGAACAAAGATCGCTTCTTCGATTCGCGGACTTTCGCGAAAGTGAGTTGACGTCAGTGAAAGAGACTTTAAACGAAACGAGAGCTGAGAGTGCCGCGTGTTTCGCACAAACAAAACAAAACGACACTGGGATGCAATTCACTTTAGAGACGCTGATATACGAGTAGAGTGCTTAGCCGAAATTTCGTCACTTCATCACGTCCGGAAATCGAGATGCATAGTTACTGCGCAATTTCTGGAATCATCTTCTATCGACTATCCGCGCGATCGAAATTATTTATATCTTCGTCTAAGATTTTTCGATGCTACGCCTCGCGTGTGTCGGTGAAAATTAATTTTTTTCGTAACTTTCGATGTTTTTTTAGTCGAGCAAAGAAAATTGGATCTAAATATTAGCTTTTTTTTTCGGCGGGCAAAGAATTTTTTTTTTTTAAAGTTCAGTATTTTCTTAGGCGGGAAAAGTCTTTTTTCTAAATATTTGGTTTTATTTTAGTCGAAAACGAGGAATTTTTTTTCTTAATATTTTAGGTTTTTTTTTTTTTTTCGTGGCGCAAAAAAAAAAGAAAAAACTGCCTTCTGCTTCTATTCTTCGTCGCAGACGGGCAAATAGGGATTGATTGTCCCTGACGGAAGTATATATAGGGGTAGCGGCAACGCTCCGTTACGAATGACGATAGAGTAGGAAGAAAAAAAAAAACCAAAATCTCTGAAGCAAAGAATTCAGATAAATTTAACGACGCCGATAAACGGGACTATCAATTTGTTTATGTATCCCATTTGCCGCAGTGATGACGCCGGGGAGGTCTTTTAATCCCCCGTTGCAGAGTCGTCAAGATTTCCCCCGCGGGATGTGTATTGTCGCATCTCAATAGTCGGAATCGTTTAAGGGCCATCCGAGAGAAATATCGGGTACATAAAACAGAGTCGGCAGTGCTTATTGCAAGGTTATCATCTCCGTGCTTTGCATTCCCAACGACTCCATACCTTTTCTTTACGCTAAACGTGATTTTGCCTTTTTGTTTCTCACACTGATGATCCCAACCATCAATATGACCGAATTCCGGAAGAAAAAAAACCGAAATAGCTATATATTATATAATAATATATAGTTATTATATTTTTTTATATATTGTTATCTATCGTAAGTATTTTGTTTATAAAAAAAATTGCAGAAAATTAAATTAAATCAAATCGGTCAACGAAAATGACCACCACGTGTCTCATATGCATTTTTTATTTTTTTTTATTATTTTTTCCGGAAAAAAATAGTTTTTTTTAATTTATTTGGCGAAATTTTTAGTTTTTTGTAAAAAAAAAAAAATTTTGGCATTTAAAATTCATTTATTTTTGAAAACGAGTACAGATTTAGTAAAAGATGACTCGAGGTGATTACTAAATTAAAACCATTTTTTTGACAATATTTCTGCTTTTTATTACAAGTAACGTAGAAAAAAAGTTAAAAGGTATAAAGATCGCGGAAAACGAAATTTTACATATCGGCACATTACATTTCGTAGAATTTTTCACGTCCAGCAAAATTCACTGTTTTCTAACTAAAAAATGTAAGGCAAATCGATTTATTTTTTACTTAAACGGATATTTCGATGTCCTTCGCGCGAAATTGCGTTCGCTATTTTTCACGTTATTTATTCGCAAATTCCATGTTTTTTCCCCTATTTTTCTGTTCTTTAATCACATTCGTTTTTAATATTATTAAACGTTAATGTTCGACAATAATACAAGAAAAAATGTTCACGTCATTCGTCAACTGACAGTAACAGCCGACAGAATTACCGCGGTAAGCGATTCCAGGTCGCGCACTACGATGAGTAAACGCAGCGCAACAGGACACATTTATCGTAAATCGGACCCTTCGGCGATCACAATACCGAGATCTCAATTTCGGCTAAACCAATTTAATCGAAACTACGCGCATTGGAAAGCTTGGATACGAATTGTATCGTAAAAGTGTCCTTAAAAACGTTTTCCGATGTCTCAATGCCGAGAAATCATCGACCAAAGATTTACTTCCGGTACATTGTAGTATAAGTGGAGTAGCGCCACACAAATTTTTTTTTTTTTTTTTTTTTTCAAGTAATTGGCGTCGAGGCGCTACCGTGCCTTTCGACATTGTTTCATTCTATAATTGTCACATTTTTTTTTTTTTTTTCTAAACGACGGCGTCAATCACCGCGAGAGTCGTTACAGTCGCCGGCGCGACGATTACAATTGAAGAGAAAAACAGCTTCTTTAATTGATAGTAATGACACAGAGTCCAAAATGCATTTAAAAAAATCGTGTTTGAAGCACGTAAAGCCAATTGTATCAACAAAAAGGCTGTTATTACTCTTCTGCGCCGAGGTATAGTTGCGTCGGCGTAGAAGAAGAAAGAGTTTGGAAGACCGCGGTATTAGGGTCAGTAGCCTCAGTGCTCGCAAAGATAATTTCCTACCCGTGAAAGGAATTAAGGTCGACAGGAGGAGATCTACTCGATGGTAATCCCGGAGATTTGTTCGGTGCAAACGTCTTCTCGTCCACTCAGTTTCTTTTTTGTTTTCTCCGCAGCCTTTCTGTCTCTCGCGATAGTTCGACTCTGATGAGCTCTCTGTGGCTATAGCCCTCTCGCGTTTCTCCGATAATAACACAAAGACGATTTTTTTTTCTATCAAATGTTAAGTTTCTCCCGACTGACGAATCGACAATCCACGTAAAAAAAAAAAAAAAAAAAAAATTCGGACGACGTAATATGTAATCGGAACTCCGATAGTTAAACGACTCGGGATGTTTAAAAAAAAGTGTCGCGACGGTACGCGTCGGTGTGTTTTAATCGTTTAAAAAAAAGTGAATAATAGAATCATTTCAGTTTGCCATTCCCGGCACTGCAAAAAACGGCGAGACTCGACAAGCATTGCACTCGGTGTAACCAGCGCCAATGAGCCGTCCTGTCCGCCGCATCTGCCGCGTCGCTGCTAACGACTACTGTAATGGACTACAAGAACCGTTGTGCTGTGCGCCGTTATAAACTCATACAGTTAAACTTCACATTAAACGTCTTGTCGGCGATGTAAAAAAAAAAAAAAAAAAATTAATTTAATACAATGTAAAATGGTAGAAACAGCGCTTCAGACAGAAAATTAAATGGACGACTGATGTACAGTAGAACGATAAACAAGACGAAAATTTGCAGGAAAAAAAAAAGCGAACAGTCTGAAATGGAGATCCTGCTGCCGATGATGCTTCAGTTACCGGAACAAATGGGGAAGGAAGATGAAAAACGTAACGCGCGACGGGGGCGAATGATGTTGTAAAGTGTCGAAACGAGAAGATCGCGGTGGGCGGAAAGTTGCTCGATAGTTGCATCGAGATACGGAGAGGGAGGAGAGAGCGAGTGGCAGGTGCGAGTAGAGAAGATATGTCCTCGATGAGGTCGAGAGTCTCATCCAGTCAGAACCGGAGCGGTTTCTACTCCGATGGGAATTACGCGAATTCAACAAACGACACTGATGATCTTCGTTATCCATTCGTCGAATCTACGAGCGATATAGCGAATCTCACGTTTTCCGATGACAATGCTACCGCCGAGATTGACTCTTTCTACTTCTACGAGGTAAGGAGAAATCAATGTAATTTCGGGCGAATGTCCCTTTTCGGAGAATTGGCGCGGTCGCTGTGAGGAGATATATGGAATCCATTTATTGGAATTCTATAGGTTGTGTCTATGGTAATCCGATGGGGGTAGAGAGGGATGTGTAGACAATGAATGACATAGACAATGAGCTATTCGGTGCGATAAACAATATCAATTATCTCGTCGTCTCGTCTCGCAAGGTTGATTATTTCGATCGCGTTATTGCTCTCCTATACGAAGAGAACGTTTGGTAGATAAAAAAAGTAAAAAAAAAAATAGGGGTGAAGGACTTCGTTCGATGGCCAATTGCCAATACGTCGCTGAACGTAGGCGAATTTCACAATGTACTTCATGTAAATCTATATGTCAAATATTGTCGATAAACTACGACTACTTTAAAAAAAAATCGAAATTAAATTTAAAAAAATTTAATCGAAATTATGCAGACGATTTTCTGGTTACTTTTATAGGGCAAACAAGAAAAGGTAGATGACGAAATGATGAGTTGTTCGTTTTTTTTTTTAATTTCTCCGATCGGAAAGTAAGAAAAAGAGTTCGATATTGTTATACAGCGCAACCCCTTTTTTCTTAACTCGACGGTAGTTGCGTCCGCATTCGCTATACTGTATTTCCCCTACAGACTCCGCTTCCCGACAATTGCTGCTGGTAGGGGTAACGAGAGATGCGCGTCCGTAGATACAAAGCCACTGCGTGAGTCTGCGCATGCGCAGCGCTCATAGTCGGGTGAGCGGATTCAGGGAAAATACAGTTAAGCAAAACCGTTGTCATGGTAACGAGTTAAAATAAGCGGGCGGTGAGTTAAGTGAGGTTAAGAAAAGAGGGGTTCCACTGTACTCGTTTCACTCCCACATTATTCTCGTTATTTATTGAGGAATAACTCGCGGAATCCTTGAGACGCGGGAAAAAGTTTTACTGTTCGTGTGGAGTACATTTGCGGAATGTGCTAACGCGTAATTTGCACAATGGAAATATACACGGAGAGAAGGATCTGATATAATTTACCATACATCTGGTAAAAAATAGTGTGTAGTCCGGCGTCAACGACGCCACCTGCCGAAAATTACCAGAACTGATCGAATTTCTACCATAGGATATGGTAAAAATTCCTATAAATGGTGAAAATTCTCGTGAATATGGAAAAAATGTCCATAACATTGAGTTCTTTCGTAAATTACCAGAAATGGTCGAATTTCTACCATAGGATATGGTAAAAATTCGCATAAATGTGGTAAAAATGTCCATAACATTGAGTACTTTCGTGATAACAGGCGCTGCAGTCGCATTTTACTAGATGCCTCAGTAATTCTTGACTGATCCCCCTCTCGATGTATTCTCTATGTACGAAATATAATTAGATGTATGTACTGTACTGCTAGTTACCGACAGAATACAGGAATCCGATATCCACGTTCCGTAATGATGTGAAAATATCGAGATGGAAATCGAAAGGGATGAAATTTCACGTACGTATTCCTGATAAGCTTTATTTTTATTTTTGCATATTGGTGCAGTGATTCGAAGTGCGTTCAGCGAATGTATGGAAATTCACGAGACTAATGGTGCTATTCCACGAAATATTTTTAATGATGCGTACACAGACGACTACCAATAAGTCGCTGACGATTTAAATTCCGCATACGCGGAGAATGCGAACCTTTTATGATGGGTCTTATTTCAATCCACCATAATACAAATGGGTCTTTTTGACTGCACGGCTCTTCATTTCCATCGATACAATATTGTATCGCAAAAAAAGGGTTAATTGATAAATTCGATAATTAGGTATTTTGTTCGATTTTTTTTCTCTTATAATTTTTTTTTTTTCTTTTAAGATGTTGTTCCATCTTTAACTTATTATTACCAACTTATTAAACGCAAACTAATCATTTTTTTCCGCGTATTACGAGTCGAAAAAAATTGTTGCCCCATCGATCGCTAAACATAAAGTAATGATAAAGAATACCACTGTTAGGTGGAAAATCCTTCTCCAAGGGGCGGGAGGCGATCGTATTGGAAAAAAAATACGAGAATTTTTTTCCGACGCAACGTGCATAACGGTAGAGAGAATAACATATGCATAAATATACGTGAACAGATACACACCGCGTGGTAAAAATTTACGCTCCAACTCGTGATTCTTGCCGCTTCAGAGTCACGCACGCCCTTCCCACACAGTTTCTCCTTTTTTTTCATACTGACACAACTTTAATTTCGTTTCGTCGGCTTTGACAGAGGTAGAGTGCGGTGCAGTCGGAATTCACATTTGACGATGAACAAGTGACACATGCCGTAGCGGATTCCGTAGTTGTGTGAGCAGTGATTTGCTTTTTTTTTTCTTTCAAATATTTGCTAATATTCATTCGTATTTTTCGCGCGTCTCTGAACTTCCGGCTGATATTTGCGACGTCTTTTTACCCGTCTATACGTATAGCAAAAAATAGTGCAATACAAAACCAATTTCAACGAGTCAAATGCCAATATAGTGTTTGCTGTTCGAAAAAATACATTTTTTCTGCTCCTATTTTCGTGTCAAAAAGCTCCCGATAATCAATTAGATTGATTGAAAGAATACGACAACGAAAAAAAAATCAATATTTGTAATAACTGATTTGCGAAAGAAATTGTTTGCTTTTATAGATTCGCGAGAGAAATAATAAAGATTTATCGAATTAAACTGCTTCGACCGGTGTTCGTAAACCTCTCTCGATTATTAATCGGTTGACGACTCCGCAAGCACGTTTCGCTTCATTTCATTCTCTCTGCGGCTCCACAAGTGGATTATATTTTTCTTTTTTTTTTTTTCTATAAAATTAGCGCACGTCTGGTCTATTTCTGGCGGGTGTTACGATTGGTGGGGGAAATTTTCATTCTCAGTTTCCACGAAAGATGTCACGTAGTATGAAAATTCTCGGGATATAGACATATGGTTCACGCCTAGCGGTTCGTGCGTAAGTCGGTTAAATTCGTTGAGAAAACGCATCCACATCTAGGAGAAGGTTTTTCAAGCGCGCGGGAGTCTCTTCTATGGCGACGATAAATCACTGCGCACATCTCTGTATAACGGTACACTATGGTCATTCATTTTTCTTTTTATGAACATTTAGACTTTCTTCGCGATTTCCGTCGATTCACCTATCAGCTATTCTCCGAAAAATAATATTTTTTAAAAGGTTTATCGCGAACTCAGAATTTTATTCAATTTTCCAAAGGGAGATGAGATTGAATTTCCGCAACGTGCTTCGTTAGCAACGCCCACATCCATCTGTTTGTCGAATCTGTTTTACGTATTGTTAATTAATGAGAAATCGTATCTCCGCTTCACCCACCAGACAAAAAAAAGTATTTTATATATATTTTTTCCTAATTAAAATTTTTTCTACTGCGTGTTACATTTGAATATCAAAATTTCGAAAATCTCTATTTCCGAATAAATTTTCCGAAGAAAATGTTATTTAATCGAAATGCTTCCTACAATTCCTATAATTCGACTTAAGATTTTTTTTACATGCAAAACATCGATATGAACGATCATTTCTATGTAAATTTTTATAAGAATTTTTTTTATCAACAAAAAAATTCGCAAATTCATCTCAAATCGCCTATTCACTTCGAACTCTTATCTGTCGATAAAATCTTTATATTTCATAGACAATTTATCGTCACAAAAAATGTAACATCTAAAAAAAAATAGTTGTAACGTGTAATTTAATGATTAAAAAAATATGTATAGTCAAAATTCCTGCTACAGCTCGCGATTTTAATAATTATTAAAATTTCATCCGATTTTTTTAACGATAAAAAAAACATCGATTTCTATCGGAAATTGCTGTAATAGTCTCTTTAGATTCCATCAGCAATATTACAGCGTCAACATTGACATTCCGTTTGTTGACTGAAATCAGTGAGCGCAAATCTAAACCTGCGTATGATCCTATATTATTTCACCAATAATAGGGTGCATGAATGTGTGGGAAGCGGGAATAGCATCAATGGAATGGGTATTGAAGGCAATGCAGTTCCGCAATTGCCGCGATCGGATGTACAGTCAGTCTATTTGCCAGCATAATGGTCCGAAAACCCATCCATGAACATCAGTATGCCGACCAGCGAGGTATATGACGTGACATCGACACAGCAGCGTGTACTCCTTTTGTATCGTCACAAAGTCGTCGTCATGATTACGATGTGCGTTTAACCGAAGTCGGTGGCGATGCTTACTTCGACACTGTGCGTTCACAGGATTCCATCCTCATTCCCGTCCTTCGTGTATCGTGCGGTACCCGTCGTTATTATCCCATCATTCGTCTCCTCGTAACTTCCGGAAACGTGGGAGGCACGTTCCGGATACGTACTCGACGCATTCGCGTTAGCAACTTTTATCAACCCTCTCGTATACCGTTGCGTCCGGTCAATTCCCTTCGCACGCGCGCGGAAGGACTTGACCGCACTACAGATCCCCGGATGATTCTCGTTAATGTAAAAAATGTCGACGAAATGAAGAAAAATAGAAAACATCGACCGAAAAACAAACCACTGGTTTGCAATAAGAATAATAACAATAGTTTACAACCCTCAACCCATTTTGTAGTTTCGAAAAAAAATTTCCGCGATCTATTTTTTTTGGTCCATTAGCTCGTTTTTCTATAAATTTTAATTTGCAGGCATTTTGAAAGGCAATCCCGACAATCGAAGGTTCGTCATATTTTACTATCAATTGCCTCCCACTCGCTGGGGTTGTCGGGTACTCTCATTCGCGAAGCTGTCGATATATCGAACGGACTGAATGAACACTGGCAAATTTGCCTCGTTAACGAGGAGCTTTCATGTAGTAACGGAACGTTCATATGGGAAATGGAATATCAAGTCCACATGTCGTTTGTTTCGTTAGTCTGTTGACTTTAAACTCGGATAGCTTATTCTCTCATTGTTTCAACGTATTGTGGAAACCGACAATGGTGTTGTATTTGCCATGCAAAGTGCTTCTTTGGCCACTTGGATAATACCCGGCGAAAACTTCCTCCAAGGTATCCGAGTGTACGACTTGAGCACTTTGCTATCTACGTCTGGTCTCTTAGCTTTCTCATTGTGATTGTTTAATTGAGTTAGCGAGGTAACGCGATGGCGACAGAGGTTACAAGAGCGCTCCTTGCCAGGTTAGCAATTCTCTCTCGAGGCGCGCAGAGCCAACGAGCAAGTAGTCCTTCATACGCGCGAATGGTTAACACGGCTCGCCTTGGTTTACTCGCATTATAACGTCAGTAGTAAAGCTCCATTGAGGTCGGCCAGGCAAGACATGGCGCTCTTTTGGTACTCAGCTGGTTTACCTGTTGTACAGAGCGGTGTCGAGGTACACTGAGGTCCGATTAAGCATTGTCGTAAACTACTGATGCTGTAGCGGCGGACAACGTGGCTTTACATGCCTATCGTTACTTCCGACGACAAACAAAACCGGTAAAAGCTAAAATGACATTATCCAGATCTGCAAAATCATATTTCGTACGATCAGTCATTCAAACCGTTCATTCTGTCCATTCATCCTCTTTATCTCCAATCCATTGATCTACCCATCTATCCATTCATTCTCGTCGTCTAAATCCCATTGATCTACCCATCTACCCATTCATCGCATGTATCCATCCATTCATTCTCTTCTTCTCCATTCCATTCATCTACCCATCTATCCTTCCACATTTATTGCAGACATCCATTCATTCTCTTCATCTCCATTCCATTGGTCTACCCATCTGCCCATTCATCGTATGTATCCATCCATTCATTCTCTTCATCTTCATTCCATTCATCTACCCATCGACCCGGACATCGAGGAGACCTGGGATAGTTGAAACATGATGCACGTCGGTGCATTATATTCATCTATTGTATTCATCTATGGATTGATTATATTCATCTATCCATTCGATTCAACTAAACATCGTAGAGGGTGTGGAGGCTTTGTGGATATCGAATTCTTTTGAAAATATGGGAGACCGGGGTTAGTTGAAACGTGGAGAAAGCCAAAGCATAGGACAAGACGGAACATAAGTACAGTACAAGCTCCGGATTCTTAACTCGGCGAGACTGGACACGCCCCCGTTTCTGCATTTCCCCTATCGTCTCTACTTCCGGTCAGTTGCTGCACGTAGGGGTAATGCGTCCGTACGTACCGCTAGGAGGGGGACGAACGGACTCAGGGGAAATAGAGTTAAGGTGATGTGATACTTGTATAAGTGCGAAAGAGACAGAGCTACTCGTCAGATCCTTAAATTCTCGGCTACACTTCGTTATACGGATAAAAGGTGAGAACGTAGCTCTTCAGAATTGTTTCACGGAGGGCAACGTTCTCGTCTTTTATGCATAAAACCATCCTAGACAGAGCAATTCGGATTACAGTTTTTGTTACCGACCGAGTAGTATCACCTCACCTTAACGTGATGCGAAACATATTCGCAGTGTCTCTCTCTCGTTCCGCAAAGGGCGCTCATCACGCTATCTTTCTCGCATTTATACAAGTTTCACATCACCTTAAGGTAGTATGATCGGCGCTCTCGGCGGACCGAGAGACAGACACTGAGAATATGTTTCACATCACCTTAAAGGAAATCGTTGCCATGGTAATCAGTTAAAATAAGCGAGCGGTAAAGAGAAGGTGAAATACCACGGTCGGTAACAAAAACTACAAATACTTTTTTCAGGCATACTGACCTTTATAGCTTAAAAAAGCGTCTCATCACCCGCTATGATGATATCTGCAAACCATAAGACTTTTTTTAAGCTGTAAATGCCAGTATGCCTGAAAAAAGTTGTTTACAGTTTTCGATACCGATCGAGTTCCTCTTAAGTGACGAGGAGTTAAGAACACGGAACTTGGACTGTAGTAAAAATAAAACTTCTAGCAGCGCGTATGCAACTTTATCAAATTAGAGGGTATACTTTCATCAGTCATTTTTTTTAAATACTGCGCTCACTATGTGAAAGTTTCGCTGCTTCTTCTACAGCGTACGAACCAATCCACCGTGCGTTTCGATTAACTTCGAACGCCCCTATGCTTCTGCAATAACTAGCAGCATAATGGAGCCAAACTTTGTAAAATAAATCAGTTATTGCCACGCTTTCGCTATTCGCCTGCTTTAGATGTAAAGTGTAGTGTCGGAGTCGACGGCGGACTGATTAAACGTCGTCGTAAACTACACTGATGCTAAACGGTAGGACACCACTGCTTAGCATCCTTATCGCTACTCGTAGCGACAAACAAAACCGATAGCAATCAGAATACTATTACACTCACGTAGAACATTATATTTCCTTCATTCCCTCATCTATGCATCGTATTTCACTCATTAATCTTAGAAGACGAATATTGCGGTCCTATGGATTCGCTTATGTTTCGAAGTACGCGAGACAAACAACAAATCGAAACAGAATTACTTAAAAAACTGAAAGCTCAGTTATTTATTTAAAAACGTGCGATTCAAATAGCTCCGGTCTCCTCTGCGCTTCTGAAATACCAAGTGACGTTATCATCCCAAACCTCGCAACATCGAAAGTGCCATTTGTTAAATTTGTATCGAACTTTCTTAGATATCATTTCGTGTGTATCTCGTTTACCCATCGTCTTTTCCAGCTTCTTACTCTCGCAAAGAAGTCTTCTTGGATTTGTATGGAGTCCGACACTCCAATGTGAGAAAACTTGTCTGGCGCCATAGAAAAAACTGAAGGCAGTCGTCGCGCGTGAATGAAATTGCTTACCAACAAAACTTTGCTTTGTTTCTCAGTGTAATCCGTACCGACGGATTGATCGATCGTGTGATTCGGGTTCCGCGTTCGATCCGAGTGAAAACATTCGCGATTTACGATGGTAATATCTCATGCCAAGAGTAGGGATTAGATAAGAATGAAAAAAAAAAAAAAAAAAAAAAAAAAACGGACATCGGGAAACCATTATTTAGAATTATAATAAATATTCTCGACACCCAAAAGCGCAACGTCGCTCGCGTATTAATGTTTCAATCACGTGGAATTTTCGTCGCGCGTGGATTTCCTCCCAGAAATCCAGCGTATTATAACGCCGCGAGTTTGATTTCTTCAGGCGAAACGAAGGACTTCAGGATTCGGAGTATCTTAATTAAAGTTACACTGGCTTCGTCGTCACCATAGCTACCTCCGTTTCCTGGTTGGAATATTATATTCCTTCGTCAAGAAATGTCTCTTCTCAATTTCATCACTGCGCGTACGAGCGTAATAATCGAAAAGCGGGTAACTAAGAGACCTTCTCAGATGACTTATTGCGAGGTGAATTTTTCGTTTCCGTCACAAAGCCCGTAAAATATACGGGTGGAAGGGGCAGCGCGGCAGATCGAACAACGTTCTGATCTTCGGACGAATCCGCTCGGCAATCCAACAGGACAATAGATCGCGACTTCGGAGTTCATTTTAATTATTTTTCTTTCCGACAAACGAGCGACGGTCTTATCGCGTATTCAGCGAAAGCATCGTCAACGTGGAATCTGCGATATCGACGAGAAGGTAAGGGTTGTCGTCAACATTCGCCTCGAGGCAAAGGCAATGGCGAGTCCACGCCAACTATGTTCTCGGAGACAGCATCGGTCTTCGGCTGGCGAGCCGAAAACCGTATCAGCTTTACGGCTTCGCAGCAACGAAGGGCGCGACGCACAGCTACCGCGCGCTCCAAAAACAGCCCCAACGCATTGTCGATTCCTGAGCTCTCATTCGAGAGCCGTGTGACTCGCGATATTCGGATGAGAATATCGCTCACCCGATCATCGTTTGCGCGATCGCGGGGAAAGTATCGACACGCGAATTCTCACCCCTCGCTGTACTTCAAAACAGCATCGTTCTTCGAATAAAAAAATCCGCTTTACCGGAAGTCCAGCAGTACCATAGCATCCCTTGCACCGTGGATCGTCAATCAATGATTACGCCATTCATCGATATCGCGCGCTTTCAACATTATTTAATTTGCGCGCAATGCGCTACGCGAGCGCTGTGGAATTCGCCAGGGATGGGGGTTGTTCTTCGTTTCCGCGAAATCGCAAAACGTCTCAAAGAATCGAGCATTGTACACCGAAGGAGCAGGACGTTGCTACCATTACCGATCCGTGTTGTCCATCGAGAACCGACGTCTACCACCCACCATTTTGAAATCACTGCGAGGGATTTCTCGAGGGGCTTCGACTACTGCCAAAAACCCGATATGGCGGCCGTTCGGTTACCGACAGACTGCAGATTCACCGAACTTGACACGCTTCCGCGGTTCCTCGATAAAAAAAAATCGACACGTGAGCTTTGCTTTCGTGTCTGGCGCCCCAAGGAATACTTTAGTTTCGCGGGATTCCGGTAGAGTTCACGGGAATTCGCGCGACAATGTCGCGCGTATTTATTATGGTGTCTGTCGCTCTGATGGTAAGTTAATACGCAACAAAAATGCACCAATAGCGCACTGCGGCTTTTGTCTTTAAAGAACGCTGATTGATGCTTTTTCTCGTATTTACTGCTCTTGTTGGCGAGGTATCAAACGCGTCTTAGGGATGCAATATTCCTAATTTTAATGCCCTTAAAGTACGGAACGACAAAGCACCCCCGCTGTTCGATTAATACAGCTACTTTCGGTTTTGTGTACATAATGAGTCGGTCTCCAATGTGCAAATGGTCTTGAATAGCGCGCCAAACCGACTATTACTTCGTGTCGGTAAAGGCAACTTTAATGGTCTTGCAATTATCGAACACTCAATTGTAATGGCGCAGGAAAATTGACGATAATGCGCGATTCTCAACTGCGACACAACAAGTTACAACAGTTTGCAACGCGTTAAACGTCGGAATGGAATAATAAATGACCCCTTAAATTCGCACGTATTCACGCAGTGCGCTTTGAACAATAATCAGAATAGTAAAGAACGTAACTGTTTTATCGATTGAAAAAAAAAGACTTCGGCGCAATTGAGAAAACGCTTCAATCGATTTAAAAAAATTTCATTTGTTTTTTTTTTTTTTCGGATTAACGATTTTTTACTCGGAGTTTTTTTTTTACATAGGTAAAGGTAAAGTACATAATGTCGGTAAAGTAGGTAAAGGTAACTTTAATGGTCTTGAAATTGTCGAACACTCAATTGTAATGGCGCAGGAAAATTGACCATAATACACGATTCTCGACTGCGACACAACGAGTTACAACAGTCTGCAACACGTTAAACGTCTGAAAGGTATAATAAATTACCCCTTAAATTCGCGGTTATTAAAGCGATACGCGATGTGCGATAAAAAACATAACTATTTCACAGATTGGAAAAAAGACTTCGACGCCATTAAGAAAAATCGATTAAAAAATCGATTAAATGAAAATCGGATTTGTTCGGTTCAATCGGTTAAAAAGAAATTTCATTTTTCAAATTTTTTTTTCGGATTACCGATTTTTTACTCGGAGTTTTTTTTTCAAAATTTTACAATTGTATTCCACTTATCTCTCTATATACATAAAAAAAATTCGTCGCTGTCGTCGCCGCCGCTGTGTACGAGGATCGAGTCTGCGGGGCACTGTGAGGACATAAATGCACTTAAGAGTCTGAAATGGGGATCTGTGGGACCCCATAGCCCTTATTTATGTTAATTCCTTATATTTTCGCATTTTTCATTTTTTTTAAATTAAAAAACAAACTGAACGAAGTAAAGAAAAATCGAGCTGAAGATAACTTAATTCCAAAGTCAAACGTACGAAACTCCTTTTAACTCTGTTTAAAAAAAGATTCCATTTTCCAATAACCAGTTTTCGTCGTTATGCCGTTATTCGCTTCCCTGGAGAGAGAGAGAGAGAGTGTATTATCGATTATCGCAAATATACAATGTATGCATATCGAGAAACGATCGTTCGCGCACGCGGAGAAATCGGACGTTACTTGCTGCAGAACGAGCGAAACTATTGCAATTAAGTAGGAGGCGCCACTAGGATAGTTGCCGCTGTCGCCGGCAATAATTCATCGTTCCAAATACTATAGTAACACGCCGTCGATATTGTGGCAACATAAGCTTTCCGATAAATCATTATCATCGCAAGGATACGATAACGGATCGTAGTTTTCGCCTCTTCGTCGAAGTCGCGATTACGTGGAAAATGTACGATCGATCGGAACTTAAACGCTTCCCTCGAGACATTTTACGGTTGTGATGATGAAACTATTCGCAAACTCCCGATAATGAAATTGAATTTTCATTTTTTTACTTCTGGAGATGTATCATATGAATCCTTTATTTTCGTCTCTCGTGTTATTTGCTTCGTTGTTATTATAACGTGTTATTAAGCTTATGAATTATTTACACCCGAAATTCGGCTTAAAACTTTAATGGAGTTTCGTCTCTCGACTTACTGAACGCTGACCTACATCACTATTTTCACGATTATCCCCCCTCTCGCAGATACTTCGAGTTTAAACTTATGAGACATGAAATATAATTACATATTCCATTCGCCGAGATTCTGTTTTTTTTTTTCGGGATTTTTCGCGTTTGAATGATGAAATAAAAAATTTGTCCGTCGAGCCGACGCGAACGATTCAAATCTCTCCGGAAATAATCGCGGGCCATCGGAGAATGAATTCTTACCGGGCGGGTATCTGATGTATAATCAGTGCGGTTCTCTCTCTGCGTTGATCTTTCGCCGTTTTCGTATTCCGATCTCGGCGCGCATAAAACGTGGCACGTTCTTTCTCTCCGTAAATCTTGTCGTTTATCTCACATTCTCCGCGCTCTCTCCCTCTGTTGCTCTTGTTTTCCCTCGCGAAAACCGGTGCTCTCGCGTGCTTCATGAATCTCGGACGACGACGAAGAAGAAGAAGAAGAAAAAGTTGCGGAATGCCTTCGGCGTAGAGGAGAAAAAAAATCACTTGTCGAGTGACGCAAAGACGCGAGTCGTTGAAAAGATTCGTATGATTCTCTGCTCCTTAACAATTCATTACTGTCTCTTCGCTGTACCGCTTACAATAAATAACTAAAAACATAATGATAAAACAGAAAGAAATAGAGAGTTATGTCTCGAAATCGAAATCTCGAAATGTGAGCGGTCGACAAGCTGTAAAAATTCATGACGTCGTCGCAAAATTTAATATCAGTGAATCGAAAAAATTTGCTGATACCAATTATTTCATTATCATTCAATAATCGATATTATCGTTTTATTAAATCTCAAAATATCTCCGATCGACTGAAAGAATAAAAAAAAAGATATCGACATTTTGTGTAAAAAAATATTTAAAAAAAAAATGATAATAATAATAATCATTTTACCTGTGGGGTATTTCGCGATCTTTTTAATGTTTTAAGTTTAGTAAAACACCGAAACGAAAAGTATAGTTTCACAACGATTTTCGCGCACATAACACTCCTCACTTTTCGCCGAGTGTTACCAACAAAACGCGTTAAGGGGTATGAAGTGCTTCTCGTTCTTACGTATCGAAGTATTCGCGTATTACTAACCTTTTCGCACCAATATAACGTTAACTTATCGACGATTGTGCAATACAACAATTTTAAATTAAATGTGTAATATGACGTTAATTAGAAGTTTGACATTACAGAAGTTTGTCCGAACCCTATATTTATTAATTTTTTTTTTTGTTATTCTCAATTCCACGATCTGTCCGCGTGGCAACGGGGTTTATCCAACACGGTCCACGAGGCCACTGACTGGAGAAACGTGAAACGATAGTCGAGTGTAAGTTTCCAACGTCGTGGAAAGTGCCTCCCCGGGGAACCGCGTGTTCCCCGAAGATATCGATTTAATAAGACACGTACTCGCGTATATTCCGCGTTAACGACCTTCGGCAAAGCTCTTCACCCTTCGTTCTCGCGTCCCCACACTTTCCGCGATCGCAGAGACCGAGATATCGCGACGGCAACCCTCGAGTTAAATATTCCAACGTTTGCGAATGCTCACGTGTAAACTTGCGTTGATAACTCACTGCATCGCGGATTACTATCGCAATCGGCCCGACTACCAATTACCATAACGCAACCCCCGAGATAGATATTAATTATCAATGACTTGACTTTCCCTTATTACGAGAACTTACGCGGACTTTACTCAAAATGAATTATTTAACCCTTCCATTAGTCAGAATCACACTAATCAGAGTATAAATAATTTAAGGGAGGATTTCGAAAGTTCACACCTGAAATTGGGGGTAATTATTACCCGCATCTGCCGAATATGGATCACCGGAAAGCAGCGAATTAGCTATACGGGTTCTGTCACCGAAACGCGTTAATTTCTCGACGTCGAGTACTTAAAAAATAATTTTTCAAAGCGACTTGACGACGCTTCCGCTACATACGGCATTATGCCGGAAGTGAATCTTTCGGTCCACGTATCTCGGAAGTAAAAAATGTGCAATAATTTTGGAGAATAAAAAACAATATTTTTTTTCATATAGAATCATTTTTAGTTTGATTAATTTCTTTTATTATGAAATTTATAAAAAAAATTATAATAATAAATTATCATTTTAATTATTATAAATGATTATGTTTTTCTTTCAACACTTTTTTTTAATAGTACAGTACGATACGAGTGCAAAAGAACTTTTTTTTTTTAAACAGTTTTTCTCACGAGAATTGTACGAAATGTTAATTCACAAGATGTGAAAATAGGGGTTATACGCCCGCGAAACGGATGCCTTTTTCCCACCGAGTGAAATAATCGTATTTTACTATATACTGTTTTCCATGTTGGACAATTATTATTTGTTAATGTCTATTTTAGATAAAAATAATTCTTATTAATTAAATTCCTGAGACCAGAGGAAAGCGCAACTTCACGAATGTGTGTTTGTGAAAAAAAAAAACCACTGTTCAGAGTGAAAAGGAAAAAATTAATAAACATTTTTTAAGCGAGAAATTCTTTGTCAGGGAAATTGCGCTCGACGCGGGCTATGGGTGGTGTGGAGAACATATTTGTTGTAGGAAAAAAAACCCGTGTATCCATATTGTAACGTTGCATATTAAACATCCATTGTCGTTGGGTGCTCGGAGCTCGAGAGTTAAATCTTATTCGCTGCTCTCGCGAATGCTTTGACGCTGCGAAGTCTATCGTATTGCTTTTTCTCTTCGTTCACATTCGCCCGAGTTGACAAAGCTTTTCTCGCGGCTTAATTAATATCAATTATACGTTAATTGCGGATATCCGAGACTGTAAAACAGTACCGGCGCTCGAGAGAGATTCACTGCGATTTGCGGATGAATTTCGCGCGACAAGCTGCGGCAGTGGGTACGTTCAAGTATCCCTAAATTATTCGAAATTATATTTATGTCAGAACCAGCTGTTTTTTTATCACCCCCCCCCCCTCCCTCACCAGCAATCGGCGAAGAACTATAAAAAAAACAGATGGTCCCGAAATAAAAATAATTTTTGAAAAAACGAATCCTCTTATCATTATAATAAAATTCAAATGTGAATTTTGTATTTTTTTTATTGAAAAAACTATTCAAAATAATAAAATTATTTTTTTACTGGTAAGTATACATTTATTCAGAGTCTTATAAAAAAAATGGAAAAAAAATAGATCGGAACAGAATGTATTATGCTACAAGGGAGGAAAGTGCGTGATTTTTTTTTTCCGGATGTGCTAAAAATCGCCCATATTTTTATGCCTGCAACGGCTTAGCGGCACGAATTCGCGATAAGAGGAACTGGGGCCGCGACGCAGGAGTGGTCGACTGATGCGTATTTTCTATTAATTTATTAATAAATAAATTTTTAAAAATGTAGAAAAAAAAATAATAAAAAATTTGAAAAAAAAAAAAATTATTCGAAAAAAAAAAGAAATTATTTATTTACTTATTTTATTTCATTCACGGCTACTTTTACTTTTACTACCGCTGGTCAAGAATTACTAACTTTAAATCCGCGTTGCAGGCATGAAATATGGCCTTTTTAGCGCAGTCGGAAAAAAAACAAAATTTCGACGATTAAAAAAAATTCTGAAAAAATTCGAACGACTTTAGAAAAATTAACATATCATTTTCAATCGAAAAAAAAGTCAGGTTGACGAATTATTCGTTGAATAATTTTTTTTCATCTATTTGTTAATAACATTTTGGAATTATTATTATTATAGAAAATTAATATTTTCAGCACCTTTTTTATGGTTGACTTTTTTCATATTTTTAATCCATCGAGAAGTGTAATATGACTATTACGATGTCAATAATTAAATTTTTTATATTTAATTAATCAAAGATGTTTAGTTATTATCTAATTATTGATTTTTTAACAAGCGAAAACCACGATAAATGCACGTGTAACGCGTGTATTCCAGAATATCCTTCTCTCACTTTCCTCTTCTTTCATCTCCCGATGGTTTGTTAGTTTCGTATAAATTGGTTATTTCTCAGTTGCGTCGGCGAAAATAGTCCCAAAATTCGCCAAAAGTAACGCGACTTAGTGCCGCCAATAAAAAAACAAAATGTGATTCAGATAAAAATCGTATCTCACGCGATGCGATTTTCCACTACGCTTCGTCTTTACGTATATTTTGTCAACACGTAATATACGAACATTCGTGTACTTCGGGAATAAAACACATGAATTTTCGTCAGAGGCTCTTATACTGATGTGACGAATTGAGACAAACAGTCGCCACTCCGTTTTCTCCCTTTGCGTGTCTCAGGGTACGCTACATTATGCCACAGCATGCAATATCAATAATAGAATTGATATTCATGCCTCGCGAATTCTATCAGCGTAGATAAACTTACGATGTAAGCTGATTATCTAACTCTCGTCATACGATTACATCCCCTACGCGCGCGATCGGCGCGCGCATAGAAAATGTATAGTCTGAGAAGCGGAGGAAAAGAAACGAATTTGTTACGCAATGATAGCGAAACTCGTGTACAGCCAATGAAAATTCTAGTCAATCACTGATGATTGTTACAATCGTAACAATTGGACGTTCATTGTCGCTTATAATCGACAAGCAAAACCTTTCATTAGAAACTCAATTCTCTCGCAGAAGGGTCAACGTAACTTAGGGATGAAATCTTTTACGACGCAAGTAGAGAATCAATTCCGATAGTTATTTCAGATTCGTACTTCCAATAGGGAGAAAAATCAGAGCTCAGCGACAGCTCCGATCGCGAAAGACGAAACTTCATCTATATCTTACAACCAGACGAGTCAATCTTCTTTGGTGAAAAAGCATCGGCATAAAGCAGCTGTAAAAACGTTTTTGTACGTTGTTACGACCCTTCGAGCGCTCGAGAAAATTAAGGATTCTTCTGTGTACCTTCGGCAAAGGGAAGGGATGCTTGGCGAAAGCATCGAAGATATATATCTACGAAATGACATAGCTACGCGCTGAAGAGGATACTGAGATTGGAATCTCCTTCGACTTTGTCGTACTTCGACGTCGTGGAGAAGTCGTTAGAAAATAAAAAGCCCCTCGCATTTTGCATTCTTACGAAAGAAGCGTTGATTTCGTGAGAAACGAGCATTTTGCGAAATTTCAAACTTTTTACAAGATAACGAAAAATTTGGTGTTATAATAAAAAAAAATTTTATTAAATTTTTTTAATAAAAAAAAAAACTAAAAAAAATTTTAATTTAAATATTTTTTTTTTTAATAAAAAAAAATTATATTAATTTTTTTTTTTATTTTAAGTGTTTCGTACTTTTCTAGTATATTAAATTTATTATACATTTTTATACTGAATTTATGAATATTTCACTTAAAAAAAAAATAATATATTTGACCTCCCCTTCGCTTTCACGTCAGTCGATTTTTTTCAGTCCAATTTTAGTGGATAATTCGATTTTCCAGAGATTTCCTCTGAGAGTAAAACTTTATCATCGAACACTGTAAATTCGTCCTATAAATACGTTTCGACGGTCAAATGCCAGGGAATTTTTTTCACAGAATATACATCGATACTGTATAACCGTATAGATAAATTGAGGATTGATCGAGTGAATTTTAAAAGCAGAAGCGCTGGAAACAGGCGGTACTTTATATCCGTCGCTGAAGGATTCCGGGAAAGTGAGCTTCGCGATTCTTGGAAAATCCGTAGCGAGAAGAGAGACCGCTGCCGCTTTTCGCAACGGGAGGGTCTTCATCGAGATAGTATCCGATTATCCACCCAAAGCCACATTTGTGTCCCGTGTTATGCAGTATATTCTACCCGGAGATTCAACCGCCGATGCGAATCTGTACGGCAGGGAAGCGTCGATAATAACGCAAACAGGAAAAGTCAGTGTGTTGATCTAAAGTGCGGTTCTCGTAAAAAAAAAAAAAAAAAAAAAATGGGGGATGAAAAAAAAAATAACAAAAAAAAATGAGATAAAAAGATGCGCGACAAAGCGTTGAAACGGTTCTTTTCGATTCGGTCCGACGTGTGCATTGGGTATTAAAGTACTGGTTAGCAGTTACCTACCTATCTAGCAAAGGATCTCATTTTGTCGTCTCCTTACCCCCATTTCGCGTCGTTTCTTTGATTAGAATCATTGACTTGTGGGGCTCTTTATCCGTCTGTCTGAGACGAATTCGTCGATGAAGGGTCGTCGCGACGCTGGAGAGAAGAAAATCAAGTTTTCTCGTATATCTCTTCCGCTACGTGACTGCCGAATCAATGGTGTGACATGATGAAATTCATCTAATCAACATAACCGATTCGGCAAGATTAATCGCAGTCGCAGAATTGCCGGGGGGACCAATGGAATTTCGTAGTCTCACGAACCCTCGGAGAAAAAATATTGAATACGAAAAGCTCCATCGGATCTTCAACTTTATAGCGAATTTTACAATTCGCTCTCGTAAAACGATTTGGAGAGAAAAAAAATGCTTCAGTAGCAACTCTTCTCAAAACGAGAATGACGATTTGCTATCACCGAACCAAGACACCCCATGAATTATTTACCGCCGCCATTCCTCGCGGATCTGTCCCGATCAATTCCGCGTGAATGATGTTATCGCCTTTCCGCATCGCCGATTTTTTTCACCGATCGATCGATTTTCTATCTACATAATTCTACGTATCTCTTACGTATAGAATAGTAATGGAAAAATGATATCTCCCATTACATTCGTCGAGTTTTCATCTTTTTCCATTATTATCGAAATATAGTAATAAATTTACATAACGATTTCCGCTCACGAATTTCTCATGCGCCGCTTTTACTGTGCAACCATTTTGAAAATTTAACTTTCAGAATAGAAGGATATAAATAATAATTTTCAAAGAATATCAACTTTCTTAATCTGACGATTTAGTTACGATATCAAGAGGCGCGGTAGCGCCTCGACGCCAAATACTGAAAAAACAGTACAAGGAGTGCCGCTACTGAGTAACCTACGCCAATATACCGGAAGTGTATAGTGCCTTCAACTGTCGATCGATATATCTTCGCAATAATACAACGAATCGAATCTTCATGGACACTTTTATAATGTAATTTTGGGTCAATCTTTCGAAAGAGCGTAGTTACCATTCAATCGGATTAGCCGATTTTCAGATCTCGAGGTCGGGAATTTCGCAGGGTCCAAACGATTATAAAATGTCCTGTCCCCTATATATATGTCTGCGTCTACATCAGTTCATCGAAAACTTTGCGTGGTGGCGCGCTCGTCGCACAGCCGGCGTAGCTGCCAGCTGTTGTCAGTGGCAATGTTATACGCCGTCTACGTTTACATCAGTTCATCGAAAAATTCGCGCGGTGGCGCGCTCGTCGCCACAGCCGGCTCAGCTGCCGTTGTTATCGTCGGCACGTATTTTTACGGCGTGAACATTTTTTTGAGTGTTTCCGAAAATAATAATTATGTATTGCGTATCGTGGTTTAGTGTCTCGACGCGAAGTAAAAAAGAAAAATTACGAGTTACGTGTTATACGTGTGACTTTATATCGATTATAACTTTTCTTTGCGATCTCGAACAACATAACCGGCAATCATCAAGTGGAATATGTGACGTGCCGTTCGCCCGGTTTTGCATATAGAATCAATTTCGTTCGATCTAAATTTTCCAAGTTTGAAATTACGTTTAAAGGTAAAATTACAAAAAAAATAGTAGCTTTTCAAAAAGAAGTGAAATTTCCCAAAATATTAAAAAAAAAAAAGGTACGCCAAGTACTGAAAAATCCGTTTTGCAAATATTGTTAAAAAAAAAAATGAACAAAATTTTATAAGCCAAGCATAACAGAAAAAAAGGATTCTATATAACAAAAAATATTTTTTTTTACACAAAAATTGCTGAAAAAAATTGTCGTTCCCGTGCTAGTGGTTTATTGTGTCGCTTGCAAACACCGGAACGCCAATTTTTTACAGCAATTTTTGTGTAAAAAAAAAAAACATTTTTTGTTATATAGAATTCTTTTTTTCTGTTATGTTTGGCTTATAAAATTTTGTTCATTTTTTTTTAAACAATATTTGCAAAACGTATTTTTCAGTACTTGGCGTACCTTTTTCTTTTTGAAAAAAATATATCGTTAAACAGGAAGGTAGTTATCTCGATCACGTGCGCTCTCGTCAACGATGATGAGCCTCGTTACAGCTCGCTGTCTATAAGCAGCTTATACCGTCGGTCCAGTTACGCAGAGAGAAGCATTATCGTGAAAAAAAGGGAATTCAACTCCTTATTCTCTCGGAATCGGAATACGTTCACAGTGAGTAAGCGAGGGACCGGTTACGAGCGGCAAAGCGAATCCGAATTGGAAACGAGACTTCGACCGGCGCGCAAGCAACTCTCCGCAATGTCTCAATTCCTCGAGGATCCGGAATAAGTAATTGGACGATCGGATGAAAAGGAAAGTAACTCGAACTATCCTGTGCGTTAGATACTTCGAAAGAGGACCATACGGTGTGTTACGGATAATCTATACCAACGAGAATTGAGAAGCGAACTCCTGGAGAGATATTTCATCTCTCTACCGCGATGCCCTCTTTGGAGTTTGCCGCGTGTCTTGTTGCAGCCCAGCAAACGACAAGGTTCGAATTAACGCCGATCTTTGCCCGTAGAGGAGAATCGAGAAGACCCTGAGATGCTTTCTCTCTGCGTAACTTCTGTACCCTACAGGTTTAACTAGTCTCCGTTACCATCGTGTATTCCTATTAATCATTGTCACGAAAACGAGAGTTGACGACCGGCTTAACAACGCCGAACAACCAGACGACTACCGCGCATTGAAAAAAAAAATGATGATGAATTGAGAGAACTAACAATTAGTTGACGGTACTAACAGTTAGTTGGTACAATTTTTTTCAATGAACGAATTTACGACAAGCGAACGATACTTCGACGATCGTAATTTTGTCAAAGGACTTCAGTCGGCAGTCGAACGAACGTTAACCATTTTTCGGGCGGAATTCAAAAAATCATTAAAAAATTATGAAACTGCATAGACAACTTTCTGTCATTAAAAAATGAGTATTTACGCAAAAAGAATCTGAGAAATCGAAGAAAAAAATTTAAGCTTTTTTAAGACTATTTCTCGACAAATAATGTTATTTTCGTAGTATATTGACTCTTTCATCCGAACGGAATATCTTCCTTGCGGTTCCACGGTAAACAAATTTGCGACTATAATTCATTCATACATTCCGTACCTTAGAATAATGTTTTCATTGTTCCCACAGTAACTTAGAAAAAAATATGATTTATAAACAAAAATATTTTTCTCTTCTAATAATGCTGAACGTTTGTTGACGTTAATACCATTTTTCGGGTGCCATATTCCGTTGCCGAATTCCCCTATATATACCGATAGCCCTCATATTTATCAGTAAAAAAAATTCGAAAAAAAAAAAATCTTGTGCCTCAACAAATCGCGAGACGCGCTATAATCCCTCGTTATCATCTTCGTTTATTAAAATTCATATCCCTCGCATTCGTTGCGTTTCTTTCAAGGATATTGGTCTTTTATCGCACGAAGTGTTTATCGTCTAATAAATTCCGAAGCTTTTGTCAATGTGCTCTGTTGCATTTTTCCGAGGGATGCCAACGTTAGCCGAACATTTATGGCAATGCGCACCCATGACACACGACGAGAACGGGTCTAGAAGAGCACAGAGCAGAAATATCGCGGAGGGCGGTAAATATTTACGAGACGCGGTCGATTTACCAAAAAACGTAGTTAGCGAGGGCGCCGCACATGTGGGAACCTCGTATATACGTTTTAGCAAAGTAGTCGCTTCGGTTGCATGCGAAATGCTGTAAATATATGCGACGATATAGGATCCGACGATATAGAGGAACCCTTCGCGGAGGAAAAAGATTCGCTGAAGAGCGCTGGATACTCCTGGCGGTTATACGGATGATATATTTTTACGGCGTTCACCCTGTATACCATCGAGTAAAGAATGAAGTGGGTTAATGCCATTTCCACGCACATTCTTATTCCACGGAGCGAGTTAACCCGTCGCGCACACGGGCCCCGAGCATTGGTAACAACGACCAAGCAACAGGGTAGCAACGGGGGAGCAACGGTCTCATTTAATGGCGGTAAATAAACACAAATCTATATATTTGTATTATATATTAGCCGAAGAGCCGAAGGCGTATTCGATATATGGATCAAAGGGAATTGAAACTATTCACAATTAAATTTTGCATCGCGGAAAATATGATATGCATTGTAATTATAATCAATATCAATGCATTTTTATGTCGTCTCCTTGACATTTATTATTTTTATTTCTCTTTTCTATAAGCTCTTTACAAATTTCTGGTTTTCCTATGGAATTCTGGTATTCTGGTCATTTTTTTATTGCCGATTTTTAGTTATTTTAAAAATAGTTTTTTTAGGTTTTAACGGCTCAACAATCTAAATTGCTGGCTAAAGATTGAGTTGAATTAAATTAAAAAAAAAAATTTGAAATTATATAAAATTTAAATTATTTTTAATAAAATTAATGTCAAACATTGTTGAGAATAACTTCACTTATACGCGAAATTGCAGTCCAATAACTTTAAAAATCCGACAACAATTACACATATATTTTTGTTTTTTATTTATTTACGTTTATAATTTTTGGAGTATATCGTGAAATAAAAATATGCGATCACTCATTAGAACAAATATATTAGAAAAATTCCGTTATCGTTATTCTCGGAATATATTTAAAATAATACATCGCGCGTGTATTTAGATATTTTTTTTCTCAAGTACTTGTCGTACTGCTTACACGCAAGTTAATCCCCAATTAATTGACTTCGTTATTTTTACGAGAAATGAGAATTTATCGGAACGTGATGTGTGTCTACTGTATGTAGAATCTCAGGTTCCCGTGAGATTTTACTCATATTTATTTCCCAACTTAGGCGCGATGATGTATGACGGCTTTCGGAGCTTTTATGGAAAAGCTCGTTCGCCCAGATAAACGACGAAGGCAGAAGCACGTATCGTGCATAAAATCCAATCGAAACACGTGGTCTCACTATGGGTATCTTACTACGGTATCCTTGGTAAACCTATATGAATTTACTATCTTATTTTTTCGACGCATACCCATTCGAGGATTTCGTGACTTCCGTCTTATTATACAACCATCGCTTCTTCTTACCAACGTCCCGGTCGATTTTAAACCGAAACTATCGTCAAATTCGTATTTAGTGCTACAAGATACGACGAATCATTTAGTGTCGAAAAGTGTTTTTACTTCACACAGTGCGAAGTAACTTTTTCTGACGAGTGTTGCAATCACAGTAGTTGAGCAAACGTTTCTCGCACGAGTTTCGTACAAAAATTTATTGCACGAGTGCGAAAAGTGCGACTTTACGCACGCAGTGGCAAAAAGGGAGTTTTCCGCACGCGAAATGCGCGGAAAACCGCATTTTCCACACCGCGTACGATACGATACAATACTCGGTGTTGGGGCCGGCAGTGAGGATTTTTTTATAAAATAGGGGGATGAAACGCGACCCTTCGAACCCTTAGTATTATATAAAATGACACAAGTAATTTATAAATTATAATTAATTGCTAAAAAAATATTTTCTGGCAGAAACAAAAAGTTCAAAAAAACAAAATTTTAAATTTATTTTATTTTTCCATTCATCTCGAAATTCGAGTTCCTTATTTTGTTTTTGAGTTTAAGACTCCACGTTTGGCTGTGTATGTCTGTATTTTGCGCCTCGGAATATGTGAGTTTTTCAGACCTCTCGGAGTGTCGTAATTTCCTTTGGTTTGGCCCCCGAATCCCGAGCGATGCACATTAGCATAACTGTGTATCGCGTTTTAATACGCGGACAGTAGGGCGTAGTCGATTATGGTCCACGTTCTGCCTCGTTTAACACGAGCTACTCGTTAACTGCGTATAACCATCTCTTAACTAAATAGTCTTATGCGCCACGACGAACGAAAGAGCCTTTGCCGGTGTGCTTATCGTAAAGGAAAAAGGTATTCTCGAGGGAGCAAAGAGTACAGTGAATACAGCAGAAATAAAGACGGCTATGTGGTTTTAGAGGTTTAATCCCTCCGAGAGATTCAAAAAGCGATGCCAGTGGATTAAAGAATAAAAGTAGCGTGAAGGGGTCTAAAGAAGATCGCCAACTACCGAGCAGCAAAAATACTTGACACGACTACGAACTTCATTTTCGTTGCATAAATTTTTGTATGCATTCACCTATTTGATACTTTCCGAAACGGCAAAAAACTTAATGTAGCCACAGCGCGTGGTGTCGAGCTTTTCGCATAAGTTCGCGGAAATTGAGAGGGAATTGCAAACACTTCTCGATAGTATAAAAATCTGAAAAAATTCCTTGCATACTAAAGGTACTGAAAAGATTATCATAATAATAATAATTCATAATTCATTCATATTTCATAATAATAATTGCAAAATGTTATTAACAAATTGATGAAAAAAAAATTGTTCAACAAATTTATGGTAACTCAACTTATTTTTTATGAAAATGATTTACTCATTTTTCTGAATACGTATGCATTTTTTAAGATTATTGGTTTGATATCTTTGGTTTGAATTTTGTCTTTTTCTACACATTTTTTCCATATAAAAAAAAATTTAAACCAAAAATAAAAATCTGAGAAAATTCATACGTATGCAGAAAAATGAACGAATTATTTTCATAAAAAAAAAAAGTTCAGTTACCATAAATTTGTTGAATAATTTTTTTTTTTTCGTCGATGTGTTAATAACAATGACAATCCCACGTTTCGCTAAATTTGCGATAATTTCGAAATATCATTTAAAAAATACAACGAAACGAAACGATTTTTTAAGTCAGCTGAATTTTAAATACGAATCGGCATAAAACGAGAAAACTCTTGCGAAGTAACTGCTCCATACCTTCAACCTTTCGACTCGTGAATCCGATATGAAAGAAGGGCGACAGACGACAATTATGCTGACACTGCGATGTCGCAGCTCGGCAATTTTCCGAAGGCGCCAACAGAGAACATAGAAGTACATGGAAGCACAACCTTGTGGGTCGGCTTGGCACGGTTTTGCTGGGGTGATCCGTTAATGATCACCGCAGCCACCGCTGGCGCTAACAGTATCGGTGTGAACGCACCTTCTACGTTCTCCGGCGCCAATCATCCCTTAACGAAACACTTTGTTAAACTATTCTGTACATTCAGCGACGGCTGCTTCGCAGTTTTTTTTATTATTATTAAGTACGCTGCAAAGTTACAATATATACGCGCCATGCATCTACTGAAATGAATCGGGCAAATATTTGCACACCCCCCCCCCCCCCCTCCCTCGCGAATCAGGGAAGTAAGTTTTTTATTGATGGTTCGTAGAAGTCCGCTCCTGTTCTTGAATACACAAAAGTAGAATAGAAAAAACGTTCAAATACTTCGAAATATGCAAAAAAAAGTTTTCATATAACACAGTTGAAAAAATGTGAAAAAAAAAAATACTTCGAAAAGCTCTAAATCGCGTTTTTTTATGACGATAATTAGTGTTCTTTATTAATAAACGACGAATATTAAACAATGACTTTCACTGAATCGATATTAATTGTGGTTATGTTAAAAATTATTTCAAATTTTTGGAACTTTTTTTTTTTACTTTTATTCTTGATTTTTTACTAATCTATTTGTTATATACACATTTTTCTCTATGAAATATTTTTGAAATTTTTTTTTTATTAATTTTTCGCCAACCTGTTTGCCAGAATCGATGTAGCGGTGCTATGCCCAGGAGCGAGAAAGAGCCCCCCGGCAATTTGCCATTTTCTCATTGTCGAACGTCGGAAGATCGATCGAACGGTCGTAACACGACCCGTCTGTCCCATCTCGAAGTAACGGGACCTCGTCGATATAGATAGTCGAAGCTCGTCGTGAGAGAAAAAGTAGGAAGGGTTGCAGGAAGCATCCTGTGATACGGTACGCTGCCAGATACGCATTGTATAGTGTAAATCGGTGGTGCAAGAAGGTGTTTCTTGTTGACACTACGCTGTTGAAGCTGTTGCGCCCTGAGGACAATCTCACGACGACGAGATCGACACGTATCGTTCGCTCCGCGGGGCATCGCATGATCGCCATTGAATCTCAATCGTTCGCATTCGTTCTATCGTCACTTGGCCGCGCAGGTGGACACGTACTAGTTTCACGATCGAGGATTCTGATGGCCGCCGTGACAGCCTCAATGACACCTATTCCTACACTTTATCGCGTACCTATCTTTTCCCCCGAGAATTTCGTCTCACCGTACAGCAATTATTCGAAAATCTCGTGCCATTTAACGAGAAAACAAACGACCGGTGAACGAAAATCATGTCATTAGAACATATTATTATTATTCTTATTTTTATTATTATTATACTAGAGGTTCCCCGGGCTCGCGCGCTACGCGCGCTCGCGTTCCTTTTATCAACATTATAAAAATTCCTCATCGCCGCCGCACTTAATAGTTGCCTATAGCTAACTATACTTTAGCTACTCCGTGAATTTAGTCCCTCCGCCACTTTAACTACTCCGTGAGCTTAGTCCCTCCGTCACTTTAGCTGCTCCGGGAATTTAGTCCCTCCGTCATTTTAGCTGCTCCGTGAGTTTAGTCCCTCTTTCACCTTAGGTACTCCGTGAATTTAGTCTCTCCGTCGCTTTAGCCACTCCGTGACTATCGTCCCTCCGTCGCTTTAGCATATGTTCTAAACTACCTTCCTGACACGGCGGAGGCGGCGGCGGCGGCGGCGACAGTGGCGGTAACTTTATATATATAGAGAGATTATCAAGAGGCGCGGTAGCGCCTCGACGCCAAGTACTAAAAAAAATTTTTTTTAGCGTGGCGCTACCGCTCGTCTTATAATCGAGAATGCTGGAAGTCAATCTTTGATCGATGATTTCTCGGCAATTCGGGTTCGGAGAACATTTTTAATGACACTTTCATGATATAATTCGCATTCAAGCTTTCCAATGCGCGTAGTTACAATTGAATCGGTTCAGGCGAAACCGAGATCTCGGCATCGTGACCGCCGAAGGGTCCGATTTACGATCAAAATGTGACCTGTTACGCTGCGTTACTGATCGTTGTGCGCATGCGCGCGTCTCGATTTTATACGACCGATCAGCTATTCCTGTGTTCTGTATATCTATGTATACAAAAGATATTGTTTTTTCTTTTCAAAAAAATTGCTGTAAAAAATTGGCGTTCCAGTGTTTGCAAGAGTCACAATAAACCACTAGCATTCGAACGCCAAGTCTTTACAGCAATTTTTTTGCAAAAAAAAAACAATATTTTTTGTCATATAGAATTCTTTTTTTTCTGTTGCACTTGGCCTATAATATTTTCTTCATTTTTTTTTGCCAATCGGATTTTTAAGTACCTGGCGTACCTTTTTATTTTTTTGAAAAAAAAAATATTTTGAGTAATATATTATATTGGAGGTTTCCCAAGATCGCGCAGTTCTGTCGACATTATAAAAATTCGTCATCGACGCCGCGCGCTCGTTGGTCAATTGTTTCATAGACCACGGTGCTGCTATTCCGAAAAGGTTTCGCGGCTGTGGGGAGCGAAAATATTTTCAAAAACCTAAAGAAAATAAAAAATGGAGTCACTCCAAGTGCACCCCTTTCCTCCCCTTCCTACTCCCCTCCGCCTCTTCCTCTCTATGCGGATCCCTTCCCTTCAGAGAGACTTAGTTTTTTTACTTAATTTCCGTAAATCCCCTTAAAGGGACAGAATAGTTCGAGGCGAAACCCCCCTTCGGGACTTAAAATATTTCAAACTGAAGCCCTCTTTGGTAACTTAGAATATTTTTGCTTCTTCCTCCGCCGCCGACCACCGCGGCTGCCTCCCTTGATTCGCCCTTAAAGGGACTAACTCCCCTTAAAGAGAATATTTTTCCCTCCCCCTCTCCCCTCCCCCCTCCGCCCTCCCCCACCACCATTATGTATATAAAGAGATTATATTCACATATCGCGATCCCATTTCAGTTCGGATCGTCTGGAGTATTAGTTGCCTTTCAATGCTCAACTGTTAGCTTCGTCTGCTTTGTTGCATTCTGCCACAGGGACAAAAGCCCTCATTAATTGAAACGTAAACTACACTAGTAAAGGAAACTCTGCGATTGCGAGTTGTATTATCTACCGGCGATTAAACAAATTTCGGAAGTCTCGTCGTCGTCTTCATCAACGACCGTAACTTAGAGGGTCCGCATTGTTGCGTATAATCTTATTGGTACAGCGAAGAATATTTGTCTCGGATATAGAGTACCTAACAGCCGCCGCGATATAACTTCGTCGGGCATTTCACTGCCACTGGCGTCCTGTGCACCGAGGAGTAAAAATGAAATCGTAAACACGCGGAGCAGCTTGCCGTTTCTAATAACACGGCGCTACGTAGGAAACCTTGCGGCGGGCGTGAGAGCGCCGCACCCGTGTGCAAAATTGAACTTTCGTTGGGGAAAAACGGAAAAATATAATGCGGCAGTCAACCGAGAAAGAAAGAGAGAGAGGAGAGAGTGGGCAGAACAATAAAAAGCGCGCTGTTTTGCAGGAGAGAGGATTGGTCGAGATATTCTCGAAGGTAACCGACCGAGAATGACGGGGGGTTCAAGAATCTCTCTCGCTGAGGGGTTGGAGATTGAGAAAGCCGGAGAAAGGGAGGAAGTGAAAACTCGAGACGATGAACCGTCAACTAACGAAATTGGACGTTTCGGAATGATTCCACGCTGACGTGAACCGGCAATGAAAAACGAGGGGTCGACTATTTATCGCCGAAAATTCAATCAGCTCGTAGGATATTATAATATTTTTGGTCCATCACATCGGAGCATCGAGATGCTGTTTAATTTATATATATGAACTCGAAGATCTTCAAATACTTAATTTGATTTTTATTTTCCTCTGAAATTGGGGTGTCGATAACAGTAAATGTAATTTAAATAAAAATAAATAAATAATAATAAATAATACATCGTAAAAATACCTCGCAAACGCGAATTATAAGGGATGAAAGGAATACATTTTAATTACATCCCGCAGTCGACCAATTTAAGAAAAAAAAAAAAAGGATTAAGCCGGTAACTCGATACCCAACGAAGGCTCCGATTATTTGCGGATGTTGATTATTTACATGACCGAAAAAAATACTACCCCTACACACCCTTCGTTCGATTTATATGATTTTTTTTTATTTTCACTGAAATTGTCGTGTATCGAATGTGTTATAAATAATAGATCGCACGAGTCCCCTATGGGGCGTGAAATGAGGGATGGTGCCAATAAATTTTAATTACATCGAGCAGTCATCCAATTTATTCGCCAAAACGTTAAATCGGCAACTCGATATCCTACGGAAGGCTCTTGTAGAAATTAATGAGACGCCGACACGAAAACCCAAGCATTATTGAACAGACGCTTACTGCTTCTCTCTGTATCTACCTATATCGTCACTACCCCCCCCCCCCCCCCTTCTCCCTTTGCACCATTCTTTGGAGTTGAGACTTTAATAAAGTTTTTTTTAAGGCGCAATGGAAGTTCGAAATGCGACCGATCAGATAAATTAACGCCGTACAAATTAAAAGTCCGTGAGCAACAAAAAAAAATCGATACTAATTATCTTACTACAATTTTATCACTTATATCGTCTTAATTAGATATAAAAAAAATTTCGAACAAAAAATTATTAAAAAATCGACGCAAAAAAAAATCGTCAATTCTCTACGAAGTAACTGTTGGGAGTCATTTTAGCGTAAGATAAGAGAAATGATTGAAAAAAAATAAAAATAAAATGACGGAAATACATTGCCGCTAAAATGACCGCCATTTTTCAACTATATAGGTATTGCGCCTCTTTTTACCATAATTTTAACAATTAATTTCCCGAAAAAAAAGTTAATCAAATAACAACGCGAAATGACCGTCATTTTTCGTAATTTATCGCCTGAAAAATAACGGTAAATTTACCACGCTACTCGTATCTCCAAAACACAATCCATTGCCATATTTCTGAAAAAACATCGCCATCGTTAAAAGACTGTCACTGCAGCGCGCAATGTTCGCGGCGATCGCGGCTGGTTATGGTTTCGATATATGTATTATTCGAGGCACGCACGGTACATATCCAGCCGCACCTATCGTCTCCCTTAAGAGATCTCCGTGTAGAAGAATCGAGGAAGAGAGCCGCGAACGATGTAATGAACTCGATCTTGTTGCTCGATACTATACGCGCTGCTGCTGCTGCATCGTTCAATCGACCCTAACAGCATCCTATCGCCCGGAGCTTCTCACGATCTCGTCGTGTCAACGGGCGATGATCGGCCTATTAACGGTGTCACCGTTTATACTACGACGATATATATATATATACCGCAAATCTTTACAAAGTCGCGTCGGATCGAGTAGCAAAAACAACGATTTACGAATACACGTGTATGTATCAACGCGATAAATAACGCACGGACGTTAAACCCCTAATTTTCAAGTATCAAGCGTCGGCGAAGAAGAATTAGCGATTAAAGTAGAGACGTTCGGCAGTCTCGCGAGTAACAAGAAACGCCGTGCCGTGGGCGTGATTTACAACCGAAGCACTGCAATTAAGGATCGGGGCGATTACTTGCTTAGAACGTTCAAAGGCACTTTGTGCAATCTATCGATTCTATCTAATGGCAAAGCACGATCGAGCGTCAATACACGTCAGTTATGCGACGATGTCTGCCAAAGTTAAATTTGCCGCCCCCGTCAACGTATGTATCGAGAGTATGTATGCGGTATGTAAATACCATCGATGCGCTCATACGTCTTTGAGGAATCTTTCGTTGAACCGAAACACGTGCCAAATTTGGTCATATCGAATACTTCGAGATTCAATAAAAGATCGATTGAAATCGGTAGTTATGGACTTTGAAGGTATCATCAAGAAATACGGTATCGTCTCGACGTCATGTACTCCAAAAATCATTTTTTAAGATGGCGTAACGCTATCGTCTTTAAATACGCCGATTTACCGGAAGTGAAACATGGACCATCTAGAAAACCCCTCAAACGGCACTTCGATCTTTTTTCAGACTCTTTAAAATGCGATTATAGTGTACATTGTATAATATGGACGCGTAGAACGCGAATTACCGCAGAGTGACCAAAGAACTTTGAAGACTTAGGACTTTGGACTTTGAAGGTATCATCAAGAAATACGGTCGCGTCTCGACGTCAAGTACTTCAAAAATCATTTTTTAAGATGGCGTAACGCTATCGTCTTTAAATACGCCGATTTACCGGAAGTGATATATGGGACCATCTAGAAAATCCCTCAAACGACACTTCGATCTTTTTTCAGACTCTTTAAAATGCGATTATAGTGTAAATTGTATAATATGAACGCGTAGAACGCCATTAACGACAGAGTGACCAATTAAGGGAAAAATTTATAGCGCGAACGTTCAGAGAACAAAAAATCAGCGACCGAGTCAATCTCCGGTTTCTTTTATCGCGCCTTTGTCATCGATTTGCTGTACCTAATTTATTTGCACTGTTCTCTGAACGCCTGGATCTTAACCCGTTTCAGACGGAGCAGTTTACCGTCCTATGGCTCCTGTTCGCAGTGATCGTCGCCGGTAATACCGCGGTACTCGCGGGTCTTCTTCTCGGTAAAAGACGCAAGTCTCGCATGGACTTTTTCATCAAGCAACTGGCACTCGCAGGTATGTACATACGCCGCTTCCGTCTTTACTTTACTGGAGCACAACTTAGGTGTTTACTATGACTCTCCGTCTCCTATTGCGATCGCGAAGAAATGCCACATTCAGCACTTCAGCACTTCTATAACATCGCACTTTTGTTTTTTTTTCCTGCGCTGAGATCAACAAGTACATTTGCCGATCTTTTTATGCGCTATCATTGTATCGAAGAAAAAAAATTGTGTTCTCCGGGTATATTGATTTTTCATGCAAAACCCATTATAAGAACCGTCGTTGGCAACGTACCTATTATCTTCTCGTCAATTTCCGTTCGATGCATGCATTCGCCGTACACTGGTAATATTTCGTTTTAATATAAAATCGGTAAATAATTTATTAATTTATTTTTCCATCCGAGAAACACGCAAATTTATTAATAATTTATTAATTTATTTTTCCATCCGAGAAAAACGGGTACAGTGCTTTTCACGAATGTGACGAAACTGGAAATTTGAGATTATAGTTTTCTCCGTAATAGTCGTAAAATTCAACGAACATTGCTACGCTGATTCGCGGACAAGAGAGCGATTTATGCAATTCATTTGGAAGCGCGAGAGATGAATTATCGAGTGATACGTCAGCTCTCTCGACACTCCCTGTTGGCATCGAAACGAACCGACAGATACAGGAGGTGCCGTATGATTTAGCGCTCTAAGCAGAGGGCAATAGAGACGAGAGGCAAATTTGGATCATTTCTCGTTTTCAAGACGCGTTTATGCTTCAGAAATCGAAAGAGGTTCGTCGATGATTCTCGGAGACTTAACCGATTGCAGAAACTATATACCCATAATTCCGCTTCCCATGGGGCAGTATTTAAGTTTCGCAAGTCAAACTCTATCGAGTTACAAGTGGATGCGAATCGCTGAGCGGAAAGCTCAGTACAAATATAAGAACTTCGAGGAGGAGGCGGAGGCCGTTGGGAGAAGAGTTACAAACAGATAACGCTAAACTCTACTGGAGTTTGGCTTTGGCAAACCTTTAATTTAATATCTTTTCAAGTATCAAGATCTCTTCTTGATCTTTCAAAGTCATCGGGGAGAGTGGAGCGAAAATCAGTACCCAAGAAGAAATTTGCACACAGAGACCGAAGTGATCGGGAAAGATTAAGGCGGCAGTAACAACAACATCGTGAATAATAATAATAATAATCTACTGATAACGACGGTCCAATCACGGATGCTGTATGGGGCTGAAATATGGGCACATGCAATGAAGGTACAGAAGTACAGGACGAGAATGGCATCTGCGCAACGACGAGGGATATTAGAGCATTGTGTGCTCTTCTACAGACGAGAGAGAGACGAGAGAGACGAGAGAGAGATGAGAGAGAGACGACAGAGAGACGAGAGAGAGACGAGAGAGAGATGAGAGAGAGACGAGAGAGACACGAGAGAGAGATGAGAGAGAGACGAGAGAGAGACGAGAGAGAGACGAGAGAGAGACGAGAGAGAGACGAGAGAGAGACGAGAGAGAGACGAGAGAGCGACGAGAGAGAGACGAGAGAGCGACCAGAGAGAGACGAGAGCACCATGGACGGAATCGGAGCATCAAAGAACTGAGACTGTGAATGCAGACGACCAATGGGGAGGTGAGCTTCAGAACATATCTGCACAGGATGAGAAAAGTAAGGACCCCCCAGTGCTGGTATTGCAACTCGGAAGAAGACGACGCACCGCGCACATTTCTCGAATGTGACCGATTCCTCGCAGAATACAGGACACTGGAAACGATAGTACGACAAGTCACTCCCGACAAAGTGATCGAAACGATGCTCCGAAGTTAAGAGCATTGGAACGCTGTCGCAACGCACGTACATGTCGTTCTCCGACGCAAGAAAGACGATGGGCGCCTAGAGGATCCTGAAGAAAACTGAAATGGAGAAGAGCCCACTAAGGGCAAAGCACAGAGACGCCCTGACCGATGTAATGCGAAAGCGGTTCCAGTCTGAGCTCCACGTGAGAAAGCAGACGGCTTTTTCAGTCAGATGCCACGACGGCGGGTCCGACACACGAGGCGGCGAGAGTCCCTTACGGTGCAGAATGCATTTTATCCCCTCATACAATAATAATAATAATAATAATAACAACAGTAAGCCTCAAGGATCAGAGTTTTTTAAAAAATTATCGTTTTAGCGGTCTTTTTAATACATGTAACACGTAACTTTCGTCATTTTTACTTTATCGATTTTGAATTTCCCTTACATCCTGACTTTCCGATTTCACTATAATTAAGTTAAAAAATTTTGATTTTTGACAAAATTTCGCGGCGATTTCGTCATCGCGTTTCCCAGATTTATGAATGACGCTAATGAGGTACAAAAATTTGTATGGTGTTTAAAAAGGGTTGAAAAAATTGATTTAAAATTTGAATAAAATTGTCCTATGGAATATTTTAAAAAATTAAAGTTGTAATGAATAATTTTAATTTTTTAAGAAAAATTTCCGTTTTGACCCGTTTTTCGCTGGTACAGTTGTGGAACCTTATGGAAAATTCTCATTGCAAAAAAAAAAAAAAATTCCATTCGGCTCGGTAAATTTTTTGCGTTCTTCATTTCTATTTTCTCTGATCCTTTTATGACAAAGTTTACGTGCGCTTGACAATAAATTGCATAGCATCGTAAAGTCGGATAAACACCGCCGGAGCGAGTTGAGAACGCGGTGGGGGAAGGGGGTTGATAGTGGGAGCGAGAGAACGGAACGGAACGCGTAATTTCAGCTCGTAGCATTCCCGCAAGACATCGGTCCTCGGACGTCAGTGCTGTAAAGACGAAAGCTCGGTGAGTGAAACCGGGCGCACGCGACTACCTCAGCATCTCGCCCGCGGTTATCCACAATACAAGGATCTCGGGTGGATTACTGTCTCCGGGTGTAGTTGGGTATCTTTGCGATTCAGTCTCGCGAATCTGCGATTTACGATGGGGAGAGCTCTCGCGAAGGGGCGCGCGCGCGCCTGCGCGCCAGAGTCTTGCGAAAACTCGATGATAAAATAGAGAAGCGGTAGAAAGAAAAGATAAACATTGTCCATTGTCCAGCGAGAAAGTCGGCGGAAGGACTCTTCTCGAAGAGAGATACCCGGGGATCGTTGAGGACAGAAATACGGAAGAAATGAGAGGAAAGAAGGCGAGCGAGAGAAGCGAAAAGTAACGGCGAGGTTTACGCAGAGCTCCGTCATTGTTCGCTCCCGCATAAGCTATTGTATCGCTCTATACAACTTGATCGCGTTCCACTCCCACGCGAAATCCTCTACAGACTTTCCCGCACTTTTGCATCGCATCCATCACAGTCGCTCTCCTTTCATTCGGAATAACTGCGCGGATGCAACCGTAACTCGAAGCATAATAGGTACGGTGAGCTTTATACCAGGAAACAGTAAAAAACGAGATAGCCTACCGAAAAGCCTTCTTCTATTGAGATAAGAATCTCAATATACATAATAACTGATCATACGAATGGCATCACAGAAATCCGGATAATCTCAGCACTCAAATACTACGATAATGTGGATATTTAAGATCAATAAAGTTAATAGAAATAATAATATATCGTATTATATTAAAAAAAAAAAATTATAAAAATTATATTTAATAATGATTATTATAATAATAAATTATAATGGAATAATAGAAATAATAACAACATAATAATAATAATTGCATAATATATGTATATTATTATTATTATTATCATTAAATATTTTAATAATTTTTATTTTTCAAATTTTTTCTTTTTCGTTATAAATAATTTTTTTTTATTTAATTTATTTATTTATTCATCGTATGATTGTCATGCCGGTCAGATGCTTCGACGATAATATCGAAATGTGAAATAAAAGATCGAAGAATTCGAAGCGTTCGTTCGTTTGTTTTGGAATCATAGAGAAAACGTTAACCTTTTATCCTCCACCAATCCGAGAGCCGAGTTGTAATTTGAGTTAAGTGGATAAAAGTTTTAACCGTAGAATACGCGGTCGCATGCACCCGACTACTCTCCAGCACTCTCGCGGCACTCTCCAGCGCAGCCACAGCACCCGCGCGAATTGGCACGGCGCCAACTCGTGAAATACAACGGCGATCCGATCTTCCCGGGAAGGGCGCAGCGGAGCCTTAATTGGTGGTTCCTGAGACATCCGAGTCGGCGTTTAAACAATCCTCCCATCTGATTTATAAACCCACCGCGGCGCGATCGTTGAAGAACGGTTAATCGATTCGCGAATTTATCGGAAGGACGAGCGACAAACGCCGCGGAAATTACGAAACTCTCGAAGTTTTGCGCTTTTGAACTTTCGCGCGATAATTGCCATCGAGACGAATCGATGAAGCGATTTTTCGCTTTTGGCATTTCATCTGTAATACGCATTCTAATGGCATTCTAATAACATTCTAATAGCATTCCTATCATCAAAAAAAAATCGTGTAATCGTTCACACTTTGCGGTAATAAGAATTTCGTTAATTAACGATCGTCGAAAAACGATTAATCGATTTGTGAATTTATCGACAACACGAGCGATAAACGACGCGGAAGTTACGAACTCTCGAAGTTTTGGAGTTTTTTACTTTTGCGCAATAATTGTGCTATTGAGACGAATCAATTACGTGATTTTACGCTTTCGGCATTTCATTGCTTATAGCATTTATAGCGCCGAAAAAAATTCGTGAAAGTTTCAAACTTTGCCGTAATAAAAATTTTATTTATTAATTGCAGACTTGCTGGTGGGTCTTATAACAGTATTGACCGATATAGTTTGGCGAACAACGGTTGCGTGGCACGCCGGCAATGTCGCCTGCAAGCTCATCAGGTTCTCGCAGGTCGTCGTTACGTACAGTTCGACTTACGTCCTCGTCGCGCTGTCGATCGACCGTTATGACGCTATCACGCGGCCCATGAGCTTTTCCGGAAGCTGTGAGTATTTTCCGATCTTATTAATAAAAAAAATATTTTTTTTTATTATTTCAGTAATTAATGTGTCTAAAAAAAAATTTTTATGATAATTTTTTTTAATATCTATTTTTCAATTATTCTATTAATTGCATAAAATAAAAAAAAAAGAGTTTTTAAAATTAATTTTTTCAACTTCGAATTTATTATTTGGCATGACAACGACTCTGGAATGGTCCCCATTATTATTTCTTCAGTCAATTAACGCACTCGTAAATTTCGAAATATTATTTTATTTTTTACAATTTTTTTCGCGAATAATAGGACAACAGATTTGCGTATTTTACGATGCGCAGCGTCTATGTTATACATTTTTCTTTTGATACCGTCTAGCAACTCGCCATAATTCCCGTACCGACGAATCTTTGTTCTCTTTTTTCGCCGGTCCAGTCGAGAGTCGGCACTAAATCTTACGTCTCCCTCGTCGCTGCCCCTCGCGCTCTGCCCGCTCCGTCTCGACTGCGACCCGACGCGTAGCGAGATTCCGGCGAAAACTAGCGTTTCGCATTTTCTCTCCGTTACATCTCGTTACCTTCGCGATTTTAACTCTGCGCGCACGGAGCGTGTGCCTTCGTCAACCCGAATCCTCTGTACCGTTACCCCGTTATCGAAAAACCATCAGACGCTAACGCGAGCGCCGTTAATTTTTTTTTTTGCGCGCGAGAAACGACAGCGCCGCGCAACAATGGCGACTTTAATTAATACAAAAATTCTTCAAACTTCGAAAAATTCCATAATAATAATTTTTTTTTTTACATATTTAATACTTATTTTCCGAACGACTATTCAAATAAATACGAAAAAAAATGAAATACAATTTTTTTATTTTTATTAATTATAAAATTATTATCGAGAATAAAATTATAGTTCGAGATGGAATGAGATTTCAAAGATTTGGCCATCTCTCGGCACGATTCGGGTGGGCAGTACCCACCTAAATCACGAAATGGCTATACGCCAAGTGAGGATTTTTTCCGAAGGGTGAAAAGGCGAGAAGGGTAAAAACGAAAAAAAGAAGTGTGCGCCCACGGCAACTCTCTTGGGCCGCGTTGTTCTCGCCGTTTCCATATGTGACTTCCCTTCTATATGTGAATATCTACCTATCTACGTGCGTAACGTTAGCCCCGCTGCGGCTTTGTATAACACGACGACAAAGCTTCGGAGTCCCTCTGTGCTATCCGAATCCCGAAAGCTCTCGCACTTCGAGACCCACAAGAATACGATCGTAAAACTCGGACCGGAAATGACGAGACGACGGTACCCTCTCTCGAGCACACATTCCGTCTTCATCTTCCCTTTCTATCTCGAGAAAGGGATCGAAAGAGGGATTAAAGGGATCTCCGTGCCGTAGCATATTGACGAGAAGAGGCGTTCCGATACGAGAGAGAAAACGAGTTATTTCGCAGAATATCAACGCTGACGCATCTATTTTTTTTCTTTTAATTTTTTCAAAGGGTGGAGAGCTCGGGCACTGGTCGCCGTCGCGTGGGGACTCTCAATCTTATTCAGCATTCCAATTATTTTTCTATACGAGGAGAAATTGATACAGGTAATGAGACAATAAATGAGTTTTAAACGAAAGACTTATATTTTTTGAAGAAAATTTCATAGAAATAAAGTATATCAAAATATATAAATGATATTTCGTGTCGTATTTCACGCTAAAGAAATTTCCCAAAATATTTTTTTCAAAAAAAAAAAAAAGGTACGCCAAGTACTGAAGAATCCGATTTGCAAATATTATTAAAAAAAAATGATATCGCGCTAAAGAAATTATCTATAAATTATGAATATGAATATTTTTTACGAAAAATTACGATAATAATAATAAATTATTATTATTATCAAAAAAAAAATTAATATCGTAATTTTTCGTTAAAAAAATGCAAAATTAATATTTTCTTCATATTAATTGAATATTAATTATATTTTGTATATATTTCGATATATACGTAATTTCTATCGGAGAGATATATATCGCTCCGAAAAAAATGGCCAAAAATGATTGCGTGTTTCAGGACAAAGTGCAGTGTTGGATAGAACTCGGCTCGCCAATGATGTGGCGAATCTATATGAGTTTAGTGAGTTTCACCCTCTTCATAGCTCCGACTATCATTATAGGGGGTTGCTACATGGTGATAGTCGCGACGATATGGTCTCAGGGTGGTGCGCTGCGTCAAGGCCCGACGAGGGACATGCGGAGAGCATCGTCGAGGGGTCTCATACCTCGAGCCAAAATCAAGACTGTCAAGATGACCTTTGTCATTGTTTTTGGTAAGCGAAAATAAAAATACAAAAGCGAAAATTGTTCGAGATTTTTTTTTTTTTTTTTCGAGACTTTTATTTTGTACGCTATAAAAATCGAAAAAAAGTCCGAAGCTATTTCGTTCTTTCCGAGACGGTTGATGGGTATATGTCGGGTATTTCAAGTACGTCGCGATGTCTTTGGAGATTTCCGAACGATCGTGTGAATAGAAAGAAGATAACGCGGACGCCCGATTCGATACGTGTCCCGGGGGTGTAATTTTATGCGCGCGCGTCTCTCGCCCCCGAGAGTATAGTAAACGCGAACGCGATTTCTCTTTCAACCGCTCCGCACACGATCTCTTTTGCTGACCCGGCGATCGTTCTGCATCCAGTAGAGCCTCCAGCAGGCAATGTTTTTTTATTGTTTTCAGGGAAAACGGAACATTCCCAATATCACGGAAATTCATTGTTATGAAATAGATATCGTGAGTTATTCGATAGATGAGTTTATTAATTGGATTTTAATGATCGGAATTTGCGGATTCGCGAGAGTAATCATTTTCCGAGAAACCAATTTCTCCAATCCCCCCGAATTTCATCGAGTCAACGAGGCTGAAGTAACTGAGATATTGATTTCATGAGGTTCAGTGAGTTCGTAAACTCCGCTGGAGTATCTCGCAGATATATCAGTAATTGGGATTCATTTATTGATTACTTCGATTTTCATTAATTTTTTTTATTATACACTTTTTTTGCAGTGTTCTCAAAACTTCCGCTATAGAAATACACTTCAGACATTTTTTTTTTTTTTTTTTTTTTTTTTTAAGTACTTCGCGTCGAAACGCTTTCGCGTCTCTTGATAAAAAATTTACCACGCAATTTTCTCGAAGGATTCTTTTTAAGCGGTTTTAAGATATAAGAAAATAACGCGCAAATATTAGCGATTTTTTATTAAATATTAGTTTGAGGATTTTTTTTATCAGCTCGTAAATTTTTTTATTTCCTCATTACTATCAACAAGTAGTTCTCAAATAGCCGGAAGTAACTACTGATTTTTAGCAAAGAACGCTTCGCCAGCACTTCAATAATTCATTAGCCTCTCATCTCTTCGTTGCTTCGAGCATAAAAAAAAAAAATTTCATCTTATTTTTTCCCACAAGTCTCGTTAACGTCTTTTTTTTAATCGGAAGCATTCTTTCGAAAAATCGTTTTTTCGTTTTCCGTTTCCTCGATCTGTGATAAAGATTTATCTTAACGAAAAATACGACAAATTAATACGTCGTTAAAAATTAGAATTTATTGTTAAACTTTTATTTATTGTGGTTATCTCCAAAAATTTTTGAAAAATTGAGTTCAGTTTTTCTTATCACGAGTACTGATAACTATTTATCGTAATTACGAATTTTACAACTTATTGTTATCAGCAAGAAAATTTTTTTTTTTATTCTTTTGAAAACCAATAAATAGATCGAAACTAAGAAGTTATGATTCTCCGTCAACGTGTATAATTCCGCAAAAACAGCTCAACGAGTCAAACCCGATATGCATTAGCCGAATAATCTTTTTCAACCAATGAAAACACATACAGCCGCAGTTTCGCCTATTCTGGCGCTCCATTTGATTTCCGATACACCGATAAACCATTTTTACCATAAGAAGTGGATGTTCGCTTGATGATTTGGTACAGAAAAATAGATACTAACATTTTTACTATCCCTGATATAAAAATACGCATATAGATAGCATGAGTTCGTATCGAGATATTACGACTACGTACGACGAGTATCGCAGCATCAACTGCACGAAATTGCCTGCGGCACCAAACAGTTATTTACGATTGAAATAATATATTCTTGTCCTCTCCGTATACGAAATAAGAATCTCAGTCCGGATAGTCGTGTTCCGGAAAAAGTTTCGCTGCCAATGCCGCGAGCACTCAACCCCTTTTCCCTGTTCGCGTCTCGGCGCTCGCGAGAGCTCGTTGACGAAGGTACACGCGCGTACGCGAACGAATATATACCGCATACGTGATTTTATACGCGGAAATCCCGAGAGGTTGCATGACACACTCCGGAACGAAGGAAAACGCGAGAGACTTGCCATATTCGCCCCCGTCAATCCTATCTCTCACGATGATCCACGCGAAAGAGGCAATAACTCCACAAAATGGATTCGAAATGTTCTGCGTAGTGGAGAGCGCCGCAGCGCCATATTAGAGAGCACATTTCCCATCTGTTTTCAAATGTGTTTAACCGAACGTTTTACGACGCTGTTTGTTTCCACTTTTATCGTTCCCCGTAATATCTCACCGCTACCTATGACGGTGTATCGTATACCTCCACCCGACGCACAACGCCAAGTCATGTCTTCATTGCTTCAGGCAAAGGGACACGTTGCGCCACGTAAAACATCGCGGTACTCCCAAATGTTGTTTCAAACTAATTGCCTCCGATGGAACGACGATTTTTGTATTAAAAAAAAAAAAAAAAAAAAAAAAAAAAAAAAAAAAAGAACCACCTGTACTTTGCTTGGTAATTATTTTTCACTGTTCACAAAGCTTCGAGTATGAGAAAGTGTTCCGTAATTATCAATTTTATCTGTTTTATAGACGAAGCTTCGTTTGCGGAAAATAATGAGAAAGCAATTAGCGAGTTTTTGCTTTGAAATTTTATTTCCGATGTTCTTTATATTATCGATATTTCTATAAAACATTTTAGATCGTTATGTCGATATTTGGAACAATTAAAGTGGAAAAAAAATATTTAAAAAAATAAAAAAAAAATTCTGTTTACTGTTTTGTAATGGCATATTTTTCGATGTAAATATTGAGATATCGAATTATGAAATCAAATATTCTTTGCAGTGTTTCATAAAAAGGTTCCTGAAGGTCTTGTAAATAAATAAATAAATAAATAAATAAATAAATGAATAATTCGTTGACGAAATTTAAACCCAAAATTATTAAATAACAGTCTACTTGTAATTTAAATTCAAAAATAATGTTTGAAAAATTGCCGAAGCGCGTATTTCACCAAAAATGAGAGCAACACGATAGACATATACGAAAATTTTTGTCCGCCCAATTTTTTTCGACGTTTACATGATTTTCAGTGTCCCGAGATAAAAAATTCGAAAATATATATTTTTTTTCCGCGAGGAAAATAACGATTAATTTATGGATTTCATTTTACAGTTTTCGTACTCTGCTGGAGTCCGTATATCGTCTTCGCTCTTCTTCAGGTTTACGGTCACGTGCCGAAGACTCAGACGAACATAGCGGTTGCCACATTCATTCAGAGTTTGACGCCTCTAAATTCGGCGGCAAATCCAATAATTTACTGCCTCTTTAGCACTCAATTCTGCAAGACCGTACGGTGAGTAATCCTCTGAAATCGTCTTCCGCTTTCTTGTATTTTTTTTTATTTTTTCTTTTTTTTTTTCTTTCTATTTATCTCCTCTATCATTGTCTGTTATTGTCTACTATCGGCGCGAATAACACACAAATCACCCCATAGAAAAATCGGCGCGAAAAATATACAAAGTCGCGTTAATTTATTCGCTGTTTGTCCGTCGACGATACAGTTAGCCAACAAAGAAATCGTAACTCTCGGAGTCTCTCGGTGTCGAGGGAAGCTTAACGAGTCGACTGTGCGAAAACGCGAAATCGCTTAAACGTGCGCCGTTTATCCTACCGTCTCGCGGTTCCTATACGAAAGAGAGATATCGGCGCGAAACGAAAAATCCCACGAAAGAACCGGCAAAGATATAACAAATGCCCGCGAAGACACACGGCACCGGCAATTTATTTATCTCGTTCACCGTGCCGAGTGTCGTCCGAGAGCCTTGAACGATAAATTTTATTATAACTCTCGACGCCCGCGAGCGTCCCTAACTACTGTCTCGTTCTCGGGAAAGAAATTGGCACACCGAGCTAAACGATTATTCCGCAGCGCGAGAGGGCCGCTCCAACTCTTGCGTTTTTTGTTGGGCGAAAGCACACTTTTGGTTCTTTACGCGCAAAAATATCCCGACTACCGAGAGACGAGCGAAACCTGTAGACGATACCGAAAGAGATCGATCGATCCAAAGTCAGACGAGGGATAATCCGTCGCGATTGGCATAGATTTCAAATTAAGCTTTCGGAATTTTTTTGTGACGATAAAAATTTAAGTCCGTGTGAAATCTTAAGGCTCAATGAAGCATTAAACTACTGGGTGTCCCTTTCGATACTCCGTGCAATAAATGATTTAAATTTTTTTTTTTTTTTTTTCGGAGTTAAAGTAATTCTTATCTTAGACTCCGTCTTCGACGTCTTTTGATTTTTTATTAGGTCCGTAGTGGATTAGGGGATAAGCTGTTGGGTTAAAGGGGATTAACACTAAAACACTAGACATGGGTCAGGAAAAGCCGATGTTTTTATCGGTCTAAAACTTTTCGAAAAAAATTTTTTTCAAAGTTTAATTGTAGTGAAATCGAAGCGCCAGAAAGTAAGTCAGATGCAATATTGAAATAATAAAAATAATAAAAATAATTTCTTTTAAAAAGATCGAAAAAAAATGATTTTATTATAAAAATAAAAAAATTTTTTTTTTTTTTTAAAGATCGAAATCGAAACTTTTTCGTTTTAAAAAGATCGAAAAAAATTATTCTATTATAAAAATAAAAATAATTTTTTTTTTTTTTAAAGATCGAAAACGAAATTTTTTTGAAATTTTCAAAATTATCTTGAAAAAAATCGGGTTCAGCAGACTTAAGTGTCGTTTTCTAGGGTTAAAAAAAAGGTCAATATATCGCTAAAACGCTTCGTATCTTGGATATTTTTCGACTGATCGGTAGGAATATGCAGGCGATTTCCTGGGTTTCGGGATGGTGCCCTTCGAATCCACATCACTGCTTTGGCACCGGTGGTACTCACAACAGCACGAGAACTACATTGACGACATCGATGACGGGTCAATCATCGAGAAAGCGGGTTATGGTGTCCCACGTGTAGAACGAGCGAATAAATTTCGTCGAAAAGGCGATAAAAAGTCACAGCTGAACGAAAGCTCGCGCTTCGTCCCGACATACATTATCCGCGGAAAAATGTGAGATAGAAACTTCGTTCGCTGAGCAAAAATGCTTTAATTTCGGAAAATTCGCAATTAAAAATGGTAAATATTCGAGTCCGTCGGCACAATTGAAATTTCTAATTGACAAGAATTTGTCAACAGCAAAACGCAACTGTACCTCAGTAGAACATTTTTCGAGCGAAGCGCCGAGAAAAATGACGATATAGGAAGTCTAAGAATTTGTTGATACAACTAATGATAAGTTGAGATACCAATTTTTATTTGTTTTTAAAAGATCGTTTTCCCAACTAACTATTTGTTCAGAGAACTAATAGTAAGTCAGTAAAACCGATTTTTCGTTCGGAAAAAAGTTTTCAAACGAACTATTAGTTGATTGCGCAAACTATTTGCACAAACTATTCGTCGTACTGAAGTACTTTTTCCGAACTATTTATTCACTTTTCCGACTCCTAATTTTTTTTTAGTACGCAAAGGACTCGATGAGACGCAGGAAAAAAAAATATAGATACTCATGAGTCGTCAGCGTAGCGCTCGAAAAATGTTACCAGGGTAACCGTCCCTTCTTGTCTCGACTACTTCGCGACATCGCGTTAAACTCCGAAGAACCGAGCGAAACCGGAAAAGCTTCGTGAAAATAGAATCACGTGCAAAGTTCGAGAGAAGCGAAGACGAGAGAAACTGTCGTCGTGCGAACGCGACAGTGATTTCTGCTTCGCGTCAGAGAACAAAAAAGGATTTAAACGGGATAAGTTTCTTTGTAAAAAAAAAAAAAACGAAAAAAAAAACAGACATCCACCATTCCCCATTTCTCGACCTGTGTACCTTCGACGATGGAGTTGAGGAACAAAAGTCCCGGAACTCGAATAGACGACTCCGAGGGCGGCGGGGAATCGGTCTAATGGACCGAACGCGAAAGGATAATGCCGTAGGTACACCTGCCTTCCGCGTCATACTCTTCCCACAAAATCAACTTCCGCCAATTCTTATCGCGAATGAAGAAAAAAAAAAAAAATTCTGGACGCTTCGGGCGTAACGAGGCAGTGAATCGCGCGAAATAAAAAAAAAAAAAAAACGGTAAAAAATGGCCGACAATATCGGGGTCCATATATTATCATTGATTCTTGACGTTTTAACTGCTATCATATAGTCATCAGTATTGTGCGCCTCAACGACCACTGGCTGACGCCAGGGATTGCTATCGCTATCCTATTCGAAACTCGATGGAGCGGATGCGCAGTATATTGTGTGTAAATGTGTGTGTGTAAGTGGCGGGAGAGAAAGGACGAAAAACTCGATGACGTCAATGGTCGCGGCGCGTAAGTGGAAAAATAATGCGCTCAAAGTATACGTGTAAATATTACTTACTAAATGTCGTAACGGAAAATTTACTGTAACACTATTTTTTTTTTTTTTTTTTTTTTTTTTTTTTTTAGTTTCGAAGTTTGGCGGCGCGCTGAGACTGTGAATAATATGGTCGTAAGACGAGTGATTAAATTTATAAATATCGGTACGAAAAATTACGTAGGATTTCCAATATGTTTGTGTATATGCTATAGATGATGATATGTATTCCGAAAAATCACGCCTTGCGATGGAAAATTTATGGAAAAAAATTCGATTGTACCCCGCAAACACGATTTTAGTTTATCGGCGTACCGAACGCTAAGAGACTTAATGAATTACGCAACGTAATACACACACCCCACGCACCAAAAAATTAAGATATCTCAAAAACATCGAAAATTATGTATAGTTTTCATACTCACTTTTTGGTTTCATTTTAAATTTGAATTATTAAAAATTTTAATTACATTTAAAAAAAATATAGATATATATATATTTTTTTTTAATCAAATTTTTATGTAAATTCAAATAAATTAATTAAACATCGAAGTACTTTTCACTGGAAATTCGAAAAACTTTTCGAAATAGTTGAATAAAATAATTAAATAAATTTCGTTAAATCGCCAATTTCCGCATGAAAAAAATTTTGAAAATTTATATGTTAATATTGAATTAACAAATTTTGTAATGTGTTATTTTTGACAGATTTTTGAAGAGATAAAAATTTTCGACGTTTTTTAGATATCTTAATGTTTTTGCTATGCGGGTCAATAATTCGTTGGATATAAATAAATGTGCAATAATATAATTATTTCCAGCAATAGATATGCTACACGATGTAAAGATATAGATTATAAGTTTACATGTTATTTATGTATTTATTTGTAGAAAAAATTAGAAGTACACATCCTCGCAAATACCCATATTATTATTATTATTATTTTATTATTATTATTATTATTATCGCTATTGTAATATGCTAAGCAAATTTCCACCAATCAACGATTTGTAAATATGTATCCATCAATAAAATTGTATGCAACAAATACCATCCATAATTTTTATTTATTATTTGAAATCTGAATTATCGGAAAAAAAAAAAAAAACGAAACAAGTCAGTGAAATTTATCACGCGCGCCACTGCGAAGGAAGCGAAAGGACAAATGAAAAACGAACAAATGCATTTATCGGTCATCCAACTAATTCCACAAAACCTCGAAATAAAATGTGTAACGACTGTTCAAATGTGTGTTTCGACTATTTACTTTCCTGCGATTAAGTTTTGTCACTTCGCGCTGATAATGTGAGGCGTAACAGAGTGAAAATTACGTTCGACCGGATCAACTGTCCGAGAAAAATTAGATCGCGAATCGGATCTTTGCTCGTTTTCCAACGGTTGCCGAATACGAATAACTCTCTTACTCTCTCTCCCTCTCTCTCTCTCTCTCTCTGTCTTCCTCTCGCGTACCGCGAAAATTCAATCTAACGAGGGGATTGTTAGCATACAATATTATCGAAGCATGAACCGTGAGTCCCGGAAGAATGAATATCAAACTTTGGGAACTTCGCCGTTGATTAATTCACCGCTGAGCCGCTCGCGCCTCGATAAATTAACGTCCGGTGAGATTTAAACTTAGTCTTTCACCTCTCATCCTGAGAAAACTTTTTTTTCCGTCTTTTCAAATGCAAACTTAAGAAAGATCGTCGGATTATCGTCGTCAGTCTAAAACGCGAAATTGTGACGGAGAAATTGCAGACGAGTTGCCATTGCCAAACGTGCATTCATCTATTTTACTTTTGGAATTCGATGCATATCTTTGCATTTCATTGAATACCCCCGTCTAAAAAAGTCGATGTCTGCGTCGGAAGGGAAACTTTGCCAAAAGACGATATATTTACGTTCACTTATACCGAAATCGGAGATGTAAGGAAAATGTCTATAGAAACGCTGTATTGACATAGAGAACATCGGAGAAATACGCGCTTTTAGAAAAGCAAATTCTTACAAAATTCTATTTTTTTTTCTTAAATCATTTTCGCGTCAAAATTACGTGTGGTATTCCAAGATTAAGGGAATTAAATTTTTTTTTTCGATTTTCTCAAACTATGTGAAAAAAAAATGATAAAATATATATTTTTTTTTTACTGAAAGGTAAATGTATTCCAAGTCTTACGAAAAGGGAATTTTCGAAAAAATTATGAGAAAAAAATATATAACCGCGAGAAGAGTCACTTTTTTTCGGGTCGTTTCACAGTGGACACCCGTCGGAGGAAATGAGGCGTTTAAACTGAAGAAACGAAACGAATTTAGTGAAATAACACCAATTACAACAGATTATCGATCCCCGATTTTTTTTATCAATCGTAAAAAATCAGTAATAAAAAATCGCATTTTTTTGACGTCTTATCATTGTCATTATTTTTTTTTAAATTTACACGCATCGTTTCTACTGCCAAAAAAAAAGTTATTCTCCAGTGCCCCTATTTTTTAAATTTTCAACATCGCTTGACGATCGTTTTTCGAAAAATACGATAATACATGTGCCGTTCAATAACAAAAAAATCATTTTCTTGCCTCCCGTAGTTTTTACAAAAATTAAATCGAAGATACGACACGATTGTCGTCAGGTAAATTTACCCCCTTAAGGTGGCGGAGTCAACTGAAAAGTAGAATGTTTATTATTTTTTTTCTGTCTGAAAAAAAATAAAAAACAAAAATTCGATTGTATTTTCATAATCTATCGAACAACAATCGAATTTTTATTTTTTATTTTTTTCAGACAGAAAAAGTAATTCTACTTTTCGGGTGACTCAGTCCCTTTAAAGAAGTGAGAAGAGTAATTATCTAATTTTGCCCTCCGATTGAGTCGTTTACTCAATCAGCACAATTAACTTCGCATCCGTTTTCTTCCACAATAAAAAAAAAAAAAAAAAAATTAGACGGTATCAGCGCAGCATTTCCCGACACAGAGATGCAACTCGGGATGATTGTCGGAATAAACGCCAGCGACAAGTCGGAAAGCATCGGCGAATCGAAATCGAACGTATTGGTTGATCAGTCGCAGCTGATGATTCTTAAAGATCATCTGACGGTAATGCAAAAGCGCAACGCGGCACTTATCGCCGAAAATGAATCACTCCGAGGGCGGTGAGTTGTGTGAAAAACTGACCTGAATGCACCCCTCAAATCGTAAAAAAAAAAAAAAAAAAAAAAAAAAAAAATCAAAATTGTACGATTGACGAACGGATTGAATCCGCCAATTTCCCAGTGCGCGGATAGGATCAGTCAAGAAGCGAGAGGCCGAAGCCAAGTGTTCCGGCGTGGAAAAGGTAGGTGAGGCATTTTTCTATTAAACGAGTTTTTCAATTTCCCACCCCCCGCCCCTGCGTTCGCTTGGTCATCCGGATATATTTTTCGTCGTTCTAAAAGCGACGTCGAGCGTTCATCGCAGCACGAGTGAGACGGAGGGCGGTGAGAGGCAAAAAAGAATATTCGAGGATCGAGGAATCTCGACGGCTGACTTCCTGGTGACGATGGAGCGGGGAATTCAAGAGTGGGCGGTGTGTCGCGCCTGCGAAAAAAATTTCGAGGGACAGGGTAGCGGCGAGGCTACTGTAATTGTCACAAAGTGAGACTTGTCGATTCACGGGGATGAAGCAAAAATAACAAAACGAAAAAAAAAAAAAATAAAAAAAAGAAAAACAAACCCCTCGCTGCGGAGGCTCTTTACCAGATTAGATACTAAATCACGCGGAACTTTGTAGAACTGACTTAGTCAATTATGTATACGGAGGCAAAACGCGCGTAATATATTGCGGAATTTCGAAAACCCGCGGCAGGTCGGAATTGGAGAGTCTGGAGAGGGACATGAGAGCGTTGAGAGACGCAGTGGTAATTCGCGAGTCCGATTGGACCAAAGCGCTCGAGAGAGAGGAGTGTTATCGGGAGCAATTGACGCGTTCGGCAGCGGAGGCGATGACTGCTCGTCAACTGTCGGAATCTCGTTACGGAGAACTCGAGAGATTGGCTCAGACACTCGCGGTAATTGTCCTTTCGCTGCTACGTGCTAACAGAGGTATCGATGGTATCGGAGGTGATGTTTTATTCGGAGGATTCGTAGAAGGGTTGGGGTTAGAAACGAATCACTGGACAACGAAGCATCAATCTCTGACAATAGCGATTGACTTTTTTTTTTTCGTATCTCATTAATTACGCGATTAATCTTGCGACAAACAGGAGACGGAAAAAGAGCTGAGATCGGCGCAGACGGAAATATTGGGACTGAAAAAAATCATCGGCAAGCAGGATAGGCAAAGGTAATTTTCCGTTACGCGGCATTTTTTTTGCAGGTAATAGTCTAATCGATTAAGCAACCATCGGAAACGAACAGATATTATGAATTTGTGTAAAAAATGCGTGCCGACTGTATATTGTATAATTAATAATTGAATTTTAATTTAATTAAATTTTTATTTTTATTTAAAATTATTACGATTTTTTTTTAATATTATTATTATTTTTATTTTTATTTTATTGATGTTTTTTATTTTTATATTTAACTTTATTTTATTTTTATTTTTATTTAACAATTGAAGAGAAATTTTTTTGTCGAACATTTGCGAAACACGTTTTATCGATGCTGCAGAAAAGTTAACGAAAAATGGAACGTCGGAGATAACGCACAAACGCGATATATCAACGAAAAGGAGCAGAGATGGATCGAGGATATCGTAAGACAACTGGCAAATGGCAAGAATAAGAAGCAAAGATCGAAACCCATCGAAGATAAAGTGTTGCACAGTTCGGGAACGAATTGTAGTAACGTCAGTCAAACGAGTCCTCGAACTGCAGCTGTCTCTGTCGACCCGCCGATGACGAGTCCCGAAGAACCCGTCACCGTTACGGAAATGCTGAGTCTCGCGAAACAATAAAACGAATGCTATTTCCTTTTGATCGGCGTAAAGTGAAAATAATTGGACAGAGATATGGTATTTGCACGACACAAAAAGTGTTCGTTTGTTACGAGAAAACTACGAAGGGAGTGCAGATTGTACGTACAAAAGCGCGTTTGATATATATATATCTTTTTTTTTTATTTTTTTTCTAACAAATATTTCATTGTATACATCGATATTCCGATCATTCAAAAACACCGATAATTCCGAGAAAAATAAACCGTGAAAAAAAAAACATATTTATTTTTACCGATATCACGAAAAAAATTCCTGTAAAAAAATGCAATGTCCACAATTTTTTTTTATTTTGGATAGATGATTTTTTTTTCACACGATCAAAAGAAACAATCGTATAAAACTGCTGATATGTGCGTTTGCACGTTTGAAAAAATAACACGTTTATTTGCTTAGTATCGGCGTATCGGCACGTCCCCCCCCCCCCCGCCTCCCTTAAAATTTGGTGGAAAAGTCGAAAAAAAAAAAAAAAAAAATTATCAAAACTCAATGCGATTTAAATCCTTCCGACGGTGGTCGGCTTTTCGAGTTTACGCTTCGTCAACGTTAACTCATCGACAGTGAATGTCCCTCGTTAAAAGCAAGTAAATAAAATATCCGAACAAAGGACGCTTTATTCGAGATTCTGTAAGGTTTTTCCCCGAACCACGGAGCAGAGTTGTACTTTGTCAGGATTACGGATATACTACACTCAAAAAATGTTATACTGTCATTGTCATGCGCCATTCACGGTGGTGAAAACGAAAGTGGATGAACCCTCTTGCGCGAGTTATTTCTAAAGGTAAATAACGAGCTTTTCATTCTGTCTCGCGAAAGCCTGGAACCGCTTTAGTACGATAAATTGACAGGTTTCCATCATTTGTCAAAAGGCCAAAAATAAAACGGTTATCCACTGTATGGTGAATTTATGAAATTCGCGATCGTAGGGTCATTGAATAACACTTGCTATAGGTATAGTCGATATATGTACCGATAGATATTTCTAGAGCACTTTTATAAATGCACTTGTTTATCGGTCGGGGCGCCTAATGAGTCTTATCTGAATTTTGTTTTTAACTCGCAAAAACTTGACTCACTTGACAAAATATTGAATATCCGGCATCCTTGAGTCTCCGATACGAACGACCGCTGCAGCGTCGACGATCTGAACGATGTTTTTTTTTTTCTTTTTACTATATTATCGACGTTATTACGAACCCTGTAATGCTCAAAAATATAAAGCACAGCGACGTCGGTATGACCTACGACACGATTGCGGACTCGACGATTCCGATAAGCGGGAATATATCCCAAGGGGCACGAGGCGCGACGCTCATAGGGTAGGATAGTGGCGCTGCCTGTCGATGGAAAAACAGTTTTCGCGAAAGCCGCGCGGGGCGCGGGGGCCGCGGGGGATACATCGTCTCGTTCTTTCTTCTCCGTTTTCAGAGAAAGTTAAAGAAGGCTCGTTTATCTACCAGAGACCGCTGAACATGTATAAAGAGAAATCGTGAGGGAGAAAGAAAAAAAATTGTTGTCGTAATCTAAGCTCACGCCTCTGACCTCTCGTGACGAATGATACAGAGTAATACACTCTTCACACGAGTAGTCGGAACTGCATTATGACTCGCTACTGACCCCCCCTCTCCTCGTAGTTGCGTTACAAAACACGTTGATTAAATCGTGCAGCGTAGGCGCGAATTGACGGACCAATCGATGGACGTAAATCAATGTGAACAGCGCGAGACGTCCGAGTTTTGTGAATAGGATGAGCGCGAGAAGTAGGGATAAATGCAGTCTGGTGGTTCACAAATCAAGCGGCATTTGATTCGATCCTCGGTGACGGACAGTGGAGCGAATAACATTATTTTCAAAAGTCCCGGGTTCGCGTACCTGCGCACTAGCAAAATCAATGCACCGTACGGAGGAGTGTGTCAGTGCGGCTCCGTTGGGCAAGGACGAGTCGGCCGTCCACCCTTCGTCGTTTCATAAATTCGCTTCTATCGTCTCGAAAGTGCGCCTCCTTCGAGACGCGAGACATGTGAATTCGGGCGGCGATATGCCGGCACGCCAAGACATGGATCTCTGCACGGACAAAGTCCTGTCGAAGGGTAGGATCCTTCAGGAGCTGACGAAAGCTGTCAAACTGGTGAGTACCTAAAGCTCTGTGCTGCTGTGCTCTCTGCCGCCCGCTGTTGCCCCGCACGTCAAGGCCGTCGCGACACACGGATACATGAAAATCTCCCTCACCCTATCGTATTTCATTAAGACATCCGTAATACCCTTTTCGCCCCGCTTGTCGTCTGAAAGCCGCTAAAGCCCTTGAAACGCGATATTAAAAAAAAAAAAGTTTCAAGACCGGAATAGCGACGAAGAATGATTTCCTGACAACATATAGCAGAAAACTACAAAGTCGATTGCCAAAGAGAAGCGCGTTGGACCTTTCCCACGATCGATTACACACTCTACTCTCTGTTGTTGGCCATCTCGACGTATCAGCGCTCTCTCTCTCTCACTACTTGTTATAAAAAAAGAATATATATTCAATTTTTTTGATAGGCGCAACGTAGGGGGTGGGGGAGGTGGAGAGGGGAAGGGCTGACAATGTGACTGTTGGACAGCTGAGCTGACAGCTCACCCGACGACGTTACAATGCTGTACGTCCGTCTCTCTGTCTTCTACCATCTTTAACTAAATCGCGTTTACATTTGTGAAGAAAAACGATCCTCTTTGTCTTGTGTTTATCAATCCCGCACAGTTTCTTCGTTTCCGATCGAACGCTCGCCCGCGTTGATATGTGCAATCAATTTTTTTTTAACGAGCAACCAACGGAACGTTCCATGATATACCGTCGTGTTTCGCGAACGAACGAAAACGCAGGAGAGTTCGAGAGGACAGCATTAACATCGCGCATCAATTTTCGTAGTGAATAATCGTTGTTTCGATGTTTTTTTTTTTCGATTGTCACCGAAAAATTGATAACGCGTTCTAACCTCCATTGAGGTTTCGTATTCGTAATATTGTGTCGCGCGTCCAGGTTTATGCACAGAGTTTGCACGGAACTGTCGTCTTGGACGGCGATTCTTGGCTTGTCTACTGGTTGGATCGCGCTCTGCGCCACGGGCTGAGAGTCGAGAGACACGGCTACTGGGGTACCGCCAGAGAACTCAGTCATCAGGATACCGTTGTGGTTATTCATGCACTTCAGAGTGTTCTCACTTCCATCGGAAAAGGTGTGTAATATTTTTTAGCCTTTAAGCGCATCGAAACTTTTCAACAATTGATTTTTTTTACAGGTCGCGCCTGGCTTTACCATACTCTTAGCGAAGGAAGCTTCGAGAGCTATCTGGCGTGTCTACTGAGAGATTCGGTGACGTTGAAAAAACAATACTTTCCGCACGCGTTAGTGCGCGACGCCGATAAGACCCATCAATTGATTAATCTTCTCGCTGGCCTAGAAAATGTTTCTTTCACCCTGCAATTGGTACGTTAAAAAAAAAAAAAAAAAAAAAAATTGTAATTTTTTTTTTTTTCAATTGGAAAAAAAATTTTTTTTTTGAAAATTCAAGCAAACTTCTCAGCCACTGACCGATTATGGCTCCCCATTTCTATCTCTATTATTCAATATCTCTCGTCGAGTTTCTCATATCTGCCGCTAAATAACGAAAGGGCATGATACATATTATTCGATAGAAGATTTATGTCCTTTCGCTGCGGTGGCTTGCGTTCGATAAGTTTGCAACGGATTCACAGAGAGAAGCTGCGTAAACAGTTTAGCGATTGTGACTATCAAGAAAATAATTATTTTCATTGGTTTATTTCCGTCCTTCAATTCGCGAGAAAGTATGGAAACAGAGTCTCGGAGCGATCGTCAGGGTCCCCTTTTCTTCTGGAAGGAATATCGCCCCCTGGTTACAATTATCGCTTTGGATAAATGACTCGTGTCGCCGCTTGACAGGTTTATACAAAGATAAATATGTTTTTATGGCTTTGGAGTCGCAGGGGTTATCGCTGTTGCGCACCTTACTCTTCGAGACTCCGGGATCGCGGGGGAAAGCGAACGGAATTATTGATAGGCGAGAATTGCTCCGAGAACGCGCGCTAATTTTTTATTGTTTTTTTTTTCAACATCGTACGATGGTTCTTTACAGGATGTCACATACTTGGACATCTGTAATTACATGCCTCAGAGACCTATGAGCGGCTCACCGTCCGGTACAGCCCTATCTTTGCATTTGAGATCCTCGAGCGTTTCATCGAGTCTCGCATCTCCCGGCGATAGCGGTGTCGCGTTGGACAGTGACATGGAAGGTGCCAACGAGACTGACGCCAGCAGCTACAAAGAGGTATAATTTGTATTTTTCTCCACACAATCGTTGCGAACAACGATCATCGCGCACAGCGAGTCCTGATATTCCCGAGAGTCTCAGAAATATCGATGATTTATTTCCTAAAAACTTTCGTAAGTTTTTTTTTTATGCTTCCCGATATATTCTTTCAAATCTTTGACATTCTCCATCGGAATTCAACTCCAATGTATTGTATTTGGGTAAAAAAAAATTAATTTATTCGTAACTTTGACTATTTTCTGGGATTTTCCAAATGTCGTAAAAATGATCTCAAAATTATTACAGATTTCGCTTACGGAATATTTCGCTTTATTTGTCGTAATTCTTTTCGAATTAATCGTATTTGTGTTCGAAAGGAACGGAATATATTTTATTATTTCATTATTTCGATGATTTTTTTTTCACCAGTTCTTAAATATCCTGAAAATATCTTCGAAATAAAAAAAAAAAACATTTCCTCCCCTTATACCAAAAGAAACGACGACGACGACGAACGGCATAGTCACACGTGAACGCGTTATCTCGTATCGTTACAGGAGGATTCCTCGATGGACGACATGCCGAAGTATCATCGCAACAAGTATAAGCCGATACTGAACAACTGTAATCAGGACAATAAAAATCTCGACAGATCATTTTCATCGAGTGACTCGAGCGAAGACGGCAAAACGCCGGTGCATTCTCCAGCGATGTTGCCGAAGTTTCACAAAAGTGATATCGTTAACAAGAACGTAACGAGCAAAATCGACGACAACGAACTCAATTGTTCGAGTCTCGATACGTTGAAAGATTACAACGTTTACAGCGCGAGTCTCGACGAATCGAGACTCGACAAGGTGAACAACGATTACGAAGGCGATCCGCACGTGGATTACAACAAGCGATCGAGTTACTACGCGGACGGTAGCAACAGTTACAGTTTCAAGAAGAACGTTGATCCTCGCAATTCTTACGTTATCAACAACGACACCAATCTCTTGGAGTTAAGTATGACGATCTCAGACTGCGACTGTTGCACCGAAACGCCGTACAGTATTTTAAATACGATCAACATGACCGACAGCAGCATACTATCGTCTTCGGGTTCCGAGGCGGTAGTTCAGCGTCGGCAACGCAAGAAGAAGCGCAGCGAGACGAAGAAACGCGTCAGCTTTCACGAGGATATATTCAAGACGATGAAACTCGAGGACGACGAGAATTACGCTGATTTTTCGCGTAGTTTCCTGCAGCCAAATTCGGTACAGAAAAAAGACGCGCAGAAGGGTAGATACAGTTGGTGCGCTCACGGCGACTCGCCTTACATACAGAAAAGCGCACCGACGAGAAATGCTCATTCGGACTATTACTCGTCTTCGTCATCAGCTTCAATGACTGCGAGTCTCTTCGACAGCGACTGCGGTGCTTCATTGGTCGACAAATTTTGCGAACATGAGAATTGCCAGAAGAATTCAACGTGTTACTGCAAACCAGCGATGTCGGAACGCGGAGTGCCGGAGGGTCAGGAAGATCCGGCGATGAGTTTTATGCCGAAAATGGAAATAGAACTCGAAGAAAACGAGGCGCAGGAGGCTTATATCGTCGAGAAAGAATGCGGTTACATCGTCGAGGATCCGCCGGTTAAATTGGAAATGCCGCGAATGCCGATTAACGCGAACGCGAAGAAGTATGAGAGTTGCAGCGATTGGTCGGACGTGGATAGCATGACGACGTCGACGGATATTGACGAGCGAAGGAATTCTCGTCATCTCGCCTCACCGTTGAAGAAACGTAACATGACGTCGATACTTACCGGTGAAAGCAGTCGATTGATGATGGCACCGTTGCGACAAGCGCCGTCGAAGAGCTCTTTGCTCAGCAGATTCTTGCGATCGATAACGGAGCGGAAGTTCGAGGTGAAGAAGAACAACAAGAAACCACCGAAACCGAGTCCTCTGTACATTCGCGGCGCCAAAGCGGATTATGATACTTTCAAAGACTTCAACGATAATCTTGAAAAGGAAATACAGGACAACATCGTCGCTGAGAAACAAGAATTCAGCGGTGAAAAGATAAGCCTAAAGCTACGCGATACTTTCAAGCGTCACATCTACAGAGACAAATCAGAGGAACTCTACAAGGTTTACAAAGTTCGAAGCTCGTATATGAATAACGGCGATAGCCGACCAATGCTTGCATTGCTGACCGACAAAACACTTTACTTGACCGGTTCCAAGTCGGATAATTCTTATAGCAACCAATTCGTCATTCCGTACAACGAATTGGATGTGATAATGGTAAATATTCATTTTTTCGGACCCCGTCGTCTGGACGTTAGGAGTTAATTCACCTCAATGCTATGAAACACTGTATTTGTCTATTGGTTTTTTTTGCAGATTGGACCAAATGCACAAACGATACTGATATCGAATGCCGACTACGAGATGCAATATCTCTTCTCCACCGGCAGCTCGCAAACGACCTCCGAATTAATAGCCCATTTGGAAATGGCTATGAGGCGATCGCCATCAAAGCCCCGATTACCGGCGGTTAAAGAATTAAACTACGATGATATGCGTACTTTGAAGCATTCCATACTCTCCGAAACTGCTGTGCATCCCGTGAGTTTGTAATTTAGTTGGCAATGAGCGTATTTATTATTTATTATTTATTATTTATTATTTATTATTTATTATTTATTATTTATTATTTATTATTTATTATTTATTATTTATTATTTATTATTTATTATTTATTATTTATTATTTATTATTTATTATTTATTATTTATTATTTATTATTTATTATTTATTATTTATTATTTATTATTTATTATTTATTATTTATTATTTATTATTTATTATTTAATCGAGTAAACTGACGAATGTGCCGTTTCAGGATGAAAAAATCGAACACTACAGTCTGATATACATGGAGGACGAGCACATTTCACCGCCGAGCACACCGTGCGGGCCTACGAAAGAGGGCGATCTGATGTTCCGTCCGCATACTTATCAGCAAACGCATCCAAACGCGCCGACGAATCCCTGGGAGGCTGGATACTTCGTTCTAAAGGGCGGCGTCGTTTACATGTTCACCGATTCGAATCAGAGGCTCCCGAAGCGCGCGATACCGTTGAAAGGCGGTCTGTGTCAGGGTTGCCGAAGAATTCCCAATGCCCACAGACCGCACACGTTTGAGATACTTCTCAAGCCAAACAAATCCTTTCAATTTGCGGCACCGGATGAATACGTAGCGTCCGAATGGCTGCAGAGTTTCGTACAGAGCGCATCAGGGCTTTTCGATTGTTCCGAATCTAAAAGCCCACTGCCCTGCAGCCTCATCGCCACGACAAGACACTTGGTAGCGATGAAAGAAGTCTTTCCGGGAACACAGAGAGGACAGACACTCTCGTGCGCTTCCGTTGAGGATCTTACAGCATTTCGCGTGCCGCTGGCGCAGCAATCTTGGTGCATTTTAGTGAGTCGCGCTGTCTGAATACATTTTTTTCTTATTAAAAAAAATTATTAATTTCTCATCAATATTTTGTTTTAAATTCATTATTATTTATTAATATTGAAAAATTAACATCGCCTTTTTTCGTTCAATTAGGAATTCGCTTGTCGGGAGGTTCACGAAAGCAGCGGCGATTGGGTTATTTACTTTACCAATTACACGGAGCTCTGCGCCTTCCGCGAGATATTAGAGACCCTGTGGGCTGATGCTAATTTGGTAATAATTCTTAACAAAACAAAATCAGCAAAATTTTGAATTATCTATTAAAAAAAAAAGGAAAAATTATTTTAAAATTTGTATAATTTGCAGGGTGAATTTCCGATGGTCACTTTGCCGCCCGAAGATAAGCTTCACCGGCGTTGTTCCGACGCCAGTAAGGATCTGGAACACGCATGGAAATATCTATTGCCATTGGCGTCCGAGTAGTAAGTCGGATACTAAGATATTTTACGATTAATCGATATATACGGCGAGACCAATCCAAAATCGTAGGTAGCTATATTGGATTCTCAATCGTACAGTTTATTCCGATTAATATTCGCAACAAAAAAAAAAAAACAAAAAAATAACCAACTCTGTCTCGTAGTCCAATCGTCTAAATTCAGACTCGGCGCGGGCGTTCGATCGCGACGCACCTAAGTCTCTCCCGGTTCTCGTCGTATAGTCAAACGGTAGAGAAAAACAAAAAATACATAAAAAAAATAACAATATTTCTATATTACCTAAGAGTACGCGGTAAATGCATAATAACATACTATTCGCACATAAAGCAGAACCGCGAGTCTCAATTATACTCCAAAAAAAAAGAAAAGGAACGAAAAAAAAAAACATTGTAAGACCTCGAGGAGCGTCCGGCAGTGCAATATAATATTATTTACCCCGAAGCGTCGTTCTGATAAGCGATAACGTTACCAATTCATTTATTTCGAAGGAAAGGTTGTAAACGATGATATTATCGAATGTTTATGCATTCACCCCTCTCGCGCGTTGATTAAGAATAACTCGAAGGCTGAGGGGGAGTGCGAGTCGAAGCGAATATAGTGCAGCTTAGAGGATGATAATATAATCTCAAATAAATGCTCTTTCTCCCGGTTGAGAAAAAAAATTAAAAAAAAAAACGAAAAAAAAAAACGTCGCGGCTTTCTGTGAAGTTACAAGTGCTTTTAGCTTTAACGCAAAATTTCGTTTAGTTCTATCTGTAGAGACGAAGTTTTTTCATCGACGTGTACAGATCCACGCGTAGTGTTGAAAGAAAAAAAAAAAAAGAAAGAAAATTAAAAAATTGTATTATACGAATCGTGGTGCTTCAGTCCGCATGTTGTTTTAACAATTATCTGTCGGTATTGTTTGCGCATATGCTTGGGGTCGGTTCGGGTATCGATTCGAAAAATCGGCTATAAAGAATGAGGAACAAACTTCCATCGGAAATTAATAAACCCGACAACACAGTATTGACATCGATTATGTTTTTGTTCTTTTTTTGTTGTATTTTTTTGTTGTTTTTAATGCGTTTCAAACGATTTTAATCTGAATATTGATCGTTTCCGCGACCGACCCTACGAATGCCGCGAAATATCAATGTCCAAAGAGTCCAATTGCAATCGAAACTTATTTTATCATTAAAAAAAAATCTTGTCTTGATTTTTAATCTTTTGTACCTATTGTTTTAATAGATATTAAAAAAAAAAAAAAAACAAAGACACATATGACCGATGGGGAGCGCGAAAAGATAAATAACGTATTGTCACACTGTGAATAGTAAGTATATAAACGTTGCACGAGATTTATCGGGAAGAACGAGAGATTGCTGATACGATAAATAAAATTGTGATAGGAGCATTAGGAATACTTGGTACTTGTACACAAAAAAAAAAAGAAAAAAAAATGATAATTAAAAAACAAAACAATGTTAATTTACGATAATCTGCAATTGTGATTTTTATGGATTATATAATAATAATAAACGTAAACGTTCTTTCTCTTTTATAATATTGAGTTTGTTCGGTTACGGAATGAGGTAACATATTCAAACATCGCGCGGTACGAGTTTCCTTTTCGTCCGTTATCAGCCAACGGAAAAACGATTCTCGTACCCGCGAAATGAAAAAAAAAAAAAAAAATTGAATCGCTCATTGTCTATGGCTACAATCGATTTCTCGGCGAGTATCTCATGCACACAGAGTAGAAACCAAAATGAAATTGTACGCGCTAGTCAGGTGAATAAAATGGTAATTTTATCTCCAAAAAAAAAAAAAAACCCAAGTGATACAACAATATTTTTTCGTAATTTTCGTATTTTTCCTTTATTTTGCCTTTGTACAGAAGTTACGATACATTTGTTTATTTTCGGATATAACGGAAAAATTCAGTCTACTCGGGAACGGCGTGACCGCGGGCTGTGGGATCGTTTCTTACTTTCTCGATATCGACATTCGGGAATTTCGCTTTCAGGGCCTCGATATCCATATTCGGGAACTGTCTGAATAGCACCCTCACGTGATTGTATTGACGTCTGTAATCCGAAAAAAAAAATCATGAAATTATGCATATTAGAATCTCACGATTCCGAAAATATATATTACTACAGTGTAAACTTTATATTATTATTATTATATATATAAAAGTTATATAATAAATATAATTAACTGATTATAATTATTATATAAATCAATACGATGTTAACTACAAAATTCTGCACGTACCTCTGGGCTCTCATTTTCTTGGCCTGCATTTTCTCGTTATAAAGACGAAGGAATTTGCGAACGGAGCGTCCGCCGTTCGGGAATTTGTGCTCTTTTCGCCACTTCATGTTTACGAAGGACGGTACGACATACTGTTGCATACGATGGTTGCACCGGAGACCTGGAAATAATTATAATTGTCAGAAAACAACAATGATTCGTTGTGCGATAGCTTTTGTTGTATATTGGATGTACCGATTTGATTGTAAATCGTTTTGCTGGGACGTTCGCCGTGTTCTCCAGTCTCCAACAAGTGGTAAGCTTTGTTTCTTTCTCTGACGACGCACTCGAGATTTTCCATGCTATCGCGAATTTTGTCTATCCTCTCGGGGCTCGGAAAAATCTCCCAATGTTTTTTGCAATACTCTTCCATCGTCATTAACATGTTGCGTTCTTTGAGAAGAACGAACCAAAGTTTGTGAAGATCGACGTTACTCTTGAGTCGTAATTCATCCTTTTTCCACGAACGACCGCATCTAACTTCTTGTGCTCCCCAATTTTTCGGGGTGTCAAAGAATTCCATGAGATCGGGCCGTTTGATCGTTGTGTGGAACGAAGCCGACGGATAAATTGATATCCTGTGCGTAAAAAGAAACAGTAACAAACATCGCTCGAGAGATCGAGAGAATGTGCGGCTTCAAAACAACACGACCCTCGCCACTCTGCGTGCGCGGCACAACGTTGAATGATTCGTGTAATATGCGAAAACAGCGGAACTCGTAAATGATTTTTGTCGTTACCTTGTGCATAGCGGCGATGGATTTATCGAGGCACTCGATGACAGCGAAACATTCGCGAAGAGCTTTGCAACATTATTTATTGTTCGCGATACACGCACCGCCGTAGCGAGAGCAGCCATTTTTTCCGGCTGACTAATACGCATGCGCGACTTTTATTGCTTTTTTGCGCGTGCTTCGAGAGGTTACGTTACGAAACTCGTTGAAAAGAGCCGAGAGATCAGCTGTTTCGTTTATCGCTGAACCCAAACATGGAAGATCCGAGTCATAAATCCGGAAATAATGTTCCTATTGATATTTCGGATGAGAAAAAATGTCCCAAAGTCGATTGCTCGTCACGGAACAAATTAACGAGCAATTTTCGCGCGGAGACAGATGCTGTCAGAACGCTCGATAAACTAAACGAATTAATTTCCGATCGGGTAACTCGAGAAAACAAAGTCTGGATCAGCCGGTTGCTCGATGTTTTTCTCCGGGACATCGGAGACGATGGATACGTATCCTTGAACTCGTAGAACAAACGCCTCGGTTTTCCATTATACATTTTCCGTATCAAAGTGTGCACAGTGGATCGAGCAGTTACCCGCGATAACGCGCGTAATCGAATTTCTTGCCCGGAGGGCTAAAGACGATGAGAACTATTGCGAATATTTGGATCGAATGCTTAAATTGTGCGCATTGCCGCTAACGTTGCGAAAGGCTTCGGAGGGTCTCGGTACCGCGGGGGTCCTCGACCGATATTTTACGACGCTGGGATGTCTGATGATTACATTGATGACGGATCGAGAGATTCTTATTATTTGCGAAGCTCTCGATCGTTTATTGGTCGTCTCTGAATCGACGAATGCATTCGTTGTTAAACTGAAACACCGACGCGCAGCTATGGAAAAATCCAGACTTCCGATAATCATAACGCAACTTGCGAATATTTGCTCGCCAAACGTATATCTCAGGGTGTTGGAATTAGCTTATCTTATGCTTACGATCTCTCGTAATTGCAGTGAGTCACGATGACACGAATTTTTAGCAATGCCATTAAAAACGCCAATAATTTTGAAGCGTTAAAAAAAAGGTTACAGAATGCTGAAAGCCGGAATGTTGGATAACGTTCTAACGAGAATGGATCCGACGGATGGTAAAGTTGATAAAATTCGGTTAGACGATGAGAACGCGGAAATATACAAAGAAGAAATGATCGTCGCGACAAACATCCTGTGGGAGTTGATGCGACCGATTCTTCCGCCGAACAAACTACCTGCGAATCTAAAAAATTTTCCAGGACCTCCGCCTCGCGCGATGCGGTAACGATACGCCAAATTTGAATCGCCAAAAATAATATTTATTAATTTGCTTCTAAAAATTTGGAAAAAAATCGAAATCACATCAATAAAGTTCAAAATTTCGATTTTTCAAAAAATAGATTTCGAAAAGTTTAAAAATAAAGTCATAAAAATTTCTGAATAAGTGTGGAAAAATATCCGATTAATTTGGAAAAAATTCTTAATAAATACAAAATTTGTAATTTTTTTTATTTTTCGGCGAATTTTTAGAAGTCTTAGAAACGCGTTTAGAAGACAAGTTCGCGACAGTCAAGAGAGCGACAAGAGTCTGACATTGCGAAATGATTTAGCGGTTTTAATACTCGCGGGTTTGATGGCTTTTCCATCGTGGAATTTAGTGAGATACGGATTAGCCGACGATCTCATAACATTAGCAGTTGCGACGGAATCTGAAATTCTCGAAAATAGTTGGACGGAGAACATGAAATTCGGCACCAGCAACGAGGATCTTTACTTCAAGAAAATCATGATATCGATAGTCTGTCGACTGTCCAACTGCGGAGCCGCGATCCCTGTAAATTCCGATTGTCCGATCCGTACGTTACATCGCGAGATGATTAATCAATTTATTATTTCTTCCAGATAATGATAGAGCGGCGAGTGATGCCAGCGATTCTCGATCTCGTAAATCCGGAAATCGCCGATAAAAAAATATTTTGGAGTCCGACGCAATTTTGGTATTTGCATCAGTTTGCGATGCCGACTCTCGCGCGTTTAGTGCCCAAAATGTCTCGCGAATTTGTACTGCACAACGGCCCACTGAGGTATCCATCGGAAGAGCCATTAATAAAAAAAAAATTTTCAATGAAAAAAAAAATCATATCGAAGTCGATTTTTTTAATAATAAATGACGTATTAAGAAAATCGTATTCGGCTTCGATAAAAAAAATCATCATAAATTCAGTTTTTTTTAAATGAAATTTAAAAAAATTAAATTTTATTAAAATGAAATTTTTTTTCATGAAATTTAATAAAAATTTCGTAAGACTTCGGATGCTCGTCGAATGGAGTTTAACCGTCGATTTCGATAGCCAAATGATACTGCAATTTGCAAAAACTATTTGCAGCATCGTAACACACAAATGTTCGCGTGTCCTCGAAAAATTTCACGAGGAAAACATAACAGCTTCGCTCATCGGTAATTTTTTACTCTGTAAACCGTTTATTTATATAAATTAGAATAAAAAAAATTGAACAAAAAAAATTAATTGTTTCGTAGAACTCGTTAATCGAATTTTAACATTCGATTGCCTCACGATGCAACATCAAAGAATTCTCACGCTTCTCATGATCGTTATAGAAGATTTGACAAAAACGGATAAAATTTTTGATCGCAACTACAAAGATCGAAATCTGCAAATGGTTATGCAATTGTTACAGCGATGTTTTCATCGGACAAAAGGGGATTTTCAATTAGATCAACGGCACGGCATCCATATAATTAAAATAAACAATGCAAAAAAAAAATTTTTTAAAATGAAAAAATAAAAAATTGCGTGACGCAATTATTTGGTTTTTTCAATAGATTGTTAATAACCATCGGTTCCTATATCTGGAAGTGTATTTTACGGTGTCCCGAGGCGCTTCGAAAATTCGTGGATAACGACGGAATATACGCGATGCTCGACGTCAGCGAAACGGCGATACTTCCCGTGCGCTGCGTTTATCTCGGAATATTGACCGATATATGTTCCGCCGGACACGGCGCTCCTCATCTGTGTACTTGGCGAGGAGTCGATAAAACGAAAGGATTTATGGCGCTTCTAGCGAAAACGTGGCGAGAAGAGGAGATACGCATTGGCGTGAAAAGAACTCCGGACGGTTGTATCGCCGACGTGGAACTGCCGATTATGGGAACCGAACAATGGATACAATCTTTTCACGCGCGATCGACGCACGACGCGAGTCCGGCACTCGCTTCGATGATCGGTTCAGTGCGACCGAAAATTTACAGCATCCGAAAAATTATGATGAACGAATCCGATGTATTTGAAAAATCGAAGGCACACTATAAAATTCTGTTGAACGATATGGCGGTAGAGGATCGCGTGAGAATTCGATTTATTTATTATTTTTTTATTGTTATTATTATTATTTTTTTTTACATTTTTTTTTTCAGATAACGATGTATATAGCCGACCATTTTTACCGCTTCGCTCAAGGGCAACTCTGGTCGGAGGTTTCGCGATATCTGGAACAAGTCGGTGTTCATCTCCTCGGAATGGACGGCGAAATAACATGTCTCATGAATCAACGGCACTGTGGTTGGGGTATGTACGTTCGTGAACTTCAGGACAAGGTGTTGGACGCCGAACGAAAAAAAGAAACAGTACGCGAACTCGAGGAGATGGCGAGAATAAGAGATTCAAAGCTCGGCTCGTCGTTGCGCGCTCTCAAAGAAATCGATTACATTCGACGAACCACCGATCGAGATTACGCGAAGAATAAGTCGCGAAGCGCTCGAATCGCCGCTAATGGCGTTCGATTGCCGGCATCTCGCAATGTCGAAAAGTTTCACGGGGACATTGCTAACGAATACGACGCGACGGTAATTTAAAAATAAAAATAAAAACATTTTTAGCCGAAAGCCGAACCTTTAGAAGAAATAATAGTACTCACTTTCGATGTATAGTTTACTTTGGAGTCCGATCCCGCGCGTACCTGTGGACTCGAATATTCCAGCGCGGCTTCCGCGAAACGTCGTCGGCACATTAAAAAAACGAATCATGTTGGCAATAATGTAAAAAAAACTTGAAATATATTTTCCGTTATTTCATTAAAAACTACAAAACTGCGATTCACTCGTCGAAAAAACGATTTTATTGATTTTTATTTTATCATCGTCGGTCCCGATCCAATATCCAACATCCAAAATCCAATCTACGATTCTCGACGTAATATTGCGCACAGCGCGCCGCTCGGTCACTGCGGACATCAACGTTTCCCACTGAGCGCGATGCCGTTAGATGACGAGATAAATTCGTAAGATACAGATAACTCAACGCGCGAGCGATCTAGATGCCGGGAGCCGAGGCGCAACAGGGCCTCGAGAGTGGTACGTCGAGCAGAGGCAAGCCAGTGAGGACCGACATGCCGTTCTCGTCGTAACAGAACGGAGTCCACGCAGTACCGGTTTGAGGCCTCGGCCGATCGAGAACAACTAACTGGTGCCTCTCGCTTCCATTTCCCTCCCCGTGTGTATGTGTGTGTGCGCGCAGCAAAATTACGAGAATATTAATTCTTGTTAAACGAAACCGTCAAACTCTCTCCGACAAGTTAACATCCGAACGTTTTTTTATTTTATTTCGTAGTGTTTTGTGTTATTTTTTAAAATTCTTGTCGGTGATTAAATAATCTCCGGTTTTTGTCGTTGAATCGAGGGATCGCGGGATTCAGGGACAAGTGACGGGATATCCCCCGTTGGTGTTGCGTCGTGCACCAAGACCTTTCGTAACCGCCTTTCGTTGCACGCGATTGTGAAAAAAAAAGAATAATAATAAAAGAATAGAAAAAAACGGAAAGAAAACCGTCGGCAGGGTAGCGGTGCCAAGGTGCGCGACGTGCCAAGATCGTGAGGAGGAGGAGGAGGACTACGACGAAGTAGGAAACTGTGGGTTATCCCGCGGCTCCCGGCTTTCGAAATATGGCGTGTTATGCGTGCGCGTGGTATGCCCAACTTTGCGGTGGGTGGAATCCGGTTCGTCTGTTGTTACTCGTCCAGTTGGCCTTCGTATTGCTCGGATCATCGTTGACTATCGCGGAATCAGGTGAGTGTCGCTTTCTCTACCCGTGACGATTAACGTTCGAGAAGATTCCCCGCAAGGATTCGTTCGGCGTGCATCAATCCGGCGCGATAATGACGCTGACCGATACCCTATCCTGACGCGCTTCGATGTAAAGTGTAAAAACGAAAAAAAAAGTAAAAGAAGAAAATCTTAGAGTATTTTCGACCTGTGGTGCATGCGAGCTCCGCCACCCGTCTTCGTAGACGTTATCAGTTATCGTTTTTGGTCAAAATTTTTTTTTTCATCCATACGATCGCGACGTCATATTACGATTAGTTTTAACGTATCAGCAAACAATAAATCAATCCATTAATTCCCGATTAATGCGCGTTAACGACTTAATTATTCATTTATCGGAATTAATATCGATCGATTAATCGATTTTAACGATTTAATGTTTTTACTTCGCTGCCGATAGTATTATCGAGGTGAATAGTTGATTATTTTGCGGTCGAAAATACTTCGATTGATCAATTCGAAAAATAGTTGTGGTATCCCCAGGTAATACGGTATAATAACTACGCTGAAACACTTCGCGTGGACTTTACTCGTACGCAGTGATTTTTTTTTTTTCAACTGCACATTCGCGTAAGTAAATGGGGTTTATAGGTAATAGGTGAATACATGCGATACAAACAGTTACTCCGCTGTAGCGAGTATTGAAAACATGTACCGGAGATATTCGAAGGCTACGCTCGAACGAGCGAGAAAAAACTAATTAACGGAAGAGCGGAACGATCGTGACGGTTCCACTCGATTGCTAAACACAATTCTCTTAGAAATTGTTTCTTATTTTCGTTCTACCGCGACGTTAATATTGACCAATCGATGTTCGAGTACCGCTTTCCTCGTACAGTTATTTACACCCGAATGAATCGCATTTAAAAAAAAAAAAAAAAAAAAAAAAAAAAAAAAAAAAAAACGAGTCTACGATGTACGAATCTGTTTAATATGTATTGAAGCCACTCAGTGCACATCGTATTGGCTCAGCTTTGCATTCGCGAGAAGAATATTTTTCTCGTCTTGTCGACATGTGTCCGTTGAGACCACCGCGACGTCTCAGTTTGTTTCGAAAAAAAAGGGAGCGGCGGGGAGGGGGGGGGGGGGGGGGGAGGAGACAAGAAACGGGAAGTCTTCTCTATGGGTCGATTGTGTTTGAGTGTCGATGGGCAAATGGCCTCTCGAGAGCTATCCAACGAGGTTTTCATCTCCCGATTTTTTTTTTTTTTTTTTTTTTTTCGGAGTAAATAAATCATAGGGAGTATGAACCGTTACAGGCTGCCGCGTCGAGACATCGGCCGCAGCCTGCGATGTAAGCCCCATGGCCGATCGATTGTTTTCAACTAAAGAACCCTTTTGCTATAACGAGAGAGTAGGCGCGACGGCACGCTAACCAATGACTCATCCCTTAGCACCCACGTCCCCCCCCCCCCCCCCCGCATGCAACGCACATCGGTCTGCGTGTTTAATCGTGACGACGGAACAAAGACACGCGATCGCGCTCGCTGAAGCGGAGTCGCAGCAGTGGAAATATTGATTACTAAAGAAAAAAAATCGTATTTGAGTGAAAAATTGAAAAAAAAAAAAAAATGTACGATATTTAAATTGGAGCGTTTGACCGTAGAAATTGGAGGTTAATGCGCAATTCGAAGCCCCTGACATTAATACATCGCGAGAACATACATGAGTTTGTTGATAGTGTCCTTCAACGTTTTAGGAAAAATGCGCGCGCGATCGATGATTCAGCGAATCCAATCCGGGATTCCCGACTTTCCCGAATGAGATCGTTGAATCTTCGTGTTTATTAACGATCGCAAAGTCGAAACGAATAAAACTATAACCGTCGATGATGGTGACGATGATGACGTGAGGAAAAATAAGCATTGGCGTCAGAGATAATTATCGCTATGGCGAATAAATGAGACAATATTCAAATCGGTTTATTTTTATTGAGTGGAGAAATTCATCCAATAATGAGATCCCAAGTGAATTTTATTCGATTTTTATTACACGAACATTTTTTTTTTTTTTTTTCATAATATTAGTGTTATGTTCGATGTTAAAGTTACCGATTTTTCCTGAATTAATCGAAATTAAAAAATATTTTGTAAGTGTCAATTTTTTTTTTTCAATATTTTACCGGACTCCGAAAATATTAGAAAAAAAATGAATACGACGTTTGAGTGGAAAATAACATCGTAAAAATAATTATTAATATAGAATATATTAATAAAATTACAATTAGTAAATAACGAGTCAATGTCCAGGCGGATCCCTTCCGATATACGAGATTACACGGGGAAAGGGAAGAATAAAGCATCTCCTGTTTATGGTTAACTTGAATCTTAGTAACGCTACACCGTCCACGCGTCGTCGAGGTAGAGATCTCGGATGAAAGAGAGCGAGAAAGATCGAGGCGTCAGTGAGATCGGTCCGTCTTGTTGTTGGTCAACACCGGAAGAGCGGTCTGCTCCGAGAGTCGCCGGCGCAAGTTCACTCTCTTTCGCTGCCACTCACTCGCGACGTTCACTCGACTGAATCTCGGGGTCACGCTGATCAATGATCTCGATTAATCATTTTTTATTTATTTTTTTATTCTCAAACCCATTTTTCTTTTCTTAATCCGACAATCGAAAAGAAACCGACGAGCATCTATACATCTACAAACATCCGCGTGTGTAAATTTTTCTCGCCGTGTGGGCAACGATTCGCGACTACGTGCTTAGCACGCGACCGAAACACAACGAGGCGGGACACGCGTACCGCGCTCTTGTTTGTGCAAATTGCATAGTACCCGCGGGGTTTCTACGCGAAAACTTTTTTTTTCTCGTTTCGTGTCTCGTCCATTACTCATATACCTAGTCATATCTCGTAACTGCAAGCCGCTGTTTTAGCTAATTATTTTTTCGCCCAGACGCCCGTACCGACATAACCTCAATTTTTGTTATTCTTTTTTTACGCTCATCAAGGTTAAAGTTTCATTGCGCGGACAAATAAAAGTTGTGCAAAGATTCTTGCGGCGCTGTGTGCTCGTCGATTACGTTTGCTGATTATAATTATCGAAGTATATACAAGCGGAGGTCGTAGTGTAAACTTCTGCGGCTCTCGACGTTTCTCTTTATCCGAAAAACATTAAAGATACCCGATAACCCCTGCATGCTTGTTTCAATATACCGGATATTTCGAAGAGCTGAAAGTCGATACAAAACTATTTGGCATCGTCGTAACGAAAAAAAAAAAGTAATAATAATAATGATAATAATAATAACGCGTATGCAGTATTTTTCATTTTTATTTTCATTTTAATCAAAAGTTCACTCGATTACATTAAGTACCACTCTTTCCCTTTGTTACTCTCGTGATTGGTGCCGCGCACCAGCCAGACGAATTAATAAACAAGATGGCGCGCCCCATCTCCAATGTGTCACTGGGTTAAACGATTAATTTTTTATTTATTTCGAGCTCAGTGCCCCCAGTGCACGTATCGGGCTTCTCAGGGATCATTCGTACGAAACTAACATGTACTTTTAATAATGTAATAAGTTATGCGCGTAGTAGGTCTCTAGTTGAACGACGTTGACGTCGGTTGAGCGTGTGTTCCAAACCGGGTCGTACGTGACGCACGGAAAAGCGTGCGATTGCGCGAAATTGCGAGTTCGTTGCACTCCCGAGCGAACCCGTAAGTCGAGCCGTCCGGGTAGACGAGACTCTCGCGTACCCTACACACAGCGCGGACACTGGCTACGTTTATAATACGTACGCGACGCGTTGCGACTAGAGGTGTATACACGAGTTTGTCTTTGCGTTTATAACGCGAACTCTACTGCTGCACGTATACGAACGACAAACACACGACGCCAGCGCCACGCACACACGTGAAATACTTCGCGCTAACGCGCATCCCCACACGCGCACATTTATACATATAAATTTGTACGTCTATGTTAGACGGCAGACGTTACGAGTCGTACGTAGGTAGCGCAGAGTGCATGCCTCGGTGGAGTGGCCTCGCCCTCCTCGTCCTCCGTCTGTCCCGCGCGGTATAATACTATCTACTCGCCCGTAGCCACCGGAAGTAACTGGCCCTTTCTTCCGCCATTGAAATATCGATGAACAACCATTGTGTTCAGAAATATCTATCGGAAATAAATCCAAGAGAAGTTTTTTTTTTTTTTGTTTATGTCGTACATTTTATCGAAATATGGAAATTAAGCGAAGATTTTGTCGATTCTACGAATTGGGAAATATTTACATAAATACACGAAGATTGCGTTGGCACCTTTTTTTTATCGATGTGTGCGCGTAGGAAGTGTTTACAACTATTGCTATTACATCATTTCGAGTTTTTTTTTTTTTTTCGTCGTGTTCTCGAAACACAGCAGTGCCATCGGATAGACGGAATGTCAGGGCCGCCGAAACCGTGAATCGTTTGCTCACCGGAGTTGCGAGCTTTTTTTTGTTTCCACTCAATAGGCATGCAGAACAATGCACTTTTGAACGTATATAACGCGCAGTGTACACTACTGTAGACAGGTCAGACGGGATTAGTTTATTGTGGGCGAAATTGAGCGGCACGAAGCCGTTGAAATACCGTCGAGGGGTTAATATTTCTAATTGGCCGATTAACTTCACGAGTCACTATAACTCGGGTGAATTTATATCGGGCTTCGTGTACACGTGGTCTCAATATGTCCTCGAGAACTCGGGACCCCCGGATGCGCGCAAATATATTTGCAACACTCGACTCGTCGTTCGCCATGGTTACAGTGTTGTAAAGTTTGCAAACGCAATTTCATTTAAACACATTGATATGTACGACGTATACAGCGACGGGGAGATCGAGTTATTGTCAATGACGGAACACTGAACACTTGTCGCGATCATTTTTTATTATTTTCCTAACGCGAACTCTTCGCGCGGATTTTTTTCTGAGTAACGTGAAATTTTAATTATTTCACGTGTACTTTGACGGTACGCGAATGCGATTGGCTGCGAGACTGAAATCGTTAGAGTTTACAGTAAAACTTAGCGATGAGTTATTTTCGCATAAAATAAAAATAAAAAAAATGTGTTAAAAAGCTGCCAGCGATAATTTTTTTTTTCATGCTGTTCGAAATACATCGAAAAAATAATAGATAATGTTGAATTTTTTTTTTTTTTTTTTTTTTACGTATTTAGCGTCGAGATGCTATCGCGTCTCTCGTTATAACGGAGATTCTATACGCGGATAATATGTTTCACTTCCCGTACTTCGTAGGTGATGTATCGAGCGAATACGTGGGATACGAAAGAGTAGAATAACGGGGAGTCAGCTGTTTGTCTTAACAAAAGCACTTTTTATTACACGGGGTACCATAGCCACCGGTAGTCACGAGTGGAACCACATTTAGGTCTCTTCCTGCCCGAGGCTTTTCGTATGTCCTCTTCCTCTCTATTGTACACTCGCAAGTTCCTCTTTATCGTAGAAAAGCATCTCGAGGTTTGTTGAACCTGAAGGTTGACCGATGCGAGGCACTGTTCGGATTATGGGGCTTCTGCTGCTGCCGTTGCTCTCGGCTCCCCCTCGACACGCTTAACACACCTTTCCTTTTCAATGTTCTCGCGTACCAAAAAAAAAAAAAAAAAAAAATCGAGTTACAAGAAACTACGCGCGTATGAACAGTATTTTTGAATAAAATATAACCTATTTACGCGAACTATCGATTCTCGCAAAATTGTCGTTGTTCGCGAAACAAGTGACGGGTTTAGCGGGAAAAAAAAAAAAATACGTCGTAAATAAATTTTTTTTAATCCATTTTTGCAGGAATTCATGATTTTCGGGATTATTTAATTTCGATAATTTTTCATAAAAATAAAATTTTTGAAAATTCCGCGTAATAAAATACTCATCAATTTTTTTTTTTTTTTTTTCGCGTTCGATTGGATTTCGTGACACGAAACATCGCGAGACTGGATTTTTTCGTCGGTCAAAAATTTCAGCGGCGTTGAATAACCATGAAAACGTCTAGCGCCGCGCCAAGCGGAGAATTCCAGTCCGTGGAACAATTTTACATCTCTCATTTTGTGTTACTCCTTTTCTTTCCCGTTTTCAACGAGGACAGGTTTGGCTCGGCTAAGGATCAGCCGGTTTTTGTCGTCTCTCAAGCTGACGTTCACTCTCGTTCTCTTCTTCTCTTTCCCTAACCTCAACATCTTTCATTATACGCGGTAAAATTAACTTCGCGTTATTGTTCGCGGCGCGGCAAGTAGCTATTATCATCAAAGTACCGAGAATCCCTTTGAACGACGCGATCGGCTTGAAATCGATGAGAGAACTCGAGCGTTTTAGCCTTCGTGCGTTGAGAGGACGATACTTCGATAATTGATTTTAATAGCGTCGACAGTCCCCGTTGTCAAAGGAACACGAGCGGCGCGTAATAGGAATGGGATAGCAGTTTCTCCGATATCGTCCCTCTGCCGGCCAGCAGCGGACCTTCCACACGTATCGAGCTTTCGCTCGAAATAACTATCATCGTAACCGGAGTTTATTTTTATTTTTTCATTTTGCAAATACACAAGACACGAGGAAGAGAGATGTTACATCCCGGAGGGCAGAACTCAGTGATAAGAATGTCAAATACAGAGATATACCGGTAACGGCGAGCGAGGATTAGAATTCTAGATAAGAATATATCTGGAATAACAGAAAAATGTATCCATGAAGCCGAGAGTCGGCGCATTTCGATTCGAATATCGTATCCTAAGATTTATATTCGTGGAGTGTGGCAATTATTGATTTGTTGGAAAAATAAAAATATAATAATAATAATAATTGTGGATATAACGTATTATATATTGTAAAATTTATATACTATATAGTATATAGTATATACTATATACGATATACTATGTACTATGTACTATGTACTATGTACTATGTACTATGTACTATGTACTATGTACTATGTACTATATACTATGTACTATGTACTATATACTATATACTGTATATTATATATTGCTCCGCGTTTGCCATCATTTGAGGCAAGTAAAGTGCTGAAATATCCTAACACGTCAGACGCGATACATTGGGGAGAAATTTGCTTAAATTCCATCTGCCATTCGAATGGCGGTTCGGGTAGAGCATTGTCTCTATTTTGGTAAATTACCGCGTCAAACGGGCGATGAGAACAGTAACGTGCCTCTACCTATATACTATATACTATATACTATGTACTATGTACTATGTACTATATACTATGTACTGTATACTATATACTGTATATTATATATTGCTCCGCGTTCGCCATCATTTGAGGCAAGTAAAGTGCTGAAATATCCTAACACGTCAGACGCGACACATTGGGTAGAAATTTGCTTAAATTCCATCTGCCATTCGAATGGCGGTTCGGGTAGAGCATTGTCTCTATTTTGGTAAATTACCGCGTCAAACGGGCGATGAGAACAGTAACGTGCCTCTACCTATATACTATATACTATATACTATATACTATATACTATATACTATATACTATATACTATATACTATATACTATATACTATATACTATATACTATATACTATATACTATATACTATATACTATATACTATATACTATATATTATATACTATATACTATATATTACTCCGCGTTTGCCACGATTTGAGGCAAGTAAAGTGTTGAAATATCCTAATACGTCAGACGCGATACATTGTGGAGAAATTTGCATAAAAATCCATCTGCCATTCGAATTGCCGTTCGGGTAGAGCATTGTCTCTCTTTCGGTAAATTACCGCGTCAAACGGACGTGAGAACAATAACGTGCGACTACCTCACGTCGTAGTTGACAATAGAATACGAGATGGAAAGGGGAGAGGGATCTCCTTTCATCGACTCTTGGCGATCAGGTGTTTCGAGACTCGCGTAGCAGCTCTCCTCGCCGACACTGACAACTCACGAATGTATTAGTTTTCTTAACTTGCGACGACGTCCTTGCATTTACGTAAGTACGGACGAGCGTCGCCGACTGTCGTCGTGTCGTCGTGTCGCTTGTGTGCGTTTGTTACGCAAAGCGCATAATCGTTCGAAGAGAAGCCGCCGCCCGGCTTACAGACACGCGAACGCATTCGAATGAAGCGCTCTCGCGGCGTGGATGCTGCTGGCGGAATGTCTCCTCTTCACGCCGCGACACTTTTCGTCTCGTCTTGTCTCGTAATCGGAGATATCTCTCACCGCAACTCACGACTTGTGTGTTTATACGCTAAACCCCAACAATACTGCGTAGCTGCACTTTTATTACTTTTTTTCCGTTTTTTTTTTTTTTTTTTTTTTTTTTTTCAACGCGCGCGATGTATTTCCTACTCACTTTACAAGCTGATAAACACCGGCGAACCTCGTTCTCGTATTCGCGGCCATTCATTTTTTTTTTTTTTTTTTTTTTCATTTCCAAGTTCAACGCTTTAACTAATCCGGGATTGAGAGTTCCGCGAAAGAAGGTGAAATAAACGAGCGATAAGCCTCGATGTACCTCGCGAGGTATCGCACTGTATACCGCTATCGGTGTATTCATGATCCGTACTCGCGTGTCTCCGATGTGTCGTGGCGTCGGGTTTATTCTGCACGCAGTGATATATCCGATGTACGCGCCAATGTCGGCAAATGAAATGTTTAACGAACGCCAACACGTAGCCTCGAGGACGCAGGTTCGTCGTGCGTGTATTTGCGTTGTCGCGCGCGCACGAGAAAACGATGTATAGATGCGGACGAAAAAAAAAAAAAAAACAAAAAATGTGAACGCGAAGGAACTCGTCGACTAGACACGTTCGCCGGATTAATCTGCACGAGCCGATCGAACATGTAAAACTCCGGAGCGACGTTTCTCGCTGTAATTTCTTTTTGCCGACAATGTATTATGCATTTTCGTACCCATCGAGACGATAATAACGATCGATGTCTTTAGAAAGTATTTTCTCGACGATACCGATTTCTCGTTCGATCTATAGACGCGAAAAAAAAAAAAAATAAAAAAAAAATAAGGAAATCATTTCGTAGATTTAGTTATAGACGAAAGTCGCTCTCCGCTGTGCCGCAGAAGAATTTACAAAAAAATTCAAGTGGGACAATGCAATCGACTTTTTTGCGCCGCCCGGAGCACTAAAACGGTTGCGAGTGCAACACAACCGATTCAAGCGCAACTGCGCGCGCCGGTTCACTCCAATATCCCGATATAGATAGTTGGAAGAAATATTCTTTCTAAAAGTTGGAGATTTTTCGTCTGTAAAA